>CM038465.1:61386744-62814873 GCA_021464415.1 Lonicera japonica | reverse complement strand
TCCCATGCCAAAGGCTCTCCGAGTCGAATTTACTTACATACAACTTCCATCTTCACTCTTAAAAAGGATCATCAGCTAAGCCCCCCAATCTTTTATTTGCTTATACATTGACCTCAATCTTTAATAAGGTACTTTCATCTAAGACCTCCCATCTTTTTTATCCCTACATTTTGCAGGATTCAAAACCATATCACCCTTATTATTTTGAAGATACATATATGTATCACACATATTGGAATCTGAGATAGAATGGAAGGCATGTTACTGAAGCAGTGTAAGCAAGTTTGTAAGATTGTTTCTTGACAATGAATCTTAATAAGAATAGGATGTCGCCTTCATTAAATTAGTTCCTTTCCCCTAGCTTTTCACTCCATTTTTAGCCGAAGCAAAATGGGAGTTTATAAAGAGTTAAATATATCCCTCATTTTTCATGCCCTCACTTGCATAAGAATTGACAATGGAACAAATAGAAGTACTTCTGAAGTAAGGAGTAAAAAAAATATTTATAGCAGTTCTTGTAAGTATTGAGAACCTTTTCATCCATGTTTGTTGTCTATCAAAATTTCATACAATATCTTCTTTCCTTTTCTTTTCTTTTCTATCCATTTTTAAACTCCCAAACACAAACAGCGCTTTACACAAATATACATGTGCACATGTAAATGCACGTGTATACGCATATGCATACGTAAATCAGTAAATGTGTGTGATTCCAGTTGCTTCCACCAATCACAATCTACTAAAAACCAGGGAGGCATGGTCTCAATTCTCAAATCATATGCCCAGTACAAAGACTAAGCTATTTTTTTTTCCTTCAGATTCATAATTTCATCAATTCCATCGTTGAATAAGCCATTTTCATAGTGTTTATCAATCAGGAAAAGTTTCAAATCGGTTAGAAAATTGTAACCATTAAATCTCATTACGACAAGTTTTACGCTCAATAATTTAATGCATCTGAAGGACTTCAAATAATTATCAAATCCAACAAATACATTGTTGTTATAAATTTGGGGAAAAAGTTATTAGCAGGTGTAAAATTTCTTTGTTTTAGCACGTTAAGAATCCTATCCCTTATAAATTTTTCAAGAACCAATGCGCTTATTATCTATATATCTATATACACACACTAAAATCAATGTCACACACGCATAGCGATGCATGTGCAATGGTAATAGCTAATAAATCCTGGCATATGTATAGATTTCTTAAACAAATAAGAAAAGCACATCAGATGGTAATTGATCACGCGGTAGTAAGACGTGTCATTTAGTTAAGTTGATGGGGATGAAGTCCATGATCATCTTGGGCTAACACCCCTCCCACCCCCAATTTCAAGACAATCTAATTGCTAATTCAATCATTACTGATTCCAATTTTTGTTGTAATCATACGGAAATAGAGATAAATAGAAATAGAACCTGTTTAAGTTCATCTTCAGCTTCAGAAGAAGAATGATCTGTTGTAGTAGTAGTAGTAGTAGAATGTTGTAACTACAGCTGCTGTTGTTGTTGGTCTCCATTGATAGTATTATCGACGAATTGCATTTATTGTGAGATGCTGCTGCTTCATCATCGTACCATCATTGACTTCGTTTCGCTAGCGGTTTCGAATCCATCGGAGTCGTAACCCGACGACGACGACGTTTTAGATTTATTATTGTTATTATTCTTATCAGTAGTCGACGAATCCAGTGCGATTGGCGATGCCGGTGTTGTTGAGGATGATGATGATGATGATTGTGGTTTAACATTTAGAGGTTTTCTTCTCCTCTTCGCTTGCAGTGGCCACAGGCTCTATCACTACCATTTTTTTATCCCACTTTTTTTTTCTCTCTCTAAAAATCTCCATAGGAACTGCAACTGCCGGAGGGAGTGATGGTTTTGGGATTTTATATAAGATATGATGAGGACGAATGGGTTTTCGTTTTGGATTTCATTTCTGCATCATGACTGAGGACTCGACGTAAAGTAGGGGAACAATTTAACACTAAATGAAAGGTCTTTCTTCCTTCATTCCTTTGCCTGTTTTGTAAATGAAAGTACGACGTCGTATAACATCAACTATGCCTAAGACATTAAATTAATTTTTTTATTTATAATGTCAATTTTAAAACAATATTTTATAATTACTTTTCATAGAATTTTATTTTATTTTATTTTTTTGCATTATTTACAACATAATCAAATATAAAAATATATTTGTAAAATGTGATTTTTATGGTAAAAAAAAATAAAAATAACCCCAATCAAAACCCTCCTATCAAAGGTGGAATCTAGAGTGGTAGAAGAGTTTGCCTAAATTCAAATTTAAATCCTTCTTATATTTTTTAAACACCAACTCGACCCGTTACGGTTCTATTTTGAAAAAACCGAACCCACATTAACCTGTCTTGACCCGATGCAAATTTTAATTTAACCTGAACCTGTCCCATTCAGATCGGGGCAGATTAAAATTCAGCAATCAGGCAATTCAAGGAGGGAGAGGGCAACAGAGGCTAGAGCAATATTTAACCTAAATGCATTTTCAAGAGTTAAACAAGCTAAATCTTGAATAAGTTTTACGTTGAACAATTATGAATCGAACTTTAAAAACTCATTGTTCAGCTCAACTCAACGTATTCCACCATGTCCAATGTTCAATTAAAATCTACACAGTTTGTATAGAAAATCTTCACCAAAAGAAAGATAAGTTTTAAAGAACTTATCTGTTTGGATCGATTAACAATGGATAGACGCGAGAATAGCTCATTCAAGGCAAACGACAAAATAAAAACTTAACTATTTTTCAACTATGTACAACTCTTTTCCCTCTTGCTTGTTGGGAATTTACAAAGAATTGACATTTACATCTCTGTGATTCAACAAAATTGAGAGAGAGAGAGAGAGAGACAGCAATAACCCAAAAAACAACCATCTTTGCTACAATAAAGCTTTAAAAATCATTGGGAAGAGAAATCAGCTCGGTCATTGGTTTTACTAACAGTCAATAGTAGTTGTTGGAGCAAGCTCCCAATCACCGGGAATTCCTGCATTTACCAAAAAGAAAGAAGATTTTGTACTACTTATAGCTAAAGCTGGCAATGACTCGGGTTCTGATCAGATCAAAGTTACCCCGACCCATATAAAGACCCGTTTAGAGTCGGGTACAATCAATCGTTGGGTAAATTCTTTTAACAATACACAAAAGAACATGCATGTAATTGGTTTCCTCACGAAGTGGAGCCCAGGAAAGTGGGGAGAAAAGGAAAAGAAAAGATTAGAATTCAAAATGATTTGAGATTACATACCTTTGATATGTCATCAAAAGAACCATTGGTGATTTGATTAGGCAGCCTCTCCATTACCTTTTTAAATCCCCTGTTTAATTCGAGATGAAATCATTTTCCCACCAAAGTTAGGATCAAGTTTGCTAATATGAATTTAGCTCAAAAGCTATCCGAAACTAGGGTTGTGTTTGTTTATTTGTAAATGTTGCATGAGGTTTTGGTTTGCATGGAAATTGTAAAACAGTGTGTTATGTTTGGAATTGTAAATGAAAAGACTATGATGAACTTCTACAATGTTTTCCACATTTTGATGCAATACAGTTGATTTTCATCATTTATAATACCAACCAAAAAAACGAACAACATCTCAGTCGCACGATTTAGAGTGAAAGCAGTTTCCACTGCATTGAGTAATTAGCGAACTAATCACAACCTAAGAAGAATAAAGTTTTTACTTTTTAAAATGCAATAAATCAGCACTTAAATGTAATAATGCACAAGAATAAGATGCTCAATGCAGAAGGTTACCTCACGTGATTACAGAGAAGAAAATAGCAGCGAATAACGTGAAATAGGAGCCGAGGAGAGAAATCTTGTTCAGGAGCCAACATATCAACCTTTAATGAATCAAAAAAAGAAAAGAAAAGAGATTTAGATAAGTGAATTATGGTTCTTGAAATAAATAAGTAAAGAACCTGTGAAAAATAATGAGCAAGGCTTAATAGTACCAGATGCTCCAATGTCATCATCAATTTGAATAGCACAAAATCACATGAAGGTTTACATACGTACGAAATCCCCAAACCTTCTTGCAGTATTGCTTCAACAATGTGCATTCCAATCTACAAAAGAAATTAACCAAAAAGTTTAAATGAGTAAAGGGTCATCTTCATACATAAAATAACAAATGGGTCCAATATTGATTTTGCGTTTCAGTCGCATGTAGATTCTGGCTTTTGGTTACATGTAGATTGAATATTTTGATGGAACTGCTTGGAACATCATCTCCAGCAATTTTCATTAGAAAAACCAATCATTTATCTGTCCAAAAGGCTGGTTCATACTTTTTCTTCACTTAGGCGTCCGTTTCAGATAATTTATAAGCATACAAGTACATATATTTGTGCCATACAAACAGTAACTCTATGGTTCCTTATTCTTTAAAGGGTCACCAACTATCAAAGAAAGCAACAAAACTATACCCTCGCTCTGTAACTAGAGTCCATGTTTCACTTTGACATTTTTTTAAGAATGCACTTTCATAACAATCAAAGGTTTAGAAAACTTGTTTCCTTTCGTGAGTTTTGAATTTTGATACATTGGTTATATTCAGAAAAGGAAAGTGGACTCTTAATCTGGGACGGAGGGAGTTATTGATAGGGGAATCGAAGGCTCACCACTTTACAAAGTTCATCTCCGATTTCTATGCTAATTAGGCAGACTTGCATGACTTCACTTTGAATAGCCCAGCGAATGATATAAGGTTCTCTAGCCTTCAAAAACAAATAAAAAGAACCAATCCACATCACGCAACAAAACAAACATATAAGTTGGAAAATGAATGGAAAAACAACTGTTTCTTTTTGAGAAGTTGGGAAATGAGATTTGCAATTTGGCAAGATTTTCTATTACTTGTTCACTTTTCCAAGGAATCCAATTCTTCGTGCTGTGAGTAAGAGTAATTTTCCTTCAGAAAATCTCACCAAATCACTCCTCTCTTTTTCCAACTTCTCCTGGAAACTAATTGTTTTTTCGAATCATTTTCCAACTTTGGTACCAAACAGAACCCTTAGTCCCTTAGATTGGGGTATTACGCTTCTTTCCCATGGAAAATGGCCACATTTTCATATTTTCCATCTGTAGTAATAAAATGTTTGAGTTCATTAATTCTAAGAATCAATCCCCGCAGCACAGTTTGGTTTAGCGTAATTTCTTCCTTTTCGGGGAAATCCAATAACCACCTCCCTGTATGTTATTGTTTTCCATTGAAAATTTGCAAAGACCAATTATTTTCCATGTACATGAATCAAACACACTCTTAAAACTTTCAAGAAGAAAAAGTACCTGACATAAGATGCCAATAACCGAAAGGGCAACAGCTCGAACATTCTCAAAAATCTCCATTGAACTCTCAAACAGTATTATGGGTACCAAGAAGTTGGGAGCAAATGCTGCATCAAGCTGTGTATAAGATTCTGTTCTATACCAAACACTGAAGGCAGGCATATATAATGCGTTTGGTTGGTCCATGTGGAAAAGGATTGAACTCCTTTCAATTGCCTTAAATTTGAAAACAAAAACTTAGAGGGAAGATAGTTTTTAGATTCCATGGAAAAGGTAAAGACTAGGCTAAAGCAAGTTGTACATGGAAATCGATTCCACAGAAAATAAACGCAAACAAGAATCACTAAAGATAGAAAATACCAAATCATCTGCATTTGTTTTGTGGAAAAGAAATGACGTAAATGTTGTGGGAAGGTTTGGTTTGCAAGGAAAATGTTAAGATTCAAAGACATGAAAAGTCATATGAGGTTCTTACACTTAACGAACTTCTTTCTTGTTTCTTTGTTAGCTGCAATGCACTGCAATAAAAAAGGAAAGTACTAATCAAACACAAAAACACAAAATATTAATCAGTGAAATGGCTGATTAGATGCAAAATGAGAATAATTATCTCAAGAAAACTTGTGACTAGTGGAGTAAAAGTAACCTGAAATAAGGTGAGAACATTAATGAGACGCTTCGATGCTCTTACTGTTAGGTTTTCACCAGACATCCATTGCAAAAATACAAGCACTTCCTGTTTCAAATAACCCACAAATCATTTCATTTCTTCCCCATTTCTTTTGTTTGGACACTGAGAAAATAAAGGAGAAGAGAAAAGAAAATATCGAGTGAAAATTGAGAGACCTGCAATAAGATGGCCATTGTGCTGCAAGAATCATACAACAAGTGCCCAGTCCTCTCATAGTTTTCTGGATCTTCTTCTCGTTTCTGTCAACAGAAAAAGGCAGTAATTCCAAATCCAAACAGTTCACTGAAATTCAAAGATAAAGAATTACAGTAACCAGTAAAACTTAACAACAACCCCAATAGGCGAATCTTAATTACAGAACACCCAACTCATTAAAATTGATTAAACAATGATTGTCAAGAAAAGAAATTAGATATATGAAAACCCACTTTAAAAGACACAAAGAAAAAGAATCACATTACAAATTTACCCACGCCAAATTATACCCAGTTAGGCAAAACCCTTGTTGACATAGAAACAAACCAACTATTAAAATGTGAAACGAGCATAATTGCTAATTAGCAAAACCCAAATTAATATACATACATACATATATATGTATATGTGTATATATATATAAGAGAAAGGACAGAGAATAGAGAGAGAGAGAGAGAGAGAGAGAGAACCTCAAGAAGGAAATTACTGAGGCAACGGAGAGAGGATTCTCTGAAGAGTTGATTTTGAAGCTCAAGAATTACTGAAGGGATAACCATTGGTCTCTTTTTCATCTGACTTATCTTGTGCTTTTTCTTTCGCCCATTTTTTTGGGTTTTCACTAGCGCAAAATCTGTGGGAAAAACAAATGAAATTGTCAAAAGGGTATATCATAAAGCAACTGGAAAATTGTTAAGAAAATTCTAGAGAGAGAGAGGAGAGAGAGAAACCTTGATCAATCTTGGAGTTGTGAAGAAGGTTGAGGGTTCTTTCTTCCCAACATTCGTTATCTTGAAGTTCATAAAATTCTCCGGTTTCTTCGTCCGCCATTAATGCTCCCATTTCTATAGAGAGAGAGAGAGAGAGAGTTCTCGGAGGGAAAGAGGGGAGGAACAGAGTGGGTATTACAGTTTAAAAGCCAAAGGATTAAGGGAACTACATATGTACATCCTCATTTGTTAGTTGCAGTTAAAAAGTGGGGTGTAAATCAAATTGTTTTACAATTGTGGAGGAATATGTAAAGAAACATGAAAGTTGGGGTCCAACTTTAATTTCTTTTAGAATGGACCATAAATCTGGTGGTGTAAACACTAAAACTAAAACAAATATAGGGGCCTAAGAGGTATTTTGTTTTTTTGGTGGGTAAATAATAGACCATAATAACTAACATTTACTCAGGAACGAAGGAAAAATAAAACGATACCATGACTCAACTCTCTGGCTAACTCTTTTAGGATGATGAAAATCATCACATTAACAAATATTATATTAAATTAACCCACTCAGTTGTAATCGAATGGTTCATATTTACTCTTCTATTCTAATTACTGATATTATTTTACTCGAATGGTTTTTTACATTTTTTATATTTATTAAGGTGTACAACTAGTTAATTGTTCATATTTACTCTTATGTTCTAAACCATTATTTGACTTTTACATTTTTTAAGAATAAACTAAATTTATAAGAATCAATGGCTGAGAACAAAAATTATTTTATCATGAGTTTTTTGTACTTAAATTATGTTCTAAAAACGAAAGTAAAGTCTTTAGTTAAGAAATTCCAAAAAAACATAAAAAATTAGTGAAGTATGTATTAGAATCAGTGGGTATACAAAAATGAATAGAAAACAAGGCTCCGTTTGATAGTAACATGAAAAATAAAAATAAAAATAACTAATTTTGGTGAGAAAATAAAAATAACTAGTTTTGGTGAGAATATGAAAAATAAATTGAGGCATATGTTAAGATCATCTCCATCTCATACTCATATTTGTGAGTATATGTCATCTATTCTCTTTTAATATTTTATAAAAAAAAATTCTCCACCATCACCCAAAAAAAAATTTGTCATGGAAAAAAAGCAAAAGGCAATAATTAATCTCATTACATCTTTCAATTTATTTTCCATCTTCTCACTTAAATTAGTTATTTTTTTTTTCTTTTTCATATTCTTATCAAACGGAGCCTAAAAGTATCCAGTGTTCTAGAATTGCTTTAAAGCTAGTAAAATACTATTTTCAGAGTGAAAGCTATTAAATTCAAATGTTATTTTGAGTTTCACTAGTAGTCTTTATAATGCTCCTTTTGAATGACCTTCGACTTTCTACAACTAGTTATAAACCCGTTCAATGCACGAAACGATATTCAAATTGTTATTAAAAAAAATTAATGATGAAGAAAACATATTAAATAATATAATATCAATACAAAGCCATGTAAAATTGCCTTAATTATACAATGAAACACACAATTAATTAATCTAAATAATAAAAACATTGAATACCCAAAAAAAAACTTTTAAACTGATACATTTTTGCTAAAAATAAAAAATGAGGTAGGATATGATAACAAACAATTAGCCTTTGTATTCTTTGAATAAACACACAATTATAGTCAAGTTTTTTTAAATATAAAATTTATCAAATCAAATAACAAACATGAGTTTACATAAATGACAAATAATAATATACATTGAATAAACAATTTTATTACTTCATCTAGTAAATTAAAATACAAAAGTTAGCTTTTGTATTCCTTCTAAATATTATTTTCGATAAAAGACTTTAAAGGTGCGTTTGGCGCGCTGGATGAAGAGGTAGGATATGATAGGATAAAGGCCGGATAGGATAAGAGTCTGAATTAGTCGGATAGGAATTATGTGGGATAAAATAGCAAAGGAATTAGTAGGATACGAATTAAGCGGATCGGACATGATAAGGATTAGTCGGATAAAGATTTAATAAACTTTGCATTTGATAGAGTTCCGGATTACAAGTCCAAATATTATATAATACAACTTGTTTTTCTTTTAAAAATATGTGTAATTTTAATTGTTGTGCACAAATTTTTTTTTAACTAATGCAAAATTCTTCTATTTTTAAATAAGTTTCATAAAAAACTCTTTCGGGAGAAAAGTTCTATATCACGTACAATATTTACAAACTAGACATTAAGTACAATTTCAAATTCTAATGTTACCATTTTTTCTAAAATTAAAGTTTCTTATAAATATCTTCATTTAATAAAAAAAATGCCATATTATAAAAAAAATGAATTTTATTAGTTGAGTTACTGTGATTTTAGGTGGTTGAAAATTTTCATTGATAAATTTGATTATTTAAAAAGTGTAAAGAAAAAGATTAAAAAAAATTTAAATTTTATATTCATTTTGTTATCCGGCAATCATGAGATAAAATAATACCACCTATAGGGGTGGTATATATTTATCTAGTTCTAAGAGATAAAATGAAAATTAATCCCGAATGCAATCCAGTCTCGTGTTCCGCCAAACGTGAGATATGATTAAAATATTCTATTCACCATTGCGCCAAAACATGAAATTATTTATTTATCATATCCTTTCTGACACCAAACATTGGATAAAATTAATTAACCATATCCTACTTCTAATCCCGCGCGACAAACACACCTTAATTGTCATTATTAAATATAGATATAAATATGAAAAATAAAAGAGTTTAAAAATAAGTAAATAAAAGTTTCATAATAAAAACTATTTATTACTATAATTATTACTCGATTTGACAATAATTATTATTATAATAAATAATATAGATTATTAGGGTAATTAATATAATAATTAATAAGAGAAAGAGTATTAAATGTATTATTATTACAGCAATTATTATAATAATTAACAAGAGAGATAGTATGACTTCTTCTGCAATACTATAAAGTCTCGTTTGATTCGGGTATTAAAAAGTGGGATAGAATTATTAATACCACTTTTTTCATAATACCTTGTTTGATTCGCACAAATGTGCTGGGATTACTAATATCGATACTAACTTAATACCACTCTTTGTGGTATAATTTAATACCAGGGAGAGGTGTTATTGCTTATGGATTAAGAAAAATGAATCATATATTTTCGAAAATGCCATTACTATTATAATATTTTCAAAAATGCCACTACTACTACTATATTATTATTATTTTAATTTATTTTAAAAAAAAATAAAAATTTTTTAAAAAAAATTTCTTTTTTAATTTTTTTTTTTAAATTTTAAATTTTTATTTTGTTAGTCCAAAATATAATCTCGTATACAAGTTATAGAACCAAACATAATATTAACAACAACATGAGATATCCCAATATTAATACTGCATGAATCAAACAAAGTATTGGTATTAAATTAATACCAAGATTAATTGTCTAGTACTATTAATATTAGTATTATTAATTCTACTAATTCTAATACTTGAATCATACGAGACCTAATAATATATGATTCTACAACAATAATACAATCCCCACTTTTATGTCTTTCGAGTTACCCCTCCATTTTTATTTTATTTTTCTTTCGGGAAAGAAAATTTTATTCAAGTTTTACACCTCCACTTTCTAGTTGCAGTTAAGTAAAGAACATGAAATTGGGAGTGTAAATCAAAATACGGTTTATATAATAATTTGGAAGACCATTCGCTGCATCTCACACATTTATCACTTTTAATTAAATTGTATCCATTTCGGCCATTCTTTTGCATGAGCCTCAAATTTTCACAAACAAATGACAAGTAACTCTTTAACATTTGTATCACTGAAGACTAAAACTTTAGAAGAAGCTTTTTTCTCTGTCTTGTTTTGTTAGTCCAAATAATCCCTTCATCCCAAGTTAAGAATGCATCGTTTTTTTCTGAGTTTTCTTTTCAAGACATAATCAAAAGGAACAGATATCAAGATGCTAATAAGTTTTGTTCATAACCATTGCCTGTGTTAAAAGTGTATATCCTTAATAAACTGTGAAAAACAAACATGAACCGTTAACTTGGGATAAAGGAAGCACTTCAGAAAAAGCTTATGCATTTACATAAAAGAAAGTCAGGATATTTGTACGTGTGTTGGATGGAGCTGGGAGTCCATATTTCTTGACCCTCCTCAAATTGATGATTAGCATGACACTCCACTCTATTAGATGGATGCATTAAAGTAACTAACAAATAATTATTGTGGGTTCCTATTATTTTAATGCATTAACCAATCAGACTGAATAATCATGATAACCCAACGACTCATGGGCACACAACCGTGATTCAGCAGGCCGGACGAAGATGTTTCATAGGCATAAAGCTACTTCACAGCATTAGATAATGAATTAAACAGAAGAAAAGTAAGGGCCATCTACAATTTAGTGACAGTAAAGAGAATAACACGCTTGTTGACAGACAACAAAACCATTTTGGAATCCAACATTAAGGATTAGGATTGTCACATTCCCAGAGATGGAAGATGAGAAGGTATTTTAGGTCAGAGTGCATATATTCATGCACAATGACGAGATTAGAATATGCACTAAAAATTGAAGAATTTAGTCGTTTAAACTCACAAGCGCACAAGATTAGAAGGATTTCCCAAGTAGAATCTTTTAATCTTGTTTTATTCTTCTTCTTGCTATCTCTGTGGCCCACGCTTTACCCACATCAGTCTGGAACTTCCCTGTATGAAACTAAGCATCAGTACAGAGTCTATGACATATATAAAAAGACATGACTTGCTCATATAACAGACATTTTTGTTCGTGTCTGTTTGGAAGCTGTTAATGTGTGACATTTAAGAATAGAAAATATTGTACAAATATTACCGCATATGGATGTCTGTTTGTCTATGAATTGTTGATGCTTGTATACACCTTGCCTTAAAGATTTTTGGGCTCATAACAAATGAGAATTTAGGATTCCAGAAAAGATCCAAATAATGAACCAAATATAACCTTAAAGTTTCCATTCAGACACGAGTTGCATAACCCTCTATTATATATATATATAATGTCATGGGTGATTTTGACTGCCTTTCTCACATTTTCACAGTTCAAATTTACCTTCAGAAACTACACTTCAACTTCTCCAGATTTGGTCGGGTATTCACATAAATTAACAAATCAAAAGTGAACCCTACATGTTTTGCACTCTCTTTCCAATCACCATAAAAGAAATCCGCTTTAACAAATTCTTCATGCACCCCACATGTGCACCGCATTTGTCCCCAGAGCTAGCAAATGCGTGCTTTTGTATGGCCACATGCATTCTTCAAGATTAAGGTAATTTTTAATCTTCTGAACTTCTGGATTTCATTTTCTCAATTTTAAACTTGTCTGGATTTCTATCTACAATCTACATATTGTACTTCTCAAATTGATTGTCCCATTTCCTTTTTAGGACCTAATCAATGTACCAAATATCATAACAGAAAATATGTTGTATTCATGTCTGTTGATTAGGTTGACATTAAATTACCAAAGTATAAGCGTACCTGCTGTTGACAGAAAAAACTCATCCAAATCCTTGCCTTGGTCTGCATGAACCGACATAATTTCAATTTTCACACAATACTTTCAAAGATGGGAAAAAAAGTAATCAGAATGAAGGTCTTCAATACTAAAACATCACCAAAAAGAAAATGCAGTAATAAAATCAATAGCAATATGACTAAATCAATATGACTATTTCAATAGAAGGATGAAATGGCACATCTAAAATTCTAAAAGGACTACTTCATTAAATGAAGAACACAACTATAATATCTTAATAGCCGCAAAAAGAAATAAATACACTAGCTTGCCAATCACAGAACTAATTTTTTCAACGAGCTGAGAAGGCAATTTCAGAAACCTATATCTGCAATTTAGAAAAGAAAAATCAAAGATAGCAAAGCCTTTACCATTTTCATATTCCAATGCTTGAAGAATCATCTCCACCTGAATGTAACAAGAATTACCAGTGTCAGTTTATTTCATGTCAACTGATAGAGGAAGGGGGGATGTTTTCTTTAGGTCAACCATCGAAGATGATGTAAAATTACTCTAATTACATCTATTCTGTTTCAATCTATGCAACTTATCCTACACTATAAGAACTAAACAAGTATGATAAATTATATTTTGTTGTTTTCTACCATCATGCACCCCTATTCATTGACTCTAAACCCCACCCCCCAACCAAAAAAAAACCACCTACACACATGCGAAGGACCACTCAAAACCTTATAAAATAGCAAATTTCTGTTTATCATCCAATGCTATCCAGCAAAATAAAGAAAGTCCCAACCACCCACTCAAAATCTTATAAAATAGATCAAATTCTGTTTATCATCCAATGCTATCTAGCAGTTTGACATTGAGCAACTTCACTTGTGCTATGATATATACCCAATCATTAGCATCGACTCCGCTTATAACTCTTAAATATCAAGGGAGTTTAACTAACTAATACATCACATAGTTAGATCCATATACAATCACATTTGCCATGGGGAAAAAACAAGGTCTTTCTTTCTTTCTTTCTTTTTTTTTTTACTTTGCCCCCCATTTCTATGCAAAATTAGAGTTACCCCTGTTTTCATACTCCACCCCCTTAACACAAGGGAATATCAAAGAATTATATAAACATGGGGGTTAAGTCTTTGAGATTCCCCTTTATGCAAGGGGCAAAGTCTAATGGCTATGAAAACAGGGAGGTAAGTGTAATTTCACATTGAGAACTTGTGGTAAAGTCAATAGAACCCAAAAAACAATCTGGCTCCCCAAACCCAACCCCTATACCTTGTCAAAGTCCTTGACAACTTTAGCTTCAACTGAAGAATTCTCTTCATACTCCATCCACAATTCATGTATCTCCTTGGCTGAAATACAATACTTGTAATAAGCAACCAATGGAAGGATAAAGTTATATATACTCGGACATAGAACACAAGTTCGATTAGCTTATGAGACATATACGGCATATGTACCTCGGGGTCCTCCACCAAGAAGTTTGCACATGTGGTCTAGTGCTTCCTTCTCTCGACGACTCTTTTCCGACTTCGGAATCCCATCCGCAGGAGTGATATCCCCAACAATTGCTATTCAACCATAAAAAGGCAACACAGAGAACTCAAATTAGCGGAGGTAAAGGGTAACAAACTCACATTAAAGTCACACGAATAAATCAAAGATAAACCTTGCGAATCACACAACTAAATAAGAGGTTTAGAAAAACAAGACTAGTCTCATAGATCACAAAACAAAAAGACATAAAACCATGCAAACATGGGTATTACACAAGGGTTAAATGTATTATAACTTGAGGATATATCAAACTTAAAAAGATCCAATCTATGAAGTAACTAATAAATAAATACAATGACATTATATTTACATCATATCATTTCATATTTAAACTACGTGATTCAACACATGCCACTTGCCTGACATATATTCTGATCAATGAATAAAAAACACTGCAAGAGGCATATCATCCTAGTAATCCTCATTAAATGTATAAAACAGGGTTATAAATTTCTGATTCCTAATATTAGTTGTAATCTCTTTCTACTAGACCATGCTGGATGCTAATAAATCAAACACACACAAAAAAAGGGAGCCTGCCATATCTAAGACGGGTCAACAGTAGTTTGTATTCTCATACAAGCCATCAAACAAGTGAAAAAATGTAATATCTCCATCCAAATCATGAGTTAAATTTCCCCTTCTGAGCCTCATTCTGAAGATTTCAGACATATGAACAGGCAGTTGTCTTTTTATAAGGAAAAACATAATTATTTGGTATATAAGACATACTTGCATCCTCCAGCTGAAAAATTAAAATTAAACCAATGGTTTCCAGGTATTTTTTTCCCCCCGGGATTAGAAACCATATGCAATTAAAAAAATGAAAAACATTCAGATGGATGAAAAGACAAGATCTAGAAAATGTGCAATGAGAATTGACAGTGTCTAGTGTGGTGTGAGTAGAATTTAATAGGGAATTTTACACTTACAAACAACAGCAACAATAAAAACAAGTGTGTGTGTTGGGGGCGGTAGTACTACCTCTGTAGTTCGATGCTTTTTCTAGATTGTTAAACTAACAAATGGAAGGCGTGCAATGCCAAAATGCTAACATAGACTGGATTTTTGCGAGGAACGTTTGAAGATGCTCTAATGGAAAAGCTGCATTAAATTTAAAAGGACTGCTTTTTATGTAAACTAATACTACGGGGAAGGATTTGTTGAGAAAGTAAAACTGAGGCACAAAGATCACCGGTACAGGTAAACAACTTCGAAAAACAAAAACAATAATTGATTACAACACATTTTCTATTACTAATATTTAACAAACCCAAGTGTACATTGGTTCTTATCTTGTGGGATATAACTTAAGGGGTATTTTGATAGCCCTCATAGTTGTCTAAAATTGATTACATTAAGTACTCAATACGTATGTTTGATAATGCATTAGAAGCATCACATAAAAGAAAAAACAACAGAAATTTTTAACTCAAGAGGATTTCACTAATCATTTATCAACCGAAATGGCTTTGTATGATAGTGAAAGATAATTTTCATATATTACTCTCAACTAAAATTCCATTACCTGTGTTGGTATTATTATTCTCACTTTCAAAACTAGAAAATTTAGTTCCATTTCATTTCATTTGAAAAGACCCTTATTTGAGGCAAGTTTTTAAATGTGAGGAAGGTAGCAGAACAATAACTTACATATAGCATTCATCTTCATGTTAACTAATTGAGCTTTCGCATCAAACAAACACGGCAAAACACTAAATGGAACAAAGTAAAAGGAACAAGTCACACACCTTCTGCCATATCATGGACGATCGCCATTTTTATGCACCTGAAAGTCGAAAACAAACGTTTGAAAAATTATCATACAAATACACAATAGCCTAAATCATGTGCCCACATTTTTAATAAATGAAAACGGAGATCAAAATTCAAGTCAAAATAAAGCATTGAATTCAGAGTAACAAAAGAAAAGCCCTCACTTGTCTCGATTGACGCCAGGAATGTCAGCAGCAATGAGAGCCATCAATCCCATTCGGTACATGTGGTCAGCAATAGATTCAGGACCTTGAATCTCTCTTTTCACCCATCCTGCTCGCTTTGTCGTCTAGTCAAACTCAAAATTCAAAACAATCAAATGAGAAAAGCAACAAATCAATAACTACAACTTCACAAAACAAAAATAAAAAATTATAATGCCCTACTTCCTTCTATATCATACAGTACACACTTACATACATATATATCTACATAGAAAAGCAACTAATTAATAACTACAACTTCACAAGACCAAAATATAAAATCATAATGCCCTACTTCATTGTATATCGTCTGTATAAACTTACATACACACATATATAGAGAGAGAATATGTAATCTGAGGCTCTGTTTGATAACAACATGGAAAATGATAAGAAAAACACTTGATTTGTGTAAGAAGTTGGAAAAGAAGTTTAGGCATGTGATGAGATGCTATCCATCTCATGCTCATTTTAATGAGTAGATGTCCTCCCTCCTTCATTATTTTTTGTGAGAAATAATTCTTCCTCAACTACCAAAGAAAAAATTTCCATTAAAAAACCCACAAAGTAAGAAGACAGCATGTGATGAGATGCTCTCCATCTCATACTCATTTTTATGAGCAGATATATTTCATTTTCCATTGAAAAAACCACAAAGTAAGAAGACATCTCACTACTAATCTCAACTTATTTTCCAGCTTCTTACAAAAATCGATTATTTTTTTTTTCTATATTGTTATCATACAGACGCTGAATGTGCAATAATAATACCTTGAGTCAGTGGCAAGGAGAGAGAAAATCCAAAGGAAAGAAATGAGAAAAACAACAAATCAATAAATTCAACTTCACAAAACAAAAATCAAAAGTACTAGCTCAGAGCACACTGCAACATGAGGCCTAATAATTCCTGACATTATGTATAGATTTAAAAAAACAAAAAAAAAAAGCACATTAAATCAGCTTTGGACAAGTGGAAATAACATATATATTATTTAGGTTAAAGGCCCCTTCTTGAGCACTGTTTTTATTTTTCACATACCTACCAAAATTTCTGCTCAGATAGATAGATATAGATATAGAAAATGTCCTACTTCCTTGGATAACAATATGTACAAACTTACATATATATATATATATATATATATTAAAAATAAAAATATGTAGTCTGAATGTAACAATGATAATACCTTGAGGCGGTGGCAAAGGGAGAGAAAATCGATAGCGGAGGAAGGAGAAGGAGAGGTAGAGGATTCGGATGATGAAGAAGAAGAAGAAGCTTCAGCAGCCATTCGAAAAGCCCTAGATGGAGATGAAAAAGTGAAAATTTTGAATCTGAAGAAGGGAGTAGAAGAAGCAAGTGAAGAAGGTCCAACTCCTAGTATAAACTTACTATACAACCTACTACTGCTCCCGCACCTCATTTTCTTTTGCTTTACTTCCTCTCGCCCCACCCTCTCCAATCTGCTGTTTCGCCCGGATTATTTTTATTTTGTTCGGGATATTTATTTATCGAATAACTCCGTACTCACCAAAAGAAAAAGGAGAAAAAATAAAATAGATTAACGGTACGAATACATCCGTTTTTTATTAGGGCATATTTAAAGAGGTTAAAATTTTGTTTTCATTAATTTTTTTTGCTGTTAATAAGGACACATCACTAATAATTAATATATAATATATTCATTAATAAGATAATAAAAGTTTACGGATTCTTTTTTCTCTCACAAAAGTTTTAGTATTCTAAATGCTTTTGGGAATGATATTTTCATCATCAATTTATAAGTTTGTCCACAAATAAATTTTATTTTTGTTGTTTTTATGACAAAATAATTGTACATGCAAACTATAAAAAGCTAAATTCAGAATAATTAAAATAAAAAATAATTATAAAGGATATTATTGGGCTTGTCCTTAGAATTAAGGACATCTTTTTTAATCCATTAGTTTGTAGGACAATATTTTGATTAAAGGTTGGATAGAAGACAATGGACCATTCTATTTGTTTGATTTTTTATTTCTATTATTTTTATATGTTCTTCCTATTATACCCTTTTATTTATTTTGTTATTTTTTATGTTAAGAGACAGTTATAGAATTTTAGTTGACTTGACTCATTAAATCCGTGAGGCATATTAAAGTTGAACCTTTGAGGACATATTTTTAGAATGTTTTTCACCATGATTATTCAAAAAATTTATTCCAACATCTCATCAAATTAATCAGACATATTATTACACAGTCCAGCAAAGACATTTTAGCAACTTAGATATTTTTGTTCAGTCCTCAGACATATTATGCACAAATACTTTTAGGTGATGGTATCTTATCTTATCTTATCTTATCTTATCAATTATGTTCAATTATTCAAACATTTCATACTTTGTGATTTTTTACAGGTATGCCATACTTTTATTCAAGCATCCCATTTATTTGATTCAAACAATTTACACCTCATACAATTTTAGCATTCAGACATATTACCATCTCTTTGCTTTAGACATATTAAAATTTCAATTACATATTTGTCTACTATATGCTAATCGACTTATGTGCTATGTATGCATACAATATTAATTGCAATTATGCACAAATTCTTTTAGATGATGGTATCGTATCTTATTAATTGTATTCAATTATTCAAACATTTTAATTCTTTGACTTTTGGTGGGTATACCATACTTCTATTTTAGCATCCCATTTATTTGATTCAGGCAATGTACACCTTAGATAATTTAAGCACTCAAACATATTAGAAAAATCTCATTTTCATCGGGTGTTGCAGATAGGGATGGCAAAAATAGTCACAAGTTTCTGACCCAATGGGGGCGGGTATAGGGACAAGTAATTGAGGGTGGGTTCGGGTCAGGGATTTTTAAACTTCATCGGATTCGGTTATGGATGTCTCCATCCTGTATCTGCCCCGATATACTTAATTTTGTAATTATATAGTGTGTGTGTATATAATTAATTCATTGTTAATTGTGTAAATATATAACGTCATATATATATATATATATATATATTATAACATTATATTATTTGTAACTTCATTCTTCTTCTTTTTTTAAAAAAAATTAAATAAAATTGTTGGGTATACCCGTGGGGACCAGTTACCCGACGGGGACGGGGACGGGGATTACCCAATACCCCGAATCAAGGATGGAAGCGGAGGCGGAGATGGTTTTTAATAGTGGGGGCGGGGATGAAAATTGTAAACCCGACCCATTGCCATCCCTAATTGAAGATGGGTGGTAGTATGGTTTCTCGATGCATGTTCGATAGGGACATTGTTATGTTTTCTCTGTTTTTATAGTGGTATAAATCATTTATGTAATGCGTCTATCAAAGGGATTATAGTGATTAAGGTTCCACTGTTATTAATATGGCTCGTTTGAAATTTGAATGTAGGGCTTTCTATATCCACTGTTGGAATGCATATGTAGTTGACACAGATTTTCGCCTAATATGTTTAAGTCCCCTGTTTTGGTTGGGCTCTTTCTCAACTACCTATATATAGGATTTTAATCACCTCGAGATTGTGGATATGATTCATGCTGTTTAAACACTTAACTGATCATGAATTTGTTATCCCTTGATGATAGCTTCAGTTTTTTTTTTTTTTTTTTTGTAACTATCAAAATCTTAGAGAATTTTGCTTATATGTGAACTCTTATTCAAATCATTTTTGTATTTTCCTAGATGGTATGGTGCGTTTTTTTTATTAGCAAAGTCATCCTTTATTGCTTACGATCGCGTCGGGTTCTGAAAAACAGGCGCCCATATTAGTTATGCTCCAAAAAGGAAAAACTTTTTTTTAGGGCCATTAGGCCGAATTAATTTTTGACCCTCTTAGTATTTGTAAGTGGATTTGAAATTTCCAAGCCCGTTACGCTTTGTTTTATTATTCAGTCTATAAATTTTCCATGTGAGCCAAATTTTCATGTTCTTGGTGTAATAATACACATACTAATTTTACCACCTTGTTGGTTGATGTTCGTTTGATGATACCATCGCTCAAAGAATAAAACACATATCGATTTGATAACAGGTTTTTGTTCATCTTTTCTGATCCTATTGAACAATTGTGATTTAATGTTTTTTTATTATTTTTTACATTATCAGCATGTTTTATATCATAGCTTCCTTTTTTCTTTTTTTTCTTTTATGATGTTGCGTTTACAGTACACTATTTACTTATGTTTCATCTATTTAAAGTTCTTGAAGATTTCACTCATCCATGACCTATAAGTTGGGTTACAGGTTTTTTAAGTCATTTTATTAGTCGCCATTGTCATCCACCCTCACATCTGTTGATGTTCATCTGTAGACATTTTGACAGAGTCATATTGGCCTTGTCCTGTTCTTATCTTGTAAGTCATCAATTATGTGTTTTGTACTTTGACCTTTTTATTAGATATTGACTGTTTTTTGAATTTCTGTATCTGTTCAATTTGTTTTCGATTTGAATTTTTTTTATGGAATTTAGTTGTTATCTGATTGTATTAAACGTAATTGAAAAATTATACTTTTTTAATTAATTTTGTTTAGGGGTAATTCCGATATAGCAAAAATTAATTATTTTAACTAATTAATTAATTAATTTGTCCTTCAACCAAAAGTTGTCTTCTAAACTAATCCTTCCAAAATATTGTTCTTGATTAGAAAGAGAATGAGACTTTTGTCCTTTATAAAAAAGGCCCTAATTAAAATAACATATCATTTATTGCCATGGAGAAATCTATTTACAAATAAACCATATGTGGAATGTTTCATTTGGATGTGAATTGAGTAAGATATGGCATTGTGAAGATGGTTTTGTGAAACTTATTGTTCTAAAAATGTGAAATTTTTTCCCAAATTTGGCAAAAATTTTGAGACATATAAAATGATTATTATTGAATGTTATTACCATATACATAATATATGTTCCAAGATCTTTCCAACCATATGTGGGTCGCATTATTTGGATATAAATCGAGTGAGATATGGCTTTGTGAAACTTATTTGTTCTAAAAATGCAATTTTTATCTCAAATTTGGTAGCAATTTCGAGGCATATAAAGTGCTTATTATTGAATATTATTACCATATACATAATCTATATTGCAAGATCTTTCCAACCATATGTGGATTGCATCATTTGGATGTGAATCGAATGAGATATGATCTTGTGAATATAACTTCATTCTCATTTAAATCTGCTAATAAGGGTATTTTTTATATTATAAAAAGCACTTAACGGTTTGACCCGTTGACCAAACGAAAACCGTCAAAATAGGTGTCAACGGAAAATTAATGTAAACTTTGGGTGCCAAAGAAGAATATGGATAAATAAATTAGGGGTCAAAAGGAGATCACCCTTATGATATATATATATATATATATATTAATCAAGAGGGATTTCATTTTTAAAAAATCATTGTGAACTGCATTATAAAAAGATTATATCTAAACCCCCCCCCTAACAAACAAATAAGCGTTTATTTGCAAAGACACGTCTATTGTTTAATTAAAATACAACATTTTTTTTAGTTAAAATTATTTTTTTCTATATATTTTAAGGACGCATTTGACTAAAAAGTTTCACCTTTACAAAAAAAGTTCAATAATAGTTTTCTTACCATGGTGGCTTTGAAGGCCTCGATGGAAAACGAGTATCAAAAGTAATATTTGTTATTGCATGGCTAAATGACCAAAAAATAGCAACGAACTTTATCCCGACTTCCACTTAGGTCATTGAACTTATTTTTATAGCAATCATAGCAAAAAACTTTGCTTGGTTTATCGCTTACGTCCCATCGTTAAGATTTATTAAAGGAATGCTGATGTAGCTGCTGAGTTGGCACGAAATTAATGATGTGGCTTATTTTTTTCATAAAATAATAACATGGCATATAATGACTAGGATTTTTTGGTGATGTTGCCACCTTCATTTTCTTCGGCCACTCCATTTTTTTGGGTACAAATTAAACCCATTTTATAAGTAACATGCTGAAGGTTCCGTGTACTTTTGTGTTTTCTTCTAATAGTTTATTTTCTCCATTGCCCACGGCAACATGCTGGAGGTTCCGTGTGTTGGAAAAAATGAGTATTTCCATTTTTAACCATTTTGTGAGCAATTTTAATTAAAAGCGTATACTCGATTTTAAAAGGTTATTACGGATTTGTGCTTTCCTCCGTGAGTACATTGAGATCGTATATTAATTTGCTCAAAATGAATATCGAGTGAATGAGAAATTGTCATCCAAAATGAGCTATTTGAGATGAAAAAATAAATGAAAAATGTTAAGTCCCACATTGGAACTTTGTGGAAAATGTTATGGGTTTATAAAGGATAACTCATCACTAGCCTAGTGAACTTCAAAGAAAGACAAGGCTCTCTCTCGCGCGCACATGCGCAAGGGTGCAAATCACGGATCAAATTTGGCTTGACACAGACTTAGCTTGTGTGCCCCTGCACCTGCAGACACGAATGTCACTCCGAAAAAGGCCAACCATGCGGGGCCTAGTTTTGCACTTTAAGTTAATTTTTCTCTATTTGAGTTTAAATTTTGAATTGTGCAACAACTAATTCAATGAGATTAACACACAGAAAAAACGTTTGGTTTAATTCCCCTTCATACCAAAAATGTTATGTTTTAATTGACAGAATTAAAGCTCATTTATTTCCACCTTTGTATAAATTGGTTGTTCATTCCATTGAATTCCACACAAAAAAATCACACATATAATACATATAATACAAAAAGAAAATATCTCTATATTGAAGCCTTTTTCCTTTGTAAAGTAGTGATATTGTTCAACTAATCTCAGTTCGATTTGAGGTAACACCTCTATGCTAAGGTAGATACTTCGAACCATTTTATCTTGGGAAATAGACGTTGTAAGCAAGCCTCATAGCACCTCCGCCAAGGCAGCTTAACTATTTTAAGGAAATTGTGTGATACACACGACTCGGGTCACTTTTCTTATTTTTTTTAATATAATTTCGAGAGTATAATTTGTCAGTATACACATATTTGCTAACAATAATAAATACTTCCAACCGTTTTATCCTCGAAAACTTATGCCGTAAGCAAGCCTCATAGCACCTCCGGTGAGGCGGCGTAGCTGTTTTAAGGAAATTGTGTGATACACAAGACTGGGTTCACTTTTCTTAATTTCCTTAATATAATTTCGAGAGTATAATTTGTCAATATACACATTTTTGCTAACACCGTGTACTTTTATGTATCTCGACCCTTTTTATAAGTAATAAAGAATTGGGTGAGAGTAATTCGTCGACAATAAAATCTTTATGTTTTGTATTGGTTCTCCTTTGTGGGTGTGTTGTTTTAGATTCCATAATGGTCAAAGAGAGTGATAGTGAGAGTGATAGTGTCAAACATCATTCACAATTTAGTTATGTTTAATTTTATTCAGAATTGTTTGTTAGAGAGAAATTAATTGAAAAAAATATCATATTTATAGGTTTGGTGGGTGTTGGTTTTTAGAGAAAATTATTCCTTTTCTCTTCTGTGTGAAATTGATCTGATCCATAGAGTCTCTATCTCTTTGCAAAATGAAGATGCTGCTTTTGGTTGCACATTTTAAGTTGCAAAAATGGAGTGGCCAGAAAAAATGGAGGTCGCCAAAGATAGAAAATGGAGAAAATGTTGGTGGCCGAAAAAAATGGTGGCGGCCAAAGAAAATTGATTGGCCAAAAAAATCCTAATCATCATATGTTGGTATGATTGTTACAAAAAAAAAAAAGTTTAATAACCTAAGTGAAAGTTGTGGTAAAACTAGTTGCTATTTTTGGTCGTTTAGCCTTATTGCGTATGTTACAACTTTCACATTCTTTTAACTCAAAAGAATGAAAAAAAGAAGTTAAATTAACTTTCACAAATTATTCAAACCAAAAAGAGGATTATTAGAGATACTGAGAGTTAGCTTGTAAAATTATCATTTTCCATTTTTTCATAATATAGTTGTAAAAGCATCCGCAATGCAATGAGATATATTTAGTATATAGTAAATAAAGAAATATACCTTACTTATTTAATATGTCAAATAGTATTGTAATAAAATGAGGGTGTGGCTATTGTCACCCACCTTTTTTCTCTGTAATATTGGCCTTCTCTATAATAACCCCCCCCCAATACAATATTTTACTCTCTTCCACTCCCGATTGCCACCCACTTTAAATTGTATTAATTAATAACATTAATAATAATAATCATTAATTAATATTAATGATAACAATTAATAAAATGAACTGAGCAAACCAAACACACTCTCATAATTAAACCAAAATGAAGCAAACTAGTGAAGCAAAAAAAATTTAAAAAACCAGAACAACACAGGTAAATCTGCCGTTATTCGCTTTTATTTTCTTCATAATCATTTCTTCTCTCTTCTTTTCTTCTTCGACCTCTCCGCCATTAACGACCTTGAAAACTCAATTTGAAGTTATACTCATCTTAATGCAACCAATTAAATAGTAAATGACTCAGTGCAAATTTGTTCAACGGTGCTCGGTCATAATCCACTGAATATGAATAAATGATGCTTGACCTAAAATAACTGAGTATGATGAAAGGACTCGGCCCCTTAAGACCGAATGAATTCACACCGATGTCACACCAGTGCGTGCTTGGCCGACACCAACCGAATGGTTTAGCCAAACTCGTCCCCTTAAGACTGAATAGATTCATCTTTTGTGGCCTTACACAGCCGAGCAAACATTCGTCTTTAAGAACACCCAAGAAGGTTTGCTTGGTTGTGCAGAACTGAGTCGGTGCACAATACTCAGTTACATTAAAACGAGTATAATTGAAACCACTCGGTTACATGAGGATGATGGTGCTCTGTTTGCTTAAATGGTTAAAATTGGGGAGTGCCATCAATTAAAGTGGGCCTTTGATCCATAGATCGGTCTTCAAGTTGAAATTTAACTCCAACAATGCTGATTTAAGAAGAAACAGGGAGACGATGTATATATAGATATATTAAGATAATTATGGTTGTGGGTTGTGTATGTAATGCGTTATAATAAATCTGAATGGTGCTTTGTTTTCTTTTGATTTAATGTGCTGGTTTTTTTGTTGTTTTCTTTAAATGGTGTTTTGTTTTTCTCTTTCGCTCTTGTTGTTTTGTTGGAGGAATGATGATGATGGTGTATGAGGTTAATTAGTTAATTAAAAATTATTAACGTTTGGACTTAAAAAAATAGTATGTGGCAAAAGTAAAAGTGGTTATTGTGAACACCTCATTTTGCGACCCCCGCAAGAATTATGATTTTCAAATAAATGAACACGCATGCATGCACGAGCATTTTTGGATGCACAAAAACTATGTACATGTGATACATGTCAAAGAAGAAAGCCGAAAGGACCCCGGATGAGGAGTTACAGAATTATTGAAAATTGTCGGAATTGAAAATCGTCAAAACTCCTGGAAACTTGTGAAAGGAGAGTTACGCATTTTGGATCATCCTCAAACTTTGAGAGTTGTTAGACATTATCAAAAGGAGTAACATACTCCAAAATCAGCTCAATCCGACGGTCGGATCTCCGAAAATTCAAAAAATCATGAGTTTGATTCGGGTGATCAAATGGAGGTCTTCTCGAAGTTAAAATGGTTTAAAGTTTCGTAAGTAGATAGGCCTTATTATGGGAAAGAACATATTCAAAATTCAGCTTTGTCGGGCATGGGATCATTAAGAAACAATTTGTCTATCGTGCAATTCTAGTCGAAATGTCCTTCGTAGCAAATTAAAATTTGGCCTTCGCGAATTCTGATCGACCTCAAATTTGGACACAAGCTAGAAAACTTTTGGAGGGAAAACATATCCAAAAATTAGCATAATCCAACGGCTAGAAGTTCAATTCTTGAGGTTGTTGTACGCAAGTACGTTTCCTATGTGGGAACAAACTCTTTGTACCAATTTGAGGAGACCGAGTCCTTCCCAAACTCTGATCGTCTTTAAATTTTTTTACAGGGTATAAAAGACTTATATTGAAAATATATATCCAAAATTCAGCATGATCCAACAGTGAGAACCTGACTTTTCGTGCAAACAAGTGACCTTGTCTACAACAAGTACCTTTCCTACGCGGAAACAAACTCTTCGTACCAATCAGAACAAAAGGGAACATTCCCAAAATCTAATCGACCTGAAATTTTGACACGATCTAGAAGACTTCTATTCCCAATACATATCCAAAAATCATGATGATCCAACGGTGGGAAGGTTTCGTGATAAGCCCCAAGAGTCCTAGTTGCAATCTCCTTTCTTGCTCTCCAAGTATTTTTTCAACTATAAATAGACCCCCTTCCATTCATTATCATCATCAACAATCAAAGGGATTTCGTGTTACACATTAAGAGACCCTTATTCTCTCCCTCTAAGGAGGCTCAGGTATAATTTTATCTCTCTTTTTTTATTTATTCATCTGTTTTATAATTCATATTCTTGTTTACATAATTTATATCACTTAATAGCATTTCAAAACCCTTTTTCAAATTATTTTTCAAAACCAAAGGCGTATAATAAACCCTAATCCAATTTTAAAATAGTATTATTACTTTCTTACTTTTTCAAAAGCCCAGATTAGCGGTATTGTTATTCGAAGGAATCGATAATCGCTATATATTCAATTTAACTCATAGATTACGGTGTATATGTGATGAATACTCGATGATGAGAGCACTAGTGCCATCTATACCGGTTTAATCAATAGACTATGGTACAAGATTGATTAACTCGCCTCATATCATATCGAGTATAATATTTCACATTGAATCAGTTTTCGAAAAGCCCAATGCTTTACAAAATCACTTGTTTCATTGCATTTATTATTTTCAAATTCTTTTTTTTTTCAAATCACACACACTTATTTTTAAATCATGGGCGAACTAGGAAACACATCATTTTCATCCCAACCCCAAAATCCCGATTTTTAAGGCAAGAACGAAAAGCTGTAAAGTAATAGCAATAGCATGCAAGAACTAAATTATAACACACGCATATCCTACTCAAGAGACCGAAAGGGCGAATTGGGTGCCTAACACCTTTCCGATTCGTAACTTAATCCTCGAATCTTCGAATCAACTGGTTTCGCATATATTGTGTATAAAAGGATATTTAGTCCATAGATACGTCTCTTTTACACAAATCTTTTTTTTTTGTTTAGTAAAACAAACTGGCGATTCTTATTATTTTCAAAATCGATTTTCAAAGCAACAACGGAATCGCCGCCCACGAGGACCCCCAGGCGTCGAAAACGCAGGTTCTCACAATTATTTTTTTTAAAAGAGTGTTATAGAATGATAGGGGGTGTGGCAACCCTAAAATGGAGAGGCATTAAAAATTTTAGGTGTAAAATGATGAGAGTGAAAAGTACATAGAAAGAAAAAGGATTGGGAGAAAAAGTAAAGAAGATGAGTATAAAGTACATAGAAGGTAACTAGAAAGAGAATGAAAATGGAAAGCATCATAACACCACCCATAACAGTAATGCGTGAGATATATGGAGCCACATATATTGAGTAATGTGCATTATCCAATATGTGTTTTCCTATACGCATTTCAATTATAAATTTAATGAAATTTAACTTTAGCATGTTATAATATTATAGAATAATATTTTAGTCTATCATACATGATTGGTACGTGCGTGCATAAGATAAATTTAGCCTACTTAACTTACTTATTTATACTATTATTAATTAATGCTCCAAGGGAGCCAAAATATCGTGCTACTGTTTTTTTATGACATTAATGGCCTGGATATAAGTAATGTACGCCCAATTTTTGTTCAATCAATTGAACACTGTTGACCTAAGGTCTTAATCTTATTTTGATAATAACAATAAATCAATCATGTGTAATTTAACATGTTTCTTAATATAAGTATATAGTTCATTTACTTGAAAAATTTAAGAAAAACATGACAAGGATCAATCTTTCACTATTCAATCATTGGACAAGATAAGGAAGATCAAATCTCTCAATGCAAGTCATGACGTACAAAGGATCAAAAGACTATATGAAAAGCTTCAAGGAAAAAGCTTCAAATGAAGATCAATCCGAAGAAACAAATCAAAGCATTCGAAAACTCGTTAATTCAGTAATTGAGTGAGTGCTTAAGATTTATGTAAAGTTATTTATTAATCAAATCCCTATAGCTCAAATGTATTTATGCATATTTTAAAGATTGATTCAAACAAGCTTGAAATTGAATTTATTTGAAAAACATCATTTTACAAAGACCGAGTTTCAAAATAAATTCATATTAATTTTAAATGATCATATTTTAAGCTCTAATAAAAATAGGTATCTTAGAAACATATCTTTAAGGTTAAAAAATCATTAGAATTTTATTTGGAACTAAATTGTTAAATTGCAAAAATATTTTTATTTTACATTTAAAATTCACTCAATTTTCGCACAGTTTTAATTTAACGGTAAGATGGAGTCCTTCTCTGACTCCGATCATTTTAAAATTTTTACAGTAGTTAGACAACATCTTTTAGCACTTTTGAATAAAATTTGAGCATGATCCAACGGTTAAATTAGGAGAAATTATTAAAACAAATTTGAATTGTTTGTCAAAACTAGCTGTTGGAAAGTTTAAAAAAGTATACCTTTGTCCCAAAAGCTTTCTTAATCATCCCCAACGACCATATGGTTTTGCAAGCTATAAATATGAGGTCCTAGACATATTTTAACATACCTTGAATTATTCTAATACTCTATTATTCATATATTCAAATATACAAAGATTCAAGAATACATTTCGATCAATCTTTCATCTTTTGAGTTATATATTTTTGATCAATCTTGATAACTCTAGTGTGAGCTTCATTTCTAATCTTCAAATACACTTGAGAGTTATTGTATTGGTGTGTATCACCACAAACAATTATTTCTTCATTTCAAAAGAGAGTTTGTCTCTTTGTAGAGCAAAATAGCATATATTGTGAGAAGTGTAGTGGGTATAGCTACATTGTAAATGTTTTGTGCATAACAACATTTGTATTGAGGTTTGATCTTCACCCGAAAAAGATTGAATAGTGAAAATTCTCGGGAAATTAACCGATCGCGGACGTATGGTTTAAGAAACCGAACCGTGAAGACAAAAAGTCTTGAGCTTCAAATTGGTTCAATCTCTATAACTCAAGCTCTCTTTTTATTGCTATATTATTGCTTATATTTTGAGATTGCTTATTTGCTTATCTTGAGATTGATTACTGGAAATTTATTATTTTCTCGATATTGTTGCTTAGCTAAGTTTCTTTGCTTAAATATTTTTAAAAACGTTTTAATTCCACATTAAGTTTTTAAAACCCTATTCACCCCCCTCTAGGGTTGTTTTTCGATCAACAATTGGTATCAAAGGTTGTACTCTTATTTTGATTTAACAATCTTAGAGTTTACGATCATGTCTATATATTAAGGAACCGATTTTTCCAAAGGTCTCTCCACCTATAGACCACCCGTATTTGATGGTAAAAATTATAGCTATTGAAAAAGTAGAATGAGTATATTTTTACAATCTAGTGATTTTGAACAATGGAGAGTTATACTTGAAGGACCCTATGAAATTACCAAAAGATATGATAGTGAAAAAATTGTTCCTAAGAAAATGTCTGAGTATCATGAAAATGATATTAAGAAAATTCAATATAATGCTAGAGCCTTAAATACTTTAAATTGTGCATTAAGCATGGATGAATATAACAATATTTTTAGTTGCAAAACGGCCAAAGAAATTTGGGATAAACTTGAGGTTACCTACGAAGGAACCACTCAATATATCATAGGGGGAGTTTTTTTCTCGCCGAGGGGTTGGGGGGTAGGGTGGTTTGGCGAGCAGTACCAGTTGAAAATAATCTTATGTCAATGATATTATTCTTTTTTTTGTGTTGTTGTAGTAAGGAAAGAGACTACGATCTTCTTCTTTTTTAAAAAAAAAAAGAGAAAAGTTTCCTGCACTTCAATATCTGATTCCAATATAATGAAGAAGGAAGTCTATTGAACGGATGTTTGCAGTTGAAAGATTTGCTTTCTCATAGTTCTTTCTATTCACTTCGTTATTAATTTTTTTTGTCCTGCTTTCCTCGAGTTTACTTAAAATCTTCACAAACAAACTACTGTATGCTATCTCACATAATTTAGTGCTCTTAATGCTTTTTTTTACCTCAATTAAACATTAGTGGTGATGATGGACACCAAAAAGGTGAAAGGATGCATATAGAGAATGGAAGATGTTCGACGATAATTGGAATTCCAAATTCAAAAATAATTTCTATTTTCACAAAAGGCTACACTGAGGTAAAAAAAAATCCTTCAAACTTTAGTCATAATTTTTATTTTTTAACCATTAAAATATAAAGAACCAATTTTTATACTTTTGTTGGAGCCAAATTTAGTTATGTGGCTATTCAAAAAAATTGACAATTTTTCACTATTGAAGATGTTATAATTCTAAAATCTAAATATAATGTTAAAATATTAAAACGCTACAGGCCATCGATTGAGATGCCCTGGTTCAAAACCAGGACGATTACCCGCTCTATAAAGCATATGCTTCGGCCACTATACTGGAGTTCTACCAATATATTGGAAAGGGCTATGTTGGCGATGATGCATGCCCTCATATAAAAGAACTTATTGCATGAAAGAGGAGTTGGCCTCCGCCGAAAACATCGTACATAGACCTTTATGAATGGCAGCTGTTAGAAGACACAGGAATACTAATAATAGATATGGAATACAATAGCAGCTTCCTCCAAAGCTGCCTACGCAGCCACCTTGCAATAATAAAAGTCAAAATAAGTATTTTGTGTTAACACGTCTAAATATATATATATATATATATATATATATTCACACAACATTTCATTTGAGGGACCAAACGCCATGGCCCCCCTTGTAACCAGCCGCCCTGAGCTTACTTTTTTATTTTGTTTTTAAGTAATGAGAGTGCCATGTTTTGGTCCAATCTGCATAGATTGAACTATATATTAAACGCTTTAAATTGTTTAACAAATTTCATATATCAAGCAGGGTTAACTTTTGACGAGTTGGGATACAATGAAATATATTATGGACCGAAGACTAAAGACGAAACCCTAGGCGGCCACACAATGGTTGTAGTAGGTTACTTAGGTGACCAACTGATAATTCGAAATTCTTGGGGTAACGATTTAGGGTTCTACGGCTACGGATATATGAATATAAATGCCCCAAAAATTAAACTAATGACCTTAATAAACCAACCAAAGCATCGTGTCATCAAACCCCCTATAGGGAATGATGCTATTTTTTTTTTACAATCACCTCAGAAAGCTATGGGAGAAAGGACAATAATTTTCCTTTTAATTGTTCATTTTGAAGTTTAATAAATTTTATATTAAAATTTCAACTGTAAGACATTTTGTTTCTTAGTTTCTTTCTTTCTTTTATCTCATGGAAGGACTATGAAATTAAAAATTTACCAAGCTACCTTTAGAGTTAATGACATGGAAGTACCAATTCTTGCAATATGCGTGGTGTTCCACGTATTATTTTCAACAACAATTCAATTAATGAAAAAAGGAGAACTTATTAATATGAAAAACGTTTTTGGAAGATAATTATAATACAATGTGAACAACAATCAAAGATCATGATCAAAATTGCACATTAATAGGAGGATGACAATATAAGTAGAATGAAAAAGAAAAGAATGTATTACCCACATTTACGTTTAAATTTATCATTTTTTATATTTACCACCTTATACTAATGTATACTATTGCCTGCAACAAGAATTGAGCCGCCAACCTTGAACAAACTAACTATCTTCCTAACCGTTAGACTATCTTTCTATTTTGTAAAATATTAATCTTTAAATTTAATACATACAAGTAGCATACACATTGTGTATGCATGTGTTATAGTACACTTGTAAAAAAAATAACCATAACTTAAAAGGCATTACATAAATTTCTTTTTACAAGAAAAGAAAAAATTTGATTGTTGTTAGGTTTGACTTTTACGTTAGTTTCACTATTTTTTATATGCTTACAAACTAATTATAATATAACTAAAATTTTAAACGGATTGGATATAATCCGATCCGATCCAAATAGATTTGGATATTGATAAATATTTTGAAGATTCGTTACATGATCCATTCAGATTGAAAAACTTTTATAAATATGGATTTGGATTCTCCCTGATCCGATCCAAATACAATGCCTCATTTTTGGAGGATATGACATGGATTCTACGATGCCTTTTCGAACTGTTTGTGATGAGAATTGCATATGGAATTTTCATTTTGTTTCAGACCTTTATAAATTTTGTTCTTTCTTTGTAGGCATGCCTTATTGCTGATATCGTGCAACATTTTGTTGATGCTAAGCTAGACTTTGATGCTAGTAATATCTATCAAGATGTGAATCGTGCAATTTAGCATGTTCATCGAAGTGGCCTGGTTCATAGAGGAATCCTTTTCGATTCCTAGATGTACCTTGTTAAAAATGTTCATATTTATAAAATTTTCTTTAGTACTGGATCTTTCTCTCTCTGAGAATAGTTTCTTCTAAGTTTTGTTTGACCATTTTGTTTGTGTGTTGGATACTTGGATCATTCCTGCAATCCTAAATTATTGTTCATTCAATATACTAATGTTTGGTTAAGTTTTAAAAAGGATCCAAGATTCTTAAGGAAAAAGATTTCTATACATCCATTCCCATAATCAATAGGGGGAAAGCTAAGAGGATTCATGAGAATCCTTTATTATTATTATTATTATTATTATTATTATTATTATTATTTGACAAAAAATGCCTATATTTTCAACAAATAATTAAACATTTTTCTTTGGCATTACAATAAAGTAATATTTAATAATTTATTATAATCTGGTAACTAATTTTATTTAAATTATTTTTATATTTAATAATATATTTGTAAGTTATTCTCAATACGAGGAAATGAGAGTTCCAATCTTAACCATAAATTTGCAAGGAATTTCAAATGCTAGGAGAAGAGCTTTCCTGGAATCTAAAATGCCAATTTGTTTATAAAACTCAAACTAAACAAGCACTTTTAGTTTGAATCTTTTTTGATTATACTGGATACTTTAGATTTTGTACCTTCGGGGTTTGTCATGCACAATGTATTACAGGGCGAGCTATTACGCTTGATGGTGTCAAAATCTAGAACAGATAATTAACGACCGACCAATCAATGAATAATGGTGAATTAGAGGTTTAATATTGAATTGTAACTGTGAATAGTGATTGTGAACAGTATCACCGTATATGTGAACAGTGGTTGTGAACAGTATCACTGTATATATGAACAGTGGTTATGAACAGTACCTCTGAATAGTATCTGTGAACAGTGAATGTGAACAGTATCTCTGAACAGTATCTGTGAACAGTGACTTTGAACAGTATTTATGAACAGTAACCGTGAGCAGTACCACCGTATATGTGAACAGTGACTGTGAACAGTACCGGCAGAAACTGATTAAAAATAAAGATGAACACGAGACGTTTTTTATTAAGGTAGGTTCCCCCGGTAGCGCTTATGCTAGTCCGGCAGTACGTCCTCCTTTTGTGTGTGCTTGCTTTGTATTAGCTCAACGGCAATCAATTCGGATGATAATACAAGCTACCAATCTCTCTCTTTCTTTCTATAATTTCCTTAATTCTATTTATAAGTATAGAATTAGGATTACAACTATTTCAACAGAATAAATAATAAACTGTGTAGGAGAGAGAGTGTATAAGGATTGGTATTTTTTTGGGGTATGAAAAGAGAAAGTATAAGACCCTCAAAAATTGGCTTGTATTTAGGAAAGATGGATGGATATTGGGAGAGAAGGAAGAGATGTTTTTGGTGTGATTTTAATGAATGAATGAGGGAGGTATTTATAGGTAAATATATAATGGCAAAAAGGTAAATTTGGTAAAAATAAAGGGCAAAAAGGTAATTTTTGGTGGATGTGTGGTAGGTGTGGGTAGTGTAGGTAGGTGAGGGGTGAAAATGAGATTTTACCGGAGGTAAAAAATGGTATTTTACTGGAGGTAAAAATAGGATTTTACTGGAGGTAAAAGTGTTGAACCTTTTGCCAATGTAAAATTAGTATTTAACCCCATCAATTGCCCCCTATCCTTATCATTTAGCTCGGATGAGCTGACTGGTGAGGATATCCTTCAACCCGGGAGCTAGTAGTAGCTCTTAGCTCTGAAGTTCGTGATGTCTTAAGCCCGAATCCTTCATAGGTGAACAAGGTCGACAATTTGATGCCTGCAAGAGGTCTTTTGCCTGTGTTAGGTCTTTCTCCTGTGTTAGAGGTCTTTTGCCTGTGTTAGAGGTCTTTTTTTTTAGTCAGTATAAAAAATCTTACCACGGCAAAAAATATTACCGCGGCATCAACATCAACACACATTTTTTTCCCATATGGCGACATCAAATAGGGATCTAGGGCGGTGTAGTCTGAATGCACGCGAGGGGCGCTGCACGCGGGGGCGCTGTATATTTTGACTTTTTAAGAAAACAACTTTTCGTCTTCGGGATTCTTTCAATGCTAGATGCCTCTTGTCCCCTCTTTCTTGTCATCTCCCTCAAGATCCATCTTCTTTTTATACCTTTTACAGGGGATACCCATGAATAAGAGAAAGTAAATCACAAGTATGCTGAATGTGCCGAATACCTTCCGTTGTACAGGTTCTTCTTGTGCTGCTTGTACTTATAAACGCAAGAGATGTCAGCCCTGGTGTGAATATGCAAAAAATTTTCGAGATGTGATTAGTCGCCAGGATTATCGCACAATCTTCACTGTTTTCGGGGTGAAGAACGTTGCAGATATTTTACAACATATTCCCGAATATCAATATCTTGAGACTCTTAATTCATTTCTTTTTGAAGCTAAGGCGAGAGTCGAGAATCCCATTAAAGGGTGTACTGCTCTCCTTGCTTCTCTTGAACAGAAGGTGGAAGAGTTACAAGAACGGGTGACGGCACTAGAGGCTCGGTTAGAAGGAGGGCCTTCTTGTGTTAACCCGTTATGCTCCTTTGCTCCTCCTCGAGGTTCTTTGAGGTTCCTTTCGTCGATAGAAAATAACACGGCTGATGTTATTCCGTCTACTGTGAATCTGGACGGTTGTTTATCGCAATCTTTGCAAGCTAATTTTCTTACGGAGGTTGTCGAACCAACCAGCCCTGACTGGACAGCTTTAGGGGATATTCGCCATGATTTTTTTGATTACTCTTCTTCTGATTTAAGTACTATTTTGAATTTTGATGCTGATGATCTTCGGATTCTTCAGCCTTTTCTTTGATTAGATAAGTTATCTACCCCTCCACTTTCATGTCTTTTTGTTTGCGAAGAAGGGGTCCAACACATATCTGCTTATCATTCAATAGCATATCGTTCAGCCCAGACAATGTATGCACTTCTAGTGAGGGTTTTGTTCTTTAAACAAGTGTTCCGCAAATATTCCACCTGTAACATCTCTTTTCATCAATAAATAAACAAGTTTTGTTTCAGATTTTTTTTTTTATATATTTTGTGTGCTCTTTTTATGTTTTGTTTTGAGTTGTTATTGTGAGATTTGAATAAGCCATATATGAATGGTTATCCCTTTTCCCCCACACTCAAAGTAAAACAGTAAAGGCAAAAGAGATAAAATAAATCCAGTAAAGATGCCTGTATTAGAGGTCTTTTGGCAGTTTTTCCCAAAAGGGACCTGGTGAGCAACAGGTTTTTATTAGGTCATTTGTACGTAAGGAATTATTCTTATTTTGGCTAAGTCTATAAGAGTTGTGCCCCCTAGACTTTAACCAAATTTTGTAAGATTCTTTCCGAATGTCAATTAGACTCCTCAGAGTGTAAGTGTGCTCATGTAAAAGAGCTGTGCACCAATAAACTGACTTCTTTAATTAGAGGAACTTCTCAGCTCTCAGCAAGTCTGTACTTAGACGTTATATGCTTGGTGGCTGACCTACATAGCGGTAGGAATTTTTTCAAGGTCGTTGATGTATAAAAGGAAAACTTGTGCTTTTTTGGTTAAGTCTACAGAAATGTCATGCCTTCTTTTGACTTAAGCAAATTATAACAGCTTTCTCAATTATTTTTATGCAACCTCTTTAGCGTATTTCCGACCTCCTTGTGAGAGTTTTGCTTCTTGTAAATAACGGTATACCAAAGTAAAATTTTATATATTTTTCTTCGGAGCAAGTCATTACAAGATTACAAAGTACTTCAGTCAGGGATAGTATCCCTTGAGGTGCTCTATGTTCCATGGCCTCATGAGCTCCATTCCATCCATGGTTCTCAAGTAGTAGGTACCAGGTCTGCTGACTTTGGTTAGCACATATGGACCCTCCCATTTGGCAGCTAGCTTCCCATGTTGGGAAATTTTGGTAGCTAAAATGACTTTTCGGAGCACCAAGTTGCCCACAGTGAGGCTTCGGTGCCTGACCCTTTTGTTGTAACTCTTGACCATATTCCTTTTGTAGGCCTCTTCTTTGATCCGAGCTTGTTCTCTTTTTTCTTCGAGGAGGTCTAAGTTGGCTAAGAGTCCCTAGTCATTTCGAGCTGGGTCATGATGGTTGATTCTGTACGTTGGCATTCCCATTTCTACCGGAATCACCGCTTCAGTTCCATAGGTCAGAGAGAAAGGAGTTTCCCCCGTAGGCCCTCGGATCGTAGTCGTGTAAGCCCACAGAACGGATGGTAGTTCTTCAGACCAATTTCCCTTAGCGTCGTCAAGTCTCTTCTTCAGCGAGTTCAGGAGAGTTATGTTGGTGACTTCTGCTTGGCCATTTGCTTGGGGATGGACAGGCGAACTATAGTGATTATCTATTCCACGACCTTCACAAAAATTTCTGAAGAGATCACAATCAAATTGTTTGCCATTATCAGTGATCAGAATCTTTGGGAGGCCGAAACGACAGATGATATTTCTCCATACAAAGTTTTGAATTTTCATAGTGGTGATGGTGGTCAATGCTTCTGCCTCAGCCCATTTGGTGAAGTAGTCAATGGTTACAACTGCGAACTTGGTTTGTCCTTTACCCAAGGGGAAATGGCTAACAATGTCCATCCCCCACTGAGAAAAAGGCCATGGGCTGCTGACAGGAGTCATGAGCTCTGCTGGGAGCTGTTGGACATTGGCAAACCGTTGGCACTTGTCACACTTCTTTACCAGTTCTTTGGCATCTTGTAGGATGGTTGGCCAAAAGTAACCTTGTCGTCCAACTTTGAGAGCTAAGGAACGAGCTGCTGGGTGCCCGCCACGCAACCCCTCATGGATCTCCAATAGGGCCGCTTGAGCTTGATGGGGGTGTAGGCAGAGTAAGAAAGGAAGAACATACCCTCTCTTGTATAGGGTTGCTTCTATGACTACATATCTGTTGGAGATGTATTTGATCCTTTTGGCCATCTTCTTTTCTTCTGGCAAAACTCCATTTGTGAGGTAGTCTAGAATTGGGTCAATCTAGCACTTGCAGACTTGTATTGGGGTTGCATCCATTTCTTCAAGCTAATTGATGGCTTTGCTTTCTAAATATTCAATGTGGACACCGCTTGGTGCCTCTGTTGATGAAGTTAGCTTGGCCAGGCGGTCTGCCTTGTTATTCTGAGCTCAGAGAACTTTGATGAATACCACGTTTGTAAACTTTTGGGCTGCCGTTTGAGTTTTAGCCAGGTAAGCGGCCATGTGATCTTTTTTAGCCATGTTGTGGCCCAGTATTTGGCCAACTACGACTGCAGAGTCATTGTAAACCACCATCTGTTTTGCCCCCAAGTCTCCAGCAATCCTCAGACCTGCTATGATAGCTTCGTATTCTGCTTCGTTGTTTGATGCCTTGAAAAGGAACTTGAGAGCTATCTCCAATGTGTTAGCCTCAGGGGTGATCAATACTAGACCAGCTCCAGAACCTTGAGAGTTGGAGGCTCCATCTGCGTGGAGTACCCACACTGGGATCTTTGGCATCAGGCCTATTGAGGTAGAAGGGCTTGAGGCGCTTGGGTCTACTGTTGGCAGTAGCTTTGGAAATTCGGCAACCTGTTCCTCTGTGTAAGTAAATTCGGCTATGAAGTCAGCCACAGCCTGCCCTTTGATTGACACCCGTGGTTTGTAACTGATCACAAATTGCCCAAGTTCTACAGCCCAGATAGCTAACCTTCCTGATTGATCTGGTTTGTCAAGAATTTGTCGTAGTGGTTGGTTTGTGAGTACATCAATGGCATGGGCTTGAAAGTAGGGCCTCAGTTTCCTGGAAGTGATGAGAAGAGCGTATGCCAATTTTTCCAACCTTGGGTAATTAAGCTCGGCCGCGTGCAGAGCTCGGCTCGTGTAGTAGACAAGGAGTTGCGCCCCCTCTTCGTTCCTCATGAGGGCTGAGCTGACTGCTGTTTGGGAAACAGCCAAGTAAAGGCAGAGAATTTCACCCTTCTTTGGAGAACTCAATAAAGGAGGAGCTCCGAGGTATTGCTTGAGCTGCTGAAAAGAAAACTCATATTCTTCTGTCCACTCGAAGGCCTTTTTCAGAGTCTTGAAGAATGGGCGGCATTTGTCAGTAGCCTTCGAGATGAACCTGTTAAGGGCTGCCACTCGACCTGCTAAACTCTGAACTTCCTTTGGTTTGGTGGGAGACTTCATGTTAATCAAAGCTTGTATCTTCTCGGGGTTAGCTTCGATTCCCCTTTGTGTTACCATAAAACCCAAAAATTTGTCACCTTTTACCCCAAAAGCACACTTAGTTGGATTGAGGGACATACCATTTTGTCTAAGTATAGAAAATGCTTCATTGAGGTCGGAAACATTGCTGGAAGCCTTGAGGCTCTTGACGAGCATGTCGTCGACGTAGACCTCCATATTCCGGCCTATCTGTTCTTTGAACAGGGAGTTCATCACCCTTTGATAGGTAGCTCCTGCATTCCTCAAACCAAAGGGCATCGCCTTGTAACAATAGGTCCTTTCATTGGTGATGAAAGATGTCTTTTCTTCGTCCTCACGAGCCATCCTTACCTAATTATATCCAGAATAAGCGTCCATGAAGCTCAGCATTTCATGCCCAGTGGTTGCATCCACGAGCTGATCAATCTTTGGGAACGGAAAGCTGTCTTTTGGACAAGCCTTGTTGAGGTCTTTGAAATCCACACACATCCTCCATTTTCCGCTGTGTTTCTTCACAAGTACCACATTGGAAAGCCATTTCGGGTAGTGGACCTCCCTAATGAAACCATCTTGGAGCAGTTTTTGGACCTCTTCTTTGGCGGCCAGATTCCTTTATGCTGTAAAGTTTCTCTTTTTCTGCCTTACAGGCTTAAAGGCCGGGTCAGCGTTGAGCCTGTGCACCATGACCTCTGGGTTGAGCCCTTTCATGTCATCATGAGACCACGCAAAGATATCGGCGTTAGCTCTAAGGCATTGAGAGAGCTCCCGTCTAACCTCCGAGTTGAGTTGGTTGCTGATTTTGAGCACCCTTTCAGGTAGTAAAGGATCTAAGAGCAAGTCTTCTAGATCCTCAACGGGCTTTTCCCTGAGCTCTTTTTCTTCATCCCGGGGGTCGAGGGTATCAATTTCCAATCTCTCAGAGGTGGTGGATTCTCCTGTATTGTTCACCCCTTCAGCAGTTGCTACCTCGAGCTCTACGGTGGCGATCTCTGTGGTTCTAACTTCTTTTAAGGTTCCAAATTGACAGTGCCTGGCCTCTATTTGGTTACCTCTGACCTCCCCGATCCCATGCAGGGTTGGGAACCTCATGGTTAAGCTGCAGGTTGATATGGCAGCTCTGATTTCATTGAGGGTTCCTCTGCCCAAGATAGCATTATAATGGGGAACTGAGTCAAGAATTAAGAATTCTGCCATGGTCGTGACCTGCTTTGGAGCCGTCCCTAGAGTTATCGAAAGCTTGATTACTCCCAAGGACCTTGTCTTCTCCCCAGAGAACCCTATCAATGTGGCCGGCGATTGGACCAGGTGTTCTTTAGTGAGACCCATCGCTTTGAAAGCACTGTAGTACATGAGGTTCGAGGTCGCTCCTGTGTCGATAAGGATACGATGGACGTTGTGGTTTCTTATCATCGCTGTTACTACTGACGGGTCATCATGGGGGTACTCTACCCCATTCATATCCGCATCAGTGAAAGTGATCTCGGAGGTCTCATACTTAGCCATCTTTAAGGGCCTTGAGCTGAAGAACTTTACTTTTGAGCTCGAGAATTTAGCCTGCCTGATGTAGGTCTTTCGAGACCTGTTGCTGTTTCCAGAGAAGGATGAACCTCCCTCAATCATGAATATTTCTTTGGCGTGCTCCTTTCCATTGGCTTTTGGGGGAACATCATTTTCTTTCTTTATGTACTGTCGGAGTTGACCTCGCTGGATAAGCTTCTCAATTTCTTCCTTGAGCTTCCAACAATTATCAGTCTCGTGGCCGTGGTCTTTGTGATACCGGCAGTACTGGGTAGAGTCCCTCTTCTTCTCTAGAGTGCTCATCTTTTTAGGCTTAGGTACCTCTCCTGGTTCTAATTGGGCATAAACCTCGCTTAGTGGAGCTGTAAGGGGAGTGAACTTCCGATGAGCTCTGTCCTCGCTAGATTTGAACTTTTCAGTATTCTTTTTGTTCTTCTTGGTCTCCCTCTCTTGGCCAGAAGAAGGGCTATGTTCCCCCTGGTGTTTGGAAGGGGGCCAGAGAGCAGAAAACCCCAATAGGTTGTGTCCTTGGAGTGTCTCTTCCACCCCAATCTGTTTGTTGACCTCGTCCAGGAGCTCAGACATGGTCTTTGGAGCCATTCTAGCTAAGGTCATTAAGCAGTATGGAGAGCTTACTCCGTTCATAAATGCAGCTACGGCCACAGCTTCATTGAGATCGTTGATCATGAGGCTTTCTTTGTTGAATCGGTAAGCGTAGTCTTTCAGACATTCGTTCGAACTTTGTTTGATTATGAAGAGGTGTGTGGAGGTCTTAGACTGCTTTCTAGTCCCCACGAAGTGAGTCACGAACCTCGTACCAAGCTCGTGCGAGCTCTGAATCGAGCCTGGAAATAGGCTGTTGCACCACATCCGAGCTGCCCCCTTGAGAGTTGTGACAAAAGCCCTGCATATGATACCATCTAGGACATTCTAGAGCCCCATCATATTTTCAAATTGCTGCCAATGGTCCATCGGATCGGTTGAGCCATCATATGACTCTAGAGGAGGTAATTTGAATCTGTTCGGGACTGCACAAGTCTGGATGTGTGCTGCAAACGGCGATTCAGAATTTCTTACCAGAGTTGCTGCCGAGCTCCCCCCGACGTGGCCTATGGTTTTCATCATTTCGGCCAGCTGGGCTTTCATTTCTGATCTGAGCCCCTGCTCTATTTATTCAACAGAGCTCTTATTCGAGATCATGTCGAACACGGACCCTCGAGGCCTAGCATTTGTCTCCAGAACTGGTGGAATGGGGGGGCGACCTCCTCTGCTCACACTTTGTCTTTGAGCCTCTCCTTCAGAGCGTCTTTCTCGAACAACATTAATTTGTTGATTTCTTTTTGGAGATGATGGGGGAGCTGTAATAGAGAACTCATCATAAGAATCTCCTTGTTCAGAACTGGATTGATCGGCATCAGACCCATTGGGCCTGCCTCGACTTCTTCCTATACCTCCGGTGGCGTTCCCTCAGCCTTTCAATGGCTGGGATTCACGCAGGGGCTAGAACAGGGGTCGGAGGTGATCTATCTCTTGAATTGTACGAAGGGGGTTCTCTTTGAGCTATCAATCTGTCAATCTGGACCTAGAGAGCAGTTTGTTAAGCCACTAAGGCTATCAAGGGGTCTGTTCGGGTGTTTTCTGACTGGGACATGGTGAATGTATGGTTTTTGGCTTTTTGAGAAGCGTGTGACTTTAAGGAAATGTCTTTCCCACAGACGGCGCCAAACTGATGGTGTCAAAATCTAGAACAAATAATTGACGACCGACTAATCAATGAATAATTGTGAATTAGAGGTTTAATAATGGATTGTAACTGTGAACAGTGACTATGAACAGTACCACCGTATATGTGAACAGTGACTGTGAACAGTACCACTGTATATGTGAACAGTAATTATGAACAGTACCACCGTATATATGAACAGTGACTGTGAACAGTACCGACAGAAACTGATCAAAAATAAAAATGAACACGAGACGTTTTTTATTAAGGTAGGTTCCCCCGGTAGCGCTTATGCTAGTCCGGCAGTACGTCCTCCTTTTGTGTGTGCTTGCTTTGTATTAGCTCAAAGGTAATCAATTTGGATGATAATACAAGCTACCAATCTCTCTCTCTCTTTCTATAATTTCCTTAATTCTATTTATAAGTATAGAATTAGGATTACAAATATTTCAACAGAATAAATAATAAACTGTGTAGGAGAGAAAGCGTATAAGGATTGGTATTTTTTTGGGGTATGAAAAGAGAGAGTATAAGACCCTCGAAAATTGGCTTGTATTTATATTGCTAAGGGCTTTATATCTCTTAGGAGAGATGGATGGATATTGGGAGAGAAGGAAGAGATGTTTTTGGTGTGATTTGAATGAATGAATGAGGGGGGGTATTTATAGGTAAATATAGAATGGCAGAAAGGTAAATTTGGTAAAAATAAAGGGCAAAAAGGTAATTTTTGGTGGAGGTGTGGTAGGTGTGGTAGGTGAGGGGTAAAAATGGTATTTTACTGGAGGTAAAAATGGTATTTTACCGGAGGTAAAAAATAGGATTTTACTGGAGGTAAAAGAGTTGAATTACTTTTGTAGGCCAATGATAAAATTAGTATTTAACTCCATCAAAGTGTATTAATTTCGTTATCCAGTTGTTATTATCTAATCTATTATACAATATCATGTCATCGTTGTAACAATTGTATCGTGTCCAACATTTTAACATTTTTTTAGAAGTACAACCCAAAAGCATCCAGTTTAATGCATCTCATTCGTTCATCACTCTCTCCCAAATTTTAATGCGTATGTGTTATTCAAATTTATGTGAGTTCCACCTTTTAAAAAACATGATTGCAAACAAGATTCAAACCCTTACCATTTGGAGAGTTAAACATACATTTAACAACTAAACCAATTTGCAACTTTTTTGTCAAATTAAATGTATACGAATAACATACGTAATGTGAATGTTAACTTAAACAAAAATGACAGTCATCAAGCTTATTAAAAATATATTTGTAAGATCATAACTCTGGTAATAAATATCATTTAGAAACACGTGTAGTGTACTGGTTTGAGCTTTGAGATTCTAGTTTTTTTCTCTTGTGGGAAACACTAGGGTCTCGTTTGATTCAGGTATTAGGGTCGGTGGGATTAATAATACCAGTATTAATAGTACTGGACTATTAATCCTGGTATTAATTTAATACTAATACCTTGTTTGATTCATGCAGTATTAATACTGGGATATCTCATGTTGTCGTTAATACCATGTTTGATTCTGTAACTCGTATATGAGATTATATTTTGGACTAACAAAATAAAAAATTAAAAAAATTTAAAATAAATAAGTTAAAATAATAATAATATAGTAGTAGTGGCATTTTTGAAAATATTATAGTAGTAGTGGCATTTTTTAAAATATTATAGTAGTAATGGCATTTTTGAGAATATATGATTCATTTTTCTTAATCCTGGATAAACAATATTACCTCCCCTTGGTATTAAATTATACTACAAAGAGTGGTATTAAGTTAGTACCGGTATTAGTAATCCCAGCACATTTGTGCGAATCAAACAAGGTACTATAAAAAAAGTGGTATTAACAATCCCATCCCACTTTTTAATACCCGAATCAAACGAGGCCTAGGTGTCTATATATATGCATCTATGAAAAAACTAATTAAATAAATTTTGTGGATATTAAATATCCGAATCAATGGTAACTTAGAAAAAAAAACGTGGTTTTATGATTTGAGCAATCGTAATTGTACTAAAATCACAATATCTAATAAATTTGATAACTAACTACTAGGATTAGTTTAGTAGCCAAAATTCATTTCCAATTAACGAGAAATTTTGAGTTTAAATCACGTATTGATGTATTAAAAAAAAATTGACAACTAAAATAATAATGAATTGTTTAAATTTGACAAAATGATTTATTGGTGAGCTAACCGGTACTGTACAAGTGTACATGCCCCACCGCGTTAACATATTATTGCGGTCCTAAGATAATTACAATTTTATCCCCTATATTTTCACAATCGTAAAAACACACGACCGCAAATGTCACTTCACTTGTTGTTGGCGATACAGGAAGCTAGTATTTATCAGTGGATATATATATATATATATATAATAATTGTACAAATATTTAAGAGTTTTTTTTTTATGAATATGCTAATTTTGAAACTTATTTAGGCAATAGGGCTGTTTTCATCTTATTAGTAGAAATGGGGTAAAGAAAAAAACGCCATTGTAAATGGCGATTTTATGGATAAAAACGCCATCACGTCCGGCGTTTTTAAGCTTTCTAAAAAAAAAGGAAAAATCGCTAACAATTTTGGCAATTTTAGGCAAAAAATTGCTTGACACAATGGTGTTTTTATCAGTTTTTCAAACCCACCTCCACAGTTCATTCGAAAAGGTGAGAAAATCAAAATAGACCTCTCGCTTTACCATTTCACCGACCCTCTTGCTGCAGATCTCTCTCCCTCTTACACCCACTGTTCCGCATCATTCTCCAGTATTTTCGTCTTCCCCGCAGTAGAATCCTAAAGTTGAGCAAGGTCACTAGGTTCGATTTTTGTGTTGCCGGCTTTGCTGCTTTCCTCTGTCAACATTAGGAGGTACGTAATATTTGCCCTAATTTATCTTTTACCAAGTAGTTCTGATGCTATATATTTGGATTTTGGATGATGTTTGTGGGGTTAAAACTTTGTTAGATTTGAATGGGGGTTTTGGGGTGTGGGGTTAAAAGTTTGGTTGATTTGAATGGGGTTTGTGTGGGTTCGTTTGTGGGGCATCGAAGCATCGAGGTGGGGTTTGTCGAGTTTGTGGGGTGCATGTGGAATACACATGTTTTGGAACTAGACCCAAGATATTAACGCGATCTATCGCGAGGTAATTCTTGAAAACGAAAGGAAAATTGGAATTACTGTAGTGTAGATTCAATTGGGTACCTCTCAAAATTAAAAAATAAAAGAAATATAACAAAGAAAAGAAACATAATGTGGGAGAAATTTCCTTCTTTGAAATAGGGAAATTTCATAGTTTCGTCTGCTCCTTTTCCTTCCTCAATTGGGACCCAAGCATTTTCTTCTTCATAGTGTAGCTTCAATTGGGTTCCCCAGTTGGTTTTTGTCTCATTTCTTGTTTTGCTTTTCACATTCATACAGTCAGTAGCTCTGAACTAAGGAACATAGCATTTTGAGTTATTTCCTTCTAATACTGTTAAATAGTTCAAATTTCACAATAATAATTTAATTTTTTTTGATCATTTCAAAAATTATATATTGAGAGAGTCAAACTAAATTCTTAGATTTGGGCAGGAAAGTAGATAATATATAAATTAATGAACACACTAATGGTGTACAAAGCTTTATGATAAGGTGGAAAATTTTGTAGCTTTAGAACGGATGGGTAATCTTTTGGCAGAGCCAAATACATATTAGGTGCCTTTTATGATCCAATTTATTAGGTGCTTTTTTGCTAATTGGTAGGGAGAAATCTAAGTCGTCTTGCTAGTTCGATTTAGGTACATTTTACTCCGAATATTTTTTTTCTTTTTGTGTTAATGAGTTTTGCTGAATGTGGAACTTTATATTATGGGGACGTAAAATTAATGCTAATATTAACTTTATATCAATTTTTTTAGAAACCCAAATTTTTCATCTGATCAAGAAATTCCAGCTTCTATTTTCCCAGGAAAGCTCGGTTTACAACATCGCCCAACCAGATAGCGTTTTCTTCACTTTGGCTCGTCTTCCACACCTTAAATTTCAATGCAAATGAATTATAGTCGCTCCATCGCCTAAGAAATGACAGCGAATAGAGTCCCTTTGGTTCCCCGTCCGCACCCAAAAAATGCCATACAGAACTTTCTGTATCCTCGACTTCATGCATTCCAATTGCAGCATCGCCACCATCATTATCGTCTTCTTCATCATCACTACTCAACTTGATTAACTGAACCGTAAGTGGGTCTTCACACTTTGCCTTTGCAAAATCCACTGGTGCAGTCTGCTTTGTGCTAAAATGAGAACTCTACTGATTCTGTTCACTTTGGAGAGTGTCATTAGACTGGTCCTTAGGAGACCGAGGACGCTTTATTTCGAGGGCGTTGAGTTGAACTTTAGGAGAAACATCAGGAGTTTGTTGAGGAAGTTCTTTCAAAGAAGATGTTTCAGTAAGATGATGCTTTTCTTCTGGAATAGAGACTTGGCCATGATGTTTCTTCTCGTCTGCAATTAAGTATAAAAAGAGAACTGATCTAAGTATGATGTATTATTATCTTTGCATGTTTGTGTGTGTATGTAGGTGCATGTGCCCCTTAAAGGGATTTAGGCAGAGACTACATATCCTAATTTGAACCATTGATTAATTTTAAACTAGGACATTCCTTAAAAAGAAAGAAAAGTCAATGTGGACTCTTGATTTGGAAAGGGAGTATTTTCTTCAGTGACGCAAACACATTATTTTTTATAACACATAAAGGAGTATTCGTAATTTTTTATTGGTTTAATGGGTTATTTATAGAACTTTATAAATATCCTAGAAGCTAGCACGCATAAATCTTCAACTTATCTTTAGTATCGTAAGTGAGCCCCTTCCGCAATTCATTTTCATCAACCAAATGCTCATTCATCATCACCTCCTGGTCCACATACGTAACATTAAAATTTGTGTAGAACGCCAGTATATCTTCCGTAACCTCCTCAATCTGGTTCGATTTTTCGCATTCATCACTTTGAGAGTCGCTGACTTCTGTTAGACTGTCAAATTCTGACCCCCAATCGGTGTCCTCATCAGTGGCCTCGTCATACTTTATACCATATCCACACTCATACATGGGTTCGGGTATGGATTAAGATGAATTACAATTCTTCCTGTTACTTCGCGAACTGAAAAGCAATTTTGAAATAAGAATGCATTGCGTTGATTGTGGTGAGCTGTACAACCCAGACAATGGAATATTTTGCCCAATTGGGAGCGCATCATAATTCAGCTCAATTTTCTCTACATACATTTCAATTACATTGACAAATGGAGCATTGAAAATGGTACATATTGCAAATTGTAAACTTCCGTCATCGTTAATTTCATGAAGGAAGTAGTTGCAGGTATTTGGGGTTACAAACATTAGACATATGCATACAATCTTCAAGGTGGACGGCGATCGGTCAACGTCCATTACAGAATATATATTTTGTACTAATTCCAAGTAAGTACTACATTCACTTAACACAATACATCTTCTATGCAGCATATCATAACTCCACCCATTCTCTCCGTTAATAATATTACCGCCCCACTATAGAAGCACAAATACTTGTCTGGTTACCATTACTCACCTTTAACACAATAAATTCAACTTACCACCAACTGATAATAAATCATTTATTTAAAATAATAAACATTTTTTTTTCTAAATTATAATTTAATTATAATAAAGACAAATGTGTACATACATTCTTCAAAATAGTGAAAAAAAAATTAGTTGGGATAAATTAATTATCAAGCCCTAAGAAACAAATTCTTAAAACAAATTATAAATTATAAAATTACATATACATACATTTAATCATAAAATCACATACATACATTTAATCATAAAATCATATACATACATTATATAAAAAGGAGGATTAAATCACATATATTCTACACATCTATATACTAAGAAACACAAATACATACATTATACACATTTATATCATAAAATCACATATATACAATATGCAAAAATTTAAAATACAACTATAAAATGAAGGATTAAATCACAAATATACATACCTGAAGTCTTTTTGAGCTGAGGAGAAAATGAAAGATTAAAAAAAATTTGTAAGATTTTGAAGAAATTACACAAAAGAAGAATGAAAAACGACCAGCATTCGTCTCAGCACCGCTCACTCAAGTTTGTAGAAATGAATGAAGCGAAGGAATGAAATGAGGGAAAGAAGGGTTTGCAAGGAAAATATCTGGCTTAAAATCGATTTTATTTTATTTATTTATTTATTTATTTAGATGGCTTAAAATCGCCACTCTCACTGGCGTTTTTATGGGTAAAATCGCCATAATGAACAGCGATTTTAGGTTTTTTTTTTTAAAGATGGCTTAAAAAATACGGGATGTGATGGCATTTTTGTGCGTAAAATCGCCACACTTTTTGGCGTTTTTAAACCAACCCCATTCTTGCAAATAACATGAAAACACCCCTATTTTCCTAAATAAGTTTCAAAAGCAACATATTGATAAAAAAAACTCAATATTTAAATGTTCTCGTAGCTCAATTCCTTATTTCCTTCTATAAAAATGAGCAAAGGGTATTAGTGTTTCATCATCGATCACTCTCCCCATCCTCCAATTGAATTAATATATATTAGCTGTAGGCTTTGCCTCTTTTTCAATTATATATTCACGCTAAGCCTGTGTATGTATATATATATAAATTGGGCTATAGAAATGACTTTTAGTCGGACTTTTCTTTTGAAAGGCTAAGTGATTGAGTTTATTGAAGTTTCAATCGTCGAAATACGTATATATTGATATTTAGTTCATCTATTTTCTAGTTGAATTTTATTTTGTAGTGTTGATCTACTCATTATAAAAATCAACCCCACCAAATTTTATCAAAAAATTTAATTATTTATCTCCTCAAATTAAAGTTGTCGTCTATTATTTAATTAAAAGAAAAAATCCATTTTCTAGAGCATGTGTATGCCATTTTTAATTTAATTTATGTGATGCTCCGAATATCGTTTCGAGATTTAAATCTCCGGAACTCGGTTAATCACGGTGCTATACGCGACGGCATATTTTAATACACTTAATTAGATACCAATATAAAAGAAATCAAGTGTAAGGCCATATTTTAGAAAATTTTGGCATGTGGAATTCGTAATTTTAACAAAACCAAAACTTGAAAACGGCAAGATAAAGTCTAATTACAAAGTTCAGTTCCATATTTTTAAAGTTTTACATCCAACGCAAATCCTCCAACGAGGTTCCAGTAAAGCAAGTAAATGGGCTTTATACATCAATATAAAATCAGATACAGTTTAGTCATACAAATGATGTTTAGAATTATAACTCATAGGACATAAGTCATACAAGGACGACTACAATGAATTACAGTCATCAGAGGTTTCTAATCCTTTACTCATGCCGTCCCCGGTAAGCGACCTACAAAACTGTTTGAAAAATGGGAGTGAGCTAAACACGGGCTCAGTTAGAACTATAAGGGTTTGTATATAAAATATGTTTTGAAAATGATGAGTGTAAGTGTAATAATGAAAGTAGTTTTCTTGGTGACGAAAATAAGTTTATAACATACATGCCGATACTTTCCCATCCCCAAAATCTTATAAGATATAAGTCAATTGAAAATACAAATGAAAGCTCACTAATAATATAAAATAGTCATAAACCTCACACATACGGTAAAAGAAGTATCGTTAAGATACAAATAATCTTTAGTAAGAAAATATAGATATAAGATCGTTGGCTAGTTTATATAGCGTGGGTGAAAGGCTATGAAATGCAAACCTGGTAGTACGATTGACTAGTTGGGAGTTGTTGAGATGATCGTCGCGAGCTAGATGTTTTTAGACGATACGATTATCCCCAACTGTCCCAGACCTTTTATGCTACGTCTCCTATTGTAGCATCCTCAAAAGCTGAAGATAGCTTCTTCCTCCAAATTCATGAAAATGAACCCTCCAACCATATTGCCTCATTCTTGAAAAACCTTTCCAAAGAAACCGAGAATCCTGTTGTCCTCCCTGACGAACCAACTGCAGAGACTCTGTTCTCTACATTTGAAAACATTTACTCAGCACATGCTATACCTCCCCAACAACAGCCACCGCCACAACAACAACAGCCTCCAAATCAGGAAACCTTTAAAGATCTAATGGTTGAGGATCCTGAAGAAGAAGTCAAAGAGATTTCAGTGAAAGACCACGTGCGTGCTACCCATCCTAGTCATGAAAATCAACAAGTTTTTTACTTTTAAAAACACTCCCCCAGCAAAATGGCGTGATTTGATGATTTCCTGGAATGCCTGGCTCCACTTTGATAGGCAATACTATAAGCTCCCAGTGGTACTTCTACATTTCATTACCCGCATGGAAGGCAAACTAAGAGAATGGTACGAAAGTCTTGGTGAGTATAAACAACTTTAGTTACAACAAAGCCCATCTATTGATGCCTTTATAGGTATTATCTACCCACAGTTCCTTGGTCATTCTGGTAGATACCCAGATATCGCTCGAGAAGAATTTATGCAGATGAAATGTTGTTCTTTGAAGAAGAAAGATCTTGAGAAACAATCGTATGTCTCAGAGATACTTTTTTATTGGTGGAATTTATGATGATAATGTCCGCCAAATTCTGCTCAATTCTTTCCCAGAAACGCTCATTACTGAAGTAAACAAGTTAATGAAGTTACAAAAGCTAACCATCAAAGATGTTACTGCTGCTCAGATCTATGATCACATTATTGATGCTCTTGGCAGTTTGTGTAACCCAAAAAAGTTCTTCGATGACATTGAAAAGGCAGAAAAAATGCTCAAAGACTCTTGTAACACAGATAAATTCCAGATTAAGTGTTCTCATAAGAATTCCTCTTATGATTGCAAAAGCAAAAAGAAATCTCACTTCAAGAAAAGTTCTTACTGCAAATCTCGTTCTGACAATTCCACTAAGCAGTTTGGCAAGAAGTTTTCTAAACCGTTCAAAGGAAAACGAAAATGGAAGTATGTCAAGTGTAAACCTTTTCGTGGGAAAAGATCAGACACTTGTTTTATCTGCCACAAACCAGGTCACTTTGCGAAGAACTGCCCCAATACTTCAAAGAAAGCCCAGTTTATAGGTTGTCTCCAAAAGATTGATTCAAATATAGATGATTCTAATCTTGAATCAATTTTGTCTCTTGAAAATAAAGCATCTGCCCAAACATCATGTTCGTTTCTTTTACAGATTCAGAGTCAGATTCTGATGAGTCTGTTTCAAGTGAAGTTGATGAAGAAATGCCTTTTTTCTACAATTTTGAATAGGTTCCACTAGAGGTTGGATTGCCTAGTATGGCTGTTACGGAAACAATTCCTTCTCCTAACGAAAAAATCAAGCTTATTGTGGACACCTACGATAATCCAATTCCGTTAATTGCCTATTTTGATACTGGTGCCCAAAGAACACTGATGAAGCCACACTTGCTCCCAGTCAGTCATTGGTCCAGATGCTCTGTTGCGTTCAAGGCTGCTAATGGCCAAGTTTTTATTGTCACAAAGAGAAGCAAGCCATTTACGTTCTAATTTTTTCCTGGACTTTCAATCAAGCAATGTGTTTTTAGAACAGATATCATCGACAGAGACTTAATGCTCGGTTGATGTAATAGGAAAATTGGATGATATTCGTTGGTCTTTTGATGGTTTAAGGTTCAAAAATTATTTCCTCCCATGGATACATTCTCAAAAGGTCTTCTAAGCAAACCCAGCCTTCCAGACCCAGTTGAAGAAAACATGTTTATTGCCTAATCTATTTATGTTTTTCCAAGCCTAGCTGAACTCAAGCAGAAATTTGTCACCACATCCTGTGTTGAATCTCACACAGACTTCTTGCTCAAGTGCGACAATCCTCTTTGAAAGAATTCTCAATTCTTTATCTATTTGTCGTTCAAGAAAAATGAGGATGTTAACCCCACTCGTGCCACTCATTCTAGCATGAATCCTGAGCACTTTGCATTGGCCCTAAAAAAAGTTCAGATGCTCAAGCAACAAGGTCTAATTGAAGAAACCACGTCCCCTTGGGCGTGTGAGGCATTTTATGTCAACAAGCGTTCGGAACAAGTCAGAGGAAAATTAAGATTGGTTATTAATTATCAACCTCTGAATCATTTTCTTACAAGTGATAAGCTTCCGTTGCCCCAGAAACAGTCTCTCTTTGGCCAGATCTCTAATGCTAAGATCTTTTCTAAATTTGATCTAAAAGCTGATTTTTGGCAGCTTAGTATTAAGCTTGAAGTTAGAGAAAAAAATAGCGTTTTGCATCCCTGATCACCATTTCCAATGGGCTGTTATGCCGTTCGGTCCTAAGAATGCTCCAGCTGTTTTCCAGAAAGTTATGATCAAGTTCTTTGAACCTTTGCTTCCCAATTTATTAATTTACATTGATGACATCCTGTTGTTTTCCCAAGATGAAGAATCTCATATCCAGTTACTTCAGAAGTTCTCCTAGCTTGTTCTCAAACATGGTGTTATGTTATTTGAGAAAAAAAATGGTAATTGGAACCAATGATATAGAATGTTTGGGAATGAGAATTGTTAATGGCAAGATACAGTTGCAACCCCATATAGCAAAGGATTTCCTCAAGTTTTCTGACAAGCTTACATTTGTTACGCAAGTCCAACAATTTTTGGGACTTGTAAATTACATGGCTCCGTTCATCCCTCGTGTTGCTAAGTTTACAGTGCCCCTCTCTGCAGTGCTGAAGAAGGAACCCGCACCTTAGTTAGATGCAGAAACCAAGAATGTCCAGAATCTCAAGGAGTTAACGCAGAACTTACCTTCTCTTCAAATCCCTTCTGAAAGAACGCGCATATTACAAACTGATGCAAGCAATGAATTTTGGGCAACCACTTTGATTGAAGAAAATAATGGATCATGTCACGTATGCGGTTACAAAATGTGGCAAATTCAAAGCTGATGAATTGCACTATCATTTGACTTCCAAGGAAATTCTTGCAGTTAAGCATGGCATTGAAAAGTTACAGTTTCACCTCATTGGACATCATTTCTTTGTTAAAATGGATATGAAAGCTTTTCAAAACAGGATTAATTTCAAGAAAAAGATGATTCCAAATTCCCAGTTACTTCGATGGTCACAGTAGTTTTCACAATGGTCATTCACCGTTGTCCATATTCAAGGGAAAATAATGTTATTTTTGACTTCTTTTCTAGACCACCACAGCCTCCATCCCACAACGATAGTGTATCCTCACACTTCCCTTCTTCTCACCAATATAAACTCACTTAGCAAATTCCTCAGGTCATCCCTTCGATTTTCCCCTTGACTTACCTTGGTATTTCCCAAGTCATCCCATCCATCAACCCCTTAGCCTACCCTCCTAATCGGTGTTCCAAGATGAACTCAAATCAGGCCTCTTCTTCCACATCAGTCCTTTCATCTTGTTCAAATACAAATCCGTTTAGTAAACTTCCTGTACTTGACGCCGTCTCTCTCCTCCTAGAGGATATCCATGAAAAAATAGGAAAAGAAGCAGTAATCCGTCGAGATAAAGATATGATCATCCAATTTCTTAATCTCACAGTTTCAGAAGTATGGTATTGTGTTTCGTGGTTTAAAAATGCATCCTTGTTACCCATTTGTCTCTCTTCTCCACATCCACAAGCCAACAAGATTACCCAATTAAGCTCTTGTGTTACTCTGGTATCTCACTAGGGTATTTACGATCCCGTTCCTATTTGATGCTCCTCTTCTCCTTGACTATATTAGAATGGCAGAACGTGATGAAGTTCTTAACAGCACAAGTTATGACATTGCTCATCCAAGCTCCAAGTACTTATTAATGTTTCTCCGTTGGTTTAAACTAGCCAGTCAATGGAAAGTTGATCTCCACACTCATCATCACCGTTATGTTTTGATCACTTTTCACAATCCTCAGCGCAGGCCTCCAAGCACCATGGAACCGCAAACTGCAATAATCCAATAATGGGATTCGTATAATCTCACCAAAGTTGCTCATGAACTATACAATTTGGATTATGTCTACTTCCTAAACTATATCTGTCATTTAAATAATGTTGATGTATACTTAGTTCCAGAACAAATTAAATTTGATTTAGACCCATGGTACAATTCTGAAGATCAGTTGAGTAATGACCTGACCGTTCATCTCTTCCATTACGCTGAAGATCATTTCTGGTTAACCGGATCACAAAGCTCAGATACAGACACGTTTATTGGTCAAGATAACAGCGACGAAGAGCCCATTCTCCATGACCACCATGAACACTTTGATCTGAATTCAGGAAATGAAACATATTGAGTCCATTTCAGACCAATTCTTCGCTCCAGCTCAGTGTCGGCAGAAGAATCTTTCCGAGTTGACTCAATGGTCCCAAGATGTGATATAAAGTATTGTATAATTATTATAATAGTATTGTATCATTTTCATATTTGAAATAGCTTTATTCAAAGTAGCTTTTTAAAAATAGCTTTATTTAAAAGTAGCTTTATTAAAGTTTGTTGGCCATTTGTTTAGGCCTTGTCTTTTAGTTTAATTCTTCTCCTATATATATGGAGTTCAGTTGTATGTTTTTGGCATTCGAGTCTGGAGTTGTAGTTAGGTTGATAAGTGGTAGACTTATTGTAATTTCCCTTTCTTCTTAATGAAAAATGCCCTTTTGTTATTAATTGTCGTTTCTCTAGTTTTTCTTTAGTAGTTGTTTGTTTTATCTTAGCAGATATTTAATTTTCGCATGTTAGTCTAATTGGTGTAAGATTTCCCGTAGCAATTTACATATCGTCCCTTCTTATATATATATCAAACTTACTCTTCCAAATATCACATAGGTTATGTCCCCTAAGGACAACTCATAACTCGCGTAGCTTCCAAGGCTATACGCTATAGGAAAACATCAACATATAAAAGAGAGACAACACATATGTATATATATAGCTAGTGAGTATATATATACCGTAAATCAAATGGTAGTATCTATGTTGTACTTAAACTCTCTTTACCAAGTCCATCAACTATTGGCCTAGTTAAGAAATTCATTTGTGTGGGAAGTTTCATAGGTTTACAACACATAGGCTCCAAGCCAAGTATAATATATAATTCATAAGCTTTAAGTTCAATATAAACTTCCCTATATGTTTAGTGTACTTAGTTTACTCAAAATAAACCTATAAATCTGCCCAGCATAGTTACGGACTGGCGAGTAGTTGGTAAAACTCATAAAAAAGGAATAATAATCAAAGTACAATAATAGCATCGCAAACACTACTAATTATACCCAAGTAATACCTTTAATTCTAAGTATATAACCTTATATATACATATCAAAGTTATTGCTCGCTATCGTATACGTATATGAGGGTCGTATGCGAACCATGCTTAAAACTCATTTAAAATTTGGGCTTTTGGTATCAAAGTCATAATCAAGTTATATGTAATGCAAATCAACCAAATAATTGAAATAAAATAGCCCGAACCCCCATGAACATGCGATTTAGTCAAAAAGCCTAGGTTTGATTCAATTTGGAACATATCATGCGTAATAGTTTAAAATAAGGGTTGAATACTAGTGTTCCCACCTTTATAGGGTAAATCCCTTGAAGAATCGCGACTGAATCGAGCTGAGCTGAGCGAATCGCAAGCTTTTCCAATTTTTTTGCTTGGAACCCGAGAATGGTGATGGAGATTTGGAGGAGAAAATGAATAGTAAATGGTATGTATGATGATTTCATGGTGGTTTTGGGTGTTGATGATGGTTAGCCAAAAGACCTCTCAAAAACTCCAAAGTTTGAGCTCTATACTCTCTCTCTAAGCCCCCATATGTGTATGCCCGAAAATGAGAAGAAGAGGGGTCAAAAATCTAGTTTATACATAAAAAACGTGCCCAGGTTAAGTGCCGAACAAGTCCATAAAAGGGCCATACCGGTCCGCGCTATAACTTTGCACCTCTGGACTACTATTCGTAATTTAGCCATAACTTTTCGCTTAGAATTCTGATTGGAGTGATCTTTATGTCCATGGAAAGCTTATTCAAAGCTTTACAAGTTTCTAAAAGAAACTTTTACAAATTCCCAATAGATTATTCCCATAAATGCGTTGAAGTCAGCACATTGTTACAATGTCACAGAATGAACAACTATTAGCAATTGGCCTACTTCACGCTCAATTTTGACTAAGTAGGAGCCTGAATTGATTTTCGGCCAAAACACGAAAGTTGTAAATTGCATAAAAATCTAGATACTAGTGCAAGTGGAAACTCAATTTGACGAGGAACAAAGATGTTACACTTCCTCCAATTTATCCAAAATTATGAAGTCGAGTAAATTAAAAAGTTGCAATCTACATCTAGATTTCAACTCGAACCACCCGAAATGACTTACGGTTATTCTAACATGCTTAAATATATTAATATAACTTGTTAAAAGTTTTCAAGCCATTCAAATCCTTTCGGAGCAAAATATGGCTATCCGAAGTCCACTTCTGCCTTACATGTGACTTGTATCGCGATTTCGAGAAATAGTGGTACAAGGCGTTACAATTTATCACCAATCCATATTTATTATATAGCCCTATAATTTTATTTTATTTTTTCAATGGGATATTCTTGTAGCATTAATTAGACCTTCTTTTCTAAAGAGTAATATGATAAGGTAACTAACATATTTTAGCAAATTTTATAATAATTCAACTACCCAATAGACAATGTTGACTCATAGCTTGAATTGAATGTTGTTTGGTTAAGTAAATGAGGTTTATATGGCCTCAATCTGTAACATTTTTAAAAGGGTATTGTTATTGTTAAAACAATTATGCCTAATATAGTATATATTATTTTGAAAAGTTGTATTGTGTACTTCTAATTAAAGTTGTACATTACTTTGATAATATGGATATATAATTGTTTTGACAATAATACCAGCCCTTTTTAAAATACCTATGAGCTACTTACAATTAATAGTGTTGAAATTGTGTTATAAACTCATTAATTAACTAAACCATACCCGAACTAATTAATTAATTTGCATATGTGCAAAACCATAGATGGGAAAGCGAAGGTAGCTAAGGCGAGAATAAAAGCCATAAATAAGGAGAAAAAATCAATGACATTCAACCTGCTTGAAGGTGTAAGACTCGTAAATTTATAGTTTTTACTTTTATATATAATACATGGGTATTATGGTAATGTTACATTAAGTGTCTATATAATTATAATTACGATTTATTTATTTTCTACATTCATGAGTTAGATGGGTTCTAGATAACATTATTTTTGTAGAGTACTATAATAAATTAGTGAGTTTTATATTTTAGTTTAATTGGTTTTCCAAATCCAACATGTACTAGGAAGTGGGCCAGATCTATTATATAATTAATATTTATAAGTCCTAATCTTATAAGAATTAAGTTAAAGCCTCAAGCCCATTACCTATTTAATAATAATATATTTAGTTATATGGGGAGAATGGGAAGAGAAGAAAAGAAAACCACGTACGTAGAAGAAAAACGGAAGAGGCGACTTAGGGCGTAGAAGGAGACACCATGGCGAATGATTATTTTCTTCCTTAGTTTCAAGATATCTTTCTCCATGTATCGATAATTTAAGGTGAGTGATTCTCACCCTCTTCTAGTGGTTTCTATTCATACATGTTGTTTTGATTTTCTTTTGACCTAATTTTGTGAAAGAGTGTTATTGTGTTTTTGCTCAATTGTTTGTAAGTTCTTAATAAAGAATTTCAATCATATGTTCTTACCAAAAATCTGATAAAAATACATAGATTGATATTATGAGTTAGAAGAATTTTGGCTTTGGAATTGAATTAATAGGGTTTTTAATTTGGGAGATATAAATTTTACGAAACAAGTGTATATTAAGATACCTAGTGTTAATCAGATTGCTGTCTTACATGTGTATATACGGATTCGTTTAGGATATTAAACCTTCGTGTAAAAATCTAAAAAAAATTAGAGAAGTTAATATCATGTGTTAGGAGTATCTGGGCTTTGGAATTGATTGAATATGATTTTTAGGTTGAGAGATATTGAATTTACAAGAACAGTGCACTGCAGAGTCTGATGTTAGACATATTGTATATCTGTCATCAAAACATTTATAACTCCTAAAGTATAAATGATTTTTAGTAGAATCCAATCGGATATGACTCCAGACACATTAGGCTATATTGTGTAATTTTTATGGAATTTTTGGATTGTTGAATAATTCCCAGAATTTATGTGAAGTTGGTGGTTGTGTCGATTATAAGCCCGGTTTGTGTTCTTGTTTTGTTTGTGTGTAATTTAACTTATGATTTTGGTATAGTTTGAATAGGATTCTTAAAAATTGACTAGAGTCATAGGAAAATTCCTTAATTACGCCACTGCTCCCTTATTATGATTTCATCTTGGATTTGATTCAACACTTGTGTGGATTTTCCATGATTTTTGTGGACAGAAAACCTTGGTGAAAGCCAATGGAATTTTATGATTTTGATGGTAAGCCAAATGGGGGCTTGTGATGGTTGTTGTACTTGTTCTATTTTTGAATAGACAAGTGGATTATATGTGATTTTACTCGCAGAAGGGCCAGTGTTTTGGCGCGCAAACGTATAACTAGCCTTCCGAAGAAGGTCGGAACTTTAGACGATATGCCCGTGAGGGTTCCGGTTCGGAGTGGCTGCTAGTTATACGAGGAGACACAGGGCAAGATGATCTGTGTATGCCATGGGAGAGTATGGCGAGGTGGTATGTAATTAAGTTGCACACGCTAACCAAAGAGTCTAGTGGATTAGGAGTGTAGGACTTTTTCTTTGTTTAATTTGTACAAATTATTGGATCTCTGAATGAAAATTCTAGCACATGAACCTAGAAAAAAATTGGATTATGCTCATTTTTTTTTATGTGTTGAGTTTCCTTTAATTCCTTATCGTTTAGAAGTTATGGTTGAATCTCGTTTGTGAAAAGGGTCTGCATTGAATCACTATTTTGGGTAATTAAACGGTTAATTTTTGCCATCTTTTGCGTGTATTTGTAGAAATCATCATTCTGAACATTTTTCGTGTTTTAAGTTTTCCAGAATTCAGTACGGTTTGGGCAGAAATGAATAATTTTTACTGCAGCAGTTTATTTTGTGATGTAGATGTTATCCTTGTTATTGACTTCTTTTGTGCGGGAAGGTAGACCTTTTCTAACATTTGTGCAAGGTTGCTTTACCATAGCATTTTGATAATTATTACTTTAAAGTTTTTTGGATGAATGTGACAAGAAACTAACTGCCACCTTTTTATTGGGAAATTATGATTTGTCTCGATAAGTATGTGGAACTACATATCTTGTCTCATGATTATTTCTGTTAAAAATTTGTATTTATGATAATTGCATCATGGACATAGTTGGGTGAAACAAATCAACTTATACCAGTATTTTATACAGACCCAAGTTATCTTTGTGCTTCTTGGGTACGTTCTCTTTATGAGCATAGTTAAGGGGTTTACAGGAATTTGCGTGCTTCTTGATCGTGCTAAGACATGTACTCAAAGTATGCTTTATTTGTACATTTCTTTTTGTTTGATGTACTTGAGAAGTGGGGCCGATTTAGATGTACTCTGGCCAAATAGTTTTTGTAAAACAATTGTAATTGGACTTTTGTACATATAAGGTTGGACATTTTAATTTTTTTTTTGCAAAATATTTATTTAAAAAAAGGGTTTTTGTTTTATTAAGTTTATATTTTGGTTTTTGAGAATTAGTTTAAAGGTAAATATGGTTTTTAAAATTTTCACACTCGGTAGTTGGACGGCTGAGTACGTGTGGATTAATAGGTACTCGAAGTCCAAAAATCGGGGTGTGACAGAAGGAGTCCTGTTGGAATTATAAAAATCTTTCTTACTCTCTTACCAAGTTAAAACAAAAGGTGAAAACAACTTGGTAACGAGGACTTTTAACTATAATAGATTTGTTAGAGACTCATCTCCGGTAGTAATTAACTAAATGCATTATATTATTTATTATATCAAGATCGATCACTCGTACCTTAATTTGGTATGTAGTAATCATATATATATATATATATATTTAAGTATTTGTACAATAAAATTGCATAATTCTACTTATGAATAATGGGCTCGAAGTTTGTAACAGATGAGTGGAAAGTCGAAGGTGGCCAAAGAGCCATAGTTGGGAGTTGATGATAGTCATTGTTACACATCACCAGCACCTTCTGCTCGTTCTAGTTTCTTCGAACAACTGGGGGCAAACCGGCCCACATAGCCACGCAAACAGAAGTTGGCCTAAAGAACTAGGCCGAGCAGGATCTTAAAAAGATGATATACTCGACTATTGCCGATAAGAACGATGATAGTATGTCGATCATTGAGTTGGCAAGAAAGGCTTTGGGGGACGACCATGGGTCTTCTTTTACTCAACGTATTCAGGATACTCCTCCACTCAAGAAGTTCGGACAGCCAAAATTCAATATTTATGACAGACGTTTGGACCTAGCCAACCATGTCAGACATTATAAGCATGCGTTCGAACCCAGCCGACCATGTCAGACATTATAAGCATGCGTTCGGACCCAGCCGACCATGTCAGACATTATAAGCATGCGTTCGGACCCAGCCGACCATGTCAGACATTATAAGCATACGTTTGGACCCAGCCGACCATGTCAGACATTATAAGCAAGTGATGGCTTATTAGCACAGTGAGGAGTCTTTAATGTGCTGAATGTTTTCGGTCAATTTGGGGGACACGCCATTTAGATGGTTTGATAAGTTTCCATGCATCGACAAGAATTAATAGCTTTCGGGAGTTGGCCGAGCAATTCACGGCTCGATTCATAACCAATAGTAGAGTAGTTAAAGAACCTGAAGCCCTTACTCACTTGAAGAAAAAACAAGGACTCCCAAAGGTACTGGGAATTGTACCAAGAGATCGAAAACTGTAATTTAAGGTTTGCTATTAGTACGTTCAAATTCGGCTTGCCATAGGACAACAATGGCATTTACAACAATTTGACGAAAAGGCCATCTAAGACCTTCGATGATTTATTAGCCAAGAGTGGACGAATTTTCAAGGATAGAGAATGATGATAAAGCCACGAATAGGTCCGGCTTTAGGAGGGAAAAGAATGGGAATGATGACCGATGAGAAGAGGGGTTGGGTAAAAATAATCGAAAAGGGGGTCTAGATGAGGAAAAGAAATTGAATGCTTTAAAAGGGGTTAGTACGATTTTTAATAAGCCCATCCACAAAATAATGTTCAATACCTAGGGTGAGCAATTTTTTAAATGGCCAAAGGTAATGGCTGGTGATCCAAGTGCAAGAAAAACTACTCTCCGTTGCTACTACCACAAGGTCCATAGACATTAAAACGAAAAACTGCAAGACTTTAAAGCAATTTCTTGAGAGATTGGTGGAAGAGGGGCACCAAACTAAGTACATGAAGCCCACATGGGCCAAGGAGGATAAGGGGAAAGTGGCCGAGGAGCAAATGGCCGTTGTTCAAATAACAAATAAGTAGTCGAAGTCATTGAAGCAATCCATGGGATTGTCAATAGGTTTGACGCAAGGAGAAGCTTTCTTCGGGAAAGGCTTGCCCGAGCTTAGCTCTGGGCGCAAACCCATCTAATTCATAAGGTTTTGACTGTGATGGCCCCTCCTAAGAAGGACAGGGAAAAATAATATTTTGTATCATCTTTCTTTCTTTGAGTAAGATTTAGAAGGGGTCGATGTGCCTTATAACGACGCTTTGGTTTAGATAGTTAATATATACAATTTCGATGTGAAAAGAGTTTTGATAGACCTGGCAGTTTGTCTGAAGTAATGTTCCTCAGGCCTACAACTAGATGCGGCAGTATACGGTCGATCAATGCGCCGATATACTATTTCAGTAGGGACGTAGTCTAGCTGATCTGCATCGTCAGAGTGCCGGTAAGAGTATGAGAGATGGTTGTTGCTATGGATTTTTTCGTTAAGAATATTGATTATCCCTATAACGCCATTATGGGGAGGAATTAATTGGGATAAATGAAGGTTGTGGCATCCCCATTCCATCAGAAATTGAAATTCTTTTCTCCGAATGGTGTAGTAGTAGTTTAAGAAGAAAAATCTCGAAAAAGTTGAGCAAGTGAACCTGGTAGATAAGCTGATAAAGAAAGGTAAGGAAAACTTGAACCCTCGAATAAGGAGAATGGCAAAGAATCAGAACAATAACAGTTAAATAGTGGTCACCCTATAGATGGTAGGACTGGAGGGCACCCAGAGGAAAAGGTATTTTAAGGCCTCATTCAAGTCCCTACTGTAATACCACGTACTTTAAATTATTTTAAATTGAATTATATTAGCTTATTTATACTCATGTGAGTGATCGTTTGATGATTCAGGTGGTCTGAATCAATTTTGGTTGGTAAATAGGAAGTTTTAGTCCTTTGCGATTCGTTAATTCTAGCTAACTTTGAGTTATCGTAATTTCTTCGTTACTTATCCAAATAAGATTTCGTCCACGTTGGTATCTATTATTTATACCATTCTATAAATTTCGTGTTTTGGCCAAAATCCAATTCACACTCCTCGTGGGTCAAAACAGGCCGCAAAGTATGGCCCATTGCAAAATTTTGGTCATTCGGTAGCGCTTTGGCAGAGCGCTGTCTTCGGTGAATTTTTGGAAAAAATATATCCAGAATTTGGGAAAACTTTCTCTTAGGAGTTGTAGATCATTGAAATACCTTTCCGTGGACATAAAGAACGCCTCAATCGGAGTTCCGAGTCAAAAGTTATGGCCAAAATAAAAATAGTGGTTCAGAACCCAAAATTTAAAGTGCGGACCGGTATGGCGTTTTTGGCATACCGGTCCGACACCAAAATTTTGGAAAAATTGACCCCCGCGGACCGGTATTGGGTATTTTGCATACCGGTCCGCCAGTTAACTATTCTCATCGACTTAAGCACATTTTTAAGCCATTTTTGGTCATTTTTCAACCCAACTTCGACACACACTCTTCAACACTCTTCTAGGGAGTTATAGAGGGTTCTAAAGAGAGAAAGAGAAAGATTTCTACGCATCTTTCATCCACGATCAAAGATTCAAGCTCAAAATTATCCAAGCCACCTTTAAGGTACTATTCATCATCTTCTACCTTGATTTTCTTCTAGGAAAGCTCAAGTATGAGCTTTGGCTACGTGAGTTGGGGTCTATGCATCATTGATTAGGGGTTTTTCTTATTCTAAGGATGTGGTGACGCGAGAGTTTGAGGATTTCACCAAACGGGGCTTCGGTTTACAACCTTCTTCCTTTTTTGGTCTATACACTTAAGGTAGGGGTTATATCTTCTCTATGCTTGATAATATAATTTTATTTCAACAATAAATGGATGATTATACATATACGTGATATATATAAACCGCATATCTCTTGTTATTGATTATACAAGAATGATTTTATACATGTATGTTCATATGTTGGTCATATCATTGGATATACATAAGTTTTGCATGATTGAGTTATGATTTTACGAAATGAAGCAATATATGCCATCTAAGCTCCATAATTACATGTTATTGATTCATACGGATGTTCTTTGGATGTATATATGTTGGTTTGACAAGAAAATGATTAGTAAAGGGGTTTCGTGTATGCTAAAGAACATGGACATGAATTGGTTAGAGTTTATATGGCATATGTGGTTTTTATTGTATCTATGATGAATGAGATAAAACAAGATATGCCACTTGAACTTGACATCTATCTAACATAGATTTGTAAATGATGTTCCTTGGACATATACGCTTGGATGAATCCAAGTGGATTTGTAAATAGATTATGTATGCGCTAAGGAACATGGATACATGATGAATGAAGTTTAAGTGGCATAGGTTATTTCTAGTTTACAATTAGAGCATAAATTGCATGTTATGCATAATTATTGTGTCAACCTAGCATCTAGATGATCTCATGGCAAGCTTAGAGCATTCTTATGGCATATGGTGCGAAAATTGTCTCTTGGGAGAATTATATCTCTTCTCCATGATATGGATGGTTATCTATGCTCTTGTGGCATTCTTAAACAAGTGATTATCTATCTTCGGGAATTCTTCATTCGTATGTGGATATATTCTAGGTTATGTTATATGGTGGGACGTTGCCCACAATTATATGTATCTGTTTGGCCTCCGTCGGTGAAGGGGAATGATTATGGTTAGTACTTGTCGGGACGGGAAAAATAGGCAGGGCCTGGTGCCCTTGGGTTGAAAAGCCCTAAACCTCCAGGGGGTCCTTTAGTCGTCGGCTGTCTAGAGCCCGCGGTGAATAGTCCGAAAATCTAGACAATGGCAAGGCACTATTGAGTCATCAGCTGTCTAGAGCCCACGGTGAATAGTCCGGAGATCTAGACAATTGTTGAGAAAATTGATATGAAAATGATCAGTTTATATGATATTGCGGACTGTGGTCTAATTGTTAATTATCTGTTGGTTTTCACCTGAGACGGAGAGGTCATATTCTGGTTATATATGTTATGATCTTGATACTCTTTCTCTTGAGAGCGGTTAGGCCCATTGTCATTATAATTATAATACTGTACAGCTTCGGTATCTCTTAAGGGCGGTCAGGCCCATGTTATGAATGTTAATGGATTGATCTTCTGGCGGGGCGGTCAGGCCCACGATTATTGTTATAGTTTTAATTCCTGGTAAGGACCGGCTATGGTCTTGGACAAGCAGACTCATATCATTTGCTATCTCAGCTCCCTCATATTCTGGTGATTCAACGTAACGGTTGACACAAATGGAGGTAACATGCATATGCATGAGCATGCATTGTTTATGGTAGAATCATGATATTTACTTGGATTAATGGTTGAAGTATAAATTATTACTAAATTAATGATTATGCTTTTCAAGACACGTTATCCCCTATATTCTCCCTATTGAGCTGTGAGCTCACCCCATTTTCTAACTAATACAGGTGCACAGGGGACATGTGTCGTTAATAAGGCAGTGGGTTCGGGATCGATATGGAAGGCTCTAATACAGATTCATTTTTTATTGTGTACATTTTATCGCGGGAAGCCACGGCTAGCCCGAAGTATTGTATATTATCTTAACTTTACTTAGTTGGTTTGTATAATGGTTACAAGCTTGTGTATGAACCTTAGTATTGTTTTGACACCTTATGCTCGGTTGACACGTGACAGAAATATTAGACATATATAAAAAGTAATCATCCTTTATATTGGTGTTTGATCGGATATGTGTTATATATGTTGTTTGAATTATTTATATTAACATACCCATTTTAGTTAATCTAAGATGGGTCAGTAACACTCTAGGTCTTAATTACGAGTTGTTTTCCTATAAATTAAGACGGGAGTGTTACACCTATAATCATTGGAACTGAAGAGAAAGAGAAGTATTTTTTGTTAGGAAGCAGCCTGAACTCCGAGGAGAAAAATAGCTTGGCAAAGTTTCTTAGAAAGAACATCGATGTTTTCTCCTGACAGCCTTATAATATGCCAGGAATACCAGTTGAAGTCATGTGTCACAAGTTGCACATCAGCCGAGCTTTAAATAGGTGAAACAAAAGCCTCGTTGCATAGCCCCTGAGAAGGCAAGGGCAGTCGAGGAAGAAGTTTAGAAATTGCTTCAGGTTGGGGCGATAAGAGAACTGGAGTTTTCGGAATGAATATCAAACCTAGTAGTAGTCTGAAAGAAGAATGGTAAATGAAGGATTTGTATAGATTTCACGGATTTGAATAAGGTTTACCTAAAAGACTGCTTCCCACTTTTGAAGATAAATCAAACGGTGGACTCGGCTGCCGGCCATGAGAAACTGAACTTCTTAAACGCGTACTTGGGATATCATCATATTATGTTATTTGGACCGGATCATGAATGCACGACGTTCATTACAATCATGGGCCTATATTACTAAAAAGTCATGATGTTTGGGTTAAAGAATGCCGAGGCTATTTACCAAATATTGATGACGAAGACGTTCAAGGACGAAATTGGGAAATCGATGAAAGTCTATATTGATGACATGCTAGTTAAGAGTAAATTAATTATCGATCATATTCGAGACTTGGGAAAGACTTTTGAGATCCTCAAGCATCGGATGTAGCTTAACACTACAAATTGCACCTTTGGTGTTAGTTCAAGTAGATTTATGGGCTTTATGGTTAATCATTAGGGAATAGAGGCCAATCCAGAGAAAATACAAGTTATTCTATTTAGAGGCCGACCAACCTAAAAGAACAGCAAAAACCAACTGGTATGGTCGCTGCCTTAAACCGTTTTATTTCAAAATGTTTTAATAGATTTATGCCTTTATTTAAAGCGCTTAAAAGAACAAAAGAGTTTGTATGAACAGATGAATACGATAAAGCTTTAACTGAACTGAAACAATACTTGAGCAGCTACTAAAATACTTCATTTTTATACATATTTAGATAGTTTAATATGCATGAATTTGATTTTAAATATCCAAAATTATTAAAATTTGAGTTTTAATCGTGAAATGTGATAGTATGTTTGTTTATAGTGCATTTTAACCTTTTTAAAGGTTAAAAATGAACAAGAACGAATTCAAAAATAAATTCCATCAAAATTAGTCATTGTCGATCAAATTTGAAGCTAAATTGAGTTCAAGAAGTGAACCAAAAGTAAATCCCAAGCTCAAGTTGAAGGTACTATATGAAAGAGACTAAGAGAAGTTGTCAAAGAAATCCTAAGCTAAGAAAAAGTCATTTGAATCAAATCATAAAAATTTCGGATAAAGAAGAAATTCACCGCACATAATGCCTATGTTCCATCCAATTTTAGTATTTATCCGTATATAATTTGAAGAAAACTCTAGAAATAGAAGTTCGAGAGTTTTGAGTTAGCTACACGTATGTGGCATCCTTTCAACAATCGGAGTTCGGAGTACAAGTTATGGCAGAAATACGATCAAGTGCGCTAAATGATTGGATGTAAGCGTGAAATAATACATAAATTCATGTTGCAAATATTAACCAAATGGGGTCCTTAGCCTAGATGGAAAAAGGCCAGCTCTCTATTTATGCTCAGACTATTGTTTAAATCTTGTGCCCAACTAGTTTATGCTCCCTTTATTATTATTATTATTATTATTATTATTATTATTATTATTATTATTATTAATAATAATAATAATAATTATTATTATTATTATTAAGCCGAGCAATTAATTGGCTTAAGGACTCGTTTTCGACCCCAACTTAACCCAGAAGATTCTGTCTCTCAAACCAATAACTTGATAGATCATAAAAGCTTTTTTTAGCTTTTGAATTATTTTTCTTTTATTTTTATGTTAAATTAATTAGGAAATTAGTTTAAGTGTTTGAATTTTGAAACCGTTGATGAATTTTAGGTTTTTTTCTTTGGTTTTTCAAAGAAGGAGTCGACAATTATTTATTTTTATCATTCACATAGTATCAGAGTCTCAAAGAGAGTTCTTGGGATTTCTTCAATTTCTTTTTGGTTGAATTGGAGACGTAGTTAATTAATACAACAAAGTATTTCTCATTCGATTTGAGTACCATTGTTTTTAACGATCCACATGTCAAAACGACCTTATTTTAATTTTCTACAAAACCCTATTGATCTGGAGATTCAAAACCCAAGATTTTTAAAAGTTAGTAGGCTATTTGTATTGCTGGCAGATTGCATAGTTTAACAAATTATTCAACATGTGATTTCTCTTTAACGCATGTTATTGATTTCCGATTGCTTTGAAATTTTACGTACTTGTTTGAAATTTTCAAATGCATAGTTTAAAAAAAAAATTCAATCTGGGAAATTTTGCGAACATATTACAAACCAAGAAAGCTGAATTGCCTGAGAATGACTTATTTATAGGATCAAGTTCGATGTTCCAGTTATTATTATTATATTAATATACATCCCTTGGAAAAAGCTAACCCTTTAATCAAAAATGGTGAAAAGGGCCCAACCCCAAGATTCTACTTCTCATTAACTATATTAAGAGAGTCGCAATACTTGATTTCTTTTATACCTGGGGCAAGATTGAATCACTTATTTAACGCGCTCATGCCAAGTACGATCCTAATGGTATTAGGAGTTAATTGAGCTAAGTGAAATCTGGATTCTTTGAGGAAATCCACTAAAAGAGGATCTAGAGGAAAACTAGGCCCAACAGCCTTGAAAAAGGACTCGAGTTCACGAAGTCAGTTGAACTTGAGTGCTTTGGGGGCAATTGTGGGAGATTGAAAATGAATTTCCCATTTAGGCTGGGTATTCTAAAGGCCAAGCCTAAGTATGCCGGACATTATGATAGCAAACCTAAATATGGAACAAGGATTACGATAGTCGGAGGAAACCACGAGTCTTTGGTCGAGTATAATTCTATAGTTAGGAATAACACAAGTGCTGATATGATCAATCCAACCAATGGGGAAAGGACACCTATAATCATTGGCACGTTTCGAGTTTCCTATTGAGATGGGTGTCAATGCGAATGATCAATGGACACTTTTAAAGTGCAAAGTTATTTATAGATAAGGACATACCCCTACGTGTAAAGTGTTAATGTAATACACAAGTTATACCTTTTATAGTCTTTTTCCTATTAACCTAATTAGCAGTTGACCTTAATTTTGTACGTAAAAATAGAAAATAAGAGTTTATTTAGAAGAATTCTAGTTCCAACTTTTGATTACCCTACACTCACTCCTCCACATTCTTTCACATTCTTTCTAAGAAAAAATCCTCTCCATTGTAACTACTTTCTGTAAGGCCATTAGAGCCAATTGGAGAATACTTACACACTAAGGAGGACGTACTGCCGGATTGGGAATAACAGCCACTGAAGGAGCCTACCCCATAAACAAATCCCATATCTATTTATTGCAATTTTACTATTCACACTCATCACCTTTGTTGATATAGTTATCAACTATTCAACTCTATCATTCTGGGCTGATTCTTTTTCCGTTGGGCTTGGTCAGATTTCTATCACCCATAAGTAAGATGCATACGCTTCCTCTAATTATGTTCCATATGTATATCTTTTAATAAAAAATGGTGTGAAGAAATATGTTTTGTGTACTTATTAAAGGAAATTATTAAGATTAGAAAAAGGCTCGTTAACAAATAACATTTCGAGAAAATGAATTATAAGTACCTCTTCTTCCATAATTATATTAAAATCAATGACACCTTCCTATGTTATGCTAGATAGAGGATTTATTCTACAATTTGTTTCAGCCTGAAGCTTTGTTCAATAAAAGTATACACTCCCTTTCTTTGGAGGGTCAATTATACATTTTCTACAACTTTTATTTATGTATTATCATTAGTGGTTGCCAAGTCTCACCAACCACCTCCAACTAGAATTTCAACGACTTCGGCCAGAGCTTCGACGAGAATTTTTATACATATTAAATTGGTTACGGATTTAGTGCAAAAATAAATTTGCAGTCAAATTTATATCATAATTGTCAAAGGATTTATTACAAAAACATATTTGAACTAAATCTATCACATTAGTTAATTACGAATTTAGTGCAAATATATTTTTGCACTAAATTCATATCGTGAGTTGCTTGCGTATTTAGTGCAAAAATACATTTGCATTAAACTATGTATTATTAGTAGTTGGAAGATTTTTTACAAAAACATATTTACAGTATCTACATCGAAGCTCTGGTGAGGAGGCCAGAGCACCAGTAGTAGGGGATGGTGGCATGGCCGATGGTTATTAATTTATTTTTTAAAAGAAAAAGAAAGAAGAGATATTTTAGGTAAAAACCGAAGACCTTATTTTATAATGATAATGTAATGTGTCATTCCTTGTAATATAATTACAAGAGGGGTTCTTTTAACTCATTGCCTCTAATATATATTTATGAAACATGTGAGTTTGTTTGGATGATTAAAAAACCCCATTAAAATCTTCAAAATGTAACATATTTATCCTTCGCTTAATATAACGTAAGTTTACTAAAAAAAAGTTATAAGAGTTGATCTTTGTCTCAACCAACTCAAAATCCAATTCATAAGTAAATTTGATGCTAAAATTTAATTTGTTGAGCATATATGAAGAGTAAGATTTTAAAGAGAGATTATCTCTCGTTAACAAAAATAAACGATGCTCTTTTGGAGGGATAAATAAATGATATTTCTCTTTATTTTCAAGTAATTTATACTTTACACCCTGTAAAGTTTGACTGCATTTTCACTTAGATCTATGAATTTTCGTTAATTATATATATAAAGTTTGAACCCGACCATTGTCATTGTAGTTCAAAATCCCGACGTGTTATTTGTTTCTTGGATATAAAATAACACGTGACATTTTGATTTTCAAGACACAGTAGCTGTGCATGCTATTTTGCCTTTAAGAAAACTATGATAGATTGAATTTTGGACCTAAATAAAAATATGATCAAATCTTCTGGATTACACTAGCGAAAATGAAACTTCAGGGACAATAATAAGAATATGGTCAGCCTTTCATAGTTCATCGTGTAAATAACTCTTACTCTTCCATTTTAAAGTTACAACGGTTTTTTCTTTTCCCAACACATTAAAAGAAAAGAAAAAATGGGGCCCATCCTTGTTTTGAAACATTACTAGGGTATGCCCGTGCCCGAGGGCACGAAATAGCGAAAAAATTAAATTTATATTTATGGACAACGAACATTATTTATTTTTATCTACTGTACCGATGGCATGATCATTCATTGGTAGTAGAAGTTCAATTTTTACTTTTTTTTTTCTAACGTAAAATTATAATAAACTCAAAACTTATTTGTGTTTTAAAAAAAATAGTTAAAAAAATAAAAAGAAATAGTTGATAAAAAAATACAAACTAATTAAAATTAAATAAGTTTTGAGTGCCCTTAACATAAAATTGTGTGTGATTTATATATTTTATTCACTTATCGCAAATAACAAAATGATATTATATTGTCGATCACTTTCCAACCGAATCGATCATCAGTTTAAAATTAACATAAATCAATAAATGATTCATATTCCAATGTCCAAATCGGTAGGTTTGGCAATGGTTGCATATCCAGTCGTATTCAAGTTATCTCAGATTATTTATTAAAATAACAAATATAGTATGAATATTATTTGTTCACCAAGGAAAGTAAAGTCATTCATTTAAATCCGAAACGATAACATCTAAAATTCGATAAAGTACCATATGACAAATCCAAATCAACAATTGACATGTTTAGTGAAAATACTAATAAGAAATACAAAAGATTAGTAACCATTTGGGTTGGACATATTTCATACAATAGAAACACATGTTACTAATACCACCAATCAACCTACGTTTGTATTACTTTTTTTTTGTTACAAATTAAGTCTCACTTTTTTTTCTTATATATTAAATTAAGGGTATTAGATAAAATATATCATTTTTAGGAAATACTCATATTATTATATTAATTAAAATTTTACAATTTTAAAAGTTATACAAAGGGAAAGAGGGGGAAGGGGAGAGTGTGGGGTTGGGGGTAGGTGATATTTGTAAGTAAAGAGAAGTAATGAAGTGAGAAAAAAAAAGTGGAGTCTCTAGAAATGAGTCTCTATATTTAAATAAAAATAAGTGAGGTGTGATTTTAAACACGGGGAAGGAAAAAAGAAAACAGGATTCCGTCAAAAATAAATAATATAAATTATTAAGTCACTATATATATTTTTTTTGTAAGTCTATCTCAACTGGTGGTTAAACTTAATTAATGGTTGAGATTGATCAATTTAACGAAATCTCAAAAAGGGAATTAATGGTAAGAAGTCGAAAATAGTAATAAAATCACTCGTAAAAAAATATTTATTTAAGGTTGAAAAGAAATTTCATTGAGTTTTTTATGGAATTAATTTGATTATCTTACGAAATTAATTAGATTAAACTTAATATAATTTTTAAAAATCTAAAAATGAAATAAAATAATTAGTATATCTGAGTTATGGTTTCCTTAACTTCGCGCTATGTTTTATCTACTCAATTAACAAAAAAAAAATTGCCAAAAAAATAAGTTAAAAAAAGGTAAAATATAAAACTAATAAAATAGTTAATTTTACATAGAAGAAGATTTAAAGAGGGTGTTAAATAAATATCCTTATACTTAGCTCTTGTATCTAAATAGTAAATTACCTTATTAATTTTAAATTATGAGTTTTACTTTCTATTCTAAAACATAACTAAATGAATTAATATTTTAAATGTATTAATAATTAACAAAAAAATTGCCAATAACCAAAACACAAAAAATAAAAGTTATAAAAAATAGTTAATAAAAGTAAAAAAGAAAAAGAAAACACTAATAAAATAATAAGATTTAAAGAAGGTGTTAAATAAATATCCTTATGCTTAGCTCTTGTATCAAAATAATAAATTACCTTATTAATTTTAAAATTGCATCAAACCATAACTAAATATATTAATATTGTAAATGTAGCAAATTATGTGCCATTGGATTGTTGAATTAATTTTGACCATTGGATTGTTGAATTGATTTATGACCTTTGGATTAAAAAAGATAGTGGTCAAGTCAATGAATAGTGATTCCTTGATTTGTATTATAGATTATGGGATGCGGTCTACTAACCATTTTGTTTAAAGGATCAAATCCTTTAGATACTGTATTTGTGGTTTATCGATCATAGATATAAAATCTATGAACCAAAATTTCGATGTTTTTCACACTTATCATATATGTGACCATTAAATCAAGATTTCTTAACAATAGTAATGTACTAGTGACTGAAGAATTGCAGATGTTCAAGTATTGTATTTGAATATGTATCTGAATTCTCGCCAGATACATATAAAGTACTGGGAGACCACATATTTCAAAATAAAAAATGTTCCTTGGGACAACCTCACATGGTGCTAAGTTGTGTTATTCAACAAAAAAATGTTCATATATATAGGGAAATTTAATTTTTTTGATGGGTCTTTTCTGTGACAAAAGTCTAAGTCACGATTGTAAACTTTAACCGTGACAAATGTGTATTCCCTACATTGTTAATTTTTTTTTTGAAGGAAAAAGAAGCAATAGTTAAGAACCAGAGTATTTTTGGGGGGAAGGCAACAAGAAATCAAGAACCTTCTCCATCCAACATTCGAAGCCTGGCACAAACCATTATAAAAATGATAGCCCTATATCTTAGAAAGCAGGCCTAAAGTGAACCATTATAAAAATGAATTTGGATTTGAAAAGCTCAAATTCAATGGCTAACAAAATAAGATCAAAGAAAAAAAGGAAAAAACAACTAACTTGGAAATTAAGTTGAAAACTAAGTTGGAAAAGTTCATTCTTAAAACAAAACAAAGTAACAAAAAATTAAAGGAAAATCTAATGGTGCTTCTTAGCAGGCTGCATATGATAATCCTTCGCTAGCTTTGTAGGCAAATACAACTTCTTAACATTTTGAGATGCATTAGTAATTTGAATAGTCATTTGAATTTTGGTCATTTTATGCTTTTTAGTAAATCTTTTTTTTTAACTCTAAAGGTTATTGTAGTAAAACTATCATTAATTGAAAAAGAAGTAATAACCTTCCTACTCAAAGAAGTATCCGATGAAAAAGGAACTTTAGGAGACGCAGTTTGTGGTTACATCTCTTAAGAATATACTAATCCACGCAATTAATAATTTTAGAACAGACTTTGTTTCTTATAAATTTTGGTGTTTTGATTACTCTCTCCGTTTCAATTTAATTTTCCACTATTCTATTTATAGTTGTCCCAAAATAATTATCTACTTTCTATATTTAGCATGTCATTACTTACAACAATTTTTTTTTATTTCTAATATTATCCTTTAACCTCACTCATTTTTTTTTATTTTGGATTCCGCCACCTTTTTTTATTAAAAAAAAGTAAATAATATTTTTAAAAATAAATATTTTTTCTTAAAGTAATTATTATATCTTCCTATTTTTTAGTTTTTTAAAATATGGCAATTAAATTAAAACGGATGGAGTGGATTTTAAAAATAAAAATACACTCTTAATTTAATATTGAAATGATTGTGACAAGACTTCCTTTCCTCCAACCCTACACGCTTTCACCCGGGCCCCTAGCCTCTCCCTATCCCCGAACGGCCAATTTTGTCCGTTTATTCAAGTAAATTTTCTCGTCTTTTGTCTTTTTAATTTTATTAAAACTATCATATTTTTATTCTTATATTTAAAATTGTGTTAAAATTTTTAATTTATAATGTTATCGTTGCAAAAATTCATTCCAATTAAAGTTTTATACTTTATTGTAAAAAAATTAATAGAATTTCAACCCTTTCTAGATAATATTTTTAACCACTATACTACTTGTAAAATTTTTATTATATTCTTTTTACTTATATCCAATTTAATGATTTCTCAGTGAGATAGCCGTGTGCACGTGATTCTTAATAAATTTGGTCCCTTTGCAATTAAATTCATATATAATATTTTATTACTTAAAAATCTGATCTCTTTCTTTTGCCGGTCGTATCGCCAATTGCAGATCTTCAATCCTGCTGTTAGTTCTACAGAGCACGTGGTGCCCATTTCGCGATAAGATAGAATCTCAAATTAATTTCGCCATAACAAAAATGTCGAGGCGAGTATAGTCAACTTGAAACATATATATCTGTTTTTCTTTTTTCCTTTTTATTAATAATACAATGACTGTTAAAAAAAAAAATCAAATTTAGTAAATCTCTATCATATCTTAAGAAGATAGTGGATGATATCATATAATATTTTAATATGTTTGATAAAAATTTCAAAAATAGTTGAAACATTGTTAACTTTTGTAAAAAATTGAAAAAAATAAATGAGTGGTTTGTTAAAATATTTTTTATTGATTGATAAATACCATGAGTTCTTTTAATTTAAAGGTTTGATAAAAGTACTTGTGAGAAATTTAAAAAATAAATGAATAATTTGTTGAAATGCATGTTTTAGCTATTTTTCAATAGACCCCATAGTCTCAAACACAACCGGACAGCTGACTAAATGAATGAATTTTTTCATGAAATTTGGTAGAAATAATCTCTATGATAAGTAAATCATTGTCACAAAATTTCATCTAAAGATTCAATTTAAAAATGGGTGAGATGAGATCTAAAAGTTGAATGGTCAAAAAAAAAATACATCAAATTTTTACTACGCCGGCTTCTGGTTTGAATTTCTTAATAAAATTTTGTGAAAATGATCTACTTATCAAATCTACCAAGTTTCATGAAAAAAATCATTTGTTTTTACACTTCCAAATGGGTATTCATTCCTTTTTTTAACGTCATAAAATACATTTTTATAACTTAACTCTATATATTAATACGAGTATATATATCAAATCTCAATACATTTAATTCTAATTTTATCATTTTCATTGGTTATGGTAATAAAATGTATCTTTATTATATTAAATTATTTTATCTTGGATCTTTTGCGAAAAGTTGTTCATATAATAATTTTTCCCCTTTTTAATTGGGTACTTACAAAATAAGTGTTGAAATCAAAACTCTTTATTTTATTAAGTAATTAATTTTTCCCATAGAACAATTATTGTATTCCATCCATCTCAACTTTAAAGATCTCTTCTGCAACGAGTTCAAAGAATCGTAAAATGCAGAACTTCTTTGACGGCGCTACAAGTAATGATTAAAGACAGTGATTTGAAGCAATTAACGATGAAACTTCATTAAAAATCCCAGTCTAAGAAAATCGTCGTACTATTGTGGGATTGGAGTCTTAATTATTCATATCAATTTTTTAGGTTGATTTTCATTTAAATGTTTAAAAAATTGAAAAACTAAGAATACCAAGAACTCTAATATGGAAAATACCGAACCAAAAATATTAAAAAAGGATAAATTATAGATTTAACTATATTAAACAATCTAAGTCTTACCAAGACTAGATATTATATTATACAATATTTTTTGCTTTGTTATATTATGTTTAATAAAGTATTTTGTTGGTTCAAGTGTCTTTTTATTTTAAATTTTTTACGCTGGTGCAATTATAATAATTCATAGTGTATGTCTATTAGCACCCACAACTAATATTATAACACTCCAAATGAATACCGAAAATGATGATTTTGATTTGGTATAGGCCAATTACTAACTGTATCGACCGATTACCATCCGGAGTTCTCATCTTTACACTATTTTGAAAGAACAAATAATATTTTCAACATATTGCCAATGCCATTAGTAGTAGGCTAATTTTATCACTTGTATAAAAAAAATGTGAGCAATTCCTATTTTTTAGATTAGAGTAGAATGTATTTCTTTTTTTCTTTTTAAAAAGCAAGGGTTAGAATGAGCTAAGTCAGCCATTATTAGAAACATATTTTATAACCTGAGCAATTATTATATTTTTCGAGGGTTGAAATGTATATAATGCAAATAATTGGTAAAAGCAAGTAATTACAAAAAAATCATTAAAATAACTTTTTGAAATCCATAATAATTTGTGGTTGTAAAAGCAAGCAAGATATGATTGAATAAATGCAATGGACCAAGTGCCAAAGCTGTAGCTGGCATCAATCTTCTCTATATAACGGACAAAGGGCCTATATATTTTCTCCATCAATCAATGCTTCCTTCCTCCAATTTATTAAAAGGGTATTAGTGGAAGAAAATTATGTCTCTAAAGGGTCAATTAGTTTCCAAAACAAGCATAAAGTCTGGTGGAGATGTGTTTCATGAACTATTTAGAGACGATCCACACCATATTTCCAACATTACCCCTGTAAAAGTACAGGGTTGCCATCTTCATGAAGGTGAATTTGGAAAAGCAGGCTCTATTATCCAGTGGACCTATTTTCATGGTAATTGATTAAGGCTAGGCCATATAGACATATATATATATATATATATTTCTTTTTGTATCTTTTTGTTTTTTACAACTTATCATACTATTACTTTGGAGAGCGATTGATGCCATATTTTCGACTAGTGGGACTCGAAATTCACACTTTTAAAAATCTTGTTGGTTATGTTTGATGTGCGGGGTAAAAGAGAGGGGGATATGATAACTTTATCCTATCCATAATTAGCATTCGTTGAAATTGAATATTGGGACAGATTATTTATCTTATTTATCCTTTTTATTTCACCGAGAGAGTTTAAATAATTTTATCCGACGCTTTAATTCGGCACGTCAAACACACTCATAGAGTAATCATCATCAACTCAAATGTTCATGAGACTATGCTATGTTAGATATCGCTAAAGCACTAATGTACATTAATTTCTCTTTTGTTTGTTAGGTACACATTTTTTTCCCCTTTGGTTTGTTAAGTAAACACGTGCTTCTTCAGTTTGCTTATTTCTCTACCTTTAGGTTTTGTTTGGTTTAGAGAAAGGAAATTAATTCCTTTATCTTTTTCATGAAGGTGGAAAATTAAATTTTTTGTTAAATTTTTTTTCTTGTGTTTGGTAAAGCATGGAAAATATTTATATAAGGATATTATTGTCTAAATTTTTTGTAAAAAATGCTTGAAAATCACATCAATCCCATGTATTTTGAGAGGAATGGTTTTACCCCATACTTTTTCTTTTATCGGAAAAGTGTTTTTCAAAATTTATGCTTACCAAATAAAAAAAAAGAACGACTTTTCTTTTTCAAGTACTAAAATTCGTAAAGCAAACGAAACTTTAGTGCTCCACCGCTAGAAAGATAACCATTAAACATTCACAAGGCCAATCGACAGTAGCCTAGAGCCTCATATTATACATATTAAAGATATTATTTTTAATACTTATAAAGGTTTGACTTATATTTTTCAGACAAAATCAATTGGACTGTTTCGAAAGAAATCATACCCCCTTCATATATCAGAACTTAATTAATGGTTAAAATTATATATATATATTATTTATAACGTGTGATTTAGTACAGTTACTATGTTCAAACATGCAGAAAATATTATTTTTAAATTGAGACATTTCAAAAAAAATATTCTTAATTTATTTATTTTTTAAAAAAAGTAATTAAATTTATAATTTATATAATTCAAAATTCGATCGATACTAACAGGTCCATTTTAGAAGTATAACTTTACGCCCTAGTTTCTCTTGGGGCAACTATGTTAATTAAATACACGCAAGTATGCTACTACTCTACAGCTAAATATTCATATTTCAAACACTACAAGTGGCAGAAAAAATGTAATATATCATATATTAATGTGCTAAAGTATTCTATATATTGAAATATATTTTACTGGATCCGTTAAGAAATTGGAATCCAAACCTATTCAATACAATTTTTTCCAAATTCATAAAGTAATTTTGATGCTAAAAATTTGTTGCGTTTGATTATTTTTTTACACGTATATATATATATATATATAAATATAATGCAGATGGCAAAGAAAGAGTGGCTAAACAGTTGATCCTAGCCGTAGATGAGGAGAAAAAATCAATAACTTATAAGATGCTTGAAGGGGATCTAATGGAGTTGTACAAGTCTTTCATAATTGGTATTCATGTTGATACAAATGGTGAAGACAATTTGGTGACATGGACCATTGACTATGAGAAGCTGAACGAGGGAATTCCTGCTCCTACTACTTTGATGGACTTTTTCGTTAGTCTTACTAAAGATATTGAGACTCATCATCTTCAGTAATATATGTAATCAAAAAAAAAAATCTCATATGGACCAATTCCTATGAACTGGACATTTAACGACATGTTTTTGTTACTAAAATCATTTCTTCACTACTTTAGTGTGAAAAATCGTCGCTAAAGGCTTCAATTCGTACAAATTGATCCGTACAAGATATATATATATAGGCAAGCAATATAGCTTTGTCTCTGTGTGGGAATCATCATCATCATCATCATCATATAAGATGAAGTATTATGTATTGGTACAATAAAATTGTTTTCAACCTATGAAGTGTGTGCTTGAAGTTTGAAAATTTTAATTAGAAAAAGAACCAGAAGAAAATTATGGGTTTGTGAGGTGCCCTTCGCCAAGAATTAAAAGTTTATTCTCTTTATTTTTGGGAAGGAGATGATGTTATGACCCAATAATTCTTGTCCTGATGTATTATTATATATGTTTGGTTGATTTCGAATTTGATATAATTTCTCTTAGTACAGATAATTTTGTTCACTTATGTATATGCTTCGTCTCATATTTATTTAACATTTTACTGTTTTTGTTTTGGATTTTTTTTAAGGGTGGTGATGTTGGTACCCCCAATATCCATTGGTAACACTCACCCAAAATAAAAGATAAATTGTTATTTCCACCCCATTTCATTTAATCTAGTAAAAAAGTTAATTAATCCTAAACTATTTTTCGCCCACTTGTTTTAATTTAAAACAAAAGTTAATGAATCTCCCTCCAAAGTTAATCAAACATTTATCCCTCAATTAAATTTCCCTCCAAAATTCCTCTCTTCTACCAAAATAGGTAACAAAACTTTGATATCCACCATTGATGCAAAAGGGTAAGCTTGAGAAGAATGGAAGGAAAAAATAAAACTGTGGAACAAGATAAGAAAACCAACAAACAAAACCTCCATTAATGCAAAATTCTAAATTTGAGGAGAATGGTATAAACAAAACCTCCATTGATGCAAAACTCAAAAGTTAAGAATAATGGTAGAAAAAAGAGAGAAACTTTAAAATAAGGAAAGGAAAACAAATAAGAAAAAGTTAATGAAAGGAAACACGAAGAAGGTTTACTAGGTTCTCCGTAACCGAATTGTAAGCTTGTACACTCGGTTGCTCTCAATCGAGTATGAAATCTCATAAAATGTAATGCTCTTGGGACCTTCATTCGGTTGAGAGCAACCGAGTGTGATTAATGTCACTCGGCTGCTCACAGCCAAGCATAATATAACAACACTCGGCTGAAAGTCCCATTGGGTATCATTTAGTCGGACAATTTAGGATTGTCCATTTCGAGCAAAAACGGTCTAGAAAAGCAAACTCCAGTCCAGCCGTGCGCTATGGAAAATTATACTGTGGTGGATTTGAAGCGAAGCTCGGAAGATAGATTTATTGAATAATGCTCAAACAGGTATATTTTTTATGTGCGCTTTAATGTGAGATTTTATATATATTTTAAAATTATTTTTTAAAGAAAAATTAGTGTTTTTATTAAAGTGATTTTTAAAAGAAAAGTGTTAAGTTGAATTGATGCTTTTCTTGCTTTAGTCCACATGAAGTGTGTACTTACCTTTTTGGAGACTTGTTTTAATTGTTATATATCTTTTCTCCTTTCTTTTTGATCGTTGGATTGCATTGTTCTCTTCTTTAATCCAAGACATCATATATATTCATCTTTTTTTCTTGTCTAGCCCTAGGAAGACAAAAACACACAGCAGTCACATTTTTTTTCTCTCCTCCGAGCCCTAGTTCTCTATCTCTCTTTCGTTTCTCTCTCTAGATTCTTTTAAGAACACATGTTCTTTAGGCTTTATACTCGTTGTAATCTAGAGATTTGTTAAGTATTTATATTGAATATCATTCTCTTCCCTTGAGAGAGTTTTGCTTAGGTTTATATTCGAATTTTTGGGGTTCTTGGAGTTCGTAATTTAACGTGTTGTTTTGATTTTGGATCTGTGTAGTTCTCGGTACTGCTGTCTCGTCGGTGGTGCTGTGGTGTTTCATACTTGATAGTGCTGTTCTTGGTGGCGTTATACTCGAATTTTCAGATCTGTTTTGCTATCTTTCTCTTCTTAAATTCGGTACTATTTTTTTAATTCTATTCTTGTTCTTTTGTACTTATAATTTGCACCGAAATATGTTCTTGAGTTGCTAAAAATGCTGCTGTGTAAATATGGACTTATATCATAAGTTTAGTGCATTTTATGTCCGAATTTGATTCTTATTGAATCTGAGATTTGTTGGTTATAATTTGTCCTTGTTAAATCAATTTTGAATAATTCTTTATAGAAGAATTTGTTGAATACATTGTTGTTACTGCTGTATCTGTTTTACTGCTGTGTTCTATCCATTTCGCTGCTGCTATTGTTATTTCTGCTACTGAAATATTTGTTTTATATGGCTGTGAAATAGCTGAGAAAAATCTGTCTTTATTGGTATAAGTTGAATCTGAATATTGATTGATTAAAACCTGGTTATATTGAATCGTAAAATCTGAATATATTTGATATTAATCTGTTTAAAGTGGCTGATTTAAATCTATTTTTGCTACTACTCTGAATCTGTTTTGCCATTGCTGCGTGTATCTGTTCTTGGCTGAAATCTATTGTTGTATTATGTTGAATTTACACTATTGATTATTGCTGGATAAAGCTGGATTGAATTTGTTATTTGCATTGTAGTTGAATCTGATCTGCAAAGAAATATTGATGTGATTCTTGTTTTATTGTTGGATTTGCTTTTGTTGGGCATTATTTGTTTTGGTATTGCAATCTATATCTCGGGTTGTATGTTTGAAGAGACTGGGTGAAGGATCTTTGTGCTTCTTTTTTGCTGGAAACTGGATGTTTGCGTAGGATCGATTGTATGCACATGTTTTGTTTTTGATTCCTTTTTGTACTCTTTAAATCATATAGTGGATTTAGGTTGTGAGGTTGGGAGCCTCCGTGGATTTTTCCTATCCCCATTGGGTAGGTTTTTACCACGTAAATACTGTGTTGTGCAATTTCTCTTTATCCTGTTTATTTGGCTTATCTACATTAAAACAGCAATAACGGGATTTTAAAAATTAAGATTAGTAAAATTTTTCTTTAAAAAGTTTCTTTCAGAAAATTAAAAGTCAAACACCTTGTTTGAATATCTTTATAAAGTCAGATTTAAGTGGTTTTTACATCGGCTGCTCTCAACTGAATGAACGTCTCGAGAGCATGACATCTTATGGGATTTCATACTCGGTTGAGAGCAGCCGAGTGTACAAGTCTGCAACTCGGTTACGGAGAACCGAGTAAGTCTTTTCCTGTTTTAAACATAAATTTTTTTTTTTTTATATATTTGATGTGTATGCGATAAAAATCATATAAACAATAAAACAAAATAAAAACATGTATGTCTCTCTTTCATTAACTCTTTCTTGCTTGTTTTCCTTCCTTTATTACAAAGTTTCTCTTTTTTCTACCATTATTTTCAAATTTTGAGTTTTGCATCAATGGATGTTTTGTTTTGTTTATGCCATTCTTCCCAAACTTAGAGTTTTGCATTAATGGAGGTTTTATTTGTTGTTTTGGTGCTACCAAAATTTGTTGCTAGATAGAGAAGATGGTAGAGATAGTAATTTTGCTTGTTTGAGAAGATGGTGGAGAAATTTTGGGGTTAGTTTGGGGTAATTTGTTTTATGTTATTATGTAGTAAATTACTTAATCATGTTATTAATTAATTAAGTATGAGATTAATTCCTAAAAATAAGTGGGAGTGGTAGGTATAACATGGGAGTGTTATTAAGATAAAAATGTAAAAATGGGAGTGTTAGTAAGAGTGGGAGTGTTAGCAAGAAATTTGTGGGGTGCCAACATCACCACCCTTTTTCAAGATGTCCCAAATGATCAACATTGCATAGCCCAAAATCCCCAAAAGCGCGAGTAACATTATTTGTTACAACTATAATAATAATGATATGGGCCATGTGGAATAACGAATTTGATATCGCTCAAATTTGTGACCCCCAGATGAGAATCTCCGGCTTGTAGTGGATTGAGGCCATGTTAGACAATTGCAAAACAGCCATTGAAGTATAACCCAAAAGCATATACCATATCATGTCATCGTTATTATTATCCATTGAAGTATATATTTCTTTATCCAGTTGTTATTATCTACTTTATTATACCATATCATGTAATCGTTGTAACAATTGTATCCAATATTTTTTTTTAAAAAAGTACAATCTATAAGTATCCGGTGTAAGCAACTCTTTAATTTATCACTCTCTATCTCCCAAATTCTAATGCATATGTGCTATTCAAATTCATTTGAGTTCAACATTTTAAGCTACATATATATACATAACATAGTAAACATCTTGATCTATAGTGTACAAAGCCATGAAGAATATCAAACTTTTTGAGGTTTTGTCATACTTTTTTGATTTTCAATTTTACCCTTTCAAAAATATTCAAATGCACGTTTATTATATTATATAACTATGGTTGCAAACAAGATTCAAACCCATAGTAATTGGAGAGTTAAACTTATAATTGACGGTCATCGTACTTTTAAACAAATATTTATAAGATCGTAACTCCGCTAATAAATATCATTTAAAAACACGTGTGGTTTATTGGTTCAAGCTTTGAGATTCTATTGTTTTTTTCTTTTTCTCATGCGGGTGAACATTAGGTGTCTATATATATGCAACTATGGAAAAAATAATTAAATAATTTTTTTGGATATTAATATCCGAATCAAGGGTAACTTACAAAAAAAGAAAAGGAAAAAAATATGTGGATTTTATAATTCCAGCAATCTAATGATACTAATAAAGTAAGAGCATCTCTAATGTAAAAATTGACCGGAGGGCTTCAAACCATGAACTTGTAAGCATATCTTTCCTATGCGGCAAAAAAAATTATTGATTGACAAGTCTTAAAAAAAAGTCTCCAATGCAAAGATTGCCAATTAGGAAATTCATGAAAATAAAATTAATAATTTTATATACAATATGGATCTTGTTTGGTAGATCTTTATTCATACTTTTCAAAAATATAATTTTTATAAAAAAAATATTTTATAAAATAAAAGCTAAAACATTTAAAAACTTAAAAAATAAAATTAGGTAGACATAAATGATGATGTGTCATTAAGATATTATCCAAGAGACCCTCTAAGAGCATCTCCAATGCAACCATTAATCTGGAAAAAATGATATGCCACATGGGATAAATAAACAAAGTTCTAAAAAATGTTCTCTAATATAACCATCGATAATGACAATCAAGCTTATGTGGCAAAAATGATAATAGACATTGTGAAGGCGATCTTCTACTTTTAGAGGGTCTCTTAAATAATGTCTTAATACCACATCACCTTTTATGTTTACCTACTTAATTTTATTTTTCTAGTTTGTAAATATTTTAATTTTAATTTTATAAATTATTTTTTTATAAAAATTATATGTTTGAAAAGTATGAATCAAGTTCTACCAAACAAGATCCATATTGTTTATAAACTTATTAATTTTATTTTCATGAATTTGCTAATCGACAATATTTGGAACAATTGCATTGGAGTTGTTTTTTTAAAGACTTGTACATCAATAATTTTTTTTTTGCCACATAAGAAAGATACGCTTACATGTCCATAATTAAAACTCTTCAACCTATTTTTGCATTGGAGATGCTCTCATTTTTGCTACATAAGCTTGATGGTCATTCTTGATATAGTTGAATTGGAGAGCATCTTTTTAGAATTTTTTCTATCCATCCTATGTGACATCTCATTTTTTTTCAATTGAAAGTTACATTAGAGATGCTCTAATAATCACAATATCTAATAAATTTGACAGACAACAACTCTATATAATAACTAAATTGAATAAATTTGACAAAATGATTTATAGCAAATTAGTAATTGCCCCAAGATTTCAAGGATTCCTTTAATTAAACCCATTGCATTTAACAAATTAGTGAATAGCCCATTTTTTAGGATTTAACCCAATTATTTTTGTTTCTAGCCCAAATTCAAAAATAATTTTTTCTTTTATAATATTGTAGTCTTTTTAAGACTAATCTAACTAAATTATCCTTGTTGAATAATGCAATCTATAATAAATATTTATCAAATCTAATAGTGTTTATCCTTAGCTCTAACACAATTAATAATATATATATATATTTACTAAAATTCTTTTTTAAATTAGTTATATAACAAATAATACAAATAAATTAAAGGTTAGATTTCTCTCTACAAATTGTTATTCATCTATTTATGGAGGTTTTAAAGAATGAACCTTAATTCCGGTGGCGAATACCTTACATTACAAAGACAAATATAGCAGTAAAAAATATATATTTATGGTATCAATTATCAACGTCAAAATCTAGTATCCATGGCGAAATATGAGATATATAAAAGATCGACCGATGTAGATTTATGTGTTGTTGTGATAATCCAATATATGATCAAAGGAACCACAAATAATCTTCTATTTTGTGCACGAATAATAATTTGTTAGGACATTCATTATAAGGTCAGTAAATTATTTCTTTCCACTCTTTTGAACCCCTCTACATTTCTTTATATTTAATATTCTTGATCATGATACTTTTAATATGACTGTGTTTTTAATTTTATTAGTATAATGTCTTTTTTAATATGACTATATTTTTAATTTGACTTGCGTAATATCATTTTAATTTTACTTGGCTAATTTTTTTAACATGATTGTGTTTTTAGTTTTGCATGTGTAATACTTTTTTTTAATATGAATGTTTTTCTTTATACATTTAATGTTTACTACTAATATGACTTCTAGATATTTCAAGTTTTAATGTGTGATATTTTAATATGACTATATTTCTAGTTTTACTTGTAAATTTCTTTTTTAATATGAATGCATTTTTAGTTTTACTTGTGTGTAATATTTATGTCTACTGTCTTGTAAATACCCCATGTTCAATGTTTGATATTTTGTATTTACTGCAAGTCAATTTCTTATTTTTTTTAGTATATATTTATCCTAAGGCAATTAGCAATTAGCAAAAGTTATCACTTGTAATTTATATTTACGAAATATATTTCAAATTAAATTTGAAACTTTAAAAATTGAATTTATAATCATAAAAATTCCTAAAAGATATACATCCTAGCAACAACTAAATAAAATTTTAAGTGAATCATAAATTTTAATTTGAACAATTAAAAAAGGATAAGATAAGAAAAACATAAAAGAAAAAAAAACACAATAAAACATTTATAAAATGTATATTTAGCATGGTTCAAAGTCGCTGTTTCAGAAGCCAACTCGGTCACTCAAATTTTAACTCGGATATCGGTATCGGTTTCGGTTTCAGCGATATAGACCGATTCACTATTTAAAAGGCCAGAAAAATGAAAAAAAAATGAAAAAAATTCTAAAGTATGAGATTAATATGATGGATCAATTAGATAAACATAATTACATTATCTAGTACAAATTATGTGGCATACATCGAAATACCAACATTTGTCGCACTTGGTAATACAATATTACATCATAATTCAATACATATATAACAATACAATATTATAAAGCACAAATATCTTAAATATAAGTTTAATTAGGTCTAGAATAATGATATGAATTATAATTATCATCATTACTCCAGGACTTCAGTGATGAGGAATGAGGATATAACGGAGGTTGAGAATTAGCACTTGTGTGGTAAGATGAGAGGAATGGGTATATGACCCATAATCAGGAAAATTTGGTTAGCCATGGTGATGATAGTACCCAAATCCTCAATATTTGTTGCTACCTAAAGATCCATCATGAAACGTTCCACGATCACTTCTATAATAATTACCATGAGCAGCAATACTATTATTTGATCCTCCACTACTAGCGTAATCTTGTGAAGAACCTCCATAATTAGTGCTAAAACCATAACTACATATTCCACCTCCAGAGATGCTACGTCTACGACTATCATAATCATAGTTATATCCATGTCCATCGTAATGGTGTTGGCATAAGTTTAAGCTCTACAGTTGATCATTAATGCGTGAGTAGCTTTGTGAATAGGATTCATAGCCACTAAAATACTCATCATAACTAGGGAACCAAGTTAGATCTGCTAAATGACTAATTACAAGTCGATATCCGTGGTCTGTGTCTTACGTGGCATAATAATTATCATTTATGCGCCATGACATACCACCATCATGTTGGCTATCAATATCAGGATTGTAAGGACCACCTCTACCATTATTATTAGTACCTCATGTATCACCACTACCTAGCCCACCTTCACCATCATTATTAGCATCATTATCCTGTCCGACATCGTCGTCGTCATTTGAGAAAACGGTAAGTCTTCGAGGTTTCTTACGACGGAGACCACCTTCCATCTCTTCCTCGCTCTGTAGATATGGGAGTGACCCCAGAGATGGTCAAAATAATTGAGAAAAAAGGGATGCTTCTGCCATCCTCCAACTAATTAGGGAGAAGGACCCCAAACTTCTGAAAACGTGGGAAACAAGTAAGGCTTCTCCATCAAGAGCTGGTGATGATGCCTAGTAGTTTTAGCTAGGAGCCTTTTTTTTCTTCTTTCTCTTGTATAGAGCAAGGGTCTTTTATAATGAACTGCTTATCAATGAAATAAGCTCTTTTTTTACAAATCTATGTGTCTTTCTTATTTTACATTATTTATACTATTTTATTTTTGTCTAAATTGTTCTGTGAGATAAAATGACATGTTTGGCACCCCTATATGCCCCCACAACATACAAAAAACTGCATCCAAAAATAATGAAAACAAACATTTAGCCAATTTTGCATAATATGCCTATCTAGTAGGTCTTTTAACTTTGCTTGTGTTTAATATCAAAGAGCTCCTTGGGTATTTTAGTCTGCAAAGTTGCCTAAAAAGAGGTATTTATTAGTTTCATAAAAGGTTTATGACATGTTTATCTTATTTAACTAACCTCCTTAATAGTAGATTTTATGTTAGGTCGATCATTTCAGTATATGTGGAATTTTTCATACTTTGACTAAGTCTATAAGAGTCGTACCCCATAGACCTTAGGCAAAATTTGTTAAATAATTCTCAAATGTTAGTTGGACTCTACAGAGTGCAAGTGTGCTTAATAAGTTGTGCACTTACTTAACTGACCTTGTAATGTAAGAATTTTTTCTATATAGTGTAAGTGTGCTTTTTGAGTTGAGCACTTACTAAACCGACCTCCTTTTATGAGGATTTTTGTTGCGGAACGTAAATATGCTTATTGAACTGGGCACTTACTAAACCGACCTCTTAATATGAGGATTTTTGCTGCGGAACTTTTTGACAAGTAAAATGAGATCTTAATATATTTCTTAAAACATCTCTTACAAAAATTACACAGGGTAGTTCAAGGGTAACACTTCTCGAGGTGCTCAATGTTCCATGGCCTTATGAGCTCCATCCCATCAGCGGTCCTCAGGTAGTAAGTCCCAAGTTGGCAGACCCAAATGATTACATAAGGATTTTCCCATATAACAATTAACTTTCCATGTTCTCTCGCTTAGGTACCTAGGATGACCTTCTTTAGTACCAAATGACCTTCTTTCAGAGTCCTATGCTTGACCCTTTTGTTGTAACTCTTAACCATACTCCTTTTATAAGCTTTTTCTTTGATTCTAGCTTACTCTCTTTTCTCTTCGAGAAGATCTAAGTTGGCCAACAGTCCCTCATCGTTGTGAGTTGGACCATAGCAAGTGATTCTGTGTGTAGGTATGCCTATTTTTGCTGGAATGACTGTTTCAGTCCCATAAATTAAGGAGAATAGAGTTTCGCTCGTTAGAACTCGAATGATGGTCTTATAGGCCCAGAGAACTGATGGGGGAGTTCTTTAGACCAGTTTCTCTTTGTGTCATCAAGTCTCTTCTTTAACATGCTTAAGAGAGTCATGTTGGTGACTTTGATCTGACCATTAGCTTAAGGGTGAATAAGCAAGCTGTAATGGTTCTCAATTCCATAACCTTTGCAGAAGTCCTTGAAGAGGTCGCAATTAAATTGTTTTCCATTATTAGGACCTTTAGCAGGCCAAAACGGAAAATGATGTTCTTCCACACAAAACTCTAAGTTTTTAGACTGGTGATGGTGGCTAGTGCTTCTACTTTGGCCCACTTGGTGAAGTAGTCAATTATGTCCATGCCCCACTGAAAAAACGGCTATGGAATACTGATAGGAATCATTAACTCTGCTAGGTGCTGTTGGATGTTGACGAATCGCTAGCATTTTTGGTACTTCTTCACTAACTCTGTAGCGTTTTGTAGAATAGCAAACCATAAATAACCTTATCTTCATACTTTAAGAGTTAAAGATCTGGCTGCTGGGTGGCCTCCGCAAAGCCCCTTATGGATCTTCAGGAGAATTGGCTGAGCTTGATGGGGGTGTAAGCAGAGCAAAAAAAGAATGACATACCCTCTCCTGTATACAGTTGTTTGTCCTTTGGAAGAGCTCTATTCGTGAGGTAGTTTAGGATTGGGTTAATCCAATACCTACAGATCTGAACTAGGGTTATGTCCACCTCATCAGGGTCCTCAATGACTTTCCTCTCTAGGTATTCGACGTGGACACCCTAAGTATTTCTAGTGATGAGGCTAGTTTGGCTAGGCAGTCTACTTTGTTGTTCTGAGCTTAAGAGACCTTGTTAAAGACTACATTCTTAAATCTCCAAGCAGCAGCTTGAGCTTTAGCCAGGCAGGCAACCATGTGGCCCTTTTTAGCCATGTTATGGCCCAATATTTGGCCAATTGCTGTAGAGTTATTGTAGACTATTATTTGCTTTGTCCCCAAGTCTTCTGCTATCTTTAGACCTACTATGATGGCCTCATACTCTAATTCATTGTTCAAAGCCTTGAAGATGAACTTCAGAGCTATCTCCAAAGTGTTAGCTTCAGGCATGATAAGCACCAATCCAGCCCTATACCCTTATCAGTTGAAAGCTCCATCCGCATGAAGTATCCAGATAAGGACTCCTAGTATCAGATTTGATTAGGTGGTAGGGCTTAAGGTGCATGGATCTTAGGCGACAATATTTATGATGGATCAATGACCGTTTCTTTTGTGTAGGTGAACTCCGTTATGAAGTCCACCATAGTCTGTCCTGTGATAAAGTCCAAAAAGAGCAAGTTAATATGCCCAAGTGCAAGCGGTCAAGTGTATACTTTGGAAAGTTCAAGGTCGAACCACATGGAAGACAAGGAATCTATTTCTCTAGCTATCTCTCTCAAAGGGAAGAAAGAAAAATAAAAGGAAAAGATGCTAGAATTAAGGAATAAAGAAGGAAAATTAAAACTAAATTAATACTACTAACAAACTAAACGAAAACTAAAGGCAAATCTAATCCTAGGGTGCAAAAGTAAAGGGAATCTACAAGTACAAGTTATCTACCAAAAATACTTCCTAAATGCACTAAGGGAACATGCATGTAATTAAACTAAAAATAAATAAACTAAATAAAATAGCGCACTAAACTAAATAAAAAAAAATATTAAATGGAAATAAATCAATGAGAAACAAATGTTAGGGGTATCCGTAGTTAGGGAGTATGAAACTAGTCCAATCGGGTAATCCAAATTTACGTTTAAACAAAATTTTTCACTAAGATTCATCTCCTAGACTCTCCAACCATCCAATTATATTGCTACAATAAGTATATGATAACCCATGCATGACAATTATTATATAGACTAGTTATTAGCAATAGAATTTGACAGTGAAGATTTTGACTTTGAAAAAGTGTAATTTTAAAATCTAGTATTGCTAGTGCGTGAAAAAAATAATTCAAGTTAATTAAACTTCTTAAAAATAATTATCTTAATACTCTTATAAGGTTTGAATAGGTTTAAACGTGATTCAAAGCAAATCTGTCTTAAAAAGAATGCCGAAAGTCAAAACTACCACTTTTTCTGCACTTACGTGAATAAATACCAAAATAGCGCCAAATTAGCCAATTAACTTGAGAAACTAACCCAACTAATTATAGGATAAATACCATTATCAAATCAGCCATGTTAGGGTTTTGGTGGAAAAATCGGTGAATCGACGTTTTTACGGTTCTTAATCAAATGAAACTTTTGAGCTAACTTATGGAAACATATTTTTAACGCATGCAGAGATAAGAAAATACTCAATCATTTAGTAGGTGATCTATAACCAATGAAAAAATCAAATTCAAACCTTGATTGAATTACATTCAAAGATTAATTACGCATCTTTCACTATGGACTCCTGACAAAGGATCTAGCTAGATATAATCAAACCAAACATGAAAATAAGATTAATTAAAAATAGTATACACATACCTAATAATTTATAAAATCATATTTAAAAACTTTTGACTTTGGAATTTTGCAATTTAGATTTAAAATGAAGATTTTACGACTAAAACAGTAAACAAATTCAAAACCGACAAAAACTAAGCAAAATCGGCTTAAACCATAAAAATTCTAGAAAATTAGATTTTTAATGATTAATAATGAATCACACATGAATATCATAGAAAAACGCTAAACTATTTGCATATGGAACAAGAATCAAGCATAAATCGACGAAAAACCGACACACCGACAAATTAGACCTATAAACCTTAAAACCAGCTCCTAAAATGAGGGTTTAAGGTTAATTACAGAATATATATGATCTAAATTAACTAATTTGTGAATATCAAAGCAAACGAATAATTAAAAGCAACTAAATTGAAACAAAACTGAAAACTATGGTTTACCCGGCACGCGATTGAAGCTTGAATTGAAAAATGGACTAAACGATGAATTAATGTCAATTAAAATGATGTTCCAACCTCAAAATATCATAAATAAAATAACTTAAAATATATTTAAGGAATTAAAGAAGAAAACACTCAAAGTTCGATCTTCAGATGCAGTGCAAAAGCTCTCGAGAAAGTCACGGTACTCTCAGCTTCTTTGTTAATAGATTCTAAATTGATGCGTACCCTAAAATATGAGATATATGACCCTTTTATATAATACACAAGTGTCTTAGGACGTGGTTTGAATAAACCTTGAATAAACAGGCCGAAAAGAGCTAAAAACCGAAAACGGTCAAAAAATAGGGTGGGGATCGATCCTCATGTATTTTTTTTTCCTTTTTCTTTTAGCCGCTTCTTCTTTTACTCATAACTTTTTGCTCTGAACTTCGATTGAAGCACTGTTTTCGCCTATGCGTACGTAATTTAAAGCTTTATACTTTTTTTTTTCTGAAGATTTCTTCAAATTCTCATTGGATAAAAACTTTAATCAACTACAACTTTGGGGGTTTTACCGTAGTTTTAGGTTTTGCTCGAAAACTTTTAGAATATATTCAATTGAGCTTCTTTCCTTTTGGAATCACTCTTGGACACTTGCATTCACTTTTTTCATGCTTGGGGACTTGCTATTCTCTTCTTGCTATGGCTTTAGGGGTAGTTTGCGAAGTTTTCCTCGCTTCGGACCTTGGAATGGATATTGATTTCTTCTTCGGGTTTTCTTCTTGCATTTTTTTTGTTTTCAACCTTCTTTGTTGCATCCAACTTCAGTTGCTTAACCACTTTAGGCCTACAAAATGGATTAGTAACACATAAATACAATGCAGTGCTTTATTTTCAGGCTTAAACTAAATTTACATGTAATTTCTGATTTTAGACAGTAATTAGAAGCTAACTGAGCCTTGTTTAAGGGATTAGAAATGCAATTTATGGGCTCAATCATAAAGACCCTTGGTTTGTATGTAATAACGAACTGGTGCTCCACGGCTCAGATGCCCAACCTACCTGACTGTTCAGGTTTGTCAAGGATTTTTTGCAAAGGCTGATCAATGAGCACATATATTGCATGGGCTTTAAAATAGGGCACATCTTTCTGGAGGTGATGAGGAGGGCATATACCAATTTTTCCAGTCTGGGATAATTTAGCTCAGTAGTGTGCAAAGCCTTAATGGTGTAGTAGACAAGTAGTTGTGCCCTTTCTTCACTTCTTATAAGTGCGGAGCTAATAGCAGTCTACGAAATCATTAGGTAAAAATATAGGACCTTTCCTTTTTTCGGCGAGCTGAGCAGAGGAGGAGTTACAAGGTATTGCTTGAGCTATTAAAAAGCAACATCACATTCTTCCGACCATTCAAACACTTTCTTGAGGGTTTTAAAGAATGGATGACACTTGCCAGTGGATTTAGAGATAAATCTATTTAGAGTTGTCATTCTGCCTGCAAGGCTATAGACCTTTTTTAGCTTGGTGGGAGACCTCATGCTGATCAAGGCTTGTATCTTATCGGGATTGGCTTCTATTCCCTTTGTGTTACCATGAATCCCAGAGACTTTCCTCCCTTTATCCCAAAAGCACATTTTGCTAAATTGGGGGATGTACCATTTTGTCTAAGTATGCGAAAGCTTCATTGATGTCTGCGACGTGGTTGAAGGCTTTGAGACTCTTGACCAGCATGTCATTAAAATAAACCTCCATGTTCCTGTTAATCTGATCTTTGAATAAGATTCTCAAGACTCTTTAATAAGTAGTCCTAGCATTCCTTAGACCAAACGGCATGGCCTTAAAATAGTAGGTACATTCGTTGGTGAAGAATTGGGTATTCTCTTCATCATCTAGAGCCATTCTGACTTAATTATAGCCAGAATACGCATCCATGAAGCTCAGCATTTCATGGCCGGTGGTGGCATCCACGAGTTGATCAATCTTTAGAAGTATAAAACGTTCATTGGGACAACCATTTTGGGTAGTGAACTTCCCATATAAATCGAACTTAGAGGAGCTTCTGTAACACCTCTTTTTAAAAAACTATGAACGCGTGAGGAGTGAATTAACCTAGGTGTATTATTCTCTGATTTATGCGAAAAAACAAATTTAATGATATAGTATAATTAAACTTAAGAGTTTACATGTTTTAATTCTGAAAGTTTGTTTAATCTTGTCTAGCAAGCATACGTAAAGCAAACAATCAAGTATAGATAATCAAGACAAGATATAACAAGGTATCTCTGCAATGCCGGACTAATCTTTAACAAACAATTTCACTATAATAACCACAAGAGGTACATACTCGATTAATCACTAACCGATTAGATATACAATTCTTGAATTGCTCAAGAACAACTCTAGAAGTAACCTTTAATGCAGCAGCTTCCTCCTCGAATCTCTTGATTTGGAACACAACGTATCACACGTCTCGAACTCGCTCCGATCTCTTTAACAGCCTCGCTTTCAGCAACAGGTTTGAGATCTTTGTTCTTAGAGTAGAGCAATTATATTGGCATGAAGAATTGATTTAGAACCTTTATGTGGTGAGATGTGTAAATTGCACTTTGAAAAGTATATTTTATGATGTAAAAAGAGCGTTAATTGATATGAGACCGTAAGAGTTAATTTATATAGAGTAAAAAGTCCAACTCCTAGTTAAAATAGGAAACATACCAAATTAACTTTGAATTTATGATAAAAAGTAATGCCTATAAAAATCCTTGTCGGACCGGTCCAGTTATTGAAAGCTGGACCAGTCCACCTTTGTGGAAAACTGAGGAACAACAGAACTGCCAGACCTGTCCAACCAACTAATATGACCTACGGTGATATCGCATAAAACCCGCAAACACAACGAATTGGCTGTGCGAACCTCGACACAGATACACACGAAAACTGTAGCAAATTAAGAACCTTGACCGTTTCTACAATCAAATTAGGGTGGAAAACGAAGATGCCACAACCGGGTGCGGAATACCGATTGATAAGTCGGATGAACGCCACGAAAAAACCGATAAGTTCAAGTAGTTCATGAAGAACCAAAGAGGATTAAAATCACTCAATATTATTATGAATAATGTCTTAGATATTAAAAATAATACAATGAACCCCCTTTAAATAGGGTGTAGAAAATACTAATCCAAATAGAATAAGGAAAATACTAATACAAATTAGGCCTGGCAACGGGTCGTGTACGGGTTGGTTTCGTGTCGGGTTAAAATCGTGTCGAGTGAAAAGTGCCTCCACCCGTACACGACCCGTTTAATAAACGGGTGAAAAATTCAAATTCATACACGACCCGTTTAATTAACGAATGACACGACCCGATTCGTTTAACCCATTTAAAATAAACGGTTCAATTCGGGTCGTATACGAATAACACATAGTGACCCGCTAATAATTTAATTAAGTAATTTATATATATATATATATAAATTATATTCAGGTTACACGGGTTATAAATGGGTTTACACGACCCGAAATCGACTCGTATATATTCTTACCGGGTTAAACGGGTTTTATTTGAGTCTCGCGAATATACACTAAATCGACTCGTTTAATAAACGGGTTTGGCGGGTCAACCCAATTATGACCCGCACCCGTTAAAGGTTCACCCAAACCCATAAATTCGTGTCAATTTCGTGTCGTGTTATCGTGTCGTGTTATAAATTGCCGGGCCTAATCCAAATAGAATAAGGAAAATACTAATCCAAATAGAATAAGGAAAAATACTAATCTAAACACAATAAGGAAACTACTAATCTAAATCCTAATTGACTAAGGAAAACATTCCTAATTGAATAAGTAAATAGTAAATAATTCTTATAATTAAAAATACTTAAAATAATGCTTCTAAATTATTTGAATGGGCATACACAAGTTGATTTGAGCCCATGTAGCCTTGTCCGTATCGTCCAACCACAACTCCTGTACCGATCCGAAATTCAAAATTCAATTCCTTAAGGAATTAAATGCGAACCGGTCCAAGTACAGTCATTGTGCCAGTCTGAAGAGTAGGGCACTCAATTTTTCTTTGAAAAACATGTAACTTATTTTCAAGATAAAATACATCACCACCTAAGTGAATCAATCATTTTTACCAAGTTTACCGCATTAGAACTCTTGCAGTTTGAATCTTGGTAACTCTGGTGTGCTTGAAATCTTCACTTGTACTTGGACTATAAATCAAAAAACATTACAAGTGAACAGGTGTTTTTGTTGATAGAATAAAGCCAACAATAATAGACCTTACAAACTCCCCCTTTGGCTATTCTGAAACAAAACACCATATAACCTATACAAATTCAATGACCTAATAACCATAACGACGCGATCCCACACGCAATTACAATTACATAGAACCATTTGAGCCTAAACAAACATAACTAAATAATTGAGACATGCCAATGCTTCAATTTTCCAGCATTTGTATCCCAATCAAACCTGAAACTTCACAAACTCATAAATACCTTGAGAAGCATATGAATATTCAAAGTAAATCAAGAAAATTTATATATCCATATCCTTATCTCCCCTTAAATTAAGAAACTAACCAATCAAAATAACCAAAACAACCAACCATAATCACTCAACATTTGTCTTATCTATTGAAGTTGTGTGCAACAACTCCCAGCTACAATGTACTCAACCTCAGTTGTGGATAGAGAGATACAATTTTGCTTCTTGCTATGCTAAGAAATAAGAGACGTCCCTATGAAAAAGCAACCACCAGACGTGCTTTTTCGGTCTTCTACATTCCCAGCCCAATTCGCGACGGAATATGCAGAAAGACAATCATTAGTATCGAAAAAATACCATATACCATGACTTAGAGTTCCATTCACATATTTAATAATTCTTTTAATAGCCGTGAGATGTGACTCTTTGGAACAAGCTTAAAATCGAGCACATACACTAACACTAAAGGCAATATTAGGACGACTAGTAGTTAGGTAAATGAGACTACCTATTAATCTACGAAATAAAGTTTTATCTATATTCTTGCCATTAGTATCTCTACGTAGCTTCGTGCCAACACTCATGGGATTACTAACATGTTTTACGGTCTCTAGACTAAATTTATTCACTAGATCTATTGCATGTTTAGTTTAAGATATAAATATCCCATGCTTTCATTGATTTATTTGAAGATCTAGGAAGAAATTTAGTTCACTAACCATACTCATCTCAAATTCACTCTTCATGACATCAGCGAATTCTTGAGTATGTTCGTCTATGGTGGATTCAAAAACTATATCATCCACATAGACTTGAGCAACCAAAATTCCCTTATTCTTATGTCAAAAAAATAGAGTCTTATCTATGTGACCCTTAGTAAACCTTTTCCCTAAGAGATAGGAAGTTAACTGCCCATACCAAGTTGTATGAGATTGTTTCAAACCACAAAGGGCTTTTCAAAGGTGATAGACATGATCAAGGGATTTGGGATCTTGAAATCTGTTTAGTTGCTCAACGAATACTTCCTCTTGTAAGTATCCATTCAAGAAGGCACTTTTGACATCTATTTGATAAGGCCTAAACTTGAGATGACAAGCTATAGCTAAAAGAAGTCTAATGGACTCTAACCTAGCTACATGAGCAAAAGTCTTATCAAAATCTATGCATTCTACTTGTGTGTAACCTTGAGCTACTAACCTCGCCTTATTTCTAGTTATGGAACCATGTTCATTTAACTTATTCTTGAAAATCCACTTCATTCCAATGACATTAGTGTCCTTAGGACGAGGAACTAACTCTCACACTTGATTTTTTTTTAAATTGAAGCAATTCTTCTTGCATAAAGTAGTGATTAGCCACTTCATTCCTAATTTGGGCACGTGCCTTGATACAGGTAGAAGGATTCCCAATGATTTTAGAGGTATTGACACATTTTTGAACCCGAGAAAGAGATACATCATTATTCGGCGATGAGGTTTCTCCCAAATGAATTGATTCTAAGTTAGCAACCAGAGTGGAGTCAACATCCAAAGAGGATGCTTCATTATCATCGCCATGAGCTTCAGACTCATGTTTGCTTTCTATTTCACTTTTTGATTCACTTTCGTCACTAGACTTGAACACATCTATGAATTCTACTTGTGGCTCATTGAAGTTACACACATCCTTATCATCTACAACAATGTTAATAGATTTGACAATTTTGTGTGTGTTTAAATTGAATGCTCAATAAGCTTGACTAGTAAGAGAATAATCTAGAAATATTCCTTCATCACTCTTGGAATCGAATTTTCCTAGATTTTCATGATCTTTAAGGATGTAACATTTACTACCAAAGACACGAAAATAGGTTAAATTGGGTTTTTTACCATTCCAAGTCTCATAAGAAGTCTGACTAGTACGTGGACAAAGATAAACCTTATTCACAGTGTGACAAGCAGCATTGACTGCTTCGGCCTAGAATTTCCTAGGAACTTGTTTTTCAAGGATCATAGAACAAGCTATTTCTTGAATGATTATATTCTTTCTTTCAACAATGCCATTTTGTTGTGGAGTGCGAGGTGCAAATAATTCATGCTTAACTCCTTCTTAATCACAAAATTTGATAAGACTTGAATATTTAAATTTTCCACCATTATCATTATGAATGCGGATGACGGTGAGATTTTTTTGATTTGGATTGACCTAATGGCACTGATGATATAATCACTAGCATCTGACTTTTCCCGGAGGAATAGAATAAGGGAAAATCTAGAAAAGTCACCAACCATCACTAGTATATATTTCTTGCCACCAAGACTTTTTATTCGCACAGGACCCATAAGATCCATATGAATCAATTCTAAGATTCGAGAAGTGGCAAGAAATCCAGACGTCTTATGTGGACTATGAATTTGTTTCCTTTTTTGACACGTTCTACGTACTTCAGATGAAGGTGTTCCTAGTGATGGTAAGCCATGTACTAGACTTTTTTTAGATAGATTATTGAGATATTTGGAATTTATATGGCCTAGACGTTAATGGCACAACTTACCCTGATTGAGTGTAGCATTGTTACAGACAGTGGTTTACTGAGGTAATATGCAATAACAATTATCAGATGATCTTTCTCCACATAAAACATATTTTCCATCAGAATTTAGAATGACACATTCTTTTGTAGTGAAGTTTACGCGAAAATTATTGTCACACAACTAACTTATGCTAATAAGATTAGCTTTCAAACCTTCCACAAATAAAACGTCATTTAAAGTTGGAAATCTGGATATGAAAAAAGTTCATTTCCTAAGGACGTTCGATTTACTCCCATCCCCAAACGTCACCACACCATCCTTGCTTGGATTTGGATTGACTTTGTGAAGGGAGTTTGGTGTTATTGATTTTTTTGGTCTTTTTTTTGTTAAGATTATTTCTAAGGAAATATACCCTTTCTAGATTCTTAATGAGACATTCAGATTTTTTGACCAAGTATGTGAGATGCTCCTCAAAACTTGTCAGTGGGCCATAGTTTGATTGTGTAAAGGCATATGATAACAGTACTCTTTCAAGTGATCGGCCTTATGAAAATGAGTGCAAAGATATGGCTAAAAGTTCATCTTATTTTAAGTTTTCTTAGGAGCAAGTTTTTTAGCTTTGAAATTCTGAGGAATTGAATTATGAGATTTTAATGTCCTAGAATTTTTAGCTTTGGGAGTAGATTTTTCTATTTCTTGAGGTTTCACAAATATAGGCTTTATTTGGGAAGTGGAAGGATTATATTTGTCAAAGCCTATACCTGCTCTATTGTTCAAGTAACGAACTGGTCCTAGCAAAATTTTATCAACTTTTTTTGACCTAGTCTTAAGTTCAACCTTAATAGACTTAGCCTTTTCTAACTCTGTGAACACCACATTTTGCGACTCCCGCAAGAATTCTGATTTTTAAAGAAATGAACACGCATGCATGCATGAGCATTTTTAGATGCACAAAAACTATGTACATGTGATACAAGTCAAAGAAGAAAGCCAAAAGGATCCCGAATGAGTTACAAAATTATCGAAAATTATCGGAACCGAAAATCGTCAAAAACTCCTGGAAAATTGTTACGCATTTTGGATCATCCTCAAACTTTGAGAGTTGTTAGACATTACCATGAGGAGTAGCATACTCGAAAATCAGCTCAATCCGACAGTCGGATCTCCGAAAATTCAGAAAATCATGAGTTAGATTCGGGTGGTCAAATGGAGGTCTTCTCGAAGTTAAAATGGTTTGAAGTTTGGTAAGTGGATAGGCCTTATTGTGGGGAAGAACATATTCTAATTTCAGCTTTGTTGGACATGGGATCCTCAAGAATCAATTTGTTTACTGTGCAATTCTAGTCGAAATGTCCTTCGTAGCAAATTAAAATAAATAATGGCCTTCCCGAATTCTGATCGACCTAAAATTTGGGCACAAGATAGAAAACATTTGGAGGGAAAACATATGAAAAAATCAGCATAATCCAACGGTTGGAAGTTCAATTGTCGAGATTGTTGTACGCAAGTACGTTTCCAACGCGGGAACAAACTCTTTGTACCAAGCCAAGGAGACCGAGTCCTTCCCGAACTCCGATCGTCTCCAATTTTTTACAGAGTCTATAAGACTTATATTGTCAATACATATCCAAAATTCAGCATGATCCAATAGTTAGAACCTGACTTGTCGTGCAAACAAGGGACTTTGTCTACAACAAGTACCTTTCCTACGCGGACACAAACTCATCGTACCAATTAGAACTAAAGGAGACCTTCCCGAATTCTGATCGACCTGAAATTTTTACACAATCTATAATACTTCTATTTGCAACACATATCCAAAAATCAGGATGATCCAACGGTGGGAAGGCTTTGCGATAGTTTCCAAGAGTCCTAGTTGTAATCTCTTTTCTTGCTCTCCAAGTATTTTGACAACTATAAATAGACCCCCCCCTCCATTCACTATTTTCATCAACAATTAAGGGGATTTCGTGGTACACACCAAGAGATCCTTATTCTCTCCATCCAAGGAGGCTCAGGTATAATTTTCTCTCTCTTCTTTTATTTATTCGTCGGTTTTATAATTTATATTCTTGTCTGCATAATTTCTATCACTTGATAGCTTTTTAAAACCCTTTTTCAAATTGTTTTTCAAAACCAAAGGCGTATAACAAACCCTAATCCAATTCCAAAATAGTATTATTACTTTCTTACTTTTTCAAAAGTCCGGATTAGCGGTATTGTTATACGAAGGAATCGATAATCGCTATATATCCAATCTAACTCATAGATTGCGGTGTATATGTGATAAATACTCGATTATGAGAGCACTAGTGCCATCTATACTGGTTTAATCAATAGACTTTGGTATACGATCGGTCAACTCGCCTCATATAACATTGAATATAAGATTCCACATTGAATCAGTTTTCGAAAAGCCCAATATTTTACAAAATCACTTGTTTCATTGCATTTATTATTCTCAAACTCTTTTTTTTTTCAAATCACACACACACACACACACTTATTTTCAAAATCATGGGCGAACTAGGAAACACATCGTTTTCATCCCAACCCCAAAATCCCTGTTTCTAAGGTAAGCACGAAAAGCTGTAAAGTAATAGCAATAGCATGCAAGAGCTGAATTATAACACACGCATATCCTACTCAAGAGACCAAAAGGGCGAATTGGGTGCCTAACACCTTCCCGATTCGTAACTTAATCTCCGAACCTTCGAATTAACTGGTTTCGCATATATTGTGTATAAGAGGATATTTAGTCCATAAATACGTCTTTTTTACACAAACCTTTTTTGTTTGTTTAGTAAAACAAACTAGCGACTCTTATTCTTTTCAAAATCGATTTTCAAATCAACAACGGAATCGCCGCCCACAAGGACCCCCGGGCGTCGAGAACGCGGGTTCTCACAAGCTCTCTTTTAAGATTTTGAATTTTAGAAACGAGACTTTCTTTGTCTTTACCTAAGGAGGTAAGATTGACTTTAAGCTTCTTGTTTTCAACAAGGAGCGACAGTCTTGAAGATTTAACCTTAGAAACTTTGACCAATAGTACTTCTTTCTCGGATTTTAGAAGTCCAATTAAACCTTTGCACTTTCTCAAAAGTCAATCTTTTCATCAAAAAATTTCAGCTTAGTGTTCAGTTTGATATTTCTCTTATTGGTCTTAACCATCTCTTCGCACAGCTGGTCATAGGCCGTTTGAATATCAAGTTATTCTTCATGATCATCATCAAAAGCAACGTCTGATCCGTGAGAAGAGTTAGAATCGATGATATGTTCTTTCTTAGAATCAAAAGGAGTTAAAGATTGTCATAGACAACCGACAAAAGCACTATATTGCTGTTCTTCATAGGATTGCGAACCTTCCTTATTATCGCTAAGGGTCGCATTCATGGAACGATTATTTTAGTTCACCTTTCTAAGCTTGTTTAGTTTTGTGGCACACTCCCAAGCATAGTAACCTTTCCCATGGTATTCATAGCACTCATATTTCCTAGCGCTATTATTCCCAAATTGCGATTTTGACCCCTGATTGCTTATTTGATTTGATGGTCCTCCTTTGTTATTGTTTTCATTAGGTTTATTATAACAATTATTGAACTTTTTATTCAACCTAAGAAATTTTCCAAGATTTTTAACTATAAGGACCATCTCATCATCATTAAGGTCTAGGTCATCATCATCGTTGTCAATATCAAAATTATGGATTATTGAGCATTGAAGGCAATGTTATTGTCCTTATTTTGAAATGGTGATTTTAATAGCACATTACATTCAAAGGTTTGAAGTGATCATAAGAATTTGTTTTCTTTTAAAGAATTTAGATCTTTGCTCTCTTTAATAGTAGTTATTTTGGGAAATAAACGATCTGGTAAAGACCTAAGTATTTTCTTAACAACTCGATATTTAGGGATGATTTCATCTAAGTTGTATAGATAATTTACTATGTCTTTTGACCTGCTGTGGAATTCAGTGATTGTTTTATTCCCTTTCATCTTTATCGTTTCAAATTTAGTAGTTAAATATTGAATTTTAGAGTTTTTGACAGTACTAGTGCCTTCATAAATCACATATAAGATTTCTCACGCCTTTTTTAAGGTCTCACATGTGGCTATATTTTTAAATTCATCCTTAGTCTTATGACTTTGGATGTCGTTTAAGTCTTTAGAATTCCACTTAGCAAGTTTCAGTTCATCTTTTGACCATTGATTCACTAGTTTGGGCGTAGTCTTAACTATATTATCAACAGTGGATGTGATTGTGGGGGCTGTCCACCAATTTGACCGGCTAACCATATGCGTTCATATTTGGATTTGAGATAACTGCGCATTCTAGCTTTCTAATAAGGATAATTAGAGCCATTTAAAATAGGGGCAAAAGACTCGCCTTTACCTATATTAAACTCAGAGAAAACCTAGATCAAGATCTTCCTAACAAATTAAGGTAACACCCTCTGATACTACTTGAAAAACTATGACCGTGTGCGGAGTGAATTAACCTAGGTGTATTATTATTTGATTTATGCAAAAAAACAAATTTAATGATAGAGCATAATTAAACTTAAGAGTTTACCAATTTTAATTCTGAAAGTTTGTTTAATCTTGTCTAGTGTGCATACATAAAGCAAACATCAAGAACAAATACTCAATACAAGATATAACGGGGTATTTCTGAAGTGCAAGACTAATCCTCAACAAACAATTATACTATAATAATCATAAGCGATACAAACTCGACTAATCATTAACCGACTAGACGTACAATTCTTGAATCGCTCAAGAATAACTTTAGAAGTAACCTTTAGTAAAGCAGATTCCTCCTCGAGTCTCTCGATTTGAAACACAACGTATTACACGCCTCGGACTCGCTCCGATCTTTTTGACAGCCTCACACTTCAACAATAGGTTTGGGATCTTTGTTCTTGGAATAGAACAATTATATTGGCATGAAGAATTGATTCAGAACCTTTAGGTGGTGTGATGTGTAAATTGCTCTTTGAAAAGTATATTTTATAATTAAAAAAATGTTAATTGATATGAGACCATATGAGTTAATTTATAGAGAGTAAAGAGTCCAACTCCTAGTTAAAATATGAAACAAACCAAATTAACTTTGAATTTATGATAAAAAGTAATTCCCAGAAAAATCCTTGCTAGACCGGTCCAAGTTATTGAAAGCTAGACGAACAGCAGAACTGCCAAACTGGTGCAACCATAGCTCCTGTACCGGTTCAAAATTCAGAATTTAGTTCCTTGAGGAGTTAAACACCGGACTAGTCCAAGTACAGTCACTGTACCGGTCCGAAGAGCAGGGCTTTTAATTTTTCTTTAAAAAACCTGTATTAAAATAAAATACATCACCACCTAAGTGAATCAATCATTTTTACTAAGCTTACCACATTATTACTCTTGTAATTTGAATCTTAGTAACTCTGATGTGCTTGAAATCTTCACTTGTACTTGTACTATGAATCAAAAAATGTTACAATCGAAAAGGTATATTTGTTAAGGGAATAAAGCCAACACTAATAGACCCATGATGGCTCAACATTGAGCCTGTGCACATTGAGCAAGCTCCTCCCTAAGTTGGTTGTTGATTTTGAGCGCCCTATCAAGTTGTGAGAGGTCTAAGAGCAAGTCTTTCAGATCTTCAACTCTCTTTTCTTAGAGCTCTTTTTCTTCATCTCGGGGATCTAGAGTATTAATCCCCATCCTTTCTGAGCTAGCATGTTCTTTTGGGGTTGTAGGCTCTTGAACAGCGACAGTCTCGAGCTCTAATGTGGCCACATCAGCACATCTGACCTTTTTCAGAACTCCAAAGTGGCAATACCTAGTTTTCACTTAGTTTCCTCTGACCTCCCCAACACCATAGGGGGTTAGGAACCTTATACTTAAGCTGTAAGTAGAGATGGCAGTTCTGATTTCATTGAGGGTGCCCCTCCTTAAAATGACATTGTATGGGGATATATCAAGAATAAAGAATTCCGCCATAGTAGTGACATCCTTTAGGGCTTTTCTAAGGGTGATTGGAAGTTTTATAGTCTCTAAGAATCTGGTCTTCTCTCTAGAGAAACCTATCAATGTAACCGTTGAAGGGGTCAGGTTTTTTATGGTGAGGTCCATGGCTTTGAGAGCATTGTAGTAATGAGATTTGAAGTAGCTCCCGTGTTTATAAATATTCGATGAACATTATGATTGCCCACCATTGCTCTTATAACCAATGAGTCATTATAAGGGTACTCTACCCAATTCATGTATTCATCAGTGAAAGTGATTTTCGTAGCCTCATACTTTACCATTTTGGTGGTTCTGAAGCTGAAGAAATTTACCTCTGAGCTTGGAGACTGAGCTTCTTGATATGGGCTTGTCTGGACTTGTTGCTATTTCCAGAGAATGAGGAGCCTCATTTGATTATGAAAATTTCATTAGCGTGGCCCTTCCTTTTAGCCTTTAGGGGAGCATCCTTCTTCTTGTCAACATATTGTTTAATTTGACATCTTTAAATGAGCTTTTTGATTTCTTCTTTTAGTTTCCAGTAGTCGTCTGTCTCATGGCCATGATCCTTGTGATACCTACAGTACTATGAGGTGTCCCTCTCATTCTCTGAGGGTTTTCATCTTTTTAGGTTCAGGGAGCTGCCCTAGATCTAATTGAGTGTAGACCTTTCCTAGTGTAGCTGTTAACTGGGTGAATTGCTGTCGAGATTTTCCTTCCAATGAGTCTCGCTTGTTCCCATTTTTCTTGCCCTTCTTACTTCCTTTTTGTTTGTCGTGAGGAGGGCCATTTTCTCCTTGGTGCTTAAAAGGCAAAGAGCCGACAGGCCTGATAGGTTTTGACCCTAAAAGGTCTCATTTACACCAATATGTTTATTGACCTCGTCTAAGAGCTTGGACATGGTTTTTAGTGCCATTTTGGCTAACGTCATTAAGTAGTAAGAGGAGCTAATCCTTTCTATGAAGGCAACCATTGCGGCTCTTTCATTGATATTGTTAATCATTAGTCTTTCCTGGTTGAAACGGTAGGCATACTCCTTCAGACTTTCGATTGAAGTGGAGGGCTTAGATTGCTTACGTGTCCCAAGGAAATGAAATATGGACCTAATGTCGAACACTTGTGAGCTCTGAACTAACTAAGGAGGTAGACAGTTACACCACATTTAAGTTTTCCCCTTGAGCATTGTAACGAAAGCTTTACGTATGATGCCATCAAGGACATTTTGGAGCCATATCATGTTCACATATTGTTGCCAATGGTCCACAGGTTCCATTGAGCCTTTGTACGACTCCAAGGTCGAGAGTTTGAAGCTCCTTGGGACTGGGCAGGTCTAGATGTGTTCCGCAAATGGGGACTCAGAGACCTTTACCAGATATGCCATGAAGCTACCTCCGGAGTGGCCCATTGTTTTTAATATTTTGGTTAGCTGAATTTTCAGCCCCAAGCTGAGTTCCCTCTCTACCTTTTTTATGGGCCTTTTGTTGGATATTCAATCAAATATGGACTGTCGAGGTGTCGTGGTTGCTTTTTGAGTAAAAGGGAAGGGAGGTCGACCTCCTCCTTACCTACTTTGATGTCGTGTGGCACCTCCTGAGCGTTCTTGGCAAACAACGTTCACTTGCGGGTTCTTTGAGGAGGAATGGGGAGGTCTTATTAAGATCTCTTCATCGGAGGTCTCATGTCCTGCATTGGTTCGATCAACTTTAGTTCCACTGTTCTTGCTACGACTCCTCCTAGATCCCCTGTGGTGGTTCCCTAGCCTATGGATGGCTAGGACTCACACGGTGACTAAAGGAGTAGATGCGGACGCAGAGGCCGAAGCCGACCTATTTCTTGAGCTGAGCTATAGCGTCTCCCTTTGAGCTATAAGCCTATCAATTTGAACTTGGAGAGAAGCTTGTTGTGCGATTAAACCCATTAAAGGGTCTGATGGAGTATACTCCGAAGAGGACATGATGAACTCTAGATGTTTTTAGCTTCTAGAAGAGGGCATTGTTAGGTTTATATTTTTAGTTGGCTTGATTCCAATGCTAATTTTTTTTTTTTGTAATTGTTTAAGTTGAATTAAAGATTTGAAGATCCGAAAATCAATGGAAGCTCGCCGAAGTTATTAGATGTATCGCACATAATTCTGAACTTAAGGTAAGTTAGTTATATGGTTTTATTCAAAATATATGTGGTGGTTGAAAGTTAAATTCAAAATGAAAAAGCTTTTTAGTCAAATTTATTTTTAAGTATTTTTATCGAGTTTTGTCAAATTCGAAAAGCACAGTCAAAACAAATTATTGAACAAATTTTTTTTTTTTATATCTAATATGTTTTATAAAGTTATCTTTGAAATTTGAGTTGTATTACTGCACAAACAAATTTAATACGGAAAAATAAAATAAATAATAAATTAGAAGGAAAAGAATTTATTTCAATCAAAATAAAAGATTTAATTTATTTTTGTTAAAAAGAAAAAGTTACGTTTCATTTAAAATAAATAAAGTTAAGAAAGGTTTGAAAAGTCAAAAGCATTTTGCTTAATTTCCACGCAGCCATTAAACTTTAATAGGCCGAAGCCCATTTTCGAATTGCATGGAAATTCAAAAGAGAAGCGTGCATTGTTCAGGGTGGACCGGTTCGGGTAAATTACTCATGGAATTGAAATCCGAGATTTCAGATGGGTCCAATATTTTTGAGGTGTACCGGTTTGGCTATATTTTTTGGGGCACGGATTTTTATCACAAAATTTCTTTGCTAATATTTTTAGCATATTTCAAAAAAGATTTTAACTCAATACTCTTTCATAAATATAAAGTTTTGTTTAGGGTCAAAAATAAATGATTCTAGAGCGATTTTTGAGGCAAAAAATATCCAAACGCTATAATTAAATTTTGAGAGTTTTGAGGCACTACTTAAATTTTGTTTACATGTCATAAGAGATCTTATTGTTCTTCAAATTTAAGAACTAGGGTTCCAAATGTTCACGGTCCTGTGGGAGTGTTTTCGGTTGTAATTGCAGACGGGGTGAGCGAAGGAGAGATCGCAGATGGGGGAGAAGGATTGTGATCAAATATGCAGAAGGAGGCGACGAGTAAACTGGGAAAAGCGGGAAACGCTACGCCAAGCCAGCTATGGTTGGATTCTGCATTCAAGGAATTGACGGGATTGTTCCATAAATTGTGGGGAGTTTTTTTTTTGTAAATCATCGAATCTATAATTCTGTTTTAATTATAATGAATCACTTTCGGTTAATCCCGAGAATTAGTCCTACGCAAGTATGGATACCTCGTAAATTTCTGGTGTTGTGTGATTGCTTTTTCTGTGATTGATTGATATAATTAATAGACAACACAACACATGTTTCAACTGTAAAATTAATTAGATCTAGGGTTTTAATTCTGTTTATTAAATCTAAAATTATTTTTGATAAAAACCCTAAAATTAACCTAGGCAATACGATATCTAATTTTGATTTTCTTCAGGCATGGCTTTAGAAGAAAATGTCTTTCCCACAAACAGCGCCAAACTGTTGGTGTGAAAATATAGAACAGGTCTATTTTTAACCACACCGTCAAATGATTGGGTAGTAATTGACGTAACGAAGAATAAGGCAAGGATATAGAGAGGAGGTCCACCTTTTTATGAATATAAGGGTTAGTTTTCCTCTTGTAAATAAAGCCATGAGCTCGAAGCTGCTTTGTATTATAATGAACAGGATCCGATTATAAGCAAATGTTGTCTCTTTAGCTATTCTATTTCACAATACCACAGTTGGACGAGTCTAAATTACTTAGAGCATAAATACCTTGTTCTTGGAGTTCTGTAATAAAGTTTTAAACCTCTATCTCTATTGGTATTTCTTTGTATTATGGTCTGTTGAAAAACTTGGTTTTTGAATGAAGTAAATGCTTCCTTATATATGTACAAAGGAATAAGACGTCTGGCAAGTACAGACCAGTTGGCTTACAACCACTCTATCATTACAGCATGCTCGACTGAACATCTTACTTCTCCTCTTAATCCGAAGCATTAAATGTAGCTGGTATGTATTTAATGCAGTTAAGAAAGGTTTTGCACTTCTTGCAGGGTTGGTAGCAGTCTCATATACCTTAGTCAACCACTCTGACATAATGGTTAAACGCCGTTGGTTCCAGCTCAGTGAAAGAGCTCTAGAGACCTGTGGCTTCAAACATAGAGTATACACTAATCCAACATTACCACAAGCTCAATAAAACACGCAACTTTGAGGTCCAAGCCTCCTAGCTCCGTTTTCAAACGTCAGCAAAGGTAGCCACGTATCCTCTTGTGATAGGTCCGTAGGGTGAGATAACTATTTTATCCCATCAAAGCACGTATCGGAAAAATGTACTGGAGTTTTAGTTAAATCTTTACCACTGAATCCTGTCGATGTTCAATATCTCTGCAAAATGCTCCTTTTTGTTGATGTAGTTTATTTGAAATAATGAATTGAGATTATAATTTCCTGAAAAATTGAACTTACACTCATTTAAAATTATCCAGGAGATCTAGCACTTGTCCCTGAATTTCATTAACCAAACTGGCTGGAGACACATGTTCATTTAAAAAGTATAAGGGAATTTTTTTTGCTTAATAACCAATTGTATAGTGTTTTCCCCCTTCTTTCCTTAACAAAAGGTGGTTGAAATTAAATCCTTAAGGTGCTTATTGTAAATTTATATTCATTTAAGTTTAAACATAATTGCAAATAAACATACATAAATTTAGGATCTTTGGACTAACATGATTTTACAAATACATTAACTAATTATCTGAAATTAGTAACTAACCTCAATTTATAGCAAGAGTCGAATGATAAAGGCTAAAGCACTAAGTTGAAAAGTTTTAAGCCGCCAGGAACATATTTCTCTCTTGACCTATACCTTTCCGTGTTGTATAGTAAGATTAGAGACGTATCTGATTGAATGTGACCTATTATTATTGGTAGAGAGATGACAAATTCATGTAACTCCTACTTTTAATTAAAGTATGATAATGATTAATTATCTCTAACTAATAAGGTGTAGTTATTTAGCACTAATTAATGGAATGATAATCAATTAATTAGATAAATAATTATTCTCAACAAATCGTAGAATTCAAATATTTGCTACTTCTCATTATTTATTTATGTATTTAATAAATCATTAAATATTAAAATAAATAAATTATGTGTTAAATGCGTGTGTAGTAGCAACCATCGACCGGCCACATGATGCAACTGACAAATTTATTTATTTTTTGTACGAAACTGACAGATGCATGTGTTAAATGCTAGATTATCGTTCTGCCTCAAATTTATACTCTTATATATATATATTATTTTGAGATATTTTAAATTAATATTTTTATTATATTATAAAAATAGAATTGACATACGGAATTAATAGTGGAGCCAAGATTTAACATTAATGTACTATTTGGTTAAGGTTTTAAAAATTATTTTTTGGGGTATTTTTGAAAAAAGAATTGCGTTTCACTTTCAAGTTTTAAATACAACACTTAAAACCCTATCCTTTTTTCAAGCTAACCATTTAAAAAGGGTGGTGATGTTGACACCCCCAATATCTATTGGTAATACTTCCACTCAAAAAAAAAGTAAGTTGTTATTTCCACCCCATTTCATCTTTTTTAGTACAAAAGTTAATTAACCCTAAACTAATTTTTCACTCACTTGTTTTAATTTAAAACAAAAGTTAATGAATCTCTCTCCAAAGTTAATCAAACATTTATCCCCAAATAAATTTCCCTCCAAAATTTCTCACTTCTACCAAAATAGGCAACAAAACTTTGATCTCCACCATTGATGCAAAAATGTAAGCTTGAGAAACATGAAAGGAAAAAAGGAAACTTTTGAACAAGATAAGAAAACCAACAAACAAAACCTCCATTAATGCAAAACTCTAAATTTGAGGAGAATGGTATAAACAAAACCTCAATTGATGCAAAACTCAAAAGTTAAGAATAATGGTAGAAAAAAGAGAGAAACTTTAAAATAAGGAAAGGAAAACAAGTAAGAAAAAGTTAATGAAAGGAAACACGAAGAAGGTTTATTCGGTTCTCTGTAACCGTGTTGCAGGCTTGTATACTCGGTTGCTCTCAACCGAGTATGAAATCCCATAAAATGTAATGCTCTCGGGACCTTCATTCGGTTGAGAGCAACCGAGTGTGATTAATGTCACTCGGCTGCTCACAACCGAGCATAATATAACAACACTCGGCTGCTCTCAACCGAATGAAGGTCCCGAGAGCATGATATTTTATGGGATTTCATACTCGGTTGAGAGCAGCAGAGTGTACAAGCCTGCAACTCGGTTACGGATAACCGAATAAGCCTTCTTTGTGTTTTAAACAGAAAATTTTATTTTTTGTTTATATATTTAATGTGTATGCTATAAAAATCATATAAACAATAAAATAAAAATAAAAACATGTATGTCTCTCTTTTATTAACTCTTTCTTGCTTGTTTTCCTTCATTTATTACAAAGTTTCTCTTTTATCTACCATTATTTTCAAATTTTGAGTTTTGCATCAATTGAGGTTTTGTTTTGTTTTGTTTATACCATTCTTTTCAAACATAGAGTTTTGCATTAATGGAGGTTTTATTTGTTGTTTTGGTGCTACCAAAATTTGTTGTTAGATAGAGAAGATGGTAGAGATGGTAATTTTGCTTGTTTGAGAAGATGGTAGAGATGGTGGAGAAATTTTGGAGTTAGTTTGGGGTAATTTGTTTTATGTTATTATGTAGTTAATTACTTAATCATGTTATTAATTAATTAAGTATGAGATTAATTCCTAAAAATAAGTGGGAGTGGTGTGAGTGTTTTGTATAAAGTGGGAGTATTATTAAAAGAAAAAAGGAAAAGTGAGAGTATTAACAAGAGTGGGAGTATTACCAATAAATATGGGGGTGCCAACATCACCACCCTTTAAAAACTACACTCTCCTTTATTTCTTCTACCTACCCATCTCTTCCGTCAAATGCTATAGGGCTTTAACTTTACCATATCTAAAACTATAACTTATATTCAGAATATCCCATCCACACCAACCAAATTAAGTGATCGATCTCCTTCTATTTTTTCCTCGCTATTTTTCTTCCTCTGCTATCCATCTCTTCCATTAGAAGGTACAATACTACAACTTTACTAAAGCTGAAGTTATAATCTACACTCAACAAATCCAAAATCTCTCATGTTAGCTAATCTTCAAATTTGTATGAATAAGTCTTGAAATAGATTCTGAATCTCATTTCTTAAGGTACCCAATAAGGTTCGACAGTCGAATCTCTCAAATGTTTGAAAAAATCAAATCTCATGTCAGTCAGTGCAATCTCTCCGCACAATAAATCTTGAATTTGAAAGAAGTCAAGTTGAGCAAACTAAATGGCTCTTACAAGAAGTAAAAGAAAGAATCTTGCTTGAATGCGAGTCCTGCTCTCTGAAAGCGAATTTCCTTTGTAAGAAAATAGTTTTTTGAATTTTTTAAGTGTTTTGTTTTTTTAAAATAGTGTACCAAACACAAATCAAGTTTAAAAATAGTTTTAAGAAACTCAACTTCAAAAAAATAATTAAATTCTAACTCAAAAACTCGAACCAAACAAGGTCCAAGAAGGTAATATTTTTTTTATATTTTAGCAAATAAAAATAAGCTAAAATATAACCATATTTAAGTATTACAATACATCAATTATGTGCTGAAATATAGTGCACCCATCACTATAAATTAATAATGATATATAATTTAAGGGCAAAATGGATTTTGTTTTTTCTAAAATAAGGTGGGCATATCAAAATTCTTACATAATATAGGTATTACCCGTGCCGAACGACACGGTGACATAAAAAAATAACAATTAGAAACTAGTAAGATTGAACAAAAATATATAATGTTTAAATAACGTGCAACCTAAAACATATATTAAAAAAATTATATACGAAACAAATCCTACTATAAAAAGCCCGCCTTTTCTAATCCGACATAAATGAACTATCATAAATAGAGATGACAGTCAATCTAACAGTCAAGCAGGGGAGGTTGCTAAAGCTAAACTCAATATGACAAAATATATATTCGACCCGACCAGATTGAGGTCATTTTTAATTGAAAAACTCGAATTGCCCTTGTTTATGATATGCTTAAATCCGTATCCCTTTTGCCACCTCATTAAGGCTGGGATGGGCCAATTTGAAAAATTAATGTATGTCATTATTATACAATGACATTATATATTTCTAAAATTTTAATTATAAACAGATGGTACCATTGGTAAAAATACTGGTTTACAAAAGTAATGTGCTTTCTTTAAAGAAAATACTATTTAAATTTGTAAAAGATTAAACATATATATATATATATATATATATATTTTAAGCAAAATAAAGGGTTGTGCCATTTGCCATCCCTAGCATATTTTTAAATTTTAATTGTAAATATATGGTACCATTGGTAGTAAAATTGATTTACAAAATTAATGTATTTTTTTCTATAAAAATAATGGAAACTACGTAAAGATTAAATAAATAAATTGTGTAAAGTGATTTGATTATAACTTATATGAAGAAAATATGTTTAAATAGAGAAAAGTGGGTCACAATAACTTTTCTTGAATTTTTTTCTTTTACACATAATTTTATAATTATAATTGATCTTATTTTATAGGTATCGATAATAAGTAGATTTTCCTTATGAAATTTTAATAATTTCTAATTTATGTATTTTAAATTTTTAAAAGAAATTGATGAGAGAAAAGTGTGAGAGAGAATAGATTGGTGGAATAAGAGAGAGGGAGAGAGATTGTTGACTTATTTGATTTAATGTTTTGAAAATATATCTAATGGTCCAAACATTATCTAATTTATTGTAGCCATTGATTTAATAAATTAGTGATGTAATGTTTATTTTCCATATAATATAGATATATAGAATTATAGACTAAATTAAATACATTTCAAAAATTAAGGTGGGCATTGCCCACCTTAGTTCTAAGGTTGCCCCACTACTGAACCAAATCTTACTGTAAATTTAAGTTGTACCCTTTAACCATTGATTAAACTTGAGTTAATGTTTTCTTATACTGTATTAAAGTCAATCTAAAATATAAATTAGAAATAGATACTACAAGAAAATGATATTTTCCGGTAGTGGCGAAACCCGGATTTAAACATAGTGGGGGCTTGATTATCAGTAAGCAAATAATAAAAATAAAAATAACTAAAAGAAATAATAACAAGACAATATATATATACATATATATATATATATATATGTATATACAGTAAAAACTATATAAATTAAAAAGGTTAGGATTGGCCAATTTTATTAATTAAATGATAAGTTAATAATTTATTAATTTACCAAAAGATTTGTGTTTTCAATATTGTTTTCTTGATCCTCCTTATATTTTAATTTATTTCCTATAAACTTAATTAAGTAAGTTATATTATCCTTTGATAAATAATTTGAAAGATTTATGTCCAATATTGTGATATTAGTCTTCAAAGCAATAATTTGAGGATGATAGTTTTTGCTAAAGAGCCGTTGTCTTGAAAAGAAGCTATCAAATAAATAATGACACTAAATAATTTCTTCCTACAAGATGATAAATGTACACTTGACATGTTTAGAGCATTATAGAAAATTAAGGATGAAATTGAGGCAAATATAAATCTCAACAAAAAGCAAACAACATTGTACTCATATTATGATAAGGCATGATAGTAGGTCTGAAAAGGTGAATTATTAATTTATATAACTGATGTGCCTAAAGGGATCTTATAAAAATGTATTATCTTATAAATTTAACAAAAATATTAATTTAGCTCTTGGGCCAAAGTCGAGACTGACAAAATTAATTAATTTATCGAGTTTATTATTTTATCAAACTTCTACTGTATATACCCATACACATACTTATATATTAAAATATTAAGCATCTATCACACAAAAAAATGTCAAAAATAAAACCTTATATTATAAAAATGTTTAATAACATATTTATTATGTGCTTACTCAAATAGCACTGTCAATATAAGAAAGCTCTTTGGCTTTTTTGTTGTTTTTACTAAAAATATTGTAGATTTATAAAATTTTGAGATATTGCAAACCGAATATCAAACGTTAAATGTTTACACAAAAATTCTTATATTACTATATATTTATAAAAAAAAACAATTAAATACAAAGCCTCGAATAGACACATATATATTCCCTCTACCCTGTTTCCCGACATTTGTAAAGTCTCAGAGACCGGAAAAAAAAAACATTTGAATAGATATTTCCTTGCTTAGTAAGATGCAAAGTTACAAACGACCTGATTTGATACTTGTAACAATATTTTTGACAGACATTGTAAAAATAAACGTCGGCAAATGTCACGTCGCTTCTTGTTGGCGATATTTATTAGTGGATACAAATAAAAAAACGTGCAAATATTTAAAGGTCCTCGTAGCTTGATCGATTCCCTCTATAAAAATGAGCAAAGGTTCTCATCAGTGTTTCATCCATCGCTCACTCTCTCCCACCTCCAATTGAATTAATACATATATATATATATATATATTTCTCTCCTTCGTTTGATTTTTCGATTATTAAGAAAATATAATGTCTCTAACTGGTCATTTGGTTGGACAAATAAGTATTAAGTCCGATGGAGATGTGTTTCATGAACTCGTCAAAGATAAACCACACCATATTCCCAATATTAGCCCTAGGCACATACAGGGTTGTGATCTCCATGAAGGTGAATTTGGAGCTGTAGGCTCTGTCCTCTTCTTCAATTATATTCACGGTATGCCTATATATATATATGCCATTTTTAATTTAATATATTTATATATATGCCATTTGTCAAATAAGTTTGTCAACATATATAGAATTAATTTTAAGGCAAAACAAACACATTTTGACTCATAGTTTGAATGTTGTTTGGTTAAGTAAATGAGATCTACATGGCTTCCATCCTCAGTTATATTCATGTAACATTCTTAAAAGGGTATCGTAATTGTCAAATTAAACAATTATGTATAGCATAGTGTGTATTATTTTGAGAAGTTGTATTGTGCACTTCTAATTAAAATTGTACATTACTTTAACAATATGAATATTTAATTGTTTTGAAAATAGTACTGCCCCTCTTAAAATACCTATGAGCTACTTACAATTAATGCGGTTGAAATTGTATTAGAAACTCATCAATTAACTAAACCATACCTTAATTAATTTGCATATGTGCGAAACCATAGATGGGAAAGCAAAGGTAGCTAAGGCGAGAATAGAAGCCATAGATGAGGAGAAGAAATCAATGAAATTGAAGGTGCTTGAAGGAGACCTGTTGGAATTGTACAAATCTTTCGTACTCTCTAATCAAGTTGAAACAAAGGGTGAAAACAACTTGGTGACGTGGACCTTTGACTATGAGAAGGTTAGCGAAAATGTCGAAGACCCCAACACTTTGATGGATTTCTGTATTAATCTCACCAAAGAGATTGAGACTCATCATCTTCAGCAGTAATTAACTAAATATTATATATATATATCAAGATCGATCACTTGTACCTTAATTTGGTACGTACGTGATCATAAATATATATATATATATATATATTTAAGTATTGGAACAATAAAATTGCTTAATTCTACTTGCAATGGGGGCTCTTTCTACTTATGAATAATATAATGGGCTTGAAGTTTGTAAAAGCTGAATAGAAGAAAGAAAAGAAGAAGAAAGAAAGTGTGTTGTATGTTATATATAGTAGGATGCATATGCTTCCTCTAATTATTATCCATATGTATCTCTTTTAATAATAAGTGGTGTGAAGGATCTGTTTTGTGTACTCATTAAATTTCATCAAAAAATTCATCTGTTTACTCCCTCAAAATGACTGATCCGCATTTAAGGACTAAAAAGTTGGTCCACTTAAGATCCTTTCACTAAATTTATATATATTAATTATGACGCCAAAAATAGAGCCTTGTCACTACTGGAAAATTCAAAAATAGTACTAATTAAAACAATTAAGATTAGAAAAAGACTCGTGAACGGTGAACCAATGATATTTATCGAACGTGTGAATTTGTTTGGGTGATGAAAAAAAAATAACCCTTAAAATTTGCAAATATAACACATTTTCTGCTTGTTTAATATAACTTAAAAGAATTCGGCTATATTGAGCTTAGTGTTGTTCAAACTTGGCCTAAATTCAGTTGAGCATGTTCAAGCTTGAACTTGGCCCGCATCAAAATTGATCTTATATGTTCAAACTCATCTCATATTTTATTGTAAGCTTTGGGCCTAAATTCGGACCGGCATATACAAGAAAATTAAGTAGACCAAAAAGACTTTATACGCTAATCCGCAGTGGCAACATTATTAAAATATATGATGTTAACATTCCAAAATATACAAAAATAAAATTTGTACATTAAAATTTAAAACGAAACAACATATGATGTAATTTCATGTATGCCAAAATGTTTCACTATGATTTTAAATTTTGATCAAAACCAGACTCATTGTCCCTTCTATGGTAATGCGATCAACACAAAGTAAATTTGAGTTTGAAGAGTTATTGGATTATTAACTTTTAATTATAAGTGGGTTGCTATGCATTTTAAAGTGTAAACTCTAGTGAAAGTAGGTTTAATGATAGAATATATGCCTTTGCATCAGGAAAGTTACGCAAATTAGTGTTTGCGAACTCCGTCTCAAGGTGGATGGCCCGAGAAGTCTTATTATCCTGGAACAATTCTGCCAAACGGTTCTAAGGTCTCTGACTAAAGAATGGTGCTGCGTCTTCTCACTGGCTTGACCGAGGCATATGACGGTTTTATGACGGTGGTTCAGAACATGAAACCTCTGCCGACGTTCGCTCAAGCACGGTCGATGCTGCTTCTGGATGAAACCACCAAGGCTGAACGAGCCAAACTCGAATCAGGTTTGACCTCTGCTTTTTTAATGAATTCTAATACTGATAATTTGAACAATAATGGATAGCAATAGGAGACGGGTCAGAACAGGAATTCAAACAATAAGGGTAGGAAGAACAATGGCAAAAATCGCGGTGGAAACAACCAACGCAACCAGCAGACACGCAGTGGCCATGGTGGCGACAACCGCAACCAGCAACGGCCTCCACAGCAGCAGCAGGCCTGGAATTTCCCACCTTGGGGCGGGTGGGTACATCAACCGTGGGCCACCCCACCGTGTCCTTATCCCACCGCCCTTTGGGGTGTCCGTCCACCAATGGCGGCAAGACAGCAGGGTGTCCTAGGTGCTCGTCCTCCTCAATTGTTCTACATCGCAACTCCAGCTCCAAGTGTTTATGCTCCAACTGACGTTGATCAAGCAATGCACACTCTCTCTTTGACCCAACCGGACGAAAATTGGTATATGTACACTGGAGCGACGTCTCACATAACCGCTAATCCAGGTACTCTCATGCCTTATTTTAATTTGAGCAAAACTAATGGAATAATTGTTGGTAACGTTAGTATGATTCTAATTCGTGGTTATGGTAATACCTCACTTACCAAAACAAATCCACCATTACACCTCAAAAATGTTTTACATGCTCCTAACCTAATTAAAAACCTTATTTCAGTATGTAAATTTGCTAACGATAATATGGTTTACGTTGAATTTGACGCCTTTGGATTTTCTGTGAAAGACCTATAGACGGGGAGCAAATTATTGAGATGTGAGAGCACGAGAGAGCTTTACTCTTTCACCACCAAAAATCGGGCTATTTCATCTTCAGCACCTTCTGCTTTTCCAGTCATTTCTCCTAGTATTTGGCACTCCCGTCTAGGTCATCCGGGAGATGCAATTCTTAGTACTCTTCGCAACAACAATTTTATTAGTTGTAATAATGCCCGTAACTTTTTTTGTTCATCTTGTCCCTTTGGGAAGTTTGTTAAATTTCCTTTTTCTGATTCTTTATCTTTCACTACTATGCCTTTTGATATTGGTCATAGCGATTTGTGGACGACACCTATTCTTAGCTCATCCGGCCATCGTTATTATGTATTATTTCTTGATGATTACACTAATTTTTTGTGGACTTTTCCCTTTGTCTCAAAAATCACAGGTTCACAACATTTTTCGTTCTTTTCAAGCATTCATAAAAACTCAATTTGAAAGAGAAATAAAACCATTTCAGTGTGATAATGGTCGTGAGTACGATAATGGTGCCTTTCATAAATTTTGTGAACAAAATGGCATGTCATTCCGTTTTTCGTGTCCTCACACTTCTCCGCAAAACGGAAAAGCAGAACGAAAAATAAAATCCATAAATAATATTGTTCGTACTCTGCTTGCACATTCATCTATGCCTCCCTCCTTTTGGCACCACGCTCTACAAATGGCTACCTACTTTCTAAACATTCTTCCCACAAAGGTTTTAGGCTACAAATCTCATACACAAATTCTTTATCAAAAGAATCCTTCATATTCTCATCTTCGGGTTTTCGGGTGTTTATGCTTCCCACTCTTTCCATCCACCAAAATTAATAAACTCCAAGCCCGTTCAACTCCGTGTGTCTTTTTAGGATATCCTTCCGATCATAGGGGGTACAAGTGTTATGATTTGTCGGCTCAAAAAATTATCATTTCGCGTCATGTGCATTTTGATGAAACTCAATTTCCATTTTCAAAAATCCATACTCCAAATACTCATACATATGGTTTGTCTCCATTGCAAATTCACACCTTGCATTAAAATGCCGCCCAAAATCAACTCATTCAATCTCCTTCTCTGGCCCAGTCTCATGTGCTCACAATGTCTCCTTTGCAGGCTGCCCTTCCCCACACAGAAGGACCTCACATTCTCCGGCCCAGCCCACTACCCCAGACCCGACCTCCCCTGCTCACCTCTCTCTGGCCCAGGCCCAAACCACCCCTCTATCGTTTATCTTACTAGCAAGCAGCCCAAGCCACTGTATACCACCTCATCAAAGATCTTGGCCCTCTTCTCTAAGCTTAGCAGTCCCCCCTCCACAGCCTAAACCTCACTACCAACCATCAGCCCAGCGAATGACTACTCATAGTCAACATGGCATTTTCAAGCCAAACCAAAAATACCACCATGCCTTAAGTGCCGAACCTCCAAAAATCTCTCCTATCCCTCGTAACCCGGTGAGTGTACTTAATGACCCGAATTGGAAATATGCTATGTTAGATAAATATAATGCTCTAATTAAAAATAAGACGTGGGATTTAGTACCTTGTCCATCTCATGTGAATATAATTCGGTCAGTGTGGATTTTTCGTCATAAAAAGAAATTTGATGGTTCTTTTGAGAAGCATAAAGCCGGTCTTGTAGGTGATGGCATGTCATAACAGAAAGGATTGACTGTGAGGATACATTTATCCCAGTTGTAAAACCGACAACTATTTGGACAGTTTTTAGCATTGCATTGTCCAAATCTTGGCCTATTCATCAGCTAGATGTCAAGAACGCATTTTTGCACGGGAACTTGAATGAGACTGTTTACATGCACCAGCCTATGGGGTTTAAAGATGCCACTTATACTAATCATGTTTGTCTGTTACATAAATTTCTTTATGGTCTTAAGCAAGCTCCCCGAGCCTAGTATCAATGGTTTGCTGATTTTGTTGCCACTGTTGGTTTTACTCACAGCAAATCAGATCACTCACTTTTCATATATTGCCGTGGGACTGACACTGCATATATTTTATTATATGTTGATGACATTATACTCACAGCTTCTTCAGATGCTCTTCGATGTTCTATTATATATTTTCTCAGTGCAGAATTTGCTATGAAAGATCTGGGTTAGTTGAGTTATTTTATGGGTATTGCTGTCACTCGTACCAAAAATGGCCTTTTTCTCTCTCAACAACAATATGCCGAATAGATATTAGAGAGGGCAGGAATGACTGCTTGTAAACCTTGCCCCACACCCGTCGACACTAAGGGGAAGCTAAATGCAAAATCGGGTGACCCTTATGATGATTCGACGAAATATCGTCGATTGGCTGGTGCTCTACAATATCTTACTTTCACAAGGCCAGATATTTCTTATGCAGTCCAACAGATCTGCCTATTTATGCATGCTCTGAAAGTTGAACACATTGAGTCTTTAAAACGCATTCTTCGTTATGTACTAGGTACGATTGATTATGGTATGCACTTGTATAAGTCTTCGATTTAGTTTATCTTGTCATATACAGATGTAGATTGGGGTGGATGTCTTGATACTAGACGGTCCACCTCGGGTTATTGTGTGTTTATCGGAGATAATCTCATTTCTTGGTCTTCTAAGCGACAACCTACAATATCCAAGTCTAGTGCCAAAGCTGAATATAGGAGTGTCGCTAACATTGTCTCTGAGTCTTATTGGATTAGGAATCTTCTTCTTGAACTTCATTGTCCTATCCAAAAGGCAACTTTGGTCTACTATAATAATATTAGTGCGATATATTTATTTGGGAATCTAGTTCAACATCAGCGCACTAAACATATTGAAATGGACATCCACTTTATTGGTGAAAAGGTACAAAAGGGAAAGGTGTGTGTCCTTTATGTCCCGTCTCATTATCAGATTGTAGATATTTTTACAATAGGGCTTCCGCGTATATTATTTGATGATTTTCGGGTAGTCTCAACGTCCGACAACCTCCCACTAAGACTGCGGGGGTGTGATAGAATATAAATTTATTTAAGTTAATTTTCATAATTATCTTTTAGATTGATTGACCATATCTTTTGTATAGTTAGCTCTCCTAATTTGTAGTGATTGATATTAGGGGTGGTCGCGGTTCGGTAACCGAACCGATTTGGTCGGTTTGTAAACCGAACCGAATTAATCGGTATTCGTATACTCTAAACCGTAAACCGTACCGACACACTCGGTAACCAATCTTCGGTAAACCGAACATTTCGTTCGGTTCGGTTTGTATTACCGAGAAACCGACCAATACCAAAATCTGAGGAAGGAACCAGAAAATCGAAAGAATTAAGCTATTCATCCTTACTGAACAGAGTAGTCTCAAGGTAATAGATATGGTTTTTTAATGGTCTCATCACATTAATTTAGTAGAGAATTTCATGGTCATATCTACCATTTCAAACTTAATATATAGGAAAGGTATCATCAAGTAACATTAAGGCCCAACTCCCAAGCACCTGAATCTGAAGCTTAGTGACAGTAAAGAGCAAATAAAAATCCTTCCAACTCACCTGATATCAACAGCAACTGGAGGATGGAGGGGGAGGGACAGACGAATGAACAGAGTGAAAAACAGAGCGTGATGGAGAGACAGAGTGAAAAACAGAGCGTGATGGAGAGACAGAGTGAAAAACAGACGACGGCCTCAACAAAGCAAACTGGAAGAGACAGTGCAATGAGGGAGTGGACAGAGGAAGAGGGTTTGGTGATAGAGACTCAGCACACTCGATTGCTAAATAAATAATTGACAGTATATTATTGGTAAATTAGTAATCTAAGTAAACTTATAAATGTATTATTTTTTTGCTAATGGTGGGTCGGTCGGTTAAAACCGCACACAAGCATAATTTAAACCGCTACCAAGTTAGGTCGGTAACCAAGCGTTCGGTTACCGATCAAAGAATGGTCGGTTCGGTTACCAATTGAAAATGGTCGGTTCGGTCGGTTGGCGGTCGGTTTTCGGTATGAAATTGCCACCCCTAATTGATATCTTGAAATTTAGGTAATTGTAATTATCCTAGCCTAGAATTACGTTAATCATTGTTGTATATTAGGAATACTTGTACAAGGCAATGCAGACAGAATTCATTCTACTTTCATGTGATAGAATATAAATTTATTTAAGTTAATTTCCATAATTATCTTTTAGATTGATTGACCATATCTTTTGTATAGTTGGATCTCCTAATTTGTAGTGATCGATATCTTGAAATTTAGGTAATTGTAATTATCCTAGCCTAGAATTACGTTAATCATTGTTGTATATTAGGAATGCTTGTACAAGGCAATGCAGACGGAATTCATTCTACTTTCATGTGATATAATATAAATTTATTTAAGTTAATTTCCATAATTATCTTTTAGATTGATTGACCATATCTTTTGTATAGTTGGATCTCCTAATTTGTAGTGATTGATATCTTGAAATTTAGGTAATTGTAATTATCATAGCCTAGAATTACGTAAATCATTGTTGTATATTAGGAATGCTTGTACAAGGCAATGCAGATGGAATTCCTTCTACTTATTTAATAACTTACAAATTACAAATATGTAATGACTTTAATAACACATTCAAATTGACTAGATCTAGTTCGGGCTGAGAGGTTAAAGTTCAAGCTCTAACTGAAATTTAATTTAGGCTTGAAAATTTGTTTGTGTTCAGACCAAGTTCAAATTCTATTAAAACTCGATCCTTAATTCAACAAGCTGAACGGACGGATTTCGGGCTTACTTGACCCAATTGACAAGCCTAATAACCTATGTTTACTTAACAAAAAAAAAAAACAGCTAATATTTGTCTCGACCACCTTAAAATCCAATTTAAAGTAATTTGCTAAAATTTAATTTGTTGAGTATGTATGAAGAGTAAAGCTCTAAAGAAGGATTATCTCTATTTAACAAAAAGAAAAAAAAAATCCTTTTGGAGGGTTAAATAAATGATTTTTTTTTAAAATTTTGAGTTATTTATACTTTACACCCCTTAAAGTTTGACCGCATTTTTACTTTGGAACATAGTGTGCAATTTTCGACAATTTTATACATAAAGTTGAATCCCGTTATCACTATATTCTAAAATCCAACATGTTATTTTTTTTGGACAAAAAAATAAAACGCGTCACTTTGATTTTTAGGTTACAATAACTGCGTGTGCTATTTTGCATCTAAGAAATACCTGGTAGGTTGAATTTTGGACTAAAAATGAAAATATGAACAAATCTTATAAATTAAACTACCAAAAATGAAACTTTATAGACCAAAATAAGAATGTGGTCAAACTTTAAGAGTGCAATGTGTAAATAACTCCTACTTTTTGATTTCAAAATTAGAATTCTTTTTTCATTTTTTAAAACATAATTAAAACAAAATAAAAAGTTAAGGCCTAGTTCCCGTTTTAAAACATTTTTGATGCGGTCCACTAATTCTTTTTTTTTTCTTCCCAAAGGATGAGGTCCCTTAGGTACTTTATCTATGATTTCTCGATCATAGGTACAATATTTGTAAATCAAGATTTCTCGATCACAAGTATTGTATTTATGATTAAAACGATACATAAGAAAACAAAAGGTCAATTCAACAAGTTGCTAAAAGCCCCAAAACAAAAACACTCCCCCCACTCACGCAATGCTCCTTAGGGTAATTCAACGAAAAAAAGTGGGTAAATGGTTAAAAAGTACAATAAATTTTACAATTTTGTACAAATGTGTAACATACTTTTTTTTTTCGACAATTTTGACAACAAACTTTTACTTTGTTTACATTTTGGTCACATGTTACACCTATATTTGGCTTCTATTAAAGGAATTCTGATGTGGACATTAAAGTTCACATTTGATTAGCCACGTGGACTCCGTGTCATTTAAAATTTACACGTCGGATGATTTCAATTACAAACAAAACTTACAACTCAGTAAAAATACAACACAACGGTTATCCCTAAATCAAGGAACATTAGTTCTAACATTGGAGAGAAAAAGGGGAGATTGGCTTTTAATTGAATGGATTCAGAAGCAATTAAACATCAGACGAGGGTTGTGGGACAAAGTCGCGCAAGTATTGCTGGGATTATTTTTAATTTATGCTTCATCTATTTATTTTATTTAAGGCTTACTCTTTTATTTGTTATTTTACTGTTTTACCTAATTTATTTAACCTTTTGTAGAAAATGTCAAATTACTCAATAAATTCATACATCTCTAGCTTTTATGGAGAACCCGCACCAATCAAAATAGGTTGCACCGAGGTTCTTAGGTTGTAAGAACTACAAAACTCGACCCTGTGGCTTTTTTGACTGGATTGATCAAAAAAAAAAACCATCATGAAAAGGTATATATCAATTATATTATAAGAAGCAGATGATATCAAAAGAAAATCAACATTTAAAAGCTAGAATAAATGCAATGAAGAAGATGTATTTGGAGTACTTAGAGAATGCTAATTTACTGCTAAAAGTTGATTTGAAAATCGAGCCACACATGAAGTTAGAGTGGAAGGAGAACTTTTAGAAAACAAAGAATAATTTTTGGCCTTTTGACCATTACATATCATACAAAAGTGAGGTGACAATAATATGTATTGTTACATATCACAAAAAAAGTAAATAGTTATATTGGCGTTTTGACCATTACATATCACCCAACAAATGTAGTCAACCACAAACAATCATCATAAAAAAATGTAGTCATAAACATCCATTAAATAACCAATACAAAAAATGAAATAAATTAAATAGCCATCACATCACAATTTCCAAGCTTTCATGACACCTAGTGTCTTAAACTTCTTTTGAGTTGGCCCGCCCTCCTCTATAGGATTTGTTCTTGTTTTTCTAGGTGATTCAGCTCTTGTTGCAGCGGTAATGGATTGTGATCAATCTGGATTTAAAGCTGAAAGTGAATTACTTGTTTTTATTTTTATGAGGTGCTTTGCTTCGAGGATGAATAATAAGTTTAGAAGCTAAAATGGTCTTTAACGGGTATAAAGAACCTCTTTGGCCTGGAAGTTATAATACAACTATATAAACAAATGAAAAAATGAATACTATTACATATCACAACCTTCACCTGTTGTCACCTCTAATTTATCTTTTAAATTATCAAGGTAACCGATCCTATGTATCTCAGCTCTACTCTTAAGCTTAACCACTACTTATGAAATTAAAAACATGTGGTTGTTTGCATCGCTATACGTAGCTGTTAAATGCTGACCTTCACATAAAGTTTTTAAGAAACACCTATCCATACCCATAATAGCCCTTAACGTAGCTAAACAACCATTCTTTAATTCATAAAAATAAAAATACATCCTTATAAAATGACCAGGTTTAGTGGGATCTAGTTTATGAGTCTATATCTTAACTGTACTGCCAGGATTAGGCCTAAGAACTTCACCTGCATAATCTCACACTTTACCATAGTGATCAATCAATGATAGTTCAACTTCCCACAAAGTAATTATCTTAGCCCTATAACACTGAACCAATGACACATCAACTGGATATTTCTCTAACAAATCAGCTTTGAAATCATTTAACTTCCAGTTAGGCTTAACAATTTTTTTTTTTTTTCATATTGTTTTGCAAGCCACTTAGAATTTGCAAGCTTTATCTTGAAATTTCTAATGCACTTATGCTTAGTTTTAAATGATTTGATTTTGAAGCTATCTTCATCATGCATAAGTTACCCACAATTTCCAAGGACACCCTTTAGCACCATTTAGCATACAAACTCTAATTAGAAAGAAAAAAAACAAAAACAAAAATGAATAACACTAACAAATAAATATTGTATTCAAACACTATTAAACAACAACATTAAACAAATCCCCACTTCAAATGCACTAACAAACAAAAGAATAAACAATTCCCCTAGTGCAATTTCTGAAGCTCATTATCATATTCTATTCAACGCACCATATATAAATCTAGGTTAACGGATGGAAATGCTTAAAATTGTGTATAAATAAATAAATATAACCCTAAATAGATGATACTTACTCGGAATTCTTACTTGATTTCACCAATTGCCAACTAGGACTTACGAACTAGGATTTCACACCTTTTTCACTCGTTGATTTGGTGGAATAGGGTTTGTGTAAATGGGGGCAAACAGGGTTAAATGATTTTAAGTTTTCATATTAATTTTTTTTATTCAATGGACACGTCTGAACGTTAATGTCCACATCAAACATTCGTTAACAAAAGCCAAATAGGGGTGTAGTGTGTGACCAAAATGTAAACAAATTAAAAGTTTGTTGTCAAAATCGTTGATAAAAGTGTATTACCCATTTTGTAAAAAAGTGTAAAGTTCATTGTATTTTTTAGTCTTTAACCTTATGTATAAATTGTTTTTTTTCTTATCTTTGTTGCATCTTTCATCATACATTTAAACTAGTTTTTCACTTTAAACTTATGATCGATCTATGTTGGTGAGCAAAATTAGAAGGCTACACTACAAGAAAAAGGGCTTAATATGTCACTTTTATTATTTAAAATATGTCGGTCAAGTCAAGAATGACATAAAAGGTTAAATAGTGCCACATTTGTGTCACTTTTTAAGAGTTTATAGCTATTGTGTCAGTTCAGTTGAAACCGACATAAATAATGAATAATTATGTCAGTTTTTAAGTGACATATTTATTTATGACAATATATGATAATTATTATTTAAAGTGACATAATAAACTCATTATAATTCATGCACCTTATGACGTTTTTTAGAAGTATGTAGTTATTATGTCAGTTTTACAGCAATCGACATTAATATGGACCAAATATGTCGGTTTTTAAGGGACTTACTTATTTATAATAATATATGATGGTCATTTTAAAAAGCGACATAATAAAACTTATTTTTATTTCCTATACAAAATCTAAAATGCGTGTGCAACCTTTTGAAATCCTAAACATTTTATAATTTTCCTAAAACCGTAATAAAACCAAAAGCCCTAAATACAACACACAATTACTATACATGAAAAACATTTAATTTCGACAAAAATATGCAATATTATACTTGGGTTGCTGATTTTGAGTGCTTTTTGTTGAAATTAAATATATTTTTTGTTGCTAGATGTGAGATTAATTCATTTGTGAACGTTAGAAATATAAATGTTTGATTTTATGTGTTCATAAATAACGGCGAAGATATATTTGTTAAATTATATAACGGAATGATACATCTTATACTTTAAATAAAATTTTTTATCATATAAGTGTCTTAACCTAGCTGGTAGAACACCAGTGTTACAACCCTGAGTACCAAGGTTCGAATCCCCTCCCCAACACTTAAAAAATGGATAATTAATTGTGCAATTTAAAAAAGGAAGAAAGAAAAACAATGAAAAAGAAATTAAGAAATAATAAAATATTTTTTTGATTTTGTGTAAAACGTATAATATATAATATAATAATATTTTTTAAAAAATATGACGCTTTTGTATGGAATCGTCATATTTAAGGTAACATTTATGTCAGTTTTTCGAACATATATGACACCTGCAATTATGTCACTTTATGAGTCGTAAAAAAATGACATATATAGCGATAAATGTCACTTAAAAAATGACATAATAAGCCTTTTTTCTTGTAGTGCTAGTTTAGACCACACAGTTAAATGACTAGATCAAATGATTAACGTAATAAATGCAGCAAGCTAAGAAGGTTAAAGATGTATAGAGAATGTTGGCCTCATATGAAAAATATGGCTTAGTCTTCCTCTGTGGAATAGAGCTAGGATATCGGTTTGCTTTGTATTAATATAATCGAGTGGTCATTACAAACTCACAAAATCTCTCTAGTTATTCAATCCTCGCCAAATTACAATAAGAGTATATTTGAGCTACACGAGTTCTAACTTCTCTATGTTAAGAGCTCTAGTGTGTGCTCTCTAGTTCTATATTTCGCTATCTTTTGCGGTTGTTCACGATAGGTACTTGAATGCTGTATTCTCTCTTGCTGTTGTTTAACTCTTGGTTGTTGTCTTGTTATATTTGGTTGTTAGGTTGTTCAGATAAGTAAATGTTTCTTCTATATATATGACTGAGAGAAAACTTGTTGGAGAGCTCCCATAACAGGTCTGGAGCCATGCCTTGACTGTTACCAACTCTGACCTCGCTTGTTCATGAATTCTGGTGCATTAAATGCAGTTGCTATGCATTTGATAAAGTTGAGGGAGGTTTTGCGGCGTCTGACGGAATTGGCAGCAGTCGCCCATGCCTCTGTCAACTACTATGGCAGAGGGGTTATACGAGGGGTGTTAACTCCAATCCGAAAATTCGATCTAACGGGCCGAATTGATCCGTAAAACCTCGAACCAAAAAAAAAATCAAAACCTAAAAAGAGAAAACCGAACCGAAACCAAAAAGTTTGGTTCGGGTTTGGGGCAAGCTAGTCCAAAACCGAACCAAAACGAACCGAAGCGAATTATATATAATAAAATAAAAAAATGTTAATGTATATACTCTAAGGTCACACATTAATTATACTATAATATAAAAAAAAATCTTTTATAAGAATATGTTCCTTATTAATTACATATTGTGATAATCTAAAAAACAAAGTCATTAATGCAAAACCCTTATTATTGAATTAACTACACAATGCTAAGATTTTTTTATCACATACATGATGGCAAGATAATTCATCATTTTATTTAATGTGTTTTATTCTTGTAAATGTACAAATAAAATAGTAATTAAATAGAAAACATGTTATCTATATGTTTGCTCCTTATTTCTAAAAAACCATGACTTTAATTTAAATATGAATAATTCTTACATTACAATTAGTATTACATTGTTATGTTAAATTGATTTAAAATAAAAAAATTTCAAAACCGAATAAAACCAAACCGACCCCAAACCAAAAAGTTTAGTTCGAGTTTGGATTTTGAAGATTTAGAAACCAAACCGAACCGAAACCGAATTTTTACATTTAGTTTGGGTTTAGGGTGCCTTAGTTTCTACCCCGACCGAAACCGAAAACACCCCTAGTTATTCAAAAGAGTTCTATAGCTCGTCGAAAGAACTCTGGCATTCGAGCTCCGTTATTTGCTGTGCAAAATCAATTCTTGGACTAGATATCAAGCCATAGAGAGCTTCGATTTTCCTGTAGTACTTGAACAGAGCTCCTACGAGCTCCTCCCACTATAATAGGTCTGATCGCTGACCTGAACGGCCATGTGTCGGCTCGTGGTTGGCGGGGTCAATTAGGTCACTAATTTGCACCATCAATCTCTAACCAATTTAAAAGGGTTCATTTGAAATCAAATCTCCAAAAGGAAATCAACTTAAAGTAGAGGGTATTTTAGCAAAAGTGACGCCTAAAGTTTGACACAATTCCCTCGCTCGTACTTAAAGTTTAATTTTCGGTTGAAACATCCTTAAAGTTTCTAATTTGTCCCTCATTTGTCCAAAACTAGATGTCCCGTTAAAAACTTGGATGGAAAACACACGTGGTTGGACGAGTAAGGGATAAATTTCAAACTTCAGGGATTATTCTCCGGAGGTTTTCCATCCAGTTTTTTAACGGGGCATCCAGTTTTGGATAAGTGACGGACAAATTAGAAACTTTAAGAATACTTCAACCAAAAATTAAACTTTAAGGACGAGCGAGAAAATTGTATCAAACTTCAAAAGTCATTTTTGCTAAGTATCCTAAAGTAAATATAGAGATAATAATTACATTAAACAAAAAGGTGAACCAATCTAGTCAATTGATTTTTGTAGTTAGCAAATATGTTTATGCATCATATCTTGGCGCAATTAAGACTTTTGATAAAGTTCGCTGCAATTGAGACTAACATTATTATGACTTCCAAGAATTAAACATGATGTTATTGATATGTTGGTTAATTGGTTGAGTCGGTAAAAATGGGAAGTACTTTTATGGAGACATATTCAATAAGTATAATAATGTGTCTTTAATACATAGTGATTTTAGTATGATAATTAATGTGTCTTTAATTAAAACATTAGTAAGTGAATTCAAGTCATTACAAAAAAAAAATTACAAAAATACGTAAACAATGTATCCTTTTTTATCTTTAAACTGTGTGTTTGAATTTTGTCATCCAAAAATTATTGAAAAGTGATTTTTAATAAAACTACAAGCCATCCACGTATGCATATTGTACTCCCAAAAAAGAGAAACAAGAGGTTAATTCATTATGGCCAATTGATATTGATATTCATTTTTTATTTTCTTATTATAATATTTGTAGTGGGTCTACATTGTCTCCATGATATGACTCGGTCATTAGCAAGAAAATCTTGTACTTCGTCTATTTAGTTATGCCTATAATATCTCTAATGAATGCTTTCAATTTTTCAATCTAGCTTGTGATGAAAGTGCAGACGCCATAGAATTAATTTTCACGAGTTTTTTCCTGTGACAGAAGTCTACGTCAGGGTTAACAAGCGTGGCAAATACAAATTTACAAGTGGAAGTGTGGAACCGTATATAGCTTCAATTTTGCCAATTAAGATTTTTACCGTGACAAGTGTGCACTCCCTCTATCGCTTATTAACCATGTTTAATTTTCACATTTTTTAAGAACATATTAATTTTATTTCAATCAATAATTTTAGAATTTCTTATAAATTCTGGTATATTTATTATATTTTAAAATAAAGTGAACTCTTAAATTGAGATCGGAGTGATTTTGACAAGACTTATCTTATCAAAAATTATTAAAGTCAAATCCCAGCAAATAAAATTTCCGAGAATACCCCTACCAGCAACTGCCCCCCGCCCCAATCTTAAAAAAAAAGAAAAGGAAGAAGTTAAATAAAGCTGTCATGGTTTTCTTTTTATATTTGAAATTGTGTTAAATTTTTTTTCTAATTTTATCTTTATGAAAGAGAAATTAATGGATGGAATTTCAACTCTTGTTAGGTGACAAAGCTGGTCCTGGACATTTGTAGGCTATGGGCAAAACTTAAAAAGATGCCCTCTTTATAAGTAAATAAATTATTTTCATATATTTAAAAAATAATTTTATTTCAATGATAAGAATTTACATGGCACAAAAAATACGTTACAACTGCAAAATACCTTACAATTAAATATAAAATTATCTCTTATTATTTTAAAATAAATATGAATAAAAGAAAAAATATTAGTATCCCTTCAATTTTATCTAGTAGCATGAGAAGACTGAGATTGAATATGGGAAAAAAGATTGAAGAAGAGTTAGAAGAACTATTTTCTTACATTCAATTAGAGCTTTGAGAGCCTAAATTTTTTTTCTCAGAAAGTTTATCATTAATTAATTTTTTTTAATTTTTTAATATATATGTATAAAAAAATATTTGTGCCCATCTAAAATTTTAGGTCCTGAACGGTCGTTCTGTCAACCCTGTTCTAGGACCGGCTCTGTTAGGTGATAATACTTTTAACCATTAGACCAGTAAATTTTTAGCATATTTAGCTTTTGTTGAATGAAGCCTGTAGCACTGGACTTGCTTAGCTTCTAAAGATAAGAGGTTAGGATTGAGACTACGATGGTATACCGCGTAAGGTGGACATGTAGTTTATACTTTTTCTGATGTTGCTTTAATCTAAGCTGTATCCCCCACTTCCTTTTTCTCCAAAGGGGAAGATAATGTTGTGAACCCAGTGAATTATTACTTTTTGTTAAAAAAAGTTACTTATATCAAACTTGATGATTTCTTGGTGAGCTAACCGTCTGCATGACCCATCTTCTTAAATATATTTTGTCCGTTTGCAATTAAATCCACATTTAATATTTATTACTTAAAAATCTGATCACTTTCTTTTTCCCTGTCCTACCACCAATTGCAGATCTTCAATCCTTCTGTTAGTTTTAAAATTAAAAAGTACGTGGTGCCCGTTTCGTGATAAGATAAAATCTCAAATTAATTTCGCCCTAACAAAAATGTCGTCGGAGTCTAGTCTTCTTGATATATATATATATATATATATCTGCCTCTTTTTTTTTTTTAAATACAATAATTGTTAAAAAAGTGAAAAATAGTTGAAATATTACTAATTTTTATGAGAAATTAAAAAAAGAAATAAGTGATTTGTTGAAATGTTTTTCATTGACTCTTAATTTTTTTTTATTTAAGAGTTTGTTTGATCAGAATATTTAAGAAATAATTAAAAATACTCTAATTTTTGTTAGATGTTAAAAAAATAAAGGGGTAATTCGTCGAAATATAATGCATGTTTTAGCTATTGTTCAATAGACCCCACAGCCTCACTAATGGTTGATTAAGGCGGGCCTTTAGATAATGTGCTAACAAACAATACACAAAAAAATTGCGACACTAAGCATACATTTTGTGGACTATATTTTGTCCTTCCTTTTATATATTTAGGTTAGGGTGCACGCCAATCTTAAAAATAAAAGAAGAGTACGTCAAGAAACAAAATTTGTGCACAAGTGACGCAAGAATTCTTGTCTATGTTGTGTACATGACGATAATTGCAACATGGTCTCGTGTTGTGTTTTGTTCATGTGAAAATTTCGAAATGAAATTCACATGAATTTAGAGTTATATCCTATAAATTGTGTCTATTTATGTCATCAGTCGTATCTTTTCTTATCCAAATGACTGAATTTTTTTTTGTTTCTACTCATATTTAGTGGTGTCTATTAGGATGCAACAATGGTAATCATGCACGTCTAGTCATGTTAAGTTCATGCTAATCAAAATTAACACAATCTCGTGCTGTGTTCGTATTACAGTACTTAATTACATGAATTGTTAACCCTAGTCTAGTTAATAATTTCTCCGCCTCAAATTTATAATTTAATTATTTTTTTTCAAATTATCTCAAATTAATAGTACAATTTTCTTTTCAAAATATAGTATCTATATTTGTGAAATTTCACAATATAAAGTAAGTTATTGTGCTCTTGAATCTAAATTTATAAGTTTGAAATTAGTGTTTTTTTTTTAGCATATACGCACTCTTAATTAAAACAGAGGAAATAACACCTTCTCTGTCCAAATACCTTAAATTTTAATATTATTATTACGTAGATTTACTCTCTAATTTAATGATTTTCTTCCCTATCAATTAATAAAATATAAAACCGACAAGAAAATCTTTATGTGAGAAATATATATATATATATATATATGCAATTGTCGGTCCTTATGCATCAACAAATCTCAACTTTCTTTATTTGCTACCGACTCTGAACATTTGCCTTCATTTTTCTAATGCTTATTTGCCTCAAAATTTCTCCGACATAGCTTTCATATTATTTTAATGGTTACAGTATACCTTTATATATATATATTCTTTATTTTAGACAAGTTCTGTCAAATAAATGAATTTCTTAGTTAAACCTTGAAGGATCTTATCCAATTTTACAAATATTTTAGAGAAAAATATTTACTATTATAAATTTTTGTTAATAATTAAGTAATACACTTAATTTGAGACATTTTGTACGAATTTACAATAGTCAAATATTGTGAATATACAAGAAAATACTATTTGGATGGGGCGATTATATCGATTAAACTCATTTTATTATGTTCGCACAACAATTTTTTTGTGTTGATAGACTAAATCTATTTTTTCACCTACCATTTTATTATTTAGAGTCCAAAAGGGCGGATTAAAAAATTTTAATTTATAAAAGAAAGTAGTGCAATCTGGAAATTAACTTTTTATCCAACTTTGTTTGTTTTTGTTTATTTACAGCGCCATTTTATCATATATACAACTGAACAATAATGTTTGCAATCAATTGATTTGCACACTTTCTTTTTTATTTACAGATCAGTGGGATTAATAATACCAGTACATCTGGATTTATCCTGGTATTAATTTAATACCAATCCTTGTTTGATTCATACATATATACATGCTGATATTAACGCGTAACTTATATCGAGATTATATTTTGACTAACAAGTAGTGGCATTTTTGAAAATATTATACTAGTAATGGCATTTTGAAAATATATGGTTCCTTTTTCTTAATCCTGGATAAACAATACCACCTCCCCCCCTGGTATTAAAATAGCACAAAGAGTGGTATTAAGTTAATACCGGTATAGTAATCCCAGCACATTTGTGCGAATCAAACAAGGTATAAAAAAAGTGGTATTAATAATCCCATCCCACTTTTTAATACCCGAATCAAACGAGGCCTAATGGTATAAGGGTACTACTGAAATAATTTTGGATCGACTTGAATTTCTAAGGTCAATTTTTAGTGTTTTTAAAATAATACTTGACTAACGACAGCCACGTAATTCGAGCATGAATTAGTGAAAGTATGCAAAAGTTGGCTCGAACACTCCCTGAAGAACTAAAAAAAATTAAAAGAGAAGGTAATACGTCTCTTCAAACACCGAAAAAATAGAGCAAAAAATACGTGATTCATGTGATCGACCTGTTTCTTTGACTTTTAGTTTCCTACAATTTTTAAGTCTGATTTATTTGATTATTTTAAACGATAATAATGGTAGACGATTTTATTTTGGTGCCTTTTATATAATTTTATAAAAATGTGAACTTTGAATAATTACGAATTAGGACAAAGAGCTTTAAAGATTTTGTACGTATATTTTCAATAAGTTAAGCAATAAATTTAATCCTTGAAATAACTATAAATCGTGACAATATTATGTCATAAAAACAACGGCACTGCTCATTAAAAATAACATCAACGCCAATACAGGATCAATTTTCCTTCTTTTTTTACTCTCTTGCTCCCACTTTATATATAGAGAGGGAGATAAACTTTGATTTAAGGGGAATTTTTAAAAGTAATTTGTTATTACTTTATTTATCTCTTAAATGCAATAAAACCTTACTTTATATAAAATAATAAAATTAATATAGCGAATAAGTAGGAGTCGATCCAAATTCATATTAATACCTTAAAAATAGGAAAATTTGTTGAAATCCAATAATTTAAGAGCCTAAATTAAAACAGTTTTTAAATTTTGATTTTTGAAATTATATAAACTAAGAAACTAACTAATTAAACTAAAGAAAACAAACAATTAATCAATAATAAGAAATCCCAAGGAAAGAGAATCCACTACCATGGATATAAACAAAAAAGTATATAATTATATTTTTAAAATTCATCCCTACTATATAAACAAATTCAGAATGACCATCATTTTTTCTTTAAAACTACTGTAAATAAAAATAGGTATCGCATGTATCTCCAAATTGGTGATCACAAGAGATCCTTCTTTTATTTTAAAAACAATTAAAGTACTAAAAAGAAAACACAAGTTATAATAATGGTAATTTCAATATCTATTTTAATTGAGGACGAATAATTAAAAATCAATTATAATTAAATTAAGTACATTACATCCATGGAGGTTTCATCCTTCCCCTTTGGGAGAGAATTTAGCCAAGCATATTAAATAAAAAAAACATTAAAATAAAATAATAATTCATCATTAAAATTAAAATTAAAGTACTTGAATTCCACTTCTTCACCTTCAATACTTTGGCCACACGACAACTAATATATGGAGAATTTTCTCTCTCTAGAACTCTCTAATAACATATATATTATAACTATATATCTCTATCTATTTTTTTCCTATGATTTTAGGTGTAGAGAATGAGTCTATATATAGGAATAAGAGATAGAAGTTCAAAGGATTTAGGAAATTAGAATTGTAAAAGAAATAATAATTATGAGTCCAATTAGGATTCTAACTAAGAGATAGAAAAAGGAATTGTATTCAAATTAGGAGAAAATATGGAAATGAAATATTCTTTTTTCTTTATCTTCATTTCTGATCTTTAATTGACTTCTTCCATCTTTTTAGGCATTTTTTTTTATCATAATTTACTTCTTTCCTTCAAAAAGACAAAATAAATATCCTTCTTCCATAATTTTAAGCATTAATTATATTCTAACAAAATATTATTTACAAGTTTAAATAACAATTTTGGGCACTTATCAAATTACCCCCAAATAACCTTTTGCTAGTCCTTGAGCAAATATAAAATATCAAGCATAGATAAGGGACCACAAAAAAATAAAAAACTAAAAATAAAATTCTATTCTACTCAGGTGTACCTCTTTTGCTGGTTACTCTCGATTGCATTTACTGTATGCAACAAAAACTCCCCAAAAGTGGACGAGTTATAGCCTTGTGGGAGTTTGCAGTAAAGACGTACCCAAACTTTATAAAAATAAAAATCTATTTTGATTTTTCCCTTATTTTTTCTTAAAGAAATTCTCGCCACCTACCTTTATGAAAGGAAAAAATTGGCAATGTCCAATTTACCATATGTAATGAGCTACTAAAATTATATAAAAAATAATTACTTTATTTGAGAATGTCGAGTTACCCAACATAGCACATTTTCATATATTTTTCACATCCTACCATACATAATCATAGATCAAATAGTATTTTATCAGGTTAACATGTGGGTTAAATATAGGTTAAAAACATAGGGAAAAAATTATCTCTGAGAAGGTAGAGTCTTCGATCTCACTTTATTAGGGAACATGAATACTTCATTTATACTTTGAATGTTCTCATTTACTTCCAATATTGCAATCATTCTCTTTTTCTTTTCTTTTCTTCTATCATACTCTTTTACTATTCATTTTTTTTTCTTTTTTTTTCATATACTTTTTTTTAACATACTTTCCTTTTCTTCTTTCACAATCTTCCTAACTTCTCAGAAATAATTGGAGTTTTGGGAAAATGGGTAAAGAAAGAAAATGTTATTTTGTCTAGGCTCAAAGGGCTACTAGTGATAAATATATATGATGGTTGAAAGCTTATTGTGGAAAAGAAAGAAGGCCTATTATCCTCTCTATGGGTCAGCGTAATGATCACGTCTAAAAAAAACTGCAAGGCCTATGTTTCTCTTAACTCAAAAGAGATTTCATTCTTAGTAATTAATCAAAATATGAAAAAGAATAATGAGACAATGCAATGACTTAATACGGTATGAAAAATAGTTGAGTCATCTTGTGACTCCGAGTTTGTGTATATACCATCTACAAATGATAAATGGCTCAAAGTATTACAGGGTTATTAAGTCTCCACTGTTATTTCTCTAACTCCTTAGAAACTCGATTACTTTTCAATTTATATTACACTAGACGGCTGTTGTGCAGTAGAAAAATATTTTAAATAGAGCTCATAGTGCAATGCCTAAATTTATATATATTCGAGTAACAAACTAAACTTAGAGTTAGACAATAACAATTCTAAGCATTCATAAGGTGGGTCATTAGCAAATTCATTTATATCATGGATAGGGTACTAAACCAAAATGATTCTATTTTTATTTTTATTTTTTAAAAAATAAATTTTCATTTTTGAAAACTTTCCCACCCCAAACAAATTGAAACACTGGCCTCAGTGTTTAAACAAGAATACCCCCAAATAGAGATAAATTATTCATGCCAAAAATTAATAATCGGAACAATTGGGGATCAACCCAGTGAACATGGGTTATATCTGATAGAAGTAACAAGGGATGTGTGATCCAATATTGTGAATTACTAACGCATTTATCAGATGGCAAATCAGCAGAAATAATAATCATAATGTCATAGTAAGGATTAAACACATAAATAGAATTTAACGGCACACATAGATAGAAAATTAATCGTGAACAAAAAATAGGAAGTAATGGTGCATGATTTATGTCAGGCTCTAAATCGGATGATATCATAGAAAAAACTTCAAGACCAACAGGAAACAACTCAATACTAGAAGAACAATCATTATTATTTTAATAGTATGACACATGTGTGCTATTGATGGGTGGAAGTCATGGGTCAAATGTGAGGTGACTATTAATAAAAGGCATTGTGAAAAGTGAAGCAAATTGGGATGAATTATCAATATAAGTGGAATTAAACCCAAAATCACATGTAAGAAATTCAAAATTTAAACTAGTATTAGACAATTGCTTTGGTTCATTCACAATAGTTTGAAGAGACTCAGGCTAAACACTAGTTTTTCTTTTGACTAAATATTTAATAAATTTATCATAAGAATGAATTTGTTTTAGGCAGTAAGAAATTGGATATTGATTTGAAGATTTTGAAAAACATCTAAAATTTCACGGTATTGAGAATATTTTTTATTGTTAACTTGCCTAGATGGAAAATGTGCATGTGGAATCATTTCTTTTGGGGGTACTGTTAATCTTAGAACCTGAAGCTTGATCATTTTTATTAGTTTTAGGTAAATTGGTCATAATTTCTTCATTCTCATTTTCTTTCTTCTCAGTTTGTTGTGACTTATTGTCCTAGAGCTCAATGTTTTCTTGATTTTGTTGTTGTTGTTTAATCGTATAATTATATTGAAGTGCATTAACAACATTAGCTTGTGCATATTGATGTTCTAAATTAGACACATTAGCTCCTATATTAAAGGTTGTTCTACCATTTGGATTTGGTTCAGGTTGGCTTGGTAGGGAACCTTTTTGTCTTTCAGCTAAGGCAGAGGTGAGTTAGCGCAACTGACTCTGAACAGATTGTTGGAATTGAAGTTGGCTTTTAGCTAACATATCAATATTATTTTCTAACTTTTGGATTCTCAGATTTGGTTGTTGAATGGATTGATTTATGGTCATTGCCAACATTTTAAAAGTGTCTTCAACATTAAGTGAATTATTAGTAAATGGGACTGGGGCACTATAATTTTTACATTTTTACTTAAATAATATGCATCTCGTGTGCATCTATATCTCATGCCACTAAATGTAACCGGTAGGCCACTTGGTCTAAATTAAAATAAGAACAGATTTAAGAAAAGTTATTGCAATATACTTTTCTCTCTTTAAACATATTTTCTTCATATAAACATTTAGTTACAATAATTAAGATAATTTTTGAATCATTAAATGTGTTTTCAAACATCAAATCAAATAAGTCAACAATTTTTCTCTCTTTTTTATTCCACTAATTTATTCTCTCTCACACTTTTCTCTTTCATTAATTTCTTTTTAAAATTTAAAATACATTAGTTAGATATTATTAAAATTTTCATAGTGAAAATATACGTATTGACACCTGTAAAATAAGATCAATATTATAAAATTATGGGTAAAAGAAAAAACTCTAGAAAAGTTATTGTAACCCACTTTTCTCTCATTAAACATATTTTCTTCATATAACTTACATTCAAATCACTTTACACAATTTATTTATTTAATCTTTACATAGTTTACCTTTTATATATATATATATATATAAACACACACACATTACTTTTGTAAACCAATTTTACTACCAATGGTACCATATATTTACAATTAAAATTTAAAAATATGTTAGGGATAGCAAATGACTCAAACCATTATTTAGTTTTTTAAAAAAATATATGTTTAGTCTTTTGCAAATTTAAATAGTATTTTTTTTAAAGAAAGCACATTACTTTTGTAAACCATTGTTACTATCAGTGGTACCATATGTTTCTAATTCAAATTTTAGAAATATATAATTTCATTATAATAATAATAAAATACATTAATTTTTCAAATTATGTATATTGGTGAATGATTAGGGATGAAAAATTGACCCAACCTAGCCTTCATGAGATGGCAAAACGGATGCGAATTTAAGCATAGTATAAACATGTGCAAATTCAAGTTTTTTAATTAAAAATCACCTCAATCTGGTCGGGTCGAATATATATTTTGACATATTGAGTTTAGCTTTAACAATTGTTGATAGTACTGACAGAATTTATGCCCAATACAAATATATATATATATATATATATATATACATTAAAAACAATGTACATATAACAATCAAACATGGAAGAAGATAGAATACATATACAATATATATAAACACAATTTAAACAATAGTAAATAAAAATTGTTACTTACTTGAACAAATTTATAGAAACAATTTGAGGAGATAGTAGATTAAAATCCGAGCCTTGTAATGTACAGTCACTTTAAAGCAATTTTGTCCATCTCTTCGGTGCTAAAGATTACGATGAACAATTGCTTCCCATGATAGAATGGATTCATTTTGTATTGGTAGCACTCCCAAACAAAACCAACGAACTCAAATTTGGTGTAATGGTTGAACTTTTAGAGAGAGCAAGATGGTTTCCTATGCCTTGTTTTTGTTTTTATTGTATATCTTTTTAAAGAAGATACAAGTCTTAAAAAAATAAACAAGAGGAACCAACGAACAAAAAACTGAAAAAGAGAGGTTGAGACTCTTAGACATTAAAATGACTCCTTGGACAATAACTACCGAACAAACAGGTTTGTGACTTTTGGTCACTAACTGCCAGAGAAACAAGACTCTTGGGCAATAACTGATAAACAAAACTAATTTTCATTCAATTTCCAACAATGCCCCACATGAATGAAATTTAGTTTATTAGACCGAATACGAAAAGTTCAAGCATAACTAAAAAGTCACTGCATCGGAATAAATGGCCTAGTGGCTTTGAACTATTCTCTAGTGAAAACTATCAGATTTACTTGACTATTCAGTGGATATGATATCTTTGAACTGCCAGCCGTTTATGTAAACCAAGACAATAGAGTTCACACAGTACCCTTCAACCACATTTGCTCCTCCTATTTGTGTTCATTTTGGCCTTGAACACCGCCTGGTTTCATGAGCGATTTAGAGAATTAAGCATTAGAAATTCTTTTTGAAGCGGCCCTTTCACACTCACTTAGGTGATTTCTATGTATAGTATCCTCTATTGCATATACTTCACTTGAAACACATTAAAGCCATAGGTAATCATTAAAAGCATAGGTTAACTTTGTCTACTTACATTGTCTCATCACAGGAATAGGTTAGAGTATAAAACCTCTTCAATGCATTGTTACCTTTGTCACTTCTAATTTAGTTGGCCCTTTGAACCTAGATCTGGGGATCTCCAGTCAACTAAGTTGGGTGTCCATTATGGTGATTAATAATTCATAGGCTTTAGGCCCATTTCCTTTGATGAACTTTCAACTTGCTCTTTTATTAAGCCTTTTGTAAGCGGATCTACAATATTATCCTTTGACTTGACATAGTCAATTGTGATAATTCCATTTGAGAGCAATTTTCTAACGGTATTATACCTTCTACGAATGTGACGAGATTTACCGTTATACATATAATTTTGTGCTCTTCATATAGTTGATTGATTATCGCAATGTATACATATTGAGGGCATGGGTTTTGAATAATTTGGAATATCCTCTAAGAAATTTTGAAGCCATTCTGTTTGTTCTCCTGCTTTGTCTAGAGCAATGAATTCAAATTCCATTATAAATCTAGCAATGCACGTTTGTTTTTAGGATTTCCAAGATACTGCTGCACCGACAAATGTAAAGACATATCCACTTGTGGAATTCGGGTATTTAGAATCAGATATCCAATTTGCATCACTATATCCTTCTAATACAGGTGGATATCTTTTATAGTGCAGTCCATAGTTTTGAGTATATTTTAAATATCCCAAAACTCGATGTATACCTTTTCAGTGATCATTTGCAGGATTACTTGTGTATCGACTTAGTTTATTTATTGAGTATGCTATAAGTAGTCGACTACAATTCATTAAATACATTATACTACCTATAATATGAGCATATTCGAGTTGAGATATGCCTAGGCTAAAGTGCTTAAAGAGATGAAGATTCACATCGATTGGAGTCTTCATAGCACTTATGTTATGCTCCTTGAACCTATCAAGAATTTTCTAAATGTAATGAGATTGAGACAAGATTAGGCCTTCAGATGTTTTAGAGATTTTAATCCTTAATATGACATCTGTAATACCCATATCTTTCATATCAATCTTTTTGGATAGCATTTGTTTGGTAAATCTAATGATACCATCATTACTACCCATACTAAGCATATCATATATATAAAGACAAACAATAACATAGCTATCCTGAGTTCGTTTAAAAACAAACACATTTATCGCACTCATTAATATTGAATCCACTTGACTTCATAACATTGTCAAATTTCTCATGCCATTCTTTAGGTGCTTGTTTTAATATATACAAGGATTTCACAAGCCTGCAAACTTTATTCTCATTACCAGGAACAATAAACCTTTCAGGTTATTCCATATTTATTTCTTCATCTAATTCACTATTTAGGAATGTCGTCTTAACATTTATTTTATGGATTTTAAGATTGTGCAATGCAGCTATAGCGATCAACATCCGAATGGAGGTTATTTGCGTAACAAGTGAATAGCTATTGAAATAATCCAATTTTTCCTTTTGTCTGTATCTTTTAGGAACAAGTCTTGCTTTGTATTTATCAATTGACCGATATGCTTTCATCTTCTTTTTGAAAATCCATTTACAACCCAATGATTTGTTACCAGGTGGAAGATTTACCAATTCCCATGTGTGATTTTGTAGTATGGATCAATTTCACTATTGACTGCTTCTCGCCAATATAACGACTTAGGAGAGGACATTGCTTCTTTGAAGCTTTGAGGGTCATCTTCTAACAAATATGTTAGAAAATCAAGTCCAAAAGATTTTTCAACTTTTGTCCTTTTACTACGCCTTGGCTCCACCACATTTTCTCAAGACTTTTCAATTTTTGTCATTTATGGACACTACAAGAAAACATAGCTTTAATGAGAAAAAATGTTTGTCGATATAGGTTTGGCATTGTCGCAATAGTTGTATAGCAAGAAAATTTATTCGTCGATAAACTTGTCGCGCTAACTCCCTCGTAACAGCTCTATGGCGAGGAAAGATGAGTTTCATCACGAGAAATGTAATGCGACAAAAATATTTCCCCACTAAAATGTATTCAATTCCCCGCGAATATCGTTGTGAAATAGAGATAAGTTTTGTCGTCAGAAACTTTCGGCAACTTAAATATTTCCTCGCTAAAAATTTGTTTAGTTTCTCGCGAATATTGTTGTTCCATCCCTCGTTATTGCTTTATAACGACAAATTGACCAATCTCTCATAATATCTTTATGACGATAAATTCATCATTCCCTCGCAATAGCTTTATGACGATATATTGATCAATCCGTCGTAATATCTCTATAACGATAAATATTGTGTTCTGTCACACAATACATATGGCAACTAAAGTATTTCCCAGCTAAATATGTTATCCATTGCTCACTAGTATAATTGCTAAATTTGTCATTATAAAGTTTTAAATGCAAAATTTAATTTTCTCGTTACAGAATTGTAATGACATAATATTTCTTGTTAAATGCATTAATTTTTCTCAATAATTCTGAAAAAAATCAAGAGAAGAACTTGTTACGACTAATGTTTTCACCACAAAGACATTTCATTTCCTCATTATACATAAATTGATGAACGAAACAAATTTATCAGTAATAAAATTATTTGTTAATAACATGTTATTACAATAAATTATTTCATTGCTACGCACTCATAATTTTCTCGCATAACAACTATATCATTATTTATATAACAATTGTAGCATTACTATGAAACTTATTTTGTAAGAAATTATGAAATCAATAAACAGTAGACCTAAACAAAGTTGCATTCAATAAAATTATGTCCATCCTGACAAACATATTCACGACAAATAAATAATTAAAACTAACTCGTAAAGCAATAATTTCCCACTAAATTGAATAACAAAAACTAGAAAAAATAAATGTCTAACTAAAAAATATAATAAAATGTCTTTATGTAGATGGATCGGAAGGAAATGAAAATTGGGACCCTTGGCAATTCTGCACAAATTGAGCAACTTGATCAAGTTTCTGTTTCAGGCTTTCGATTTCCGCTTTCATTTGCTCCTTTTCAGTATCTACTTCAAGCGGTGGCAAAGGTTGAGCGGTTGATTTAGATGACTTTGGTCGAGGGCCAAACCCAAGACCCTTCACGAACCCTGATCTTTTTCCCAGTATCTTATCGCATATGTCAGCCTCACTTAGTCGTTCACTCATATCCAAGCTTAGTTGCTCTCTTTTCAATTCAATCATTGCTTTCTGTAAAAAAAAATTAATAAAAAAAATTAAAATAAAAACTAGTTATAGTATAAGCAAAATAATATAATGTTTATAAAGTAATTTGATTTTTTATAGTATACTTACATAACGAGACTCTGACTCTGGGTTAATTCCATCCAACTTCTTTTTTCCAATGCGAGTGGCGATAGAGTGAGATTCTTCCATTAGGTTCTTCAAGATTTTCTTCATCGACTTCCATGCCCCTTATTAAAACAAGTTCATATAAAGTGAATTAAAAATTTTAATTAATTTAATTTCTCGCCAAAAGTAAATGTACAGCAACAAAATTATTTTCTCACAAAAGAAAACTATTTTTCGCTTGTCTTTTATGACAAAAAAATATCTATAGTGAGGATTATTTATAACCTCACAAGATATTAAGTAATAGTGAGAAAATAATTTTGTCACAAAATGTTAATTTTCATTTAATTTGATCTAGCGAGGAACATTGAAATTTTCTCACTAATAAGGCATGTCTAACAACGAATTTAATTTTGTCATTAAAATTTCCTCGCTAAAGCTACGTTTTCTTGTAGTGGGATTAGAAGTTTTAGCTTCATATGGTCTTTTAAATGAGTTTATATCATGTACTATTTTGTATGGAAATATATCCTCGAAGAACGAAGCGTTTCTCGATTCTACAATCGTATTAACATGTACATCATGAATCCTATATTTAAATACCAAAAATCTGATGCACTACTATTGTTGGCATAACCAATGAATACATAATCAATGGTTTTCGGTCCTATCTTAACCGTTTTAGGTTTAGGAACCAACACTTTTGCTAAGCACCCCCACACTCTCAGGTATTTATAAGAAGGCTTGTGACCTTTCCACAATTTATAAGGTGTTTTATGAATTTTCTTATAAGGTATTTTATTTAGAATAAAGTTAGCGGAACGCAAAGCTTCCCCCCACAAGTTCTGAGGTAAACCAGAACTTATTAATAAAGTATTCATTATCTCTTTAAGAGTACGGTTTTTACATTCAACAATAATATTAGATTGAGGTGAATAAGGAGTAGTGGTTTGGTGAATGATCCCCTGATCAAAACATATTTATTCAAAAGGTGATTCATATTCACCACATCTATCACTCCATAATGCCTTAATCTTCTTGCTTAGTTGATTTTTAACTTCATTCTTATAAAGTTTGAACATATCAATCGCCTCATCTTTGCTTCTTAACAAATATATATAACAGTATCTTGTGCAATCATCAATAAAAATAATGAAATACTTTTTCTCACCTCTAGTTTGAACAAACTTTAAATCACATATATATGTGTGAATTAAATCTAAAAGTTTAGATCTTCTTTCAACAGGTGAAAAAAAATATCTTATTAATTTTGATTCCACACAAACTTCACATTTATGATTAGGAACAATTGTGAATTTAGGAAAGTATTTCAAATTGATTAACCTACGCAAGGTATCATAATTCACAAGTCCAAATCTACCATGCCACATACAAGACTCAAGCAAGTAAGAAGAAGAAGCTTTGTTCTTATTAACATTAGCATTGTTCACTGCCATAGTTATAACATTCATTTTGAAGAGGCCCTCAGTGAGATTTTCCTTCCCCACAAATATGTCATTTTTAGTAAGTACAAACTTATTAAAAACAAATACAAATTTAAAACCATTTTTGCTAAGGATCGAGCCAGACACAAGGTTCTTCCAGATATCTAGAACATGAAGTACGTCCTTCAATGTTCATTTCCTTACCAAAAGTCATCTTCAGCTTTATTTTTCTATGCCCTCGACTTTTGTAGTAGCTAAATTCCCCATATAGAGAGGTTCTACTTTGTCCACCAAAGTCTAGGTAGAGAACATCCACCTATTCGCTCAGACGTGGCGAGTTGCTCCTATGTCCACCCACCATTCCTTCGGATTCCCAACCAAGTTACATTCAGAAACTACAACGGTAAGATCCATGTCATTTGGATCATTATCAAATTCAGTGACATGTGCTTGAGCCTTCTTCTTCTTGAAGTTATTTGGCTTTTGGCAGTCCTTTGGACACATGCCTGGTTTTCTAGCAATTGTAGCATTTACCACTGAATTTCTTTATAACGACCTGAAATTTCTAAAATACTTATTTACTCCAAATTAATATATGCATATATTGTAAATTAATATGTGTTCTCTTATTTGTTTTATGGTGCATTTATTATGTGGCCAATTTATTATAGTGTGTTAAAAATTATAATTTAATGTATATATGATTAGTTTTGAAACCTAAAGTTTTGATATGTTCTCCTTTGAAAATTCATATATTTTATTATGTTGAGAATTTTTGTGTGAAACTAATTTTGTTTTAAACAAGACTTGATGAGCTTTAGTTTGAGCATAAATTTCACTACATTTAGACTTTTAATGAATTAGTTATGATTTTTGAAAGTTAACCTAACCGTGCTGTGAGTTTAACCTGCGGGAATTAGAGAAAAAGAAAATTAGTTTGAGGTCTTGAGTAATTATAATTAGATGGGCCACTGGGCTAATTTAGTGGGTTAATATAAATGTATTCTTTTATTTATTATAAGACCTATTTTAGTTTGCCCAAATTAGATGAGAAAACCCTAGCATGAATATAAGTTAAGTTCTCAGCACAAATAGGGTATTAGGGAGAGGAGAAAACTACGTATTGTTATATGGCCGCTTGTAGAGAAGAAGAAGAAGAGACGCAAGAGAGAGCCTGAGTAAACGCATTATACTTTTGGTTCTTCCCCTTTCCATTATCTAGTGAGTGTTTCTCACCTTTATTCTGTGGATTTCGATACATGCATATATATATATATATATATAACTTATTTGTTCCGAATCAATTTATATTGGCGGCTCTTTTAAATTTCTTTTAGTCGATTAATTTAAGTTTTACTATTTATAGTGAGTGATTCTCACCCTCTTCTTGTGATTTCTATTCGTAAATATTGTTTTGATTTTCTTTTGACCTAATTTTTGAGAAAGTGGTTTATTGTATTTTTATTCAATTGATTATAAGTTTCTTAACGACAAACCTCAGTTATATGTCTTTATTAAAATTTCAGAAAAAATACATAGACTAATATTATGAGTTACAAGTATTGTGGCTTTGGAATTGGAGTAGTATGATTTTTAATTTGGGAGATATTGATTTTACAAAATCAAGGTGTTAAAATACCTAATGATGATCAGATTGCTGTCACACATCTGTAGTTTTGAGTTTGGTTAGGGTACTAAACTTTTGTGTAAAATTATGGAAATATTTGGCAAGTTAATATCGCGTATTAGGAGACTCTGGGCTTTGGAATTGATCGAATATGATTTATATGTTGAGTGTTATTGAAGTTACAAAAACAGTGCGCTGCAAAATCTGATCCTAGACGGATTGTATACCTGTTACCAAAACGTTCATAGCTCCTAGAATATAAATGATTTTTAGTTGAATCCAAGTGCATATGAAACCAGACTTGGCTTGCTATGTTGCGGAATTTTTATGGAATTTTTACATTATTGTTTTATCCAAAGAATTTATGTGAAATTGATGGTTGTACCGATTTAAGATGTTAGTGTTCTTACTTTGTATTTTTTTTTGTGCAAGGGTAACTTATGTTTTACAATAAATTTATTAAGAGCCTTTAAAATTGGGATTATGAGGTTCTAAAAGGATTTGTGGTATGATTGTATTTAGTTTGTGAAATTGTTTACTTGATTGAAGTTTGAAATACTATGAATAATACATAATTGGTGGAATTATTTGTCTTAAGCTTCTAAACGTGATATTTAGTAAATGTGTGAGCATGATTGTGCTTTTGGGACAAGTCTATATTCTTGTTGAGATTGATAATAAAGTTTTCTTTTAAGTATTATAGTTTTATCGACTGTGAGTTGGTTTTTGTAGATACCCCGATCCGTGACCCCCGCAAGAACCCTAACGACCTTCGAAAGTACTGTTTTTTGAGTCCAGGACTCACCCGAACACTCGGAACTGCCCCGAAGAGTTTGTTGGCCAAACAAACATGTTTTAAAAGTGAAATGTCGCACGACAAAGCAGTATGTCGCGCGACAATCCCCTTTTCAGGGACATGTCGCGTGACAATCACCCCACCACTCCACTTTCTAACTCATCAGTAAGTCAGAATCATCATTAAAAGCAGTATGTCGCGCGACAATCACCCCTTATAGGGACATGTCGCGCGACAAATGCCCCCACCACTCCACTTTCTGACTCATCAGTGAGTCAGAATCATCATTAAAGTAGAATGTCGCGCGACAGTCAAGATTGTCGCGCGACAGTCAAGATTGTCGTGCGACATACACCAAAATGTTGCGCGACATACACCTTTTCGTCACTATAAATAGGCCAGCACCCTCGTGGGTTCTAGACAGGAGGTTGGACAGCAACAAACACCAACAAAAACAGCAAAACAATAACTTAGAAGAAGAATTATGGGCTTATGATCTAATTTTCTAGTCTTTCATCAAGCATTCTCGAGTATCGTCTTATTTCTGAAGAATTATCGAATCTATTCTCAAAACTCGACGTGTCCAGTCTTGGGAATCGAATTCTCGAAAATATCTGAAGAAAGAGAAGATTATTATCGCCGGAGATCTCTCTGCCGTATTATATTTTCTTTCTTATTATTATTCTCGTCGGGAAGGTAACAAAAGTCTCTTCTAGTAATTAAATAAGCGAAGTGGCAACATGGTTGTGCTAGATTCCTAAGCTCGAAAATCAGGTTTATCTGTGTACTTGTTTTATTTCTGTTGTTTTGTCCACGTTTTATTTGAATAAACTTATTGCCAAGTTACAAAGCAGTCTACCGTTTTCAAAACAAAAGACCCTGATAAAATCATTTGCAAAACCAGAAGAGTAAGCATATCACCATCCGGATAAAATTCTATTTTCAAAACCCGGACTGATAAGACTTATCTAGGAACTAAAATCAACATATCCTGTTTCTTTTATAGACTGCGACGTGTCTGATAAAACTCTCATCAAAGAGTTCTAGTTCCATATTAAATCAGTCCCGATATAAATCCGAACTTTTACAAAAGTAATTACAACACAATAAATCCGTCATTATCTGAGGAAATAATACGGGATACTTTTTCAAAATAAAAGGTTTTGTCATTTATATTTATGTCTTTCAAATAATAAAAACATCGGATCTCGGAACACAAAGGCTTTTCATACCCTTTCATGCTTTCCCTAAAAATTAGGGTTTTTATTCGAGAAGTAGTAGACTATCAATAAAAGCATCCAAGTTCTTCAACATAAAATAAACATATAAGTCCACTAGAGACCGAAAGGGCGGAATGGTGCTTAACACCTTCCCAAACCGTAATATAGTTCACGAACCCTATAGAATCCTGGTTTCGTAGACAAACGTGTAAAAAAGGCTTATCTGTAGCCTCTTCTCTTACACGACCCCTTTTTGTCCGTTTTCTCGTAAAACGTACTGGCGACTCTGAATAAACCCTCTTGTACCTAGAAATAGGATAGAGGTACACCCGATATGAATTATCAAAACACTCCAAGAAAATAGAATGACGGGATCCTTTCCGACGTTTTAGACGCCCAACGAATGGGAATGAGACCCGGGAGTCGCATTTGCGGATTCTCACAGTTTTTATTAAAATTGACTAGAGAAGTCATAGGAAAATTCCTTAATTATGCCACTGCTCCCTTGTTATGATTTTATATTGGATTTGATTCAACATTTGGGAGGATTTCCCATGATTTTTGTGAAAAGAAAACTTTGGTGAAATCCAATGGAATTTTATGATCTTGACTGTAAGCCAGATGGTGGCTTGTGATGTTTTTTGTACTATTTCTATTGTTGAATAGACGAGTGGATTATATGTGATTTTACTCGCAGAAGGGCAAGTGTTTTGGCTCGCAAACGTATAACTAGCCTTCCGAAGAAGGTCGGAACTTTAGACGATATGCCCGAGCAGGTTCCGGTTCGGAGTGGCCGCTAGTTATACGGGAAAACACATGGCAAGATGATCTGTGTAGGCCAAGGGAGAGTATGGCGAGATGGCATGTAATTAAGGTGTACATGCTAACTTAAGTGTCTAGTGGTTTCAAGTTTAGTGTTTTCAAGATGACATGCTTTAAATTATGTGATGCTTCGCTTGGACGATCGACAATTTGTATTGTCGTGTTAATTTGCATTTACAATCTTGGACACTGTTATGGAATATTGAATGGTAGAATTTAACAAGTTTTCGCGAAATTTTATTAGAAACAACATTCTGCATAATTTTTGTTCTTTGAGTTTCTCAAGATTCTAAATGATTTGAACACAAAATGGATATTTTTGTTGCTGTGTTTTTCTTATTTATTATCGAGTAATTTAGGTTTAACATTGCTAATGCAGAATGGTAGGCTTTACTAATTAATATTTTTGCAGGTCTTGGCCTACCGTATTATAATGGTATGTTATTAATAGTTTTGGTAAGCGTACGGGGTAAAAAACTACTTGCTACTACTTTGTTGAGAAACAACTATTTTTGTCTCGAAAAATGTGTGGAACTATTCGTCTTACCACGTAGTGAGATTTGAGTTAATTGTGTAAGATATGCACATATGAATTATGTGTTTTCATCATGGACATATTGGGTGATACATAATCAACTTATACCAGTATTTATATATTGACCCAAGTTGTCTCCATGCTTCTTGGGTACGTTCTCTTTATGAGCGCACGTAGCCCAGTTTTGTAGGTATCTATTAATGTGAATTTTTTTTTCAACTAGGCTAGTTTTAAAACTTATTTTGGAGAATGGGGTTGTTTTCATCTTATTTGGGTAAAATGGGTACTTTTTAAAAACGCCAAAAATAATGGCGATTTTACATTAAAAACGCCATTTGTAATGGCGTTTTTTTCATTTTACTAAATTAATAAAATCGCTAGAAGGGGTGCCGGTTTTGACATTAAAAACGCCATCTAATGTGGCGATTTTATGCTCATAATTTTGCCCAAAAATCGCCATTAGGAGTGGCGGTTTTAACCCAAAAAATGCCACCTCTTGCGCAGTTTTTGAGCTTCACCGTGTACTCTCTCTCTCTCTCCCTTCCATTCAAACACTTGAAACAAAAAAAAGGGGAAGAATCAGTGGCTCAGCAGTGTGCACCATCCCCACCGACTTCTCTTCCCCGTTCACATTAAAAAAAACCAAAGAACCAGTGCTCCCAAATTCGCCGTCCGTGCTCCTAACGAGGTGGAGCTCCGCCGTGCAGCTCCGACGCAGCTCCGACCGTGCTCCCAAATCAACTTCGAATGAGGTAGAGCTCCGCCATTGAGGTCCGAATTTCAGCTCCAACCGTGCTCCGAAATTAGCTTGGAATGAGGTATGTAATATGAGCCCGAATCAATGTTTTACCAAGTAGTTATGATGGTATATATATGGATTTTGAATGATGTTTGTGGGGTTAACAGTTTGCTTGATTTGAAGGGTGTTTATGTGGGGTTTGTGTGGGGTTTTTTATGGGTTTTGTGTTGGTTGTGATGAATCATCGAGGTGGGGTATCGGCGGATTTGTCGGGTTTGTTGGATTTGTTGGGTTGGATTTGTTTTACGTATAATTTTTTTTATAGATTAACAATTCCGCTTTTGTAATTTAATGATCTTGATGTTGAAATTGTACATGTTTGAAGCTAAAGTGCAGCCAAATAATGGTACCTTTTATCCTTGTTCTTATTCTTATTTTATCTTTCAAAGGTTTGATTGTATTTGAAATTATCTTAATAAGAGAAAATTTGCATAATTTAATCATAGAATGAAGATAATCACAATTATTCTATGAAGTAACAATTAAAATTTGTATAGCAAAATTAATGAATGACTTTGCAGCAAGATGAATGACTTTGCAGCAAAAGTAAAGTAAAAATGAATATAACTACTTAAAATTTGGGATAGGTTTTCATTTGTCCCAGGTAAAGGTATTTTAAATTTGGCATGGGTTTTCAAATTAAATGAATATGACTTGCACCTTTTTTTTTAAATAAAATAAAATAAAAATGATGTAAACGAAATCTTGTAGAGTTTAGTAATTTTTTTTTGTTTTTGGTTTAGATATTTTTTAGTAATACATATATTCAAATCAATTTTTATGTGCTTTAATTAATTTTTTATTTGCAAAACAGTTGCTAGTTGTGGGCTACTAAATAGAAATTCAATCAAACCCACCAGATGTTTAGTATCAGTATGTTGGTTATCCCAGTAATTATTAATTTGAAATAAACATAGCATCCACAAGAATGAGGATAATCACAATTATTCTATGAAGTAACACATGGGCGGCCAAGGGTAGAAGATGTTATTTTTACTCAAATATATTTATCTAACATAAAAATTAAACATTCATCTAGCAATTATTTGTTAGTTAGAACAAATCTGATAAACATTAATGTGATATAGACCTATTATTCTAACTAATACATGCCTAGTAGTCACAATATATGTATATATAAACATTAATGTCAATACACGATTCGATTGTAGGCAATTAGCCTCATTAGTATATTTAAATATTAAATTTTGTGTATATTAAGTTATGGCATTTTTAATGCAAAAATAATTTTTTACTGTATCAGAGTTTACGTTGTTTATATTATTGGGGTTAAATATTAGTCAATAATTTTATTTTATTTTATTTTTACATAATTCTATAATTATGATATAACTTGTTTAATTGATCTTGATTAGTATAAATACATTATATATATATATATATATATTATAAGTATAAGTACATTATATATTATTAATATATATTTAGAGAACATTATACATTATTTACTACTAATCTTTCCGTTAAAACTTGTTTTTATAAAAATTGTGACTTTAGCACCATAAAATAATTACGATAATTCAATGATACATTGTTATGCATTTGTATTACTTAATGAATATATTTATTTAAATTTTCACATATGTTATTGGTTTGTTTGTTATGTACAATTCATAAATATGCATGCTTCTTAATTTGTATCTAATAAAAACGTACATAAAACTTTCCTTTTGTAGATGGATCCTGGTCCACAAGATCGTCGTGTTTTGTATTTACAGGAGCAGCATAGGTCATCTGCTATATGGGCAGGCAATGACCCTGGCTTGTTGGATCCACGTAGAAGTGATACCGAGTTCAATCGAGCTGATGGACAGCATATTATCTTGCCTGCAAGAGTGCAACAAATATTATTATGGGCGGGCTTCTATGGAGTGTACCGCGTAGGTCACATTCAGTACGACCACGCGTTGATTTCAACTATGGTTGAGCGATGGCGGCAGGAAACGCACACATTTCATCTTCCAGTTGGGGAGTGCAGTATCACACTACAGGATGTAACTGTATTGCTTGGTTTACCGATTGATGGCCTTGCTGTTACTACCCCTCCATTGGATGCCCCTCCGACCAATGTGTGTGAGCGTGTATTGGGCATCCGACCACCGGCCCACGCTCTGAGGAATTCAAAGTTGAAGTTGTCTTGGATTACCACTACTTTTTGGGAGATCCCTGCCGACAATGCTGACGACGTTGTTATCGAGCGATATGCACGAGCATGGATTATTCAGTCACTCGGCGGTTCTATTTTAGCTGACAAGTCGTCAGCATTTGTGAAGGTTTCGTTATTTCCACTACTTCACAATTTAAATGCGGTGGGGCATTCTAGTTGGGGGGCCGTCGCACTAGCAGTGTTATATAGGGACATGTGCCGGGGTTGTCGTATAAGAGCAAAGCAGATTGCAAGTCCTCTGCTATTGTTGCAGGTAAACATTAATCTCGACAGAGTTATGATTTTAAATTTATTTCATTTACAAATAGGGCTTTGTCTTTTTTTATAGCTATGGTGTTGGGAGAGGTTCTCGCACATTCGACCCCGACGGGTCGGTATTATTATTGACAAAGAGGAGGAGGCCGTTTATATTGATAGACCACCACACGGAGCTAGGTATAATGCTATATAGATATTTTGTTGTCAATATATGATATGGTTAATTTTGACACCCTATATGACCTTAATATAGGTGGCGGGCGAGATTTTTATTGGATCGAACTCCAATACATGTTCTGACTTATTACAAGGACCAGCTAGATCATATGCGAGCAGAACAGGTTATTCAAATGAATTTGATTTATGATTAATATCAATTTTCTAGTGTGGGAGCGAGTTGATACATTTTTTAGTCAATGTATTTATTTTTATGATTCTGTTTGCGACAATTACATATAAATTCTTGAATGTTGATTAAGAGATGAACTTGTTTGGTATCTTGAAATAAATTTGTTAAACAGGTTGATATATAAATTTTGGATTATTATAGAAACAAAAGAAACTCTGCCGAAATTTTTTAAAATTAATAATTTACTTTGGTTGTTTAATTATTGTTTTGATGTCAATTTGAATATTCATATATTCTATTTAATAATTTACATATTATTATATTCATAAGTTGTTTTTAATTATTTACAGATGATCTGGCAGCCTTACACCGCCCATGTTATGGCAACCGTGCCTCCCTACTGTCTTGCTAGGCATGCTATATGGCAGACGCGGTCACCGCTTATATGCTTTGAGATAGTGGAGTGGCACCTCCCCGACAGAGTGATGCGTCAATTTGGTTTGCAACAAAACATCCCTATTGATTTTGACACAAATGAGGGATTGCACGATACAGATCTTAGGGGGAAGGGGCGAGGAGATCCCGTTGATTGAATGCATCATCATCACGAGTTTATTGATTTTTGGGACTGCCGACTGGATCATGTAGTTACCGCGGATATGTTGGAAGGCCCGATTCAGTACGACCACCCCTATATGGTTTGGTTTTGTACTGTTACTCGACGCTTTATACTTGCAGCACCAGAGCTGCCTCCTGAGTTCGGTCCTGAGTCCGTAGGAGTCACTTTGGAGATACTGGTAATTTTTTATTTGCATAAATATGTAATTTCGAGTTTTTTTTATTTTTTAATTACGTATTTATATTATACTTTCATGTTACAGGGTAATGCGCTTGCTAAGATATATGCATTAGCAATGAACCATCCAATGCGAGCGATCACAGGAGATGCCACATCGGAGGAGATATCTAACTTAGCACATACTGCTCTTGTTAGGGTGCATCAGGAGTTCCGGCTATCTGTTGATCCATTACAAGTCCCCAACCCTATACCATGTCTCATCGAATGCTGGTCCATCTACTTTTTCACATCCCACTATTGCCGCTCCTGATGCGAGTACTACTACTACTGCTGCAACTCCTGCTGCTCCTGATGATATTGCTCCTGCTACTACTACTACTACTACTACTACTACTACTACTACTACTACTACTACTACTACTACTACTACTACTATTATTGATGTTCTTATTGCTACTACCACCATGTTACCCACCACTATTGCTGGTCTTGATGTTACTACGACTGCTGATATTGCTACTGATGTTGCTATTGATGCTGCTACTACTACCGCCACCATCTTACCCATCGCTACTGCTGCTCCTGATGCTACTACTATTGCTGCTGGTGGTTGTACTGGTAGCAGTAGTACTACTACTGCTATTGATGATGCTACTATTACTACTACTGCTGATGCTACTGCTACTGCTACTAGTACTTCTACCATGTTGTCTTCCCCACCGCCCTCCATCTTTTCACCGCCTGATACATTCTTTTCTCCATCGGACCCCATCTTATCACATCCAGTTACGCTATCTTCACCACCGGAGTCTAGCGTAGCCCAACCCAGTGTGACAGACTTTTCAACCCTCCCAACCATATTCGAGGATAATGACCTGCGACAATATGTGACTATATTGACTATGGCTTCATCATTTACTTCACCTGGCGTGTCGCAGAAGGTTCCGCCTATGGCTTCACAGTCACCTGCACTTATACCCGCGCAGCCTTCTGCGGGTTTGACACAGTTGGTCATCCCAGAGATTGTAGATGTACCTTTGCAGTCTACTGGTATAGTTCGAGGGAGAGGTAGACCAAAGTGTAGGGGGAGGGGCAGAGGTGGGGGTGTAGAATTAGACACCCATGCAACTTTGGAGAGGGGTGAGAGGCCGAAGAGGAAAAGAAAAAAATCTAGTTGTGGTACGTAGTAGGTTATTTGTATAAATTAACCATGAATTTTTGTATAAGTTAATTGTGGCAAGTAGACACCCATGCAGCTTTGTATTGCTTATTTGTATAAATTAGCCATGAATTTTTATAAAAAAAATTTGTTGTATATTAACTATATTACGAGTTTTGCCAACAACTATTTTTATGCATTACGCAGATGATGTGATAAATTGTGTACGGAGAAAACAATACATGGAACGAATACCAAATTTGCAAATAAGTTGTAGATAAAATTAAAATACAACATTTTTTAACGTTGCAGAGACAGTACACTATTAACCGATTACAACTTGATACATGAAAGAAATTAAAACATTTAAAGACATAAATGTGAACATTATATACTGTCTTAAATTTTAATTGAGATAGTCCTTAAGGAACTCCCAGTAAATTATATAGGGAAAGTTTACGCCTTCTTCCACAAAGTACATGAGATAGGCGTGATCCTTCTGCAGGAATTCAAAGATAAACACAGATAATAAATATCTTAAAATTAACATCAATTAAATTTTTCTAAAATCTACTTACTGAAAGAAGTTCTTCCCATTTCCCTCTCAATATTGCCGTAGAATTTTGCGAGATAATGGCCCCTACGGGCAGGGTCGGCAGTTTACCATCTTGGATTGGGAGTAGGCATTTCCTTCTCATTATAAAGGCGGTTAATTTTTTTCACCGCCGGTTCAACCTTTGCCCACAAGTGATAAAGTTGATCAAGCGTCACAACCCTGTCTTTCCATAAAGAGTTTTCCTTTTTATGTGCTGCATTAAAAATTTCTGCCATTTTCTCCCACATTTGCGGGTTATCCCGCTCACACCACTTACCATCATGCGTCACTAGTTTCCAACCATCACACAGCAAAATTTCATCAGGCATTGAAAATCCATCGATGTTTTTAGATTTGTTATTGTTTGAACTAGAAGATGCCATTGTTTTCTAACACTGAGATAAATAAAATTCATGAGATAAATAAAATTCATAATTTTTTTATAATGCTGTGCATAGCATAGGCGTGCATTGGAACAATAAACTCAACATCCGCATACTTAACAAATAAATTCAACATCAGCATACTTAACAAATACAATAATAAATTAATATAACATAAAGATTCTAATAAGTTACATAATAAGATAAACACAAATATATGAACAACATATTAATTCAAATTCAGCATAAGTTAACATAATGATCCTAATAACTGAAAGTTTGAAATTAGAAAGATATAAATAATAAATTTATAGTACACATCTAATTATGAGGTGGTAACAACTGTTTCTTCTTATTTCGGGGACAAGTACGACGATCATGTCCCGCCTCTCCACAAATCCCACATTGGTTTTTCCTTCGATGATCGCTTACATCCATCTCGTTATGAATACGTCTAGATGGACGACCTTTTTGACGCAACAAATTTGGATTAGGGATTAGAACACCGCCAATAGGGGATTGTAAATTGTCTTCCCAATAATCTTCTGGCAAAGCAGGATACAGAGTACGAGAATAGGTCCCCACGTACGCCTCAAGCAACAAGTATTGATCAATTAAATACTTTGGATCTACCCTTAGTTCTGCACACACCGCAATGACATGTGCACAAGGATATTTATAAATTTTCCACCTCCCGCAGCTGCACGTGCCTTCCAAGATGTTTACATTCTTCACATTTCCTTTGGCTGATATGACGAATGCCACTTCCTTCGAATTATTATGCCTAAAAATAGTATATTTGGCGATATCCTTCATATGTTCTGATAATTTCGTGGCCATGAATGGTGTGTGTTCTAACTCTGGATTATTAAGCCTCTTTTTTTCCTTGCTCACCTTTTTCGCAAAAATACATAACAAGGCGATGAAAAATAAGCTTCATCGACGCAGTAACAGGCAAAGACCTCGCTCCAATTAAAACACCGTTGAAAACCTCTGAAATATTTGTCGTCGTTATTCCATAGCGATACCCTCCATCATAAACAAGAGTCCACTTTTCTCGGGGAATTTCGTTTAGCCACCTCCATGGTTTTTTTCCTTCGCTCTCCTGTAGTTCATCGTACTCTTTTATCATGGCCATGTACTTATTAAATTTCGGCAAGCAATAAGCAGTGGCAGCCTTCCACATTAGTAACCTTAAAGTCTCATCTGCTTTGCATTTGCTTGTGAAGTTACTACGAACATGTCGCATACAGAACCGATGGTACGTCATCGGCTCTTGAAATTGTGGATGGGAATTTATTACAGATAGTATGCCCCTGTGCTGATCAGATATCAAGCAGATGCCATCTCGTCCCTTCACGACATAATGCCAAAGCCGTGTGAGAAAATAATACCATGTATCATGGCATTCCTCATCGCCATATTCAAACGCAAGTGGAAATATTCCTTCGCTCGCATCCATGGCCATTGCAACGAATAATTTCTCATTATACTTGCCATGTAGATGTGTTGCGTCTATACTAATAACAGGCCGACAATGCCCAAAGCCTTCAATGGACACACTGAAGGCCCAAAAGTTCTTGTTAAAAATTTGATAATGGCCATCATACTGCTTCGATTTACACTCGTGAATCGTGTGTGGGTTGTTGTACTTAATAGCGGCCAAAATGTCGGCATAATAACATACCAGTCTTTCCAATTTCCAAATAATTTTTCAATAGCCTTCTACTTCGCATTCCATGCCTTTCAATACGAAATCTTGTAACCATATTGATCCTTGACAAAAGCGACGATAACATAAATCTTAAGACCGGGATCAACCTTAATCAGGTGTTTTACTTTGCTAGCAATAAATTTGCAGTCCAAATGTTTGTGAGTTAGTTTCAGCCGGTCAAATGTGCATGTGTGAGGACCATCATACTTGGGTATCTCAAATTGCCCGTGTTTCTTCTTCCTTTTACAAGCACGAAGTCGCCATTTGCACCCTATTTCATGCAATTTACACCTAATTGCCCATGTATCTGCCTTTGATTTATCGACAATAAATTCATTTGAATTCTTAATGGCAAATTATTTCACTATGAACACCTCATTTTGCGACCCCCGCAAAAATTATGATTTTCAAAGAAATGAACACGCATGCATGCACGAGCATTTTTGGATGCACGAGCATTTTTGGATGCACAAAAACTATGTACATGTGATATAGGTCAAAGAAGAAAGCCGAAAGGACCTCGAATGAGGAGTTATAGAATTATCGAAAATTATCGGAATTGAAAACCATCAAAACTCCTGAAAACTTGTGAAAGGAGAGTTACGCATTTCGGATCATCCTCAAACTTTGAGAGTTGTTATACATTACCAAAAGGAGTAGCATACTCAAAAATCAGCTCAATCCGACGGTCGGATCTCCGAAAATTCAGAAAATCACAAGTTTATTTCGGGTGGTCAAATGGAGGTCTTCTCGAAGTTAAAATGGTTTGAAGTTTGGTAAGTGGATAGGCCTTATTGTGGGGAAGAACATATTCTAAATTCAGCTTTGTTGGACATGGGATCCTCAAGAATCAATTAGTCTATCGTGCAATTCTAGTCGAAATGTCCTTCGTAGCAAATTAAAATAAATATTGGCCTTCTCGAATTCTGATCGACCTCAAATTTGGACACAAGCTAGAAAACATTTGGAGGGAAAACATATCCGAAAATTAGAATAATCCAACATCTAGAAGTTTAGTGCTTGAGGTTTTTGTACGCAAATACGTTTCCTATGCGGGAACAAACTCTTTGTACCAATTCGAAGAGACCGAGTCCTTCCCGAACTCCGATCGTCTTCAAATTTTTACAGAATCTAGAAGACTTATATTGACAATACATATCCAAAATTAAGCATGATCCAAAGGTTAGAACCTGACTTGTCGTGCAAACAAAGGACCTTGTCTACAACAAGTACCTTTCCTACTCGGACACAAACTCTTCGTACCAATAAGAACGAAAGGAGACCTTTCCGAATTCTGATCGACCTGAAATGTTTACACGATCTAGAAGATTCCTATTTACAACACATATCCAAAAATGAGGATGATCCAACGGTGGGAAGTCTTCGCGATAATTTCCAAGAGTCCTAGTTGCAATCTCTTTTCTTGCTCTCCAAGTATTTTCTTCAACTATAAATAGACCCCCCTCCATTCATTATTTTCATCTACAATCAAGGGTATTTCGTGGTACACACCAAGAGATCCTTATTCTCTCCCTTCAAGGAGGCTCGGGTATAATTTTCTCTCTCTTCTTTTATTTATTCGTCAGTTTTATAATTTATATTCTTGTTTGCATAATTTCTATCACTTAATAGCTTTTCAAAACCCTTTTTCAAATTGTTTTTCAAAACCAAAGGCGTATAACAAACCCTAATCCAATTCCAAAATAGTATTATTACTTTCTTACTTTTCCAAAAGCCCGGATTAACGGCATTGTTATACGAAAGAATCGATAATTGCTATATATCCAATCTAACTCATAGATTGCGGTGTGTATGTGATAAATACTCGATTATGAGAGCACTACTGCCATCTATACCGGTTTAATCAATAGACTATGGTACATGATCGGTCAAGTCACCTCATATCATATCGAGTATAAGATTCCACATTGAATCAGTTTCCGAAAAGCCCAATACTTTACAAAATCACTTGTTTCATTGCATTTATTATTCTCAAATTCTCTTTTTTTTCAAATCACACACACTTATTTTTAAATTATGGGCGAACTAGGAAACACATCGTTTTCATCCCAATCCCAAAATCCCGATTTCTAAGGCAAGCACGAAAAGCTGTAAAGTAATATCAATAGCATGCAAGAACTGAATTATAACACACGCATATTCTACTCAAGAGACCGAAAGGGCGAATTGGGTGCCTAACACCTTCCGATTCGTAACTTAATCCCCGAACCTTCGAATCAACTGGTTTCGCATACATTGTGTATAAGAGGATATTTAGTCCATAAATACGTCTCTTTTACACAAATATTTTTTGTTTGTTTAGTAAAACAAACTGGCGACTCTTATTCTTTTCAAAACCGATTTCCAAATCAACAAACGGAATCGCCGCCCATGAGGACCCCCGGGCATCGAGAACGCGGGTTCTCACATTCACGGCAATCTTGAACTTTTCTTTAGTCTCGTAAATCAGGCCCTTTCACAAATTATTTTCACCCACTAATTGCTCATTCATCACCACATCTTGATCCACATACGTAACATTAAATTGTGTGTAAAATGGCGGTACATCTTCCGCAACCTGCTCAATCTGGTTCGATTCTTCGCATTCATCGCTGTCAGTCTCGCTGAATTCAGTGAAACTGTCGAATTTTGATTCCCAGTCCGTGTCATCTCCACTGGCACCATCAGATTGTATGCCATCTCCGAACTCATACATGGGTTCGGGAATAGGTTAAGATAAATTAGAAATATTTCTGTTACTCCCATCAAATTTGACCTTTCGTGACGGCCGCGAACTAGAAAGCAAATCACAAACAGGAATGTATTCTGTCGATGGTGGAGTGCTGTACAACCCAGATAATGGAATGTTGTCCCCAATTGGGAGGGCATCATAATTCATGTAAATTTGTTCTATATACAACTCAATTACATTCACACTAGGAGCATTCAAAACCGTACCCATTGCAAACTGTAAACTTTTGTCATCATTAATTTCGTAAAGGAAGTAACTGCATGTATTTGTTGTTACAAACATTGGACATCTACATAAAATCTTTAATGTAAATGGCGAGCTGTCAACATCCATAGCTGAATAAATCATTCCAACTAATTCCAAGTAAGTAGAATCTTCTTTAAACACAATGCCTGTTTTATGCTGCATATCATAACTCCAACCATACTCCCCGTTAATAATATTACCGCCCAAAATAGAAGCATAAAAACTTGTCTGGTTGGAATTATTCACCTTCAATACAATTAATCAAATTTATCACCAATTAATTATAAATAATTTCTTTAAAATTGCCAAGGCATACAATATTATACATGGATATCAAATTCTTAAGTTAGGCTGCCACTAAAACAAATAATTATCGGATCATCAACTAGATATACATATCATAAAATAAATAAGGCTGCGATCTCTATCATAAAATATATACTCTAGAAACTATTAATTTATTATTTTGTAATATGATCTTTCATATACGTGTTTTTATTATATATATATATAATTTTGGTAAAAAGATATTGACAATTAAAAATATTAATATCAAACACAAGAAAACATATTTGATCTTATTTTGTAAATCTAGATGAGTAAGCTTTAAATTTACAAATGTTATTAAATCCCGAATTTTCATTCTTTCTCTCTCTCTCCCACTTTTCTCTCTCATTAACATATTTTAAAATTTTGATATACATAACTTTAAATACAAAAGTTAGATATTATTATAATTTGCATTATTTTAATTTACTTGAATACACATACAAACATTTTTACAGTTTGCGTTTTTAAAATTAAATAAAAATTATTGTTATGTAACTGATTTTTTTATTCTAAAAAATATGATAATAAATTCAAGAACACACATACAAACATTCTACATATTATAAATCTATATCACACAATGACATATATACATTTTTCATAAATTTAACATATACCCATAAATACATACATTCTGAATATATAGATCTACATATATACAATTGATCTAAAAATAGAAATAATAAAACCTCATTTATTCTTCTTGTAGGTTAATAATATATGAAATATAAAAATATATTATAAATAAAATACTACAAATAGATATACATACCTTCTTTTGTTATGATGATGAAAAATAAGTTAAGATGAGAAAGCAGCAAGAAAATGAAGAACTCCAACTGAGAAATGAAGAACAAGCAGCTCTCAAGAAAACAGTCTAAACTTGTGAATGAAAATATGTTACGGCGGCTGTAACTTTGTTAAAATTTATATCTTTGTCATTTAGGGTTCACTTGATTTTGCATGGAACTGAGAGCCATTTTAAAAACGTTGATTGAGGTGGCGCTTTTTTAAAAAAAAAACGCCATTAGAGGTGGCATTTTTTGTTTGTTTTTTTTTTTGGTTTGGTTTCAAGTGTTTGGAGAGTAGACGGTGAAGCTCAAAAACGGCACAAGAGGTGGCGTTTTTTGGGTTAAAACCACCACTCCTAATGGCGATTTTTGGGCAAAATTAGGAGCATAAAATTGCCACATTAGATGGCGTTTTAACGTCAAAACCATCACCCTTTCTGGCGATTTTATTAATTTAGTAAAATGAAAAAAACGCCATTACAAATGGCGTTTTTAATGTAAAATCGCCATTATTTTTGGCGTTTTTAAAAAGTACCCCTTTTACCCAAATAAGATGAAAACAATCCCATTCTCCAAAATAAGTTTAAAAACTAGCCTAGTTGAAAAAAAAATTCTATTAATTAATGTGCTTCGTTGATTGTGTTAGGAGCTTTACTTGAAGTTTATTTTCTTTTATTTTTGTAAATTATATATAGTTTGTTGGACTTTGGGAACGGCGTCGGTTTAGATACTCTAGCCAACTATTTTAATAAAGTAATTCTATTTTGTTTTTATTATGTAAATTAAACTTTTTAAATAAGGTTTGGATATTAAAGTTTTGTTTATTATGCAAACATTTATAAGGGATTTTGATTTAAGATTAAATTTTAGCTTTTGAGAATGAGTTTTAAGTTAATTGTTGTTTCTAATTTTCACCCCTGGTAGTTGGACGGGCGAGTACACGTGTATTAATTGGGTAATCGGGGTGTGACATTCTTCGAACTACTTGGCCCTTCATCATTCCATTTCCGCTTATTGGCCTTTGGCTTATCTTCCACGACATTTGCTTTAAATGTCATAGAGTTAACCATGCTTCTCTTATCGAACCCCTGGTTATCCTCCTCAATACAGATATAGAGAGTGAGGTTTTCCAGATTCATCTCTTTTCGCTTATGCTCTAGGTAACTCTTGAAATCCTTCCAGGGCGGAGGTAATTTTTCAATTATTACCGCCACTTGAAATGATTCGCTGAGTGTCATACCCTCCGCTTCAATCTTATGGAGTATGATTTGGAAGTCATCCAATTAACTTACGACCGACTTGGAATCAACCATCTTGTAATCAAGAAATTTTTCGATGATGAATTTTTTCGTCTCGGCATCCTCGATACTATATTTCTTCTCCATTTTTCCCTAAAGTTCCTTAGAACTAGTACAAGGACTATAAATCTTATAAAGGCTATCGTCCAAACCGCCGAAGAGATAGTTACGTCATAGGAAATCTCTATGTTTTCAAGCATCAACTGTCGCAATTTTCACCTAGTCGGTTTCCTCTTCTTCCAACTAAGGAATCATTTTTTTAAGAAACTTTGAGAAATGGAGGGTGGTCAAATAGAAGAGCATCTTTTGGTGCCAAAGCTTAAAATTCGGACCCTTGAATTTGTCTGATTTTTCAGCGTGACTGAGATTCACATTGAGAATCACGTTGGTTAAATTGGTGGAAGAACTTTCCATTTCTATTACACAAACAGAAACACCAACAATCAAACACATGAAGTGTTTATTATACTCAAAAATGAATTTTGGTATATAATACAAGTGGTTAAATAATAATGTATATATGTATACAACACAAACAAGAATTACGGCAATCAAACAATAAACATAGCCATACACTAACAAGTTGAATTAAATAAATACACAGATACATTTGTCATTGGCATAAACAGTGACAAATGAATCTGGTCACTGTTAAAAACTATGACAATTATGGCAGGGAAAAGGAAAAACTGCACTATTCATCTTCTTGGCCAACAACCAAATGAAAAGTATATATATATATATTGACACAACAAATCAATATATATATATGTATGTATACTCATATGTAGGGCCAAATCAAAACATATATATTTATTTTAATGTAAAAAGAATGCATGATACTATATAAGGATGTTCTGATTTATATAAAAGTATACATATATATAAATTAAATAAACGAATATGACTATATATATACATTAAAAAGAACAACAATATATTTACATATATTTTATTGTTAAAGATTCCTTCAAGTATTCATAAATTCATATATAATAAAATATATGTATACAAATCATACATTATACGTGTGTATTGGTTTTAAGCAACATATATAATATATATATATATATATACATATGTAATTAATCAAAGTCACATATATATTACTGTATATATATAAGTTATTAAGGGTTTTAACTAAAAGCAAAACACCCATGCGGGCTAAAACAATACACAATACAAGCAAGATATCAAAATAGAGTATTATATATATATATATATATATATTAACAAGTGGTCAAAGTCAGCAGTGAATTAAGTTATAGGGGCAATTGCTCAACAATGTATTGATCGAAATATATGTTTAATTATTATATCATAATTGCTTTAAGATTGTTGATAGTACTGACAGAATTTATGCCCAATACAAATTTATATATATATATACATTAAAAATAGTGTACATATAACAATCAAACATGTCAAAAAATAGAATACATATACAATATATATAAACACAATTTAAACAACAACAAATAGAAATTGTTACTCACTTGAACAAATTTATAGAAACAATTTGAGAAGATGATAGATTAAAATTCGAGCCCTGCAATGTACTGTCTCCTTAAAGAATTTTTTTCCTCTCTTCGGTGCTAAAGATTGCGATGAACAATTGCTTCCCATGATAGAATGGATTTATTTTGTATTGGTAGCACTCCCAAACAAACCCAACGAACTCAAATTTGGTGTAATGTTTGAACTTTTAGAGATAGAGAGATGGTTTCCTCTGCCTTGTTTTTGTTTTTGTTGTATATCTTTTTAAAGAAGATATAACTCTTAAAAAAAATAAAGAAGAGGAACCAACGGACAAAAGACTGAAAAAGAGAGGTTGGGACTCTTGGACATGAAAATGACTCTTTGGACAATAACTGCAGGCCGAACAAACAGGTTTGTGACCTTCGGTCACTAACTGCCAAACAAACAAGATGTTGACCTTGAAGGTCTTAATCTTATTTTGATAATAACAATAAATCAATCATGTGTAATTTAACATGTTCTTGATATAAGATTATAGATTTCTTATTTGGAAAATCAAGAATAGCATGATTGCTCAAAGGAAGTTTGACAAGGATCATTCAATCAATATCCGATCAAGTCAACGAAGCATTGAACTAAAACCGATCTATCCGAATCAAGATCATTCTTCTACAAGCGTTGGACAAGACAAGAAGATCAATCTCATCACTCACAAGCTAGCAATGCATTTAATGAAGCATAAAAGATCAAGGATCATATACTAAAGCTTCAAGGGAAAAGCTTCAAGTGAAGAATCAATTTAAAGAAACAAATCGAAACATTCGAAGACTCACCTATTCGGTAATTGAGTGTTTGCTTAGGATTAATGTAAAGTTTCTTAATTGATTGATTATATAGCTCAAATATGAACTTACATCATTGTTAGATTGATCAAAATCAGTTTGAATCAAAATTTCTTTGAAAACACCATTCTTGCAAAAATCGGTTTTCAAATAATTTCATATTAAATTGATTTGAGCATATTTTGAGCTCTCATGAAAATAGGTGTCTTAGGATAATATATTTGACCTATCCCAAGCATCAAAATTGCTTTTGGAACTTAATTGCAAAAATGTTTATTTTTTCCCTTTCTAGATTCGCTCTGTTTTTGCGCAGTTTTGATCTAACAGTTTGATGGATGCCTTCCCGAACTCCGATCATTATGAAATTTGGATAGAAGTTATATAACACATTATAGTACTTATATCCAAAATTTCATCAAGTTCCAATGGCTGGATAATGAGATATGATCAAAACAAATCGGGAAAAATTTGCTGTCTGCAGCAATCTATCTAAACAGGCCAGCAGAGGTCATCAGTCGACTAAGGAGCCTTGCTCAGTCGACTGATGACCTGAATATAGCCGTTGGGAGTTGTCCTTTTTGCCTTTTTGAGTCTAAATCATCACCCAAACCCTTCAAACGGCTATATCTCTTTTGGGACTATATATTGGACCTCCTAGACACATTTTGATAAGCTTGAACACTTCTACAAATATATTTTTCATCTATCCAAAGTCAAGCTATTTTATTAATCATTCATATTCATCATTTGAGCTATCTATTTGATAAATCAAGCAAACTCTAGTGTGAGCTTCATATTGTATCTTATACACACTTAGATAGAGTTGTTCATTGGTGTGAGTCACCAAACAATTGTATTAGACAATTTATGAGAGGTAAATCTCATAAGATAGACAAGAAGGTAAATTCTTGTTGAGTGAAATTGTGAAAGGTAAATCTCATAGTTAGCAAGAGGGATTTTTGTGGGAATATTGTGGTCAAGAAATATTTGTAAAGAGTGTAGTGAGAAGAATTACACTTGTAGAGGTTTGATCTTCACCCGGAAGGAGATTGATTTTAGTGAAAATTCTTGGGGAACTAACCGAGCGCGGATTATGGTTTGGTAAACCAAAACCGTGTGGACAAAAAGCCTTGGACTTCAAATCGGTTCAATCTTTCTAACTCAATCTCTTTATTTACTTGTTATATTATTGTTTGCTTGAGATTGTTTATTTGATTGCATTTCTTGATAATTTGTTTTGTAAATTTGTTTTACTTAAACATTGTTAGAAAAGTTTTTAAATTACGCATTAAGTTTTAAAAACCCTATTCACCCCCCATCTAGGGTTATTTTCCGACCAACACAAGACTCTTGGGCAATAACTGATAAACAAAACTAATTCTTATTCAATTTCCAACAACGACCTCCCTTGCTTGATTGTTAGATCGACTGTCATCTCTTTTTATAATAGTTCATTTATGTCGGTTTAATAAAATCCAGGCTTATTATAATGTGATTTGTTGTGTATATAATTTTCTTAATATATGTTTTGGGTTGCACAATGTTTAAATATTATGTATTTTTGTTCAATCTCACTATTTTCTAACTATTATTTTTTTTATGCCGCCGTACCTTGCGGCATGGGTAATACCTAGTATATTATTATTATAAAAAGAAGAAGATAATATTACATGAATACTCTTAGCCAGTATACTATTGTTGCTTTTTCAATTTCTTTTATAAATGATCTATATCCAAACATAATGATTTCTTAGGAGAAGAGGGGTGGCCGGGTGATAGGCAACCCCCACCTTTATCTTGAGGTCAAAGGTTCGACTCATGGGGTGGGAGGGGGTTTCTTTATTTTGTAGAATTAAGGGAGAGACTTAGACCTCCCTTAATTTTTATTTATTTTTTTAAAAAAAGAAAAAAGAAAAACCAACTTAATGATTTCTTGGTGAGCTAACCTTGTGCGAATATGCCCATATGTGTCTGGTGCTTTTAATACAACAACTATTAGAAGAATTAAGGGTAAACTATATTTTGCCCACCTGAACTATTACTTGAAGTGGTAATTTGCCTATTAAATTATTAATTTTAATAACTTTTACTACAAACTACCGATTTTGTTGCAATTTATCTCAAATCGCTAATGGGATTAAAAAATAGATATAATTTGAGGGCCAAATTGAAAATTTACAAAAGGATTGCACTTTGCTCTCCTAAATTATTGTCCAAGTAGCACTTCGTCCATTAAACTATTGAGTTTAGCATTTTTTACTACAAATAATTGATTTTGTCGCAACTCATCTTAAATCGCTAACCAGGTTTAAAAAAAGATGGAATTTAATTCATCTATGTATTGGCCCATTTAAACAAATAGATGAAATGGAGGGATTTGAAATTGAAGGTGGGTTTGAAGGCGAAGATTTGTGGGTTTTATGGATACAGTGATAGAGAGTCATCGTGGATAAGGCGGTACATAGAAAAGGGGATTTGTTCGTGATAGAGAGAGGATCACTAGAGGTTTATGGATTAGAGAAGAAAGGGCTTAGATTTGTTGTTATAAATTAAAGGAAATTTGAGAAAATGAGTTCAGATCTGATTCACTACTGTGGTCACCATTAATGGATGGGAGAGAATTGCCGAGAAGACAAGTGGGGAAAATGATTCTTATAGAGAAAGTCGTGGATGAGGTAGTGCATAGAGTAAGGAATTGTCGGAGAGAGGATGAGATTTATTAAATGTAAATTTTCATGCTTGCGGGCGTAATTCATCTCTTCTAAATTAAATTAAAATTTAATTTTTAAGTCTTATTCTTTTTAAAAATACTAAATGTAACATCCATGAGTTGCCCAAGTGATTGATAATTGTGTAGTTTTTATCGTTACCCGAGTTTGAATCCCTTCCCCAATGGAACACATTGATATACCCTTTGCATCTATCAAAAAAAAAAGGTTTATACGTAACACAATCAACGGTTAAAAACAAAACTTGTTTATCAAGTCAGCCGGTGAACATGAATGAGCGCATTATATGTAACATAATCAATTGTTGAAAACAAAATACGTTTATCAAGTGAGTGGGCTAGCCTAACTACATGGTAAAAGTGCTTGGCCGGGGAATCCAGGGTTCGAGTGTCACTTGAAGTTATGATGGTGTGTTTTTTTTGTTTTTTATTATTGCCGGAAATAAAGAGATTTAAATATTTTTTTATATAAAAAATTGTTTACCATGCAATTTGTTATATTGTTTACAAAATGAAAGTGATGTTATGGGAATAACTCAGTCATATCTTGCATTAGACAATCCCTTTAAATAGGGTATGAATATAATAGTACATAGGGTTTACAAGGAAGCCCATTATGACCCATAATACACAATTTACACAGTAAATCCCTAATACATATTCTATCTAGAAGATAGCACACTATGTGTAATTTCGTTAAACACTCCCCCTTGTGTTGAGTCATAGAGAGAATGGTACATGTCTTGTTGCCTCATTAAAACCTTGTTAAGTAACAAAAACCCTGTGAAAAAAATAACCTTGATAGAAAGGGGGAGTTGCGTGCAATATTGCATAAATCCCGGGCATATATAGGCAATATAGTGTGCATAACCAATGCCCTATCTACCATCTATATCCTTTTGATAGTTGCTTTTGTGAGACCTTTTTGTGTATGCACATGGAGAACGAGATTCTTTATTTCGAGTTTATGCAATGATCATCAAGTACTTTTAATGTAAACTTTCCAGCTTTATCGAGTCTTATAGACATGATAAAATAATTAGGGTGGTGAGCCTTTAATATTATAATATGTGCTAAGAGGTTTGTAAATGCAAGCATTTTTTGTAGACAATTATTCGACATATGACCAGAATGTCGAATTATCCACCAGATCCGTAAATCACTTTGAATGATTCCGCATTCTGGATGGATTTATTTATAAATATATATTGTAAGAATGGTATATTTTATTTTGTATCTTTAGTATAAGAATGTCTCGATCCTATTTTTGCTAAAGGGTAGGCTTTTAAAAAATGGGGTGTCGTTCCTTTGACATGGTCAATTAAGCATAATGGGAAAGGGGATATGGCTTTCAATACGTCGAAAATCAAGAATTACTTTTGAGCATTGCTAGTATCAACACGTTGCAATGTGTTGAATTTTTGTCCCATTTACTTGTCACTCAAAAGAAGGGATATCCGTGCAAGTACTTTAACGCATGGATCATCATGACCAAGATGCACTAGGCAAGCATGCCAAAGCCTGTATGAATCTATGTCCCATGGAACATTGTTGGTGACATCATAGGATTTAACAATCCTTATCTTAGTATAGTACATTCCACTAAAATAACTCATAAGTTTATTTAAAATGTGTTTCTTTGCACATTTGTTTAGAGGTAAAATAAATATATTTTTGTTCCATTCTTACATTTTGTTTTTATATGATTACTGTCGGTATGAATATCATTAACAAAGTTCGGGTCGCTCTGGGTGCATATAGAGCGTATGTGGCTTTAAACACCATTTTAGTAACAAAATGGTTTAGCAGTTCTTCACTCTTATGATGATTTAATCATCATAGTCATATAGGTATTATAGGTTATTAATTGCCTATTTCGTTGGATAGCTGTAGTGTTCTCACTATCAACCAATCATTAAAGTTATCATCGATTCGTTTTTACAGTAATGAAATCGAGTATAAATTCCGAACTATGTAGTAATAAAACAAACAAATTCAATTACTTTAGAATAAAATTTGAATAAAACTAACAGTAATCAATCCAATATCTTGTTTAAAAATTTAATTCATCAAATCAACATAAACTTTAAGATAAAACTATAGTCTTATTAAAATGTAGGCAATATGCCTATTCAACTATTTCTGAAAAATAAAGTGAATAAAGCAGATAAGTCAAAATCGAGTGCATCCATTGACTGAACAAAGTCCTTCTTACCACTAAAGTCTGCTATTGTGAAGTTGACATCAGCGTTATTATATTCTTTATTTATAAAATGAGATTCTTGTTCTTTAGACTCTCGATATCTCTTGTGATTCGCTGCTACTTTAACGCTTGCATGGCAATTTTTGCAACAGTGCCCAGCAACTCTACATTTATAACATGGCTCATCGCCAACTCTTTCCTTTTTGACTGGAGGGTTTTTAAGTGTGTCTTTCATCTTGTTTTCCTGACCACTAGGTTCAATAGAACCCTTTCTTCTCCATACTTTGGAAGAACCTCCACAAACCATACCACGACTCTCACATCTATTTTCACGTTATGCATTATTAACACGTGAGTAGGGATTAGCACGTCTAGCCCCCTTTGCATTAGGGTTCTTTTCACTGTTCATTTTACCGTAATTGGCATCAGGAAGTCTCTTTGTCCCGACGGGCCTGTTATTGTTATTCAAAAGAACCTCATTATGTCTTTCAGCCACTTGTAGTAAGTTGATCAGCTTATTGAATATTGTGATGCTTTTGTTATCATACTCGAGCCTATACTAGTTCGCTAGTATAAGTACTGAAGTAGAAAAAATAAAAAGGATCTTCTAAATCATATAATCTTCCGTGAGATCCTTTTCACAGAAGTTAAGACGTGCCTTTGGGCGCAGCATGTCCTTGTTGAGGTCGTTAACTTTTTTAGAGTCAAGCAAGCGGATTTCATTCCACTGAACAGTCAATTATGAGAGCAAAGTGTCATGAATGTTCCTAAAACGTTCCTTAAGGGCATCCCATAATTCTTTAGGTGTCTTCAACTGAAGGTATTCCCAGCGTAAGCTGGGGTCAATATGTTTCCATAGAAACAATAATGCATTTGCTTTCACTTTGTCAGACGGTCCATTGTCTGTGGGGTTTTTCAGGTCAGTAAGTGTGGCAGAGTATTCTTTAGCCACAAAAATGGTTTCTACATCAGAAATCCACCGATGGTACTCAAGTCCTTCTAAATTCAAAATGTCAAATTCAAGTCGAGTTGGGTCGGCCATCTTAATAAATAATAAAGAAAAAATTACACAGTTATGAGTACATCCATGTTAATTATTTTTTAGGAATATGGATTAGATTTCAAAACCAAAATCTATAATTGTCACATTTTTTGATGCTATATGAAAATATTTTATCATAGTAATTATAATGCGTATGAACTTTCTTCATCATGACAACTTTAAAATTTATGGCATACTAAATAAAAAAAAATTAAGAATATATATAATATTCTAATTTTCTTAACAGGCTGATTTACCACAACTATATCAATTATAAATTTGATTAAAATAAAAATTATTTTTAAGTAAAACATAAATTTAATTAAAACAAAAACTATTTTTAAAATAAAACAGAAATTTAATTAAAATAAAAAATGTTTTTAAATTAAAACAGAAAGTTAATTAAAATAAAAACTTTTTTTTTTCCAGAGAAAAGAAAAGGGAGAAAGTGGGAGCTCTGGACTCCACCACTCACAGCAATATCGATACGAGTCTAAAGACGAATTAAAGAACTCATTCATTGATGCCATAGAAAAAAAAAACAAAGTCTAATAGTAATGAAGAAGTGAAGACAAGAAGAAAAAAAAAAAAAAATTGCGGCTGCTATGTGATATATGATAATTGCAAACAATAAATATATGTATATGAACTGCTGTGCAAAAGCTTATTTTAAATAGCATACCACTGATTATACAACTTTAATTATCCATTTTCAATTATTCAATAATATAATATCATAGGTATCAATCAAAAAATTGACAAACAAACATATATCCTTTACTTATTTACACAATTAAATTATGTATATACAAACAATAATTAAATTATTTACACAGGGAGACACAATTAAATTATGTATATACAAACAACATTATATATATATAGTGCCGATATAGAGAGAGAAACCTATACATATACACGTACCATATAATAATACCAATATAGAGAGAGAAAGTAGTACCAATTGCAGATAAGATTTTTTTTTTTACAGAAACTGAGATGTCCATAAAAGAATAATACTGAGATTTCATTATTTGACTGAACCATAGGTAATTTAGAGAAAACTTTAAGAAGAATAAAAAAAATTGGTTCAGAAATTGCAGGTGGGTTGCCGTGCCTAATTTGTATAGTCTGATTCCTTCTTAGTGTTTATGAATTATATAATATCAATCAATAATGAAAAAACATAAAAAGCTTAATTAAACGAGATGCTCAAATCAAACAACTTTTCTTTAATATGGGATTTCAAGGAACATACAATGGGTAATTCGACAATCAATTTAACAAGGGAGAGTATAAAAACATCAGAGCATAGAAATTTGAGGAACGAAGAGTTAGGATCAGACCTGGGATTTCAACTTGCGACTCTTAGATCAAAGGCTGTGTACCTGAAGGTTGGGCGACTAGAGAGGGGATTAGGGATATTTTCGGTTTCGGTCGGGGTAGAAATTAGGGTACCCTAAACCCTTCCCAAACTTTACAGTTCGTCTTCAGTTTTCGTACCTATGAAACTCAAACCCTCCCCAAATTATTCGGTTTCGGTCCGGTTCGGTCTCATTCGGTTTTTTTTGTATTGTTAAAACTTTAGTTCAAAATTGCACTAAAAATATAAATTCACTCAAAAGGCGCTACAAAAAAATTATATAATATATTTATTTTAATAATTAACTTAAGTAATTATTTATAAATGTAAATAATCCATAGGGTTGGGTCATTTATATAATGTAAATGTTGTAAGAAAATTTCCTTTTTTTTTTCAATGTATTGTAAGACAACTTAAGTAATTACATTAAGTTGCCAAATATTTTTTTTTTAAAGATTCGGTTTTTTCGGTCCAATTCAGGAACCTCGAATCCCCAACCCATACAGACCCAAATCAATTGGTTTCGGTTTTTGATTTCGGTTCGAAAAATTTCGGATCGCAACGGATCGGTTCGATTCGTTTGTTCGGTTTTCGGATTTCTAACAACACCCCTAGAGGGGACTAGTGGTAATGGTGACCGGCGATAGCTAGGTTTTTTTTTTAGGTTATGGTTATTAGCTCTGAGCGTGCTGATAACGTGTTGTGGGAATAACTCAGTCATAGCTTGCATTAGATAATCCCTTTAAATATGGTATGAATACAATAGTACATAGGGTTTACAAGGAAGCCCATTATGACCCATAATACACAATTTATACAATAAATCCCTAATACATATTATATTTAGACGATACCACACTATGTGTAATTTCCTTAAACAAGTGACCTTTAATACAAAATAAAAAATAAAAAAATAGCAAACTCTTAATTTAGAAAGAGAAAGGTATTATATAATTTAGAAATAGAATTTGAAGAATTACATTAATATATTGCCATTATTTTAATAGTAAGTGGTGAAATTGCATTTTACTTTCATCTAAATAATACAAGATGATGCAACAAACGTGTTGTCTCTTTTATTATTAAAATATGATTGAGTAAACGAAGTGAACTAAGTACTAGACCTGTAGCTCTCATCTCTCTATATAATGGAGAAAGGGCCTATGTATTTTCTCCGTCAATAACTGCTTCCTTCCTCCAATTTACTTAAAGGGTCAATTGGTTTCCAAAACAAGCATAAAGTCTGGTGGAGATGTGTTTCATGAACTATTTAGAGACGATCCACACCATATTTCCAACATTACCCCCGTAAAAGTACAGGGTTGTCATCTACATGAAGGTGAATTTGGAAAACCAGGCTCTATCATCCAGTGGACCTATTTTCATGGTAATTAAGGCTATGTGTCACGGGGTGCCTTCCAACAGCACTCGTGACCGACATCCAACAGCACTCGTGACCGACTCCGACAACACTTCATCAGCACCGTGCTTGCGCCCGAGCGCCGCACGGCCCATCAGGCGATCCAGCGTCATCTAGTTTTATTATGTTTAGGCTTCTCATATGTAAATATTGTTTCCATGTAATTAGATCTAGGAATTTCCTTTGTAATTGTATTTCATTTCCTTTGTAATCGTTTTCTTGTAACTTGTAAGACCCAACGTGCACTGCTACCACTCTGGTATTTTCATTAAGTGGTTATATGTGGGGATAAGACTATCTGCCTCACACCCGAGTTGCCTACCAGTGCACGTTGTTTAGCACTTGCTTTCAAGCTCTTACTTTCTCTCGAACTGTAATAGCTTTCCATGTAATCTAATTTTCTTGCAATGAAGTAATCTCAATTTGTGCTTACGCTCTCTTTCAAATTACTGTTGTTGCATGTTGTTCATCGATTGTTAATAAAATTCGATCACATTCAACCGTGCTATCGGTTAGCACGGTCGTTCACGCGGCCTCCTTTGTGCCATCAAAGGACGCCCCGTGACAGTTGGTATCAGAGGGATTGTTTTCGATTGCTGCCTTGTAAAACCTAGTTGGTGTATTCTACTACGTTACGATGGGAACCAATAGCCAGAGAATCGAAGCCCTCGAAAGAAATGTTGGCTTGCTAATGGAGAAAATGGGCGGAACGCCCTCTCTCGTCGATTGTGTGGAAAGTTTGGAGTTACGCACCCAAACTATCCCTGCAGGGGATGCATCGGGTAGCTCGCCCGCACTTATCGATCGCGTACAAGATTTGGAGGAAGGCCTCCAAAATCTTCAGGGAATCCCCCCAGGGGGTCACTTTGGGGAGATGATGGATGAGATGAGAACTGAAATCGATCAACTCACCCAGAAATTGACTATATTGTCGATGGCTGTCGCTAACTCACCAGTTGGAGGTGGGGAGCGTACAAAGATGAAAGTGCCCGAACCCAAAGCATTCACTGGTGTTCGTGATGCTAGGGAATTAGAAAATTTTGTTTTCGACATGGAACAATATTTTCGAGCAATAAAGGTCGACGAGGAGGAAACGAAGATATCCTCCGCGTCCATGTACTTGTCCGGGGATGCCAAATTATGGTGGCGGAACAAGTACAACGAGGTTCAAGCTGGGGAGTGCGAGATTAACACCTGGGAGGATCTGAAAAAAGAGTTGCGTGATCGATTCCTTCCCGAAAACACCTCCCATAACGCACGACAAGAACTCCTTCAGACGAAGCACACAGGGAGCATCAAGGAGTACGTCAACGCGTTCAGCACCATCATGCTAGATATCCACGACATGAATGACGCGGATCGACTATTCTTCTTCATGATTGGGTTAAAACCGTGGGCCAAAACGGAGCTAAATCGTAGGCAAGTGAAGACGCTACATCAAGCCATATCGGCTGCTGAATGCCTGCAAGATTACACCTCCGGTCCTAAAACAAATGTCCCCAGAAGTGGACAAGCGAAGAATGCGGGGGAGAGAAAACCGAATTCTCCTGCCAGACCTGATTGGAGGGGTAACACACCCACCAGGCCATTTACCCAGCAAAATAATTACAAAAATGGGAACAAGTTCACAGGGAACTCCCAAACCGGCAACAATGGAAAAAAGTCCGTCAGCCCTGGAACGTGCTACTTGTGTCACGGTGCTCATTTCATGGCCAACTGCCTTGACAAGCAACTTCTAAGTGCTCTTGTTGCCAGAGGTAGCGGCATGCTTCCGAAAGCCCCAGCTGCCTCGGGGCAATCTTATCGCACTCAGCAAAATGAACACGCCGAGTCTGAAGAAGAAGTTGAGGAATATGAGGGAGCATCATTGGGTGCCTATCAGGGGCAGTTCATTCATTCTTGCAACGCAGTTACGGTTGAAAATGATCCTCGACAAGAAGGGAAGGTGGAACCATCCTTAAAAGGGAAAGCAGGTGTGGGGAAGAGTCCTCCGAGAAATGGTCTGATGTATGTTGATATCAAGATCAACGGAAAGCCGATTCAGGCCATGGTGGACACAGGCGCAACGCACAACTACCTGGCGAGCACCGAAGTTGAACGGTTAGGCCTTATCTTAAAAAAAGGAGTAGGTCGCGTGAAGGCCATCAACTCAGCCGCTCAACCTGTCGCTGGAATGGCGAAATCCGTGTTAGTAAAAGTGGGTCCTTACGAAGGGAGAACTAATTTCTCGGTCGTGGTGATGGACGACTTTAAGGTTATTTTGGGGCTGGAGTTTTTGAAAGAAACCAAGGCTAGCGTCATGCCCAGCACAAATAGCCTCATGATGCTCGGCAAGAATCCATGCATTATCCCGGTGATGACCCCGTCAAGCAGTGGGAAGTTCTTATCGGCAATCCAATTGAAGAAGGGCCTCAAACACGACAATCCCACTTTTGTGGCTGCACTGAAATGGGACGAAATTCAAGAAACATCGGGACCCTTGCCGAGATCCATTCGACAAGTGTTAACCGAATTTGAAGACGTGATGCCCGACAACCTCCCAAAGAAGTTACCTCCTCGTAGAGAAATAGATCATCAAATCGAACTTCTACCAGGCACCAAGCCTCCAATTCGTGCAGCATATCGAATGTCCCAGCCCGAACTAGCTGAACTTCGAAAATAACTAAAGGAGCTACTGGACGCGGGTTTAGTGCAACCAGCCAAATCGCCATACGGAGCTCCCGTCCTCTTTCAGAAGAAGCAAGACGGTTCTTTAAGAATGTGCGTCGATTATCGAGCTCTCAACAAGGTGACTATAAGGAACAACTATCCCATCCCTCTAGTGGCCGACTGTTTCGATCAACTCAGCCGGGCAAAAATATTCACGAAGCTCGATCTCAGATCCGGATATTGGCAGGTTCGTATTGCAGCAGGGGACGAGGGAAAAACCACATGCGTCACAAGATATGGAGTATACGAATTTCTTGTTATGCCATTTGGGCTCACTAATGCTCCAGCCACCTTCAGTACTCTGATGAATCAGGTTCTCAGGGATTACTTGGATGATTTTGTCGTGGTCTATCTCGATGACATTGTGGTTTTTAGCGAAAGCATGGAAGAACATGAACAGCACCTGAGAAGGGTATTGGAAAGACTTCGAAAGCATGAGTTGTATCTCAAACTATCGAAATGTTCCTCTGCGCAGAAACGTATCAAGTTTTTGGGCCACATCATTGAACAGGGGAAAGTGCAGATGGATCCGGTTAAGGTTAAGGTCATACAAGAGTGGCGAGCGCCCACGAATGTGTCAGAGCTCCGTTCTTTTCTGGGACTGGCCAATTACTATAGGAAGTTCGTGAAGAATTACTCTAGTATCGCAATGCCTCTAACAGAACTCTTGAAGAAGTTGAAAGTTTGGGATTGGTCGACGAGTTGCCAAACTGCCTTCGATGCTCTGAAGAAGGCCATGTCCGAAGATCCCGTTCTTGCACTGCCGGATGTGACTAAGCCGTTCGAAGTTCACACCGATGCATCAGATGCAGCCCTGGGAGGAGTCTTAATGCAGGAAGATCACCCAGTAGCATACGAGAGTCGAAAGCTCAATGACACGGAGAAGAGGTACTCTGCCCATGAGAAAGAGTTGCTCGTCGTGGTCCATTGTCTAAGGTTATGGAGGCACTACCTTCTCGGTTCTCGATTTCTAGTGAAAACGGATAACACCGCGGTTAGTCACTTCCTTAGTCAACCGAAGTTGAGTTCCAAACAAGCGAGGTGGCAGGAGTTGCTAGCCGAATTCAACTTCTGGCTGGAATATAAAGCAGGTTCAACCAATCAAGTGGCGGATGCGTTGAGCCGTATAGTTGAGTTCAACCAACAGGCCAATGCGTTCCTCAATGCCATCCTTCGAATTGATAGTCAAGTATCAACTGAAATTCGAGGAAAAATCAAAGATGCGCTACCGCAAGATCCAGTTTCTGCTCAACTATTGAAAATGATCGAGAAGGGGAAGACACGGCAATTTTGGTTGGACGACGGATTCGTGTTGACAAAGGGAAATCGAGTCTTCGTTCCTCGAGTAGGGGAGTTGAGGCGTACCCTAATCCGAGAGTGTCATGACACTTTATGGGCAGGACACCCTGGTCAAGAAAGGACGATGGCCCTCCTTCAGCAAGGTTTCTACTGGCCCCGAATGGAAGATGAGGTTGAGTGCTATGTTAGAACTTGCCTTGTCTGTCAACAGGACAAGATTGAACGAAGACAACCGGCAGGGTTATTGGAACCTCTACCCATCCCAGAACGACCATGGGAGAGCATTTCGCTCGATTTTATATCAGGCCTGCCCAAAGTAGGGGACTTGGCAACCATCCTTGTGGTCATCGATCGATTCTCGAAATATGCCACCTTCATTGCGGTTCCAAAGAACACGTCTGGTGAGGAGACTGCACACTTATTCTTCAAATATGTGGTTAAATATTGGGGGATCCCTCGAAGCATTGTCAGTGATAGGGACTCACGATTCACGGGAAATTTTTGGAAAGAACTCTTCAAGGTTCTCGGTTCCAAGTTGTGTATGAGTTCCAGTTACCACCCTCAGTCTGATGGACAAACTGAAAGATACAATGCAATGCTCGAAGAATATCTACGCCACTTTGCTAGTGCAACTCAGCGGAATTGGGTTAAATTATTGGATGTGGCTCAATTATGCTTCAATGCCCAGAAGAACTCCGGGACAGGCAAGAGCGCTTTTGAAATAATAACAGGACAACAGCCAATCCTTCCTCACACTGCCAACTCGATGCCAATTTCAAAATCTCCTAGAGCCCGTAATTTCTCAGAAGAATGGAAGCAGAATATTGAGTTGGCTCGTTCGCACTTAAAGAAGGCCACCCTTCGAATGAAGAAGTATGCAGATCAGAAAAGGCGACCGTTAGAGTTCCAAGTAGGAGATCTCGTAATGGTGAAGCTCCTTCCACAAGATAGGAAGTTCTTGAGGGGTCGAGACCCACGCCTTCTGCAAAAATATGAGGGGCCGCTCAGAATTGTGAAGAAAATTGGGAAAGTGGCTTATCGAATTGAACCCCCTAGCTGGCTGAAGGTTCACCCAGTATTTCATGTCAGCATGCTGAAATCGTATTTTGCTGACACAACCGATCCATCCCGGGGAGAGTCTAGTCGTCCAGGGCTAAAGCAAAGAGCAGAAGGGAAGCAATCAGTGGAAGCCATCTTGGCCGATCGAGTTGTGACAGCTTCTCGCAAACAACACCAAGAGTTCCTTGTCAAATGGGCAGGAAGAGACCCAGAAGAAAACACTTGGGAAATAGCATCAGACCTCTCGGCCTTCCAGGACCAGATCACAGCATACCTCAACCAGTTGCCGAGGGCGTCAACAGCTCTGGTGGGGGAGGATGTCACGGGGTGCCTTCCAACAGCACTCGTGACCGACATCCAACAGCACTCGTGACCGACTCCGACAACACTTCATCAGCACCGTGCTTGCGCCCGAGCGCCGCACGGCCCATCAGGCGATCCAGCGTCATCTAGTTTTATTATGTTTAGGCTTCTCATATGTAAATATTGTTTCCATGTAATTAGATCTAGGAATTTCCTTTGTAATTGTATTTCATTTCCTTTGTAATCGTTTTCTTATAACTTGTAAGACCCAACGTGCACTGCTACCACTCTGGTATTTTCATTAAGTGGTTATATGTGGGGATAAGACTATCTGCCTCACACCCGAGTTGCCTACCAGTGCACGTTGTTTAGCACTTGCTTTCAAGCTCTTACTTTCTTTCGAACTGTAATAGCTTTCCATGTAATCTAATTTTCTTGCAATGAAGTAATCTCAATTTGTGCTCACGCTCTCTTTCAAATTACTGTTGTTGCATGTTGTTCATCGATTGTTAATAAAATTCGATCACATTCAACCGTGCTATCGGTTAGCACGGTCGTTCACGCGGCCTCCTTTGTGCCATCAAAGACGCCCCGTGACACTATGCCACACACACACACACACACACACATATATATATATATATATATTTGTTTTTGTATTTTTACCTTTTTACAACTTATTATATTATTACTTTGGAGAGCGATTGATACATTTTTTTTTCTTTTGTTTAAGTTCACATATTTTTTTTCTCATTGGTTTGTTAATTATACACATACTTCTTCAGTTTGTTTATTTTTCTCGCGTTAGTGCTACACCACTAGAAAGAGTACGATTAAATGTTCACAAGGCCAATCGACAGTTGCCTTGGGCCTCATATTATACATATCAAAGATATTATTCTTAATACTTATAAAGGTTTGACTTATATTTTTCATACAAAATCAATTCGACTGTTTAGAAAGAAATCATACCCCCTTCCTATGTCAGAACTCAGTTAATGGTTAAAATTTTATATTTTATTTTTATTTATATGTAGGATTTAGTACATTTACTGTGTCCAAACAGGAAACATTACTTTTAAATTTAGACATTCAAAAAAAAAAATATTCAAAATTCGACCGATCGATACTAACAGGCCTACTTTAGAACTATCACTTTACGCCCTATTTTCTCTTGGGGCAACTATGTTAATTAAATGCACGCAAGTATGCTACTCTACAGCTCAATATTCATATTTTAAAAGGTGATATTATATACATTCTTTTTTTGTATTTAGAACACCACAAATTTGAAATAAGGTTTTTTTTTTTATAAGGGCAACTAAAATATTAACCATTCGGTGTTGTGGTTACAAATTAGGAGTTGGTTGCCTCAATACATAGCATACAAGCCACTAACAAGTTGCCGATTTAAAGGTCAATATTCAGTGGTAGTTTATTGAGTTAGACGTTAAAATTTAGTAACATTTTGCCGAGATCAAATGTCAGTGAAATATTTTTAAAAATTGATTCGGCCAAAGTTTGCCAAATGTTAAGTTGGTAGAAGGTTACTGAATCGAATATCGAAATTCGAAAATAAGACACTAGCTCTGTGCTTAAATTTGGGGTGACACCATATGGGGTTGGTTGTGCTAATACATAATATATAAGTCGGTAGTAAGTTACGACTTTAGGGTCAACATTCGATAGCAGTTAACTGAGTTAAAGGTTAAAATTCGGTAACTTTTTGCCAATATCAAATGTCAGTGAAATATTTCTAAAATTTGACTTGGCCAAAGTTTGCCAAATATCAAGTCGATGGAAGGTTACTCAATCGAATGTAGAAGTTTGACAACAAGCCACCGACTCGGTGCTTAAATTTGGGGTGTCACCATACGGGTGTCATGATCAATAATTTTTAAATTGTGGTGTTAAGGTTATATTGGTATTTTGGCTACAAAATTGGGGTGCCTATAACATCACCCTATTTCAAATACTACAAGTATCAGAAAAATTGTAATATATCATATATTAATGCGCTAAAGTATTATATATATTGAAATATATTTTACCATATCCGTTAAGAAATTGGAATCCAAACCTATTTCAATATAATTTTTTCCAAATTCATAAAGTAAATTTGATGCTAAAAATTTGTTGCGTTTGATTACTATTTTACATGTATATATATAATGCAGATGGCAAAGAAAGAGTGGCTAAACAGTTGATCCTAGCCGTAGATGAGGAGAAAAAATCAATAACTTATAAGATGCTTGAAGGGGATCTGATGGAGTTGTACAAGTCTTTCATAGTTGGTATTCATGTTGATACAAATGGTGAAGACAATTTGGTGACATGGACCATTGACTATGAGAAGCTGAACGAGGGAATTCCTGCTCCTACTACTTTGATGGACTTTTTCGTTAGTCTTACTAAAGATATTGAGACTCATCATCTTCAGTAATATATGTAATAAAAAAAAATTCTCATATGGACCAATTCCTACGAATTGGACATTTAATGACCGTATAAGATACACACATATATATATAGGCAAGCAATATAGCCTTGTCTCTGTGCGGGAGTCATCATCATCATCGTATAAGATGAAGTATTATGTATTGGTACAATAAAATTGTTTTCAACCTATGAAGTGTATGCTTGAAGTTTGAAAATTTTAATTAGAAAAAGAACCAGAAGAAAATTAGGGGTTTGTGACGTGCCCTCCGCCCAAAATTAAAAGTTTATTCTCTTTATTTTTGGGAAGGAGATGATGTTATGACCCAATAATTCTTGTCCTGATGTATTAATATATATGTTTGGTTGATTTCGAATTTGATATAAATTCTCTTAGTTCAGATAATTTTGTTCACTTATGTATATGCTTCGTCTCATATTTATTTAATATTTTACTGTTTTTGTTTGGAATGTTTCAAATCAAGAATCTAATTTTTTTCAGATGTCCCAAATGATCAACATTGCATAACCCAAAATCCCCAAAAGCGAGAGTAACATTATTTGTTACAACTATAATAATAATGATATGGGCCACGTGGAATAACGAATTTGATATCGCTCAAATTTGTGACCCCCAGATGAGAATCTCCGGCTTGTAGTGGATTGAGGCCAGGTTAGACAATTACAAAACAGCCATTGAAGTATAATCCAAAAGCATATACCATATTATGTCATCGTTATTATTATCCATTGAAGTATATATTTCTTTATCCAGTTATTATCTATTTTGTTATACCATATCATGTAATCGTTGTAACAGTTGTATCCAATATATTTTTTTAAAAAGGTACAATCTATAAGCATCCGATGTAAGCATCTCTTTAATTTATCACTCTCGATCTCCCAAATTCTAATGCATATGTGCTATTTAAATTCATTTGAGTTCCACATTTTAAGCTACATATGTACAGTGGCGGATCCAGAATTACGGGGCCAAGGGGTCTAAGTGTAAAAGTTCCAAAAAAAATTTACAAAGAAAATAATGCGAAAAAGATAGAAAGTAGTATTTCCATTCATAATTCATAACAAAACCACTAATACAAGTTACAATTGTCCACGACGAGTTTTCATATTCTAAAAACGTTGCATTATAATTTCGTTATCAATACAAGCAAAAACATCTCTCTCAATGTAAACAATCAAGCTATCATTCAACTACTGATCTCTCATTCTGTTGCGAAGTGGATTTTTAATAATATTCATGGCGGAGGCGGTGTGAGATGTTGGAGCGGAGCGCCGAAACTAGTGTAGAGCCGTAGAGGAAAAAAGAAAATTAAAAAAAGAAAAAAATTAGAGAGAAAGAGATCTGTGAGATGAGAGATTATTAGATATTAAAAAAAGAAAAAAAGAAAAAAAAGATTATATCAATGGAGCTGTCGGAGAAAAAATGAAGAACAAATGAAGAAGTGAAGAATTAATGGGTGAGGAAAAGAAATGAAGAACAAATGAAGAATGACCAGCCCACTCTCTCATGGAAAAATAAAGCAAGGCTTAGTGATATTTTTTTTATTCATCTTCTAACGGGTGTAAATTAAATGAGATCGGTTCTCTCATTTATGGCCTTGGGGATGGCAATTTGTTGTCAGCTACTTTTTTGACTTAAGTGTTTTTTTTTTGTTTTGAGGCATGGGGTCAAGTGGCAGGCTGGCTGGGAGATATCTCGACCAAACAAAATTTTTATTTTTTTATTTTTTTAATTTTTTTTAAGTCCATGGGGTCAATAGACCCCTGTTGCCCCACAGTGGATCGGCCACTGCATATGTATACATAAGATAGTAAACATCTCGATCTATAGTGTACAGAGCCATAAAGAATATCAAACTTTTTAAGGTTTTGTCATACTTTTTTGCTTTTCAATTTTACCCTTTCAAAAATATTCAAATGCACGTTTATAATATTATATAACTATGGTTGCAAACAAGATTCAAACCCATAATAATTGGAGACTAAACATATAATTGACGGTCATCGTACTTTTAAAAGAATATTTATAAGATCGTAACTCCGCTAATAAATATCATTTAAAAACACGTGCAGTTTACTGGTTCGAGCTTTGAGATTCTTGTGTTTTTTTCTTTTTCTCATGCGGGTGAACATTAGGTGTCTATATATATGCATCTATGGAAAAAATAATTAAATAATTTTTTTGGATATTAAATATCCGAATCAAGGGTAACTTACAAAAAAAGAAAAAGAAAAGAATATGTGGATTTTTAGAATTTTTGATAGTTGAATTGGTGAGCATCTTTTTAGAATTTTTTCTATCCATCCTACGTGACTTCCCATTTTTTTTTCAATTGAAAGTTACATTGCTGCTGTAAATAACATCTATCATGATTAGAAATCTGTTTATTGTTGCTGTTCAAGGTGGATTAACTACTGTTAACATGAATTTTAATCATATATATATATATATATATTGAGTTGGGCTATAAAGAGGGATTTCTTCACTTTAACAAAAAGAAGGGATGACCATTTAGAGTAGTAAATCGATGAATTTTTTTATAAAATTTTTTAAAGATGATTTATATAGTGAGTAGATCACCTCCACAAAAATTCGTAGAAAATTTCAACCTAGAAGTGAGTGTTTTGAAAATTTGATATATATGTACATTTTCAGTCGTTAAAATTTTTGATCATCATTTCACCCATTTTTAGGTTGATTTTTTTTATGAAATTTGATGGAAGTGATCTACTCATAATATAGATCATCTCTACAAAATTTTACGAAAAAATTCATCCAATTACTCCTCAAAATCATCATCCCTTTTTTTGTTAAATTGAGGGAATCCCTCTTTATAGCCTAGCTATATATATATATATGTACATAACAACAAATATATATACGGATCTACTATATATTCGTAAGATTTTGTAGAGATGATCTATATTATGAGTAGATCACTTCCATCAAATTTCATAAAAAAAAATCAACCTAAAAGTGGGTAAAATAATGATCAAAAATTTGAACGGCTGAAAATGTACATATATATCAAATTTTCAAAACACTCACTTCTAGGTTGAATTTTTCTACGAATTTTTGTGGAGGTGATCTACTCACTATATAAATCATCTTTACAAATTTTTATAAAAAAATTCATCGATTTACTACTCTAAATGGTCATCCCTTCTTTTTGTTAAAGTGAGGGAATCCCTCTTTATAGCCTAGCTCTATATATATATATATATTTACGAATGAATCTATTGATACATATATTGATATATTTATTGCTATTCTTTGTTGTGTATGTATAAATATATATGTATATATGTTTGCTGCTGCTATGATTTGTGATTCCATTTATGTATATATATTTATATGAAAAATTTCAAGTAAGGATCTTAACTTAAGGTTCTTATTTACGGACTTACCCTTTTGATACGCTTTTCGATAGAATTTTTTGATGAAATTTGGTGAGAATGTTCTTCATCATGTGTAGAACATCTCCACCAAATTTCATTAAAAAATTCAACCAAAAAGTGGGTTAACTATAGGATTGAAAAATTATTATCTAGAAATAGATATATATATATATATATGTATGTCTAATATATATATATATATATGTCTAATATTTTTTAATCATATAGTTAACCCACTTTCTGGTTTAATTTTTTGATGAAATTTGGTGGAGATGTTCTACACATGATGAAGAACATCCCCACCAAATTTCATCAAAAAATTACATCGGAAAGCGCACCAAAATGACAAATCCATAAATAAGGATCTTAAGTTAAGATCCTTATGAGAAATACTCTGTATATTTATATATATATATTGTTTGCTGTTATGCATATATATAAATTTTCGATCGAAACCTAAAATTTCTCTTTTACGAAATCGCAATCGAAACTCAATATATATATTTCTCTTTAACGGATCTCACCGTTTGTCATCTTTTTTTTTTCAATACTTCGGAAAGGAGGATTTTATCATGTTGTGTTTTCTACATAATATATATATATATATATATACTGCCTTCTTGTTAGATTATTTAAAAAAAAAAAAAAAATAGCTGCTGCCCCTCGTGCCTCGCGCGGCTCACTCGACTCACTCGGCAGGCGATGGGGACACACATCATCATTTAATGTCTGGCCATTTATTTAAATGTTTGGCTCACTTATTTATTATTATTATTATGATGTTGTAGGAATAATTCTACTCAATTCTTTATTATATGAGCCCTTTAAATAGGGTACAAATACAATAGTAAATAGGGTTTACAAGGAAGCCCATTATGGCCCATAATACATAATTTGCACAGTAAATCCCTAATACATATTCTATCTAGGCGATAGCACACTACGTGTAATTTCCTTAAACACTCCCCCTTGTACTGAGTCGAAGATAGAATGGTACATGTCTTGTTGCCTCATTAAAACCTTGTCAAGTAACAAAAACCCTGTGGAAAAAATAACCTTGATTAAAGGGAAAATAGTACAACATTATGACAATCCTGTTAGACTTCCTTCATTGAGTCTATATTCTCATTTGATCCTTACTTCAATCAATAGAGTCTGCACGTATCGTTACCTCGTTAAAAACCTTACCAAGTAACAAAACCCAGTGGGAGAAATAAATATTGGTTTAAGGAAAAGAGTATAACGTAACGTCGTGTGGATGTTAGACTCCCCCTCAAGTCTATACCTCCCCCTGATATTTACATTAATCAAGAAATTTGAAAAGCTTATGCATGTATCGTTGCCTCGTTAAAAACCTTACCAAGTAACAAAACCCAGTGGGAAAAATAAACCCTGGTCTAAGGAAAAGAGTACAACGTATGTGTGAAAATTTCATCATATTTCACACATTCCCTTGATCATTACTTCGATCATGAGAGTTGGAAAAGCCTAAGCACCCTTATATTTTTCACATGCTTTTCAAATATGGCCTTAGGAAAAATTTGGTGAACTAGTTTGCTATATTCTCCTTAAAGCTTTGTATGGGCCAGAGAGATACCCAACATCAACAAAATCAATCAAGATTTTGTTTGAGATTTCAATGTAGGGGTGGCCATTTAGCATCATCATTTACTTTAGATGTTACTGTCGTATACACTTTTTCCTCTCTGTAGGGAAAGAACAATTTCAAGCCAATGGTTCTTTTTAGGCGTTCAATTATGCTGCGTTGGCGCTAAGCTAAATCTAGCTAACAAGTTCAATGCGAATATTATGTCTAGTCGAGTATTTTGTGTTAAGTGCAATAATGCGCATATTGCATTTAGATAGGAAGTTTCATTTCCCAACACATTTTCGTAATCTTCCTTTGTACGAAATTGATCTTTCCTTTGATCTAAACTTCGACCGATCATGGGAGTGCTAGCAGAATGCGTTTTGTCCAGGTTAAATTGCCTGATTATCTTTTGAACATACGCAAACTAGTGGATTAGTATTCCACAAGCTCGATATTCTAGATTAAGATCTAAACAAAATTCGAGCTTTCCCAAGATTCTTTATCTCAAATTTGGATTTCAAGTAACTTGCGGTTTCTCTTATTTCATCAAGAGTACCTATTATGTTCATATCATCGACATATACAGCTACAATTACGAATCTAGAACTTGTTTTCTTTATGAATACGCATGGGCATAATTCATCGTTTTTATATCCCTTCCCAATCAAGTAGTCACTTAGACGGGTATACCACATCCATCCGAATTGTTTTAATCTGTAAAGTGAGCGTTTCAACCTAATTGCAAACGCACTCCGTGGTTTAGAGTCACTTGACTTGGGTAATGTAAGGCCATATGGCACTTTCGTATATATCTCTGAATCAAGATCCCCTTAGAGATATTCAGTAACCACATCCATGAGCTGCATTTTCAGTCCTTCGAAAACTACCAAAGTAGCGGAATGTTATAATGTTTAAGCAATTCTAAAGCGTCTGTGTGGAACCCTGCGCCACAAGGTGAGCCTTTTACTTCAGGACTTCTTTTTTCTCATTTACGCTTTATGGCAAATAATTGTTTATGTCCTACAGGCTTTACACTTGGCGCGGTTAGCACTACCGGACCAAATACCTATCTCGTTGCCATAGAATCTAATTCTATATGGATTGCTTATTTTCATTTAGGCCAATTTTTCCCTTTGTTGACATTTTACAACAGAGCGAGGTTCGACATCATCGTGCTCTTTGACTTCTTGAGCAACAGTGTATCATTAATGCATCCATTAATTCATATGCCATCCCTTAACCCATTGAGATTTATTTATTCTCTGGAATCATTATAACTTCGGGGCGTCCCCCAGTATTGATTCATGGACATAAGCATAATCAGAGATAATCTCATAAAAGGGACTTTTACATTAATGATTAATTGATTAATTTGTGCCTTACTCCACCTCTTCTTTGGTGTGAGTGTTTGTCGAACCAAATGGCCTCCTTTTATTCCTTTTAAGGAGCCATGGCCTTAACCACACATCCACTAAGTGTTGTTGCATCGTCTCTTTCTGTGACACTGTGCCCTTATTGGGGACTTATAACCTTGCAGGCATATTGCAGCTGGTATGTTTGATCTCGTCACTTTTCGATATCAGTAAATGTATCAGGCATCGAATCTGTTACATTTTCAAGATCGATTATTCTTTTTCACTTCACTATACATTGTGATGTGCTTGGGGATCAAAATGAGACAGAGTGGGGACCACGACAATTCCTGTCGTTCCCTTGAAAATTTCTTTTCTTATCTCCCCCTAACGACGGGAAGACTGTCTCATCAAAGTGACAATTCGCAATTCTTAGCGGTAAGGAGATCACCTGACAAGGATTTTAAATAGCGGATTATCGTTGAGAATTCATATCCAACGTTAATACTTAATTGTTTTAGCAAGCCCAGTTTGGTGCGCTGTGGGGGCGCAATCGGCACATATGCATAAAATATCAGGCTAATATCCAGTTACCAACTGGTATGCATATAATAGTTGTCTAATATTGGACTTTGAAACAAATAAGTAAAGCTGCATACAATATTGCATAAATCTCGAGCATACATAGGCAATACAGTGCGCATAACCAATGCCCTATCTACCATCTATATCCTTTTGATGGTTACTTTTTGTGAGACCTTTTTGCGTATGCACATGAGAAACGGGGTTCTTTACTTCGATTTTATGCAATGATTATCAAGTACTTTTGATGTAAACCCTCCAGCTTTATCGAGTCTTATAGACATGGTACAATAATCAGGGTGGTGAGCCCTTAAGCGTATAATATGTACTAAGAGGTTTGTAAATGCAGCATTTCTTGTAGACGATTATTCAACATGTGACCAGAATGTCGAATTATCCACCAGATCCATAAAGTACTTTGAATGGTTCCGCACTCTGGATGGATTTATCTACAAATATATATTGTAAGAATGGTATATTTTATTTTGTATCTTTAGCATAAGAAGGTCTCGATCTTATTTTTGCTAAGGAGCAGGCTTTGAAAAAATGGAGTGTCGTTCCTTTGACATGGTCAATTAGGTATAATGGGAAGGGGGATATGGTTTTCAATACTTCGAAAATCAAGAATTACTTTGAGCATTACTAGTATCAACACATTGCAATGTGTTAAAGTTTTGTCCCATTTATTTGTCACTCAAAAGAATGGATATCCGTGTAAATACTTTAACGCACGGTTTATCATGACCAAGGTGCACTAGGCAAGCATGCCAAAGCCTGTATGAGTCTATGTCCCACGGTACATTGTTAGTGACATCATAAGATTTGACAATCCTTATCTTAGTGGGGTACATTCCACTAGAATAACTCATAAGTTTCTTTAAAATGCGTTTCTTTACACTTTTGTTTAAAAGTAAAATAAATATATTTTTATTCCATTCTTACATTTTGTTTTTGTATGATTACTGTTGGTATGAATATCATTAACAAAGTTCGGGTCGCTCTGTGTGCATATAGAGCGTATGTAGCTGTAAACACCATTTTTGTAACAAAATGGTTGAGCAGTTCTTTGCTCTTATGATGATTTAATCATCATAATCACATTTATAGGTTATTAATTTCCTATTTTATTAGATGGTTATAGTGTTCTCACTATCAACCAATCATTAAAGTTATCATCGATTCATTTTTACATTAATAAAATCGAGTATAAATTCCGAACTATGTAGTAATAAAATAAACAAATTCAATTACTTTAGAATAAAATTCGAATAAAACTAACAGTAATCAATCCAGTATCTTGTTTCAAAATCTAATTCATCAAATCAACATAAACTTTAAGACAAAACCATAGTCTAATTAAAAATTAGGCAATATGCCTGTTCAACTACTTCTGAAAAAAATAAAGTGAATAAAGTAGATCAGTCAAAATCGGGTGCATCCATTGACTAAGCAAAGTCCTTCTTGCCACTAATGTCTGCGATTGTGAAGTTGACATAAGCGTCATTGTCTTCTTCGTTCATAAAGTGAGATTCTTGTTCTTTAGATTCTCAATATCTCTTATAACTGGCTGCTACTTTAGCACTTGCATGGCAGTTCTTTTACCAATGCCCAGCAACTCCACACCTATAACATGGCTCGTGGCCAACTCTTTCCTTTTTGACCGGAGGATTATTAGGTGCATTTTTCACCTTGTTTTCTTGACCACTAGATCCAATATTATCATTTCTTCTCCATACTTTGGAAGACCCTCCACGACCCGCACCACGACTCCCACGTCCCTTTCCACGTTGTGCCTTGTTGCCACGTGGGTAGGGATCAACACGTCCAACCCCCCTTGCATTGGGGTTCTTTCCACTGTTTATCTTACCGTAATTTGCCTCAGGAATTTTCTTTGTCCCGACGGGCCTGACATTATTATTCAAAAGAACCTCATTATGCCTGTCAGCCACTTGCATTAGGTTGATCAACTTATTGAATGTTGTGATTCTTTTGTTATCATACTCGAGCCTATACTGGTTCGCTAGTATAAGTGCTGAAGTAGGAAAATTGGAAAGGGTCTTCTGAATCATATCATCTTATGTGAGGTCTTTTTCACAGAAGTTAAGACGTGCTTTTAGGCGCAGCATGTCCTTATTGAAGTCGTTAACCCTTTTATAGTCAAGCAAGCGGATTTCATTCCACTGAACGGTTAGTTTTGGGAGCAAAGTGTCATGAATGTTCCCAAAACGTCCCTTAAGGACATCCCATAGTTCTTTAGGTGTCTTCAACTGAAGCTACCCCCAACGTAAGCTGGGGTCAATATGTTTCCTTAAAAACATTAATGCATTTGTTTTCACCTTATGAGACGGTCCATTGTCTGCGAGGTCTTTGGGGTCAGTAAGTGTAGCCGAGTATTCTTTAGCCACAAAAGCGGTTTCTACATCAGAAACCACCGATGGTACTCAAGTCCTTCTGAGTGCAAAATGTCAAATTCGGGTCGAGTTGGGTCGGTCATCTTAAGGAAAAATAAAATATTACACAGTTATGAGTGCATCCATATTAATTGTGTTTTAGGAATATGAATTAGATTTCAAAAAAAAAAAACAAGATCGGTAATGGTCACCTTTTTCGATGCTATATGAAAATACTTTATCATAGTGATTATAATGCGCATGAATTTTCATCATCATGGCAACTTTTAATTTATAACATACTTAAATAAAATAATTAACAATATAAATAATTGTGAGTAAAACAATTATATAACTAACATTTAAATTTTCTTTAGCATGCTGATTTAATTAAAACAGAAATTTAATTAAAAGAAAAACTGTTTTTAAGTAAAACAGAAATTTAATAAAAACTGTTTTTATGTAAAAAAAACAGAAATTTAATTAGATAAAAACTGTTTTTATGTAAAACAGAAATTAATTAAATATAAAAACTGTTTTTAAGATAAAACACAAATTTAATTAAATAAAAACTGTTTTTATTTTATTTATTTGAATATTAATCGGCAAATTATATAATTACAATCGGAAAATTATATATGAAAGCAGGGCAGGAGTAGCATCAAGTCAACTCGGCAAATTACAATCGGCAAATTAATCGGTATACAATTATATATGTATATATAAATATTAATCGGCAAATTATATATGTAAGCAGGGCAGGAGTAGCATCAAGTCAATTAAGGAACAATTAAGTAACAATCAACCATTACATAAATATAGTACAATCGGCAATTTTCAATTTTTTTTTTTTTTTTTTTTTATGAATGCCGAGAGAAAAAAAAATATATATACAAGCAGGTGACTTTATTCAAGCAATGAAAAATTATATATATTTTATACGAGCAGTGAACTATATATATAGATCTGCCGAAAAAAAAAATTATATATATTATACGTGCACTATCTTCTACTGCAAACAATTAATACAACAAATAGCTATGGTGGTTTACATGATTGAATATATATTATATATATATATATATATATATAAGAGAAGGTAATGATGAGTACCTTGAATATGTATGCATACCATAATTTTTTTTCTTGAAGGTTGGGCGACGAGAGAAGAGTCCAATGGTGATGGCAGCCGGCGGCTAGGGTTTTCTTAGAGTTAGGGTTGTTAGCTCTGAGCGTGCTGATAACGTGTTGTAGGAATAATTCTACTCAATTCTTTATTAGATGAGCCCTTTAAATAGGGTACAAATACAATAGTAAATAGGGTTTACAAGGAAGCCCATTATGGCCCATAATACATAATTTGCACAGTAAATCCCTAATACATATTCTATCTAGGCGATAGCACACTACGTGTAATTTCCTTAAACATATGATTATTATTATTATTATTTTATGCATATTTAATGTTTGCCAAAATTAATGTTTTGTTCAAAATATGTAAAATATTTGTGCCAAAATTTTGTGCAAAATATTGTATGTTTGTGTATTAAATATTTAAATATTTAATTTCGTCACTGTTGGGACTGTTTTGTCATGGTTGTGCACTCACCTATTGTGGGACCAATTGTAGCAAAAGTCAGTATGTATTGTGATTAATATATTTGTTTTTTTTGGTTAGGGGATCATGTTACTATTGCACTTTCCCTATCGGTTTGTCTTTATTAATGTGATTCTTAACTCTTATGAATTGATAGATTGTTACAGTTTTTTGGGGTTTTAATATCCTATCGATATTAACTTCAAGAACGTAATTTTGATAATTATGGGAGTTACTGGTGCATTATAATTTGGGACCCTTAGGTGGGATTACAATGGCATAAGTGCTCAATTATGGTTTCTGCTTAATTTGATATATATCGATATTCTCATCTATTCCAGCATTGCCTATGCAAATGAATGCCTTAACTAGGCTAAACGGGACCAATTATGAGGACTGGGTTCAGTCATTGAGACTATTTCTTGCTCTGTCTAATGTGGATTTGGCTCTCACTAAGGATGAGCCTGCCAAGCCCACAGCCACGTCTTTTGTTGCTGATAGGTCAAAATATGAGAAATGGGGACACTCTAACAAGGTATGTCTAACAATCAAATATACCATGGATAAGACGATTAAGGCAAGCATTCACTACTCTAATAATGCTAGAGAATTTCTCACAGTTGTAGGCGAAAAATTCAAGAAATTTGACAAGTCTGAAATGTCCTCTTACCTTACAATATTGGCAAAGACCAAGTATGATGGTGTTGGTGGTGTTCGTGAGCATGTGATGAAGCTTGTGAACTGGTTCAACAAGTTGAAATCCATAAAAGTGGAGCTGGGAGAGGATTTTCTAGTTTGGTAGGTCTTTGAATCTCTTCCTACTCAGTTTGATGTTCTGAGAACTTCCTATAATGCCCAGAAGAATGAATGGAGTATTGACGAGATGATATCCATTCTCTCCCAAGAAGAGGAAAATATGAAAAAGGGAAAGTCTCATAGTATGCAATTCACTTCTCACAATAGCAATGACAAGAAAACTTTTTATAAGAATAAGGCTAAGAAATTCTAGTTTAAGAAAAAGGGAAATAGCAATCCTGGGGAACATTCTGGACAACTTTTTGGTCAGCATTCTAGTCAAAATTCTAGGGAAGGTTCTGGGAAGCCTAAGCCCAAATTCAATGGAAAATGTAAGTTTTGCGACATGTTTGGGCATAAACAAGTTGATTGCTGGAAGTTTAAAAATTGGCTTGAGAAAAAGAAAGGTAAACCCCTAGCTCTAGTGTGTTTTGAATCAAATATTGTTAATGTACCTTCTCATACGTGGTGGTTAGATACTGGCACAACTATTCGAGTTTTGAACTCCCTGCAGGAGTTCAGAAGCAAGCGGAGGCCAAGTGAGGGAGAAATGATTATCACTGTTGGGAATGGAGCAAGTGTGGTAGTTGAGCATTTAGGAGTTGTTTCTTTAAAGTTGGCTACGGGACATGTTTTAATTTTAAAAGATACTATTTATGTTTCTTCTATGAAAAGAAATTTGATTTCTATATCTGTGTTGGATAGTTGTGGCTACTCTTTCCATTTCAGTAATAAAAGGGTTTCCTTGTTTTATGATTATGTTATTGTTGGTTATGGGATTTTATGTGATGGTTTGTATATGTTGAATGTTCATTCTATTCCTGATGAGCAACAAACTTCGATTGTCAACACTGTTGTTGGAATGAAACGTGATAGGGTTACTGAAAACTCTTCCATGCTGTGGCAAAACGCCTGGGACATATATCAAAGGAAATAATGTAGAGACTACTCAAGGAAGGTATTTTGTATAGTCTAGATTTTTTTTGATTTTAATACATTTGTTGATTGCATAAAGAGGAAACTTACTGGTGAAAAGGAGGAGCTACCAGAAGTGAGAAGGTATTGCAGTTGATTCATACAGATATTTGTGGACCCATTACTCCCGCTACCATGGATGGTTTTAGGTATTTCATTACATTTCTTAACGATTTCTTTAGGTATGGTTAGATAGATTTGCTTCATGAGAAATTTGAATCTTTGGATGCCTTCAAGGCATTCAAAGTTGCTGCTAAATTAAAGCTTAGTAAGAAGATAAAGTGTGTAAGGTCTAATAGGGGAGGTGAATTCTATGGAAGATATGATGAAACTGGTAGAAATCTTAGACCATTTGCAGGTTCTTACAAGATTGTGGTATTGAGGCACAATATACCATGCATGGGACACCTCAACAAAATGGGGTTGATGAAAGGCGGAATCGTACCCTTATGGAAATGGTAAGATGCATGCTTAGCTGTTCAACTCTTCCAGAATTCTTGTGTGGCGATGCTTTGAAAATAGCCGTATATATCATGAATCATGTTCCAAGTAAATCTGTTACCAAGACTCCTTATGAGCTTATGTCTGGAAAAATGCCTAGTTTAAAGCACTTTCATGTTTGGGGATGTAAGGCAGAAGTGAGGCCGTATAATCCACAAATGAATAAACTAGATCTTAAAACCATTAGTGGTTATTTCGTCAGGTATTACGTTGGCTCAAGAGGATCAAGGTTTTATTGTCCTTCTCACACTACTAGAGTTGTTGAATCTGATTGAGCAATCTATTTTGAGAATGAGTTGGAGTATAATGAGAGCTCAATGCCGCACACTATTGATTTTAGAGATGAGAGTGTTGTTATTCCTTCACATTTTGTTGCCCCTTCAGTGGAAGAGGCACATGTTCTTGCTCATAATGATAATGTTAGTCATATCAACGATGTTGATTTTCCTCAGCAATAAGTTAAAAATGATGAACAAGATCAAGTTGAAGACTTAGCTCCACCTACAAGATCGAAGAGACCTCCCAAGCCGACTGGAGCCACTAAATTTAGAGATTATTTCATTTATCTGCAGGAACATGAATTTTCTTCAAGTGGGGATTCGGATCCCGTTTCCTTTCAAGAGGCTATTTCTAGCTCTTCCAATTCTCAGTGGTTGAAAGCCATGGAGGAAGAATTGGCATCTATGGAAAGAACAATGTTTGGGAGCTGGTGGAATTGCCAGCAACTTGTAAGACCATTGGTTGCAAGTGGGTTTTCAAGACCAAACGGGATGCTAAGGGCAATATAGAAAGGTACAAGGCCAGACTTGTTGTAATACCCCGTATTTTAATTTGTTTTAAATTGAATTATATTAGCTTATTTATACTCATGTGGGTGATCGTTAGGTGATTCGGGTGGTTCGAATGGATTTTGGTTTGCAAATAAGAAGTTTTGGTCTTTCGCGATATGTTGTTTCTAGCTATCTTTGGGCTATCTTAATTTCTTTTCTATTTATCAGAATGAGATTCTGCTTACGAAGGTATCTAGTATTTATGTCATTCTACAACTTTTGTGTTTTGGCCGAAGTCCAATTCGCACTCCTCGTTGACTAAAATAGGGCCCGAAGTTGGCCCATCGCTAAATTCTGGTCTTTCGGTATCGCTTTGGCAAAGCGCTATCTTCGGTGAATTTCTGGGAACGATTGGTCCATAATTTGGAAAAACTTCCAACTAGGAAGTTGTAGAGCATTAAAATACCTTTTCGTGAACATAAAGAACGCATCAATCGGAGTTCCGAGCGAAAAGTTATGGCCAAAAGAAAAACAGTACATTAGAGCACCAAAAAAAATTACACGCGGACCGGTATGGGCTTTTTGAATACCGGTCCGGCAGTGGCCAATGTCGGTTTTGAGCGTTTTTAAGTGTTCTCTTGACCCCTTTTGCCCCAAACTTCGACCAAAACAAACCCACAAGTCTCTAGAGAGTTCTAGAGAGAGGGAGAGAGGTTCCTAAGCAAATTTTATCTATTTTTCACTCATGATCCAAGATTAAAGCTCCAAATCACTTGAATTTCTTCTCCCTTGCTACTATTCATCGTCTTCTTCGTGCAGATTGCTTGGGGGAGAGCCGCAATCTTCATCCTTTCTTCTTCTTATTCGCTCATAAGTCGAGGTAGGGGTTTATATCTTCTCAAAACTCGATACCATGGTTTAAAAATTGTGATAATCATTCCAATTGGGATATATTTGACTTGAATATTACAATATGGGTATTGAACCCATGCTTCATGGTTTATATAGCTTTAAAGGTCATGATGCGATGACAAATATGCCATACACACTTGGAACTAGACGATACTTGAAATCATATGACATATTCCATGTTGGTATAGCTACTATATGTTGATAAAAATAATGGGAGTATTATTAAAAGCATACACCATGGAATATTAATTGAGGTTTTTCATTCAAGTATGTATGGCAACGATTGTTCCAGTGTTCCTTTCATTTGCATATATGTATGTTTCATGACTCATAGAGATTTAAATACAAGATTTGAGGTGATAGATGCCACTTACACTTAATATTCTTGTGCTGTTAAACCCAATGAAGAATCCCATGGGTGCTTGACTATTATAAGTTGATGGAAATGAATTGTTATTGATTTGTACACACCATGGGTTAAAGGCTTAGACTTATTGAAGTGTATGTGGTATATAAATTACTTCAAATGCTTGTTAAATGGCACGAACACATGTATTGAAGCAAAATATGCCAATTATATCTGGTGTAGTGTGTTAATTGAACTATACGAGATATCCCTTGGATGTATGGATGTCATTTGTGATAAAATGAAATTGTTAATGTTTTATACACATCAAGGGATATCTAACGAGACTTGTTAAAGGGTATATGGCATAGATTGCTTCATATGTTTGCTAAATAGCATGCTATGCATATTATGCATCACGTTTGTGTCAACCGAAATCTTGGAGATCCTTCGACAAGCTCGGATCATTCTTATGGCCTATCGTATAGGCGTATATCTCTTATCAGTATGCCGGGAGCTTCCTATGATTATTGTATCGTTCTGGATGTGACATGATCCTGATGTGGATCCAGATAGGATTATGTTCTGGACGTGATATGATCCTGGTATGGATTTGGATATGATTCTATTGTGACCCTTTGATTGTCAAGGGATGATGTATTGATCTGTGCCTACCGGGATGGAAAATAAGTAGGGCCTGGTGCCCTTGGGTTGAAAATCCCTAAACCTCCAGAGGGCAGCAACGCGTCGGCTGTCTAGAGCCAGCGATGTGTAGCCCGAAAATCTAGACAACGGTAAGGCACTGATGATTCTGTGGTTATGTTACTATTGGTGGACGGGTGGTCCAAATTGATTATGATCGATTGATATACTCTGGATCCAATGGGCCAATTTATGATTACTGACGGATGATTCTATCGGGCGGTCAGGCCCTTGCTAAAGTTTGGCTCGATGTTAATATATATATATTCTGGCTACGTGGCTTAACGGTTGACACAAGGGAGGTAACCTGCATATGCATAAGCACGCATTATCATGAACTAGTCATATTTTGTGATATGTAGTGATATGTTACAAATAATGATGGGGTTATATGCTAAAAAGGTTAATTTGGTTTACGGTAATATATCAAGGAATGTTTTCAAAATTTCCCTTTTATTCCCCCTACTGAGCTGCGAGCTCACCCCGTGTTTTATTTAAAATTTTAGGTACTCAGGGGGCGTACGATGGTAACAGGACTATGGGTTCGGGAACGAAATAGATGGCTCTGATACAAATTCACTTTTTGTTATATATATTATTTCGGGAAGCCACGGCTAGCCCGTAGTGTTATGCAATGTCTTGCATTTGCTAAGTCTGGTTTTATATATTGGTTACATGTATGCATGATTATATACAGTACTATCTTCTTCTATCTTGCTAAATGACATAGGTGATAGTTACTGTTTCAATTTCTTCATGTATTTACATGTATACTCATTTTAGCCAAGCTAAGATGGGTTAGTAGCACTCCAGGTCTTAACTATGGGTGTTGTCCCGTAGATTAAGGCGGGGGTGTTACACTTGTTGTAAAAGGATATAATCAGAAGGAAGGTATTGATTATAAGGAGACATTTCCCCCAGTCTCAACCAAAGACTCTTTTCGTGTTGTGAAGGCACTAATGGCTCATTTCGACTTAGAGCTGCATCAGATGGATGTTAAAACTGCTTTCCTGAATGGTGATTTATATGAGAATGTGTACATGGATCAACCAGATGGTTTCAAAAGGAAGGGCAATGAGCACTTGGTATGTAAATTAAAAAGGTCTATTTATGGACTGAAACAGGCCTCTAGACAGTGGTATTTGAAATTTGATGGGATCATTTGCTCTCTTGGATTTATAGAAAATACCATTGATCAGTGCATTTATCTAAAGAAAAATGGGAGCAAATTCATTATTCTTGTCTTGTATGTTGATAATATTCTTCTGGCTAGTAACAATATAAATTTTCTGCTTGAGACTGAGCAGATGTTGACTGCTCATTTTGATATGAAAGATCTTGGTGACGCTTCTTTCGTTTTGGGCATTGAAATTCATCGTGACCGATCTCGTGGTGTTCTTAGTTTATCCCAGAAGAATTACATTGAAAGAGTTCTAAACAGGTTCAATTTGAAATCTTGTAATCCGTGTACATCACCCATTCAAAAGGGAGAGATACTCTCTAATACCTAGTGTCCTCGAAATAATAAAAAAATAGTAGAAATAGAGAATGTCTCGTATGCTTCCGCTGTTGGCAGTCTCATGCATGCTCAAGTTTGTACACGCCCTAATATTGCTTTTGTGATCTGTATACTTGGAAGATACTTGAGCAAGCCTGGTATGGGTCATTGGAAAGTTATCAAACGAGTTATGAGGTATTTACAGGGTACCAAGGATCATTTGCTCACTTACAGAAGATCTGATCACCTTGAGGTGACAAGTTATTCTGATTCTGATTATGGTGGCTGTCTAGATGATCACAAGTCCACATCTAAATATATTTTCATGTTGGCAGGAGGAGCTGTCTCTTAGAAAAGTGTCAAACAGACACTCACAGCTACCTCGACTATGGAAGCAGAGTATATAGTGTGTTATGAGGCTACCCGTCAAGCTATATGGTTGAGGAACTTTATTTCTGAGTTTCATATTGTGGAAAGCATCTCTAGGCCTCTAACCATATATTGTGATAATTCTGTTGTGGTATGTTTCTCTCAAAATAATAAGAACTCCAAACGTTCAAAGAATTTTGATACTAAGTATATGTTTTTCAGAGAGAATGTTTAGGAGTTTCAGACTCATATTGAGCATATACCTACAGAACTTATGGTGGCAGATCCCCTAGCCAAGGGCTTAACTATTAAAGCCTTTGAGATCATGTAATCCGTATATGTATTGTGAGATCTTTTGATTTTTTGGTTTAGTGGGAGTTTATATTGTGATTTGAAGTAACATTATACTTTATTATTATGTCACGAGACTTCTTTTGAATAAATTGTTGTTGCAATTATTATTATCATTATTATGATTATTACTATTGTTGTTGCCATATAACATTGTCATCATGCTCAGTTTTATTGGTTTAAGGCATATTGATTCGAGACATTTCAAACCCAGTCTTATGTTGTATTATGCTGAGATGTTTGTTAAATCTTAGCAAGCATCGTGGGCAGATGCTAGGGCCATTTTGATTTTGGGATGGCATAATGTGATCACATTTTGTATGCTTTTCCACAACCCACTTTTCTGATGGGTCACAGAGACAAGTATGTGCCTGGTGTATATATGATGTCAATATCCCTATCGGATATGATTTTCTATATCGCTATGGCACTTACGTTCTCATTTTGGACCAGTTGTTGAAAATATTTACTCTATTTTGGCATCTTATTGTAGCCACATATTGTAAAATTAATATGAGTATTAATTTAATAAACTTGACGTATGTAGTCCAAGTGGGAGATTATTATATTTTATTTGGACTAGCATAATCAGTGTTATTTATTTATATTGTTTAATGCTCATATTAATTTAAATGTCGAATATTAGAGTATAATAATGTGGGTAGGCTTTGTATGTGCTCATTATAATGGGTAAGTGGGCCCATTTATTTTAATATAAGGAGAGGCCCTTATCTCTTTCCATTGTGTAGTGTAATTGCCCCATTAAGATTGCACAAACCCTAGACGCTTAGTGGAATATAGATAGTTTCTTTCCTCAATCGCAGACTGAAGATCATTATGCCCTAGGTAACCATTGATTCTAATGCTTATGCGTAGTATTAATTTTGTTTATACATGCTACAATTTAGGATCATTATACAAAATTAATATCGCAAGATCTATTCCTTCATAATAATCACAATATCTAATAAATTTGACAGACAACAACTCTATATAATAACTGAATTGAATAAATTTGACAAAATGATTTATAGCAAATTAGTAATTGCCCCAAGATTTCAAGGATTCCTTTAATTAAACCCATTGCATTTAACAAATTAGTGAATAGTCCATTTTTTAGGATTTAACCCAATTATTTTGGTTTCTAGCCCAAATTCAAAAATAATTTTTTCTTTTATAATATTGTAGTCTTTTTAAGACTAATCTAACTAAATTATCCTTGTTGAATAATGCAATTTATAATAAATATTTATCAAATCTAATAGTGTTTATCCTTAGCTCTAACACAATTAATAATATGTATATATATATATATATATATTTACTAAGATTCTTTTTAAAATTAGTTAAATAACAAATAATACAAATGAATTAAAGGTTAAATTTCTCTCTACAAATTGTTATTCGTCTATTTATGGAGGTTTTGAAGAATGACCCTTAATTCTGGTGGCGAATACCTTACATTATAGAGACAAATATAGTAGTAAAAAAACACATATTTATGGTATCAATTATCAACGTCAAAATCTAGTATCCATGGCGAAATATGAGATATACAAAAGATCGACCGATGTAGAATTATGTGTTGTTGTGATAATCCAATATATATGATCAAAGGAACCACCAATAATCTTCTATTTTGTGCACGAATAATAATTTGTTAGAACATTCATTATAAGGTCAGTAAATTCTTTCTTTCCACTCTTTTGAACCCCTCTCTACATTTCTTTATATTTAATATTCTTGATCATGATACTTTTAATATGACTGTGTTTTTAATTTTATTAGTATAATGTCTTTTTTAATATGACTATATTTTTAATTTGACTTGCGTAATATCATTTTAATTTTATTTGGCTAATTTTTTTAGCATGATTGTGTTTTTAGTTTTACATGTGTAATACTTTTTTTTTAATATGAATGTTTTTCTTTATATATTTAATGTTTACTGTTGACTTAAAAGTCATTAATCTTGTTTTGATAATAACAATAAACTTAATCTTGTGTAATTTAACTTAGTTGATGTTTTAAGTTATAGCCACAATAAAATTGATTACACGTGTACTTAACCGAAAAGCCGGAATCAAGATCATTCGTCTACAAAGTATGGCAATCAAAGCTTTACATCTCACTCTACTCTTGTCAACACATCTTCAATGGCATCTCTATGAAGTGCAAAAGCCAAGGAAGAAAAGAATCGAAAATACAATCTAAGCTCTCGAAGATTCATTTATGTTCATTATTGTGAGTGCTTAGATTTTATGTAAAGAATATCATTGTTCAAAATTATATAGCTCATAGAATGCTTTAACCATGAGAAGATTGATCAAAACTAGTTTTGTCTTTAAAAACAAAATTTACCGAAAACTAGTATTCTTTTAAAATTCTCTATAAATTTGTATGAATAATTTTTTATGCAAAAACTATACTAGAAGTCTTGGATACCTATATTTTAACTTCCCCAAGCCTCAAAATTGATTTTAGAGCTAAAATACAAAAGTGTGAAAAATTGGATTTTTGGCAAAATTGGCCTCAGACCAGTGGACTCCATCAGTCGACTGATGGGCTATGCTCAGTCGACTGATGGCCACTCAGTCGACTGATGAGCTTTGCTCAATCGACTGATGGCCCAGAAACTAGCCGTTGGAATTCTTATTTTTTACCATTTTTGGTACCAAACTTTTACCAACTCCTTCCAAACGGCCATATGATGTCTTAGACTATATATACACCTTCTAAGACTCATTTAAACTTACTTGAATCATTCTTACACTATTCTCTTCATCTACATTCATTTTCCAAGATTCAAGAACATTGCTTTTGATCAATCATCTTTATATTGAGCTATATTCTATTGATCAAATTTGATATCTCTTAGTGTGAGCTTAAGTTGTAATCTTCATACACTATAGAGCTATTGTACATTGGTGTTAGTCACCAAATCTTTTCTTTCAAACATTAAGAGAGGTTTATCTCTTAAGATAGGAAGAGAGTATTCTTGTGAGAGTATTGTGAGAATTTCAATACTTGTAAGAGTGTGTGAGAAAGATACACTTGTAGAGGTTTGATCTTCACCCGGAAGGAGATCAGTTTTAGTGGAACTTCTCGTGGAACTAACCGAGCGCGGAGTAGGGGCTATCAAGCCGAACCGTGTGGACAAAAAGGTCTTTGACTTTGATTGGTTTAATCTTTCTATCTCTTGAACTTTTACTTTGTGATATTTGCATCTTGTGATTGGATTTATCTTTGTTTATTGTTTTGTTGATTGATATAGACATCAAACATTTTTAAATTGATTTTAAAAATCCCATCAAGTTTTAAAAACCCTATTCACCCCCCTCTAGGGTATTTTCCGACCTACAATTGGTATCAGAGGTTGTACTCTTGTTTTGATTTTACAATCTTAGAGTTTACGATCATGTCTATCTATCAAGGAACCGGACTTAACGAAGGTTCTTCAACCACTAGGCCACCTCTATTTGATGGAAAAAATTATAACTATTGGAAAAATCGCATGTGTACTTTTCTTCAAGCTAGTGATTTTGAACAATGGAGGGTTACACTCATTAGACCCTATGAGATTACCAAAACCGATGAAAGGGGTAATGTCACTCCTAAATCAATTTCCGATTATGATGAGAATGACATTAAGAAAATTCAATTTAATGCTAAAGCCTTAAATTCTCTACATTGTGCATTAACTATGGATGAATACAACAAAATTTCTAGTTGTAAAACCGCAAAAGAAATATGGGACAAATTAGAGGTTGCTCATGAAGGAACCTCACAAGTCAAGGATGACAATATAGATATGTTTGTTCATGATTATGAGCTTTTCAAAATGGAGCCTAATGAATCACTTGCTTCCATTTATAGTAGGTTCTCCATTATTACTAATGCTTTAGATCTTCTTGGAAAGGTTTACTCCAATGAAGACAAAATCCGAAAGATTCTTAGAACTCTTCCCAAGAAGTGGAGACCCAAAGTAACGGCTATTCAAGAAGCCAAAAATCTCAAAAAGCTAAGCATGGATGAACTATTGGGTTCACTTAAAACCCACGAGAAGGAATTGGAGAGAGAAGAAGAAGTTGATTCAAAAGCCAAGAAGACTCTTGCTCTCAAGGCAAATCAACAAGAGGATAATGAAGGGACAATGGGCTTTGACGATGACATGGCTCTCCTCTCTAGAAACTTCATGAAATTTCTAGCCAAGAAGAAGAAGTTTCAAGAAAAAGGGAACAACTTTGGTTCTTCATCAAAGAGGAACAATGATCGATCAATTCAACCAAGAGTTGAAAACGAAGAAGTCAAGAAATGTTTCCATTGTCATGAACCGGGACATTTCAAAACCAATTGTCCGGTTAGAAGAAAGGAGAGAAGAGATAAAAGAGATAAAGCCTTCAAGCAAGTAAGGCATGCCCTCAAGGGAACTTGGAGTGATTCCGAAGAGGGTGAGTCCGATGCCGACTCTAGCGACGAGGAGACGGCAAATCTTTGCCTCATGGCAAGAGACGATGAGGTAGACTCTATTTATAACTCATTTAGTGATGATAATATTTCTATGAATGATGATGCTCATAATGAAAATGATTATGATGAGTTATATGAAATGTTTGAGGAATTGCATAGCAAATTTGAAAATTTATCTAAAGGATATGCAAGTCTCAAAAAGGAAAATTTGATAGTTTCTAACAAGTGTGAAACGTTTGAAAAAGAAAACATAGTTTTGAAAAATGAAATCAAAACTTTGAAGAAAGGAAAAGAAAAGGAAATTCCAAACACACTTGTAGTAGAAAACATCAAATTGAAAGATCAAGTGGATGACCTAACTAATAGCTTAGCCAAATTCACCAATGGAAGGGACAATTTGGATAAACTATTAGGAATGCAAAGATGTGTATTTGACAAAGCCGGTTTGGGTTATAACCAAATTGACAACCAAAAGGATTAAAAAAACTTTTTCAAAACATACATACCTCATGATCCCACTCATCTTTGTTCATATTGTGGTAGAAACACTCATTATGTGGATCATTGTTTCTATCGAAATGAAAGTTTCCCTAAGAGGAAGCTTGCTTGGGTTCCAAAAGGAACCATTATGTTTGCTAACCCAAATGGACCCAACACATTTTGGGTACCAAAGGAGAAGTTACTCAAAGTCATGGTGTAGGTGTGCTTGAAAGCCAAGGGTAGAAAAATCAAGTGGTTCTTGGATAGCGGTTGCTCAAAGCACATGACGGGAGACAAGAACAATTTCTTAAGTCTAATTCCCAAGCAAGGAGGAAATGTGACTTTCGGAGACAACGCCAAGGGCAAAATCATCGGTATAGGTAAGGTTGGTAAGTATTCTACGTGCATTGATAATGTTCTATTAGTTGATGGTTTGAAGCATAATTTACTTAGCATTAGTCAATTATGTGATAAGGGTTATGAAGTTATTTTTAAATCCGATCGTTGCATTGTTAAAAATGTTATTGATGATTCCATTCTACTTGTTGCATATAGAACTAACAATGTGTACACTCTTGAGCTTGATGATTTATCACAACAAGATGTTAAATGCCTATCCGCTATAAATGATGTATCTTGGTTGTGGCATAGGAGACTAGGACATGCTAATATGGATTTAATTCATGCTTTGTCTAAGAAAGAGCTTGTTAAAGGATTGCCTAAAACCAAATTTGTTAAAGATAAAGTTTGTGATGCATGTCAACTTGGTAAATAACACAAATCTTCTTTCAAGTCTAAAAGGGACATTACTACATCTAGACCACTTGATATGTTGCATCTTGATTTGTTTGGTCCTATTTCGGTTGCTAGTCTAGGTGGCAAATTGTACACTCTTGTTATTGTTGATGATTACACTAGACTCACTTGGGTGTTCTTTCTCACCCACAAAAGTGAAACTCCTCATGTTTTCGCTAAGTTTTGTAGAAAAATTCAAAATGAAAAGGGTGTTTCTATTGTGCATGTTAGAAGTGATAGAGGTAGAGAATTTGACAATGTTGATATTGAGAACTTTTGTGATGAGCATGGTATTGATCATAATTTTTCGGCACCTAGAACTCCTCAACAAAATGGTGTTGTTGAGAGGAAAAATAGATCTCTTCAAGAGATATCTAGGACTATGCTAAATGAACATTCTTTACCGGAATATTTATGGGCGGAAGCCGTTAACACCGCATGTTATGTGATTAATCGTACTATTATTCATAAAAAGCTAGATAAGACACCTTATGAATTATGGAATGACAAGGAACCAAATATTGCATATTTTAAGGTTTTTGGTTGCAAATGCTTTATTTTAAATGATCGTGATCACTTGGGTAAATTTGATGCAAAATCAGATGAAGGAATTTTTCTTGGGTATGCCACTAATAGTAAAGCATATAGAGTCTATAACAAGAAAAGTTTAGTAGTCCAAGAGTCTATGCATGTTGTATTTGATGAGTCAAATCCTTTCTCACCCAAAGTACATTCCGATGATGATGTTGAAATTATCCAAAGGATTTCGGATATTCAAATTAATGATACATCTAAGGAAGAACCATCAAATGCTCAAGCTCCTCCTAAGGAGTTAGAAAAAAAAACCGAGCAAGAATCAAATGATTTGCCTAGGGGTTGGAAATTTGTGTCCAACCACCCTATTGATCAAATTCTTGGAGAGCTATCTAGTAAAGTTATGACTAGATCTTCCTTAAGAAATGTATGCAATAATGTGGCATTTGTTTCTCAATATGAGCCTAAAAACATCATTGAAGCCGAACAAGATGAATCTTGGATGATGGCTATACAATAGGAGCTCAATCAATTTGAGAGAAATAAAGTGTGGACACTTGTTCCCAAACCTAGTAATCATACTATCATAGGTACTAAATGGGTATTTCGTAACAAAAAGGATGAAAGTGGTATAATTGTTAGAAATAAAGCTAGACTTGTTGCCCAAGGATACAATCAAGAGGAGGGCATTGATTATGAAGAAACATATGCACCCGTTGCACGTCTAGAAGCTATTCGCATACTACTTGCTTATTCATGTTTTAAGAATTTTAAACTATATCAAATGGATGTGAAAAGTGCTTTCTTGAATGGTTTTATTGAAGAGGAAGTTTATGTGAAACAACCTCCCGGTTTTGTTATAGGCAAAATTGATACTACTTTATTTATTAAAAATCATGACAATGACATGCTACTTGTACAAATCTATGTTGATGATATTATATTTGGTTCTACTAATGAAAATCTTTGCAAGGACTTTTCCTCATGTATGCAAAAGGAATTTGAAATGAGTATGATGGGAGAAATAAACTACTTCCTTGGACTACAAGTGAAGCAATGCAAAGAAGGCATCTTCATCAATCAAGAGAAGTACGTGAAGGAGCTCTTGAAGAAATTCGACATGGAAGGTGCAAAATCAATGAGCACTCCTATGAGTTCCAATTTGAAGCTCGACAAAGACAAAATCGGTAAGAGCGTAGACATCAAGAAATATCGAGGTATGATTGGTAGTCTATTATACTTGACGGCCTCTAGGCCGGATATTATGTTTAGTGTATGTCTTTGTGCACGATTTCAAGCGGATCCTAAAGAGTCACATCTACTTGCCGTAAAACGGATTTTCCGTTATCTTTCCGGTACTAGTTCTTTGGATTTGTGGTACCCAAGAGAAAACTCCTTTGACTTGATTAGTTATTCCGATGCGGATTTTGCCGGTTGCAAAATCGATAGGAAAAGCACTAGTGGCACTTGTCATTTCTTAGGACAAGCACTAATATCTTGGTCAAGCAAGAAACAAAACTCGGTGGCCCTTTCAACGGCCGAAGCCGAATATGTGGCGGCCGGAAGTTGTTGTGCTCAAACTTTATACATTAAACAACAACTAGAAGACTTCGGGTTAAGTCTTAGCCACATTCCCATTAAATGTGACAACACAAGTGCTATTAGCTTGACCAAGAACCCCATACAACACTCACGTACTAAGCACATTGAGATAAGATATCATTTTATTCGTGATCATGTGCAAAAAGGTGATGTTGATATTGAATTCGTTGGCACCGAATCGCAATTTGCGGATATTTTCACTAAACCACTTCCCGATGATCGCTTTAGCATTATTCGACGTGAAATTGGTATGACTAGAGCATGTGATATCTAGTTGACCAAAATTTTCATGTACATTGATCCTTAATGCTTGTCTCTAAAGCATACAAAATTGTGCAATTATTTGGCTATATATAAATTAAGAATTCTTGTACTTAGTACTTCCATTACATGTTACTTGATGTACTAATATCATTTTTGTAGCTCAAATGTTGTAAAGTTACTATTTCTAGGTGTTTAGGGCTTTCAATGCTCAAAACAAGAAAGTCAAGACAGATTGGGTGATCAGTCGACTGATTAAGGACCATCAGTTGACTGAGGCTCCATCAGTCGACTGAAGGATGTCCATCAGTCGACTGAGCAGTGCAGAACAGCAGTTACTCTATTTTCTTTTATTTTCCCCTGTTTTCCCTTCATTTCTCACTTCTCCATTTCGAGAAAACTCACTCCTCCACCCCTCCTAACCTCAAGAACAATCATCCATACTCCATTTTATTCTTCAAAACCCATTCTAAACCAAAAATCCTTCACCACCAACATCAAATCAACCCCAAATCTCCTCTATTTCATTTCAAATCTCTCAAACCCATCTCATTCTCTCTCAAACCCTAACCCTAGCCACTATTCAACATTCCTCAACTAAAAATCTCTACCAAACACCGAATTTCTTTACAAAACTCATCCCATTATTGCAGTTAACCAAATTCCTAAATATTCCCTTAAATCACACATATTTTCACCCCAAAATCTTCAAATTCCCTAAGAACCCTAATTTTTCAAATCTACTTCTTTCACCAATCTTCATCAAAATGTCTCAACCATCTCGCTCACGTCGCCCACGAAAGAGCGTACCACAAGTTGGTACATCATCGGCTCAACCATCTCAAGCTCCACTACCACTCTTGTTCATCTCTGATGAGGCGGAAGCAAAGTTCAACAACGACTATTCGACACGGGCCATCGTAGAAGGTAAACAATTCAACTTTCAACTATTCTCTTCTAATGGTTTGAATGTTGCTGGACTATTTCAAAATCAAGGGATTATAAACTTTTTAAATATTCGTGAAAATGTGTACTCTCGGCTCATACGGCTATTCTATACTAATCTACATCATCCGGTTCTTGACAATGGGCGTCATAACAAAGCCCGTCTTGTTACCCTTCTGAATGGGCAACGAATTAGTTTTAACAAAGCTGAATTGGCTAAAATTTTTGGATTCCCGGTTGATAACATAACAGAAGTTCCCTCCAACTTTGGGGATCTTCTCGGTTTTAACAAGAATGCTGCAAAAGGTGTTATACTCAAGCGCAAATTTCGTAATATGCAAGGAGAAATCAAAGCCGCAATGCTCAAACTCGATGCTCGTCTCATACACTCAATCCTAGGGTATTCGATTATCCCAAGGCGTGGTAGCCGTGCGTCACTCAATGCCTTTGAGGTATTTTTGGTATGGGCAATTGCCATGGGACATAGGTTGGACTATACTAGTCTAATGTTTCATCATCTCCTTGAAATCACCAATCGAAAAAGGCAAGGGTTGGTCTATGAAATGGCCCTCACTCAACTGTTCAAATTCTACAACATCCGACTCGAAGACGAGGTCGATGTTATCATTCCCACTAGTGAGGAGACATATAGCGCCAAGGTGATTCGGTTGATGAAATATAACTTGGTTTATGGACAATGGACCCCCAATGATCCTCGAGATCGAGATGCAAGTGGTGATGAAAGTGGTGATGAAAGTGATGGCTCATCCGAAGAAGTGGGTGATGATAAAGAAGAAGAAGAAGACGTAGGAGGTGAAAGTTCTGAAATCCCTTAAACCCCTACTTCTCAAGTGGTGATGAAAGTGGTGATGAAAGTGATGGCTCATCCGAAGAAGTGGGTGATGATGAAGAAGAAAAAGAAGAAGACGTAGGAGGTGAAAGTTCTGAAATCCCTCAAACCACTACTTCTCAAGGCCGTAGACAATCCTCCAATGCCGCCTTGCTTCAAGCTATTCAAGGATTATCGAGTCAAGTTCAAGCTCTCTCAACTAACATGACGAACCGCTTTAATCGCATTGAAGATCATCAAAGAGCTCATGAGGAAGCTTTTCTTCTTTACCATCCGGAGCATGTTTTTCCGGTTTGGAACCCGTATCATGTGGACCAAGGTTGGGGAGAATGGCCGCAAGACCCACAAGATCCGCAAGAGTAGAAGTTTGGACTCTCTCTCCTTTTTGGTGATAACAAAGGGGGAGAAATAAGTGTGTTAGAGTGCTTGGTACACACTCTTTGAGTTTTATTAGTTTTATTATGAACATCTTTTAAACTTTAAGATGTTTTATGTTTAGTTTTCATATGCCTAACTCTTTGTATTTGGTTTAAACTTAGTTAAGGTTTGATGTTTCAATTATGATGTTTACAACCTATTATGCATGCCTATTATATTCTTTTCAATGCATAGCTTGAGGGGGAGTTTTCCCTTTGAGAAAACTCAACTAATGTTCATAATCGCAAACACACATTAATTTATTGTCATCATCAAAAAGGGGGAGATTGTTGACTTAAAAGTCATTAATCTTGTTTTGATAATAACAATAAACTTAATCTTGTGTAATTTAACTTAGTTGATGTTTTAACTTATAGCCACAATAAAATTGATTACACGTGGACTTAACCGAAAAGCCGGAATCAAGATCATTCGTCTACAAAGTATGGCAATCAAAGCTTTACATCTCACTCTACTCTTGTCAACACATCTTCAATGGCATCTCTATGAAGTGCAAAAGCCAAGGAAGAAAAGAATCGAAAATACAATCTAAGCTCTCGAAGATTCATTTATGTTCATTATTGTGAGTGCTTAGATTTTATGTAAAGAATATCATTGTTCAAAATTATATAGCTCATAGAATGCTTTAACCATAAGAAGATTGATCAAAACTAGTTTTGTCTTTAAAAACAAAATTTACCGAAAACTAGTATTCTTTTAAAATTCTCTATAAATTTGTATGAATAATTTTTTATGCAAAAACTATACTAGAAGTCTTGGATACCTGTATTTTAACTTCCCCAAGCCTCAAAATTGATTTTAGAGCTAAAATACAAAAGTGTGAAAAATTGGATTTTTGGCAAAACTGGCCTCAGACCAGTGGACTCCATCAGTCGACTGATGGGCTATGCTCAATCGACTGATGGCCACTCAGTCGACTGATGAGATTTGCTCAGTCGACTGATGGCCCAGAAACTAGCCGTTGGAATTCTAATTTTTTACCATTTTTGGTACCAAACTTTTACCAACTCCCTCCAAACGGCCATATGATGTCTTAGACTATATATACACCTTCTAAGACTCATTTAAACTTACTTGAATCATTCTTACACTATTTTCTTTATCTACATTCATTTTCCAAGATTCAAGAACATTGCTTTTGATCAATCATCTTTATATTGAGCTATATTCTATTGATCAAATTTGATATCTCTTAGTGTGAGCTTAAGTTGTAATCTTCATACACTATAGAGCTATTGTACATTGGTGTTAGTCACCAAATCTTTTCTTTCAAACATTAAGAGAGGTTTATCTCTTAAGATAGCAAGAGAGTATTCTTGTGAGAGTATTGTGAGAATTTCAATACTTGTAAGAGTGTGTGAGAAAGATACACTTGTAGAGGTTTGATCTTCACCCGGAAGGAGATCGGTTTTAGTGGAACTTCTCGGGGAACTAACCGAGCGCGGAGTAGGGGCTATCAAGCCGAACCGTGTGGACAAAAAGTCTTTGACTTTGATTGGTTTAATCTTTCTATCTCTTGAACTTTTACTTTGTGATATTTGCATCTTGTGATTGGATTTATCTTTGTTTATTGTTTTGTTGATTGATATAGACATCAAACATTTTTAAATTGATTTTAAAAATCCCATCAAGTTTTAAAAACCCTATTCACCCCCCCTCTAGGGTATTTTTCCGACCTACATTTACTACTAATATGACTTCTAGATATTTCAAGTTTTAATGTGTGATATTTTAATATGACTATATTTCTAGTTTTACTTGTTAATTTCTTTTTTAATATGAACACATTTTTAGTTTTACTTGTGTGTAATATTTATGTCTAATGTCTTGTAAATACCCCATGTTCAATGTTTGATATTTTGTATTTACTGCAAGTCCATTTCTTATTTTTTTTTAGTATATATTTATCCTAAGGCGACTAATAATTAGCAAAAGTTATCACTTGTAATTTATATTTACGAAATATATTTCAAATTTGAAACTTTTAAAATTGAATTTATAATCATAAAAAATTCTAAAAGATATACATCCTAGTAACAACTAAATAAAATTTTAAGTGAATAATAAATTTTAATTTGAACAATTAAAAGAGGATAAGATAAGAAAAACATAAAAGAAAATAAAACATTTATAAAATATATATTTAGCATGGTTCAAAGTTGCTGTTTCAGAAGCCAACTCGGTCACTCAATTTTCAACTCGGATATCGGTTTCGGCGATACGGATCGATTCACTATTTAAAAGGCCAAAAAATCACAAAAAAATGAAAAAAATTCTAAAGTATGAGATTAATATGATGGATCAATTAGATAAGCATAATTACATTATCTAGTACAAATTACGTGGCCTACATCAAAATACCAATATCTGTCGCACTTGGTAATACAATATTACATCATAATTCAATAAATATATAACAATACAATATTATAAAGCACAAATATCTTAAATATAAGTTCAATTAGGTCTAGAATAATGATATTGATTATAATTATCATCATTACTCCATGACTCCGGCGATGAGGAATGAGGATATAACGGAGGTTGGGAATTAGCACTTGTGGGGTAAGGATGAGAGGAATGGGTATATGACCCATAATCAGGAAATTTTGGTTGGCCATGGTGATGATAGTACCCAAATTCTCGATATTTGCTGCTACCTAAAGATCCATCATGATACGTTCCACGATCACTTCTATAATAACTACCATGAGCAGCAATACTATTATTTGATCATCCACTACTAGCATAATCTTGTGAAGAACCTCCATAATTAGTGCTAAACCATAACTACATATTCCGCCTCTAGAAATGCTATGTCTACGACTATCATAATCATAGTTATATCCATGTCCAACGTAATGGTGTTGGCCTAAGTTTAAGCTCTACAATTAATCATCAATACACCGGTAGCTTTGTGAATAGGGATCATAGCCACTAAAATACTCATCATAACTAGAGAACTAAGTTAGATTTGCTAAATGCCTAATTACAGGTCAATATCTGTGGTCTGTGTCTTACGTGACATAATAATTATCATCTCTGCGCCATGACATACCACCATCATGTTGGCTATCAATATCAGGATTGTAAAGACCACCTCTACCACTACTATTAGTACCTCGTGTAGCACCACTACCTAGCCCACCTTCACCATCATTATTAGCATCATCATCATCATCCCCTCCAACATCGTTGTCGTCACTTGAGAAAACGGTAAGTCTTTGAAGTGGCTTACGACAGAGACCACCCTCCATCTCTTCCTCGCTATGCAAATATAGGAGTGACCCCAAGATGGTCAAAATAATTGAGAAAAAAGAGGGATGCTTTTGCAGAAAACGTGGGAAACATGTAAGGCTTCTCCATAAAGAGCTGGCGATGATGCCCAGTAGTTTTAGCTAGGAGCCTTCTTTTTCTTTTTTCTCTCGTATAGAGCTAGGGTCTTTTGTAATGAACTGGTTATCAATGAAATGAGCTCTTTTTTTTCTAAATCTATATGTCTATCTTATTTTACATTATTTATACTTTTTTATTTTTATCTAAGTTGTTCCGTGAGATAAAATGACCTGTTTGGCACCCCTATATGCCCCCATAACATAAAGAAAACTGCAGCCAAAAATAATGAAAACAAACATTTAGCCAATTTTGCATAATAGGCCTATATAATAGGCCTTTTAACTTTGCTTGTGTTTAATATCAAAGAGCTCCTTGGGTACTTTAGTCTGCAAAGTTGCCTAAAAAGAGGTATTTCTTAGTTTCATAAAAGGTTTATGACATGTTTATCTTGTTTAATTGACCTCCTTAATAGCAAGTTTTATGTTAGGTCATTTCAATATATGTTAGGGTTGTCCATCCGATCCGATCCGCTCATTTTAAACCATCTGCATCCGATCCGATCCGATGTCGGTTTTAGGTTTTGGCATCCAATCCAATCCAATCCAATTAAATGTTGGATTGGATCGGTTTCGATCCGATCCGATTAGAAGTTTAAAATTAGATATATTAAATCTTGAAATGTTCAATTTTAATGTAAAACAAGAAGAAAACTACTTGTAAATTAAATAAAATCCATTACAAATAAAGTTTACGTGTTCAACCAAATAGCTTCAAGTTAAAATGTCTACTGTCTAAGCAAAAATACATAATTAAACCAAGTGACGAACCATACATGATTAAGCTAAATATTAAATAACAAACTAAGATTAAATGATTTCAAAGTGACCCCTTGTATATATTAAATTATGCCACCAATGAGGGAGAAACATGTGGCAATTCTAATTATCCATAATCCAGAAAAAATGCATTGGATTGGATTGGATCGATTCCTAGAACACGTCAAACCGAAACCAATCCAATTTTTTTCGGTTTTTAAATTTTACATTCGATCCAATCCAATTATCCATAAAATCCAGGAAAAATAGATTGGATCGGATCGGTTCCTCGATTTGGATTGGATTCTGGACACCCCTAGTATATGTGGAATTTTTCATACTTTGACTAAGTTTATAAGAGTTGTACCCCCTAGACCTTAGGCAAAATTTGTTGAATAATTCTCAAATGTTAGTTAGACTCTATAGAGTGCAAGTGTGCTTAATAAGCTTTGCACTTACTTAACTGACCTTATAGTGTAAGAATTTTTGCTATGGAGTGTAAGTATGCTTTTTGAGTTGAGCACTTACTAAACTGACCTCCTTTTATGAGGATTTTTGTTGCGGAACGTAAATATGCTTCTTGAACTAGGCACTTACTAAACCGACCTCTAAATATGAGGATTTTTGCTGCGGAACTTTTTGACAAGTAAAATGAAATCTTAATATATTTCTTAAAACATCTCTTACAAAAATTACACAGGGTATTTCAAGGGTAATACTTCTCGAGGTGCTCAATGTTCCATGGCCTCATGAGCTCCATCCCATCAGCGGTCCTCAGGTAGTAAATCCTAGGTCGACAGAGCCAAATGACTACATAAGGATTTTCCCATATAGCAATTAACTTTCCATGTTCTCTCATTTTGGTAGCTAGGATGACCTTTTTTAGTACCAAATGACCTTCTTTCAGAGTCATATGCTTGACCCTTTTGTTGTAACTCTTAACCATACTCCTCTTGTAAGCTTCTTCTTTGATTCTAGCTTTCTCTCTTTTCTCTTCGAGAAGATCTAAGTTGGCCAACAATCCCCCATCGTTGTGAGTTGGACCGTAGCAAGTGATTTTGTGTGTAGGTATGCCTATTTTCGCTGGAAAGACTGTTTCAATCCCATAAGTTAAGGAGAATAGAGTTTCTCTCGATAGACCTCGAATGGTGGTCTTATAGGCCCAAAGAACTTATGGGAGTTCTTTAGACCAGTTTCTCTTTGTGTCATCAAGTCTCTTCTTTAACATACTTAAACGAGTCCTGTTGGTGACTTCGATCTGACCATTAGCTTAAGAGTGAATAGGAAAGTTGTAATGGTTCTCAATTCCATGACCTTTGTAGAAGTCCTTGAAGAGGTCGCAATCAAATTTCTTTCCATTAGCAGCACCTTTAGCAGGCCGAAACAACAAATGATGTTCTTCCACACAAAACTCTTAATTTTTAGACTGGTGATGGTGGCTAGTGCTTCTTCTTTGGCCCACTTGGTGAAGTAGTCAATTATGTCCATGCCCCACTGAGAGAATGACTATCGAATACTAACAGGAATCATTAGCTCTGCTAGGAGCTGTTGGATGTTGACGAATCGCTAGCATTTTTTGCACTTCTTCACTAAGTCTGTAGCTTTTTGTAAAAGAGCAAACCATAAATAACCTTATCTTCCTACTTTAAGAGTTAAAGATCTGGCTGGTAAGTGGCCTCCGCAAAGCCCCTCATGGATCTTCAAGAAAGCTGACAGAGCTTGATGGGGGTGTAAGCAGAGCAAAAAAAGAATGACATACCCTCTCCTGTATAGAGTTGTTTGTCCTTTGGAAGAGCTCTCTTTGTGAGGTAGCTCAGGATTGGGTTAATTCAATACCTGCAGATCTGAACTGGAGCTATGTCCACCTCATCAGGGTCCTCAATGACTTTCCTCTCTATGTATTCGACGTGGACACCACTAAGCATTTATGGTGATAAGGCTAGTTTGGCTAGGCAGTCTACTTTGTTGTTCTGTGCTCAAGAGACCTTGATAAAGACTACATTCTTAAATCTCTAAGCAGCAGCTTGAGCTTTAGCCAGGTAGGCAGCCATGTGGCCCTTTTTAGCTATGTTATGGCCCAATATTTGGCCAACTACAACTGCAGAGTTGTTGTAGACTATTATTTTCTTTGACCCTAGGTCTTCTGTTATCTTTAAACCTACTATGATGGCCTCATACTCTAATTCATTGTTCAAAGCCTTGAAAAGGAACTTCTGAGCTATCTCCAAAGTGTTAGCTTCAGGCGTGATAAGCACCAATCCAACCCTATACCCTTATTAGTTGGAAGCTTCATCCACGTGAAGTATCCAGATAGGGACTCATAGTATCAAATTTGATTAGGTGATAGGGCTTAAGGTGCATGGATCTTAGGGCGACATTATTTTTGATGGATTAATGACCGTTTCTTTTGTGTAGGTGAACTCCTTTACGAAGTTCGCCATATTTTGTCCTTTGACAAAGCCCAAAAAGAGCAAGTTAATACGCCCAAGTGCAAGTGGTCAAGTTATAGTATACTTTGAAAAGTTCAAGGTCGAACCACATGGAAGACAAGGAATTTATTTCTCTAACTATCTCTCTCAAAGGGAAGAAAGAAAAATAAAAGGAAAAGATGCTAGAATTGAGGAATAAATATGGAAAATTAAAACTAAATTAATACTACTAATAAACTAAACTAAAACTAAAGGCAAATCTAATCCTAGGGTGCAAAAGTAAAGGGAATCTACAAGCGCAAGTTATCTACCAAAAATGCTTCCTAAATGCACTAAGGGAACATGCATGCAATTAAACAAAAAATAAATAAACTAAATAAAATAGCACACTAAATAAATAAAACAAAATATTAAATGAAAATTAATCAATGAGAAACAAATGTTAGGGGTATCCGTAGTTAGGGAATACGAAACTAGTCCAATCGGGTAATCCAAATCTAAGTTTAAACAAAAATTTTCAATAAGATTCAGCTCCTAGACTCTCCAACAATCCAATTATATTTCTACTATAAGTATATGATAACCCATGCATGACAAATATTATATAAACAAGTTATGAGCAATAGAATTCGACAGTGAAGCTTTTGACTTTGAAAAAGTGTAATTTTAAAATCTAGTATTGTTAGTGCGTGACAAAAATAATTCAAGTTAATTAAACATCTCAAAAATAATTAGCTTAATACTCCAATAAGGTTTGAATAGGTTTAAATGTGATTCAAAGCAAATTCGTCTGAAAAAGAATGCCGAAAGTCAAAACTACCACTTTTTCTACACTTACGTGAATAAATACCAAAATAGCGCCAAATTAGCCAATTCACTTGAGAAACTAACCCAACTAATTATAGGATAAATATCATTATCAAATCATCCATGTTAGGATTTTGGTGCAAAAATTCGTGAATCGACGTTTTTAAAGTTCTTCATCAAATGGAACTTTTGAGCTAACTTATGAAAATATATTTTTAAAGCATGCAAAGATAAGAAAATACTCAATCATTTAGTAGGTGATATATATGAAAGAGATATGTCCTAGGACTATTCATAGATTATGATTTGTACTTGGATATCTTATGCTCATTGTCATTAATAAAGTTTATTTTATTTTACTTTATATTCTCTAATAAATAATATATATATTAATACTAGTTCATCAAGTACATGACTTAATTGTGGGATGCTAGTAATGTTATAATAATATTATTTAGATGTCCCTAATCATGTGTCAATAATCTAGAATCACATTGATATAATGATTAGAGTATGGGTCAACTGATGACTATGTTCCACAAGTCATTGATATGGAGATATCAAGCTGAACACACTGATACTTGTTAGAGAACAAAGTATTGGACCGACCCGCTTTGGGGACACTGTGAGGAGTGTTATATAATGTCATCAGTGATGTTCCCCATTAGTGATATCATATTATCCTCAGACCTGAGATCGTCATGGTTACCAACATAGGGATTAACATGCCAGGCATCATCAAACGTTGCTCTTGACCGGTTAATTATAAAGATGATGATCAAGCGTACTATAAACTATGCACAGGTATGTGGTTAATCAAGATGGGATTTGTCACTCTCATATAATGAGAGAGATATCTTTGGGCCCTTTAATAAGTATAATTAATATTTGCATGGCCATGCACAAATGAGGTGTAATTTGTATAAGATTAATTTTACTTAGAGATCAAGAAATAAAGATTGAACTGTACAAGAATGACACTTGCCTAATCTTGTGTTCAATCTAGATATCGGTTGACAAAAGGAGTTAATATGTGGTATATCAATTTAAGGTTGTGTCGTTTTGACCTTTATACCCTTTGGGTAGTAGTAATGTTTTACTAGAGACCGCTTACTATTTGTATAATAAAACGGGTTTTAATTATACTGCCAAAGAGTATAAACCTACAGGGTCGCACACCAAAACGAGTTGGATCAAAAACGAATTGAAAACGGACCAAGTTGGACTTGGGCCTAATTCGTTTTGTTGTTTAGGGTTTCTCACTAGGGTTCCCCTTTAAAAGGGAACCATTGTTCTTCTTGGCCGCCTAAGGGGAGTTGTAGAGGCAAGAAAGACGAAATAGGTGAGAGAACCCTAAAAGGTGCTAGTACACCAATCAAGGATCTGATCTCGTTTGTGTGTGCATACCGTAGAGGCGTCGTATTTTCTACGCTAGGACGATAACAACAGAAGGATCTAATCCACCGTGTTCGTTGCATTAATTCGAAATCTTATACAAGGTATGTCTTCTGTCGATTTTATTGAACAGTATAGATCTTAGGGTTTAATGATTAGAGCAGAAATTGTGTATGTGATGCATGTTTGCTACCTTAATTCCTAACAGTGGTATCAGAGCGAGGTTTTAGAGTTCTTTAATTTTCAATCATGATTATCGTCATTTTATAACATGAAGATATGTTCTTGTTTAAATTTCGATTAATATCGTATTCAGATTATAGTATCATGCTAGGTTTTATTAATATCGATTAATGGGTTAATCGTTTTCTGTAGCATGTTTTTATTTTTGTTAATCAGTTTACATATATGATATATCAATTTATAATCTAATTAATAGAGATCTGATATGTCAAGAACGTGATTACTAGGTGACTGTTATCAACATGTTTATGATTGTGTAAAACAGTTTCGATTAGGGTTCATGTTTTGGCATGTTATTCGATTAGGATTTTTATGCTGTCCGCTGCCCCTCGACCCCGTTGGGGTGTTGCCCCAAACCCCGTGGGGGCGTTGCCCCTCGACCCCTTAATATTTATTTAATAATTGATTAAATCCAATTTTCGCATTTATGTGTGTATGCAATATGTTGTGTTATGGGATAATACTAACTTGCAGGATTATAATTAAAAGTAATATAGTATGGCCAAACTAAATACGGCCTGCGTGTTGTCTTATAATTTTGTATTATAATTTTATATTACTAGTCTCTTGTATTAGGTTGTACATTATTTGTATGTTACCTCGCATAGAAGACGGAGGATTTCATATTACAAGAGAAGATGATCAAGACTTTTGGAGTGTTCAAAGCTACAAAGGATGAAGAGCAAAGTTAATTAGTAGCTTTAAATCTTTGGCCATGCTATATCACATATTTATTGCTTTATGCTTGTTTAAGTATTCTATTGCATTATTATGAGACTGCATGATTATGTCCCTAGAATAATAAAAATAAATTATTTGTGCCTTTCCAACACTGATAACTATTAAAGTTATAATTATTATAGAAAATGCATGTCAAAGCGAGGTTATCTTAAATCATCATAATTTAATAGCATGGATGTCGGACATCCATAATTCATAAAAGTGCTGGTTTGATTTCACAAGGTCATCAAAACGGTTTTGGACTTTGAGGCAAAGTGTTGAGAAGCCGAAACATAAGATGTAAAACTTAACAAACCAAGAGTTACATAGGATGTAATTAGCAAATGTTGCTTACCTAATTAACAAAGTTTAAGTGAAAAGCCAAAGCTTTCTTAATACCTTGTGAAATATGGATCTTGGACCTACTATGTCCTATTGGGACAGTTGCATGTGAGACATAGTAGGAGTTTTTAAAATAAGCATATTAAACGTTTGCATATGTTATTTTGCTGTAGATAGATGACGAACAATAACATAACCTCTTTTTCTTTGCGATCTGTCCTTGAGAAGGAAAAACTAAATACAACCAACTTTCTAGACTGGTTTAGGAATCTGAGAATTGTTCTCAAGCAGGAGAGGAAAGATTATGTCCTCGAAAATGCTATTCCTAAGGAAGAACCGGCAGCTAATGCCCCTCGTGCACAAAGAGATGCATATCAGAAGCATCTAAATGATGATTTAGATGTTTCATGTCTCATGCTTGCTAGCATGAATGCTGATCTGCAGAAGAAATTTGAAAAGATGAATGCTTTTGACATGGTTAAGGAACTGAAGAGTTTGTTTCAGGAACAAGCTCGAGTCGAACGCTTCAAGACTCTAAGTCTTTGTTTTCATGCAAGCTTCCCGAGGGAGGCTCAGTCAGTCCTCATGTACTCAAAATGATTGGGTACATTGATCACTTAGAAAGGTTGGGGACAGTTATTAGCGAAGAGTTTGCCACTTATGTCATTCTCCAGTCGCTGCCTGAGTCATATGATGGTTTCATTATGAACTTCAATATGCACAGCCTGGAAAAGACATTGACTAAGCTGCATGGAATGCTAAAAACAGCTAAGCAGAACATTACTAAGAAAGTTAAAAGGAATGTTCTGATGGTTCAAAAAGGAAATGGTTTCAAGAGAGGTAGAAATGGCAAAGGAAAGTCCAAAGCTCAAGGTAAGAATAAAGCTCCAGTTAAGAACTGGAACAACAAGAAGCCAAGTTCTGAGCCAAAGCCTAATCCACAAGCTGAAATGGTATGCTTTCACTGCAATGAGAAGGGTCATTGGAAGATAAACTACAAGAAGTATCTTGACGAAAAAAAGAAGGGACTAGCCCCTTCTTCTTCAGGTACTTACGTTATAGAAGTAAATGTTACTTCAGCTTCTTCTACTTCTTGGGTATTAAATACTAGAAGTGCATCTCACATTTGTGCAAATGTACAGGGACTCAAAAAGAGTAGGAAGCTGGCTAAAGGGGAAGTGGACCTACGTGTTAGAAATCGAGCAAAAGTTGCCGCTCTAGCTGTAGGAACATTTGAGATTCCTTTGCCTTCATGATTGATTTTAGAATTAAATAATTGTTACTATGTGCCTGCTTTTAGCAGAAACATTATTTCTATTTCTTTGTTAGATGAAGAAGGTTTTGAATTCAATTTTAAGGACAAACGTTGTTCATTTTCTTTGAATAATATGCACTATGGTTTTGGACAATTATTGGATGGTCTTTATATTATAAATCTTGAAATACTTGTTTATAACGTAAGTAACAAGAGAATCAAGTCTGATGATTCGAATCCTACTTATTTATGGCATTGTCGTTTAGGCCATATAAATGAGAAACGCATAATGAAGTTCCACAAAGATGGTCTTCTAAATTCATTTGATTTCCAGTCTTTTGAACGATGTGAATCTTGTTTATTGGGAAAGATGACTAAGAGCCCTTTCAATGGTAACAATGATAGGGCAAGTGATCTTTTGGCCCTCATTCATACTGATGTATGTGGACCACTAAACACAACTGCCAAAGGAGGATATCAGTACTTCATCACATTTACTGATGATTTCAGTAGATATGGTTATGTTTACTTGATAAGACATAAATCGGAATCTTTTGAAAAGTTCAAGAAATTTTAAAATGAGGTACAAAATCAACTTGGCAAGACTATTAAAGCTCTTCGATCAGATCGAGGAGGAGAATACTTAAGCCAAGAATTTGATGATCATCTTAAGAGTTGTGGCATTGTTTCACAACTTACTCCACCAGGAACACCACAATGGAATGGTGTATCTGAGAGGAGAAATCGAACTCTGTTAGACATGGTTCAATCAATGATGAGTCAGACATCTCTTCCAATATCCTTTTAGGGATATGCTCTTAAAACTACAGTGTTCACACTAAACATATCTCCATCTAAGGCTGTAGAAGAGACACATTACGAGTTATGGACTAGAAATGTTCTAAGTCTGTCTTTTCTGAAGATTTGGGGTTGTGAAGTTTTCGTCAGACGACTAATCACAACTAAATTAGAACCCAAATCTGATAAATACTTCTTCATAGGATATCCTAAGGAAACTAAAGGATATTATTTTTATAATCCAACCGAGAACAAAGTGTTTATAGCTCGGAATAGAGTTTTCTTAGAAATAGAATTTCTTTCCAAAGAGAACAGTGGGAGCACGATACATCTTGAAGAAGTTCGAGATGATAGTGATGATCTTAATGAAGAGCCTCAGCAAAGTATGCAAATAGTTGCAGAAACTCCTGAAGAAGTAACAGTCTTACGAAGGTCAAATAGGCCACGTCACGAACCTGAGAGATTATCACTTTTCGTCTCAGATAAGCAAGACATAGTGTTGTTGGACAACAATGAGCCCTTGACTTTCAAAGAGGCAATGGAGAGCTCTAGTTCCAAGAAATGGCTAGAAGCTATGAAATCCGAAATGAAATCCATGCATGACAATCAAGTATGGGACTTGGTTGACATGCCACATGGCTGTAGAGCCATAGGCTGCAAATTGGTTTTCAAAATTAAGATTGATAAAGATGGCAAGATCGATGTCTATAAAGCTCAATTGGTTGCAAAAGGATTTCGACAAATCCATGGTATTGACTATGATGAATCCTTTTCGCCAGTTGCCATGTTTAAATCAATCCGGATCCTTTTAAGAATTGCCGCATATTATGACTATGAAATATGGCAAATGGATGTCAAAACTGCTTTCCTCAATGGATACCTTGAAGAGGATGTGTACATGACACAACCTGAAGGTTTTTTCGATCCAAGAAGTGCTAACAAGGTATGGAAGCTTAAGAGAGCCATATATGGTCTTAAGCAAGCATCTCGGAGCTAGAATCTTCGTTTCGATGAAACTATTAAAGAGTTTAATTTCATAAAGAACGAAGAGGAACCTTGTGTGTACAACAAAACTACTGGGAGCGCGATAGTCTTTCTGGTATTGTATGTAGATGATATACTACTCACTAGGAATGATATTCCTATGCTTGAGTCTGTTAAGACCTGGCTGGGAAAGTGTTTTTCAATGAAAGATTTGGGCGAGGCAACCTACATATTAGGGATCAAGATCTATAAAGATAGATCAAGAAAACTAATAGGACTGAGTCAAAGTAACTACATTGACAAAGTTTTACGTAGGTTTAGCATGTAAGACTCTAAGAGAGGGTTCTTACCAATGACACATGGCACAACACTCAGCAAGACTCAGTGTCCTCAGACACAAGATGAGCGAGATCGCATGAGTAGAATTCCGTATGCTTCGGCTATAGGTTCTATCATGTATGTTATGTTGTGTACTCGTCCCGATGTGACATACGCATTGAGCGTGACTAGCAGATACCAGTCAGATCCAGGTGAGAGTCACTGGACCGCTGTCAAGAATATCCTCAAGTACTTAAGAAGAATTAGGGATATATTCTTGATGTATGGTAGGGAAGAAGAGTTGGTTGTAAATGGCTACACTGATTCTGGGTTTTAGTCAGACAATGATGATTTCATATCACAATCTGGTTTTGTGTTTTGTCTCAACGGTGGAGCTGTGAGTTGGAAGAGTTCTAAGCAAGCCACAGTTGTTGATTCTACAACAGAGGCTGAATATGTTGCTGCTTCAGAAGCAGCAAATGAAGCAATATGGATAAAGAAGTTTATCACTGAACTTGGTGTCATTCTTAGTAACACTAATCCAGTGGATTTGTATTGTGACAACAATGGAGCTATTGCTCAAGCTAAAGAGCCTAGGTCGCACCAAAAGTCCAAACATATTCAGAGACGTTATCACCTCATTCGTGAGTTTATTAGTAATGGTGATGTAAAGATATGCAAAGTTCCCACAGACGAGAATGTAGCTGATCCTTTGACTAAGCCACTTTCTCAATCTAAACATGATCGTCATTTTAGTGCATTAGGCATTCGTTTTATGAATGAATGGTCCTAGTACAAGTAGGAGACTGAAAGAGATATGTCCTAGGACTATTCATAGATTATGATTTGTGCTTGGATATCTTATGCTTATTGTCATTAATAAAGTTTATTTCATTTTACTTTATATTCTCTAATAAATAATATATATATTAATACTAGTTCATCAAGTACGTGACTTGATTGTGGGATGCTAGTAATGTTATAATAATACTATTTAGATGTCCCTAATCATGTGTCAATAATATAGAATCACATTGATATAATGATTAGAGAATGAGTCAACTGATGACTATGTTCCACAAGTCATGGATATAGAGATATCAAGCTGAACACACTGATACTTGTTAGGGAACAAAGTATTGGACCGACCCGCTTTGGGGACACTGCGAAGAGTGTTATATAATGTCATCAGTGATGTTCCCCATTAGTGATATCGTATTATCCTCAGACCTGAGATCGTCATGGTTACTAACATAGGGATTAGCATGTCAGGCATCATCAAACGTTGCTCTTGACCGAGTAATTATAAAGATGATGATCAAGCATACTATAAACTATGTACAGGTATGTGGTTGATCAAGATGGGATTTGTCACTCTCATATAATGAGAGAGATATCTTTGGGCCCTTGATAAGTATAATTAATATTTGCATGGCCATGCACAAATGAGGTGTCATTTGTATAAGATTAATTATACTTAAAGATCAAGAAATAAAGATTGAACTGTACAAGAATGACACTTGCCTAGTCTTGTGTTCAATCTAGATATCGGTTGACAAAAGGAGTTAATATGTGGTATATCAATTTAAGGTTGTATCGTTTTGACCTTTATACCCTTTGGGTAGTAGTAATGTTTTACTAGAGACCGCTTACTATTTGTATAATAAAACGGGTTTTAATTATACTGCCAAAGAGTATAAACCTACAGGGTCGCACACCAAAACGAGTTGGATCAAAAACGAATTGAAAATGGACCAAGTTAGACTTGGGCCTAATTCGTTTTGTTGTTTAGGGTTTCTCACTAGGGTTCCCCTTTAAAAAGGAACCATTGTTCTTCTTGGCCGCCTAAGGGGAGTTGTAGAGGCAAGAAAGACGAAATAGGTGAGAGAACCCTAAAAGGTGCTAGTACACCAAACAAAGATCTGATCTCGTTCGTGTGTGCATACCGTAGAGGCGTCGTATTTTCTACGCTAGGACGACAACAACAGAAGGATCTAATCCACCGTGTTCGTTGCATTAATTCAAAATCTCATACAAGGTATGTCTTCTGTCGATTTTATTGAACAGTATAGATCTTAGGGTTTAATGATTAGTGCAGAAATTGTGTATGTGATGCATGTTTGCTACCCTAATTCCCAACACTATAACCAATGAAAAAATCAGACTCAAACCTAGATTGAATTACATTCAAAAATTAATTATGCATCTTTCACTATGGACTCGTAACAAAGGATTTAGCTAGATATAATGAAACCAAACATGAAAATAAGCTTAAAAATCATTAAAAATATTAAACACATACCTAATAATGTATAAAATCATATTTAAAAACTTTTGACATTAGAATTTCGCAATTCAGATTTAAAACGAAGATTTTACAACTAAAACTGTAAACAAACTCAAAAAGGACAAAAACTAAGCAAAATCGACTTAAATCCTAAAAATTATAGAAAATTATATTCTTAATGATCAATAATGAATCACAAATGAATATCATATAAAAACGATAAACTATTTGCATACGGAACAAGAATCAAGCATAAATCGACAAAAAACTGACAAATCGACAAATTAGACCGATAAACCTTAGAACCAGCTCCTAAAATGAGGGTTTAAGGTTAATTACAGAATATATATGATCTAAATTAACTAATATATGAATATCAAAGCAAATGAATAATTAAAAGCAATCAAATTAAAAGAAAACTGAAAACTATGGTTTACCCGGCAAGCGATTGAAACTTGAATTGAAAAATGGATTAAAAGATGAATTAATGTCAATTACAATGATGTTACAACCTCAAAATATCATAAATAAAATAACTTAAAATATATTTAAGGAATTAAAGAAGAAAACACTCAAAGTTCGATCTTCAGATACAGCGCAAAAGCTCTCAAGAAAGTCACGTTATTCTCAGCCTCTTTGTTAATAGATTCTAAATTGATGCGTACCCTAAAATATGAGATATATGACCCTTTATATAATACACAGGTGTCTTAGGACGTGGTTTGAATAAACCTTGAATAAACGGGTCGAAAAGAGCTAAAACCAAAAACGGTCAAAAAATAGGGTGGGGATCGATCCTCATGTATTTTTTTTTCTTTTAGCTGCTTCCTCTTTTACTTATAAATTTTTGCTCCGAACTCCGATTGAAGCACTGTTTTCACCTACACGTAGGTAATTTAAGGTTTTATAATTTCTTTTTTTTTGAAGATTTTTTCAAATTTTCATTGGATAAAAACTTTGATTAACTACAACTTTAACTTTGGGCTTTTTACGGCAGTTCTAGGTTTTGCTAGGAAACTTATAGAATATATTCGATTGAGCTTATTTCCTTTTGGAATCACTACTGGACACTTGCATTCACTTCATTCATGCTTGGAGACTTGTTATTCTCTTCTTGCTAGTACTTTGGGAGAAGTTTGCGAAGTTTTCCTCGCCTCGGGCCTCGGGGCTTGGAATGGATATTGACTTTTTCTTCGGGCCTTTTTCTTGCACTTTTTCATTTTCAACCTTCTTTGTTGCATCCAACTTTAGTTGCTTAACCACTTTAGGCTTACAAAATGGCTTAGTAACACAGAAATACAATGCAGTGCTTTCCTTTCATGCTTAAACTAAATTTACATGTAATTTCTGATTTTAGACAGTAACTAGAAGCTAACTGAGCCTTGTTTAAGGGATTAGAAATGCAATTTATGGGCTCAATCACAAAGACCCTTGGTTTGTATGTAATAACGAACTGGCGCTCCACGACTCAGATGCCCAACTTACCTGACTGTTTAGGTTTGTCAAGGATTTTTCGCAAGGGCTGATCAATGAGTACATCTATTGCATGAGATTTAAAATAGGGCACATCTTTCTAGAGTTGATGCAGAGGGCATATGCAAATTTTTTTAGTCTGGGATAATTTAGCTCAATAGTGTGCAAAGCTATACTGGTGTAGTAGACAACTAGTTGTGCCCCCTCTTCACTCCTCATAAGTGCGGAGCTAATAGCAGTCTGCGAAATCATTAGGTAAAAATAGAGGACCTTTCTCTTTTTCGGCGAGCTGAGCAGAGAAGGAGTTACAAGGTATTGCTTGAGTTGTTAAAAAGCAACATCACATTCTTCTGTCCATTCAAACACTTTCTTGAGGGTTTTAAAGAATGGATGACACTTGTCAGTGGATTTAGAGATAAATCTATTTAGAGCTGCCACTCTGCCTGCAAGGCTCTAGACCTTTTTTGGCTTGGTGGGAGACCTCATACTGATCAAGGCTTGTATCTTATCGGGATTGGCTTCTATTCCCCTTTGTGTTACCATGAATCCCAGAGACTTTCCTCCCTTTATACTAAAAGCTCATTTTACTAAATTGGGGGATGTACCATTTTGTCTAAATATGGCGAAAGCTTCATTGATGTCTGCGACGTGGTTGAAGGCTTTGAGACTCTTGACCAGCATGTCATCAAAATAGACCTCCATGTTCTTGTTTATTTGATCTTTGAATAAGATTATCAAGACTCTCTAATAAGTAGCCCCAGCGTTCCTTAAACCAAACAGCATGGCCTTATAATAGTAGGTGCATTCGTTGGTGAAGAATGTGGTCTTCTCTTCATCATCTAGAGCCATTCTGACTTGATTATAGCCAGAATACTCATCCATAAAGCTCAGCATTTCATGGCCGGTGGTGGTGTCCACAAGCTGATCAATATTTAGAAGTATAAAACGTTCCTTGTGACAATCATTTTGGGTAGTGAACTTCCCAGATAAATCCAATTTAGAGGAGCTTTTGTACCACCTCTTTTTGAAAAACTATGAACGTGTGAGGAATGATTAACCTAGGTGTATTATTCTCTAATTTATGCGGAAAAACAAATTTAATAATATAGTATAATTAAACTTAAGAGTCTTCATGTTTTAATTCTGAAAGTTTGTTTAATCTTGTCTAGCAAGCATACGTAAAGCAAACAATCAAGTAATGATAATCAAGATAAGATATAACAAAGTATCTTTGCAATGCAGGACTAATCCACAACAAACAATTTCACTATACTAACCACAAGAGGTACATACTCGATTAATCACTAAGCGACTAGACGTACAATTCTTGAATTGCTCAAGAACAACTCTAAAAGTAACCTTTAGTGCAGCAGCTTCCTCCTCAAATCTTTTGATTTGGAACACAACGTATCACACGCCTCGGACTCCCTCTGATCTCTTTGACAACCTCGCTTTCAACAACAGGGTCGGGATATTTGTTCTTGGAGTAAAGCAATTAGATTGGCTTGAAGAATTGATTCAGAACCTTTATGTGGTGAGATGTGTAAATTGCTCTTTGAAAAGTATATTTTATAATGTAAAAAGAGCGTTTATTGATATGAGACCATATGAGTTAATTTATATAGAGTAAAAAGTCCAACTCGTAGATAAAATATGAAACATACCAAATTAACTTTGAATTTACGATAAAAAGTAATGCCTAGAAAAATCCTTGCCGGACCGGTCCAAGTTATCGAAAGCTGGACCGGTCCAACCACAACTCTTGTACCGATCTAAAATCCGAAATTCAATTCCTTCAGGAATTAAACTCGAACGGGTCCAAGTACAGTTATTGTACCAGTCTGAAGAGTAGGGCACTCAATTTTTCTTTGAAAACCGTGTAACTTATTTTCAAAATAAAATACATCACCACCTAAGTGAATTAATCATTTTTACCAAGTTTACCACATTAGAACTCTTGCAGTTTGAATCTTGGTAACTCTGGTGTGCTTGAAATCTTCACTTGTACTTGGACTATAAATAAAAAAAACGTTACAAGTGAAAAGGTGTTTTTGTTGACAAAATAAAGCCAACAATAATAGACCTTACAATGACCCCTTTTGGCTATTATGAAATAAATCACCATATAACCTATATAGACTCAATGACCTAATAACCATAACGACGCGATCCCACACGCAATTATAATTACATAGAACCATTTGAGGATAAACAAATAGAACTATATGCTTGAGACATGCCAACACCTCAATTTTCCAGCATTTGTATCACAATCAAACCTGAAACATCACAAACTCATAAACACCTTGAGAAGCATATGAATATTCAAAGTAAATCAAGAAATTTTATATATCCATATCCTTATCTCCCCCTAAATTAAGAAACCAACCAATCAAAATAACCAATTCTTCTCCCCTTTTTTGTAAAAGATAGTCAAACACAAGTCAATCAAAATATCATGGAAAATAATACTTGCATTAAACATGAAAATATCCAAAGAAAGTAATAGCACACTAAGGTTTGATGCAACAATTACAAATATCCAAAAAGAAATAAGCATCAACCTAAACATGAAAATAAACTAAGAAAATAACTAGCCAAGTCCTAAGTAAGCAACTACTAATCTTCTCTATTGTAGTCCGAATCAGAACCTTCATTTGTGGACCCAATTGGAGAGTCGCTTTTTTTCTTTTTCTTCAAAAAGATTGCCTGGCATCAAATGGTCCGGCAAAAGTGTCCAACTTGAGATAAGAACCAATTTGGTGAATTCGTTGACCCAATTTGACTTAATTGTGTGTCAACTTCACTTGATTACGGCCAATGCAATCCATCTTCTTTAAAATACGCCGCAACATTCTTTTGACACCCTTTTCCTCGGATTGCTTGTATGACGAAGTGGAATAGGAGTGTTGACGAAAGGAGCCTTAAATGATTTTGCTTTTCGAACCAAGTTCACCTAAAGATTTTATCTTGATAAATGGATAATCCTCATCACGATCGGGATAAACATAGATGAGAGCTTAGGACGATGATTCTTTCCTTCAAATGAGATTGTAAGTTCCTTTAGAATTGCGAACCAAAGATTCCGACTTAAAGATAAGAACTTTCCACAAATTTAGGAGAATTTGGGTGATGAGAGAACTTAACACAAACCCAGTTTTGGACGCTTATCCCTCTTTATGAAGAGTGAGACACTCAACAATCTGAGTAAACAACACCTCGGCTAAATCAATCATGTGACCCCTACCAACTGCATAAAGAAAGGTAGCATCTCGAGGACCTATCTCCGAATGATGAGAATCCGAGGAGATACAATAGTGAAAGATGGAATGAAAAATGCAGTAGTCGGGCATAAGAAATCCAGTGGCAACCCAGATAAGGTTACCTCAAGTGTGTGCACTACCCATTAACTCAGACAGAACATCATTCATATTGGGCATTGTGGAAGTAGAGTATGGGTATTGGGGATTCTCAACAAGTGGAAGAAAATACAAGTCGTGAATGGATTGTGCGTCTATATGGACATCAACACCACGAACCCATGACACTATCCTATACGACTCATTAGGTAGTTGAATGACAACAACCCGAAAGTATAATTCCCGAACCATGAGTGGATAGCAAAATTGGTTCCCAATGATAATAAGTGATCCAATTATAGATATTGGGAGGAATGGATTGATTGGATCAGTGTGGAAGAAAGGCTTCAATATTGAAAATCTTTTCACATGCAATGTGAACTTTGGCAATACGATTGCCAAAAGTTTGATATTCCTTTTCAGAGTGGAATCGAGGAAAAAATTGACCCAAAACTAAGTGGGATTCATCCATGACTTGATTTCCCCCAGAAGGGTTTGAGGATTCGACAATCTTACATTTTTCTTTGCCCTTGGATAGAGGAGGGGGCGATGAATCGCCGCCATGACTAGGGCGTTTGATAGGGGGCCTAGTAGGTGATGGGTTAGGATGAGAATGAGATGATTTTGAGCCTTTAGGGTTCTTCTTTGAACCTTTGGTTCATGCTAAGAAAATTAAAGCAAAACAGAGCATGAAGAAACCAAATCCCAAAATCAGAGACATGATGAGAAATGGAAGAAGAAAAAGCCCTAGAAAGTAATGAAGATGAAAGCTTACCAAACTTTAAAGAAAATAGAGCTTGAATGGAAAAGAAGAATGTTGGCAATGGAGGAAGGCTATGGTTTTTGGAGGGGAGAGGAAGAGAATGAGTGTTTTCGGAATAGTGGAGAGAATGAGGAAAGTGGGGTGGTTATATTTGAATAAAATTGATTTGGGTGCAAAGCTACGAATTTGCCTAGGGGAAATTTCGGCATTCACATGCGCCGGACCAGTACAAGGATTGCTAATTTGGATCGATCTGGAAAGAAAAATATGCTAGGTTTTAAAGGCGCCAGACAGATACAGTTATTGCTAACTTGGACCAGTTCGGCAGTTAAAACTGCCAGCTAAACTTGATTTTCTGCACTAATTTTTATGAAATTCGACATATTTGTATGAGTATGCCTTTGATGAAATACTATTAATTTAGCATCATATATAATAAAAGGCAACATGTTAGCATATTGAAACCAAATAACATATAGTTCACATATAGGTCCCCTAGTGCATAAAATTTGTGGATCAAATAGAAAATTATTTAAAAACACTTGTATCCAAAAAATGTGCACTTATAAGCATGTAAGTTTAGAGAACCTCTAAGACATTAGATTTTCAACTATTTCTCCCTCTTTCGCCCTCAAATTTTTTTTATATATATTTTTCGTATAATGCAATTATGCAAGCAATCAAGCAATTTGATGGAGGCTTTCACTCCTAGTGAAGGCCAGTTATACACCATTTTGGGAGCTTTTGGTTCTCTTTCCACTATGGTAGCTCTTTTCCACCCCCTCTACATTTTTTCCTCACTTTGCTTGACTTTTTATCACTCATTCCACCAACACCATAATCTCACAAAATTCAACCACAATACTTAGAATTCTTCTCTTTAAAAGGAATATATATATATATATATATATGAGTGCTCAAATTTCATTTAAAGAAAAAAAATAGAGTTTAACGCATATATGATTGTAAAAAAATTTCATGAAGATCGTGCAGTGAAAAGTGAAAGAGAACTACAAGCAGACTCTTATGCGTTTGATTTAACATACTACCAGTTATCAATATATTAGAAGCATATAGATAGTATTTCAAAAATGCATATAAGATGAACCGATCATAAATCACTATAAGTACTAGAAAACTCTTTTTCATTTATCGGCATGTGAAGTTTTTGGACAATACAGTATTTTGCAAAACAAATCAGAATTTCATCAAACTAGCAAACGGTATCTAAGCAAAGAGCTAAACCAACCGATGCTAATCCTACCAGGCTTATTCTACGAGACAAATACCCAAAGATTTTCAAAGATTATGAAAAGTGATGCTATCTAAGGGTTTTTGTAAGAATATTTGCAACCTGATTTCCAGTAGAAACTTAAGATATGGACACAACTTTTTCTTTGACTAACTCACGAATGAAGTGATATCAAATCTCGATATGTTTGGTCTTAGAATGCTAAACGGGATTCTCAAAATTTTGAATCGTGCTAGTATTGTCACGATAAACAACCATAGTATCTTAACCTATCATGTATTCACTCAACATTTGTCTTATATATTGAAGTTGTGTGCAACAACTCCCGGCTACAATGTACTCAGCCTCAGCGGTGGATAGAGAGATACAATTTTTCTTCTTGCTATACCAAGAAATAAGAGACATCCCCGTGAAAAAGTAACCACCATATGTGCTTTTTCTGTCTTTTACATTCCCAGCCCAATTCGCGTCAGAATATGAAGAAAGACAAGCACTAGTATCGAAAAAATACCATATGCCATAACCTAGAGTTCCATTCACATATTTGATAATTCTTTTAATAGCCGTGAGATGTGACTCTTTGGAACAAGCTTGAAACCGAGCACATACACCAACACTAAAGGCAATATCAGGACGACTAGTAGTTAGGTAAAGGAGAATACTTATCATACTACGAAATAAATTTTGATCTATATTCTTGCCATTAGTATCTTTGTGTAGCTTAGTGCCAATACTTATGGGAGTACTAACATGTTTTGCGGTCTCTAGACCAAATTTATTCACTAGCCCTTTTGCATGTTTAGTTTGAGATATAAATATCCCATGCTTTCGTTGATTTATTTGAAGATCTAGGAAAAAATTCAGTTCACTAACCATACTCATCTCAAATTCACTTTTCATGACATCAGCGAATTCCTGAGTATGTTTGTCTATAGTGGATTTAAAAACTATATCATCCACATAGACTTGAGCCACCAAAATTCCTTTATTCTTATATCAAAAAAATAGAGTCTTGTCTATGCAACCCCTAGTAAACCCTTTCCTAAAGAGATATGAAGTTAACTGCCCATACCAAGTTGTATGAGATTGTTTCAAACCATAAAGGGCTTTTCAAAGGTGATAGACATGATCAGGGGATTTAAGATCTTGAAATCTTTTTGGTTGCTCAACAAATACTTCCTCTTGTAAGTATCCATTCAAGAAGTCACTTTTGACATCCATTTGATAAAGCCTAAACTTGAGATGACAAGCTATAGCTAAAAGAAGTCTAATGGACTCTAACCTATCTACAAGAGCAAATGTCTCATCAAAATCTACGCATTCTACTTGTGTGTAACCTTGAGCTACTAACCTCGCCTTATTTCTAATTATAGAACCATGTTCATCTAACTTATTCTTGAAAATTCACTTCGTTCCAATGACATTGACTAATTCACACTTGATTTTTTTTAAATTGAAGCAATTCTTCTTGCATAGCCATTATCTAATTTTTATAAAAAAGAGCTTCTTTGACGTTCTTGGGTTCAATTTAGGAAATAAAGCAGTGATTAACCACTCCATTCCTGATTTGGGCACATGCCTTGACACAGGTAAAAGGATTCCCAATGATTTTAGAGGTATTGACACGTTTTTGAACCCGAGAAATATATACATCATCATTCGGCAATGAGGTTTCTCCCAAATGAATTTATTATAAGTTAACAACCAGAGTGGAGACAACATCCAAAGAGGATGCTTTATTATCATTGCCATGAGCTTCAGACTCATGTTTGCTTTCTGTCTCACTTTTCGATTCACTTTCGTCAGTAGACTTGAACACATCTGTGAATTCTACTTGTGGCTCATTGAAGTTACACACATCCTTGTCATCTACAACAATGTTGATATATTTGACAATTTTGTGTGTATTTAAATTGAATGCTCAATAAGCTTGACTAGTAGGAGAATAGTCTAGAAATATTCCTTCATCATTCTTGGAAGCGAATTTCCCTAGATTTCCATGATCTTTAAGGATGTAACATTTACTACCAAATACATGAAAATAGGTTAAATTGGGTTTTTTACCATTCCAAGTCTCATAAGAAGTCTGACTAGTACATGGACGAAGATAAACCTTATTCACAGTGTGACAAGCAGTATTTACTGCTCCGGCCCAAAATTTCCTAGGAACTTGTTTTTCAAGGATTATAGAACAAGCTATTTCTTGAATTATTATGTTCTTTCTTTCAACAATGCCATTTTGTTATGGAGTGCAAGGTGCAAATAATTCATGCTTAACTCTTTATTGATCACAAAATTTGATAAGATTTGAATTTTTAAATTTTCCACCATTATCACTATGAATGCAGGTGACGGTGAGATTTTTCTGATTTGGATTGACCTAATGGTACTGATGATAGAATCACTAGCATCTGACTTTTCATCTATTCGCACAGGACCTATAAGATCCATATGAATCAATTCTAAGATTCGAGAAGTGGCAAGAAATCCAAACTTTTTATGTGGACTATGAATTTGTTTCCTTTTTTGACACGTTCCGCGTACTTCAAATGAAGGTGTTCCTAGTAATGGTAAGCCACGTACTAGACTTTTTTTAGATAGATTATTAAGATATTTGGAATATATATGGCCTAGACGTTTATGCAACAACTCACCCTGATTGAGTGTAGCATTGTTGCAGACAGTGGTTGACTGAGGTAATATGCAATAGCAATTATCAGATGATCTTTCTCCACGTAAAACACATTTTCCATCAGAATTAAAAATGACACATTCTTTTGTAGTGAAATTTTCGCAAAAATTATTGTCACACAACTAGCTTATGCTAATAAGATTAGCTTTCAAACCTTCGACAAATAGAATGTCATTTAAAGTTAGGAATCTGGATATGCAAACAGTTCCTTTCTTAAGGACGTTCGATTTACTCCCATCCCCAAACGTCACCGCACCATCCTTGCTCTCAATTATGTTAGAGAAAAGTGCTCGATCTCTAGTCATATGTCTAGAACAACCATTATCAAAATACCAAAAATATTTCTTTTAAGCTTTGAGAGCTGCATGAATCACATAACACTTATTAAACTCTTTCTTTACACATACTTGCTTGGATTTTAATTGACTTTGTGAAAGGAGTTTGGTGTTATTGATTTTCTTGGTATTTTTTTTGTTAAGATTATATATATCTAGGGAAATATGCCCTTTCTAGATTCTTAATGAGGTATTCAGATTTTTTGACCAAGTATGTGAGATGCTCCTCAAAACTTGCCAGTGGGCCATAGTTTGATTATGTAAAGGCATATGATGGACTCCTATGTTGATAACAGTACTTTTTCAAGTGATCGGCCTTATGAAAATAAGTGCGAAGATATGGCTAAAAGTTCATCTTATTTTAAGTTTCCTTAGGAGCAAGTTTCTTAGCTTTGAAATTATGAGGAATTGAATTATGAGATTTTAATGTCCTAGAATTTTTAGCTTTGGGAGTAGATTTTTTTATTTCTTGAGGTTTCACAAATATAGGCTTTTTTTGGGAAGTGGAAGGATTACATTTGTCAAAGCCTATACTTGTTCTATCATTCGAGTAACGAATTTATCCTAGCAAAATTTTATCAAAATTTTCTTACCTAGTCTTAAGTTCAACCTTAATGACTTAGCCTCTTCTAACTCTCTTTTAAGATTTTGAATTTTAGAAACGAGACTTTCTTTGTCTTTACCCAGGGAGGTAAGGTTGACTTTGAGCTTCATGTTTTCATCAAGGAGCGACAATCTTGAAGATTTAACCTTAGAAACTTTGACCAATAGTACTTCTTTCTCGGATTTTAAAAGTCCAATTAAACCTTCACACTTTCTCAAAAGATCAATCTTTTCATCAAAAAATTTTAGCTTAGTGTTCAGTTTGATATTTTTCTTCTTGGTCTTAACCATCTCTTCGCACAGCTGGTCATAAGCCGTTTGAAGATCAAGTTATTCTTCATGATCATCATCAAAAGCAACGTCTGACTCATGAGAAGAGTTAGAATCGATGATATGTTCTTTCTTAGAATCAGAATGAATTGAAGATTGTCCTAGACAGGTGACAAAAGCAGTATATTGCTGCTCTTCATGGGATTGCGAACCTTTCTTATCATCACTAAGGATTGCATTCATGGAACAATTATTTTAGTTCGCTTTTCTAAGCTTGTTGAGTTTTGTGGCATACTCCCAAGCATAGTAACATTTCCCATGGCATTCATAGCACTCATCTTTCCTAGCACTATTATTCCCAAACTGCGGTTTTGACCCCGATTGCTTTTTTGATTTGATGGTCCTCCTTTGTTATTGTTTCCATTAGGTTTATTATAACGATTATTGAACTTTTTATTCAACCTAAGGAATTTTCCAAGATTTTTAACTATAAGGGCCATCTCATCATCATTAAGGTCTAGATCATCATCATCATTGTCAATATCAAAGTTATGGATTGTTGAGCAGTGAAGGCAATGTTATTGTCCTTCTTTTGAGATGGTCATTTTAAGAGCACATCAGCTTTAAAGGTTTGAAGTGATCATAATAATTCGTTTTCTTTTAAAGAATTTAGATCTTTGCTCTCTTCAATAGTAGTTATTTGGGAAATAAACGATCTGGTAAAGACCTTAGTATTTTCTTAACAACTAAATATTTAGGGATGATTTCATCTAAGTTGTATAGAGAATTTACTATGTCTTTTGACATACTGTGGAATTCAGTGATTGTTTTACTCCCTTTCATCTTTATCGTTTCAAATTCTGCAGTTAAATATTGGATTTTAGAGTTTTTGACAGTACTAGTGCCTTCATAAATCACCTATAGGATTTCTCACGCCTTTTTTAAGGTCTCACATGTGGCTATCTTTTTAAATTCATCCTTAGTCACATGACTTTAGATGGCGTTTGAGTCTTTAGAATTCCACTAAGCAAGTTCTAGTTCATCTTTTGACCATTGATCCATTAGTTTAGGCATAATCTTAACTATATTATCAACAGTGGATGTGATTGTGGGGGCTATCCACCAATTTGAACGGCTAGCCATACTCGTTCATCTTTGGATTTGAGATAACTGTGCATTCTAGCTTTCCAGTAAGGATAATTAGAGCCATCTAAAATAGGGGCAAAAAACTCACCTTTACCTATACTAAACTCAGAGAAAACCTAGATCAAGATCTTCCTAACAAATTAAGGAAACACCCTTTGATACTACTTGAAAAACTATGAACGTGTACGGAGTGAATTAACCTAGATGTATTATTCTTTGATTTATGTGAAAAAACAAATTTAATGATATAGCATAATTAAACTTAAGAGTTTACCCATTTTATTTCTGAAAGTTTGTTTAATCTTGTCTAGTATGCATACGTAAAACAAACAATCAAGAACAAATACTCAAGACAAGATATAACGGGGTATCTCTGCAGTGCAAGACTAATCCTTAACAAATAATTATACTATAATAATCATAAGAGGTTCAAACTCGATTAATCATTAACCGACTAGACATACAATTCTTGAATCGCTTAAGAATAACTTTAGAAGTAACCTTTAGTAAAGCAGATTCCTCCTTGAGTCTCTCAATTTGAAACATAACGTATTACACGCCTTAGACTCATTCCAATCTCTTTGACAGCCTCGCACTTCAACAACAAGTTTAGGATCTTTGTTCTTAGAGCAGAACAATTATATTGGCATGAAGAATTGATTCAAGACCTTTAGGTGGTGTGATGTGTAAATTGCTCTTTGAAAAGTATATTTTATGATGTAAAAAAATGTTAATTGATATGAGACCATATGAGTTAATTTATAGAGAGTAAAGAGTCCAACTCCTAGTTAAAATAGGAAACATACCAAATTAACTTTGAATTTACGATAAAGAGTAATTCCAAAAAAAATCCTTGCCGGACCAGTCCAAGTACAGTCACTGTACCGGTCCGAAGAGCGGGGCTTTTAATTTTTCTTTAAAAAACGTGTATTAAAATAAAATACATCACCACCTAAGTGAATCAATCATTTTCACTAAGCTTACCACATTAGAACTCTTGCAATTTGAATCTTGGTAACTCTGGTGTGCTTGAAATCTTCATTTGTACTTGTACTATGAATAAAAAAATGTTACAAGCGAAAATGTATTTTTGTTGACGGAATAAAGCCAACACTAATAGACCTTATACTGTTTCTGCCAGGTTTCTTTCTACCGCAAAGCTTCTTTTCTTTTGCCTCACGGGTTTAAAGACAAGATCAACGTTGAGCCTGTGCACCATAATATCTGGATTCAGTCCCCGCATGCCATCATGGGATCATGCAAAGATATTAGAATTTGCCTTTAAACATTGAGCAAGCTCCTCCTTGCTTTCTGAGTTAAGTTGGTTGTTGATTTTGAGCACCATGTCAAGTTGTGAGAGGTCTAAGAGCAAGTCTTTAAGATCTTCAACTGGCTTTTCTCAGAGCTCTTTTTCTTTATCTCGGGGATCTAGAGTATCAATCCCCATCCTTTTCGAGCTAGCATGTTCTTTTGGGGTTGTGGGCTCTTGAACATCAACAGTCTCGAGCTCTAATGTGGCCACATCAGCACATCTGACCATTTTCAGAGCTCCAAAGTGGAAATACCTAGTTTTCACTTAGTTTCCTCTGACCTCCCCAACACCATGGGAGGTTAGGAACCTTATACTCAAGCTGTAAGTAGAGACGACAGTTCTGATTTCATTGAGGGTGCCCTTCCCCAAAATAACATTATAGGGGGCTTTATCAAGAATCAAGAATTCTGCCATAAAAGTGACATGCTTTAGGGATTTTCTAAGGGTGACTGGAAGTTTTATAGTCTCTAAGAATCTGGTATTCTCTCTATAGAAACCTATCAATGTAACCGTTGAAGGGGTCAGGTTTTTTATAGTGAGGTCCATGGCTTTAAGAGCACTGTAGTAATGAGATTGGAAGTAGCTCCCGTGTTTATAAATATTCGATGAACATTATGATTGCCCACCATTGCTCTTACAACCAATGAGTCATTATGAGGGTACTCTACCCAATTCATGTATTCATTAGTGAAAGTAATTTTCGTGGCCTCATACTTCACTATTTTGGTGGTTCTGAAGCTGAAGAAATTTACCTATGAGCTTGGAGACTGAGCTTTCTTGATATGGGCTTGTCTGGACTTGTTATTTCCAGAGAAGGAAGAGCCTCCTTCGATCATGAAAATTTCATTAGCGTGGGCCTTCATTTTAGCCTTTAGGGGAGCATCATTCTTCTCGTCAACATATTATCGAATATGGCCTCTTTAGATGAGCCTTTGGATTTTTTCTTTTAGTTTTCAGTAGTCGTCTGTCTCATGGCATGATCCTTGTGATACCTACAGTACTCTAAGATGTCTCTCTCCTTCTCCGAGGTTTTCATCTTTTTAGGTTTAGGGAGCTGCCCTAGATCTAATTAAGTGTAGACCTTGCCCAGTGTAGCTGTTAACTGGGTGAATTACTGTCGAGATTTGCCTTCCAATGAGTCTCGCTTGTTCTCATTTTTCTTGCCCTTCTTACTTCCTTTTTATTTGTCGTGAGGAGGGCTGTTTTCCCTTTGGTGCTCAAAAGGCAAAGAGCCGACAGGTCTGATAGGTTTTGACCCTTAAGGGTCTCCTCTACGCCAATATGCTTATTGACCTCGTCTAAGAGCTTGGACATGGTTTTTGGTGCCATTTTGGCTAACGTCATTAAGTATTAAGGGGAGCTAATCCCTTCTATAAAGGCAGCCATTGCGGCTCTTTCATTGATGTTGTTAATCATTAGGCTTTCCTGGTTGAAACGGTAGGCATAGTCCTTCAGACTTTCCATTAAATTGGAGGGCTTAGATTGCTTACGTGTTCCAAGGAAATGAAATATGGACCTAGTGTCGAACTCTTGTGAGCTCTAAACTGACCAATGAGGTAGACAATTGCACCACATTTGAGTTGTCCCCTTAAGCATTGTAACGAAAGATCTACATATGATGCCATCAAGGACATTTTGGAGGCCTATCATGTTTCCATATTGTTGCCAATGGTCCACAAGTTCCGTTAAGCCTTTGTACGAGTCCAAGGTCGAGAGTTTAAACCTCATTGGGACTAAGTAGGTCTAGATGTGTTCTGCAAATGGGGACTTAGAGACCTTTACCAAAGCTGCCATCAAGCTACCTTCGGAGTGGCCCATCATTTTCAACATTTTGGTTAGCTGAATTTTCTTCCCCAAGCTAAGTCCTCTTTCTACTTTTTCGATGGGCCCTTTGTTGGATATTCAATCAAATATGGACTGTCCAGGTGTCGTGGTTGCTTTTTAAGTAAAAGGGAAGGGAGGTCGACCTCGTCCTTCCCTACTTTAATGTCGTGTGGCACCTCCTGAGCGTTCTTGGCAAACAACGTTCACTTGCGGGTTCCTTAAGGAAGAATGGGGAGGTCTTACTGAGATCTCTTCGTCGGAGGTCTTATGTCCTGCATTGGTTTGATCAACTTTGGTTCCACTATTCTTGCTACGACTCCTCTTAGATCCCCTGTGGTGGTTCCCTAGCCTATGGATGGCTGGGACTCACGCTGTGACTAAAGGGGTAGATGCGGACGCAAAGGCCGAAGCCGACCTATTTCTTGAGCTGAGCTGTGGCGTCTCCCTTTGAGCTATAAGCCTATCAATTTGAACTTGGAGAGTAGCTTGTTACGCGATTAAACCCATTAAAGGGTCTGATGGAGTATGCTCCGAAGAGGACATGATGAACTCTAGATGTTTTTAGCTTCTAGAAGAGGGCATTGTTAGGTTTATATTTTTAGTTAGCTTGATTCCAATGATAAAAATATTTTTTTATTGTAATTGTTTGAGTTAAATTAAAGATTTGAAGATCCGATAATCAACGGAAGCTCGCCGAAGTTACTGGATGCGTACTGCACATAATTCTGGACTTAACGTAAGTTGGTTATATGGTTTGATTCAAAATTGATGGAGACATAAATACAAGATCGTTTGATATTGCGTATAAATTGAATAAAATACTTTACTAAAACCCTATACGAATAAAAGGATTTCACTTTTGTGGATCATGTAAATGATCCATATGAGGAGACTAGGGTTTGAAATAATCATATTGCGATCTGGTCAGATTTTTCAATTATCGCTGGGCTGGGAATATTGATTATTTTTGCCACCGAAATGACTTCTGATCATCCTGATTTTCAATGTAATAATAATAACTTTGCGTTCCGAACGACATATTCAAAAATTAGCCCGATCCAACGGTGCAATCAAAAGTTACGATTGATTTACGACTGCAGTAACGAAAATCTAAAGATCTTCTATCGTATTCCTTTCACCATCAAATCTTGCATCGAGTGTGGGATACGGTATCAACAAGATTTTCTCCTCTCTCTCAATAGAACAAACTCTAACTCATGAGAATTATTGTTATTATGATGAGAAGTGATAAGGCCAGCGTATATATAAGGCTATGATAGGGACCTTAAGGAAAAATAAGTGTTTGGGCTTCCTATGAAAAGTTGGAATCCTAATTCCACTATGAATTAGTTCATTCCATAAATTATAATTCGCACCACTAAAGAATTATAATTGCACTCCCGTCCTTATCTCAAAATTTTATTTCGAGTTCCTTGTTATTAAATACTTATTATTCTCTCCACGTTAAGATTACAGATAACCGTCATTTAAATTAAATTACTGAAAATTATATTTAAATGACTTCTTAATCCTTGAGCCTACCACTTAACTTATTTGACATGTCAGATTAACATAATCCGCCTGCAGGGTTTGACATGATCAAAACTTATAAACTTCTCAAGGGGCTATCATCAATCCTTATACCGGTACGTGGATTCCATCAATAATTAATATTTATCATACATATAGTGCCGTCATTCAATTCACGAAGATTACTTAATGAGTCAAAATAACAAACATTATGTATATTAATTATTTCAAGATTAAGAGTATAAGTAATCATAATAACCATGGAATTTTAAATTGTTTTATATAGTAAGTATAAAAATAATTAACCAAAACTGGTCCTATTCAATACACAGAAAGTGTACTAGCACTAGGGGTGTGCACGGTTCGGTTAACCGAACCGTGCTGATTAACCGGCAACCGAATCGACCAAGTCGGTTTTACAAAATTAGCAACCGAAGCAGAACCGAAAAGGGAAGAAACCGGTCGGTTTCGGGCAAGGTCGGTTGTGTCGGTTTCGGTTCAGTTTCGGTTTTAGCGTAAGAGGATTTTTTATGAAGAATTTTATTTTCAAAACCCATTTAACTTGTTATGGAAATCTTACTTTCATAAATCACAACATAAGATGTAATAGAGATGAAGAAATTTAATCTCAAAACCCATTTAACTCAAGAAAAAAAATAGGAGGACAAAAAAAAAGGGGTGGCATGTAAATAAAAACCTGTAATTTATATATCTCGGTTCGGTTTGGTTTTGGGACGGTATTCTTGACCAAGAACCGCCAACCCAACCGATGGCAGTCGGTTCTTTAAGCAACAAACCGAAAATGAACCGCAAGTTAACAAAACTGTCGGTTTCAGTCCGGTTCGGGTCGGTTCTGGCCGGTTTTTCAATTTTTCGGTTATTTTGCACACCCCTAACTAGAACAACGAGTTAAAACTATACCGTTTTCTGTAGTCAAGATAAACTACTAAAATTTGTGCTACAATCATACCAATGGATGTCCAATTCCATCTAAAACCGTGAACTATTAAACTTATATTTCACAAGAACCGATGATATGATCTTCTGTGTATAAGTTATACTCTACATACCAAATCATCTACTATATGAAATAAAAGACACACGTGCATAATATTTAAATAAATAATATAATGCAATCATTACCCATGAAGATTATCATTAGAATAGCAAAACCAAGTTTATAACATATCCAAACCAATAAAAAAATTATGACTTTTAGTATATCATTCTAACAAAAATATATGTGGTGGTTGAAAGTTAAATTCAAAATTAAAAAACTTTTCAGTCAAATTTATTTTTAAGTATTTTTACTGAGTTTTGCCGAAATCCGAAAAGCACAGTCAAAGTAAATTATTGAATTTTTTTTATTTTTTTATATCTAATATGTTTTATAAAGTTATCTTTGAAATTTGAGTCGTATTACTCCACAAACAAATTTAATATGGCAAAATAAAATAAAAAAAAATTAGGAGGAAAAGAATTTATTTTAATTAAAATAAAAGATTTAATTTATTTTTTTTAAAAAGAAAAAGTTACGTTTGGTTTGAAATAAATAAAGTTAAGAAAGGTTTGAAAAGTCAAAAGCATTTTGCTTAATTTCTACGCAGCCATTAAACTTTAATAGGCCGAAGCCCATTTTCGAATTGCATGGAAATTCAAAAGAGAAGCGTGCATTGTTCAGGGTGGACCGGTCCGGGTAAATTACTCATGGAATTGAAATCCGAGATTTCAGATGGGTCCAATATTTTTGAGGTGTACCGGTTTGGCTATTTTTTTTTGGGACACGGATTTTTATCACAAAAATTTATTTTCTAATATTTTTAACATATTTCGAAAAAGATTTTAACTCAATACTTTTTTATAAATATAACGTATTGTTTAGGGTCAAAAATAAATAATTCTAGAGAGATTTTTTGAGACAAAAAATATCCAAACGCTATAATTAATTTTTGAAAGTTTTTACATGCCATAAGAGATCTTATTGTTCTTCAAATTTAAGAACTAGGGTTCTAAATGTTCACGGTCCTGCGGAAGTGTTTTCGATTGCGATTGGAGACGGGTTGAGCGAAGGAGAGATCGCAGACGGGAGTGAAGAATTGTGATCAAATGTGTAGAAGGAGGCAATGAGTAAGTCAGAAAAAGCGGGAAGCGCTACGCTAAGCCAGTTACGGTTGGATTCTGCATTCAAGAAATTGACGGGATTGTTCCATAAATTGCGGGGAAATAGTTTCTGTAAGTCATCGAATTTGTAATTCCGTTTTAATTATAATGAATCACTTTCGGTTAGTCCCGAGAATTAGTTCTATGCAAGTAGGGATATCTCGTAAATTTCTGGTGTTGTGTGATTATTTTTTCTGTGATTGATTGATATAATTAACTGACAACACAATACATGTTTCAACTGTAAAATTAATTAGATCTAGGGTTTTAATTCTACTTATCAAATCTAAAATTATTTTTGATAAAAACCCTAAAATTAACCTAGGCAATACGATCTCTAATTTCGATTTTCTTCAGGCATGGCTTTAGAAGAAAGTGTCTTTCCCACAAATAGCACCAAACTGTTGGTGTGAAAATATAGAGCGGGTCTATTTTTAACCACACCGTCAAATGATTGGGTAGTAATTGAAGTCACGAAGAATAAGGCAAGGATATAAAGAGGAGGTTCACCTTTTTATGAATATAAGGGTCAGTCCTCCTCTTGTAGAGCCAAGAGCTCAAAGCTGCTTTGTATTATAATGAACAAGATCCGATTATAAGCAAATGTTGTCTTTCTAGTTATTCTATCTCACAATACCACAGTTGGAAGAGTCTAAATTACTCAGAGCATAAATACCTTGTTCTTGGAGTTCTGCAATAAACTTTTAAGCCTCTATCTCTAGTGGTATTTCTTTGTATTATGGTCTGTTGAAAAACTTGGTTTTTGAATGAAGTAAATACTTCCTTATATATGTAAAAAGGAATAAGACATCTGGCAAGTACAGACCAGTTGGCTTACAACCACTCTCTCATCATTACAGCATGCTTGACTGAACATCTTACTTCTCCTCTTAATCCGGAGCATTAAATGCAGCTGGTATGTACTTAATGCAGTTAAGAGAGGTTTTGCACTTCTTGCAGGTTTGGTGGTAGTCTCATATACCTTAGTCAACCACTCTGATAAAATGGTTAAACGCCGTTGGTTCCAGCTCGGTGAAAGAGCTCTAGAGACATGTGGCTTTAAACATAGAGTATACACTAATCCAACATTACCACGAGCTCAATTAAACACGCAACTTTAAGGTCCAAGCCTCTTAGCTCTGTTTTCAAACGTCAGCAGAGGTAGCCACGTATCCTCTTGTGATAGGTTCGTAGGGTGAGATAACTATTTTACCCCATCAAAGCTCGTATCGGAAAAAATGTACTGGAGTTTTAGTTAAATCTTTACCACTGAATCCTATCGATGTTCAATATCTCTGCAAAATGTTCCTATTTGTTGATGTAATTTATTTGAAATAATGAATTGAGATTATAATTTCTTGAAAAATTGAACTTACACTCGTTTAAAATTATCCAGACGATCTAGCACTTGTCCCTGAATTTCATTAACCAAACTAGCCGGAGACACTTGTTCATTTAAAAAGTATGAAGGAATTTTTTTTGCTTAATAATCAATTGTATAGTGTTTTTTCCCCTTCTTTCCTTAACAAAAGGTGGTTGAAATTAAATCCTTAAGGTGCTTATTGTAAATTTATATTCATTTAAGTTTAAACATAATTGCGAATAAACATACATAAATTTAGGATCTTTAGACTAACATGATTTTACAAATACATTAACTAATTATCTGAAATTAGTAACTAACCTCAATTTATAGCAAGAGTCGAATGATAAGGGCCGAAGCACTAAGTTGAAAAGTTTTGAGCCGCCAGGAACATATTTCTCTCTTGGCCTATACCTTTCCGTGTTGTATAGTAAGATTAGAGACATAACTAATTGAATGTGACCTATTATTATTGGTAGAAAGATGACAAGTTCCTGTAACTCCTATTTTTAATCAAAGTATGATAATGATTAATTATCTCTAACTAATAAGGTGTAGTTATTTACCACTAATTAATGGAACTATAATCAATTAATTAGATAACTAATTATTCTCAACAAATCGTAGAATTCAAATATTTGCTACTTCTCATTATTTATTTATGTATTTAATAAATCATTAAATATTAAAATAAATAAATTATGTGTTAGATGCGTGTGTAGAAGCAAACATCCACCGGCCACATGATGCAACTGACAAATTTATTTATTTTTTGTACAAAACTGACACATGTGTTCAATGCTAGATTATCTTTCTGCCTCAAATTTATATTCTTATATATATATACATTATTTTGAGATATTTTAAATTAATATTTTTATTATATTATAAAAATAGAATTGACGTACGGAATTAATGGTGGAGCCAAGATTTAACATTAATGTACTATTTGGTTAAGGTTTTAAAAATTATTTTTTGGGGTATTTTTGAAAAAAGAATTGCGTTTTGCTTTCAAGTTTTAAATACAACATTTAAAACCTTATCCTTTTTTCAAGCTAACCATCTAAAAACTACACTCTCCTTTATTTCTTCTACCTACCCATCACTTCCGTCAAACGCAATAGGGCTTTAACTTTACCAAATCTAAAACTATAACTTATATTCAAAACTAGGGTATGCCCGTGCTCAATGGCACGAAATAGCGAAAAAATTAAATCTATGTTTATGGATTACAAAATTTATTTTTAATATATATTTTTAAATATGTACAATCTAACATAGTGGAATAAACAAATATTTATTTATTTCCATCTGCTGTACTTTTGGCATGATAATTCACCGGTAGTAAAATCTCAATTTTTACTTTTTTTTTTCTAACATAAAATTGTAATAAACTCTGAACTTATTTATTTAATTTTTTTGATAATTTTAATTTCTAACATTTTTTATTCAAAACATTAAAAAGGAAAATTTCTTATTATCCACCAATAGTAAACCTTATTCACTTATTGCGAACAACAAAATAATATTATATTATTGATCACTTTCCAACCGAATCTATCATGATAAGTTTAAAATTAACACAAATCAATAAATCGTATTCGTATTCCAATGTCAACATCGGTAGGTTTGGCAATGGTAGCGCATTCAGTCGTATTCAATTTGGTTATCTCAGATTATTTGTTAAAATAACAAATATAGTTTGAATATTATTATTAGCTTTTAATTGGCTGGATTCACGTGGCTAGGTTTATTTTCTATTTATGCTTCACTATTTATTTGATTTAGGGCTTCTTATTTTCTTTGTTATTTCACTATTTTTGACCTAATTTCTTTAACCTTTTGTAGAAAATGTCAGATCATTCAGTAAATTGATTCATCTCTTGCTTTTATGGAGAACCTACACTGATCAAAATAGCTTGAACCAATGATAATCATGGTAGGAGGTTTTAGGTTATAAGAACTATAAAACTCGACTTTATAGCTTTTTTGACTGGATTGATCCATAAAAAATCCATTGTGAAAGGGTATATCAATTATATTATGAGAAACAAATGATATCAAAAGAAAATCAACATTTAAAAGTTAGAATAAATGCAATGGAGAAAAGGTATTTGGAGTACTTAGAGAATGCTAATTTACTGCTAAAAGTTGGTTTAAATATAAACAACACATGAAATTGGAGTGGAATGAGAACTTTAAAAAAACGGAGAATAATTTTTGGCCATTTGACCATTACAACAAATGAAATAAAAGGCCATCATATCACAATTTCCATGCTTTCTTGACACCTAGTGTCTTAAACTTTTTTTAAGTTAGCCCGCCTTCCTCTGTAAGATTTGTTATGGTTTTTTAGGTGATTTAGCCCGTGTTGCAGCTATAATGGATTGTGATCAGTACCAACTAGATTTGAAGCTGAATGAGATGCTTTGCTTCAAAGATGAATAATAGGGTTAGAAGTTGGAGCGGTCTTTGACAGGTGTAAAGAACCTCTTTGGCCAGGAAGTTATGATACAACCATATAAACAAATTAATATTATTACATATCACAACCCTCACCCATTATCACCTCTAATTTATCTTTTAGATTATCAAGGAACCAATCCCATGTATCTCTACTCTTAACCTCAACCACTACTCATCAAATTGAAAACATGTGGTTGTTTCCATCCTTACATGCAACTGTTAATTCTTTACATAAAGTTTTCAAGAAACACCCATCCATACCTATATTAGGCCTATACGCAGCTAAGCAAACATTTTTCAATGCATAAAAACAAACAAACATCCTTAAAAAATGACCAGGTTTAGTGGGATCTGGTTTATGAACCTGTATCCTAATTGTACCGCCATGATTAGACCTAAGAAACTCACCTGCATGATCTCACACCTTATCATAGTGATCAATTAACGATGGTTCAACTTCCTATAAAGTAATTTTCTTAGTCCTATAACACTGAACCAATGACACATCAACTGCATATTTCTCTAACACATCAATTTTGAAATCATTTAACTTCCACTTAAGATTAACAATTATTTTCTTTTCATATTGTTTTACAAGCTACTTAGAATTTGCAAGCTTTATCTTGAAATTTCTAATGCACTTACACTTAGTTTTAAGTGATTTGATTTTGAAGCTATTTTCATCTTGCATAATTAAGTTGCCCACAATTTTCTAGGACACCCTTTACCACACATAACAAGTATCCAATTTTTACTATTCCTCTTAAACTTTATAGGGTACCCCTTAGCAACTGCATAACATCTTAAAGCATGTTTAAATTGATCAGGGTCCCCAAACTTCATTTTTTTTACTGGTTCAAATTTTATTTTTTTAAAAAAAATTAGTGCTACTGTTAAAAACAATAGGGGCATTGGGGGTATTATCATCTACTTTACTTTTAACTTTATCATGTTCACCATAAATTTCAATACAACTAATGGCTTGTACATCAACCATCATCTCACTTATGTCTTTATCATTGTCAATTAGCTTAAGACCAATTTCCATTGACTTTCTATGAATAAGGTAATATAACTTTGCAATATTCTTATACCCTAAATCTTTAACCATTCCCTTAATTTCAAAGTAAGACATTTTGTCATGATCAACATTGTAAAAGTAGTTCACTTTACCACCAATTGGGATTTGCGGACTAGAGTTTCACACCTTTTTCACTTGCTCATTGATTTGGTAGAATAGGGTTTGTGTAAATGGGGGCAAACGTGGTTAAATGATTTAAGTTTTCATATTAATTTTTTTATTCAACGGACACATCTGAACGTTACTATCCACATCAAAAGTCCATTAACGAAAGCTAAATACGGGTGTAACGTGTGACCAAAATGTAAACAAATTAAAATTTTGTTGTCAAAATTGTTGATAAAAAAGTATATTATCCATTTTGTAAAAAAGTGTAAAGTTCATTATACTTTTTAGATTTTTACCTTATTTATAAATCTTTTTTTCCCTTTATCTTTGTTACATCTTTCGTCATAAATTTAAATAAGCTTTTCACTTCAAACTTGTTGGTGCTAAAAATTGGAAGGGTATTTTGGACCACACAGTCAAATGATTATATTAAATAATTAGAGCAGTAAAGGTACTGATTTTAAGGGAGTCAAAGATTTATAGAGGAGGTTGGCCCCGTATGAAAATACGGGTTAGTCATCTCCTGTGAAATAAAGATAGGAGCTCGGTTTGTCTTATATTGATAGGGGACTAATCAAGTGTTACAAGCTCACGAAAGTCACTCTAGCTGTTATATTCTCTCAGTATTACAATAAGAGAAAAGCTGAACCAACTATAACCTTAGTCTCTTTGATTGAGGAGTCCTAAAGCAAGCTACCGAGCTCTGCCTCTATCTTTTTGTGCTTACTTGTGGTGTGTTTATTTGTTTCTCTCTGGTTCTTCTCAATTGGAACTTGATCAAAACTTGGTTGTTGGGAGAAGTAAATGCTTCTTGTATATATATGACTGTAGGAGACGTGTGGCCAGAGTTCCCAGAGCAGGTCTGGTGCCATACTTCGATTAGTACCAACTCTGACCTTGCTTCTCCATGAATTCCGGTGCATTAAATGCAGTTGGTGTGCATTTAATAAATGTGATGAGAGTTCTGCACGCTCTACAGGGAAGGTTACAGTCGCCCATGCCTTTGCTAACCACTCTGGCAGGGTGGTTGGGCAAGAAAGAGAGAGCTTCAGAGCTCGTCGAAAGAGCTCCGAGGCTCGAGCTTTAAAATTTGTCATATGTAAATGATCCTTGTGCAGGTACCCAGCCCTCGAGGGGGCTCTATCCTTCTTATAGAGTCATAACAGGGCTCCTCCGAACTCCTTGTTCAGAGACAGAACCGATAGCTGACGTGGACGGCCACATGTCAGCTCGAGATTAGCGAGACAAATTGAATTAATAATTTGCACCATCAAAACTCATGATCGATCTCTAACCAATTTAAAAAGGTCCATTTGAAATCAAACTTCCAAAAAGAAATCAACTTAAAGTAGAGATAATAATTACATTAAACAAAAAGGTGAACCAATCTAATCAATTGATTTTTGTAGTTAGCTAATATGTTTATGCATCATATCTTGGCACAATTAAAACTTTTGATAAAACTCGGCACAATTGAGACTAACATTAAGTTTATCATGACTTCAAGAATTAACAAGATTGTATTGATATGTTGGTTGATTGAGTTGGTAAAAGTGGCAAGTACTTTTATGGAGACATATTCAGTAAGTATAATAATTTGTCTTTAATACATAGTGAATTCAGGCCATTACAAATAATATTTACACAAAATATTCAGTAAGTATAATAATTAATGTGCCTTTAATACATTATTAAGTGAATTCGAGCCATTACAAATAAAAATTTACACAAATACGTAAACGATGTATCACTTTTTATCTTTAAATTGTGTGTTTGAATTCTGTCATCCAAAAATTATTGAAAAGTAATTGTTAATAAAACTACAAGCCATCCACATATGCATATTGTACTCCCAAAACAAAGAGAAACAAGAGGTTAATTATGGCCAATTGATATTCATATTCATATTCATTTTTTATTTTCTTATTATAATATATATATATATATATATATATATGTAATGGGTCTACATTGTCTCCATGATATGACTCGGCCATTAGCAAGAAAATCTTGCACTCTGTCTATTTAGTTATGCCTATATTATCTCTAATTAATGCTTTCAATTTTTTAATCTAGCTTGTGATGAAAGTGCAGACGCCGTAGAATTAATTTTCACGAGTTTTTTCCTGTGACAAAGGTTTACGTCAGGGTTAACAACCGTGACAAATTCAAATTTACAAGTGGATGTCTGCAACCGTAGCTTCAATTTTGTCAACCAAGATTTTTACAGTGACAAATATGCACTCCCTCTATCGCTAATTAACCATGTTTACTTTTCACATTTTTTAAGAACATATTAATTTCATTCCAATCAATAATTTTGGAATAAAACTTGTTTCTTATAAATTTTGGTATATTGATTATATTCAATAAGTAAAAGTGAACTTTTAAATTGAGATCGGAGTGATTTTGACAAGATATCTCTTACCAAAAATTATTAAAGTAAAGTCCCTATAGATAAAATTTTCAAGAATACCCCTACCTTCTCCCCAACCCCACCCCCCAATGGAAAAAAAAAACAAAAAAAAAAGGAAGTTAAATAATGCTGTCATGATTTTCTTTTTATATTGGAAATTGTGTTCAATTTTTGTTTTCTAATTTTATCTTTATAAAAAAGAAATTAATGGAATTTCAACTCTTGTTAGATGATAATACTTTTAACTACTAGACTAGTAAATTTTTAGCATAGTTTTTTTTAAAAAAATAAAAATACGTATATCAAACTTAATCATTTCTTGGTGAGCTAACCGTCTGCATGCCCCATCTTCTTAATATATTTTGTCCATTTGCAATTAAATCCATATATAATATTTATTACTTAAAAATCTGATCTCTTTCTTTTTCCCGGTCCTAACGCCAATTGCAGATCTTCAATCCTTCTGTTAGTTTTAAAAAGCACGTGGTGCCCATTTCGTGATAAGATAACATCTCAAATTAATTTCGCCATAACAAAAATGTCGACTGAGTCTAGTCTTCTAGAAATTATATATATATATATATCTGGTTCTTCTAATTCTTGTTTTTAATACAATGATTGTTAAAAAAATGAAAAATAGTTGAAACATTACTAATTTTTATATACATATATTAAGAATATAGTAAATGATATAATATTTTTAGTATTTTTGATAAAAAAATAAAAAATAGTTGAAACAATATTAATTTTTATGAGAAGTTACAAAAAGAAATAAGTGATTTGTTGAAATGTTTTTTATTGATTCTTAGTTTTTTTAATTTAAGGGTCTGTTTAATAAAAAAAATACTCTAATTTTTGTTAGATGTTAAAAAAAAAAATGAGTAATTCGTTGAAATATAATACTGTTTTAGCTATTTTCCAACATAAACACCCCCCCCCCCCCCATCTCACTAATGGTAGATTAAGGCAGGTCTTTAGATAATGCACTTATAATAATACACAAAAAAATTGTGACACTGTGGTTCCGTTTGATAACAATATGTAAAAGAAAAATAAAAACACTTGATTTAAGTAAGAAGTTAGAAAATAAGTTGAGTCATAGAATGAAACACTCTCTATCTCATGCTCATTTTATAAGTAGACTTCCTACATTATAATGTTTTGTAAAAAATTTTTGTTTTTCAACCAACCAAAGAAAATTTATTTATGGAAAAAGTAATAAAGTAAGAAGATTTTTCCTCACATGTCTCAACTGATTTTTCAATTTCTCACAAAAATTAACTATTTTTAAATTTTTTTTCCATATTGTTATCAAACAAACCCTAAACATACATTTTGTGGATTAATATTTTGTCCTTCCTTTTATATATTTAGGTTAGAGAGCAAATCTTAAAAATAAAAGAAAAGTACGTCAAGAAAATTTCTTGTTTCTACTACTATTTAATTAGTGGTGTCTATTAAGATGCAACGATAGTAATCATGTACGTCTAGTCGATCATGTTGCGTTCATATTAATCAAAATTAACACAATTGCGTGTTGTTTTCATATTACAGTACTTACACGAATTGTTAACCCTAGTCTAGATAATAATTTCTCCACCTCAAATTTATAATTTAATTATCTTTTTTTAAATTGTCTCAAATTAATAGTATAATTTTACTTGCTCAAAAAAAAATAGTACAATTTTCTTTTCAGAATATACTATATTTTTTAAATCTCACAATATAAACTAAAGTTATTGTGCTCTTGAATCTAAACTTATTAGTTTGAAATTAGTATTTTTTTATTATTTTTTTTAACATATACGTACTCTTAATTACTGTAAAACAGAGGAAATAACACCTTCTCTGTCCAAATACCTTCAATTTTAATATTATTATTACTACGTAGATTTACTCTCCTTTAATGATTTGCTTCCATATCAATTAATAAAATATAAAACCGACAAGAAAATCCTTATGTGAGATGTATATATATATATATATATATATATGCAATTATCGGTCCTTATGCATCAACAAATCTCAACTTTCTTTATATGCTACCGACTCTGAACATTTGCCTTCATTTTTCTAATGCTTATTTGCCTCGAAATTTCTCCAACATAGGTTTCATATGATTTTAATGGAATTTTTTAGATAGCTATGATGTTTTTAAAACTTATTTAGTAAAATAGGAGTGTTTTGAATTTATTTGTGAAAATAGTGTGGTTTTAAAAACACTAGTCAAAATCGCCGTTTTTACAGAAAAATTGCTAGTCAAAATCGCGTTATTTGGGGAAAATTTCACTTTAAAAACGTTAGTGATGGTCGTGTTTTTAAACTTAAAATCGATACCCAAGGTCTCGGTTTTAAGTATAAAATTGATACCCAAGGTCTCGATTTTAAGCAGATAAAATTTTTTCTCTAAAAAGGCTATTCGTTTTGGCATTTTTTTAATTAAAATCACTATTCGTAATTGCATTTTTTTAATTTAAATATTTCCCCCCACCATCGAAATAATAAAACACACAGAAACCTAGGTTCTCTATTATTTATAACATTGCTTCTTTCTTCTTCTTCTTCTTCTTCTTCTTCTTCTTCATAGTTTAAAATTAAAAAAACAAAAAAAATCTTCTTCATAGTTTAAAATTAAAAAAAAAAAAAAAAAATCATTGAAGCTCTACCACCATTCATTCATAATAATTTTTCTCTACCACCATTCATTCATAAAATAGTCAAGCATGCCATCCATTATGATGGTAACTAATACATTCTTTAAAATAAAATATAATTTCTCAAAAAATAAATAAGTATATACATTCTTCAAAATAGTTATATAATTATTGAAAAAATAAAATTAAGTATCAAGCCCTACGAAATATTATACTAAATTATTTATTTAAATCCGTAAAACAATTTTCCCAAATAAAAATTTATTATAAACCACTACAACTACAATGTATAATGATAACTAATACAATCTTTAAAATAAAAAAAAAAATTCTCTACAAATATAATTATTACGTATTACAATAATATGATAATAAATCTATAAATTTACAATAATACATACATTTACAAATCTACAAATCTATATCTAAACCCCCCCCCCCAAACCCACCCACCCATATATATTATGCATACGTAGATCTACAAACAATCAAACAAATCTATATCATAAATTTATAATAATATCCCATTTATTTCATTCATATAATTATTATGCAAGCATAAATCTACAAATAATCAAATATATAAATCTACAAATAAACAAAAAATATAGACCTATAAATAATCAAAATAGCATAAATGGAAATACCTTGTTTTTTTGAAATAGAGAAAAAATATTATGAATGAATGGTGGTAGAGCTTCTCAGCTTCTTTTAAAAAAAAAAATTAAACTATGAAGAAGAAGAAGTGGCGCAGAAGAAGAAGAAAGAAGTAATGCTAGAAATAATAGAGAACTTAGGTTTTTGTGTGTTTTATTTCGATGGTGGGGAGAAATATTTAAATTAAAAAAACGCAATTACGAATAGTGATTTTAATTAAAAAAAAGCCAAAACGAATAGCGTTTTTAGAGCAAAAATTTTTGTCTGCTTAAAACCGAGACCTTGTGTATCAATTTTACCCTTAAAACCGCTATCTTGGGTATCGATTTTAAGTGTAAAAACGTGACCATGGCTAATGTTTTTAACACGATTTTTTTCCCCAAAAAACGCAATTTTGACTAACGATTTTCCTGCAAAAACTGCTACTTTGACTAGCGTTCTTAAAACCAACCTATTTCCACAAATAAGTTCAAAACACCCCTATTTTACTAAATAAGTTTTAAAAACACCATAGTTATCTAAAAAATTCATTTTAATGGTTACAATATACCTTTATATATATTCTTTATTTTAGACAAGTTCTGTCAAATAAATGAATTTCTTAGTTAAACCTTGAAGGATCTTATCCAATTTTACAAATATTTTAGAGAAAATATTTACTATTATAATTTTTTGTTAATAATTAAATAATATCTTAAAGGAATTGACAAGAGTCAAATATTTTGAATATATAAGAAAATACTATTTGGATGGGGCGGTTATATCGACTAAACTCATTTTATTATGTTCGCACAACAATTTTTTTGTGTTGATAGACTAAAACTATTTTTTCACCTACCATTTTGTCATTTAGAGCCCAAAAGGGCGGGTTAGAAAATTTTAATTTATAAAATAAAGTAGTGCAAGCTGGAAACTAACTGTTCATCCAACTTCATTTGTTTTTGTTTATTTACAGCCCCATCATTTAGTCCCCATATATACAGTAACGTGTCTGAACAATGATTTACTTAAAGAAATCAATCAATGATATTGCAGTACACTTCCTTCAAATGAAGAGAGAAGGTAATACGTCTCTTCAAACCCTGAAAAATAGAGAAAATAGTACGTGATTCATGTGATCGACCTGTTTCTTTGACTTTTAGTTTCCTACAATTTTTAAGTCTGATTTATTTGATTATTTTATACGATAATAATAATAGTAGACGATTTTATTTTGGTGCCTTTTATATAATTTTATAAAAATGTGAACTTTGAATTATTATGAATTAGGACAAAAAACTTTAAAAATTTCGTACATATATTAATTTTTAGTAAGTTAAGCAGAGAGTAATTTTAAATACACTCACAAATTTTGAAAACTCATCTTTATTTCGGGTATTTTTACATCTCACTCCACCTCTTATTAACCAATCCTTGGAATTCGCCCACCAAATGTGGTGTGTTTTCAGATAATTTGAGATTCTAGAACAAATATTTAGTTGCAAATTTTCCTTGCTAAAACAATAAATTTAATCCTTGAAATAACTATAAATTGTGACAATATTACGTCCTAAAAACAACGACGGCACTACTCATTAAAAATAACATCAACGCCCAATACAAGATCAATTTCCTCCTCTCTTTTTTTTTCCTCTCTCTTGCTCCCACTTTATATACAGAGAGGGAGATAAACTTCATTCATCAATTTTTGTTTTTTGGTTATATTTAAGAAGATGACTCTTCCGAAGCACCTATGTATAAGATGTATCATTGCTTTCTTAAACCATGTTGCACAAAATATAACAGTAATGATAAACAGAGCACACAAGACTGAACGTCAAATATTAATTCGTTCATCATTATGTGTATAAATATGAATTATTCTTAATCATTGATTGATTTTAAATAACGTATTCAACCTAATTAAGTCTTACATAAGTATTATTAGCAAGGAAATACATGCTCAACTACATCAAGTTTACCGCCAAATGAAAGAAAGTTCAAGCGTTAAATAGTTGGTTTCCTCTCCACTGTTCAATTGAAATACATATGAAGGTTAAATTTATCCTTCACAAACATATAACATCAGATATTTTGATTTTGCCGTGGATCTCTATTTGCCGTTAGGAATTTTTTATAGCAAGTTTAATTTTAAATGAACCCTTCAAACGCTGCTAAAATTTGCTATGAACCTAAAAATTCAAAATATTATTTCAGATGACTTAGACCTTTTGCCAAGCAATAAACAAATTACCGCAACTGCATCGAAGATGCAAGATAGACAAAAGTCGTAACTCATTCTGAAAGTTCAGAAAATATATGATCCATATTATCGACAAAATTAGCAGTTAGATATGCTTCAAAAGTAATCCACCAGGCTTTAGTTGAATAGTTGATATGGATTGATTGACACTAGCTCCACCCAGGAGGCCACAAAAAACATAATAAAGATCCCTAAAATAACACTACCAAAAAAAAAGAAAAGAAAAAAAGAAGAAGAGGGAAATAAACCAAAAGCTATATCTTAAAGATCAACATCAATGGGAACCCACAGCCTAGCTACACGCATCTATACATTCATCAAATAGTATTAATTGATAACTCTTCATTCATAACACAAACAGTATTAATAGAAAATTTTAATTTTGGAGTAACAATCAAAATCAGGCCATTCATCTTGTGGAGTTTGGCCAATTAATCATGTTTCACCAGAACAATTCTAGTATGGAGAAGAAGTAAAGAAAATAATGAAGAACATTAATCGAAAGAGAGGGCTGAAAAAAGAGTGGAGTGAATTTACATATTGCAATTAAGTTAAAATTGTTAAAGTTGAAAAAAACTTAAATGGGATGAAAAGACAAAGGGTAAATTGCATTTGAGGCACCCACATGAACTATTGTCCAAGTAGCACTTTGCCTACCAATTTATTTATTTTAACATTTTTTACTACAAATTACTGATTTTGTTGTAGTTTACTTCAAATCACTAACGGTGTTAAAAAACAGATGGAATTTGAAGGCACAATTGAAAATTTACAAAGGCTGAATTGCACTTTGCTCACTTGAATTATTATCCAAATAGCACTTTGCCAACCAAACTATTGATTTTAGCATTTTTACAACAAACAATTGGTTTTGTTCCAGCTTATCTCAAATTGCTAACGCGGGGGGGGGGGGGGGGGGGGGGGTTAAATAACATATAGAATTTAAGTCATGTTTTTTGGTTCATTTAAACATAGAGAGGAAATTGAGGGATTTAAAATTGAAGGTGAGGATTTGTGGGTTTTGTAGATATAGTGAGAAAGAGTCATGGATGAGGCATTGCATATATATATATAGAGAGAGAGAGAGAGAGAGGGAGAGAACTAGAGCAGGAGGTTTATGGATTAGACAAGAAAACCAATTTTACATATTTAATGGGTTTAGATCTATTTTAGGAAAAAAAAGGGCTTAGGTTTGTTGCGAGAAATTAAAGGAAATTTGAGGAAATGAGTTTAGATCAAATTCACCATTGTGTTCGTCATTAATGGATGGGAGAGAGTCAATAGTGAGACAGATGGAGATGGTGATTCGTAGAGAAAGAGTCGTGGAGGAGGTGGTGTGGAGAAAGGAATCACCATAGAGAGGTCTTCGGAGAAAGAATGAGATTTATTAAATGTAAATTTTCATATTTGCCCTCAAATTCCATCTGATTTCTTAACCCCATAATGTGTAACAAGATCAACACTTCATGGTAAAAAATTAAAAATTGTTTCTTGGTTGGTAAAATGCTACTTTGACAATAGTTCAGGTGGGGAAAGTGTAATTTATCTTTTGTAAATTTTCAATTTTGCCCTCAAATTCCATCTTTTATTTTTACTTTTTACCCCATTAGTGATTTAATGTAAATTGTAACAAAGTCAATAGATTATAGTAAAAATAGCTAAAGTTGATAGTTTAGTAGACAAAATTCTACTTGGATAATAGTTCAAGTAAATAAAGTGCAATTTACCTAAAGACAAATTAAATGGGTGCATGTAAATTAATCACCCTAAACAAATAACTTAGTTACTTCACGTGATAGCGAATGTCCAGTCCCATAAGCATATATATGGAAAATTGATTTCATTGTTTTACATAATTTTATGTTATCAAGGGTTTTGTTTGGTAATTTTATTTCTGCTGGCTTTCAAATTTCACATTTTTCCAAGCATACATGTGGAAAATTGAATTGAAGCTTGGATATGTTATTCTAAGGTTTTGAGTTGTAGATTTTTATTTTCTTTTCCTTGCCTTTTGTTTTATATTTCAAAAAAAAGTGTAATTATAATATTATGAAGTGGGATACAAAATGATTTCGATTGTTATATTAAAGAAGTCACAATGCATGCAAGTGAGCAAACTTGTCTGTTTAAAACGTTTCATATAACAAAGGTTATGAATGTATTGTCGCAACTACCTGTACGATTATGTAAAGTAAGGAGAGATTTCAAAAGCCATGTCAAACTTTGAGAATTTCAATTTTTGTCCTAGTTAGTCTTCTTTTTCCATAAAAAATATATTTCCATGAAATACGAATTCGACCAAGCAACCTAAGCATATGATTAACCCTCGGGTCATTTATTATTTTTGTTAAATTATTTCTTTAAATTATATTCATGTAATACATGTATAATGTAGTCTACATATACAATTTTGAACTTTCTTCCTCTCAGATTTGAGATTCTAACTATTGACCGGGACATACATATATATACTGGTGAAGCTAGCGCTGATCATCAGGTGACTGGGACCATATATATATACTGGGACATGCAAATCATCAAATGATGCCTGAGACGTGGTGAAACATTTTCAAGGGAGCCACTAAGGCTATCTCTAATGCATAAGCTAATAGTGTAAGGTAAAAGTAGTTAGGTATTTAACTTACCATTAATTTTAAAAGAAATTGCACCGAAAAAATAGTAGAATTGCCTTAGACAACACATGATGTGTCGCCCAAGCCCCCAAAGCTCACCACCACAAATTGCTAGTTTATTTCCAACCCATATACCCCCCCCCCCCCCCCCCCCCCCCCTCCTCTTCTTCCCAATCCATCCAGTAGCATTCCTCTTCCTCCTCGTCCATTCTTTTTCTCAATCCATGCAATTTTTGGGACGACACGCATCTGATGAGTCGCTTCATACATTATTTTGACCCTACCTGACAATGTTTGACACCCTTTAGATGACACATGATGTGTCACCTAATGTATTATTGATCAGACCCATCACATCTATATATCAAGAAATAAAGGATGGATTTTTTTACCAAAATAGACCACTTTTTAAACTTATTTACCAAACTAAACCACTTTTCAACATATTTATCAAACTAGTACACTTTTTAAAATAGTGATTTTGAATCACTATTTTAATGGAAAAATAGTGATTCGAAATCACTATTTTAAAAAGTGTACTAGTTTGATAAATATGTTGAAAAATGGTTTAGTTTGGCAAATAAGTTCAAAAAGTGGTCTATTTTGGTAAAAAACTCTTAAGGATTGCCCCATGCACTAATACGCGCATCATTTTATTTATTAATTTTATCGTTTAAATTGGTTATGTAATGGTTATCTACAAGCCTAACTATATGAAAGTCTATCAAAGTTGAACGGTGTACGGAACTATAAAGTTACAATATTAATATTAATTATACATTAATGAACAAGTAATCTTTCTTTTTTTGGTTTTTTTTTTTTGACACGAATGAACAAGTAATCTAAAACAATGTTAATTTTCTTATTAAAAATAAAAAAATAGGTGGACCTGACCGTCTCTATCATCACTGTCTCACAGCTCTCATCTATAAAAAGGGGTAAAGGGCCAACATATTGTCTCCATCACTTCGCTCCGATTCATGTTTTAATTTTGTGAGCATAAATATAAATTAATTAGTGAAAATTAAGTGATTATAGATGGTTCTAACAGGAAATTTGGTTGGGCAAACAGAAATCAAGTCTGATGGAGATGTGTTCCACGAGCTCTTCAGAGACAAACCACACCAAATTTCCACCATTGCCCCTACACATATTCAAGGCTGTGACGTGCATGAGGGTGAATTTGGAAAAGTTGGCTCCGTCCTCTTCTGGAATTACTTTCATGGTAAGTCTCAAACCTATATATCTAGATTTACTAATCGCACGTACAAGATCTTTGATATGATAAAAAATAAATTATGCGCCTAATGTTTTAAATATTTTTTTACAATCACTTTATTTGAAAGACTCGTTAATTTCAGCAAAATCAATAATTAATATTAAGAGTAATCTACTAGAACATATATCGGTCAATTATTACAGAATGCATACTTGACATCCTATTAGTTAAGATGTTGAAAGAAGAAAAGAAAAGTGGACTCTTGGGTTAATTGGGACAAGCAAGATTTTTCTTTTTTTCCCATCCAATTGCATATCTAATTTGCCAGTTTGAAAAGTTTACTGTTAATTTTTGCTATATATATATATAGACGGCAAGAAGAAGGTAGCTAAAGAGGTTATCGAAGCAATAGACGAGGAGAAAAAATCGGTAACATTCAATGTGATTGAAGGAGATTTGAAGCAGTTGTACAAGACAATGAAAATAACGGTTCATGTTGATACAAATGGTGAAAACAACTTGGTGACGTGGACCTTTGACTATGACAAGCTGAATGAAACTGTCCCTGATCCTAAAACTCTCATGGACTTTTGCCTTGATATCACCAAAGCTATTGAGACTCATCACCTCACCACTAATAAATAATTAAACAAAAAGATGATGCATGCAATATAATATATATATATATATATACATATATATTGCTAGTATTTGGTTATATATATATATATAGGTATGTGTGCGTACGTGAAGAAGTACTATTGGTAGAATAAAATTGCTTTCTAGCTGCGTACCTGTTTCTTTCTGTTTATGAAGCGGGCTTGAAGTTTGTAAAAGAATAAAAAAAGGAAAAGAAGAGAAGGGGTTTGCATGTGTAAAACTGTCATATTGCACGTATGTTCTTCCCAAGAATAATTTGTGTATCTTTTAATATATATATATATATATATATCTTGGTTGATTTGGGATTTGATATAATGTCTCTGACTTTTTCGGTAATTATTTTCAGTTAAAGCATTTTTAGATGTTTTCTAAAAGTGTACTTTGTGTAAAATTGACACATCTAGTACCATATTATAGAAATAGAATTCTAAGTTTCCGCTTGATAATAATACAAGAAAACAATAGAAAAAAGAATTGATTTGCCTAAAATGTTGGCAAATAAGTTGAATCAAGTCGTAAGATGCTGCCCCCCCCTCCCCTCCCAAAAACCTTCACCAATGCTAATTTTTGCAAGTAATGGCATTCATCTTTCAGAGAAAAAAGTCAAAAAATAAGAAAAAAATCTAACTATTTGCTTCAAATTATTTTATAAATTCTCGTATAAATCAATTGTTTTTTCCTATCATTATCTATATTGTTATCAAACTGACCTAATAGTTGTATAGAGTTAATTTTCTATAATATGAATGTGTAATATATCTTTGTCTATATACTACTATAAAATGGAGGGTGTAGCAGGTTATAACACCGATTTTTGTGATTTTTTAATTTTACCCTTATCACTCTTATTTTGAGCAAAATGTGTAAATAATTAGGCTCAAACCCATGACCTAAAGGTTTAAATATCATCTCTAACCGCTAAGCCTACAATAGTTTTATAATAAATTTTACATATGCGTGAGAACAAGACATGCACATGTATTTGTGTGTGCGAGCGACTGTATTTAGTTATATTAAACCAAAAGGCACTAGAAGTGGTTATGACACCAAATTTTTGGTGTTTTCCAATTTTTCCCTTTGAATTATACTGAGAAAAACATGTTATTAGTAAAGCTCGAACCCATGACCTTAAGATTAAAAATAAGACTTTTTAAAAATTGAGCCAACAGTACAATATTATATTCTCTTTTTTTTACATTTTGAAGTTCATCTACATATACTTAAATAACGTGTATATACGTATCACATGTGGAGATGATCTACTCATTATAGAGATCATCTTTATCAAATTTCATGAAAAATTACATATGTTCATGCTTCAATCGAATTGCACCCTATTGGAAAATATTAAATAAAAGGTGCAATAAAGAGGAGACAAGTCCATGTAGGTCCGCCCGGGGATTCTTTAATTATAATTAAGAAGTTCAAGAAGTGCTTTAGTTTATTTATTTTCCCTATTTGAATTTAATATAAAAAAAATTCCTGAAGCTTACCTACTTTGTTTATTTCCCTATTTTTTCAGTGCTCTACCACTAGAAATAATTCTAATAATTGAAAAGATGTCTATTTAATAATTATGTAAAAAATTGATATTTTTTTTTGACAAACAAGAAGAAGATAGTATTACAGTAATACTCTTAGCCAGTATACTAGTTGATTTTTCAATTTCTTTTAGAAATTAAATGATCTATATCCAAACTCAATGATTTCTTGGTGAGCTAACCATGTGCGTATATGCCCCGTATGTCATATGTGTCTAGTGATTTTAATACAACGACTGTTAAAAGAATTAAGGGTAAATCGTACTTTCCTCACTTGAATTATTGTTCAAGTAATATTTTGTCTATTAAATTATTAATATTAACAATTTTTACTACAAATTATTGATTTTGATTTTGTTGCAATATATCTCAAATCGCTAACGGGGGTTAAATCGTAAACATAATTTAAGTGCCGAATTGAAAATTTACAAAGGGTAAATTGCACTTTGTTCACCTGAACTATTATCCAAGTATATTTTGCCGATCAAACTATTGATTTTTACATTTTTACTACAAATAACTGATTTTGTTGCAGCTCATCTTAAATTGCTATGGGATTTAAAAAAAAGATGGAATTTAATTCATCTATATATTGGTCAATTTAAACAAAGAGATGAAAGGGAGGGATTTGAAATTGAAGGTGGGTTTGAAGGTGAAGATTTGTGAGTTTTGTGAATACATTGAGAGAGGGTCGTCGTGGATGAGGTGATGCATCGAGAGATGGAGTAGCCAATGATAGAGAAATCAATTCTACATATTTAGTTAGTTTAGATATGTTTTAGGGAAAAGGGCTTAGATTTGTTGCGTGAAATTAAAGAAAATTTGAAAAAATAAGTTCAGATCTAATTCAACACTGTGGTCGCCATTAATGGATGAGAGAGAATCACCAGGTAGACAGGTGGGGACAATCATTTATAGAGAAAGAAAGTCGTGGAGGAGGTAGTGCATAGAGCGAGGAATTGTCAAAGAGAGAATGAGATTTCTTAAATGTAAATTTTCATACTGGCTTTCAAATTCCGTACGGTTTTTTAAACCCGTCAGCAATTTGGGTTAAAGTGTAATAAAATCAACAGCTCGTAGTAAAAATTGCTACATGGTAGATAAATTACTGCTTGGACAATAGTTTAGGTGGGCAAATTGTAATTTACTCTTTGTAAAATTTTAGTTTTGCCCCTAAATTTTGTATGTTTTTTATTTGATGTAAACTACAATAAAATTAGTAGTTTGAGTAAAAATTACTAAAATTAATAGTTTAATAGGCAAAGTGTTGATAATAGTCCAAGTGGATAAAGTACAATTTACCCCAGAATTTCATTTAATTAATCTCGATTAACCATTGTCTTGAAAAAATAGTGGGTGTTGAGGGCGCATAAAATGTTGCCAAGGTAGATTGGGCCGACCTAGCATTTTGGAGGCCCAAACGTTGGGTCCAACTCAGTGGCATACACTACACCAAATTTCTCTAATTTGGCATGGTCTAAAACCGTGCCAGATTTAGGAAGGTCTTGAGATGATTTTGACGGGTAGTCTTGCGTGATTTGGTACTGCTTACAACCGTGCCAATACTGTGCCAGCCTTTATTTCCTTTTTGATTCCTTTAACCAAATCTCACGCCCACTTGAAAACTAAAAATTTGAATAATTTTAAGCATCCCGCTCAAAATTCCCCAAATTTTCAGAAAAATTCAAGCAAAAACATTTTAAAAACAATAATTTATCTTACTTTTGAAATTTGACTTTCTTCTTAAAAAAAATAATAATGTGGATGAAAATTATGTCTAAATTCTTAGATCCCATCTTTCTCAAAATATTTACATCTTGACCCCTTTATAAATATAATTTTAAAAAATATATTTTATTAAATATTATTTATGGTTTTAAATTTACTAATTCCATCATAAAAACCTACCTATTGTAAAATTAAACCTCTGATAATTAATGTTCAATAACTTAATCATTTTAACATTAAATATTTTTTACAAGGTACAAAGTTTGAATAAATATTTTTTAATTTATAAATTTTTTTCGTAATATTTTTTTATAATATTAATTATTATAGTTAAATTAAATTAAAAATTGTTGACCTATAAGGTCTTAATCTTATTTTGATAATAACAATAACTTAATCATGTGTAGTTTAACATGTTTCTTGAAATAAGTTTGTAGTTCATTATCTTAAAAATTTAAGAAAAACATGGATATTACAAAAGAAGCATGACACATTATATGGATCATTGAAATTATATATGATCAAGTAAACAAAGTATTTGATAAGACAAAGAAGATTGATCACTCAATTACTCTATCAATTTTATACATTTCAAAAAAGCAACACATATGCTAGCAATGCAATTCATGATGATCAATATGAAAGAAATATATAAAAAGTTTCAAGGCAAATGATTTAAGTGAAGATCAAATTGAAGAAACTAATTGAAGCATTCAAAAACTTGTCAATTCGAAAATTAAGTGATTGCTTAAGATTTATGTAAATTTTTTTATTGACTAATACATATAACTCAAACTTGTTCATGCAACATTCATAGATTAAATTCTACAAAAAGTTTGAAATGGAATCTCTTTGAAAACATTACTTTTCATAAACCAATTTTCAAAATAAATTCATTCAAATGATTTTTGAGTTTAGACGAAAATATGTGTCCTAGAAACATGTTTACAACATCTCTCAAGCATTAAAATTGATTTTAGATAAAAATTGTGAAAATCCAAAATTTGCAATTTTGGCCTATTAGAGCTTTGCTTAGTCGATTGATAACTTTGCTTAGTCGACTGATGCCTTAGAATATAGTCGTTGGACTTTTGATTTTTGCCTTGTTTCAAGGTAACAACTCCACCTAACTTCCAAAATGGCTATATACTTTTTGGGACTATATATTGGAGGTTTAATACATATTTTAACTAACTTGAATTATCATACAAACTCATTTTTCATCTATTTGCAATATTCGAAAATTCAAGCATTTACATTGATCATATCATTCATCTTTAAGCTAAAATTATTGATCAATCTTGATAATTCTAATGTGAGTTTCAATTGTATCTTGTAAACACTTGAGAGTTATTGTTCATTGGTGTGTATCACCAAATCACTTCCATTATTCATTTGTGAGAGAATTTCTCATAATTTAGCAAGATCAAGTACATATTGTGTTGAGTGTAGTGAGAAGAATCACACTTCCTTGAGTGTTGTGAAAAGAATAACACTTACTAACTATAGTGAAAAAGATTACACTTGTATTGAGGTTTGATTTTCACCCGTAAGAAAAGTAGTTAATGGAACTTCATAGGGGAACCACTCAAGCACGGACGTATAGTTTAAACAATTAAACTGCGAGAATAAAACGTCGTTGTCTCATTTGGTTCAATCTTTCTAAACTCAAACTCTTTATTTACCTGCATTTATACTTGTTGCTTGTTCTTGAGATTGATTACTTTGCTTGTTTCGTTGATATAGATTTAGTTAAAGTTTTATTACTTAAACTTTCTTTGAAATTATTTTAAATTCCACATTAAGTTTCAAAAACCCTATTCACATATTCTATGGTTATTTTTTGAACTACAATAATTATGGTAAACTTATGCTATTTTTAATTTTATCACCAAGACATATTTAATTTATTTGCTACCCCGGCTTAACACTTCTCCAGTATTTTTTAAAAGTAATATGATATATTAACCAAGTTATTTAATAAAATTTGTAATTCAACTTATGTGATATACTCTCAAAAGATTACAATCACTGCATTTTAGCAAACTGTTTGTGCTAGCAACAAAATACATCAAATAAGTTTATCAGTAGACCTGGCAACGAGTCGGTTTAAGTCGTATTCTCAGGTGTTATCATTTTGGGTCTGAATGAATGATTTTTTTATCGAGTATTATCATGTTTTGGGTATTATAGTTTTAGGTCTTAACGAATTACCTGTTAAGTTCATATATAATAAAAAATATGTTTGTATGTATACGACGTATATATTGTAAGTTCACCTTGAATTAACAAATACATATGTAATACCTAAACGAATTATATATATTTGTACTAAAAATATACATATATACATGTACACATATAAGATTTTACAACTAATTATATAGTTAACGGGTTCTGACAGTTATTATCGTGTTTAACGAATATTAATTGGCCTGACCCGTTAACTTATCGTATTTTAGTGGATGAGCACCAATATGACCCAAAACTGTTAAGGATTCGCCCATTAACCTATAATTTTGTGTCGATGTATGTTGTGTTATCGTGTCGGGTGTTATTTTGCCATATCTATTTGTTAGTATATGGCTAGTTCTAGTAGTAGTACTCTATGTACCTGTGATGGACAAGTTAGAAAGTGAATTTATGTTATAATTAAACTCAATAATAACTAAACTAGAGCTTATATAATTTAATTTGTGTGTGAAAACCATAGATGGGAAAGCGAAGGTAGCTAAAGGTAGAATGGAATTAAAGTGATGGATGACGAGAAGAAATTAGCAACAATGAAGGTCATTGAAGGAGATCTAATGGAGTTGTACAAGTCTTTTATGATGACTTACCATGTTGAAACAAAAGGCGAAGAAAACATGGTGACGTGGACCTTCTACTATGAGAAGCTCAACGAGGATGTGGAAGACCCCAACACTTTGATGAATTTCGTTATTAATGTCATGAAAGATGTTGAGACTCATCATCTCCACCAGTAATTTTAATAAACACACACACACACACATATATATCAAGATCACTCGTACCTTAGCTTTGGTGGTCGATCATATAATTATATTTAAATATTGGTGCAGTAAAATTCCTTTATTCTACTTATAGTAGGGGTGGGATTTTGGAACCAAGAACCGAACCGAAAATGGCCGATTCAGGTCAGTTCTTAGTTTTAAAGTATACATTTTTAATGGTTCAGTTCCTAATAGTTGTTAACGGTTTAGTTCCCGGTTCCTTGATAAATTTAATTAAAGGAAGCATTATATATAAATACATAACAATTCTTACGGTTCTAACTGTTTTAGTGGTTCTAATAGTTCTAACGGTCCCCTGAATAACCGTTATAACTCTTTTTAACCGGTTTTAACGGTTCTCCAAGGACTCGTTAGAACAGTTTTCAGCCGGTTCCTAATGGTTCTAACAGTTCTCAGAAGAACCGATGGAACCGAACTGTTAGAACTAGTTCGGTTCCATTTACAGTTCCTCAAAAAATACACAAAGAACCGAACTGTTAAGAAAAACAGAAAATTGGTTCCGGTTCTTCATAATTTGGCTAAGAACCGAATCGGTCCCAACCCTAACTTATAGTAAAAACTATATGTTTCCTCTAATTATTATCGATATATATATATATATATGTGCGTGTACTCTTTAATTTTAGCTTTTTAATACACGTGTTACATAAATACGCATTCTTTTTGTGTTAGAGTGTATCTACGGTCATTGGGTGAGTTTGTATTAATGGAGATGAAAGGCCTAAAACTAGCTAGTTAGGGCGGTCCCAAAATTAACAAGAAGGCTCATCGACAATTACTATTCGTCGAGTATGGCTAGAGAACCTGAAAATTACTCCAAATCTCACCTACCGCAAATGTACGTAACATATCTCTCTAGCTTCTCCACCTTTATGTTTTAGTGTATTTTACTTTTTAAGTTTAAGCGAAAAAGTTTACATTCGTCTCAACCAACTCAAAATATCAAGGGTTGAAAGAAGTTGGCTAAAAACAATTAGGCCCAATCGAAGAACCAATTTCTCTTTATATATATATATTGGCAGGCAGGCCATCTGGCTAAAGCCAGCCTCGATGGGTTGTTCTCGTACCAACTAATTAAATTTACCTCTTAAATTAAAAATAAAAATTCCACGAACTGTTTTCAATAAATGATCAAGTGGCTCCCCAGGACCCTATCCAATTTTAACCCCATCAAAAAATTTTCCGGACTCCCACCCACTTCCCCAATTCTCCCTGCTATCCAATTCAAGATGTATCCGCATACGTATATATTCTTATATATCAAAAATATCAGCAGGAAAAAATTAAGGTTTTCATAAATTGAATTTAGGAGCTTTTGGATATTTCTGCATAAAAATAGGGTTATTTTATAAGTTAAATTTATATAATGGAAATAAATGATTAATGGGTTAAGTTAATAGATTTAAATTGTTTAATGGGTCCACAGTTTTAAAGTTATTTTAATTGTATGTTGGTGGATAATACATGTTTTTAAAAAGCAGTATATAAAATTTCAAATAAGACTTGAAGTTCGAGCTAAGAGGAAGAAAATTGAAAAATCAATAAGGCTTAAATTTATTACTTACAAATTGTCTAACACTGACAAATCTTTTTTAAACTACTGCATCACAATTGAATCTTATAGGGAAATGCCTATCTCACAGTCCATGAGATAGGTTCAATTTGACAGACACCTTGTGGTGGGTTTGAAAATGTAATTAATCATCATTTTTGTACTTACTAATTGTTTTTACCTAATTTTTAGATTTTATACATTTTAACCCATATTCATATAATAATTGCTCTCACTTATATATATAAGGTTATTAAACATGTTGACTGATTGGTTACTTTCACTCGATCTTTATATTTTTCTAACCAATCAAATAATAATAATTGCTCACTTTAATTTTTTGTAACTCTAATCTAGAGGAAGGGGGTGTTACGCCAATAGGCTATAAAGTTATTGCATTTTTTTAATATATATATATATATATATTATAAATGTTTTTATTCTTTCCATGATTAATCAAATTAATTAGTTTTATCATTGAATCTATTGGATATAACTTATTTAAGAGAAAAGTAAGACAACTTAAAAATAATAAAAAAAATCAACAGTATATCATACAAGAAAACTTATTATTTTAACTTCATCTAGATTTTCTATAGCATTCCAAGAATCCACACACTTTAACTAATCGTCCGGAATGTTGGTGGTTGCAATATTTGGTTAGGAACTAATCGTCCATATCTCGTTGGACTGATGTTTGCTAAAGAAGTTTTATTGTTACTTTGAGTCACTGCCATTTGTCGTTAATTACTTGGTGCCTTAGGTGAAGAAGTTCAACATTGTAACATTTTTTAGAGTCCTTGTCGAAGAAATTTTAATTTGAGATAGAAGAAGTTGCATCAGTATTTTTAATTGTAATTTCAATGGAAGAATAATACTAATCAGACATGTTAATATGGATTTTATATATTGCGCGGTCTAATTAGTTTGATGAATTAGATATTTAATAGTATAGGTTAGGGGTGGCAATCGTGTAGTGTTATATATACGAGTTTGTGTCATGTTAGACAGATTGACATTATTAGAGAGATCAATACTAACTTGACACAATTAACTAATTGTGTCAAAAAATTTAACCCTAACACAACCATTTTAATAATTGTGTCATACGAGTTGACACACGCTACTCATTTATTAAAGTATTAAAAGTCATTTCCAAATAAATTTCATCAAATTATAAACAAAAGTTTAGACTTTGCACTTACTTTATCCAGAAGAGGTGGCAAAAAAGTAAAATGCATCATAACGTGAGGTTAGCATCTAGTATAATCCAAAGGTATTATTATCAATCTACAATAAATTGATACGTACATTCTCATGTTCATTTAAATTCCATGTGCATAGTGCATGGCAACATTCGGTTTAAAAAAAGAGCAAGTGTATTTAGGTTGAGCTTTACCTTTTTTTTTTCTTTCTAATAATAACCTTCCTTACACGGGTTATTACACGGATTATATGAGTTTGTGTAACACAAGTTGACACTTTTAATTTAAACATATTATACGGGTTATTTTCATATTACGTGAGTTGACCATAACCCAACCCATTTATTTAACATGGGTTGATCCAATTTTGACACTTTTAATTAATTAAGCTCAACCATAGCCCTTTAATTTTGCATTGTATTTGAGTCGTGTTATCACATCGTATCACAAATTGTCACTCCTAGTTTTGGTGCTTTTTTGTTAACATAATTAATTGTTATATATATTGCCTTATGCTAATAGTAAGAACTAAGAATCATGCTAGATTATTCTCCGGAAAAGAAAAAAAAAGTAAGAAGCAAGTTAACAGTAGGAGTTCTCTTTGAATTAGGGGTTAAAAGTGGGTGATTTTATTTCTATCCACCAAATCTTGCAGTTAATCCACATTGTTAAGTTAATCCGCATTACATATTAAGTTAATCCGCAAGCGTAGATGAACTGACAAAAAAATATTATGAATTTAATTTTATAAATATTATTTTAAATAATAATTTAATATGGAAATATCTACCAAATTAATAAGTATAACCACTTTAAAAATTTAGATGGGTAAATTTTAATTAACTTTGCAGTAAAATAACAAAAACAAAATTTAACCCCTTTTCCCTTACGGTTTTAACGATTCTCCCGGTGTCTCTTCTTCTTCTTCTTCCCACTATCACTCTTTCCCCAACCTTCTTCTTCTTCCCTCTTTCCCCACCGTCTCTTCTTCTTCTTCTTCTTCTTCGTCTTTTTTATCCTATCATAAACCCTAGATTAGTTTTATATTCTTTAAATCACCAAATCTATATTTCAACCTTAGAAACCCACACCCACAATTTCAAAAATCTTGAACTAATTTGGTTTTTGTATTATGTAAGTCTAACTCACAATACGAAAGATTAAAAATTTAAACTATACCAAGTTTCTTATATCATGTCTAACTTTCAGACTAAATAATTATATTATTAATTATAATGTTGGGGGTTCGAAAAGATTAATGAATAAAAAAATTATAAATTATTAATTATAATGTTGGGGGTTTCAAAAGATTAATGAATAAAAAATTGTAAATTACTGGACAAGTTCTATTTGCAATGCAAGCTAGAAAAGTTGGTCATTCCCTCTTATATATATATAATACACACTATATATACTTGGTCATTCTTTCACTCTGTTTTCGCGCGTGTGTGTGTGTGTGTGAGAGAGAGAGAGAGAGAGAGAGAGAATGCCGTCTGTTCGATCAACACAAGCGTAGAAGTAACCTTAAACCGTTCAAACTTTTTTAAACGTAAAGATAAAGTTAATTAAAAGGAATTATATTTAAATTAGGAATGTTAATTAAAAGGAATTATATTTAGATTAGGAAAGTTAATTAAAAGGAATTATATTTAGATTAAGAATGTTAATAAAAAAGGAATCTAAAGTTATACAATTATAATTTAATTAAAATTGGTGGATATACTAATCAATTTTAAAAAGGGTAATTTTGTGAAACTTCATTTAAAATTTTCATAATTTAAGGATGGGTTAACTGCAAGATTTGGTGGATAGAAATAAAATCATCCTTAAAAGTAGATCTCAAAGACCTAAATTTGTGTCCGTAAGTCAACAATGACTTACGGATGGTCAGGCTAGTGGGACTCTTATAACATCAAGATAACAAGGAAAATGATTATCTCACATATTGCAAGTTTTATTAAAACTTACATTGAATTATTAGCCACATGTTTAATTAAGGCTAAATATTACTAAATTTCAACCCATCTGTATTATTATTAACATTTAACTCATATAAAATAGTAAATTCCATATATTTTAAGTACTTATTTCTTATTCTTTCATTAATCAACTAAATTAGTAATTTTAACCCAAAAAAATAAAAATTTAACATAACATATTGATCGAAACTTTTTTTAAAACAGTTCAAACTAAGAATCAATATTTTTTTAATGTCAAAAATTATAAGTATTTTAGTTTTTTTTTATTTGCAAATAATCACTGCACCAAATTTTATAAGAAAACAAGTTATAGTTTTAGCAAAACAGTTAGCCTCTTTTTAATAGTTTAAAAAAATTATTATATACTTGAGTATATCCTATTTTTAATTGATAATAGAAAAATCTATTTTAACATTAATACAAATGTTACACAGTTGAATTTGTGTAAAAGTTCAATTTTTTTGGATGTCCCAAATTGTGTATCTCAATTTTAGCGTAAAATTCACTTAGTTTCTTTTAATACTTTAATTTGTTGGGCAAGATTAGAGGTGGGATTTGATTGGATTAATTAATCATGTCCATTGTTTGTTATCAGAAACGATAAGATAGACAAATCCTATCATGTGATTGGTGTAAGGATGGATAAGATATTTTTATCCTAGCCCACGTTTGGTGTAGCATGAGACATGATTGCACTCTGAATTAATTATCCTTTTATTCTATTAGAATCGGTAAAACTATACCACCCCTATAAGTGGTGTTATTTTATCCCGTGGTGTTGGATAACAAAACAATTATAAAAATAAATTTTTAATTAATTATTTTTATTTTGATCTTCTTCTTTACGGCCTTGAGATAATCAAATTGATTAATGAAAAATTTTGACCACCCAAAATCATAGTAACTCAACTAATAAACCTAGTATCGTTTGACAAAAAATTGTTGTGCCATGTCTGATAGGATGGTCTAAGCATAAGCTAGTAGAGTACTAATCTTGCCTTTAATAAGAGCAAAATCTCAAATTCAAATCACGGTCTCTCATCATTTTCTTCTCTCTTATGATTCAGACCCCGAATATATATATTCTTGTATTGTTGGTATAAAGTAAAAGGAAACAAATGCTTATATTTAAATGTAAGTGTGGAACTTCGTTTCTTCATATTTGGCTGGGCCGCTGGGCTTCAAAACATACATTCTGCCTTCACTTAATGGAGATGCTTTAAATATTCATGCATAGAGCTTAAAGTCTGAACTGGTACACCCTTAGAGCAAAATAGCGGACCTGAGAACAAAGGTTTTGGGCTTTGCCCTCGGCAAATTAATGAGATAAAAATTGTTGGATTTCTCTCGAATCAATTACTCTTTCGATTTAATTTTTGCTAAGTGGGGGCTAGTTTAAGAGTCAAACAAATAAAAAAATATTCATTAAATTTAATAAAGGTGATCATTATAATAAATAAATCATATCTACAAAATTTTATTAAAAAACTCAATTTAAAAATGATTGAGATGATCATATCATCTATATTTCAATGACAGATAGTAAACATATGTATCAAATTTTTATTACACTAATTACTGGTTTAAACTAACCCCATTGAAAAAATTGAACAAAAAGAAAAATGCAAAACTCGCAAAATGATTAACGTAAATTGTTTTGAGTCCTTAATTTCTTCTAACCCAATCCTAGTGCCTCTGAAATCATTCGATCGATCACCCGATTAATGTTAATTACCAATGATCGATCACGTTTAATAAACTAATAATTGCATACAATAAGAAAATACATTGGCATGGCCGCCTTTTGAAATACGATTTAGTATATAAGCAGTATTCATCACTTAATTTGAACAGAATGACATCATTAAGGATTAGTGGATTAGATAGATGTCGTGGTCTTGTTTATTAAAGAACAAGCTCTTTAGGTAAAATGGTGACTTCACTATATATATATATATATATATATATGAATGGCGGAAAGTAAAACTCAACTGCTCGTTTAAAAAGTATAATTTTATTTTTTCAAAGATATAATTATTTTACGAATTTTATAATAAAATATATGTTTTAAATATTTTTTTTTCTAACCATAATTCTACGTATTAGAAAGCCGCCCTAGAGCGAGATATCATTAAAAATAATTAATTTGGTTTGAAAAACTCAAATTCGGTGGTTAACAAAATAAATCTTAAGAAAAAAAGGAACAACTTCAAAACAAAGTTGGAAAATTTTAGTCCCGAAATAAAACAAAAAATTAACTTAAAACTAAAAGAAAATATAATGGTGCTTCCTAACAAGCCGCAAAAATAACCCGTCATCAACTCTAGAAACATATCAAATTTATTAGCATTCTAAGTTATTAGCAGCACGGACATTTGAAGAATCTTGGACATTTCTTAATTATGTTAGAATCAATATTTCTTTAAAACATACTCAAATTAAAGTACGAATACAAATTTGAGGCAGAAGAACATTGATAGAGCTTTGAAAATACGCCCTTAGCTGGTAGAATAAAGTAGCTTTTAAAAATGTTTATCTTTCTTGAAAAACAGACATGTTAACAAAATGTGTAAATGAAAATTCATGTTATGAAAATTATGAATCAATATTCTTTAAAACATACTCAAATTAAACTCAGTGAATACAAAGCTGAGGCAGAAGAACATTGAATTATAAAGGGTTAGCCCAACCCAAGTCTTAAGACATCCTTAATTATACAAGTCGATTAAATGAAGTCCCCGTATCAAATTATGAGTTTTCCTTTCTTTTAATGAAAAGTTTTATTTTTATTTTTATTAAAACATAATTAATATAACAAATTTCATTATATTAAACAAATTGTTTCATCAACATTGACTAAATTAAATATATATTTATAGAAAGTACCAAAACCACAAAACTCTAATTTAATTTGAGACATGCAATGGAATATGTGATGCCCCAATCCGCATGGGTCAAAAAAACACTAACCAGCTAACTTTTATATCAAAATAATTTTCAAGATACAAATTACAATATTACAAACTCCACAATTGAAATACGACAGTCTCTCTGCTATCCAAAAAAAAATAACTAGACCAAAACGGGCTCTACCCACTAGTCAATGTGACTCCGCCTCCACTTATTTGCACCATAAAAATAGGAAAAGGAAGCAGCACATAACACACATGAATAAAAGCATCAAATCCAAATAAAAAAATAAATCAACTCAACAAATTCAACAAAACCATGCCACCACCTCGGCCTCATACACCGGTCCGTCTTTCTAATATGTTAAAAATTACTCACCTCACCTTCACCACATCAAAACCTCTCTCTTTATGTTTACACGATTGGCTTATCAGGCATTTTGGCAAGTAAATTTAATCATATATTAATTAGTTCAATAGTAATTTAGCGACTATACAAATAATCAACATCAATATCATAAGTCAAACAATTATCACAATATCAACAGAAATACAATATATAGAATAACAAATGAATACTCTAAAAATTTAAATATATATTAAATATAATCCATTACCTTAAAAATAACACCGTAAAAATACTAACGTAAAAAGGGTGGTGATATTGGTACCCCCAATATCTCTTAGAAACACTCTCACTTGTTTTTCGTTCCTTAACAACCGAACAAGGTATATATTACTCGGTTGCAAATGATCGAGTATAAACACGATAATGTCTTATTCGATTGTCAAAAACCAAGTATACATGTTTATATTCAACTCTCAAAATTAGAGTAATAAGATACCTAATTTTTTTGAAAGTGCAAATATGTCCACCTCATAAAAATTCACCCAAAAAGCCCACTGTCTCCATCCACAACTCACGGCTCTCTCTCTGTGCCAAAGCTCGTGCACTCTCATTTTTCATACATCTTCATTTTCCCCCCACATGCCAGCACCCCTAGTCTTAGGTGGACACATGGCAAGCCAATACTAAAGGCTTCTCAAGCCAAAGACACATTACACCTCTACCTCCACGTGGCACAACACACTCATATATATATATATATATATATTTACCAATAAAAATAGAGAGTGTTTCAATCGATTTATCCACATTTTAAAATTTTCGTCCTCAAAATTAAAAATAACATCTACCCGTGGTTGAAGGGGTATTGCAACCTAATCTTTAATATTAAATTATGATGCTCCGGTTCACAGGAGTTAGAAAAAAAATATTAAAAATCAAACCAAATAATTTTTAAAATACGGATACAATTTCCAATCATTAAAACTAAAGTACAATCTCTCTCTAATTTAACTCCGTCTCCACTCTAAAGATTTAAATGTACGTTTTAAGCCAATCTCCTTCAAACTATAGATGGCAAAAGATACATTTATAATAAGATGTGGGATCCATTGGCCAAATGGTAGCCACATTAAGGTGACTAAGCTTTATTTGTAAACCAAAATTTCCCACAAATCGCCACGCGTGCAGCACATATATACTTACTCACTAATACCCCATATTAATAAGAATATTAATATAAAAATATGGGGTATTACAGAGTAAGTAAGTTGCATGCATCACCTTGAATTCCACTATAAATGGGCCAAAGGAGTAAGTAAGTTTCTACATCATTTGCCTCAAAATCGATTATTAATTAAAATTATATTTATATATTTAATTTTAATTAATATTAATATTAATATGAAAATATGGGGTATTACAGAGTAAGTAAGATGCATGCATCACCTTGAATTCCACTATAAATTGGCCAAAGGAGCAAGTAAGTTTCTACATCATTTGCCTCAAAATCGATTATTGATAATACTAAGCGAAGTTTGCAATTAGGTTTTATTGGGAATTGAGATGGGTCTAACTGGTAAGTTGTTTGCCCAAGTAGAGATCAAATCTGATGGAGATTCGTTTCATCATCTGTTTAGGCACAAACCACACCATTTATCCAAAATAAGCCCTAAACACGTACAAAGTTGTGATTTGCATGAAGGTGAATTTGGCAAAGTTGGCTCTGTCGTCTTCTGGAAATATGTCCATGGTAAGACTACACCCACCTCAACCAGTAAATATACATGTACACACATTTGCATATGAATTAATATGCATGTACACACACATTTGCATACTATTATTATTGAGAGTATAAATCCCACATCGAGGAATTAGATTATCAAAGAAATATATAAAAATAAAAGGCTACTAGTCCTCTCATTGCCAATTGATTTTAGGTGTTAGATGCTTCAAACTCTAATATGGTATTAAGGAAAGGTTATTAACCACCTTACACGTAAGTCTCGTTTTGAGACTATAAATCTCACGTCGAGAAATTAGATTGTCTCAATATATATATAATTTTGTACAAAAAATTAATGAGGACCCTTTACGGGTGTTCAATTCAAGAAATAATTAAATAAAATCTCGCATATTATTGTGCATATTACACGGTATGTGTTGTTTTAGTAGGCGATTCATTTGATTATTCTAGCTTTTCCCTTTTTAAAATGTAAATTGTTTTCTTTCATTATTTTAGCTATTAAAACAAATGCGTCTTTGGTTTAATTTGTGTGACACGATCGATGATATGATGAATAGATGGCAAAGAGTGTGTTGCGAAGGAAGTAATTGAAGCAATAGACGAGGAGAAGAAATCAATAACATTCAAGTTGATTGAAGGAGATCTGTTGCATTCGTACAAATCCTTTCGTTTCACCATGCACGTCGATAAAATTGGCGAAAAGCATTTGGTGACATGGACCCTCGATTATGAGAAAATTCACGAAGACATTCCTCATCCTACTAAAGTTATTGACCTGGTTCTTAGTGTCACCAAAGATATTGAGACTCACCATGGTCTCAGCCCAATTATAAATGCATATTAAATGTATATGTATATATATGGTCATATGGCTATATATATATATATATCGGTTAATTAACGCAAGGCTTCCTCCTAGTTATTATTATGGAAGTTGTTAATTTATGCTTTCTGAATAAAGATGATAAGAATGTGCAAAATCTCTGCTTGTGTGAGAATTATGTCGGTCTTTGTTAAGTGATTGTTAAGGGCGTGAAGTTTGTGTGACATAATATATATATAGTTTTGTAATTTTTTGTTGCTTCTTCCAGCTTGTAATATGTATGCATATATAATGTTATCTTTTAATAAATTTGGATTGATAATTAATATTATTATAGTTATAATTATTAGTCTTTTAAATCTTCCCTCTTCTTCACTTTCACACACTGATCAGGTAAAATAGAGATATTAGCTAGTGAGCAGATAAAATTAAAGAGCAATATCATATATGTTTTATTGAATTAATATCATGATTTATTCTGTATTACTTCCTCCATCCTAATTAATCAAGAGCTCTTTTATGGTACACTAATCAAGAGCTATTTTCTGAATGTTGTTAATTACAAGTCATGGCCATTTTAAGCTAGAGGTACTTCTTGCCATTGGAGCTATTGCAACCAAGAATAAAATACATTGCGTACTTAAAACATCGAGTTTTTGAAATTTAACAAAAAATATAAAATATTGACGATATTTTGATTTTAGGGTCCAAACTTAACAAGCAGAAAGAAGAAAAGAAGAAAGTAATTTTAAAGCGAAAAACCTAAAACACATGCATATTGTTTAGATTATCTTTGCATTTTGCAGTCATTGTTGATTACTATCCTCTGTACTCGAAGATGTAGTTAAATGTATAAAAAGTTACTGTCAGTTTAAGCCACTCAATTTTAAAGTATATGAAGATATATAAGAGTTTAGGGACTTTTAAGTGAATGTAATTCATTTAGAATAATTGAAGATGATAGGGGTGTATAAATAGCTACACCCTTTTTCTTTTTAAAAATTTTTGTTCTCTTAAAATGGTTAAGTAGAGGCGACCTCTCTACAGGCCCACCAAAAAAACATTGGGCTTATACTTTAACCCGTTAAGCTATTCTTTTATCTTAAACTCAAATGCATACTTTAATTATGGTGTCTACACAATTGATTTGTAAAATATTTGATGATGATGTATGACAATAATGGAGTGTTTCTTTTTTTTTTTTTTTTTCGTGTGTCCAAATAAAATGGACCTGATTTTTAATTTTCGCCTTAAAGGCCTCTTACTCTCAGATCGACTTTGATTATAACAAGTTTTTTTTGTAGTACCAAAAAAATTCAAGAGAGATAATTGATACTAAAAGTTAATATAACAATAATATAATAATTGATGAGTGAGATACGCACTCTTGTATTCATTATATAAGGATCTTAATAAAGGCACGTTTCTTTTATAGCCTTACAACCGTATACTTAAGATAAGTTACTTTTTTATAAGGACAACCAAATATCAATTACTTGGTATTGAGACTACAAAGTATGGGGTGTTATTGCCCCTTTATATAAAATACACATTATATAACAAAAACACCTTTCATTTGAAACAAACACCAAAACTTTTGTATATTTAACTCTCTTCTTTTTTTTCTTTTTTTCTTTTTTTCACATTTTGTTGCTTTTTCTTTAATAAATAAAATAAAATGAGGCCGGAAAATGATGACTTATTGCGGAAAAGAAAATTTTATTATCCTTGGTAGCCAGCCACACAATATCAAGTTATGTTTATGAACTTGGCATCACCAAATTATGTCATAAAACTCTACCTAAGGTTGCCGACTCGTGGAAAAAAAAAAAGGGAATTCACCCTCCTACGATAATTACCTGCATAGTGTTGAATTATCAATACGAACTCGGCAATCCATCACTAAATTATGTACAAAACTAGGCCAAAGGTTGCAGACTGAAGTCTCTCAGTGCCACGTTACTGAAGCAAAGGACAAGACTTGACTACCCATGTATAGTCGAGTTCAATGGACACTAAATTAACTTTGCCTCAAATTTAAGATAATTAATGAGCATTGATACCATGAGATAACAATGGATTGTGATTACACAATCTAGTGTTTTGTAAGTGATAACTATTTTGTTTTAATTTGGAAGAGTGTTTCAGTTGTCCTTTATTTTTGTTGAAAGTTAATTAATTAGGGTATCACCATTAGGTGCCATCATCAAGGAAGTTATAAATTATGGTATTGAAATTATAAAGTAGGGGTGCCTATATCAAAACTTATTATATAATGTAATGAAGCAACATTGATAAGTGCTCAACACACCAAATTTTTATAAAATCTTACTCCACAAGCATATTTGAGATTGGTACATTAATGTGAGACTCATAACTGATAACATTACTTTTTCTAATTAATCACACCCTATATAAGGATGTTGATAAAGGCACTCGTACCCAACATCCTTTTTCTAATTAATCACACCATATCAACATCCTTTTTTTATTACATTACTTTGTAATCCCAATACCATATGTTATGAGTCCCACTTCAATATAGCAATTTTATTGACAATAACATTGGAAATGATTTTTCTATAATTTAACCATTTTAGTATCATGTAGGAATCATGTTTTTAGAAATGCTTATATGTCCCTATTTTTAATAGAGCCAATTCATATAGCATTGGAGATACTCTAAACAATGACTCAATTACTTGTCAAATGTTGTTATTGATTTTTTTATAGCTAACACAAAGTTTTCCATGCGATTTGACTTATTAAAATATGCCTTCTTTATTGAGAAAATGGGTTTTAAGTACCTCCTTCTTAATTATAGTTAACATAAGAATAACTTCTTATTTCATATTAGATAGATGACTTCCTTCACAATTTGTTTCAGCAATAAGGACAATTTTCAATATTTGTTCACTTAAAGGATATACTATTTTTTTTAATGGTTGTTTCTTTATTACTATTGGTGGTTGTTAACCCTCCCTAACCGCCTTTGCCACCACCAGCCACTGGAGTTTTGACGGTCATTATCGGAGCTTGGATGACCATAGCCAGAACTCTAATAACTATTATTGTACCTTCAACAAGGTCCTCACAGCTCAGTAGTGGACATTAGAGTTTTGGCTAGAATTTTTATACAGTGCAAAAATAATTTTGCACTTAAACTTATATCTTTAATTACTTATGAATTTGCACATATTTCTTTCCAGGTCCTGTTTTACAGCAAAAGTCAATTTGCATCTAATTATTTCTCAAACTTTGACCATGTTTTACCGTAAAACTATAATTGCACTTAGTTTTTTCTCAAATTTAGAACTTGTTTATTGCAAAAGTGAATTTGCACTTAATTCCTTCTCAAATTTAGACTCTATTTTACTATAAATTTAGATATATACCTTATTCTTTCTCAAATTTGGACATTGTTTTACTACAAAAACAAATGTGTTGGAGCTTTGATGAGGTCATGACACTCTAGTAGTGGTCGCCGAAACTCCAGTGGCAGTTGTCGGAGCTTTAGCTGTGGAGGATGTTGATCGTGGTCGGTGGTGATTAAAAAAAATATAAAAAAAGATAAGAAATAGAAGAAGAATATTTTAGATAAAAAAAAGTGAATCATTATTTTAAAATGAAAATGTAAGGTATACTTTTATTTAATATAACTATAAAGGAAACTCTTTTTAACTCATTGTTTGTTCAATATTATTGTAGACACCCCAATTCTTGACCCCCGCAAGAATCATAAAAGAAAACTCATATAGAGTCCACGTCGAGTCCGAAACTCACCCACACACTAGAGTATGCTTCGGGGGAGTTTCTAGCACAACAAACAGCCCACCTAGATGCATTTATCACAAGACAAACCCACTTTGTCACTCGACAAACCCATTAAATATAGACCAACCATTTTCTGACACATCACAGTGTCAGAACCCATCACTTCAGCTGTTTGTCGCCGCTCGAAAAATAGGTATGTCCTAGCACTATAAATAGGTCTATACCCCCATTGGCTCAAGGAGACTGTTTTGACACTAAAAAACCTTATTCTCTCTCATATATGCAATCTTTCAGCATTCTTTGAAAGTATATTTGATCACATTTATCTCCACAAGAGTCTCAGATCTAATCTTGAAACCCGAAGTGCCACCTTTTAGAGTTAGACCACTGAAAACATTTCAAAGAAGAAAAATAAGTACACGCCGGAGGTTTCTCTACAATACTTTATTTCTCTCTTATTTATATTATATCGACGGGGAAGTAATCACCTAAACTTCTTCTTAATTTAAATTAAGTTATATATTTGCGTACCTATTTTTTATTCGCATACCTATTTTATTTTAATTATTTAACTTAAGTTGTTTATAATGTAAACTTATTATATCTGTTGTTCTATCCACTTTCTAGTTAGATAAACTTATTGTCAAGTTATCGATATTCTATCGTTTTCAAACAAAACGTCTTTTCAAAACCCTTGACAAAAATCATTTATAAAACCAGAAAAAGTAAAATCATTATCGTCCGAAAAAAACGAAGCTTTCAAAACCCGGACTGATACATTTTTACTTAGGAATTCAACTCAGATATATTTCGTCTTTCATGTAGACTAAAATGTATCCGATACACTTTCCTCAAGAGTTCAATTCCATATCAAATCAATTCTGATAAGATCCGATCTTTTCTAAATTAACCAAACGAGATAATTGATATTGTTATATGAGGAAACAATAACAAATCAATCTCCGAATTTCAAAACAGATAAGACAAACTTTAGTCACTAATAATCAGATTTTGACAATATCAAACATCGGATCGGATCACGGAATACAAGATTTTCATCAATTTTCATATTTTTTCCAATATCGGGTTTTCATAAGATATTTCTAGTAAGTAGTAGAATATCAGTAAAAGTATCCAAGTTCTTCAATATAGAATAAGCATATAAATACTATTAGAGACCGAAAGGGCGGAACAAGTGCGTTACACCTTTTCAATCCGTAATTAATATAGTTCCGAACTCTACAAAAATTCTGATTTCGTAAACAAACGTGGAAAGAAAAGGCTTATATGTAGCCTTACCCTTTACACCACTCTTTTGTCCGTTTTCTCGTAAAACGTACTGACGACTCTGAATAAACCCTCCTACATCTAGAATATGATAGAGGAACACACGATATTGATTATCACCATATAAAAGAAAATGAATCAACGGAACTTCTTCTGATGTTTCAAACCCCCAAACCAGAGGTTAAGATCCAGGGTCGCAATATTTGCATATTCTCATAATTATTAATTCAAAACTAAAATATAATAATACACTTGCAATAAAAATAGTAAAAAGTGTTTCTAACTTCAACAAATTCTATTTATTTACAATTGATCAAGATCTGCTGGTTATTACACCCACCCAAGTTAATCTCCAAACTAGCTTCCACAAAAATAGCAATAGTAGCAGCTATTAGAGAAGAAAGAAGATCGTTGAAGGTCCCAAAATTAAAATTTGGTACATCAAGTGGGCCGCCCTGAAATATATAGAGCCCTTAAAATAATTAAAAATTAGAAATTTTTTTACGTACTCAGCTGAAAACTATTAACTATATATTTGCACCTGCATATATTATTGATCGAGCTCAATACACGTTCTATATAGGCTAATTTATAAGAGATTAATCGCTTCGTAATTGTAAGATTAAAAAACTTATGATTTCTCGACTCCAACGGGTAATCACTTTTATTACTAGGTGAAACCATTTAAATAGGTGCTAGCTACAAGTATCTAAATGTCTTCTTTTATTTTCATTTTTTAATTCTTTTACAACCGTAAAATAATCAATGGGACTTCAATTTATGAAGCTTGGTTTTATTTAGAGAAGGTCAACTAATCAAAAGTCATTCAAATAAACGACCAAAGTGCCACGTACAAAGATGCATTATTTTTAATTAACTTTTGTCGGAACATCAAAGTTGTCAAATAAGCTAACATCATATCTGTTCCTCTCACTTACTCACAATTAAATCAACCCTATAAAATGGATAGAAGAGGACCAACTACTTTAATTTCTCCATCACTAGCTAGCCTGTCTTCAAATTAATTGGTCCTAATTGATTTTTGGGTACGAGTGAAAATTAAGCAAGATCGAGATGGGTCTAACTGGTATAAACTGTTCCCAAAAGGAGATAAATTATACTGGAGATATAATCATTTCCTGAGCTCTTTATATAGGTATAGTATATAACCCAAACCATTTATCAAACGTTAGCCCTACAGTTATTTATGTACAGACATTTGCATGAAGGTGTATTTTTTATCTTTAATTTTTTTATTTTTTTTAGAAACTACACCCGGAGGAATTTGAATACGGGTTCTCCAGCTAAATAGATCGTCCCTCACAGGACATAATGCACCACTAAACCAAATGCTATTACTATTGCTATAATAATAAATTTAAACTTACAAATAATTTGGTGTACGCATTCATCATTCTGTGATATGTTGACATAAACACGCTTAATCCCAGTATAGTAGAGGCTACTATAAAAATGCTATTAATGGCATATACATAAGCAAGTCATTAATTTGCTATTCTTACATTATATTACCGTTCAAGCTTTCAAACTACTTTTACATATATAATTGTGTTGAGACTACAAATTTCACATCGAGAAAAAGAATCTTACAAAAATATATAAGATAGAGAGGTTACTCAACTCATTGCCAATTGGTCTTATAAGGTTGAATGCTCCAAACTCTAATAAGTTACACAATATAAAGTACATGCCTCATTGTCTAATTACCTCCAATAAAGAATATTAAGAAATTAATCTATAGTTGCACAATTAATATAAATTATATATGAATCTATGAAATACTGGGGAATGTTTTTTATCCTAAAAATATAAAGGTGATAAAAGGTTATTGAATAATTGAGAATATTTATAATAATGTGGAATGGTTTTCTAATTGTAAAAATGTGCAAGAGATAAAAAGTTATTGATTAACTAAGATTGAAAAATGTTTATTCAACAGTAAATATAGAAAATGGTATTTTAATATTCTTGCATTGGTTAATTTTTTTTTATCACATATTATAACCAATAAATAATTAACACATTGATGTATTAATTTTGAAGTTTTTTATGTCAGATGTAACACATTCTTTATGTTCTGCAACTAGCATTAGCATATATACTTTATATCCCCCATAAAGTATGCACGAATCAATTCATATATACTTAATTTTATTAATAGTTAAGTCTGATCTCTTTCAATTGCAAAGTTGCAATTATAAATAAAGGAGAGACTGACAAATTTTCTTTCTTAATTTCTTTAATTTAAAAGACAAAGCATGCATGTTTCAGATATATGATTTATTAATAAATACCTACCTATTTTTTTTTCTTTTTTTTGAAATCAATACCTACTGCTTTATTTATCAAAAGATTTGCTAAGAGCAAAATTGTAATGGTGAAACTTTGAAATGAATAAATTGAATGAAGCTTAGCTGTAAGAAGATAAATACAACCAAGATTCTTCACATGGACATGGTGCTATCTCGGTGGGCCACCCCGGGACCAAACTCGTAAGAAAAGATTCATTATATAATTTTATTTTATTTTTTAAATACATCAATGCGGGATTCAAACTCAAGACCTCCTACTAATTCAGAGAGAGTTTTAACCGGTAAACTAATCCTAGTGGTTAGATTCATTAAATAATTCATCTATTTTGAATTAAATTATACATCTCCCTTTAATTTTTATACTTGTTTAAAAATACTAAATGTATAATCAATGGTTAAAAATAAAATTGTTAGTTTATCAAGTGAGTGGGTTAGCCTGGATGGTAAAAGTGTCCACTTGAAGTTATAGTAGTTTTTTGTTATGTCTCACCAATACCATATATGTCGTGTCTCAGATGTACTATATTAACCTGTGGCGATGGCTCAAATACACATACAATACTTGATATTTGTTTTCTCGCTTAAAAGAACATGGTCACATAAACAATACTAGTAACCGAGAAATTAATCTCAGTCACATAAATACTATATCTGAGACTGAGAAATCACAAATATAGTGATCAAAAAACAGGGGCGGTATCCTTTAAAAAAAAAAATAGTGAACCGCATCCTAATTATGTTTGAAATGAGGAATTGGGTCCTATTTTTTTCCTGTATAAATTGGCCAAAGGAGCAATTAAGTTTCTACATCACTTGCCTCAAAATCAATTTATTGATAATTACTAATTAGTACGTAAAGTTTGATATTAGGTTTTATTCGGAAGAAATGGAGATTTGTTTCAGCAACTCTACAGAGACAACCCACACCATTCATCAAAATTTAGCCCTAAACATGTAAAAAATTGTGATCTGCTTGAAGGTGAATTTGGAAACACCATTTCAACCCGTATATGTAAACATATATACACATTTACATATGTATGATTATATATATATATGTGTGTGTGTGGTTTAATTGTTTCTTCTTTTTTTCCAATATTTTTCATCTTAATTTAATAATTTTTGCCAATCTAATATTGAGATATCTGACTCTATTTTTGTACACACCCAAAGATCGACTATATATGTGCGCTGTATTTCATAGCAAGGCTGGTCTTCAAAAATCTAATTATGGACGTTTTAGGGTGTTCAGTTGAAGAAATAGCTAGAAAGAAGAAAAAATCTTGTTTCTGATATATGAACTATCATATATATCTTCTCCTAAATTGCTTTTTATGTGACACAACATGTACCATAAAGATGGCAAAGAAAGCGTTGCGAAGGAAGTAATAGAAGCCGTAGACGACGAGAAGAAATCGATAACATTCAACGTTATTGAAGGAGAAGTGTTGGATTTTTACAAGGCCGGCCTTTGTTATCGATCACCATTCACGTCGATAAAAGGGGTGAAAAGAATTTGGTGATGTGGACACTTGAATATGAGAAAATGCACGAAGATGTCCCTCATCCTACGTACTAAAGTTATCGACTTGATTCTTAATATCTCCAAAGACATTGAGGTTCACCACGTACCTCAAGACATAAATACAAACTATATATATAATGTTAGGGGTGAAATCAAGATTGCGCAAAAGGGTCGAGGTTGAAATACACTGATTCATGCTAATTTTGTTTTTCAATATATAACTTGCATTGTAAATTTGTTTTCTTGGATTGGACTGGAGCTTGTTCTGCCAAGCCCCGGTTCCACACTTGTATAATGTAGTCATATGTATGGCTAACTATAATTAATGGGTTCTTCGTATCATAATTGTTATACATATATATATATATATATATATGTGTGTGTGTATATGTATATCATGGTTGTGTGTGCTTTGGAATAGTTAAAGATAAATGATTAATGTGCAAAATCTCTGCTAGCTTTTTGTGTGCATGATGAAGAGAATTATGTATGTCTCTGTTAATTGAATGTTAAGAGCTTGAGGTTTTTGGTACATTATAGTAGTAATATTGTTGTTGCTTCTTACTGCTTGTAATACATGATGTTATCTTTCAATGAAATTTGGTTTGTATATATATATTATTGTTGCTATCATCTGAAGTCTACAAAAAATAGTAGAAAATATTATTCATCACTTCAAGTCTTTAACATGGTAAAATCTCAAAGATCTGCTGATTCAATTTATTGGTGTTGTTTATTAAGAAAATTATAATTATTTTATCCAAACATAGACCGAAAGTAAAATATATTACTAATAAAAAAAATCTCAATTATTTTGTCAAATGCCTGTTGTTAATGTTTTTACACCCAAAACGAGTTTTCCAAAAGATCTGACTTAATTTGTTGTTCATTCAGAAAATATTTAGTTATATGTGCACTTGTAATACAATAGTAAAACGTATTTGTCACCACAACAAAATCTATTTATTTATTTAAACTCTGATCAAGATCTGCTAATATTTCCCTTCCGCCCCACGTACCCCCAATCAATAGTGAACGTCAAAGCTAGCTCCGTACCCTGCACAACTAGCATTAAGGTATTACAGAATAAACGTACAAGTTAATTGAAGCTCCCTAAACTTTAGTATATTAATTAGGTGATTTAATTTTGTTAACTTGATGAGAGAAATAGGAGAGATGAGAGAAAGAAATGTATTGAATAATGATTCATAATACATAGATACCCTTTCTATATATAGGGCTGGAGAAAAGATGAGAAAAGGAAACAAAGGAAACAAATTCAACTATACAGCTATACACAACACAAAGTCAATTATACAGCTACACAAAGTTAATTATACAGCTATACATAATATTCTCTAACGCCCCCCCCCCCCCCTTCAAACTTAAGGTGGTAAATGAGAAACTAGGTTCAGTTTAGAAACAAGATCATGGAGGCGACCAGGCGAATGAATTTTGGTGAAGAAATCAGCAGGCTGATCTTCAGAGGCAATAGATAAAAGGCGAACTGTATTGCTGGTGACATGCTGACGAACAAAATGTTAATCAATCTCAATATGCTTTCTTCCTTCATGAAAAACATCATTGTGAACAATTTGAATGGCGCTTCTGTTATCACAACCAAGTGTTGTTGGAAGGTGTTGAAAGACCCCCATGTCTGAGAGTAGCCATCGGAGCCAGATAAGTTCTTGAGTGGTGTCAACGAGTGCACGATATTCCGCTTCTGTACTAGAGCGAGAGACTAAGGATTGTTTCTTGCTACATCAAGATATGAGGGAGTCTCCCAAAAAAATACAGTACCTTGTGGTTGAACACATATCAGTGGGATCTCCTACCCAGTCAGAATCAGAGTAGGCAAGTAATTCCAAAGTAGATGTGGCTGAAAAATGAAGATCGTGAAATAAGGTGCCTTTGATGTAACGGAGAATGCGAAGAACAGCCGCATAATGAGTAGAACGTAGAGCAGACATGAACTGACTGACGATGTGGACAGCGTGAGCAATATCTGGACGGGTGACGGTGAGATAGACCAAACTACCAGCTATCTGACGATATAATGTGGCATCACTGAGGAGAGAACCATCGAGAGGAGTAAGCCGGAGATTCGTTTTTAACTGTGTAGGAGTAATTTTTGAGTTGGTGAGGCCGTCACGAGTAAGAATATCAGAAGCATACTTAGCCTGGGAGAGATAATAACCAACGGAATCGGATAGAACTTCAAGCCCCAAAAAATAATTTAGGCGACCAAGGTCCTTCATCTTGAAATGACGACTGAGAGATTGTTTAAGTTCAACAATTTCGGAAGTATCATCCCCTATAATGATCATGTCATCCACATAAAGTATAAGAAGCGTGATACTGATTGGTGTTTTTTTGATAAATAGCCCATAATCATGAGGACTAGAGGTGAAGCCCAATTTGTGAACTGTGGTACTGAATTTCTCAAACCAGGCACGAGGAGCTTGCTTGAGACCATATAAAGCACGGTGAAGTTTGCAGACTTGAGATGTGGAATAGAGAAGCCCTGGAGGAGGTTTCATGTAAACTTCCTCAGAAATATCTCCATTGAGAAATGCATTTTTCACATCCATCTGAAATAATTCTCATTTTTTGACAGCTGCAACAGCAATAAGACTTCGAACGGAGGTTAATCGAGCAATAGGAGCAAACGTTTTCGCGTAATCAATTCTGTATTCTTGATTAAAACCTTTTGCTACTAGTCGAGCTTTGTACCGATCAATAGACCCATCGAATTTGGTTTTGATTTTATAAATTCATTTACAACCAACTGCTGTCTTTTCTGGGGGTAGTAAGACCAATTCCCAAGTTTGGGCTTTCTCTAAGGCCTGCAATTCTTTAGACATAGCTTGCTGCCACAAAGGGTTAGAATTAGCCTCTTTATAAGTAGATGATTCATGATGCGATAGTATGGTGGAATAGCAATAGTAATCACGAAGATAATGAGGTATGTGTCTTAACAGGGTAGACTGGCGAGGATGGGGTGAGTGATTGTCGTGATCGTTAAAAAGAGCAGCATTATCAGGATATTCCGTTGTCGGATCATCTGGTTGAACAGTGGTGGTGGTGGTGATGGTAGAGGGACTAAAATTTATGGAAAGGGTGATAGATGGACTAGAAGTGGTTTCGGAAGTTGGTTCATGATAATTTGTTGTGTTCGAAGATAGGATTGACAAGGCAGAAGGATAGAGATCGACAGTGGAACTAGTAAAGAAAGGAAGAGGGTTATCAGTGGTGATCTGAAATTTGAAAATTGCTGAAAATATTTTGTGGTCTCAAAAAATGGCATGACAAGACACACGAAGTCGTTTTGAAATAGGATCCCAACACCGGTAACCTTTATGTTCTATCCCATAACCCAAGAAGCAACACAATCAAGAGCGAGGTTCGAGTTTAGAATGTTCATGAAGTTGAAGTATGACAAAACATGTAGATCCAAATACTTTAAGAAGATTATAGTTGGGTGAACTACCATAGAGTCTTTTATACGGCGATTGGTTTTGGAAGGTAAGAATAGGATGACGATTAATGGTGTAGACTGCAGTAAGTGCTGATTCTCCCCAAAATCGTTCAGGGCACCCGTTGGATATAAGAAGAGTGCGAACAGTGTCTAGGATATGACGATGTTTGCGTTCAGCACGACCATTTTGCTAATATGTACCAGGACATGAGTATTGAGAAATGGTTCCTTACTGACGTAAGTATTTGAGAAAATTAGACTCTTTGTATTCTATAGCATTATCAGCACGGAATATTTTGATTGGTCGAGAAAATTGAGTTTGAATCATTTGAGCAAAGTTGTAATAAATTTGTGGAAATTCGGATCGATTTTTCATGAGATATATCTAGGTAAAACGAGTGTAATCATCTAGAAAAATAACAAAATATTTAGATCATCCCATTGTGTTATGAGAAGAAGGTTCCCAAACATCAGAATGAATAAGGTCAAAAGGTGAGGAGGAAATAGAATCACTTTTATTAAAAGATAGTGCAGGTTGTTTTCCAAGTTGACACAACAAACACGAAATATCTTATAACTTAAATGTACCTAATTTACTAGTAGAAATAAGAGATTTAAGGCGATCAATAGAGACATGGCCTAACCGAGAATGCCAAAGTTCTAGAGAAGAAGTGGAGAAAGCGGGGGCATCGGAGAGAGCAGAGGTGGTGATATCTGATGGTGTACGAAGGTGGACAAGGTCAAACATACGACCGACTTTACGGCCTATTCCAATAATTTGCTTCGTTTGTGAATCCTGTACATGACAACCAGAAGAGGAAAAGACAACAGTTAAGCCAAGATCACAAAGCTGACCAACAAATATGAGATTAATAGATAATTGAGGAATGTGAAAAGTAGATAAAAGAGATAAATTATCTGTAGAGACTGAACCAGTGTGGGTGACATGTAACTGGGACCCATCAGCAGTTTTAATGGGAGAAACATGAGAGGTAGAATGTTTAGAAAGAAAGATTGTAGAATCGGGGGTCATGTGATTGCAGCAGCCAGAATCAAAATATCAAGAGTTACCTAGAGTAGCAGACATTGCATGAGAAGGACCAGATAAAACCTGTTTTAGTAATTCTGCAAGAGCATTATTAAAAACAGATATAGTTGAATGAAGTGATAGGTGGACGGCAGCGACAGTAAAAGAAATAAGTGAAGGAATTTTGGTAAGATCCATAAGGTTTGGTTAGCTGTAGGGCGATTTTGAAAGTAACCGGATGATTTTGGGTAAATATGGAAGAAATTGTAGAGTTTGGGGGTGAATATGGAAATGAAAGAAAGATTTTGGGGTGAATATGGAAATAAAAGAAAGATTTGGGGGTGAATATGGAAATAAAAGAAAGGTTTAGGGGTTAATATGTGAATAATTGAAGGTTTTGGGGTCAAACTAAAATTTTAAAAAGGTTCAGGGGCAAAATAAAATTTACAGAAATATATGGGGTGTCTTCCACGTGGCTTGGCTCCTTTTTTTAAAAAAAAAATTTAAGACTTAATTTATCATAACTTAAAATCAGCCTTTTTCCTTTCCTTTTGTCTTCGAGGTGAAAATGTCAAAAGGAACGGCGCAAAGTTTAACGGCGTAAAAGGTGGACGGCGGAAAGAGAACTCTGACACGCCGTTTAAGGCGAAAGTGGAAGGCGGAAGGGACTCTGGACGGTTGAGAGATCGCGGTGAGTAGACCCTTTTTTTGGATTGATGCGATAAGAAGGGATTGGAAGTTCTCGCTGGAGAGAACTTTGGACGGTTGAGAGACCGGCGATGAGATGGTTACCGGCGGTGAGTAGATCTTTTGGGGGATTGATGCAATAGGAGGGGATTGGAAGTTCTCACTGGAGAATAACCGGAAGCAAACAAAGAGTGTTTCTTCAACGTTGTGTTGGTTGAGGAAGAACAAACCTAAACAGTGTAGTGTCGAATTAGGTGAGTAGCGGAAGGGACTCTGGACAGTTGAGAGACCGGCGGTGAGTAAACCTTTTTTTTTTGGATTGATGCGATAGGAGGGGATTGGAAGTTCTCGCCAAAGAGAACTCTGGACGGTTGAGAGACCGGCGATGAGATGGTTACCGGCGGTGAGTAGATCTTTTGGGGGATTGATGCGATAGGAGTGGATTGGAAGTTCTCGCCAGAGAATAACTGGAAGCAAACAAAAAGTGTTTCTTCAATGTTGTGTTGGTTGAGGAAGAACAAACCTAAACAGAGTAGTGTCGAATTAGGTGAGTACTACTCGGTCGAAACCAAAATCAAAATCAAACTAATTTGATCAATTCACAATTCTCGAATTCGGTTGTTTGTTGTGGGTAACGCCGTTAAGGACCTGCTGGCCACGAGGTGCAGTGAGAGTGTGAATTTGGGGGATTTGTGTGTTGGATTGACGTTGGCAACAGGTTCGGATATGATGTTGTTGACTGGAATGTGTGGATTTGGAAGGCAGTGGATTGATGATGGAAGGCAGTGGATTGATGTTGGAAGCTTATTAAAGGAGATTTAAAATCCCTCTGATACCATGTTAACTTGACGAGAGAAATAGGAAAGATAAGAGAAAGATATGTATTGAATAATGATTCATAATACATAGATACCCTTTCTATATATAGGGCTGAAGGAAAGATGAGAAAAGGAAACAAAGGAAACAAATTCAACTATACAGCTATACACAACACAAAGTCAATTATACAGCTACACAAAGTTAATTATACAGCTATACATAATATTCTCTAACAAATTTCAAGGCATATACATATATAGAACCCTTAGTATATTTAATTGATCCTTCACGAGTATATATTAATGTAAATGTGCATATATAGTTATTTTTCTTTTGATACATGCCTCTTCTTTAATTAAGGAAACACTTTTATCGCTTGAGCTAGCTATATGCCAAACGTAATAAGCATGAATAGTTGCTAGAAGTATTTAATCATCTTATTTGATTCTTTGCAACTAAAAAAATTATGTAATGGGACTGCAATTATTTATAAAGAAATATTCAAAATATTAGACCCCTACAATGAATTTAATTAAAAAGTCGGAAGATCTTTCCCATTTCTTAATGTGCACACCCTCAAAGACGCCCAAAAAAAAAAATTTGCAGATGGTCAACTACTTAAAAGTCATCCAAATAAATGACCGGTGGCTTTTAGGATCCTATCCCTAATAAAAAAAAAATTGAAGCCTGCGTTCCTCAAACTTTTTTTTTAAAATGACATAGACATTGTAGATACTGTATTTGTCCATGTAGTTACTCCATCTGTCTCTGATGAGGACCAAGGATGAATCTAAGATTTCTATGAGGGGTGGTTTACATAAAAGGGATGTATCAAAATTCAACTGAACATGTGAATTATCAAGAATTTTATCGTTGCTAATGACATATAAAAAAAAATTACTAATCACAAATATAACTTCACTTAATATTTAAAATTAACCACAAATACATAAAAAGAGAAAGGGATAGAGGGTTAGAAGAAAGAGAAAAGGAAGAAAAACAAAGAGGTAGAAAGACATAGGTTTGAAAAAAATAATAATGTTAGATATAGGTTTTGAACTCACAACCTCTTGATTAAAATAAAAACCAATTCCCCACTTGAATTACAAGATCATTACCTATGTTTAGCATTTTCATGAGTAATGAATTAATAATTTATACTATATAGGGTTGTCTAAATCTATGTCAATATTCTAATTAACATTGCAGAAAAAAAAACTTGGGTTGGTTACAACCCCCCCCCCCCCCCCCCCCCTTCTGAAATCCGCCCTTGATGAGTACTTAGATACCATACATGTAACCGAGATATGCTATTATCTTTCAGCACAAATACTAATTTTTTGGGTCACAAGCAGATAATATACATGTGACCGAGAAAATTAGCATTTGTACCGAGAAATACCAAAAAGCAGTATATCTAAAAATAAAATTACCACCTCATCCTAATTTTTTTCATAGATGTCCACAGTACGTGCCACGTACAAGATGATTGTCAACTCTTATCGGATGAAGTGGACAAGTAAGCAAACATCTATGCCTCTGACTCACAAATTCATCCCTATAAAATGGATTATAGGACCAACTACTTTCGATCTCCGCACTAGCTAAATTGTACGTCGTCTTCAAATTAATATCTCCTAAAACTGATTTTGGGTATTATTACATATATTGAAAATTAATTAAGAGATAGATATGGGTCTAACTGGTAAATTGGTTGGACAAAAGGAGATAAAATCTAGTGGAGATTTATTCCATGAGCTCTTTAGGCACAAACCACACCATTTACCCAACATAACCCCAACCAAAGTACAGGGTTGTGATCTGCATGAAGGTGAATGGGGTACTGTTGGCTCTATCATTTTCTGGAACTATGTCCACGGTAACACGACACCCCTCTCTCTCTTTCGTAATATTTAATTTGATAAGCTGGATTAGGTAATTTAATTTGCATTTATTAATAAGGTTCAAACCGACAACCTCAAAATTACTAAAAATAAGAGCTTTTAACCATTGAGACAACAATAATTTTAATCTTAGTTTTCCTATTTTAAGTTATATCTATATTTGTATAAAAATAACGCATGCATACACATCGCGTGTGTTTTCATTTCTGACAAAACAAAACAGCACCTTAAACCAACAGGAACATGACAATAGCATGCATAACGCTAGTAGTATATATGCCTAGCTATTAGATCCACCACAATATATGTGAATTTTCTTTCTTTTGTCATCAAATAATGAATTATATTTGTGTACATGTGAAACATATATATATATATAGAGGGGAAAGAACAGGTCGCGAAGGAGATAATCGACGCCATAGATGAGGAGAAGAAATTAGTAAGATTCAAGGTGATTGAAGGAGATTTGTTGGATTCATACAAGGCTATGGCTATTACTGTTCACGTCGAAACAAAGAGTGAATCATTTGGTGATGTGGAACTTCAATTCGATTATGAGAAGCTGCACGAAGATGTGGGCGAACCACATAAACTTATGGAGTTAGCTCTTAACGTCACCCTAGATGTTGAGACTTATCATCGATCTCCAATAAATTGGTTGATTAATACACACGTGTTATATATCTATACTTATGGCTTGAATAAGGACTGTACGTACAGAGATTCTGTCTTATGTGATCAAATTATGTGTGTGGCTCTGTTGATTGCTAAGGTTTTTTAGTTTGTGTAAAAGTACTTTTGAAATGCGTTACTTTCCTAAAACTAGCTTGTAATACCTAATGTGTGTGTAATGTTATTTTTTTAATTGCAATGCAAAGTCAGTGTATAAATTATTGTACCTACAATTGGATATATTGGTTGCTTGCGTTCTGATCCTATGTTGTTAGAGTTCAAGGTATCGAACTTAAAATCAACTAGTAATTAATGGAGTACATAAATAGCCCTCTAGATATTATATATATATATATTGCTTTGTAAACTTCAATTTTATAATGTGTGATTTTTGTAATCTCGAAAACGACCTTGTGAATAAAATATGTACAAAGGTTTTCAGATGTTAATCTATCATCACACAGCGCGCATACCATAATGCCTCATTAAATGTAAATGTTAGCAGAACATGTATATAAATATAGGGCAGTACTTGTTACTCGTAGAGGCTATTGTAGATTTTGATCACAAATTTATTTGAATAAAATCAAAATCTGGTTGGAGTACCTGGGATCACTTGGACTGCCACCACCGAGTACATCCAGGCTAACTAGCTAAGTGTTTGGTAACTTCATTTATGAGAATTAATCATTGAGAGTTTTTTATTATAAGAATAAATTAAGGGTAAATTACGAGACATATATACCAATATTAATTATATTTAAAGATCTTCACAAAATCATATCAATATAAAACCCATCACGTGAAATTAGTCATAAAATTGACTCAACTTAAAAGGTACGTTCATGTTGATGCATGTCACCATTGGTATGTAAATTAATTAGAATCGTCATGAGTAGACTCAACAAAAAGTCTAATGCTACTAATTCATATGACAAATCCCGTATTGTATCCATAAAATATGTCTCTAGAATGTGTACGTCCTCCGAGAATTATTGAAATATGTATTAAGAAGATATATATGGATGTAGTATGTCAATTAACACGTACCACTCGGGGCCGTTATTATAAATCAAAATTTTAGTATCACGACATTTTTCATAATTTTATTTTAATTTAAGGTTATCGATGGTTAAAACAAAAATTGTTACGTGACTTGAGCTCTGACACATTAGATGTTTAAAAGATAGAACCTAATTAAAGTACATTGTGAAAGGCTTCCACTTAAGAACGGGTGCTTTTGGGTTCGAGACTCACCTGACTGAAATTTGATAAAATTTCTTTGATGCTGTAGATTTTTTGTAAAGAAAGAAATTTATACCTTTTTCTAAAAGTTATTGTGAGTTAAGATCAAGAGCATAGTAACATGATGCTTTTTGTCAGTTCGGTTGATGAATGATGATTCAGCAGCCTCCCCGCGCAACTTAAGACGGCAACTTCCACCATCATCATTAGAATTAATTTACAGGAACAGTCCACGTAAAACTAGTTTATGGCTTATATTATCCAAACTAGCATACATCCTAAAGAAGTTGAAAATGATCTGATCGACATAGGCCTAACGAATTAGTCAAATTTCAACTTTGATGCAAATGCAAATCTAAGTACATACAATTTTCCTCTGTGGTCCGGTATTTTTATATGAAAAATATACTTATAAACGTCTTTTAAAAATATTATCATATATATATATATATGTCTTTGTATATAAAAAAATGAGTTAATTGCACTTCACCCACCCGAACTATATACTCAATTGCACTATGCCACAACAACTATCAATTTTTCCAATTTTTACGCTGAACTATGAAATTTGTTGCATTTTACCCTAAATTAGTAACGGAGTTAATAAAATTGACAGAATGAAGGGCAAAATTGGTACAGAATTAGTCAAATTTCAACTTTGATGCAAATGCAAATCTAAGTACATACAATTTTTATGCTGGCCTGGCCAGCATAAGGAAAGAAATAATAGGTACCCTTTAAGAGCATTTACGATTTACCTATAAATTTGATAAAAATGAAATCTCATATAGGATTGATGGATAATATTGAACTAAAAAAAATACTTATTAATGCAATTATTATAATGAATATAAAGATGATGTGGCAAAAATGATAATAAACATTGTGGGGGATGACCCTCTATTTCTAGAGTGTATGTTAGATAATGTCTTAATGCCATATTATTATTTTTGTCTACATATTTTTTTAAGCTTTCAAAGATTTTAATTGTAATTTTATAATTTATTTATTAATAAAAGTTATACATTAAAAAAGTATGAATTAAGACCCATTTTACATATAAAATTATTAATTTATTAATAAGAAATTTCTTGCGCAATCTCATTGGAGATGGATTTTGTAAGACTAGTCTATCAAAAAACTTTTTAAGGTGATTTTGTTTCTATCCGCTATATCTTACAATTAATCCACCCTTAAATCATAGAAATTTTAAAAAAATTTAATAATAATACCCTTTTCAAATTTGATAATTATATCCACCAATTAAAATTAATTTATAATTATATCAATTTAGATTCTATTTTAGTTTAAATTCTTAATCCAAATATAATTCCTTTTTAATTTATTTCATATTTACCTTTAAAAAAATTTCAAATGGTTTTAGGGTTAGGGTTTAGTGACCATTGTGCTTGGATTGATTTCAAAATAATTGACCATCGATTAATTTATTAGTACGTATTTTGTTCAACAAAAAACACAAGCCTTAATATCAGTACGTAATTTAAGCATACAACAATGAAAAAAAATTTGTCAATGAGAGAATTGAATAATACTTTGCAATACAAAAAAGACGCTACAGTAGAATGGACTAACAATGCATCGGAAGTTGAGAAAGAATTAGGTATTATTGTTGAGAACGGTTTATTTCTATCACAATCAACAGAGACAACACGTTCAATGGTGTGTTCTTTTTTATTTTACTTATGAATGTATATTTACTTGAGATTATATTCTTATTTAAAATCTGGTTGAAGAACTTAATTCTAGATACAACATTACAGACTTTAACAGAAACTGAGTTAATATCTAATGCCGGATCTAAAACTAATTGTTGTCCCAAAATAATAATTGTATTATTATTTTTTATTTCTTTTAAACTTATGAAAATCAATTATGATTTTTTTTATGATCTTAAAGTATCCACCTCGGAGGAATTGATTATTCTATAAACTTTATCGGTGTTAAAATCGGTTAAAGGTGATGTCAATGATGTGCCGATGCAAGAAGTGTTGCGATCGGTTAAAACTTTATTTTTTTTAGATATATATACACATATTTATAAATTATTAATATAAACCCTAGATGAAGAATATAAAGATAAAATTTTAGGGTTTGTGATAAAGAAGACGAGACAGCGAGCGTGGTCCTTCTCAATATGGCGCCTAACTTATGAAGAATGACAAGACAGTGAGGAAAGAGGAAAGAATGATGAGATGAATAAGAAGACGGTGGAGAAAGATGAAAGAAGAACGAATCTGTGGGGAAAGATAGACAATGTCTATCTGAAAGTGAGAAAGATGGAAGAACACCGACAAAATTTTAATTGCGAGTAAAGGTTTAATTTTTATTTTTTTATTTTTGTTATTTTACTTAAAAGTTAATTATGATATACTCATTGCTTAATAATATTAAGATCTAATTTTTTTAAGTAGATTTACTTATTAATCTTGTGGATATTTTTAATATTAAATTATTATTCAAAATAATATTTATAAAATTAAACTAATAATATTTTTTTGTCAGTCTTTACACAATTGCGAATTAACTTAATAGGTAATATGGATTAACTTAACAGTGCGGATTAACTGCAAAATATTACAAATTGAAACAAAATCAACCCTTTTTTATACAACACAAGAAAGACACACTTACATATTCATGGTCAAGAGGTATTTAATATACATATTTTTGCATTAAAGATGCTATAAATGACCAAAATGCCCACGAGATGTTAGTCAACAATGATTGAATAAACTAGACAAGTAGGCAACACATGTACGTGCCTCACTCCGATGACGTACAGGGTTGTGGTTTGCAGGAAGGTGAATAGGGGGTACTATTGGCTCTGGCATCTTCTGAAATTATTTCCATGGTAAAACCACAAACTACAGCATATATATATAAGGGAGCATAAAATTTGACTAACGTAAACTGGGCCAGTCCAATCTACTCGGAGGCCCATACCACGGGCCTTGCAGACGGGGCATACCTAAACAAAAGGAATAACAAGAAGAAAAGGCGCCGAGGCACGCCAAGATGGAAAGCCGGTGCCGAGACCCCCAGAAAGGGGAACACGTGCCATAGTACGTGAGGAACACATGGGAAACGCTTGTAGATGATCATACCAAATCGTACAGATCTGTATAGAATCGTGCAGATCCCCATTGCTCCACCCCTATCATACGAATTCAGAAGTTGTTAGTAGTGAATAAGGGAATGAAAGCTAAAGTATTATCTAAGTCTTACCCCTTTTAGTCATTTTACTGTCAACTCTAATAAGCAAATGTAACCCTAATTCTATACGTATAAATAGAAGAAGGGAGGCTTGAGAAAAGGGTTGGTTGCTCGGTATTTAGGCAGAGAGTTACTAGTTTTACTTAATCTGTTTTAGAGAGAGAAAGTTTATAACACCATTAACACTGCCTTAAGAGCTCAATACAGTAACCACACACACAGACAGAGGATGCACTACTGGATCAGCATAAGCGCTGCCGGTGGAACCTACCGTACCCAAAAAATCATCGTTAGTAAGATTAGAATTCATTGATCTTACAAGTGAGCCCGCGGTATCATTTGTTTAATATAATTTTCTTTTAAAACAAATGCATGGAACAAGGGTTGAACTCGAGTTGTTAACAAGATTAGAATTCATCGATCTTACAATTGAGCTTGCAGGTATCATTTATTTAATATAATATATATCTATATTACAAAATACCATTTTTGACCAATTTTTTTTTCAAAAAGTATAAGAATCTAATGGCTAAAAATACACATGTTATGGTGTGCATTAGTTCTGTACCCTTAGATGAATTTTATACACACATCAAGATGTCACATCAAAGTTAAAACACTCACACCAATAATATACACACAATCAACTCTCACACACTAATAATTTTGTATACATTAAAAATATCATAACATTTAATATTTAAAATATACTAATCAAAATTAATTAAACAAGATCCATCATGAATATAGAATTATGTTTAAAAAATTCAAGAAAAATTATTGAGTAACATTTAATCACGTATTTTTTTTGTGTTTGTATATTATGGCCTTGAGTTTAATTTGTTAAAAAATCATTTTGTCGAGATCAAAAAATAAGATTAAAAGATTCTTTAAAAAATTAAAAACAAGTTGGTCCAATCCGGACTACTTTTAGGTTTTCTAACATTAAATTTTGTTGAACCTACATTTCGGTTACTCAAAACGTTAGACTATGCTAGGCAATGAGCTTAAAATAGACTGATTGATATTTGTCGATTTAAATTCGTCATACTTTACTCTATTTTATTCTATTATCATATCTTATTTATTTCACCGGTATACCCTAGTATATATATATATATAACTAATATTCGAATAGTATAAGTATCATGCGCTTTTGCAAAATAAATTGTTATATATATATACTATTAAATAAACCCTAAAGACATTTCAACATCCAGTGAAGTTCTGCCATAATTTTTGAAATGCCATTTTATCCTTGCAGTTTTATTTTTAGTTATTTATATATACATATATATAAATTTTGCTTATTATAAGATTCGAACCCTCACTTCTAAGTATCATACACTCAAAATGCTCTATGCATGCATGCCTATTACACAATATAACAGTTGGATCAAATGCAATGTGGTTTTAGGTATGTCTCAATGGTCTTTTGTTAATTTGTATATTATTATACTAATTACGCGTGATATATTGAATGAACGCGAGATCCGTTGGATTTGTACAAGACCTTTGTTGTCACTGTTCATGTTGACACAAACGGTCAAGACAACTTAGTGACATGGACCATGGAATATGAGAAGTTGAACGAAAACGTTCCTGAACCAAATACTTTATTGGACTTCGCTATTAATCTCACCAAAGATATTTAGACTCACCATCTCAACTAATTAAATCATAGATATATCACTTGATCTTGATGATACAAGATATGTACTTTGTGATCAATAAATTGTTTCTTCTTAAAGTGCTTTTGAATAAAGAATAATGTTACGCAAACAGAACGTTGTTATGCAATGTTTTTGAAACTTGTAATGTGTGCCTATCTGTTGATTGTAAAAAGTTTGAAGTTGTTTGTTTATTTCTTGAAACTTGTACATAATAAAACAAGCTTTGATTTTATTTTATTTTACTATTAATTGTATATATATATCCCTTATTCTAATACAATCTGGTATAAAAGTTAGGACAGTCATTAACTCTGTTGAAGTGGTCCAATGATGGTTATTAAAAAGATAAGATGTTATTTGTGCCAAATAACAGTTCAAATTCCCTCCCAATCCTCCTCCCATCCCAATTCAAACACCTATCTATTATCGATGGTATATTTTACCCTTTAAGCTCCGTTTAATAATAACGTGGAAAATGAAAAGAAAAACAATTAATATGGGTAAAAAGATGAAAAATAAGTTCAAGCATGTGGTGAGATACTCTCAGTCTCATACACATTTTTGTAAGTATATGCATTCCATCATTCTTTATGTTTTGTGTAAAAAAATTCTTCACCGCCAACTAAAGAAAAAATTTCCATGAATTGAAAGAAACCAAAAGGTAAAAGTTAATCTCACCACATCTCTCGACTTATATATTTTACATCTAATCACTCAAATTAATTATTTTTTTCATATCTTTATGGTCATGAATGTTAATGTATAGTATAGTAATGAAGGTAAATTCTAACAAACCAATACATTTTTCAAAAAAATATATTCAATATTAGACATCTAAAATTCAATACTCAACTTTCACTCTTCATAAGTTAAAAAAACAGCTGATCCTTCGAATAGATTGAGAGGGCATTCTAATAATCTTTTTTTTACTTTTTTTATTTTCATGCTAAAAGTACCCTTAAATTATTAATAGACCATTTATAATCAAGTAGTTCGTGAATTTTGTATTTATTTGTGTTTAGTTATGATAGCTGAATAATCTTAAATATGATAAATAAATTATTATTTTTAAGTGGTGATAATTAAAGCTGATTCGTGAAAACTCAAATTAAGTTATTTTAATTAAAATTTGAAATTCTAGAACTCTAGAACTAAGGAATTTACTCCAACTTTATATTTTGAGGAGGTTTAATGTCTACAATTGATATTGTTGCCTTTATAAAAAATACTAAATAAAATAAAGCACACTAACAAAAATTTATTCTACGATTTGAAATTTTTCATTTAAGTTTTTCAGATGAGTTAGAATTAAATTACTTATGAATTGCTCAAATTCACAACTCCTAATTTACGCAATCAAACGGGGTGACAGATTTAGTTTATTTAACGTGGGCTCTTGGGCTGGAACCGCTAGAAAGTTTTTCTGGTGGAATGACCGGCTAACCCAACTTTGTTGGATCGAACCCCACTGCGGATCAGCAGAATATAATGACTTGTACGACCTTGTCAAATGTCACTTCAAAACAGGGACTTCAAGGTTTAGAGTTGGAGTATGTCGCAATATTAATCTCATGAATAATAATATTACTTTAATAAATATATCTATATTATACATATTTATTGTTCAATATTTATAGTACTTTTCTAGTAAAGAGATCGGGAAGATCATAAGTTCAAACCCACCTCCTCTCTTTTAAGCTTGAGCACGGGTATATATTTAGCAGGGTCGACCTTAGGGTAGGACAGACAAGACGACTGCTCAGAATTCAAAAATGAAAAAGGACACCAAATTTTTTGTATGTATATATATAATATAATATAATAAGTATATGTTAAAAAACTATTAAATAAATAAAATATCTTTTCAAAAATCTTTATTTAATAAGGTAACTTTCCAATAAAATTACGCAAATTTCCAAAGTCAATCTCTTCATCTTTTCCTATTTTTCATTAACCAAAATTAAGAAAAATAGAGCTTTGCCTATTCTTTTATTATTCTTCAATCTTCAGCTCTTCTTTTTACAATTGTCTATTGCCCTCTTAGCATCATTTTGGAGCATCTAGTAGCTTTTTAGAAGATGAAAATGCACATGAAGGTTGAAGATGTAGCATATAGGTGCTTGAATTATCGTTGTATTAGTTTTAAAGACATGTAAACCTGTACATTTTGAAATAAAATTTGTAAACACTTTCAATTTTTAATTATAATGTGTTTTTGGCAGAATACAAAAATTAATTGATTTTTTTAATATAAAAAAATAAATATATTTATTTATAAAGGGGCATCATTTTAAAATTTCGCCCAAGATCTAAAATTGGCTAGGACCGGCTCTGATATTTAGTAATAATGCATATCAAAATATATATATATATCAAAAATATACATATATATTATTCATAAAGATTAAAAAGTTGGGGTACAATTTGGTTTCTTCTTTCTTTGTTTTTTAGTACAATTTTTTTTTTCTAATTATATAGAAAATGAAAAGTTACGCTAAACGATGTTGTATCCTGAAAATTAGTTTTCACCAAAATTATGCAATCCAACCAAAAAATAATGGAGAAGGTGAAATATCTAATATTTGTTTACAATACATTGATTATGCAAGCAAGCCTGAAAGAAACAAAGTAATCGCTCTGATATGAAAACAGCGGCACACAGGTCCTACCACACACATACAGCAAGCAAAATATGGGTCGACTTATCCAAAAAAAATGAAATTACTAAATTGCTACTCTAGGAAAAGCTCTGTCAACGCCAATAACAGAATAAGTACCTAAGTTTATCAAAAACACAATCAAAACATTGTTATTATTCTTTTGTTAATTTATCTATTAATAAGAAAACAACTATATAATCATAAATTTTAAATGATACTATTATTGTTAATTTATCTTTCTTTTAACAGATTATTACTATTTGTTTTTGAACTTATCGCAATACCTTTATATTATATCAATCTTCTCATCAGCATAATATTTAACATTTACTAAAAATACAATAATTTCTTTAATTAATGTAAGAAAAACACGCCAAAAGCCTTGTATCCAATTGGCATACTCCTTATTCTCGTAATGTCATCAGAGGCAATTTGAGACAAGTTGAGGCCCTAAGCTATAAAAATAAAATGGGCCTTCAAAGTATTTACCAAACTTTAGTTTAGCACATATGCAATATATAAATACGAAGAAAAACTAAGTTCGAACAAGATAATACTTTCACATATAAAAATATCATTAAAACTTTTTCTTTTTTGACTTAAATTACTATAAAAATGGCCATCATATTATTTAAAGTCAGACCCCTCTTCTACATCGAGACCTTAGGCAACTGCTTAGTTTGCCTTTTAATAAGGCCACCTCTGGATGTCATGAAGCCCTTATTTAATTCAAAAAAAGCTAATTATAAAATAAAATAAATTAATCATAGATATATACTGCTTTTGTTATATCGATTAACAGCCATAACATGTGCTATAATTCCCCCCAACTCAGCATTAGCTTGCTTTGAAAAAGTTGTTGGACTAGTGCATGCGGAAGCAAATTTAGGTTTGTTATTTGGTGGTTGAATTCTCAAAAACCAATTTTAATCGAATCAAAAAATAAATTTAGAATTATATGGATTTTAATTCTAAAAAACCTATTTAATCTTTTCTAACATGTATCAATTAATAAAGAAATTAAACAGTACAGGACTAATCCTTAACAGTCCACTATATGCACAAAAGTTTACAGACTTGATTAATCTCAAATCTCACAAACTTACAAAATTTGAATCGCACAAGCCGCCTGTAAAAGTTTTCACCTTCTGCAAGTATAGTCCTCATATCTGAATCACACGGACAAGTTCACAACGAATCACTTGCCACGATATCACACCGTTCTTAAACCGTTTGCGAATCACATACACTTTGGGATCTGATTTGTTCTTAAAGAACGCTTGCTTTGGCATCAATTAAAAACTCTAAGGTGGTTTTATGTTTTGAAATTTTAATCTCTCTCTAAAATATGAAAAACTCTCTCAAAACATGTGTAAAAAATATGTATTAAAATCCCATACCCTATGCGTCTTTTTATATAAAAATATAAAGATCAACTCCCTTTAGGAAAAGGTTTTATTTATAGCTAAAATTATAAGATAAAATCAATTTCGAAATAGGAAACTTGCTCTAAAAATGAAATTTGCAACAAAAATTATTCTGTTAGATTTCATGTCGGACCGGTCCAAGCCCAAATATGTGTACCTGTCCGAATTAAAAAAATTAAATTCCTTGAAAAACTTATACGCTGGACCTGTCCAACTTAGAAAACTTGTACCAGTCCGAATTGGTCTTTTTCAAAACTCTTTGAAAATTTTAAAAGCTTGTGAAATTGATTCAAAAACACTTTGAATTTAGCTTTTCTAAAAACAACTACTTTAAGAAGAATCAAATTCAAATGCCAATGCTCACCGTATCTATCTTGATGTAATCCTTCAATGCATTGCTTCAGTAGCTTGGCTTACTTGTAGTTCTTCAGATATAATCTCAAACGACTCAAATAACTTACAACCAAACGTGTTTTTGTCAAAGGAATAAAGTCAACATAAGCTTAGACTTTACATGCTCCATGTGAAAATAATTATTTAGTCCGCAGCAATATCTACGTGCGTATAAAAATAACACCATTAAATGAAAATAATTAACAGGTAATCCATTAAAAATATGAGCCAATCAACAATCATTAGATATGTACAAGGAATTAAAGCAACATCTATGCCTTTTTACTCACTCAAATCGCCAAGCTATAAAGTAGATCGTTAAATGGACATAGTATTTATTTAAGAGTAATTAATAAAATAGAGATGGATCTAACAGGTAATTAAATTGATTACCCAAATAGAGATCAAGTCAAGTAGAGATGTGTTCCATGAACTCTTTAGGCATAAACCACGCCTTATTTCCAACATTAGCCCTACCAATATTCAGTGATGTGATTTGCATGAAAGTGAATAGGGTATTGTTGGATTTGTCATCTTCTGGAACTATTTCCATGGTAAGACCACCACATCTTCCAACTTATACATATCATATATAAAAATCTTGTTCTAGAGTTGTTTGATTAATTACGCCTTGTGTAAGCACTAGGAATTAGTTAATCTGCTGCCTCACTGTGCATATTTTTTTCCTAAGAACACATACTAGCTAGCCTCAATTATGAAGCTATATATATTTGTTTGGTTTAAAAGACAATTTATTAATTTCAGTGTTCTAAAATCATCGCCTAATGCTTTTGCAAACACTAATAATATATGCGCATGTAGTGGCGAAGCAAAGAATGCTAGTCTAGAGGTTGAAATGTATAAGACTAAAGATCATAAAATATACTACTAAAAGAATATTTCTCATTTAATTTATAGCCAACATTGGCCCATACAATATGTTTTATACAAAAATATATATAATAACTTATATCCACTCAAGTATGACATAGAAATGTACAAAAAAATATATTATACATTAGCAACCTATATTTAGTCAAGTATGATATAGATATGTACAAAAAAAACTACATATATACACATAATTTACTGAAGTGGTGCCCTACGATCCTTCAAATAATCAAAATCATCCACTATGCAATCTACGTCGATATCTTCGGCAAGTTCTCTTTCAATGTGGAGAATCATACAATCATCAAGAAATTCATCATTCATCTTGTTACGAAGTTCTGTTTTGATAAGTTTCATAGCTGAAAATGCACGCTCTACCGTTGCAGTAGAAACAGAAATAGTCAATATCAAACAAATTAATCTATCAAGAAGATAATATGTCTTATTTTTTCTTGTTTCAACTAGTCCTCTACATAACTCGGAAATGGTTAATATATTCCTAAAACTTGGATAAAGATGGATATCAAGTTTGTAATAGTGCAGCTGACTCCTCAAGTACGTATATCATGCTTAGAGAAATCTAGAGGATAAATTTCTCTACTAGACTACGAATTTGATTAATGTTAAATGATTTATAAGTATCCCTAGGATCCAAAGCGACGCTAAAAATATATAAGAAGTTCCCTTGTCCCCCCCCCCCCCCAGTGAACCTATTATTCAACTCCACCAATTGGAAATCAACAGTAGCATTGAACAAATCAACTTGATACTGATGCTTAATTGTAATATGGTCATGTTGTTGACAAGAACAAACCGTACCAACTTACAGGGAGCACTTATATCAGGCATACCAATTCAATGCTCCTTACAAAATATTTCCATACTCTGAAAGAAATTATCCCACCCACTTTGCCTCAATTTTTAAAGAATTGCTTTTGTAATTGACACGAGATTCATAGTATTTACGAAGTCTTGAGATTCTTTTTGTACTGCTTGGCAAAGTAAATATGTGATTCCTATAATCACATTTAGAATATGTAAGATAAATACAAATTTAAATGATCTCATTGCAATATATGAACCCTTGGCCTCCTCTCCTAGCATCATTATTTACATTTTTATAGATGCTATCAATAACTACACAAGATGGCGCAAATAAATTAATCAAACCTCTTACAAAAATTATAAATTGTTACCAACTAATGACTTTGCACTCTTGCATAAATTGACCAATTATAAAACAAGAACAATCAATGTATAAATTAAATAATAAATGTATAATTTAAAACATATAAACTAATAAAAGGTCATAGCTAATCTAGAAATTCTTAACAAGAATGATCAAATTTACCATCAATCATAGATCAAATCAAATAATTAGTAATCTTCAAATAGTGAGAGGAAAGAATTTTAGATACATACCAAATTGAGCCAATGAGATGTAAGACTTGGTGCAATTTATTAGGTCAAAGTATGAAGAGATGGAGCCATAAAAGAAGAATTGTGTACAAGCTCTAATAATTTGTGATTTGGGGCTGAAAAATGGAAGAAGCATGAAAGTGGACGGAGATAGAGAACAGCACAACAGGGAAAATAAATATGTAGAAAGGTTATTGGTTTTGGTTTTAGAAATAAAGAGATGGCATGATTGTAAATTTAAAGACATTGTTGGACTTTAATATAAGTGCATATGCAGGGGCGTAGCTACAGTGTGGCGAGGGAGTGCGCGTGCACCCTCGGCGATTTCGGCATTTTTTAAAAAAAAAAGTATAGGGACTTATGTGCATAAATTTAGAGTTAAGGGTGTGTAACTGTAATAAAACTTAGGGGGCTTTTGGGAATTAGTATATACCTAAAAGGCAAACAGAACCGTGAGAATCAATTAGCCTCACTGCCTCAACACCCCCTTTTTACTTCCGCCCATCTCCTTGCTCCGCTTGAGTGGATTTTCTCCTCTTTAATTTTTTTTTTTTGCTACTCGCCGGCTCTCCACAACTGCTCACACACAGCTGTGTAGCTGAGACAAAGACCAACTGACCAAGGCACTCGGTAGTCGGCACTGCAGTCTGCAGATCGAGGTTCAGATCTATTTCCTTTTTTTGTCCTTTTACATTTAGTTTTAATTTTTAAATGTGCCAAACTTTATTAATATGCCAAACTTTTTAAATGTGCCAAACTTTCGACAGGATATACATTTAGGCTAGGCTAATTTTATATTTTTCACAATTTGTTTTGTCTAGGCTAATTTTATATTTGATTTAGGTTTAATAAATTAATAGGGCTGATTTTTTTTTTTGTATAGTAGTAAGTAGTGTAGGGCTGATTTATAAATAATTTAGGTTTAATAAATTATATTGTATATTAATTGTTTAATTGATTTAGTTAATTGTTTATTAATTTAATTTTATATTATTAGATTATTTAGTTAATTGTATATTAATTTAATAAATGTTGAATTTATAGGGCGGAGTTTAGAATGAAGAAGTATTTTAGCAAAATAGGAACAAGTTCCTCCTCCAGTCCTCAAAATGTAGGTGCGAGTTCTACCATTCCAAGCATGAATTCCGCTATTCCGAATGTTGATTTCAATCCTATAAATGTTTCTTCTAACTTAGAGGTTTAATCTGATCCGGGGTTGAGAAAAAGTATACAATCTTATGATCATAATGATAGAGAAAATGTAAGACGAGCATATTTACAAAAAGGCCCTTGTCAACCAAAAAGTCATGATTTTCCTTGGACTGGTGAAGGACGGGGTAAGCGTAGATTTGTTTCTTCGTGGTTTAATGATTATAGTGATTGGTTAGAATATAGTGTGGCAAAAGATGCAGCGTATTGTTTGTACTGTTTTCTTTTTAAAGATCCAAATGGAATGCAAGGAGGTTGTGATGCATTTATTGTTGAGGGCTTTAATAATTGGAGGAAGAAGAATTTGTTTGATAAACATGTTGGAGCCCACAATAGTGTGCATAATCGCTGCCGAAAGTCTTGTCAATATCTTATGAACCAGAAGCAGCATATCGAAACTCTTTTGTCTAGTCATTCAGATCAATCTAGAATTGAGTATCGTACGCTTTTAACTGCCTCAATTGATTGTATTAGGTTCCTTTTAAAGCAAAGGTTAGCTTTTCGTGGGCATATCGAATCAGAGGAATCGGCAAATCGGGGTAACTTTCTTGAACTTCTTCAATTTCTTTCTGAACAAAATGAGGGAGTTAAGAAAGTTGTCTTAAAGAATGCTCCAGAAAATCTTAAGTTGATTTCGCCAATAATTCAATATGATATTGTTAATTCTTTTGCAACGGAGATCACATATACAATCGTTAAAGAAATTGGAGATTAATTTTTTTCAATTCTAGTTGATGAGGCTCGTGATATGTCCGTAAAGGAGCAAATGGCCATTGTTCTACGTTATGTTGATGATAAGGGGTATGTCATGGAGAGATTTTTAGGTATAGTACATGTGAAAGATACCACCGCTTTGTAACTTAAAGTAGGTATTAAATCTCTTTTATCAAAGTATGGACTTAGTATATCAAGTTTACGTGGACAGGGATATGATGGAGCAAGTAATATGCGTGGAGAGTTTAATGGTCTAAAAAGTTTGATATTAATGGAAAATCCTTCTGCTTATTATGTACATTGTTTTGCTCATCAACTTCAATTAATACTTGTAGCTGTTGCGCGGGATCATCCAAAGATATGCACTTTTTTTGAAGTTGTTAGAATTTTGTCAAACATAGTTGGAGCTTCATGTAAGCGTAGAGATATTCTTCGAGAAAAGCAGCTTGAAAAAGTGATTGCAGGTATTTGTAGTGGAAAAATTTTGACAGGCCATGGGTTGAATCAAGAATCAACATTAAAACGGGCCGGAGACACTCGTTGGGGATCTCACTATAGTACTCTAATAAGTTTAATTAATTTGTTTTCCTCAGTGATAGAAGTCCTTTTAACTGTTGGAAAGGATGGATCAGACACAAGTCAAAGGGCCCAAGCAATTATTACACTAAATCATATTCAGTGTTTTGAATTCGTATTTGTCTTACACTTGATGAAAATTGTGTTGGGAATTACAAATGAATTGTCTCAAGATTTACAGAGGGATGACCAAGATATTGTTAATGCCATGCAGCTAGTAAAAGTAACAAAAAGCCGGCTACAAAAGATGAGAGATGATGGGTGGGATTCATTACTAAGTCTAGTGTCTGATTTTTGTGTTAAGGAGGATATACTTGTTTTAAACATGGGGGATACTTTTGTACATCAAGGAAGATCACGACGCACTTCTGAAGGGAACACAAATTTATATTACTATCGCGTTGAATTGTTTTACACCGTGATAGATACGTTACTTCTAGAGTTGAACAGTCGTTTTAATGAGGTGAATATGGAATTGTTATTGTGTATGTCTTCTCTTGATCCAAGCGACTCGTTCGCTGCATTTGATAAGAGAAAATTGATCCGATTTGCCGAATTTTATCCATCTGATTTTTCAAGAATTGAGTTAATTGCGCTTGAAAATCAACTTGAGACTTACATTATTGATATGCGCTCTGACGATCGAATTAATGAAATTACTGGAGTTAGTGATCTTTGTAGAACAATGATTCGGTTGAAGAAGCATCGTGTCTATCCATTGGTCTTTTTGCTTATTAAGTTGGCTCTACTCTTACCCGTAGCAACTGCAACAGTTGAAAGAGTATTTTCGGCGATGAAGATAATCAAAAGTCAACTACGAAATCGGTTAGAAGATGACTTCTTGAATGATTGTTTGGTGGCTTATATCGAGAAAGATGTACTCGAGTCTATCGATAATGAAGTTGTCATTCAACTATTTCAAAATATGAAATCTCGGAGAGGATTGTTGTAGGTAATTTCTTTATTTTAATACTTTTGTTAATGTAAGAACTCCATATTTATATTATTATTATTTGGACTTTGAGTTTATTCAAATTGTGCACCCCCGGACTAAATTTCCTGGCTACGCCACTGTGCATATGCTTGGCTTTGAAAAATAGAGGGAGTGGCATGCGTAAATTTCAAAACAAATGAAGGCTTAATATAACTGCTTAAAATTTTAAAGTCCTGAATGATTCTAATTAGTAGATAAATTTGACAAATTAACTCTACTCTTTTTATTTTTTTCCAAAGTTAGAACCGGGCTAGCCCCCTGCAACATCCGCCACTGCGCGCATGCATGCATAGGGATGTTATGTTAGTTCTTATTGTCAACTGCTAATTTTGTTCGTTGAATTGACAAAACTCAAGATTAATTGGTATAATTATGTAAAAATGAAATTTATAATTTTGCTGATTTTTTTTATATATAATTGTGTATATATTAGTGTGGATGTGAATTATAGTTCCTAATTATTTATATATATATATATATGACTAGTGACGTGTACAATACGAAAGATGGGAAATAGAGGGTATCTAAGCAAACAATAGAAGTGATATATGAGGAGAAGAAATCCGTAACATTTAAGGTGATTGAAGGATATCTGATGGAGCTGTATAAGAGCTACACTATTATTATACACATCGATACGAATGGGGAAAACAATTTGGCATGGTGACATGGACCCTCGACTGTGAGAAAATGATCGAATGAGCAAGTTGAAGATCCATATTCATATATTGTTGGACTTGGCTGTTAGACTCACCAAAGATATTAATTCTCCATTTCAACCGAGTAATAATTAATTAAACACAAGTATATATATATATGAAGTATTTGTGAAATAAATTAACGAGTAAATACCATTAATGGCTACTGAACTATTGGCAAATTTTACTAATGGCTTCTAACTTCATTTTATTACAATCGAACCATTAAACTTTAAAAAAGTACTGCCAGTGGCCACTTCATCAAATCCCACTGTTAGTTTTTAACGAAAACCATTATCACGTGACATGTTAGGGGCATTTTAGTCTTTTTCCTTCTTTTATTTTTCTCTTTTCTCTTTTCCCTTTTTCCTTTTCTTTTCTTTCTTTCTTCTTCTTCCTCCGAACTTCTGGGATTAGGGCTACTGCCACCAAAGCCCATACCACCCACTTGACCTACACTTGCGCGCAAATAACCCACCGAGGTGAAAGTTACAATCTTGGAGACTCCATTGGAACCCCAATTGAGAATCCGAGAACAACCCATTTGTGTTACCTTCCGAAGCTTGAAACCCTTCTTTACCCATCAATTAAAACAATCTAAAAACTTGCCAATTTATTGATTTATGTATCCAAGCAATGTAGGAGGGCAAAACAAGGGATTCCATTTTGGCTAAATGGGTATTCAAGAAATTCGTTTTGGGCAGTTGGGTATTTGAGAAAATTGAAGGGACGCACCCCCCCACCTCTCGCTGCCACCATCGACGATGCACCCCCTTTCCCTTCTTTCATCCCTTCAATTTGGAATCCTTTCTTCAAAAGGGAAAATAAGATACAAAAAAAAAAATAAGGAAAAAGACTAAAATACCCTTAACATTTCATGTGATAATGATTTCTTTTAAAAACTAACGACTGAATTTGATGAAGTGGCCACTAGCAGTACTTTTTAAAGGTTTAATAGTTCGATTGTAACAAAAAAAAATTCAGTGGCCATTGGTAGAATTTGTCAATAGTTTAGTGGCTATTGATGATATTTACTCTAAATTAAATACTTTCTTTGTAGCTTTTGTTGTGTTTCTTCTTCTTTTTATTCTTTTTTTTTTTTTGAAACAAGTGTAGTTGTGCTTTGTTTATGCTTTTCTGCAGAATGATGTTGAAAATTGCAATTGAATTATATAATATATATATATATATATATAAAGTCTTTTCTTTTCTTTTTTTGGAATGTGGCTCCATCATCCTTTATGAAGTTTCTGTGTGTACAAATTAAGGTCTGGTTTTGTATTGAATTGTGTGCGTCTTTCTGAGTGCCAAGGACTCTCAAGTTTGTGTGGAGTACCATACCATAGTTTTTTTGTCTGTCGGTTCTTCTGACTTTAGTAAACAGTATTTTTGACTTATTTGCCCCATTTAAAATACCCTTTTTTTTTTTTTGGTATAATCGATCCATACACAGATACACTTGCTGTGTTGTTCGACCGTAGAAGGTGCAACTTAAAATACTGTTCTATCGTCAAATAAATTTTTTTAATCAAAAAAAAAAAAAAGTGGGCTGTAAGATAGAAAAATATTTTTTGTAGATTATTTAAAGCCCAAACGGATAGTGGTTTAAACTTTCACTGGAAACCCACTAACCAAACTTAAGAAGCCCAAAGAGATGTTGGACCCACAATGCAAGCACACATAAGCATTGTACTTGAGATTTGGTGGTGGTCTTTGTGTCGTGAAGTATAGCCATATTCCTTCCTAAGCCCAGACATGAATAAAAACTAATATTTTAATTTGGACTTTGCTAATATGAAAGATGCCGTAAGTTTTTAAACTTACAGACAATTTTAAACCAAAAATTTGATAAAGATATCTACTTTTACTCAAATTCTATATTTAGTTTTGAAATAAAAATCTACAATTATTAAATTCATAATTACAAAATTAAGACTCTATTTTGTTTTTTACACAAATTCATCCATCTAACATTTGTATTAAAGTAAAATTAAATTTCTCTATTACTAATTAAAAATAGGATATTCTCATGTATATATATATATATATATATTTATATCTATAGAGAGGCTTTAAAACTAAAGTTATTAAACTATTAAAATTAGTAAAAGATGTTAAGGGTATGTTCTTTTGGCGTGATTTTGAGACGTGATTTGGTAAATCATGTGATTTAGATAGTTCAGGAATGTTGTTATCTTGTGAAATTTCGTAGATTAGTAGATTTCATAATCCGCTCAAAGGTTGAGATTTTGAAAATTCCGTCTACTCAAAATAACGTTACATTTAATATTTTCGTCTTTTACATACTCTTCCTTTTTATCAAATATTTCTCCTACAAAAGATGAATTTAATTTATTTAAAACTAAACCATTAATTAGAACACTATTATATAAATATTTGATTATTAATTTAAAATATTACAATAAAAATACAGGAATTTATTGCGTTCTTTAATTTTATTAGCTTTTGTTTATGTTAAGATCATGTAGGTTTTTAAAAATAAATAAATTATGTTACTACTTTATATAATTTTTCTAATTTCAATTCTCAATGATTGTATTGACATATCATTAATGATGCTCCTCATACAAATCAAGTATTTTTTTTTCATGTTATTATCAAATGGAGCCTAGATGAAATAATTAATATTAATTCCTTAAATATTATTTAAAGTGAATGCTTCTATCTTTTAGGGGTTAAAAATATTAATAATATAAATATTGGGTAAAAGTTTGGTAAGTGGCATTTCTATTTTTAAAGGTTAAAATGTTAATAATATAAAGATACTAGGGTATACCCATGGCATTCGACACGGTGAAATAAAAAATAATAATAATAGGATAAAAAAATCAACATGTGACGAATTTAAATCAACAGAATCAATCAGTCTATTTTGAACCCATTGTCTAATCTAGTTTAACGTTGTGAACAACTAAAATGTAAGTTCAATATATATTCATGCTAAAAAAACTAAAAGTATACCAGATTGAACATATTTGTTTTAAATTTTTTAAAGGGTCTTTTAATCGTAATCCATCCACGTAACGACAAAATCAATCAGTCTACTTTGAGCCCATTGTATAGACCAAGAAAAATGAAAGTTCAATATATCTTCATGTTGAACAACGAAAGGAAAGTTCAATATAAATTTCTTGGTTCAACGTTGTGAACAGCGAAAACGTAAATTCAATATATTTTCATACTGACAAAACTAAAAGTATACCGGATTAGACCGATTTTATTTTTATTTTTATTTTTTAAAGAGTCTTTTAATTATAATTTAATCACGTAATGTACGTCCTAAAAATGACTAATTAAGATAACCAATAATGTACGAACACATAGTGTACGTCCTTAAATGTTACACAATAAGGGAGAGACTCATGGGGTGGGAGGGGAGGGTTTTTCTTTATTTGTAGGATTAAGGGAGAGACTTAGACCTCCCTTAATTTAAAAAAAAAAAAATGTAATCTAATAACTAATATTAATAACGAGCCTTTGCACTGGAGAGTGACATATGGCAGCCTATATCTCTCCCTTACTTTTAAAATCACTATAGTTTCACATAACTAACTCCTCTCTCTCTTCAACTGCCCTCTCTCTCTTCCAAAAATCTATATTAGGACACGTGTCCATTACTAACCGCATCTATCTCTATCCTTTACTAGCCGTCTCTCTCTCTCTCCTCTTTTAAATTTTACCACCTCTCTCCAAAAATTGTTTTTCTTATCCAACTCTCTCTCTCTCTCTCTCGTTATTTATCCCCTCTCTTTCTCTTTCTGTGTAAATTGTTAAGAGCATCTCCAATAGTCTTGTATAAATTTTGTGCAAATCGTACGTGTCAAAGTGGAATTTACACAAAAATAATAAAAAATTCATTTTGTACTCCAACAGTCTGTTTTAAATTTTTGTGTAAATATTAAATAACCAATTAGATAGGCACAAATGGAACTTATCATATATTTATTCTCTTGCTTTTCAAATCCATTTATTTCTAGATACGGGATGAGGGAAAATAGACGCGAGATTATCTGACGTGGTTGTGTAAATTGGGTTTGTATTTTACACAACCTTTTTACACAAATTCTACGTGTCAAAGTTTCTTAAAAGACTGCTGGAGACCTTTTTTTTACAAAATGTGTAAATTTTACACAAACCAAAATTATACACTACAGTTGGAGATGCTCTAAAAATACTTTTTCATATTTCTCTCAAATATTAAATCGTTTCATTCTTCAACTGGGCTTTTTTTTGTGAGAACATAAACAATATCTTTCAACACACAAGGTTAGTATTTTACTTTTATACTTCTGTTTTCTTTTTCCTTTACCCCTTCATACACATAAGTTGGAATTTGAATTCTAGAAATACATTGGTGATAAAAGAGTCGATCAAGGGCCGAAATGAAAATGTCCTAATTGTTGAGAGATGCAAGATGGAAAATGTATGAATGTAAACATTTGTGGTTATAGAAATCAAGCACACAGTAATCAAGAGGAGAAGGGAAAAAATATATACATTGACAGAGATAAAAGATATACAGATTTATAGATATATAGATAGATAGAAAAAATATAATTATGAAATATAAACATATATGAGCATGAGAACATGCAAACACAGCATATATATATATATATATATATATGTTACCGATTCAATGTAATAATGGTTTCACTCATAGAAAATGAGAGATGAATGCAAAGGAAGATATACATATATAGCTAAATCTTACAAATATGTGAGAATAATTTGTTGGGATTTGATTATGTTGAATGCTATAGTTTTATATACACTTTCTCTTTTCATACTTTCAAATGGAATAGGCAGTTGAGTTTTAGAAAATTTATTTTTTAAAAGAAAATAGAAATAAATATATATTAATAGAGTTTGATTGTAGTTTTATATACATTTTCTCTTTTCAAACTTTCAAATCGAATAAGGACAGTTGAGTTTTAGAGAATTTATTTTTCCAATAGTGGTTTTGCTCATAGAAAAGAAAATATTAAAACAAAGGAAGATGTCGGTAATTTTAAATACTATATTTAATATTTAAATGATACTTAAATATTAATTTCATGCATATCCTGTTGGTATATACTTAAATATTTAAATGATACTTAAATATTAAATATAGTAGTTAAATATATTGACATCATTGATATCATAGTATTTAATTATTAATTCCGTGCATATAATATTTAAATGATACTTATGTAATCTTAAATATATCGATAATTGATTTTATTTAATACAGTTACTTTTTAAGTTAATTTACTTTTAAAAACTAAACAAAAAATTCCATTACGCCTTGATATTATTTTTTAATATTAATATTTAATACACTTGTGTAATAATATAAAATGGAAGGACCTTTCCTCATAAGTGTGTATCATACTCTAATGTTTAATTGATGGTTTGTTATTTTCTGGGTTTTTTCTGTGAAAATATTCATATATTATATGACGTACTTATATATTATATTTGACATACTTATATGGTACATTAGAGTTGATGATAAAATTTCATGTAAACTCATTGTATGGAGAATCTACATAAAACTTTATTATTGATTCTACCTTATGCACTCGATTTGTTTAATATTTTCTTGTTACTAAGTGACCTTAGATACTAATCAATCAACAAGATTATTTCAGAACTACTAAGGCTTGTTTGGTTGACCTTTAAATTGTTAATTAACTAATTAACAATTACATGAGCTCTTAGTGTTTGGTTTGTATAAATTGTTTAGTTTAAAATTAAATAATTTAAGTTAATTCACAAAAACATGAATTAAGTAATTTCTCACCTAACCTAAAATTACTCTGTTTTAAATTGGACAATTCTCGCTGGTTTCTTCGCTCGATGAAATATCCTGACATCCCCTCCTGTTCTAACACATGTACGTTCATCTCTCTCTCTCTCTCCTCCCTCTCCTCTCTTCTCCTCTCTTCTAATTCGCCTAGGGTTTTAAATTGCGAAATTTTCTCTAAACAAATTTCACTTTTTATTGGTGACTTTGTTCTAGGGTTTACACATTTTGGTTTTTCTTTAATTGAGGGTTAATCTATGGTAATTTTTATCTTATATGGGACTTAATTGGATTTTCTTATGTAGCTAAATCATGAAGAGTTTATTTCTCTTAAATTTGGGATTTCTCATCTTCCTTTTGGATTTCAGTGATTTCACTGTTGCTAATGTAAGTAACATTTTTCCTTGGATTATTGCTTTGGAGCCTTGTTTAATTGATACTTTGGTAATTGCATACACACGCTACATGTTCAACAAAATGCCTAAAAGATGTAATTGTAAAGCAATCTTTTTAAGAGTTTGTAGTTTGCCTTTGGTACTAAGTTTTAGAGCTATTAGGAATTTTTGAAACAGAGAAGGAGTTAACTAACTCTTAAAAAGAAAAAATGGCATCTCCTCCCTACTTTCTTTCTTGAATAATTAATTAGGCTGCTGAATAAAAGCAAAGCTTGTTATACCAATCAACGTAGAACTTGTCAAGTGAATCCCCCCACCCCAAACCCAACCCAACAATTTCTTTTCTGGAACATTCTTTTGGGTTAGATTAGTAATGAGTGTGGTATCTCAAGAAGCCATTGATCAATTTTAAAGCTTTAATGGACCAAGGCCTTTTTCCTTTTTTCTTAATTCCCTTTCCTAACAACATATATATATATATATATATATTTGTACACAATCAAAATATCAAATTGTAGGATACTATTTTTTCAGGGGGTCTTTGACACGAGGTGAACCCACACCCGCCACAATTGCTTACGGCGGAAATCAAATTCTTGTAATACAAAAGCAATTCGCCCACTTCAAATATAGATTGCCACCTACATCACACATTTTAGTTAAAGACTTAGTTTAGAACATAGGATTATATAATGAATATGTTACCAATTATAAGTTTGGTCTCAGTGTTAAATATATGTTACAGGCCAGCCAGAAGGCAATAGTTAAATCCATCATGTTACTAGTCATTTGGGTTGTATATATCTTCTTACTGTTAAGCTTCATTAGTATATTCATTTCGCCATTAGAATTTCCTATATATGACCATATGATCATCTCACATAAAGACCAACTTATCTTAATTTTTCTTAATCAATGTTCTTTAGGTTGTAAAACGAACCATGCTACTTGAGTTTGACTCGTGATCTTTTGAGTAGAATCTCCTTTGAGATTCGTAATAAACGAACCAAGTTTAAAAATATTTTGAAGCTTGACATGTTGATGAGCTTAGGTAGTTGGGTTAATAAGTTCTGAATCTTTATAAAATTATGTTGGTTGGGGAGGAAGATAAAGAGATTAGATTTAACTTACATATATAGTGTATATGTATATATATATATATATATATTATTTTGTGCATACTTTATAGGGAATATATATATATACTTTATATATGAATCAATGAATGCTAGTTGCAGAATTAAAAAATACTAAGGTAACTCATGCCTATGGCACTATAATGTTTGTTTTTTGTTTTTAACCTTTGTCACCAGCGCAAGCCCAGGTGAAAAGAGAAAAGAGGATAAAAGATGCAGGGGGAAAGGAGATATTTTAAGTTAAATTTGAATTAAAATTCGTATATACTTTACATGCATAACAAATACCATTGAATCATTTGTATATATTTTATATTCTTATGGCATTATTTATATTCTTTATCGGAGCTAAGACTGCGAGGCATCTACTTTTCCTCCTCTCTTTTTTTTTGGACAAGAGGTATCTACTTCATATTGTGCAACTATGGCATTCTTTGGTAGTTTAAACTTTGGTAATATAATGTATAAGAATAGCAAATGACTTGCTTATTCACTAGTCATAGCATTTTTTAGAACCTTATAATACACACTTTTACGGGAATTAAGCGTGTTTATGTCAATATCATGAATATATATACATATACCAAAATTATTTGTACTTTTCTTTATAATTAATTATTAATTATTTGAATTTTTTTCTAAGAAAAACCGATAAGATGATTATGATATATTTTAAAGTTTGGATCATATTCTATTAATTATGATCTTACTATATCGTGGTTTTATGCTCATACTTTGCTTAGTGGTTTTTGGAGATTCCACTTGGATTATGTGGTTTAGCTTTGGTTGAATATTTTGCCCCTTAAAAAAAATAATTCAAATATGTTAGAATGAGGCACTTTAAAATAATTTTATGTTGGTAAAAAAAATAAATATAGGTACATGTATGGATCTTTCATTTTAGGGTATTGATTTTTAATGTTTTCTACGTATTTTGGTTAAATTACTCTTAGAATTAATTTTAGTACTATTACTAGTAACATAATTAAAATAATTTTATGTTGTTAAAAAAAGAATGCAGGTTTATAGAAACAAAAATATGTGTATAGAAGTTATTGTAATGCTTAACGTTAGCAAATTTATCCATTCAAATTTTAACTGCCAAACACCTTGAAATTAGTCAATTCATAATATTAGTATTCAAACTTAGATTTTTCAAACACGTGTAAATTGAAAATAAACCAATTTTTAATTGTCAAATTTACAATCAATTAATTTAAAATGAATCAATTTATAATATTAGAAAATTTACGTAACCAAACAGTCCCTAAATAGATCCAAAGAATTTCTATTTAAAACGTTGCGGAATGAAACTTTAGCATCTTTTCATCTGTTAATTATATTGTGAAGGCTGGTGTCACTTGAGCTAGAATTTTTGTTGTGTTCAAATGCACTTGGTTGCAACAAAAGAAGTCCACAATTAATTGAGTACTAATCTGGCTAGACAAATTAAATAAACCTAGGTACATGTCCATATATAGCATCTTCTTGCAATATATTCCCCTCACTTGCACCCAAATCAAAAAAATAATTAACAATGATAAATTAAGAGTGATTCTATTTCCAATTTTAATAATACTTGATCTCACTCCCACTTTTCATTCGATCTTTGGATATCGAATAAGGGTTTGTTGTTTGGTCTTTGAGGGTTGAGTATAAGTGTGACAATACCTTACACGGCCCGTAAGCACCAAGTAATAGGCTTATACTCAATTCGCAAGAACCAAATAGCACGCCCTTACTCGGTACTCAAGAACCGAAGAAAGGGTGAGAGTGGAATCAAGTGTTATTGGGGAGGAAATAGAATTATACTAAATTAATGACAGATTTTATTAACACTATATAATGTTACATGTTTTTAATCTTTGGTTTTCAACTAATTTTTGTTGTGCCTATTTGAGTATAATCGGTAGGCCTGGCAATGGGTCGTGTACGGGTCAGTTTCGTATCGGGTGAAAAGTGCCTCCACCCGTACACATCCCGTTTAATAAACGGGTGAAAAATTTAAATTCATACACGACCCATTTAATTAATGAATGACACGACCCAATTCGTTTAACCCGTTCAAGATAAACGGTTCGATTCGGGTCGTATGCGAATAACATTTAGTAACCCACTAATAATTCAATTAAGTAATTTATATATATATATAAATTATATTCGGGTTACACGGGTTACAAACAGGTTTACACGACCCGAAATCGACTGGTATATATTATTACCGGGTTTTATTCGGGTCTCGCGAATGTACACGAAATCAACTCGTTTAATAAATAGGTTTGACGGGTCAACCCGATTATGACCCGCACCCGTTAAGGGTTCACCCAAACCCGGTAAATTCGTGTCGATTTCGTATCGTGTTATCGTGTCGTGTTATAAATTGTCGAGTTTAATAATTGGAAAGAAGTATATATCGGAGAAAGTGGAAAAGTAGTTGGGTAATTAGAGATAAAGTCGTCAGTTGATTTGAGTTATGAAATATTCAGCAGCAAACAGTACCAAATACCCAAAATATGCCCTGATAAATTAAGGGAAGTTGAGTTACATGAAGGTAATTGGGGCACTGTTCCACCCTCATTTCTCATTATATGCTTGGGGAGCCCTTTGCTAAACTCAGTTTACCATCTTATTAACTACTTTTACTTTTAAAATATTTATTTACTCCAAATATGTTTAGGACGATAGCATATGAACTTTGTTTACATGATCGAAACCAAAGTATATATATATATACATTTGACGTTCCACCGCATCATTGTTTAAAATTTCCAGCCATATTTGCCTTTTGTGATTGGACAGAGGGGAATGTTGGTTTGATTGCAAAGTAGACAATAGAAGCCATAGATAAGGAGAACAAATTAGTGACTTTCACTGTCTTTGGTGGAGATCTAATGAAGCTATATAAGGTTTTCAAGATGATTGTTCCAGTTATAGAAGAGGGAAAAGCCAATTATGTGAAATGGATCATGGAGTATGAAAAAGCAAATGAGAACGTGCCTTCACCAAATATACTCATGGATTTTGGAATTGCGATCACTAAAGCTAGCTCTTGACGCTCACTTTCTCAACTCTCTCAAGCCATAATTAATGTATCCAAAGGACCAAGTCAATTGATTTAATTGGTACTTATTTTTATGCACAAAAGCTTGTAGCATGAAGTTTATTTCTTCTAATAATATTGCTTATATCCAAATTTAAAGCCTAGCATGAGCAAATGATTTAATTAAGCTCGTAACCATAAAGTTCTTTAGTGCAACACTTATGAGTAACTTCAAAATCAAATTTCATTCTTTCATTTTCTTGAAAATCCTATACTATCACATGAACAAGATGGGGAATATAGACTACCAAGTAGCTGGAAAAACTCCAAACCTGAATTTCAAGGTTCGGGTGGGGTCCTTCCCACTGGTACACGCCCACTTGCTCAAATCAAATTTTATTAATTCTAAAAGCTAACAAAATGAAAATTTTAGTAAATTATTATACTCATTTTTAATTTTTTTGGAAGCCCATTATTTGTATTTGCGTTGATCGAGCTCCAAATCTTCTACAACCCAATACTTTCTACTTGGAGTAGAGATTGCATCTTTTAGTTCACATTTCCACTTTTTGCGAATTTGTCGATCTGAGCGATATCAAGCGTTTTATCCATTCCACTGGCCACGAGGAACCTGAAGAAATTCAATTAAAACAATACATAAACCATCGAGTCGAAGATATAAATAATTAAAGAAATGAGAGCAAGAAAATACTTGTCTCTGAGGAGTGTAGCCATGGATTGGCAGCCACCAGGCATAGTGGATTGCATATTAACAGCTATATTTGGGTTGTGAATACTTTGTCTCATATGTATCCACCCGTATTCTCCATTTTCTTCGTCCCAAACCTTAACCCTGTGGTTTTTTTATCAACAAAACAAATATAAATAAGTCGGTCCAAATTAACCGTTTAAGTATTCATTTTTGGGATTCTTAAATTAAGAGTCCAATTACGTACCTGTACATTTGAGCATCAATGGGAACCGGAGAGTCATTGGAGTCTACAAGGCAGCCTTCGCTCACCCAGCAGTCTCCACAAGAGTCCAACTCCCATCCTCTTATCAGTCCATCCTGAAATTAAATAAATGGGCTATTAATCTCAAATCGAAGTATAACAAAATTATTGCGAATTGAAAAGAACAAACTTCATATATAAATGTACCTGAATGTAGTTTTTGAATGACTCAATAGCTTCAATAGCAATAGACTTCGCATGCCTGGGCTCGGAGATGACGTTCATCCTCAATTCTACTGATTCTGATGGTTCTTCCAGATCTTTTATCAGACTTCCAATCCCTTCATTCGATCCCTCTAGCTTCATCCGCACCATTTCAATGATTATCTTCACCACCATATATGCACCTACATACAAATCAAATTAAAAAAAAATAGCTTATCAAATTCAATATTTAGAATAACGAATATACGATTTCATTAATTTCCCCGGCAAAAAGGAAAAAAAGATCCTGAACATTATTTTTTTTGTAAAGAGAAACTAACCATCATCAAGATAATGATTCTCCTTCAAAGCACCATGACCAGAAGTTTCCATCATGAGATGAGCTTCAATACCATCCTGATTAAGATGCACACCCTTATCAATAACATTCCGGTACCCGACCCGGTACAAGCAGTGGTGCCCGCCTCTATCCGTGATAAAGCGCGTGAGGGCCATGCTGGTGCGCGCATCGGTAACAATGGTTGTCCCCGGGTGCTCCTTAAGAACAATGGATGACATCAGCGCAATGAGCTTATCGCCGTTGATTGGGTTCCCTTCTTTATCGACTATGCCACTGCGATCCACATCGGTGTCGAACACGATGCCCAAATCGGCCTTGTTTTGGAGGACAGCAGCTCGTGTTAGAGACATGGCGGTCTTGTCCTCAGGGTTTGGGATGTGGTTGGGGAACATGCCGTCCGGGTTGAGGTGGAGGGACCCGAACGTGTCTGCGCCGAGTTTGTCTAGTACGGCCCATGTGAAGAAGCCTCCGGATCCATTTCCAGCATTTACTATTATCTGCATTTTTATCCCTTGATGAATAAAATTACTCAATTGGTTAACAAAATGAACAATTTTATTATCAAAGACAACAGTTGTACAAACAGCAGCCAATGCATCAAAGACAGGGAGAACCTGAAATCCTTGAAGAGGAGTGTCGTAATGCAACGGATGGTTCACTGTTTTCTTGATGATATCCTGGAGGTGCTTACAGTAAGTGCTCATAAAATCAACTCTTGTCGGAGTTGTTCGTAGCAGAGTTGACACCTTTGTGGTCCTGTTGGCATATCTACGAGCTGCTTCATTGCATATCTCCTCCACTTCCGGTGACGTTAGTCCACCTTTCTTTGTGAAAAATTTTAGACCATTACGCGTGTAAGGCAAATGAGACGCTGTCATCTAAAATGAAAGGAAGTTTATCATATAAGCACTTAAAATTTTAAAAGTAAGACACTGCCATCTAAAATTAAAGGAAGTTTATCACGTAAGCGCTTAAAATTTTTGAAGTAAGATGGAGAAACATAAATTTGGATTAAAAGAACTTACCATAATGGAAGCGTCGTATTCAAATGGAGGTAGCAATGTGCTCATAAAACAAGCAGGCGTGGTAGCAAGGCCCATATCGAACACCAAGCAACCTGCCCGAGCAAGACCTTCAAAAATGCCCACACTCAATGACCGGCCAGAGATTCTTGGATCCCTCCCCAGAGAAACCCGAACAGGCCCCTCCGGCAACCGACCTTCTCTCTCAAGCCCCTTTGTGACCCACTCCCCAAAGGACTGAGCAATAGCCTCCACCGCTGGTGGTGTCAGGTCCACGGTCCGCCCCTTCTCCCCCTTCACCGCCACTCCCCTAACGTCCGACCCGTTTTGCAGCCTCCTAATCCGGTCCATTTCCTCGTCCACATAAACCTCATTGTATTTTGTATTAGAAGAATTAGCAGATAGTTTAATGTTTTGTGAAGACAATGAGAATGGGAATTGTAGATTGTTGTTGAATTGTTTAGGAGTTTTTGTGAGTATTGGGAATGATGTTTTTGTGGGATTTTTGTGAAAAGAATGGGATGGTATTGAAGTGGAAGCCATTGATTCTTTTTTTGTGTGTGTGTGAAGTTTCGTTAAAATGGGGAATGGTTTTTGGACCAACCAAGAATGTGGGAGGGATAAGACAGACTATTTTTAACAAATTTATAACCTTACAATTTGAGCATCTGTATATCTTTTGGAGGGAAAAATATCTTTGAACAAACTTCCAAATGCCTAGAGTTTTTTGTTTTCTTTTTTCCTTTGTTTTGTCTAATTTATAGAGCTTCTTGTTCTCATTTTTCTCTTTTTATTTCTGGTGAGGGATTGTTCTCTTGTTTAGAATGTGGGGCAAACAGTATATTCTCTCTCATATGTGCCCTTGCTTCCAATTCTGTGAGGGTGTGAAAATGTGAAATTTGCACATTAAGCCCAACCAAAAAATCTATGTGACAATGAATTTTAAACGGGCCACGCCATGCTCGTGCTTAAATATCCCTTGTATCCCCAAGTTGTGGTTCAAAAGGGCCCAGGCTCACCACACCTGCAGAGTCCGAAGCTTGCATGTTTCTTTTATACTTTTATTTATTATTACTATTTTTTTTAGTACAAGTGATGAATATACAACATCACTCAACTTTTATAATATAAGCCAACAACGGTTGGACACCACGGTGGGCTAACCTGCTCTAAACCAAGCAATAACACAATGCGAAGGGATCCAAAAACAATCTATGTAAGTATAATTGAAGTCATGCACTACAAACAATAAGCAATTAAAATAACTAGGATAAAAAAAGAAAAACACTCACCAACAAATACAAGCAATTAGAGTGGTATCGGCTAAACTTGTCCCTAATCCACCAAGTGACTGCTTCTATTAATGATTGGATGAAAGAATAGACAAATACAAGCCTTAGTCTCTCCCTATGAGCTCTCCCAGAGAAAACCTCTCTAAACTCAACTCAAAAGGATTAATGTTCGCTCTCATTCTTAACTAGAAGAAATTAATCAAGTATTATACTTAATGGGTGTCTGGCCGTCCCACACATCGATGTCAAACTCCCTTAGATTGATATGCAAACCTGGAGAAAATTTGCTAGGGCACTTGAAAGTGGTGCATCGATCTCACCTCATCAAGGATCAATGGACTACTCATGACAGTCGGGAGCCAAATTTTCCACAACCACAATAATGGGTGGACCAACAAGAGGTAAAACAATGTCTTTTGCTGACATTGTAAGGTCAATATAGAGTTGGCACAAGAATAGGATATGGTCTGAGACATAATAAGATAACAATCAACCTCAGCTCTTATTACAGCACAAAAGGAACACCAATCCTGCTAGTTGATGGTTTACATCACATTATTAACATCAACGTTTTCCCTCTCTATCACATACATTACCAACATAACGTACATTACATATTAAAAGTTCAGCACAATAAACAGCAAGAATTTCAACCCACACACGTAACATTACCTTAACATTGTAGACCTCTACGGCCAGGAAGATTAATCCACTCAATTTGGATCTCAACTTCTCCACATTCAACGTTTCTCAGCCTATAGCACATGTCTTGAACGATTTTTCCATTTTCCCAAACAATGCAGCTCTCGTCAGCTAGACAATTTTCCCTATTCGGCTGAACTCGCTGAATTGTTGTACCATTTGGAAGGTCTTTCAATCCCATCTTCAAGCACTCTAGATATGGTTTAATGTCGATATCAGCATCGCCCATTTTGTCATCCACGGTGAATGTGTCTTTGTCATAAACTGTCTGAAAACATAACCAAACAAAATTAATTCATTGGGGTTACATAAGTCGCGCGACACATAATTGTTTTGTGCCCTCTCTTAAAAAAGAGATGAAATGCGAGTTTTCATGTTTTCCAGGCCAAATTAAAATGCTCAGTATCATGCCTAGTTTTGTTTATATCATTTTTCCAACGATTGTATCTACAGGGCATAAACCCTTGACCACGCCCCTCCCAAGCTTTGATATGTCAGCTAGCAGTACCGATGTTACTAATCTCATTCAGAAAATAAACTTAAATGTTTTCCATTATATATATATATATACAAGAAGAAGAAAAAAGGGATAAAAAAGTGAATCTTATTGCTTACAATGAACAACTGAAATCAAATAATTACTTACTAAATTGATTGGAGCATTGGGATCGATAACTGAAAGAGTCAATTCATCGTTCCACTCAGGATTGCAAGTGTCCTTCACGAGACGAGTTTTTAGTTTCTGCATTAGCAATTAATATACATATTTATTTAGAATTCGAATCAAATGACAGAATTAAGTCAAGCAACAACAAGACAATATACTCCATTATTTAACCTCTAGTTTGATTCTAATTTTCGACCAACCATTTATTTAAGATTAATTACAAAAAACATAACCCAGCTTAAAGAAATCATTGGGGGGTCGATTTACCAAATCAGATCAAATTGTTTTAGTTAATTACGCGTGCGAATTTTGAAGGGAGTACAAACAACTGATTGTGTATCAGCTTGTAACACTAACACATTAGAAAACCCAAAATTTTAAGTCAAATTAAGAGGTCCTTGTTCAATTTACGTAATCAAATAAAAGTTAGATTGGTGAGACTACAAACTTCATTTGGGAAAATCAAATCTATTCATCTATTACTGATTGATTTTGAGTTGGATACTCTAAATTTTAATAAAGTACCATATTTTAGGGATTGTTTGTTTTACACACTTAAATTTGAAAAAAAATTCAGATTTAAGTGGTGTGAAAGTTGTTTGTTTGACAAAAAAATTAAGTGGTTTATCACTTAAATCTGAAAATTTGCATCTAAAATTTTAAGTGGCAAGTTTGCCACTTAAATCTGAAAACTTAAAATTTTTCATTATAAAATACCTATTTTTTATCCTCATTAAAGCCCTAATCATGTAATCTAAATATATTAATAAGGGCAAAATTGTCATATTAAAAAAAATCAGATTTTAGATGTGTTATATTCAAACGAATAACATTTTTTTAAATACAAATTTTAGAAATAAACAAATAAATTTTAGTTTTAATTTTCAATTTTAAAATGTTTTACCAAACGTCAGTGAGTTTAGATACTCCAAACTTTAATGGAGTCACTTACTCAGGCTAGCTTAAGAGTCGCGTCACTCAATATAACTGTACCCTGTTAACTGATTTTAGGTTTTGAATAGTGCGACTAAAATAGAGATGTATATTTATAAACAAGAAATACAGAGAGAAAACAGACCTGTTGATCCATGGTGAGGATAACATAAGGATCACTGCTACGTGTATCACGAATTGCAAGGTTTATGCCTCTCCTCACTCTAACTTTCAGTAGACCTAACACCTTCTCCATCACTCCCAAGTTCCAAAGACTACTCTCTCTCTCTCTTTGTTTTTTTTTAAGTTGGATTATAGTTCCAGAGAGTACTTGAACAGAGATATATATTTTCTTTTTCTTTTTTCTGTTTCACAGTCACCCACTTTCTCTCTATCAATGGAAAAGTCTTCCCCAGTAGCAGTAGCAATTACTGACAATTTCTTGACCAATGATACAAACACTTAGCTCCGTTGATAGTAAAAATGGGATGAAAAAATAAATTTAGTAAATTTGTGTGAAAGATAAAAAATAAATTGAGAAATGTTGTTTTCTTTGATGTGTGGATATCTTCCATTTTTCTGTATTTTTGGTGGAAAAAAATTTCTTATCACACCAAAGTGAAAAAAAAAAATTATAAAAAAATTTAAAAATCAAGACGATATTACCTCTATTACACAATTTATTTTTTATCTTTTCATTAAAACTAACTTAATTTATTTTTATTTTCTACCTTAATTACAATTAAACGGAGCTTTAAAACTACATGACTTATTCGTTACATTAGTTTATAACCAAAGTTGCGTATATTATAATGTTTGCTTCATTAGATTATCATCACGAGTTCTTATATATAACAATGAATCAATGCCAATATGTGTTTTAAGGCTATCATGTTGATAACTTAACTAGATAAAAATATATAATATATATTAAGGTTATGTTTTATAACATAAAAAATAATAAGAAAAAATATTTATTTGTATGAAAAGTTAAGAAATAAATTGAATTATAAAAAAATTTAACTCTTACTTTTTGATTTTTTTCAAGAAAAAAAATTCACAAAAATTTAAAAATGATAAAAGACATGTAGTCATAAAAATGAGTTTGAGATTTACCACATATCTCGATTTATATTTTAACTTGTTGTACAAATAAATTAATTTTTCTACCATTTTTCATATTATTATCAAATGGAACCTTAATACTCATTTATTATGTTGCCTATACCCTAGGTCCATGACTCCACATTAAGCACATTCACAAGTTTTAAGCAATTAACCACTCGTAGTTAATTTGGCAACCACTTTACTTTCCAAAAAAAAAAATAGTATGCAACCACTCAAAATCTGTAACCATTAGACATTTCTAGTGGTAAGATGGATTAAAATATGTTGACGCGCTCTCAAAATTATGGTGACCTTTGTATTAGATTAATAATTGTAATAAAATGCAGGACATTTATTAAAATTGTTTTATTATAATTACCCATACTTATAAATTTGGTCCCACTTAACGAATCTCTTTCGATGCACATATTTAAACAAGCACGAAGCCTGTGCAATATAAGAAACCGCCGATTGATCCCTTAATCTTCGGTACAAACATCGCATATAGGCATATAGCCAGTGCACCCTCTTCAGGAATCTTCAGGGTTTTTTTTTCTGACTTTTTTCTGAAGGTTAAGGTGGTGTTTGGTTAATATTTCTAGACAAATTTTCTAGACAAGTTTTTAAAAATTTGGTGTTTGGTTGAATGTTTTGAGTTAGAATTTTTATGTTGAAAAGTGAATTTGGTTTTGTTTGACTTTTTTTCAACCAATGAAAAAAATGCATAAAAAATTTCAAAAAATAGTCACAATGAATCTTATTTTATAGATCTCGATGAGTAGATTTCAAATATATATTTTTTATTATTTTTTTATTTTTGGATTTAAAGTTATGGCGTTTTAAAAAAAATTAGAGAAAGAAAGTGTAGTGAAATAAATTTTGGGAAGTGTGAAAGTAGAGTTGATTTTAAATTGTGTTTTGAGAAAAAATTTTAAAATCTTGTTCAGAAATAGCAACCAAACACAACCTAAAGAGTCTTGTGTACATCATACGGTACATATGAGAATTGAGAGGTGCACAATTATAGGTATTTTCGGTTTCAGTGCTTGTTGCCGTCAATTTTGTAGACGTTATAGCTGTTATTAATTTAATCAATAGCAATATTAATTGTTTGGGTTCATTTGGGCATGTAATAAATGATATTAGAAAAATATTATATAATTCGGGATTTTATAAATGGTCTTTTTATCTGCCGTGGTGGTAATAGAGTCGCTCACTCCCTTACCACACAAACCAGTTATGCGCTAGACTCCCAATATTAGTTGGAGGAGGTGCCATTTCTTGTTGACGTCCCTCCAACAAGATTCTAATTCATAGGTGCTTTGGTTTGAGTTTCAAAAAAAAGATTTAGGAAAACTCAAATTTAAACCGATCTTAAAATTTTGATTTCGATTTTCAAATCTTCCAAACTCATACTCGAATTAAAAAAAAATTCGGTTTCGATTCATATATTTCTTTTTTTAAAAAAATAAAAAAATGGAAGGCAACAACTATTTTGATCAAGAAAAACAATAACTCTATGCTTGTTCTCATTTATATATTTTTGTCAAAAAAGTATTAACTTATATTTATAATATAGTTCATTTAGGAATATAAAATTTTATATGGTGAATTAATATTATTTTTGAGTTATATATGCAATTATTCATTTCGGTTCGGTTCGGACCTGAACCAAACATACTCAATTTCAGTTCGGTTAGGGTTTTTTTTTGGTTTTAACGGATCAAAACCATTCAATCTTTTTGATTCCTCAACACCCCTAGTGCACATTTTTATCTAGTATAGATATTGCATTATTGCATATAGCCAATGCATTATATTTCATTTTATAAAAAGGTAAAAAGTATAGTAGCAAAATTAATTAATTTTTGTGAGAAATTATAAAAAAAAATTACGTAATATGTTGAAATATACTGCATCTTATACTTATTTTTATGAATAGATGTCATATATCATCCTTTACTTTTTGTAAAAAAAAAATCTTCTTAACCACCCATCCATATAAAAAGCCAAAAACCAATAGAGTATCCCACTACATAAATCAACTCATCTTCAACTTCTCTCAAAAATTAATTATTTTCCTACCATTTTTCATATTATTATCAAAAGAAAAAAAAACCCTTTCTAACTTCGAAAAGGGATTCATTCTTTAATTATACAATGAATTTTCCCTTTTGAAAGAGTAAATGATTGAATTTTTTGATAAAATTTGGTGGGAATGATCTCTAAAAAGAGTAGATCAATTCCACTAAATTTCATCAAAAAAATTATTGGGGAAGTGGGTGAACTAAAGATTGATATATGTGAGTGCATTTCTAGCCATTAAAATTTTAGAATTTTAAATCACCCACCTCTCGATATAATTTTTTTATGAAATTTAGTGTAGTTGGTATACTTATCATGAAAATCATTCCCACCAAATTTATTGAAAAATTCAATCATTTAGTCACTCAAAAAAAGAAGTTTGTTATTTACTTAAAAGAATGAAACCTTTTTATGGAGTCTGATTCTCTATATAGAGAGGAAGAATGATATCATAATTGTGGTGGGGAAATATTTAATTATGTTAATAATTGTAGTTAGTTCATTGAGTTTCTAAATTATAGGTAAATAAGATTTTATGAATTGTGGTTGAAGTATGCTAGAGTTACTTTTGTATTTAGTCAACTGAGGAATTTAAGTTCCAATCCTAATAATCCACTTCAACCCCAACCCAACAAGCACCAAAATTCCAAACCCACTCACCAAAATCCGATCTACAGAAACTAACTAATTGAAGAGCTTATCACGCTTTCTTTAAAACATTTAAGGAGATGGGTATGGGATTAAGAGAGAGTATGAAATTCAATTGAATTATTCTTACGCGAGAGCGGGGTTAGAAATATCATAAAGGAAAAGTTGGAAGTAACTCCAAATTTCAAGCCTAACAATATTAGCACCGACGTCAAGAGAGAGTATAGGATTCAGTTAAATTATTCTCAAGCATGGCAGATTAAATAAATTGCAAGGGAAGAGCTTCAAGGACTTTTAAAGAGGCGTATAGCCAATTACCTTTGTTCTACGAGAAAATAATGGGAAGGGGATAGTGATGCAACTTTTTGATTCCATAATCATATTATGCAGTAGTCATATTACAAGGTATATTATTTAAACTTTTTGATTTTACAAAGTCATCAAACACTTAATATAACTATTTTACAAAAACAATTCCATAATATGTCTTTTGAGAGTCATATTACGCAGTAGTCATATTACAAGGTATGTTATCTAAACTTCTTAATTTTATGAAGTCATCAAATACTTAATATAATTGTTTCACAAAAATAAATTCCATAATATGTATTATGGCAGTCATGTTACTTATTATTATTTTTTATAGAATTCAAATATGTAATATGTCTAATATATGTACATTATAATTTGTTTGAATTTTATTAAGGATAATTATTGTTTGTTAAGGATAATATATGGAAATCTTTAACAATGTTATCTCTAATTTATTTGACTTAAAGTTTGAAATTAATTTTAAAATTTTAAAAAGTGGATATGGTTATCTTAATTTCTGTTAGTTTAGATTTTAAAAGTCATTTAATTTTAACAAAATGAAAAAAAGGAAAAATTTGAAAAAATGAAAAATAAATAAAATATATATAAAATCAATAATTAAATAACAAATTAATAATTATCCAAAATATTGGGCCAATAACTAATTAATCAAACAAAATGAATTAAATGCAAACTCCTCAAACAAAATGCTATTAAATGCAACCTATGTCCAAGTGGGTGTAAAGCCCAAATTTTATAAAGAACATGGATGTTATTAATTTATTACTAAAATCAATAGCACACGTATTAATATAAATAAATATAGACGATAAGAATAAAATACAAACTTTTTTAATCAAAACTATTTTTTTTGCTAACTTTACATTATTATAAACAAAAATGGTCATTTATTATTATTTTTAATTTTTAAAATTTAAAATCCAATAAGGTAACATTCACATTCTTTCCGGTCAAACAAAATTAAAACTTACTTTAAATACTAAACACTAGTCATTTATGAAATATTTATGAGGTTGGAAATATACAATATAGATAATTAGAAACGCATATTAGGAAACAACAATCGTTTGCAATATTTTTCATAAATTCATATTTTTGTAGTTAAACTCATAAATTTCACTACCATTCATATTTTTCCATTAAATTTGTAATTTTTTGACATACAATAAAATTTGTAAATTTCACTTCAAGGTTGCAATTTATATTCTTGCTATTAAATTTGCAAATTTAACATAAAATTTTATTGCAAATGTATAGTGAAATTTGTAATTTTTACTTTAAGTTTGTGGTGAAACTTTCAAAATTTCAACAATAGTTTTGTAACTAAATTTTCAAAAATTAATTTGTATTTTGTGTAGAATTTTGGTGTTTTCCAATGAATCCAATAAAGATAAAAAAAAAATGCATTAGTAAACATTTCTTGTTAGAAAATATTTTAAATCTACAATATATATGTTCTAATATATATTGACATGGCTGCGTATGTCAAATGTTAATGCAATTAATTCTAATTTTACCCTTATCATTTTTATGGTAATAAATGTTGTCTTTATTGTATTAAAATATTTTATCATAGACCTCTTGTGAAAATGTGACCAGATAAGGATTTTTTTTCTCCCATTTTCCCCATTAATATGATAACTAATATTATATAGGTTTTTGAATTTTTTTTATTTTTTTTTTAGATGAAAGAAAGAATGATATATTAATTATAGGTAGGTTCCTTCGGTAACTCTTATACCCAATCTAACAGTTCGTCTTTCCTGATGTGTGATTGTTCTTCACTTAGCTCTAATGGCTTTAAGGAGAATAATTACATTAATTGTGGTTTGGGTTTCCTCCTAGAAAGAAAATGTGTGTGAGCAAGTGTAAGAGATAATGAGAATTGGATCTCTTAGGTGTGGGTTTTCCCTTCTTATTTACACGTATATGATAGGGTTACATTAGAGTTTTGAATGTTAAGAAATTATTATAAAACATAAATTTGATCACTACTTCAAGATTGCAGGTGTTCCTAACCATATTTACATTAACTAAAGTAGTTATATTTTATCATCTATCTTTCAGTTCAGCTAATTTGTCTTTGTTATACATGAATGGTTTACAATCGTACATAAATAGTTCACACTCATATGGTTCGATTTAACGGTAAGACTTGATCGGCTAAAAGATAGCTCTCACAGTTTTATAAACGTTGTTAGCAGACTGATTGTTAGTTCGGGCACCGAACCGGAGCCTTGACAAAAAGCCAATATTTAAAATTTACCACAATAAAACAAACCGAACCCCCCAAAATTGCTGAAGAACGAAAAATATCATGAATGACGGTGCTAATAACTACCTAACTATCCTGACCTCCGGAGAGCAATTAATCACAATGAAGCAGTCATGAAATATTTTAATAACATACAATTGTATATAGTAAAGTGATTAAACAATTTTATTAATTAATAGTATAGTTTTATTTAATAAATAATTAATAGTATGGTTTTATTTTATTTTATTTTTTTGAAACAATAGTATAGTTTTATTTAATAAAAGGAAAGATGGAGAAAGGTGACGAATCGGTTGAGGATGATGTTCGGCGGAATTTACCAGGCTATTCCCAGCCCAACACCAACCATCCCGTACACGCACGTTTATTTAATACTGATATTTAGAGGCGGAGAGCAATTCACAATAAGTTGAAATCAAAAACCCTAAGGTTGTGTTTGGTTGATTACTAGTTTTTTTTTTCCTCAAAATTTTAAAAACTCAACTCAAAATCAATTCTACTTTCACACTTTTCAAAATTTATTTCACTATACTTTCTCTCTCTAATTTTTTTTTAAAACGCCATAACTTTAAATCCAAAAATCAAAAAATAATAAAAAAAATATATATTTGAAACTTACTCATCGAGATCTATAAAATAAGATCCATTGTGACTATTTTTTGAAATTTTTTATGCATTTTTTTCATTGGTTGGAAAAAGTCAAACAAACCAAATTCACTTTTCAATATAAAAACTATAACTCAAAACATTCAACCAAACACCAAATTTTTAAAAACTTATCTAGAAAACTTGTCTAGAAACATTAACCAAACACAACCTAACTACCTATTTTTTCCCCTTTATATCCTCAATACAAATTACCCTAATATAAAAAAGGGGCTCTCAATATCACCACGCGTTCTCTCATCCTTAACCCAATCCCTACCCTCTTCTTCCGCCCCTCTCTCTATCACAACCCTAATTTTATCTCTCTCTCTCTCTCTCTCTCTCTCTCTTCACAATTCAATTCAGTTAGATTAGATTGTGAATGGTGGAAATCTTGAGCAATTGGTTAATGATCTCCCCCTTCCCTCCAAGGGGGATCTCCGTATCATCCTCTTTCTCCTTCGGTTCCTGCAAAGAAGGCTGGTACTTCCGCTGCCTCGGCGTCGACCCCTGAGTTCATCCTTCTTTGCGCCTTCTCCTCCACCGCCTTCTCTCTCTAGAATATTCCATTTCTCTTTCTCTCTATCTCTTCTTTGTCCTTGAATATTTATATTTTATTGATTTGATTCCCGTAAGAATGTTGCTGTACAAGCAGAAGAAGAATCATGCCGGTAAGGGCAACCGATTGTTGATAAGTATTACCGTCCTAGGTAGCGCCGGTCCGATCCGATTCGTCGTTAACGAAGAGGAACTCGTCGCGGCTGTTATTGATACCGCGCTAAAATCGTACGCTCGCGAGGGCCGATTGCCGGTTCTCGGCTCAGATCTCAATAATTTCGTCCTTTACTGCCCCAATGCCGGTACTGAAGGTAATTAATTAAAATATTGAAATCAATTTCTCAGAATTTTATGCAGCATATGAGCAATTTAGGTTATGTATGATTAGTTAAACGAACGTATGATTAACGTAAACCTGTAATTTAGGTTACATATTGAATTGAATTTCCTATTATGGCAAATTTTTAAAACCATCGACATATGAGCGAATGATTGATGTATATTAATAATTTAGATTTAGATTTAGATTATATATGTTATACGATTAATTGAATTGAATTTTTGGATTGTAAAATAAGTTTCCCAACCTTATACCAGAATTTCGTTATAATATGAACGAATAATTGATGTATGTCAGGGATTTAGGTTATATATGATCAATGGAAATGAATTTTGTATTGTATTGTAGCGAATCCATATTATGAAATCAATTCATCGACATTATTTCAGAACTTTTTTTATCCTATGAACGAGTGATTGATGTTTGTCAGTGATTTAGGTTATACGTATGAATAAAATTGAATTTTTTGTGATTGTAGCTTTGAGTCCATGGGAAACAATTGGATCGCTGGGGGTAAGGAATTTCATGTTGTGCAAGAAGCCGCAGGTAGAGAATAATGGCGATGGCATAGACGAAGGGAAATCGGTGCCGATTGGGCGCAAGAGTTCAAACAGTTGGAAGGCATGGTTCAACAAATCACTCAATCTTAAGATTTCGTCTCATTGATTCGAGTTGGATTTTAGGGATAATTTCTTTGTTATTTGGGAAATATCGATCTTATTTTGCCCGTTTGATTTGCATTTTGTTTAGTTTTGTTTATTTTTATTTGTTTTGTTTTGAGTCGCTTCTTGATAGATGGAAATCCTTCAAGACGAATAAAAGTGTACAATAATTTGAGTTTTGTTTTCGTTTTCGTTTAACTTTCTTTCGAAATAAGATCGATAAATTTCGTTTCTTTCTTGTGCTGATTGTGTTTGGTTTGATCCTGGTTACATTCGTTAAAAATTGTCGAAGAATGTTTGATGCTACGATAAAAAGTAATGCATTTGTCATCTGTTAAATTTTGATTGACAAACTTAATTTAAAGGTAAAAAGTTTTCAGTGTTTATTAGTCGAGTGATTTGATAAAATATATGTAAAAATTAATAAAAGATCGAAGACATTTTATTTATATATAATTATGGAGTGCATTTAACAAGCACTTTTTTTTTTTAATTTTTCACAAAAATCAAATACATTACATAAACTGATTGATTATGCTAGTTCTCATGTTTGCACGTGCATTGGCGTCTTTTTTGGGTGGTGATGTTGGCACCCCCAAAATCTCTTGAAAACACTTCCACTTTAATTCGGTCATTCGCAACCGAATAACGTATACGTTATTCGGTTGTGAAGGACCGAATACAAAATTGCAAAACTTTGAAAAAACTTGAAAATGCCTTACTCGGTTGTCAAGAACCGAGTATAAAATTTAAAAAAACTTGAAAATGCCTTATTCGGTTGTTAAGAACCGAGTATATAGACTTATATTCGGTCCTCAACAACCGAATAATAGACACTTTACTCGGTTGCGAATGATCGAATTAAAGTGGGAGTGTTACCAAGTGTTTTTGGGGGTGCCAACATCACCACCCTCTTTTTTAGTTTTGGCATTAACAAATGTTATTAATTTTCCAATTTAATGAGTAACTCAAAATGGTTGATATACTTTTAAATGTTTTAATGACAACTTTATCTAACAGTAGTACACGCTAATGGTGTAATTGTCTCTATTTTATTTGGTACATTAGGCATGGATCTCCATTTGGAAGTTAAAATGATCTTATCATTTAATTGTTAATTTCATTATAATTTATTTATTTTCGTGGAGACGGTTTGTGGTCGAACAGAATGATCTTCACGGTTACCTTTGGATTAAAATAATTATTTGACTTTATATACATATTTTTATTTATTTATTTGACAAAACTTTTTATACATATTTTAGGATACCTTTTTAATGCATTTAGGTAACATATGTATTTTTTTACATATTTCTTAATGTAATAAAAACAGTTTTTTTAAGTAATAAAATATTATTTTAAAATATAATGCTTGTTTAATTTTTTTTTTACTATTTTTAAGTGATTTAATGCTAAAATTTAATCCCCACAATAGAGCGTGAAAAATAAGAACAGAAGCTGAACATTGGGCATGGACGTGAAAGCAAAAAGGTGATGTTACTAATTGTTTTTTGTAACATGGGAAAAAAAATTGAAGTCACTCTCGAAGAAGAACCACAAAGCTCATGGGACTTTAATGGGCATGGCGCATTAGCACTACCACATTCATATTCATTTTTGCTTTACTTTTTAACTAATAAATTTGATATTTTGTTTCACTATTTTTTAAATTGTAGACTTTATTTGATATTAACATGAAAAATAATAAAAAATATATTTGATTTGGATAAGAAATTGGACAATGAGTTGAGATATGTAATTATATATTCTCTATATCATGCTCATTTTTATAAATAGATGTTATTCATCTTTCATTATTTTTTGTGAATTTTTTTTTTCCTCAACCACTAAAAAAAATTCATGAAAAAAGCCACAAAATAAGAGTATATCTCATCACATGTTACAACTTCTCACAAAAATTAACTATTTTAAATTATTTTTTTCATATTGTTATTGAACGACCCTTAGATTCTTAATTATTTCATGTTAAAGACAAAATATAAGAATCTTAATATACAAAGAATGCACAACATGCATTAAATAATACACAAATTCTCACACAATACTTAATATTTTCTATTTATAGCATATTTAACCTGTGACTTAAAGGCACAATAAATATGAGGCGAGAATAAGTGTGACTTAAAGGCCCAATAAATATGAGGCGAGAATAAGTATCTTGAATGTTACTTTATTCCTATAAAGCATGGACACAATGATAGGCCACGATGCAAACCAAAACCAAACCTGAAATATGTGGACTCATGTGTAAGACTGTGAAATGGAATGCAAGAAGGGAGTTAGTGGGTAGTGAGAGAAAAGTGAGTTAGAGTAATTTATGACAGGTGAATAAGGCTCATCAAGTAATGGGATAATTAGTGGGAATTGAAGCTTTAGTGGAGAAAAAGTAGGAGTTTTAGTTAAGTAAGTTGTGTATTTATATGGTATGTTATGTTGGTAATATTATCTTCTGAATTTTGTTGCTTTCTCACTCATTAATTCATTTTTAAATCCTTTGATTTTCTATAAGTGTCTAACAATTGGTATCAGAGGGATGGCTCAAGCCACTCATGAAAAGAAGATTGAGAGTTTATAAATGAATGTTCGTGAATTGACCGACAAAATTCATGGCCTCCACGCTACTGCCCAAAACATCAACCATCACCTTGACGGCCTTTATAATTTTGTACGGGAACTCACATCCTCAATCAACAATTTGCACTTGTTGACCTTATAGTCACTAATCTTGTTTTGATAATAACAATAACGTTAATCATGTGTAATTTAACTAAGTTGATGTTTGAAGTTATAACCACATTAAATTGATCACACGTAGACAAAATCGAAAAGTCGGAATAAAGATTATTCACCTACAAAGTTGTGCGATATCAATATCTCACACCTCACACAACTACTATGATCAATGCTCTATTAATGGCACTTCTATGAAGAACAATGAGCCAAGGAAGAAAAGAAACGAAGATACAAACAAAGCTCTCGAAGACTCGTTATATTTGAGTGAGTGCTTTCGTTTCCTTTGTAAAGATTCATGTTTGATTCTTAATATAGCTCATGTACTTTGTTTTTACACAACTTGATTGATCAAAACAAAGTTTCTTCAAGATCTTTTCAAAACATTCCTTTTGGCAAAAATCGCTTTTCGTTTAATTCGTTTTAAATTCTAAGTGATCATATTTGGAACTCTAACAAAACTAGGTGTCTTTGGAACCTATATTTTACTTTCCCTAAACATTAAAATTGGTTTTAGAGCTTATTTATAAAAGTGTAAAAAATTGCATTTTTGGCCTGCCAGACAATGCTCATCAGTCGACTGATGAGCAATGCTCAGTCGACTGATGGCCACTCAGTCGACTGATGACCCTTGTGTTGACCTTAAAGTCAATTAATCTTATTTTGATAATTACAATAAGTTAATAAAGTATTATTTAACTCGGTTGTTCCAATGATGATAGCCATTTTAACCGATATACCTTCCGACCAAGTGTAACTTCAAACCGAAGCAATCAAAATCTCACACAAGCTTTACAAACGCCTCTACTCACAAGAAATGAACTCAAGTGATATACATGTGCTAAACAAAGCCAAGAAAAAATCTAAATCACCAAGCAAGTGAAGATATGCACAAGAATGATCTCCACATGTTCTACAAGTTATCAAAACCAAGAAAGGATCAAGAACATCAAACAAGTAAAGATACGCACAAGAAAATCAAGCATCACGAAGACTCGAATTATCATTAAATTGAGTGAGTGCTTAGATTTTATGTAAAGATACTTTATTGATCAAATCCCTATAGCTCAAACATATTCTTACATCTTTTAAAGATTGATTCAAATTAGCTTGAAATTGAATTTATTTGAAAAATATCATTTTACAAAAACCGAGTTTCAAAATAAATTCATATTAATTTTAAATGATCATATTTTAAGCTATAATAAAAATAGGTATCTTAGAAACATATCTTTGAAGTTCAAAAACCATTAGAATTTTATTTGGAACTAAATTATTAAATTGCAAAAATATTTTTATTTTTACATTTGAAATTCGCTCAATTTTTGTCCAGTTTTGATCTAACGGTAAGTTGGAGGGCTTCCCGAACACCAATCATTTTGAAATTTTTACAGTAGTTAGACAACATCTCTTGACAATTTTGACTAAAATTTGAGCATGATCCAACGGTCTAATTGGGAGAAATTAACAAAAAAAATTTGAATTTTTTTGTCAAAACTAGCTGTTGGAAAGTTTGAAAATGTATACCTTGGAGCCAAAACCTCTCTGAATCATCCCCAACGGCCATATGGTTTTGCAAGCTATATATATGATGTCTTAGACATGTTTTAACACACTTGAATCATTCTACAAACTTATTTTACATATATACAAAGTTATTCAAGTATTCAATTCATCTTATTGATCAAATTCTTCATTTTTGAGCTATATACTTTGATCAATTTTGATATCTCTTAATGTGAGCTTCATTTGTATTTTGTTATACGCAAGAGAGATATTGTACATTGGTGTTAGCCACCAAAACTTATTCAAATCATATTTGTGAGAGGTGTATCTCATATAATAGCAAGAGGGATTTCTTGTGAGAGTATTGAGGGTGTTTCAATACTTGTAAGAGTGTGTGAGAAGAATACACTTGTAGAGGTTTGATCTTCACCCGGAAGGAGATCGGTTATAGTGGAAATTCTCGAGGAACTAACCGAGCGCGGAGTATGAGAACAAGCCGAACCGTGTGGACAAAAAATCTTCGACTTCGATCGGTTCAATCTTTTTATCTCTTCCTTTATTATATTATGCTATTTATTCATTGTGTTTGGAATTAACTTTGTTCTTGATTGCTTGATAAATATAGACATCAAATATTTTTAAAAATTCGATTAAGTTTTAAAAACCCTATTCACCCCCCCCCCTCCTCTAGGGTATTTTCCAACCTACACCTTGCTCAGTCGACTGATGGTCCAAAAACTAGCCGTTGAATTTCTGATTTTTTACCATTTTTAGCACCAAACTTCTACCAACTCCCTCCAAACGGCCATATTTTGTCCTAGACTATATATACACCATCTAAGACATATTTAAACTCTCTTGAATCATTCCTACACCATTCTCTTCATTAACATTCAATATTCAAATATTCAAGAACATTGCTTTTGATCAATCATAATTATTTGAAGCTAGAAATTATTGATCAAACTTGATATCTCTTAGTGTGAGCTTAAATTGTAATCTTCATACACTTGAGAGCTATTGTACATTGGTGTTAGTCACCAAATCTTTTCCTTCAAATATTAAAAGAGGTTTGTCTTTTAAAATAGCAAGAGTTGTTTCTTGTGTGAGTATTGAGAGTGATTCAATACTTGTAAAAGTGTGTGAGAAGAATACATTTGTAGAGGTTTAATCTTCACTCGGAAGAAGATTGATTATAGTGGAAATTCTCGGAGAACTAATCGAGCGCGAAAGTAGGGGCTAACAAGCGAACCGTGTGGATAAAAAGGCTTTGACTTCTATCGTTTTAATCTTTCTATCTCTAGCTCTATTATATTGTGTTATTTCTTTGATGTGATTGGAATTACCTTTGTATCTTGATTGCTTGATTGATATTGACATTAAATATTTTTAAAACGATTTTAAAAATCCGATTAAATTTTAAAAACTCTATTCACCCCTCCCCCCCCATCTAGGGTATTTTTCGACCTACAGCACTCATCGTGGAATGCCCCGACCACCTCACACATGCAACATACATTTGTCAACCAAACTGTGCTGCCAAATGAAATTGGCAAAAGTACTAACATTCATCAATTCCAACCACGGTACACAAAAATGGACTTCCAAGATACTATGGAACCGATCCAACCGAATGGCTTCACCGAGAAACCCAATTCTTTCAGTATCAAAACACCCCCGACGACCAACGAGTGCTACTAGCATCATTACACTTAGAAGGCAAAGCCAATCAATGGTTACAGTGGCTACAGAAAAAATACGAGGCGAAAAACTCCATAATCACTTGGCAAGTATTTGACCAAGAGTTATTAGCCCGATTTGTCCCAACAGAGTATGAAGATTTTAATGAAACACTATAAAAAATTAAGCAGACAGGAAGCCTTCGAAATTACCAACGTGAGTTTGAGCGACTAGCTAACCACATGACTGGTTGGCCGCAAAAGGCATTAATTGGAACTTTCTTGGGTGGCTTTAAGGATGAAATTTTAAGCAAAATTCAAATGTTCAAACCCAAAACTCTTCGAGAGCCATCGAATTGGTTAGGATGCGAGTAGAGCGGTTTGTTCGTCAGCGTCGCTTTAATCGATCGATAACATCAATTAACCCACGACCAACTGTGACCCCTATGGATGATTCAACAACTCGCACACCCAAAAACCCAATAATAAGGAAATTATCGGCAAATGAAATCCAACGCCGGCCCGAAAAATGATTGTGTTTTTATTATGACGAGCGGTTCACTCCAAACCACAATTGTCGAGCACTGTGAGAATCCCGACATGACCCCCCCACTGTCTTTTAAGCGCGTTTGTAGTGGAAAATAATTTTAGAGTCGCTTATAAATACCCGCCTAAATAAGCAGGTGTTAACGGATGCTGTACTAAATTAACAACAGATAAACAAGTGATTTGAACCAGTAATAAACACAAAAGCAGGGGAATCTAATAAAATTTCGGCATGAAGTATTTGCAAATACTAATAAATCCACCCTGTTTAATAAACCAAAACATCACAAGGGAATGGAATATGTCTCTATCTGATTACAACGCAACATAATTAGTCCAACACGCAAATACAAATCATGGTTCAACTACAAACCGAAATCAAATTAAAGTACAAGTTCAAAATTAAAAACTAATACAACCATAGATATTACAAAGTCTCTCATGGGGGTGGGGGGTTTCTTTGTTTGTAAGATTAAAGGAGAGACTTAGACCTCCCTTAATTTATTTATTTTTAAAAAAGTCTCTCAACTTCATTAGAAATAACTTATAATACAAAAATCGGGCCTGGTTCACGACCTCTACCCATACCAAAAATCTAAAACCCATAAAGGCATCAGAGTGGCTCTAAGACAAACTCGGGCCTGGTTCACGACCTCTACCCATACCACGAGGTATACCTGAAATATAGATGAGGAAATGAGCCAAAACTGGCCCAGTGGGAACTAAAGGGAAAGGGAAATGCAATGCATATACATGCTATGGTATAAAAACTTATAATTTTCATTGTTGACAAAGATTCCCATGTTATGCAAATTAATAAGAAAAACCGTTCATTTGTCACAATTTATGTCAATTTGATGACAACGCAAATCTCACTCGATAACAATATGAACTTCAATCCACCTCATCCTCCTCCTCGACCTAATACCAGTACTAGACGGACTATACTACTCACAGACGCACCCCATCTTTCCATGGGTCAGGGCACTGGTAACCGGATTTTACGGCACCTCATCTTTCAATAGGTCTATGCAATAATATCAACACAAGCATTTCTATACCGGTGCTTTTCGGTTCCAACAACCTTGTAACCTCACCGCGATATATTTAATTTGTCAAAACATTTATCCAAAGATTGTCATATATATTAAAAAGCTTAACGAGGTTATACAATTTGATAATCAACTCAGGTGTACAAATCAACCAATTGGAAAATCAGGATTTTATTATACGTATAATGAATCACAATGGCATATCGTTATAACCATGATAATTATACAGTCTCGTAAGCTAAATGTTGAAAAGAAATCACTAGGCAATTTAGAAACATTATCAAACCTTGAGTGCATGTCTAGTAACAATTTTAAAAGTGAATTAAAAGTGTTTAGTGTTTTGGAAATTCATAAATTTAAGCATAAATAGGAAGTATTAAACATGCACTCAATGTTTCTATGCATTTCGGTACCAAATTTTTTGTTTAATATAAAACTAATACATGCAGGACAATTAGCTCACATACTCATCAAACAAAACCAACATACTATTATCAAGAACAAAGCTCAGATGTCAAAATCTATGGCTATACAATGTGCATGCAAGAGAAAATATGAATTTAGTACCGAAACTCTAGTGCTTTCAACCCAATCAACATAAAACTTTCAAAAATCAAGGAGAATATGGGAGTTCCCACATGGAAAGCTAGAAGAACAGAGTTTGGTGGCTTGGTTTTAGCTCCTAGAATCTCCCAAATCCCACATGCAAGCCCTAAAATAGGTAGAGAATGCAAAGGATATGAAAAATCTACGATTTCGGTAAGAAAAACTCAATTTGGAGCCATGAATCCTTTAAAAGCCATGAAAAATCACCTCTTTCTCTTTAGAATAACTCTCAGTTTTCTCTCCCATGAAAATGGACTGAAATGAAGGAGAAATGGTTTTAAAATGGGTCAAAATGGTCAATTTCGTTAAAAATAATGTGATAATTTTTACATTACAGACCGGTTTGGGAAAAGTGGAGATCGGTCCGGCGCCAAAAAAACTTGAAGATTTAGGACTGCAGACCGGTCTGCCAAATTGCCATACCGGTCCGGCACCAAAGTTTTAAACTGCGGATCGATCTGTCAAATGTCATACCGGTTCGGAGCCAACTTGGACTGGGAGATTAACTTGAAACTGATGAATTAAATACACGGGTGTTACACGCTAGTACGTTTTTCATAAAAAACGGACAAAAGTGTGTTGTGGCTTTTTGGGTTACAACACAATCTGTGCAACTAGAGTTAGTTCGAGAACTATGTTACAATGTGGAAAAGTGTTAAGTACCCACATTGCCCTTTCGGCTTCTAAATGAACATGCTCGATTTCATATTTTTAATATTTTTCCTACTATTTTGGCCAAAATATACATGCGTATCAATTTTATTAGCATACTGGAGTGAGGGTATGATTTATGAAACAAACTGGGCAGAAATTACCAAAGACCGATTGGAATCTACATAAAATCGATCGGTCATGCATGAAAAACCAATCGGGCTTCCTTCAACAGTGTACTATTTTCCATTTTCAGGTGCAAGGGAGCATGCTAAGGTTGATTTTATGCAATATACAAGTTATTGGTACAATTCGAATTACTTAACATATATGCAATATCTAACATTTACAGGTTATGTACATTCATGAGAGGCAATTAAATAAATTCAAAGAGATTTAACAGAATACCTTATTGTGAAGACAAGATTTTGTTTCGATTAATATTGAAAATGTATTACAAACTAGTCTAAGAATTTCGAATACAGAACTATAAGCCTATTACAGAATCTTTACTCGCGTATCTACGATATTACATTATGTTCCTTTTTTTATATCTAGTTCTTATTTATCTTTCAAGCATTTGCTCTTCTCTCCCTTGTGGTTCTCTGATCCGGGATCTTCTCTGGGCTCTCTCCACTCTCTGTCTCTCTTTGGAGGCTCCTCATTTAATCTATTCAGCTTTGGCTGATATAGTGGTGGAATGAACTTTCGGCGTCAAAGACTGATTGAAGTGGTGTGAAAGCCGAACTGTGCCCACGTGTACTGATCCGTTCCTTTAATAAACCGATTCGATGCTTGGAAAAATCGACTAACTTAAGCCGAAACTGACTCATGAAGCAAGAAAATCGATCCAGGTAAGTAAAGACCGATCGGTCTATATATATAATCGGTCGGCCACTATGTGAGCCCGGTCAGACTTTTGTTTTCTGACTCATTTCACTTGGAATGTGGGCCTTATGTGTCTTTCTAGCGTCATCGAAGTCCAATATGCCATTTTTGGGTGCTGTCAATTTGATGTCTCGTTAGTCCAATTCTATTTTATCAGAAAACGACAACCTCATCCTCTAAGGGTCGTAAAATGAGGTGTCCACTGAAGCCCCTCGGCATTTGTACATTTTGCAAAAGTGTGCAACGTCGAGAAAATGAAAGTCGGGGTAAGATACGCATTTTGCAACTTTTATTCATTGATTCGGCTTTCAAAAATCCAAACATTTAGCGGCTGCCAAGTGAAGAGCATGAAGAAACATGCAATGCCGATTGGATCCCTTGGACGACCGATTCGGTCAAGTCATAAATTGATTAGTCTATTTATCGAAAGACCGACTAGGTAGCTGTAAATACATAATTTCTACTTCAAGATCCAGACAACCATCTCTGCATTAATGCCATGCCTTCGACACGGGTGTGTATTACCCTTGCTCTTTTTTGGTTATTTTTTTGCATTTTTCTTAGTAGTGATATATATATGTGTGTGTGTGCAAATACTTGTGTTTAGATATAAATGAGGAAAACTTATTACATGTGTTAAAAATGACACAAATATTGATGTTTGATTGTGATATATTATATTAGTTGTAAAATTATGTAATTGTTCATAAAAGACATGTTAGTAAATAAAACAAGTTAGACATATTGATAATAACAATAATGATAGTGACTTACCACTTGGGCAATCAAGAGGTCTTACCGCTTGGTAGACAGGGGATTCGTCATTTGGGCAGTAAGAAAGATTTTACCATTTTGGTAGATAGGAGTTTTGCCATTTTGGGAAACATGTTGTTTTACCATTTTGGGAGATGGGGTGTTCGTCTTGCCTTTTCAAGAGACGGAACCCAATGCAATGTTTAATATGCAATTGATAAATAAAATGGGCGCGGAGCCCGATACAGTGTTTTGATGTGCATATGATCGAAAAAAATTGGCTATAAAGCCCGATGCAGTGTTTTGATATGCATATGGTGGATGCAGTGTTTGACTTGTAAGATTGAATCTAAAATGCTAAAAAGGCGATGCAGTGTATGACTTGCGAAGTAGATTAATTATGGCACAGTTAGTTCAGTATTATAAATTAATGAATGATGTGTCGATTAGCCCAGTGTTTTGAATGAATGAATGCATGATATGGTGACTAGCCCAATGCATTAAATGAATGAATGGTATGGCGATTAGCACAGTTTATTGAATGAATGAATGATGGGATGATTAGCCCAACATATTAAATGAATTAGCGATTAGCCGAGTGTAATGAATGAATTAATTATTTGGCAATTAGTCAGTTTATTGAACAAATGATGATTTAGCGATTAGTCCAGTGAATGATGTGGCAATTAGTCCAGTTTATAGAATGAATGAATGAATGATGTGGTGATTAATCCAATGTATTGAATGAATTGGCGATTAGCCGAGTGTAATGAATGAATGAATGATTTGTCAATTAACTAATGTATTGACTAAATGATGATTTGGCGATTAGCCCAGTTAATGATGTGGCGATTAACCCGTGTATTAATGAATAAATGATTTGGCGATTAGCCCAATGTATTGAATGAATTGGCGATTAGCCAAGTATAATGAATGAATGAATGAATAATTTGGCGATTAGCAAAATGTATTGCATGATTAAATAATTTGGTGATTAGCCCCGTATAATGAAAGTATGAATGATTTGGCGATTAGACAGTGTAATGAATTAAAGAATAATGTAGCGATTACCTCAGTGTATTAAATAAATGAATGATGTGGTGATTAGCCCAGTATATTAAATGAATAAATGACGCCATGTGCTGGCGAATGAGATAAATGAAAGGTATGTGTTTACTTGTGAAGTATAAGAAGCTTAATGCGCTCACGGAGCAGTTTAAGCGACTAATGGTGATAAACTAAGGCAAAAGTAAAACAACAAGCTCACATGCAATAGCAATATATCAAGACGAAAACACATTTGCAACTGATTGTCGAAATAATGTACCGATTACTTATGTTGAAATTCAAGGGATATATTACGTCTCTTAAGAGATTGAAAATCCTGAAAAAATTAATTAAATATTTATTATTTGAAAGAAGTTAATCATTGCACGTAAATTGGTATGATTTATTTTCGAAAGAATTTGTATTTATTTGAACACGTGAATTGACGCGGAACTCTCTTTTCGAAAGGATTTGATTTTCTTAAGAAAAACGAAATTACGATTCTACTTTGTTTATGATTTTAAAGATTGTCGATTAAAAATAGCATCGGAGAAAATTATTTCTCGTATATGGCAATGCTATGATTTAATTGATTGATTTTTTAATTATATCTAAGATTTTTTTAGGGAAAGGGAATGAGTTATGCCATGCATCATTACCCAGCTTCTTTTAACTGTTTTATTTTTTTCTGTGTATTTTTCAAGTTCAACCTTTTATTCCTCAATTTTTAAATGGGAATGTAGTCTCCTTCCAGTTTTCAATGACTACTCATATACAGACGATTGCATGATATCAACTTTTTTACATGTAAAAGTTGCTGAGAAAAAATAAGTGTGTGTGTGTGTAATAACAAATTAGTAATACACTATGATCTCTATAACGACTAATTATTTAAAATTATATATTAAAAAAAAGGTACCCTTTGTTAGCTTAGAAACAAAATTTACTATTTAAACTATGATCTAAACCCATAATCTCATATATAAAAAATATATATTATCTTTACTTGACCAAACCTTATTATATGTATTTGATTTATTTGAAATTTACTTATTTAAAAAAAATACAAAATATAAAACTACACACTTATTAAACGTGTCACATGTACTAATATATATAATTAAGTAGCAAGTTTACTTAACACTAAGGTTGTTTATAATAGATATATTAATGATTTTCAATTTAACCTTTCAAATTTTAAATCATCAATTACTTTAAAATTTTACAAAGGGGTCCAAGAAATATCCTGCATGTGTCCACTTCTACTAAAAACATTTTGTATGAGTAGTCGAAACGTGTCCAAACCTCAAACACAAATATTGGATGCTACCACGACACCTCATAAAAGGTGTCCTTGCTTTGTAAGTTTCTTCACTCGAATAGAAATGCATAAAAAGATTCGTCTCAAACTTGAAAATATTTGATTGCGTAGAGACGTTGAATTCGTCTAAAGCTGATTGACGGCTCTTAATTAAGGAACATATTTTAATCTGGGACCACCATTTTCTTTAATTATCAATTTGTTCCCCTCTATTTGTTAGTTTAAAATATTTTAGACTGGCCTTAAATGGTAGAATCCATTTACAAAATTAAGATCCTTATTTGTTCAAAAGTTAAATAAGAGCTTAAGATATTTTTTTGAATATATTATTATTTTGTAAATGTGCGAGTTTAGTCTATAGTGAAAGACTCTCACTAGATACAATATTTGATCTCCATAACATAGTAAGTGTAAGTGTAGCTTGTGTTTAAAGATTACTCAAATAGTATGAAAATAATTTATTTTATATTATTTTTAATATCTAAATTGTGTTTTAAAATAAAACTTAAAATTATAAATTTCAGTTCATGGAACATACATATATACAATTTACATACGGAGGCTTTTGACGCTAAATGACTCTCCATTATGAAAGCAAAATATACAACTTAGAAAATCTTTATTCACTCAAAAGATTGTGTTTGTGTATATAATAGGTAGAGATATTGGCACTCCAAAAAATACTAGATAACACTCCCACTTTCATTCGGTCCTTCGCAATCGAGTAAGGTGTCTGTTATTCAGTTCTTAAGGATCAAATATAAATCTAAATATTCAGTTTTTGACATCCGAATAAGGCATTATCAATATTATACTTGATCTTTTACAATCGAATAATATATATTTTACTCGATTGTTAAGAGTCGAATGAAAAGTAAAAATATTTTTTAAAAATATATGGGTTCCAATATCTCTATCCTCTATAATATGAATGGGAAAATTTTAAAAAAGTATTTTATGATCAATTAGTTGTATATTAGATATATTTTAAGAGTAGATTTTATTTGTACGGAGATTATTCAACAATGTTTGAGACAGCTGGCAAAGGACAGAGCATGACATGGGTATGGTTGGCTTGCTGTGATAGAGTGAGTAGTTGCATGTACCATGACTTTTTTTATTTTTTCTTATCTATGGGACGTCATATATTTGCCTTGTGATCAAGTTATTTATTAATTATTATATTTATAAAAATTTAAAATAAATAAATAATGTCTCAACGAGTACTAATTTTGATTGTCATAGTCATACTGCTGAGTTAATATTTTCATTTTTAACTTTAACATACGCGGCCGGCTTGAATGACACGCTTGTTTTTATGGGTGGGCAGGCCTAAATGACACACTTCAAAACATGAAGAATGCAACATTAAGGGTGTGTTTGATTGGGAGTATTTTCCATGGAAAATATCCATTTTCCACTTGATTTGACAACTTAAGGTGTTTGATTGGCTTTTTTTTCTAGGCAATTGAATTCCCACTTTTGGCTCACACACTTACATTTTCCTTGTAAACAAGGAAAATATTTTCTTTGGGGGGGGCTAGTTTTTATTTTCCAGGCAATTGCACGGTTTTCGAGACAACATTTTACCCATTTTCTACACTAAAAATGCTATAACTTAAACTACAAAATTCAAAATTTAATAAAAAATTTATATTTAAAATCTACTCATCAAGATCAATTAAACAAGATCCATCATGACTATAAAATTATGTAAAAAAAAATACCCATAATTTTTTCTACATTAAAAATGCCACAATACAACCAATATTTTCCGGGTAGAAAATTAAGGCAATCAAACACACTACACTTCATTTTCCATGCAACTCAATTCTAGGCAATTCAATTACCGGTAACTTATTTTCTTTCCATGCAAATTCCACGCTTGCAATCAAACGCACCCTAAGTGTGCTTTGTCCAACAATACAACATGAAGAAAGCGCTATTATGTGGGAATAGAATCTCGCAATAAAAGAAGGGTGGGGTTATTTTCATATTTTAAAGTATTTTATAATATGTATTATATTAATTTAGTATAATTGAGCCGAGTATATAATCATTTGTTTCGTGTAATAGAACTAAATTATTGTCGAAAACAAAAAAAAATATGCTGACTCAATTTTATTGCATCAAATAATGTAGGAGTGTTATAAAGAGGTTTGGAAGGTGAGAATAGCCCCACCGTAAAAGAATGTGAAGTTATGTGGGATTTATCTTACCTTTGGTATTTCCCATATGCCAAATTGGACTTGGCTTATAAATGGTAGTGGATGAGAGGGAGAGACCCCCACCCCCGCGCGAGGGGGTGTTAGGAAATGTTTGTGAATTTTATACTCTATTTGATATATATATATATATATAAAGAAAAAGAAGTTAGCAATTTATGTGAGAAATTTGAAAATAAGTTGAAGGATGTGGTGTTGATTTTTTCCATAAAAAAAATTTCACAAAACATTAAGGATGATGGAAGATATACTCACGAAAATTAGCATGAAATTGAGAGCATTTCACTGCATCCCTTAACTTATTTTTTATCTCTTCACCCAAGTTAGTTATTTTTTTAATCATTTTTCATATTATTATCAAATAAAACCTTAGTGATTAATTTATGGGTTAATTTAAGGTTGCTCAAGTGGTTAGAGTTTGTTGAAGTTGTGAACTGATAGACAACGGTTTTAGTCCTCCCGGCCGCATTCCCCTTTCTCTCTACCACTTTATCGTTATCCATTTCTTGTAATAGTAATAATAATAATAAATAATTTAAGTCTTAAATTATTACTCATTAAGTCCATTTTACCCGCAAGTCTTAAAAAAAAAAAAAGTAGCAACTAATCTTAATTATAGTTTATTTTCCTCTGCATCCCTGAATTATATATATAAATGAACAGAGAATCCCCTTCAGCTATTGTGTTTCTGCACTATACCACATTTATTATAGCGTTCATCTAAAATATCTATACTAGCATAGAAATTAAATAATCCTTTTTACATTTTAAGATGGTTATGACACTAATTTTTAAAAAAAATTATTCTACCCCTGCATTTATCTTTTTAATTGAAAAAACATTAATAGAATTTGAACCCACGCTCTTGGTTATAAGAAGAAAGATGCCCAACAATTAAACCAAGTTGTGAATTTTAGTGACTAGTTTCTCAGCTAATTTAACGTTGCCCAAATGGTTAGAGCATGTTGAAAGTCATGAAATGACTGATAACGGTTCAAGTCTTCTCACCTATATTCACCGTTCTTTCTAGTACTTTATTTTTACCCATCACTTTTGTTGAATTGCTTTTAAATTATTACTCATTAATTCCATTTACCAGCCAGTCTTGAAAAAAATAAAAAATGTAGCAACCAATTTCAATTATAGTTTATTTTGCTCTACGTCCCTGAATTAAATAAATGAACAGAAAAATCCCTTTAGCTATTGTTTTTATGCACTAGACCACATTTACTACAAGGTTGGTCTAAAATATCTATATCACTATAGAAAGCAAACAATCCTTCTTACATTTTAGGGTAGTTATGATACCAATTTTTTGAATATTTTCTATTATATCCTTACATTTATCTTTTTAAATGAAAAAATATTAATTGAACATCTGTGCTCATGGTTATAAGAAGAAGGATGCCTAGCATTCAAACAAATTCTTCATTTATTATATATTTTTTGTTTTAACTTAGATATCCACACGCACATAAAAAGAATAACATAGTTTAAACTTCGATTAGAATGAGAGAATTATGAACTTGGAGAATTGACAAACATGGTACAAAGGTATATTCTTGGGCATCTTAGAAAGGTATCCTAGAAAACACTCTTAACCGTTCACTAATTGAATTGGGTAAAGGCATATTGTTAGATGAGAAGTCATTTTCATTACGAAGGTAGATTAACATTTCTCCATATCTACAGATACGGGTTTACCTGTTGATATTTAGAGTATTTTACCCAAAACCCAATCAACCACTACTTGTATATATATATAAGAATAAAAAGAAGTTATTTTAAAATCTCGTTAAAATTAAATAAAAAAAGTATGGTGTATATGTTTTAGCAAACAGTGAAATTATACGAGAGAACCGAGATTAGTCTAATATCTTAGTTCTCTTGAAGTGCATGTGTATTTAGCACTTATTTTTTAATTTTTACCTACTTTTAAGTTGTAATAGCTTTTAATATAATCAAGTTTCTTTGCAATGGAGTAATTTCTAGTTGGTGGCATTCTATGTGTCGAATCACAAGAGCAATGCCCAAGTTCAACCTCCGGGAACAGCACATAACCAAGGACGGCATCAATATCCTGAGCAAGAATTAGTCTCACCCCAATGTAATGCGGCGACACCCGTGCAAGGAAAAAAAAAAAAAAGTAATTTATATTTATGCCCATGTTCTTTTTATATTGATGTTGTGGCATGTCAATTGTAAATAAATTTAAGTGAATTTAGCTAAGTAGGCCGGTCTCTTGTGACTCGTAACATAAGATCCTTTCAAATACAAAGGTAGCATTAGAATAATATTTGGGAGTGTGAATGACACCGCTCTTTTAGTGCTGATATTTCATAATTTTATGGATCTCAAGAAATGCTTTTAAAATAGTTATTTTATATGTAGAATAAACGTAAGAAATTATGAATTCTCGATCATGAAGTAAAGTGGGCAAATGAATCTTAAATTATCTTTCTATTTCTAAAATATATTATAAATATTTTATTATTACTTTTTTATCTTACTATCAAACGCATCTTAAAAATTACGTGCACGCTTCTACATGCCTCTCTAAAATCTTGTAAATTTTGATTCCTAACTCTAGCTCGGTAGCTCCAACATCTCGCTTTCCCACAATAGTTGCTTTGGCAAAGAAACTCACTACTGAATTGTCAACCCGTTTAACTTTTTTTTGAAGACACATCTATATACAAATAGATACACACATACAAAAAACATACACATACCCATCATCTTTTTCTATCTATCGATCTCTAATTTTTTTTTACTACAAGCAACACTTTTATGAGAAGGGTCGCCGAGGCTCGAAACTATTTTGTACAAGCTTTTTTTTAAAAAATTAATAAATAAATAAAAATTTAAGTTTCTTTCTTTTACAAACTATTGACAACAAAGGGAAGGGAACTAAACTAATAAACCTCAACTTAGAAGTGATAAGGGACTTTTGAGATCTGGTTCCGAAGAAATAATTTTTTTAAGATGTGGCCTTCCAATTTTTATTTTTTTAAAGAGTGCAGTCACCGTAAATATTGTATATAGGGGTGTTCATGGTTCGGTTAACCTGATCGTTGGTAATGGTCCTCTATATTTTGGGACCGAACTAGACCAAAAATGTAGCTACTGGACCACTTTAAACGGTCAAATTTCAGTCGATACAAACGATCTGAGCTTTTTCAATGGGCCTATTTTGTTGTCTATGTTATTTATATCCTACAATTGTATCACAAACACCACCTCTACAATTTTACTAAAGACATATTTTAACACTCCTTATTTATCACAAACACCCACTTCCATTGCTTAATGTTAGGCAAGTGTTTAGCAATATACTCTCTTCATTTGAGTCAAGTTTATGCGAGTATACTCACCTCTTTTTAGGTGTGCCTTATTTGAAAAACACTACAACACTCCATTGCCTGATATTAGGCAAGTTCTTACCAACAAACTCTCCTCATGTGAGCCGAGTATATGTGATTATACTCACCTCTCATTAGGCAAATTTTAGGAGGTTTTAGTGATGATAAATTTACCATGGGAGTGTTTGTGACGAGGAGGCTATTTATGACAAATATAAAGCGTGTAAATTGTACCTTCCATTTTGTTTAGGCTTGCTACAAAATTTTAAACAAAAAAGCCAATTGTTTGGGCTTGGATCAATCCACTGTTCAACCATATTTGCAAAACAAAATATACCGAACAAAACAAATCAAAACATACCAAATTGCAAAACAAAATGTACAAAACAAAACAAAATAGTGGGCGGTGGCAAGAATTTGTGAGAATAAAAGGACATAGAATCAAGAGATAAATATATATATATATATATATATATGCTTTTTTAACTTCTACACTATTTAAAATCTATATTTTTTTTCAAATGTATATATATATTCAGTCCGGTCCAGTTTTTTAAAGATAGAATTCGAATATAGTATTTGAGACTAAGAAATGCTAGTATTTCTCAGCACATTTACTAAATTGTTAGTCGGAAATACATTATTTGTGATGGAGAAAAGTAGTATATGTAGCTGAAAGATATCAAAAACATTATCTACTGGAACAAGAGAGTTCACATCATCTAGAAAGTAGTATCTCCACGAACCACATGTTTTAGAAAAATTAAAAAGCTCCGACCTAAAATTTATATTTTTACTCGAAAACCGGATGATAATATTGTGCCGTAAACCAGTCCGCAGTGGTTACCTAGCTGGTCCCATGAAACTTCATTTAAGTTCAAATCGAGCAAAAAGTTTTGGGGCCAATGATGGATAATAAATATGGGCCTCAACGCTCTACTTCCTCTGCCCTTTGTCAAATGGTGAACTTCAAATACAACTTGGATCACCATGGTGCAAATTGTGGGTTGACCAATGAAACCAAATATAATCACAAGAATTAACCATTTCAATTTATTAGATTGATATCTCTGGATTTTATTTTATTTTTTAGAAAATATGTTGATAGGTTCATGTGGTTCAAAAAAGGGCAGGGGGACTCGAACTTACTAGTTGAATATTCACACTTTTTAATGCTTAGTCTTAAACAAAAGCTAATTCATATCAATTGAATTATTAATGCGAAGGAGTGATTATTTCTAACATCCTATTTTTTGCTTTGCATTCAATTCAGCACCATAATTTCACTATTTTATCTTTTGTTCTTCAATATAATAATAATAAAAAATAAAAAAAAAAAAACTCTCTTTGTATTAGAGCCGGTGTTTAGTCCAAATCACTTTTTGTTTTATGAGATTGGGTAAAAATAATTATGCATGTTGGAATAAATCCCTGCACATTTTTTATGTTTAGTCTTATGTTTGTATTTCTTTTTATTATTATTAAATTGTTATTATTATCATTCTTTTTGTGAATCTGTCGGAGCAATTGTGGTTTAAAATGGATAAGTATCCCATTAATATTAGGCAATGTTTGATGTGTAGAATAAGATGACGGGATAGAATTACATTATCTTATCCCATGTTTGGTATTGATTAGGATTGAATATTGGGACATATTATTTATCTCACTAAATTTTTTTATCTCACCAAGAGAGGGATCGACGAATCACACCTAGAAAATGGTATTGTTTTATTACGTTCGAAAATGATTAAATAATCATATCCGACCCTTATTTAATGCATGCGTCAAACACACCGGTATGAATTTCAACCCCGTCACGATATCAAAATTAACTTATGTTGTACTAACTGTAATAATATATCTTTCACCCACACATATTTATTTGTATTATTGACCACCATCAAAATAGTTGTAATTTGCCAATTTATCTTTACCCAAAGAATATATCATATACAAACTATTTATTAGCTTTACATACAAAAAGAATCAATTCTTACCTTAACACCTATCAGATTTCAACACCTTTGGAATATTTACAGAGAGAGAGAGAGAGAGAGAGATTACTTTTGTTGCAAATGAAATATGGATTCAACATGGGAGAGCAAAAGTGCTTTCACCAATTATTGAAGAGCAAGAACGGGACCTATACATTAAAAGAGAGTAAATAGACCTTCCCGGCCTATTTTGAAAACAAAAGGTACGGAATCAATAATTCAACATGCATCATCCATATATCCATAGTGAAATGGGTCGGGTAAACAAATACGGGTACCCGTCCGTGATGATCTTCCTAAGGGTGGGAACATTTTATGGTGGACATTATTTTGAGTGGATGAGAGTGGAGACTGTCCAAACCCAAAAAGCTTATCAAATCACACTAATAATCAAGAAAGTGGCTTTAAAAGCCAAGCCACATTCACACACAACTACTGGAACCTCACGTGTGATGTTGACGCTTTAACATTTTTATTTTTATTATTTTTTTCTTAAATACAAGGTTGTATACGGACACAGATTTACACTCGGTATTTTGACTTTAAGAAATACGAATTGGGAATCCCAAAAATAAAACATTAATAGCGGGGTGAGTAAAAAATGTTAGACCCCTAACCTCTTGTCCACCCAATCTTTTGAAAATATGTTACTCACTGTATCCGAAATTAATTATAAGTGCACTATTCTAAATATTTCAAGTCTTAAACCATTGTAAAAAAGTTTTATTTTCAATCATTCTTTTATTGTTGATATTAATGTATTTCAATAAGTGGCTAAAAATCAAACTAAAGATTTAAGATGGAGTGAATATATTTTCCGTAGTTTGAAGTCTCACTATTCTAATAGGTGAACGTCGTCATCTCCCCACCTTAAAAGAAAGACATGCAAACAAAGTGGAATCACACGAATAGATATGAAATAATTATCAACAAGTAGATAAATGTCGAGTGAGTTTGGATCAGCAATAAATTGACATGTTAAACATATCATTTTATATGAGTTAGTAAAACACGACTAAGGTCAGTTTAGAGCGTAATGGCCCGAGGTCGAACTCTTTAAATTGTGTTTTAAGTAAAGATAGATGATATAGTAATAGTTTGTTGCCATATCAAATTACCTCAATTTTGTTTCTTTTTTAAATGAAATATAGTTATTCTGCAAGAACTTTGTCAATAAGATCTCCCTAAATAAAAAAGTAAATCCAACACGAACATGCATATCTAATATGATTATTTTTCAATAAACGAACCATCGTAATATTAATTATTTTTTTATGCGTGCGAGATAAATATATCAATATATAGAAAGAGAGATTCAATTAACAGGACATAAAAAAACATAGCACGTTGCGGTCGTTCTCAATCCTACATGTCTTTCAACATAATATCTATTATTCCACTTTACCTACTCTGTTTCTCTCTTTTCCACAAATTCAGTTTATTTTGCTTTTCAACAGAAAATTGCCCACCATTCTATTTTGACTTGGCTTCTTGGGTAGTTGGTTTTAAAGAACTCCCCCAATTGTTCTTTTCTCTCAAGATTAATATTAAAAAATAAAGAGAATTAAGCACATCAGACATGTGGGGTTATGAAATTGGGTATGGTGTGATCTCCAATAATTATTGAAAAAGTAGAGGTCCATTCAAGAAATCTAATTAAATGAACCCTAAAATTTAGGTATTAAAGAAATAAATAATATTACACCTGCTTTGTTGTAGTACAATATACATGTTAAAGTAGTCATTATTTGCACAAATCGACCATCACACTATATATAATATCTGTAACCTAAAATAATTTTATAAGCTTGGGTCCGGTCCAGTCCAGATAGAGTACTATAGACCAACGCTTCCTTTCATGTACTCACCCATCTACTGGTCAATCAATGCCTTAACTACTTGTACCACAAAAGAAATTATGTAACAATCAAAAGATCTAAGCTAGTGCTTGCCTCCTTGTCTTGACAAATTAAATCATGAGAATGGCTGGTTCTTGTCTACTTCTTGCCTCTAATCTTACATATAATTTGCATTTCAATCTAATTAGACCTATGAAACTTATAATAATGACTATAGAAATCATAATTACTTTTAGACCAAAAGCGCTTTAGATCTTACAAAACTTCTCTTCTCAATGGGTGGATTATCTTGGATAAATCAATACATAAAAGAATAAGAGAAAGATAAAGATAACTTTGAAAAAATATTTAACATATAGATTACATTATGCTATTGACTTTATGAATAAAACGTACGTGGAAACCATTGCACCGGCCTTTAGCCACAATAACACAATTTGTATCACAAATTCAAAGAGGAGTAGTGATATTGTAAAGGAAAGACTGAGTTCAATCATTTGAGGTTGTCATTATTTTTAATTTTTAAAATTGACCCTAAATATGTTTGTTTTTCCAATTTAATCCCACTGTGATTTCTTTCCGGAAAAAGAAACAAAATATTTCGTAAGTAAGGTTTACACCTTGCCCCTTCAAGATGTAGTAATAAATCACTATGATATTATTTAGTTTTTTTGTTTTTTTTATTATAAATTATCTATCACGAGTCTCATATATAGGGTTAATTGTAGTTTGCCCCCTGAACTATTGACCTAGTTGCACTTTACCATACGAACTATTAATTTCATCAATTTTTACCACGAACTATTGATTTTGTTGCACTTTGCCTCAAATCACTAACAGGGTTAAAAAATTGACGAAAATAAAAGGAAAAATTGAAAATTCACTATCATCTTTCACCTCCAAACATTCCAAGCTTAGGTGAATCGTCAACAATACCATAATCACCACCATTGTTGTTGCCATGCCCATACCATCTTTATCTTCTCCTCTAAATCCCTACCCACCCCTTCCCCTCTTTAATGGCAGTATAGAAAAAATCTCCGAACCCCCCCCCCCCATCCCCTTATCTCCAAACCCTACCCTTCCCCAATCAATGAACCCACCTCCATTAATGGATGTGGATGATAAAGTATCAAAAGAAACTTCTATAAAGATGAGCAAGAAAAAGAAATCCAAAGATGTTGAACCCATGGCTGAGGATAAACCTACGACTATTACTAATGGAGATGACATGGAAGAAGAACCCAAAACTGAAAATAAGAAGAAAAAGAATGAGAAAAAGCAAAAATTAGAGGAAAAGGCCGACCATGAAAATGGTCAGGCCGCTGCAGAGGAGGCAAATGGTTTGAATGCGGATGAGGGGTTTGCCAAAAAGAAGAAAAAGAGTAAAGGGGAAGAAGCAGAGGGGGATCTTACAGCTGTTAGTGAAGGTAAGAAAAAGAAGTCTAAGAGCGAATATAAGGATTGAATTTTGATACTTTATCACATTCGAGTATATATATATTGATCTTAATCGAATCGGATCTCCCTCAATCTTCCTCTCTTCGCTAACGCCGTTGCACTGGCGCTGTACCGCCACCACCGGTGAATCTCTTGAAAACTCAAAAATTTAGAGACAAAAAAAAACAGAGAAAAAAGAAATGAAGATTCCATAGAGTAATGTGAATTTCACTATGCAATTCTTACATTTTCAATTTGCCTTTGATTAATTGAGAGATAAGTCACCAGAGGAGAGAGGAGTTGCCGAAAATGGTTGCTGGAAAGAGGAGGTGAAAGATGACAGTGGATTTCTAATTTTACCCTTTATTTCTGTCAATTTTTTAACCCCGTCAGTGATTTTAGGCAAAGTGCAACAAAATCAATAATTCGTAATAAAAATTAGTGAAATTAATAGTTCATATGGTAAAATGCAATTAGGTCAATAGTTCAGGGGAATAAAGTGCAATTAACCCCTCATATATATATATATATATATGCAACAAAATCAATAATTCGTAATAAAAATTAGTGAAATTAATAGTTCATATGGTAAACTATCACGGACCATCCGTACGGATTGGTCCGTTTGGCAGTTCAGGGGAATAAAGTGCAATTAACCCCTCATATATTTTTGATGAAATTTTGTGGGGATGTTCTTATCGTGTGTCCCTATCCTATACGGAACATCTCCACCAAATTTCATCAAAAAATCAATCGGGAATTGGTCCGTTTAGGTTAACTACGATGGAATTTTTTGATAAATTTTGTGGGGATGTTCTTGAAAAAAATCGTGTCCAGAAATAGATATATAAATCCAATATTTTTCAATCATATAGGTTAACCTACTTCCCGGTTGAATTTTTTGATGAAATTTCCAGAAATGGAGATATATAAAATCCATATTTTTCAATCATATAGTTAACCTACTTCCCGGTTGAATTTTTGATGAACGATTTGGTGGAGAGAACATCCACACAAAATTTTATCAAAAAATTTCATCGGGAACATCCACACAAAATTTTATCAAAAAAGTGTGCCAAACGGACCAATCCGTACGGATAGTCCGTGAACAGTAATCTGCACCTGAAAATTCCCATATATATATATATATATATATATTATGCGTAAACATATATATTACATGTCTACAGAAAGCTAGTAGATGGTATGTATTACAAGTTAAGAACAAAACCTTCCGAAGTATGGACCACTGATAATGGGGCACAGGATAAATTCAAATTCCATGCTTTTTTATTGAAAATAAATTATTTAACCATATTTTGTAAGATAGCCAACAATATTCCTTCACGTAGATGCGTAAAGCCCACTTCGGCATATTGACAAGATTGGATTTGCATGCATTAGAATAATTAATTATAAAAGTAAGTACTTAAGACAATTTATTTATTTATTTATTTATTTTCATACAGGCCCTTAAACACAAAATTAATTAAGGGAAGCCTCACTAACACCACTTTCCCCGGATAACCCAATGTCTATAGAGGATTCATTATAATATATATGAGATATGGTTTTGTATTAATCCAAGTAAAGATATCTTTTTAACATATAATAACGTACTAAATAATTTTAAAATATTAGTTATACCCTCTATAATTCCCAAATCTCATTATTACAAAATGATATTGGTGGAGTTTATTACAAGGGAGCCGGCACAATATTCAAATCATTTTAATATTACTTACTATATAAAATACTCAATTCAATCATTTTTGTTTAAGTTATTCGGAAGGAGCAAAATAGGCAAGGGATGGTCCTTATTTCATTATACTAATTTACCTTTTTTCAAAAACTAATATTACAAGTTCAAATTTTATCAACCGGTTATTTAAATGTATCAATTAATATTTTCTAAATTTACTACCCGTAAGTGCGCGCATTTGGTTGAGAGTAGTGTAACAAAGCGTATATATATAGTAGAGTCTGAGCTTAGATGAGTTAGTTAGTTCCACTTGCTTGTCATAAGAAAAGATTAACTAAAAAAAAGTGTATTTTGCTCTCAATAAATGTATAATTTAGCAATGAAAACAAATATTACTTTAATAATAGTTTTTTTTTTCCCTTCTTAACTCACCTATCCTTCTACTTTATTTATCTCATGTTGTCTTTGATTATGTGTAATCATTCTAAGTGTAAAACAACGTGTTTCGTTTAAGTTGAAAATGAAAAAATTGTGTTTGCTTTTACATTTTTTTTTATTTTTGATGCAAATCAATTGTAATCCAAAAAATATTGCAATTGATTTTTATCATTTTTAACATCAAGCAAACATGCAACTAACTTTTCTTTTGCGTAAATCTTTTACAATAAAACCAAAATTTCCTGGGGACTTGACATGGGTATTACAAACTTTTACTCGCCAACACATGAATGGATATATTGTGGTCGTTCTACATTGATGGGGTAAAATAGTTATTTTATCTCATGGACCAATCACAGGTGGACTCGTGGATACCCATGTCGACGTGAGAAAACAGAGTTGAGAGACATGGACTCTATGGCTGCATATCTAGTGGAGTTCGTGGAAAAGTCGGAACAGCAAGTACTCTATGTTCAAGGCCACAAGTCACCAGGGCTCCTCATAGGAGCTAATCAAAGCCAACAGCGTATAATCACTATGTCAGAGTAGTTGGCGAAGGCATGGGAGACTGTCACCAATTCTGCTAGCGCTACAGAACCTCTCCCAACTTCATTAAATGCACACCAACTGCATTTAATGTACCGGAATACATAGAGAAGTAAGATCATAGTTGGTAATAATTAGGGATAGCGCTAGACCTGCTCTAGGGGTTTTCCCGCACGTTTCCTTCTCTGTCATATATAAGGAAGCATTTACTTCTCACACCAAGAAGACAATAACCAAGCACCCATGCTTTTACTACAACAGTATTGCTACAGAATTAGACACGAAAAAAAATACAATAAGAGATAGATAAAAAGTATATCGTAGAATTCTGAAAGTAGTGTAATCGAGCTCATAGAATAGTTAGAGGGGATCCTTGTAATTTGAACCCATCCATTATAATATAGAGCACTCCGAACTCTTAACTTTATTCATGAGAAGAAGATTAACATATATATTCATATAGAGCGAACATCTTCCGTACATTCTTGTCTTGTTCTTTTTATTCCATCATTAATTTAATTATTACTCAATTATTTGACTGTGTAATCTAAAATAGGCCAATTTTAAATTGTCGCACTAACATACATCATATAAATGTAACAGATGTGACGGTGAGGGTAAAAATTATGTTATCCTTAACGAGCCCCATTTTCATGTTGTGGTAGGCTTATCATGAAGTATACATGGATCCTTTCTAGATTCTTCTTGCTAGACCAAAGAATAAAATATTAAGAAACGAAATTAGCGTAGTTTGATAATTAAGGTAGGATTGATCTTTATAAACACACTTGAAAAAAAGTCTTCAATGTCATGATCAATGATAGTCACTTTCAAGAAGAGAGCAATTAATTTGATAAATATATGCGCGCTTTAGATTATAAAATTGAAAAGTAACTTTTCCAGGGCAACAAGGTTAGCTAGGTAGCAGCTGGGACTCACTTGCAATTATAATGGAGTCTGTTGAAAATAAAAAAGATCGAACTGTTACTCTTCTTGCAATTCCCCCAGCTTTTTTGACATTGAATCATTCACCTAAAAGAAAAGTGATATATTAATCATTCATTCACTCTAGCTATGTACCAAAAAAAGAAAATTGACATATATATATATAATGCTTAATTAGTCCAGCCTCATAAATTTAGATTATGAATACAATATTTTAAACCAAGCCTCTTGGCCCAGTGGTATAAGGTTGTCACTGGGACAACTTTGGGTCGATTTGGAGCTCCCAAGGTCGAACCCCGGCGTTGTCAAAATAATGCTTGGCCAGCGGCAGCCACGAACCGCAAGCGGGGATTAGTCGAGGTGCGCGAAAGCTGGCCCGGACACCCCGTGGGGAACCAAAAAAAAAGAATACAATATTTTAATTTGGAGCGAATGTGATCAGATCAATATATGATTTTATTTTATTTTTGTTTAAATGGCACAAATGCGTGAATGAGTCCGCCGAACTCGATTATAAGGAACTTAGGCCATTTCCAATGGTGGTTTTTATTTTTGTATTTCTATCTTATGTGTCCATATTATTTTATAATATTTCTATATCTATTGGTAATATATTTGCATTGGTGTAAAATGATAAAAAATATGGTCTCCAATAGTAATTTCTATTGTTCCATTTTTTTCTTACTTTGTCCCTTATTTAATGAAGAGAGAGAATTAGTGGGTTTATAACAACCAATGAAAATTTGTCATGTCACATAGATAATTTTTATCACCATTTCTAAATGTAGAAATGGTGATAGAAATTCTCAATCCCACTAAACTTCTACTTATGATAGAAATGGAGATAGAAATGTCCATTGGAGAAGAATTTTTTTATTATTCATTTCTATTATAAAAATTTACTTGTGTAAAAAATACCATTGGAGATCGCCTTAATTTAATACGCGCAATATTTTTCCACAAGAACCTTCCTCATCTATAAAAGAGAAAAGAAAAAGAAAACGAAAAAGGGAGAGAGAGAGAGAGTTGAGTGGTCCGGAGTGGAAGAGGGGGCTAGCTCAGAGTAGTGTACAATGACAATACAGATGGATGAGTTAATCTTTGCAGAGGCTGATGAACAGAAAAACCTAGCTACTACTAATAACTAGCTATTTAACTATGTAGTATATATATACACAAACCCCACCTGCCCTAGCTAGCTACTTCCCTACTCCATCGTTTAAAGTTAAAAAATCAAGGACAGATATCACCTTATACAGCGGTGACCTGTACGAGAACCGGAGATTAGTCAGACCGAAAGTGCGAATACTCCGAGGCACGGTCAAAAAAAAAAAAAAAAGGACAGATATTTCTCCCTCCACATATATAAAAATAATTATCTACTTAATTAATTTGAACAGGAATTAATATTATGTAGTGCGAATTTTAATTCAAGGAGTGTTACATGAACAACCAATCATCTTTAGTTAACTAAGTTTTGTTTATTATGTAAAATTAATAAGCACTTTAATTACCATATTTATCTATTATTACTCCATAAACATAAATAAGTATAACTATACGTACAAGAATATTCTTCTGTGTATATATAATATATAACTATTTTAGGTCTTCTCCTTTCACATAGCTTATCCCAAATATGTACAGTTTAGGCTGACATACAGAAGTAGTCGTAAAATCATTTGTCTAACGAGAACATGCCTTTTCAAAATAATGCATGTACCATCAAACTTAATTTACAAATCCAAAGTATATAATATGAACTTTAAACAAGAAGAGACAATGACGCTATAGTAGTTAATTTTTTCATTAGCATCCTTCTTATCCTTATGATATCACAAAGTTTTATGTTTCATTCTTACAGATGATGCTTTGTTGTTCACCGTGACGATTCATATGAATATATAGTATTAAGTCCATCATTCTACACCCTCTACGGAGTAGTAGTGTTACCATTACACTTGCAACATACATTATGAAAGTATATTTACATAAAATATAATTAATTTATTATACTCGATAAGAATAAGCAATAAATTATTTTGTTAGGTTCTCGGATCATACAATACAAAAATTAATAAGAAGGTAGTATGAAAATCACATATTTTACCTAAGCAAGTAAATTTATTGTTTTTAATTATCGTAGGTATAAATCTCTTTTTTAATTCTATAAATAGAAAAAATATCTTCCAAGTTGAACCCATAATGTCAAGACAAGAGTGGATTAAGCAAGTAACTAAACATTTTAAAAAAAAACGGTTAAAAAGATCCAAATAGAGTTCCAATACATTGATGCTTCTCAAGTTTCAACAACATAATAATCCCACCACCACTTTAACAAACATCTATCACAAACCCAATCCCAGAAAACCCCCCTATCTTTCTTTCTTTTTTATTAAGGAAACCTATCTATAATTCCACATTAACCCCCTTTTAGATTCACTTCTTCAAAATCACAAAAAGATTCCATTATAAACCCAAACAAAAAAAAAAAAGAGGGGCACATTTTTTAGTGATGGGTCCACTACTCAACTATGGCTAGCCAGGCTGGTACTGACTTGAAGGCCACCAACCAAGTTAACTCAGCTGTTACTGAGTTTCCAAGCCGAGGTGGTTATGAGTGGGCGAGTGTGCCAACCCAACATCAAACACCCATTATTCTCTTCCACTCTGTAACCATCCCCACCAGCAAACAACGCTAACAACATACTCGCCTGCCTATACGCATTTGAACCCAAGTGAACCGGTTCGAACCCTGCCGAGTCGAGCCGCTTCCTCCACTGAACTACCGTCTCGTGCCTCTCAACCCGGTCCGGTCCTTCACACGCCACCACGTTACATATCTGCCTCCCCAAATACACCTCCGACATCACCTTGTCCTGATTACTCACCGCCGACAAACCCCCACCGTCACTACCGCCGCAGCTCTCCAACGAGTCAAACAAAGTCGAGTAATAATGCAACGACTCGGTGAACCGGTCTAGAAAAACCGGACCGTTGTGGTTCGCTTCTTGCTCGACCACCGTAAAAATCTCCGGTTTCATCTCCTTTACCGCCGCTAAAACCCTCTCAATCGCAGTGGGCCGTGCTAGCAACTGATGAAGCTCAAAAACCGAGTTGACCGCCACAACTTCACCTTCTCTTAAATCGAGCATCGATGCATCGAGATCCGCTAAACTATTCGCCACAAAACCCCTAAATTCGAACTCTACATGCATTGTTTCGGCCAATTGAGCCAATTTCCACCCCACTTCCTGCAAATGATCGGTATTATCGTGCGAGGGCGGTCCAATCCCGGTTAACCGAAAACTCGGTGGACCGCCGGAGCGAAGAGCCAGAGCCTGCATCAAGGCCGGCCACTGCATCCCCTGCTTCATACTGAAATCAATGACGTGTACACGCTTTTTATTAGCAAATGCTTCAAGGATAGCTTGATTCGCAGTGAAATGAGCAAATTTCAAGTAAGGGCAAGTCTCGTAAAAATGCATCTGAAGAAGATCGGAGAAGGCAGAATCGTGAGGGTTCTGAGGGTACAACCGGTAAATTCTTCGCGCAAGAGCTTCAGCAAAATACGTGGCTACTTTCCTCATAGCTCCGGCCTGAACCACGGCTAGGAATCCAATTTGCTTCACCAGAGCCTCTGCTACCTTGAAATTCTCTTGCTGAACAGCTTCGGCACAAGCCATTAGAGTGTGAACAAGTCTGACCCCGTTTTCCTGCGAGTCAACGACGATAACTGGACGAGAGGACTCGGTGGAGGACGTTGACGCGAATGAGGGATTCGGTTTCAGTCGTTTGATTGGTTGTTGTGGTGGGTAAATAGCGTTACCTGGAATAGCTTTGAGATCGTAATCGTTATTATTATTATTATTATTACTATTGTCAGAGCTGGTGGTGATGGTGGAGGATTCGGAGATGTTGAAAAAGGGGTCATGAATGGTTGGATTGGGGTCCATGGGGTTGAGTTCGGTGATCATAGATTCGAGCCACGATGAAAGATCGGAAGGATTATAGTGAACAGTTTCGGTGGCTAAGTGTGATAAGCCGCCGTCTTCTTGTGTTTTAACCATTACTTCTTCGAGGTGTTCGAGTTTCTGAGCTACGTCGGCCATGTCGGAGGATCTGACCTTGTAGCCTAGTAAGGCAAGGAGCTCGTCGTCCCCTGCGTCTTGGTGGGATTCATCCGGCCACATGTTGGATTTGCCGGGGGCGGCGGAGGTGCTTCCTCCGGAGAAGGTGTCCGAAGGGTGGTCTCGCTTCATGATTTTTCTTTCTTTCTTTCTTTTTATTTTTTTTGGAGGAGTATGAATGGTGGAAGAATCTGAAGATTGAGGGGATTGGGTGGGTGGTGCTTTTGTTTGAACTTCTTTTGCAGTTCTGTGTCTCTGTGTGAGCAGAATTTTGTTGGCTCGGAGAGAGGGAGGAGGAGAGAGTTGGCAATTGATTGATTTAGTACTACCTAGGGAGAGAGGGAGGGGTCAAGAAGAGGAGAGAGAGAGAGAGAAATAAGAAAGGCTCGTGACGGGGCGCGAAATACGATGAACCAAATCGATCTGATAAGATAAATCACTCCCCATTTTTATCCACCACTATTAACCTCGTCAGTATTATTTTAGGTGCTTGTTACATTAACCCCCAAAAAAATTTTAGTTTCACTACCATTAAAAAATAACTCATTTTTATACCAAAAAAAATAAAATAACACGTTTTAATTATTTATACTTCTTTTATCCAATCTACATTATTCACTCTAAATAAAATTAAAAATTATTAACATTAATCACTTCATCTCCTCCCTTATCTTTGATGACAACATCAACTCATGCGATTTCTTTCATTCTCTCTCACACAAATTGATATGAATGATAATAACAACAAATGAATTTTCATTAGCGCACTTTCACCATAAAAAATATCCATTATCACCGTCAAGTGATAATTTTTCATATTAAGTATGATAATTTTTATAGGGGTCTTTTCATGAAATTTAAAACTATGAAGTTTTATCTGCTAATTTTTTATAACTATGTGGTTTGATTTGTAGATATTATTAAAGAATGAAAATGATAACATGTGCCATTAGGGCACAGGTTGAAGTTACTATAAATAAAAATAATAAAATTTTGTATGAGAATTTGTGCCATATTTAATACATGTTGAGAGTTAATTATTTCTAAATATAAGTACTTAACATGTGCCCTTAGAACACATTTTAACATGACCCATTAAATAAACATTGATTTTCACATTTAACCCCATTACCTTCAAAATTTTACGCAACTAAGGTTTTACCCTCATATTAGATTATATCCATCGATTAATTTAATAGTTGAACAAATAATTAAATGTTTATACTATTATCTATTTTTAGAGTAAAAGAACACACACATATATATATCCATATTATATTTTATCTTCTTATATCTTACTTATTTTTAACTAAATAAAATGAAAGCCTGAATCCCTTTCTTCTGATTATAAACAACGATTTCTCACAAAATCCTAAGAAAAATGCATGAAATATTTATATACATTGGGGAAGTGGAGATTCTCAGATAAGGGGTTAGCGTTGGCACTGTACTATATATATATTTGAAACAATTAAAACAATTATATATTACAATAATATTTTACAAGATTTTATTTTTTAAAACATTACAAGACATCTTTATACTTAGTTTCATGAAAAATATCTTATTTATTTAATACACATCGTCAAACAATTATTCAAAAATTGGTCTAATATTTCAATTCTGAATATATAGACATGATGTATATCTATCATGATGTATATATATATATATATATTATGTTTTAGTTAACACACTTTCCATTTGATTTTTTTGATGAAATTTGGTGGAGATGGTCTACTCGTTATAGAGATCATTCTCACCAAATTTCATGAAAAAATTCACCCATTTACCCTCTCAAAAAGGATGGTCCATGTTAGCTAACTTAAGGACAGTCTAACTATTAAGTTTGTAAATCACAAACATGAATTTCGAACATGTTATCTCTCTAATACAAGATCAGAGAGAATACAACTAGACTACAAGACCATTGGCAACCGTTCAATTAGTTGATTATAATATATTAAATTTACGTGTAAAAAAATAAACTAACCAAAAATACATAAGTCCCATTATCTTAATCAAGTTACATATTGAATTATGAATATTACAAAAATTAAATATAATAATTATATTGTTATAAATATCGGATTATTTTAAAATTTTACATGTATGATAAATAATTTGACAATAAAATTAATAAATTATAAATTTTAAAAATTATAAATAAATATAAAACATATTAATTTTATATCAATATAACTTTAACTTCTCCTCGCATACTGTAATAATCTTACATTTTAAGAATGATTTTTATCGGATGGTGTTGAGAGAAGAGTGAGAGAAAGAGACAGGTGCACCCAACAGTGCCGCCACCAGCAGGAGCTGGATGTACAGTAGCGGACCACGCGGCCCATCTATCCAGTCAGCCCACGTGATTATGCCACGTGCTCAGATTCGAGCCCCCCCTTGTGGTCCCCCATCCATCCACGTTGGTGGCCGTTGCTTCTTCTCCTAATTTTTGGTATTACCACTCTGCTCTTATTTACTCTCACCCAAGTCATTCTCTTGCTGTCACTGTTTCTTAGGATTCCCTTTCTCCATTTTATATTTCAAATTAATATAATTAAACTGTCGCTTCAAACTATTTCTTTTTTCTTTTTTTTATGTCACATACGTATTCCCACACCACATTAGTTTACTTGTTTTGACTGACCACCGCATACTACAAAAGTAGAAACAATGCCGAGGGGCACACAATCCCAAAGGCACAACAAGAGCAGAAGATCGAACTTGTGATATACCCCTAAATCACACATCTAAGACCGCCTCTACTTGGCCAAGCCCTTGGGGTTGCTTCAAACTATTTCAAAGGAATTTTTTTAAAATAAATAAATAAATAATAATTTTAACCTTATTATATGTTTTAAATTTTGTAATAGTATAAGAGTTATCTACATTGTTATAGTAGAGTATTAGTTTATACACGTGACATCTAATACGATAAAATAAATCAAACTTAGTAATATGACAAATTTTAATAAGTCTACATTGACCAATTGAAATATATGTTCAATCTTCCTTCTAGACAAACTAAAAATAAACTTGATTAGACCGTTATGTTTTAATTTTTTTAAAGGCACTTTTAATGATATTTTTCAATCTTAACAAATTATTTTTTTAACAAATTAAACTTAACATCATATGTGAAAATAATCAAATTGCGTCAATTACTATGATTTAAAAATTAAATGGTCTAAAAAATTAGACTAATATACCGTGAACACACATACTGAAATTATCAATAATGTACAAGCACATAACGTACGTCTTTAAATGTTACTCAGCATTTTTTTTAGTCTTTTCTAAATAATTATATTGTCACGATGGATTTTGTTTAATTTATGTACAACACATAAAATTCGAATTTTTTATTTAAAGTTATGACATTTAAATTATAAACAAAGTTATTAACGTGTAAGAGTTTATTGTATGTATATTATTGATGTGAGTGTTTTATTTTTTATTTAACATCTTGTTGTGTATATAAAACTCATATAATAATGTACAACCAAGACACACCGTAACATGTGCATTTTTACTTATTGAATTCTTATACTTTTTAAGAAAAAATTTAGTCAAAAATAATGTTATATAATATAAATAATAATATAACAATAACAACTTTATCATACAAAAATATACAATAGTTAAAGAAAGTATTACCAAATAGCCTTCCGTAGTACAAGGAATGGTAAACCTTCTTATCAATAAAGTCATGTACATGAAGTAAATAGTTTACTAGGTTGGTGGGGGTAGCAATTTCATAAGGCCGATGTTATAATCACTCCTAATCAAAGGATAGATTCACTATCATATTTATTATTATTTAAATGGATCATGTTAACGTGTATTTTAAGAATACACGTTAATAACTTATTTATAGTGAGAAAAAAATCTAAATACACATTTAAATAGGACACATATTCTTATAAATATGATTATGTTTTCTATTAATATTTTGTTTAACATGTATCTTTAAAATATAAGTTATTATTTTTTAATTTAAATAGATATAACCACCACAATGCATAGGATGTGGTAGTTCACCTACGCATTTTTTCATTATTCTTTTATAAAGTTCTAAGGCCTCGTTTGGTTCACAGAAGGGAAATCAATTCCCTTATCTTTCCCATGGAGGTAGGAAAGTAAATTTCCTGTTAAATTTCATTTCTTGTGTGTTGGTAAAGCATTAAAGTATTTAAGTAAGGGTATTATTGTCTAAATTTTTTGTAATAAATGCTTGAAAATCACATGAAAAAATCAATCACGTGTGTTTTGAGAGGAATGATTTTACCCCCTACTTTCCCCTCTCTCGGAAAAGTATTTTCGAAATTTGTGCTTAGCAAATAAAGGAAATGAGCGACTTTTATTTTTCGAATATTAAAATCTGTAAACCAAACGAGGCCTAAATGGCCACCAATGCTTCCTTTCTTGGTCAAACAGTCTGTGCATACATATTCGATTCAACAAGAGATGGACTATTACTTTTTAACACCCATTCTTATGCGAACTAAGACAAACTCAAATTTATCATTTATTTACATTATACTTATATTATTCAATAATTACAAATCGACATAAACAACTTAATTCTACATTTTATAGAAAAAAACAGATTAAGGCTCCGTTTGATAGCAATGTGGAGAATGAAAAGAAAAATAACTAATTTAGGTGAGAAAATATAAAATAAGTTGAGTGATCTTGTGAGTTTAATTATTGCTTTTTACTTTTTCCATGACATTTTTTTTTTGGTGATAGTGGAGAGATTTTTTCCACAAAATATTAAAGGAGGGTGAAAGATATATACTCACAAAAATGAGTATGAGATGGAAAGGATCTCACCGTATGGGTCAACTTATTTTTCATCTTTTTACCTAAATTAATTATTTTTATTTTTATTTTCTATGTTACTATCAAACGGAATATATTCATATAAATAACACAATCAATTTTCATACAAACAATATTTTTCCTATTCATATTATCAACAAAAATGTACCCTTACTATGGCATTTTCCTTTTTCTAATCTCCGTTTGTTTTTTTTTTGCATTTCAGCAAATATTTTCGTCCAAATAAAAATGTTCATAAATTTACATTGAAATATTAATCACTTCCCACTGAATTTGGTGAGAAAGAAATAAATTCTACCTCAAATTCCGAAAGTACCCTTGGCACAGTATCTCACACACCCCGTCTCCCCTATAACGGAATGAGTACGTCATAACGCCTTTAACCGTTTTGAAAAAGAAGCACACCTGCGAGAGAGTCCGTTTATTGACCAAAACAAGCTTGTCTCCTCCCCTTTGAATCTGCAACTATTCAAGGCCTGCTTTAAAGTTAGTAATTATAATAAGCATAATTAATTGAACTCTTTTTCTTTTCATCTACTGAATCATCAATTCTTATTAATAAACATTTAAACACAAGTAAATTAATGTTAGATATGTATCCGGCCGTCATCTTGGACCCGAGTACATGCTCATGCATGTTCAATTACATTTGAGTGATGAAGATACAAAAGTAAATTAATAGTTGAAGTATAATGTTATCCAGTATCTAATACTTGCACCTTGAATGATTTTTAACAATACACTTGTATTAAATTATAAGAGAAAGTAATGAGTGGTTGAAACGTAGTAAAAATTTACTTTTAGGTTATACTTTTTATAGCGCTAGTCATTCGCATTCTAATAATATAATCTAGCGTTCTAAATTAGTCACAAAAGCGTTCTCAAGGTGCTTATAGCCGCACCTTACTTTTAAGTGCTTTTGATAAGATAAAAAAGGCCGGCTTCTCTTTTAAGCAAATGTACGCTATCACAACAGGAAAGGAAATTAACGTTAATTTTGTAGTTAGTGGAACTCGACTTACAAATGCACTTATTTGTTATGATAATAGGTTAATTACGTACAAACAAAAGAACTTTTTTAAAAAAAAGAAGGCCAAAAAGCATTTTGCCTTTTTATTTTGCTAAAAAATAAAAGAGATTGAAAAATATCTAAATGTATGTAAATAATAAAATTTCAACTTGTATTAAATATATTAAACATATAACTCTATTTAAAATGTTATTATTTTTATTTATAATATATTAATTCTGTATTCTTAAGACGCATACATGCATCAAACTTTCCGACTAGTTAATTAACTACCCATGAGATTAAACATAAAAGGCGAAAGCCAGCCTTTTCATTGACATCAAATGATACCAAAAAGTGGATTATTTAATAGGGAAATTCACGTCATATTAAATACATTCATATTAATCAATTGCCTTCATTAATTAAACTCAATTATAGAGAATCATGCAGTTGACAGGTTTAATTCACTTTTATGCATATTTAACATTTTAGTAACTCCATTTTTTTATGACCAGTGCCGGCTGGCCGATGTTTAATAGTACAAAATCAATAACTATTTTAATTAAGCACTCTGATCTAAGCAAATTTAGCATATATTAAGAGAGAAAAAATAAAGTTTGGAATATAATGATCAAGTGTGATAAAACTGACTTGTTTCTTTTATAAAATTCCCAGTATGTTGGCTAGCTTAGTTGATACCAATCCTGCCTTCTTGTCCTCACAAGGGTTGTGCCCTTTTTTAATTTTTTTGCAAATAAATTAAAATAACTTTAAACGCGAATCTCAAATGAGAAAATTGATCAAACATTATTTTCGAGATCTGTTCTTTGTCTAAATAAAATTCAAAATGGCTTGACTATAGCGTTAACTCAATCAAAGAAAAGAAAACGAGAACATCTTAATTAAACATCTCAAATTTGTTTGGAGATGTTTATATCAAATCAATCTTAATAATAGAAATGATTTATTTAGCCCATTTATAATCGCCTGAACATCGATGTTTAGTAACATGATCTCACGTGGATTCATGTGTAAGTATTCATATAAATTCCAACACTTTTTTAAATGTTTTAACAAAATAAATTCAAATTAGCATTTTGTTTCGTATATAAAATCAACTTTTGTCTAGCTTTTAAAACCCAGCATGATTATTAAGCAGATATTATGTATATGACAGGTTCATTTAGTAGTGAGTTTAAATTCCTTATTAATTTATTTATGTTTATTTAATTAATTAATTTTCCTTGGATGTCCATAACCATTAACGCATCAACTAATATATATATATATATATATATATATATATATATATTAGTTGGAATATTTTAATAAAAATAAAATATAATTATTATTTTATTAAATACTCATGAGTTACAAAATTTAATAATAGTCATTATATTTGATATAAATAAATGATTTATTAAGTTTTATTATATTCTTAAATTAAAGGAGTTATAAGAGTTTATTTGTAATTATTTTATTTAATTTCCCTATTAATTTTGTGTATAACTCCTCTATCCATTCACATATATAAAGGATTGAAAATCATTATTTTCAATATCCAAAAAAAGAAAAAAAAATAATGTATATTGTCTTCAAAAATCACCATGGTATTTTATGTGTATATACTTTGAGTTTGAACAATGTGATTAGACTGGTTCAACCCGTCTTCCTGTGGACATGCACATGGAGGAGACAAAGCTGTGAGACTGTGCCTTTTGGGTTTTATCTTGGAGACGTTATCGACCGTCAATACCTGCACGTAGGAAGGTAATAACGTCTTTAGAACAGCGACAATGTCGTGACTCTCAAAGGCCAGCTTTTTTATTTTACTATTTTTATAAGTTGTGTTCTAAATATTTCACATATTTGTGTTGCTAATTTTTAAATAAATTTTAAGAGTTAATTTTGTATAAAATAATATTCAAATCAAAGCTATATTTTCCAACATATATATATATATATATATATATGTATAATTATCTGGATAATTGTTAATTAGTGTTCAATTACAAAAAAAAAGGGAGAACTGGCCAGCAGCATATTTTTAGTCACACGGTTGGAACTTGGGAGTTGCCAATCTATTGTCGTCAACGTAAGATCGATCGTTGACTAAGTCAAATATTTTGACCCAAACTTCATTTTTGTGGATTATTTTTATTCTTTTTCTAATTTTTTGTTTTAATAAAAACTTTTCGAGAAAAAAAATTGAAGAATTCAATATTAAATAACCGTCTCTTAATGTAAAATTTAAGTTTTCAACTGTGCTACAGTATTTTTTTGGAGATTACCTATTTATTATAAATACTTTTTTTAAAAAAAATCATCCATTAAATACATGACACGCTTAAATTTATTTGTAAAAAAAAAGATATTTGAGTTTATTCTCCTTATATTTTTCTTGCACTTTCCTTCAACTAAAACTGGGTATATCTAGATATCCATCATGTATCAATATTAAATTTAATACACACACGCTAAGGCCATCTTTAATAATTTGTTCATGGAAGGTATTGCAAATTATTATATAGACAAGCAAAAAGATAAAAATCGCTCTCCAGCGAATTTGTCTATAGCATTAGTAAATATACATGACATGCATGGGTAAACTACGCACATCGTATACGAGAAGGTTCATTTACTAACATGATATCGATATGATGTAACACAAATATATGAGACACTTCATCTCTTCTAATTTATTTTTTTTAAGTTTTTAGTAACATATATTTTGTATTTCACAATCCATTAATGAATTTGTATTTTTGAAAAAGCTCTCCTCAAGACTTATGAAATAAGCTATAGACTCAATAGAATTTTTGAAAATAAGATTCAATCCGGCGGAGAGGAGAGAAAAGTGCCATAAATAATACAATTTTTTCTATTTTTTAATGCTTGCTATGATAGATTTAGGTATTTCTGGAAAGAATTTTTTTTTTTTCAAAATATTAAAAAGATAATAAGTTCAAATCAAATCACAACATGGATAACCTTAACACAGGTGTACCATTTGGAGGAAGGAAGTGGGATTGAACCGTGATGCCCTATGTGACATATTACATACGTAACCACTTAGGCTAGAACATATATAATAACGGAGTACAATTGAAAATCATATTTTTTTTTAGTTGTTTATGTATAAAATATTAGCCAATATTTACTAAACTACTTTATGAGTAGTCAACGTATCAGATGGATTATGCAAGTTGTATATTGATAACCGGCGACAAGTGAGAACGAAAGAAATTCATTATGATTGTACTTCATTCATTGTTTTGACCAACCTAACTAAAAATATATTACTGCTTTTATTTGTAATTAACAGAGATTTTATTAGTTAAAAGAAAGGAAAAATATATACTTATTCAAATTAAAAGTTTCATTATTTTTTGGGTCCATATCAAATAAAGAGTTTCGTATTTTACAGAGATATAATTTATATACTAAATCTTAGTTTAAAAGATAAATTGTGTTTTAAAAAATTACTTATGTTATAATTTATATTTCTCAAAAAATAAAAAAAATAAAAACTGACTTTTGTTATTGCCGAGAGTTTTGTCATTAACATGGCTTGCCCAGTGAAAAGGCAAGGATGATGTATTTCTTCGAACATTAGTAACTAATTCACCCCCGTTTTATTCTGAAAATGTTGACATTGTCATGAGCGTTAATAAAATAAAATTATGTATCACTTCAAAAAATAGCCCCCACCTTTAATCACATAAATGTAAAAATGGTGTAACAAAAAAAATAAAAATCTAAATGGAGTGATTCAAAATACTTTTATTTGTCACATCTCAACCTCAATTAGCAATTGAGTCTGGCAAATTTTAAATACCTTCAAACTATTTTAATTCAAATCTAAAATTACAAAACGCATCACGTTTGAGCTTCCTAACACAAGCATGCGATACAAACATATCGTTGTGTATTAAACAGTTAAATTCACCAAAGTATCCGCATATATGCCTTAATTGTATTAGTTCGAAATAAAATTTGAAAATGTGATTAATTTATAATGATTGGGGGACTGGGGGTTACAATCTCCAAAAGTCCCCTCTCAAAAATCATGTTCTGGGTAATGTTCCCCCCATCCGACATTGTACTGCAAATTCATACATTATTATTCCATCAAAAATCTTTCTGAATGCAACAACAATAAGATCTTGAAAGAAAGATATCACCACCACTGTGGTCCGTGCATAACCACCCATGTGCTTCATGTCCTCCCCCTCCCTCCTCACCCTCAACCCACCATCCACACATACACTGTTAGTTGCTGAGCTAGGCTACACACGCTAATAGTATATAAAATGTCGATAGATAAAATATATTTAATTAATCAATAATTAAAATTTAATTGCAAAAGATTGACATACAAAATACATTTTGACTAACCACGAACTAAAATCTAGTTACAAGTAGTTAATATTATTAAGTTTTTTTATTGATTCAATAAAAAACGCATTATTTTAAAGTAATTAACATTTTTGACCACTAAAGTTTGCCCCTTTTTTTACAGTAATCTCGAAAGTTTTTTTTTATCTAGAGGCACACCTAAAGTTTAGACTGCGGCCCATGCTTATCCAAAAGTGATGTCTCGTTAAAAAAAGTGGACATGATAGTCATGTTCCGCCCATGTGATCTTATTTTGAGAGGTATTTTCAATATTTTCTAATGTTTCTTCCTCTCCCTCTCCCTCTCCTTCCCTTCATCTTCTCTAAAGCATGTGCAGCCATGGGGATTTAGTGATTCAGAGATGAATCTAAGCAGATCTCTTAGATTCAAATGGTTTTCACTCAAATTTCGGTATGGATTTTGTTATGAATCAAAGGTGTCTCTGAACTTTGTTGTGATGTCGCTGGAGAAGCTTTGAATGTGTAGCCATACTAGAAGAAGTATCAGCTTCCATGGAAGAATATGTATCCCAATCTACCAAACCATGGGTGCCCATAGGACATTCCATGAAGCAATCTAAGATCCATCTTCCTCTTTTTAGATATATTCCAAAACACTAGACCACAAATTAAACCCAAAAATCTAGATCAAATTTCGAAAAACCCAATTGAGATGTATTAATCAAACATTTCAAAGGGTAGTAATCCTTAAATTCCCAATATTCAAAAACTAAACCGCCAAATTAAACCTTAAAATCAAAAACCCAACTCAAATTTCAAAAACTCATCTTAGATATTAAACAAACAATCAAAGGGCAATAATCCCCAATTCAAAACCCTAAAACCCCATATTAAACCCTAAAATAAAAAACACATATCAAATTTCCAAAAACCCAATTCAAATACCAAACAAAATTCAGAAGGGTGATCAAATTCGAGATGATGGGTTTAGAGGGAAGGGGAATTATCCCTCATAAATATGTGTTTTCAATTTAGAATACCAAAATCACCCCTTATAATACAAGTATATGGATAGTACATGACTATTCCGTCCTTATTTTTAACGGGGTATTCACTTTTGGATAAGCGTAGGATGCCGTCCAAACTTTTGATGTACCTCTGGATAAATTATTATTTTTCAGGATGACCGTGAAAAAAGTAGCAAACTTTAGAGGCTAAATTTTAGGGGTAAAAAGTGTTAATTACCCTTTATTTTATCTACCAATTTTCTGCACTATTATGTATCTATCATTATGGGTACTTTTTCTGGTTTGTTTTTTTTCGTTTTGGGGGGGGGGGGGGGGGGGGCGGGGGTATTGTACACCCTTGCAAGGCTTTAAAAAGGGGTGCTTACACTGCTGCTTTTTCTTCTTGTAAGAATTTTGGGGGCTATCTTGTGGCCAAGAATTGTCATTTTTAATGTCTTCTAAGGAAGATCTTCCCTTATGAAAGGGGGCATAAGAGGGAGGGCTACTTTATTTCTTTTTCTTCTTTTGTTGTAATATTTGTTTGCCCTCAGCAACACTCACATGTTCCTTCATGTGCTTAAGGGCCCATGGCTTTAAAGGAGTATATATTACAGTAGGTTTAGATCCAGTTAGCGGGGGAGAACCTTTTACTCCATCTCATGCTTGGGTGAGTATAACAGTCATGTGCACATTGCATATAGGCCAACGATTATTTATACTCCTTACTAAGTGAGAAGATTGCGAGTTATAAACTCAGGAGATCAATTTCACCACGTAATTAAAATTTGAGTACTGGTTGTTGATGAACATTTCAAGCTTTGTTTACCCCTTCTTGTGCAAGATTTCGAAGAGCCAGCGGATCCAAGATTAAGGGGTCCGCCATGTGTGTATGAGTCATTTTCTCTATTTATACATACCCATGTGTGTTTGCGTAATGCTGCTGTATAGGGAGTGAGGTATTGTACCTTAGCACAGATAATCCAGAATCCACCATTCCAGCTTTGGAAACCAAAATATCAAACAATGAAAGAAGAATTGCAGGCGAGGAAAGTACATTGGCTAGACATAAGGCAATCATGTCAAGTACGAGTCATTCTGTTGTTAGACATGGGCCTACCGCTAGTGCACATAAATAAATAGGGTACGACAATTATCACTCCAAATGAATTAACAGTTCAAAATGGTCATCGCTGCATCAAAAGTGTCCCAAAAGATGTGTACATAAAGCCTAACTAAAGATAGTTTTAGAGTGCTAATAACCTTCCCCAATTAAACAAAAGAAAAGGGCAGCTAATTCTATCAGTAGGGCGCATTGACTATAATAATGTCTTAATAGGAGACGAAACCCAAAACTCTATCAATAGCAGTGCAATATGAAAATAAGGGACTTCAAACTCACAGATTACCTAATCTTTTTTTATTCTTCTTTTTTTGAGGTAAATCCGTGGTTCCGGGGGATGAGGAAATTTAAACTCGAGGTGATAACATTGCCTCTCTTGCCACTTGCACAATGATATAGCAGAAAGTCACCTCTATTAATTGTCTTATAATGGCGATAAATAGTATTTTCAGCACACAACATTATAACAAAAAATGAACAATCAATTTAATATTCAAATCTCAAAACATATTCTTTTATCCAATATATTTGGAAACCAAAGAAAAAAAAATTCATGTAATCTCAAAATTATAGGCATGTCAACTCTTCAACGACTCATCTTGTACAACAAAGAGCTTGGCAAAGAGAGAATGGTTGCCTTAAACTTTCACTTAATCTTTGCAAGGGATATAAATAGTTAACCATTTGTAGACATCCATGGAGAAGATATCTATCAAAGCCTTCATCAAAATAGCACCAAGGAAAATCGGTAACAGAACACTGAAAACCTGCGAAGTGAAATTCTGATTGCATCCCAAAGTAAGGGGAAATTGAGAAAATATTTGGCAGAAATTTTGGGATAAAGAAAGCATAGCTAGTACAGATAACTGGTGGAACTTTCAATGGTATCACTATTCATTTATCAAAGATTTCAACTGTTCTCGGAATGTAGAAACTTTGCTTGCTTCAACAGCCATCACTAACCCCGTTAACCTGTATTGTTTTAGCTGCAAAAACAAATAAATAACAAGACAAATTGAGCAAAGCATTCTATAATGCAATAACTAATAGCATTGCTGTGATTAATGTCAATAATACCATCAAGCAGATGCGCATACACTTGAAAATTTACTCTTTAGGTAAATACAGGGGAGGACCTACCATTTTAATTTTGAGATTTAAAATAGTGGACTTAAAAGTGCAGTACTACAGTACTTTACCCCCTTAATCATTGATAACGAAAAATTATTATATCTACGTTACCCCGCCACAACCCAGTTGACAAAAAATCTTGGCTCTGCCCAAGTGGTCCTGCAAAGTTTTCTCACGTATTGCTAACTGAAAGCAAAATAATTACAAAAGCTTTGGAATTCTTTTACATGGAAAATGCCTATCCAGTTTTATTCGAGGAATCATTTTTCTTGCTACAACTTTTTTCAATGGCTTTCTCCATGAAATCAGGAAACCCACACCCCCCAAGTTTTTTGTTTGCCATGTAAAAATGTTCCAAGGAACTCATTTCTCCATGTAAACCAATTAAAGGCACCCTAAGGCTGTGTTTAGCTTGCCGGATAAGGCGTTAGGATCTAATATGATAAAGGCCGGATAGGAAAAATGTCAGAATTAGTCAGATAGGAATTATGTGAGATGGGACAGGATCTAAACGAGTCAGATAAGGATTATGCTATATATGACATGATAAGAACCAGTCGGATAGGAGTAAATAAACTTTGCATTTGGTGCAGTCTTGGAATAGATATCCAGATGAGATAAAATAAGTTAGTAAAACATTTGTGAATAAACCAATATCAGTAATTTTTTTGTGTAATATTTGGAAAGATATGATTGATAACACTCCAAAACTATCTTTGGACATCTAAAAAACTTTGTACATGTTTTTAAAACACTTTGATATATTAATGACAATTTTTTGAGTGCAAATAGGTGTACCCTTTTTGAAAAATGCTATTATTAGATCATAATAAAACAATCAGTCTACCTATATTATGTGATTTACCCTTACACTTTATTTTTAAGTTAGAAAAAAATCATTTTCACTGATATAATTATGATTTTATTTATGAATATTGAATTAGACTTCATAAAATTCTTCATTTACACAAAAAAAAAAGTATATTATATTGAAATATGTTACTTATATTATGGTGTAAAGATGCACTAGATTTTAGTTACTATCCATAAGAATTGATAATGTAGTTTTTATTTGTGAATATCAAATAAAGTCAGAAGAAAATATATTTTTTAAAATAAATGAAATTATAAATATCATGTAAAAGTAAATTTTTTATTAGTTGAGTACTTAAAATTTGTAGCAGTTGAAATCTAAGTTGAAAAATTACAATTATTTAAAAGTGGTAACCAAAGAAAGAAAATTTAAAAAAAAAATAATTAATTTTTTTGGCCATTATTTTACTATCCACGAGCGAGGGGATAAAATAATATTACCTCAAAGGTGGGATAGAATAATCCGGTATGTTGTGAGATAAAAGGTGTAAGTGGGATTATTTTATCCTACATGATATCCTATCCAACCGTGCACCAAACATGGGAAAGGATAAATACATCCTATCTACCGCAACACCAAACGCAGGATGGAACTATCCTGTGTAGCACCAAACATGGAATATGAAAAATTTATCCGATCCTGTCTTCTATCCCGCCCAACAAACACAACCTAAGAGAATGAGATTCTTTATACAGCAAGAATGTAAGGCTGAACAAACGATTTCTTCATGACTAATAATTTCTTTACCCATTGTGCAGTAGATTTGGTTTTGTCTTTCAAAGCTGAAGGAACCATGTGGCACAAGTATATACCTAAGGGAATGTTTCCATGCAAAGAAAAAAATTGGGTATAGCACACGTATAAGCCACCGCCCCCAAAAAAATAATAAAAGAAGAGGATCTCCGCCGAGATGTATTTTGCAAGATGATTTTTCACAAGAAGATTTTGAAAATGTTGCAGTAGAATGGTTTTGTGTTAGTTCAGCAAAATTATAGTCGAGAAATTATGACAGCCTGAAAATAGCAGTACTTGCCTCGTGAGGTGCCAGTTGCTGAGTTCGCAAAGGGAAAGTGAAGGACCACAAGCTGAGCTGAGAGATGCAGTTGGAGAAAGAGTTGGATAGTTGAGTATTGAGACATCGCAAATAAAAGATTTTTTTTTTTTTGATAAGAAACAATACATCGCAAATAAAAGATCATAGGACGCATTTCTTAATTATAAGTCAGAGATACCTTCTGAAATATTTCGTCCTCTGGCTTAGCGTATACTATAGCTTCCTTTTTCTGGTCCGCATTCTTATGCTAAATTGAAATAAATAACGAAAAGATAATGTCAAGCCCAACAGGGAGTAAGATCAGAAAAAATGTAAATACAATGAAAACAGAGTAAAATGTTGTAATAGATACCTTGTAAATTTTGGTGACTAAGAGATAAAACTTAAAGCAGAACGATTGTCGGAGCTCTTCCGTCGGCTTCAAAAAATGGGAAAAAAACAGAACAATGATACTCGAGTTTAGTGGGAAAATTTCTCAAGTGCTCGTTTTGCTCGAATTTTTGTGTTTTCGAAACATCCTAGATCGGTAACTTCGCATATAAAGTTTCACAATTCATTTCAATAGAGCTCGTATCATGGGATGCCAAAGCTCAAACTTTCTAAGTGAAATTACCAAGGATGTGATTGCACTTCTTTCCATAGAAAATGCCCGATATTCCATTTTATTCATATTTACCGGTGTCTGATTGTCTTGACTTGCTACAGAATCAATTTCCATGGTACAAAACTAATTTTGAACTAATTTTTCTCTTTTCCATGGAAATGAAAGATGGCCTTGCAGCTTAACTTCTTGTTTTCTGTGGAACATTCGTCCGTGTAAACAATTCCAAAGGATGCTATTATTTTTATCAATTGAACTATAATTTATGATTTCAGAAGGACACAAAAACGTTTGCATCAAACAAGCACCCAAGTTCATTAAAATAAAAAAAAATAGAAAAATCATAAAGTATTTTGAACTAACCTCATCTTCAGTGGCCCAAGAAATTTCATCAAAGAGAGCATCATAAAGTGGTGGCAAAAGCTGAGGAGGAAGATTCACCATTCGCTGAGAGACCAAAAGACCCACTTTCGAAGCTTGCTTTCCCACAAGTGATCTCAACTTATCTCTCATATTTTCCTCTTGGCATGCTTTAAGAAGGAAGTCCTTGAGCTCAACCATACATTTGTTATCCTGCGAAGAACAAAAACAAAATTCAATGGCTTTGAATATCATCTCCACAGTCGAGGCTTGTTGGTAACTCGGTAAGGGTGCCTTTGATTGGTTTACATGGCTTTGGAATTGTTTTACATTAAACATGCATAAACTTTGCACATTTTCCCATCTTGAAAAAAATTGCACTAGCGAAGGTGGAATATATCAAATTTTGCACATTTCATTTTAAACAAGTGCAACTAAACACACCACAATTGCAACATTCTACAAAATAATGACAAGCAGCTAATTATTAGCACTCGTAGTTGGAAGTCAAAGATATGTTTGCTTGCCTTATATCTTCCCATGTTAAGAGCCGTAGCAACTGCGTAAACTCCATCTTCCTCGTCATTCTCTATTTTAACAACAGTTCCTACAGTGGTTTGTCCCAATATCAACTCTACAAAACCGCTTAGATCCCACTCCTCATCATCAAGGTAGGTCTGTAGTAGGAGCTTCACTCCATGGAAGTCAACGGGTTTTGGGTCGAAGAAGGCAAAATCGGCTTGGACAACTCCCTTAAAAATAAAGAACAAACTCACCACAAAAATTAGAGAATAATTTTAATCAAGCCATATATTTCAGTTGAACTTTTGTCAGTGAAAGAATTCAGATTAAGAATGCTAATTAGTAGCTTACTTCAAATTCTTCTTCGTCAGAAGATTCAGGGCATTCACTCGTATCTTCCATAGCAGGATTTACAAATCCATTACCTAGACGAGAGCATATAAATTTAGAACACTTGGGCTCAGTTTGATAGCAACATGGAAAACGTTAGGAAATACTATTGCTATGTGTGAGAAGTTGGAAATAAGTTGCGCCATCTGGTGAGATGTTCTCCGTCTCATACTCATTTTTATGAGTTGACGTCCTCCATCCTCCTTTGTTTTTTGTGAAAAAATTTTCTTCCTCAACCCCCAAAGAAATTTTTTCCATGAAAGTCAAAAGGCAAGAAGAAATCTCACCACATGCCTCAACTTATTTTCCAACTTCTCATGCATATCAATAGTGTTTCCTATCATTTTCCATGTTGTTATCAAACGAAACCTTAATTTCCATTATAAAATCAAACCGAGTAATTTAAACAAAGACAACTACATGCATACAAGAGGAGAGCTTTGATACCTGAAGAGCCAGGGGATTCATTCATGCGGATTCTGGAACTAGGGATATGTCGCTTGGCCTTGTAATGGGCGGCAACAAAAGCCACTGATCGAGCAAAAGGGGAGAAGGTGCAGGGCTGAGGTTTCAGTAATCGGCGATGCCTAGTTGGTCTTCGTGGCATTACAATAACTTATGCAATCTGACGATATGGAGAAAAGTTAAGATCGCTAAGATTGAATTTAGACATTTGAGTGATTTGCCATATCTAATTGTATATACTAAGTCCTTAACATTGGACCTCTCTTCAGCAAATAAAAGTAAATCAGCATAGGATGTGAAAAGAAAGAGGGAATTTGGAAGAAAAAAAAATTCCCATTTAGGTATTATGACACCATTTTATGCAACAAACAGCTGACTGCCCTGAGATTTCATACCGATGAGCCTCAAACTAACTTATCACCTCTAGTGAACTAGCACAAGTTCATTCAACTGAATATCACAATCTGAACTCTCTTTATCGTAACATAAGAACCCGAATAGTCACTAAACCACATAACCTTCACCAAGGTTCAAATATGCAATATCATTCACCTTCTGAGCAAGGCCAAATCCTGGCTGGGCATTGCTTTTAGTTTTGGACAATATGCAAAGGTAAACTATATCGAAGGCTCAAAGGAATCTTAAAACATTCATGGAAATTTTCTAGAAGCAAGAACATTTAGATGTTTAGATTAACTAAGCAGAACAAAATTATCTAACAGCCTTAACGTTGTCTGAAGACGCATCTCTCAAATTTTTCTACATCCTATATAATGCAATTATGGGCAATGGTGTTCATAAACAAATAACATGCATATGTTGCATATCTATAATATGTAATTTACATTTCAATCAGGAAACAGAACAAGAGGAACAGTAAGAAGTGAATGAACGAGAGTGCGTAAAGAAGATAGCAAAGAAAATGTTAGCATCGGAAAAATTATAAGGTAAAAGACCCAAATTGACAAAAATGCGACCCCACTAACACAAAATATATTTATAAGAATAAGGCACTAAGGCTCACACGGTGACAAGGGAAGAGGTTGCATTTTACACGGTTTTGAGCCCTAATGCCTTATTCTTATAAATATTTCGTATTACTGTGTCGCTATCAATTTGGGTCCTTTACCCTATGATTTTCTCAGATGCTAATCCTTGGCCATAAAAAGTACATTCTTGAGCCCCTCTGTTGGAAAGAAAAATAGAACAATATAATTATTTTCAGTGTTCGAGTAGTTACATGCGATGTTTTAGAAGGTGTACGCCTAGGTGTTTGCTTTTCCAAAGGCGAGGTGTAAGCCACAATGCGGCAAGCAGTAACCCTTTCATGCAAAGCATTTTTATATTAAAAAATATATATTTAACATAGGCTAAAAAATGAAGTTAAATAAATACTAATACCAAATTGTATTATCCCCCAAAAGCCAATAACATAATTATAAGTAACAACTCAAGTCTAATAAAATAAAGTCTTAAATTAGGACAATCAACAATGGCAGCCTATTCTAAGAATTTATAATGAATATCACTATGTTAATGATACATATATATATATATATATCTAAGATAACATGAACGATGTATGAAGAAGTTCTAGAGCTAACCAGCAAGCAATTGGAGTTTCGATTCAGTGCAGCAATGGAGTTTGGTGTTCGTCCCTCTCTCTCTTTATTTATTTACAGTCGAGTTTGGAGATCAGTGTTTGCGTTCGGAGATTATGGTTTTGTTCATTTCTTTTCCTTTTTTTTTATTTACTGCCTAAACTACATCGTTTTGGCAAACTATACAACTTAAAAAAAAAAAAAAAACGTGCGCATAGAACGTCTAGGCGTAAAAAGCATACGCCTCGCCAAAAAAGTGTATGCCCAGTTACAAAAGCGTAAGCTTAATGTAAAATCCACCCTCCCCAATGCGCGCAGGGGCATTTGTCTTGAAGGCGCGCTAAGCAACGCCTTTAAAACATTGGTTGCATGTGGTTTATGCACTCAAACAAGCTTCACATCCCCTTGAATTTTGATTGGCACAAGAAGAGAGATAAAAATAATTACATCTAGAACGAATTGCAGGTATTCGAGTAGCTGCATGCGGCATATGTTAGAACCAAACTGCATAACCACTATACCATTAATTGGCAAAATGAGATAGTAGTAGGAAGTACGTTGCACTCAACGTGAACGAAAATTCCGACTTGCATGACATCTATTTCCATCATTTTCCCTTTGACGTTCATCATTCAAAGTGGGCATCGATAAACCATAACTCTGGTTCTTACAACTACTACAGAATTTTGCAAAGTGGGGCAGCAATGGAGGCCTTGATAAAACATCAATCGATTTTAAAATTTGATCTTTGCAATGAATATAGAATTTTGCAAAGTGGGGCAGCAGTGGAGGCCGGCCTTGATAGAACATCGATCGATTTTAAAATTTGATCTTTGCAATGAATATAGACTTTTGCAAAGTGGGGCAGCAGTGGAGGCCTTGATAAAACATCAATTGATTTTAAACTTTGATCTTTGCAATGAATATAGAATTTGCAAAGGTGCAGTGGAGGCCTTGATAAAACATCAATCGATTTTAACTTTGATCTTTGCAATGAATATAGAATTTTGCAAAGGGCGCTTCACTGTGCTTAAAATGATCTGCACATACATTTCAGCATGCACAATAATTCTTATATGGAAGTTCAATTTTATCCACAAGGTTAATAGGGATAATTTACCTTGCTTATCCTACCTATTAAGCCTATTATGGACGCTCCATTTTGACGTGCTAAATCTAGAACCTATACCCAATTAACTACCATCATTTGTGTAAACTCTGCAGATGGAATTTTGCAAAATGAGTTTCACTATGAATTCTACATTCCAAGTTTGCCAACAAAACGACTGACGAGGGATTAGCATTAGCAATATTACAAATTCTTTTAACATGCTAAATGTCTAACCTATATCCAATCAACTAGTATCATCTACAAAACAAACGGACACCACCAAAATAGAAAGAAAAAACAGGCTTGTCAAAGCACTATCAGAAAAGAAAAGGCAAAAGACATAGACATAGACCCAGACAGACATAGAAAGATCAAGTGGATGGATTAGACAAGAAAAGGATAACAGATACTTCCTCAGATTTCCAAAGCCTATAGAAAGGAGCACAGAACAAAAACTCTAACCCACATATCCATCCATAAAGCTAGCACAATCCAAACTAAACAAAAAACGCGCAGTATCATCAAAAATGTTTAAAGCTTTCGGTTGTTGCTTTTTGTTCCAGTGGATGTCTTATCCACTGTTCTTTAGCATTGCTTGTATTGTAATTCCTTTAGCTGATCTATAAAATTTTGTTTTCTATCGAAAAAAAGATACTTCCTCAGATTTCAGTACTAATTCAACAGTGATTCATTTGGGTTTTCAATAAGAATGAAGGTAAAAAATAAAAAGCTACACAAAAAGAAGAGTCTGTGTCATGACAGCATATATATAAAAATAACAAATATAGAGATCAAAAAATGGGAGTAAAACCTGGCTATGGATAAGAAGCAACGATGTTTCAGGTTTTGCCGAAGATAGTGGCAGTGAGTGGCTGCAATGATGATGGAGAGGGGGGGGCACCGAGCGTGACGGTAGAGAAGAAGAGAAGTTGACGACAGAGTGTCCAGGTCAGCCGATGGTGGTGAGGTTTAGCCTATAGGGTTTCTCACAATTTAGGCCCGTTTAATATTTAATAACATATCCAACCCAAACCCAACCAATCCGAAAAGGGTTTTATACCGAGATTTTCGGTTATCCAGTATTATATAGGTTTTTTTTTTTTGAAATGGTTAACGAATAAACATACAAGGGTTCAGAGATCCAACACATTCCTTACTAAAACCACTCATCTATAATCGATGTGGGGGGTCACACCCGAGGAAGACACACACCGCGCCCTGAAGGGCTTCATTTCTTTTGAAATGGTTAACGAATAAACGAATAAACACACACATGGGTTCAGAAACCCAACACGTTCCTTACTAAAATCGGTAATTTTAGTAAGGCACGGAATCGGATATAAACCCATACACACACTCATCCACAATCGATGTGGAATCCCGAAGGACCAGTATTATATAGGTTTATTTTCGGTAAAACTGAAATTACCCAAAAACAATTAGGAATGTTTACTGTGCATTCAATGTTTTAAGCTAACAAAATATATTTTTTTGATTGGCTTACAATACCGTTATTCTCGCAACATTTATATTTTTGTGCACTTCAATTTTCCTTTAAATTCTATGAAGGGATAAGAGGCAGGGACAAAATTCAAACCTATCTCGTATTATAATACTCACTTTTTCTAGAGTCAGTCAATTAAAAAGAATATGCTACAAGTTTACAACATGATAGCTTATTATTATTAACATAAACCCTAAGTTCAAGCAATTAAAAATTTAAGCAACGTAAAGCGTCTAAGTATGGTAATCGGTAGTTTAATTCACCTTCATCTCCCTTCAGTTGCATCTGTATATTTTATCATGTTATTGAAAAGTAGCTCTAAAATAATAAAAATACATGTAATAAATAGGAAAGTTTTGGAGAAAATAATAAGTGACTCAAATTCGCATTTGATGCCCCTGTAATTTATATATACAATAATTGTTTATAATATCAATATTTTAACTCATGTTATTAAGGTTGTTTTAGTAGTCAATATATACAAATTATTGTTGATGGCACGTGCATTTTAAATTATGTTTTTGAGTTTGCTTGACATGTTTTAAAGCTACTATCTCTTTAAATTAAGAAAGGATTATAATCGCTGTTTCTTTAACGTGCTCAACATAATTAATAGATTACTATGTACATGCAACATGTGTAAATTTGCATCAAGAACGTAGGCACTATAGGAATAGCACGAGCTTAAAACCCCACTTAGATTTGGACCTTTTTTTAGGTATGATTTTGTTCGTTTCTTATGATGACCTTTAGGTTAATTTGGAAAGTACGATGTTGGGTTTGTAATTTCTCAAAATATTGGGATTGGGATTTTTAATCATTATTTTACAAAAGAGTAAACTATGCAAATGACCTCCAAACTGTGGGTATATTCCCACTTGAACCCCTCAACTTCAAAAAGTGCTGTTTAACCACCTACACTGTTGACCGAGTTCCACTCTGATCCTTCTATTCATTGATGTTAAAGCTAATCGAAAATGATCATGTGCACCACACATAACCTTTTTTAAAAATATTTTGATTTAACTACTAAAAACTAACAGGTATATATACATATTTCATACATGTCATATTCATATTACTTATATTTTCTTTTTTAACTTAGAGCTAGTAAAATCCCCACTAAGTTAAAATCATAGCTATGCCATTGACTCGTGTACATACAATTTGAATAATTTTTTTTATCAATAATAAATGGTCTAATATCCCAATATTCAGAGATGAAACCATAAATTAATCTTAAGGGGGGCAAAAAAAAATTCCAATTACACAAAACATACTAACAAATTTGATAACAAATTTGAAGATTGACATAGGAGTATATAAAGTCGAACTGAAATGTGAAGGGGATATACGAAGGTATGCTTAAGTTCAGGGAAGCAATGAATAGGGTGTGGTCCGATTGACCAAACCATTGACCATGTATTCAAACCAGACCAAGCACTTCGGTCCTATCACATTTCGGACCGGACCAGACCGAATTTCCAGCTGAGACCGGACCGAACTAGTTTAAACGGTCCTGTTTCGGCCAGTCCATCCAATCGGTCCCTCCCTTAAAAACACAATGCGATGCAAATCAATAAATAAGGAGTGGAAAAAGGTCCAAATACCACATCTCCCTCCGGTTATATATATATATAAGGTAAATCCGCAGGTGTATATATGTGTATATATATAAGGAATTAGGAGAGAAAATGAGATAGAAGAAAGAAAAACGATAGAGAGATGTAAAAACTTACCAGATTCGACGGAGGTGGACTGGTGGCCGGTGGTGGAGTCACTGGAGGTGCGGTGGCCGTTGATGCGGTGGCCGGTGGTGGACTGGTCGTCTATCAGTCTATCTATCATCTATGTGCTAGAGTGTAGATGAGAGAGAGATGCGGTTGCTTCTTTTCCTTTTTTAGATGAAAGGTAAGAGGCTTTAGGGTTAGATGAGCTGGACCGAACAAGATCAAACAGTATCGATCATCGGACTGTAGTATTTATAAAATCCAAAAAAAATTATATTTCAATTTAGTCCGGTTTAATTTCTACACACGCCTAATCATGACCATACATTATAAAAAGTATACAATAATTTAAGGGGTACCTGAATGAACACAACTTGTACCTAATTTTGTTTATGCTTAGACTGTCTCCAATGCATAACGCAAATGGACAAAAATAGTAACTCTTGTCCTCTAGCGCATAGTGTATAGTTAGTTATGATATGCTAAAAGGGGAGATAAATGGTAAAATTAACTGCGACAAGCATATCCCTCCCATGATTGACAGTCCATTGTGGGGATATGACATGCCATGGTGCGATGCAGCAATCTACTTAGCACCACACGATCTAATATACATTGTGTGAGGGATGAGGCATTTCCAATTTTGAAAATATATCCGTTAAGGCTAACGACTATTTTCTAATTTTTTTAATTATAAATAGCCCCCTACTTTTTTCTCCATTTCACAAGTTTATATTTTCCATAAATATCTAAAAAATATATATTATATTTAGTTTTCTCTCATTGAACTATGCTTTAATTAAATTTTTTGTACATGTAGAAGTTTAATATTTTTTACTTATGTCTAGGAATCGAGGAACAAATATTTAAGTTTTTTAAGAGAAAGCTTTGTGTCGTGCTTATATTAGTGCAAGTGTCGATTCAATTCAAGATACTAATCAAACTTTTGATAGATTGTCGGAGGTTATTACTGTCTAATACCATGAGCAACTCGAAATTTTAGTTTTAAGGACTTTATCATATCTTCAATCGCAATTTTCCATAATTAGTAAATCTGTTTCGCTTTATATTTCAAAATTATCGCACACAATGAGTAATGCTAGTAGCGGAACCAACAAAATGGATTGGGTAATTTTTTATTTTCTATTTTATAAAATAATTGATATATTTAATTTTAACATTATTTGTTCATTATTTTTTTTATCGTTGTACATGTTATATTATTTTAAATTTATTTAAAACAAGTCAGTGAAGCTCAAAGAGCATACCATGTAGAAAATAATAAAGCTTTTAGTTTTGATCATTGTTATCAAATTTTGAAGGAGCACCAATGTTTTGGTTTAAAAACAATATCTTCGAACAGTCAACACTCCCGTTACGGCCCATCTTAAGATAGCATTGGTTCTTCGATTAATGTAAGCGACGATTCTTCCTTGATTACCATTGAAGGCCTATATGCAAACCGGCCAATTAGAAGAAATATAGCAAAATTTGACAAAACAAGGAAGGGACAAGCTAAATTATTAGCTTCCGAAATGACAGATTTAAAAATATCCGAGGCATTTAATAAAATGCATGAAGAAAATATAGCATTGAATGCAAAAGTTAATGAAAAAATACGCCTTCACATGTTTTGTTTAAAGAAATTTAGAGAAGAAGAATGACAAAGAAATATCCGTAAAGAGGTAAGGCAAAGTAGAAAAGTAGATATTGCTGAAGAAAATGCGTTAAGTTAATGGATTTAACGCGTATGAGTGACCAACAACAGGAGTTGTACAACTACTATCTTCAAGAATTTTTGAACCGAAGATGCCAACAATTAGAACAGAACTATCCGGGCAATCATCACTTCTGAGTCGTGTTTTTTAATGCTTTTAGTTAATTTTTTTTCGATGTTATCTTAATATTTTTCTGTTCGTCACTGTTATCTTAATATTTTTCTGTTCGTCACTGTTATTTTAATATTTTTCTGTTATGCACTGTTATTTTAATATTTTTCTGTTATGCACTGTTATTTTAATAAAATACGAGTTTCATTTCATACGGAACAAAATAAAATACATAATATATTATTCTTAAAAGGTAATTAAAAGCTTCAAACATTACATAAAATTAAAAATAATTATCCGTAATCTTTGTCTGATGAAGAAACATCGTCTGGATATGTTTTTGACTTTTCAATTTCATATTCTTCAAACACGTGGTCTTCCCAATCTCGATGGCAAAAATCCTCAATAAATATTAAACCTGGATTTATACACCTTAGTTGAGCCCGGTGTTCTACACACGCCTTCTACATTCTTCAGCTTGTCGTTGCAAAAACGTAAAAATTAATGTTCGAGCGGTTAAAGAATGTAGTAACTGATATTTATGATCGAATTCGGGATTTTTCAATAGAGTTAAGAATAACTCTATAGGGACATACTTCCATAAATATTTGTCTACACACTCTCCTCCTGCTCTCCTATACAATTCTAGCTTTTTCTTAATCCAGCGAGACAGATGAGTCTTTCAAAATATTTTCGTTGCAAATACATGTGGGCTTATTCTACCACCAACTTCATAAGTTGCTATTATTTCCCTCAATTTCTCTTATATTTCCTTATCCATACTGCTTACTTTCTTTTTATATATAAGAGGGAGAAATGTGTGGATATATGGGTGAATGTCATCATTAATTATAGAAGAAAATATATAAAACTATGTAGGAGATGATAAGATAATCTAATAAAAATCTACAAATCAAGTATACGTCTCTCGAGATGGTTAAAAAATATAAGAGGATAAGAAAATCAGATAATTTTTTTATAATATTAGTTTTGAATGAGGTAATCCCAATATTATTTGATATTACACTTACTTTTTCAGTGATGTTACAAGTCATACAATTAATTATTTAAAATATTAATTTGTTGTCATATCATTAATATAATAAATTAACATTAATGATATGACAACAAATTAACATTATATAATAAGATAATTAATTATTACATTCAAATTTTAAGAAACACAATACATTAAAATACAATTAACTAACATTTTAATAAATACAAAACATTAAAATACAATTAACTATCATTTTAAGAAACATAATACATTAAAATGCCACAAAATAAGTTTTAAAAAATACACTGGAATTTTGAAACATACTAAACCACGATTCAAAATGCATTACACATATGTATTCTACTAACTCTACATGCAAACGATTGTGCGTGGCATAATTAGTCATCTCATTACGACGATGCATGTAATCGTTAAAAACCACCATAGGATCTTGCTGTAACGTTGGAAGGTTTTCAATTTGAACATACTAATAATCCCAATCTATTATTATTTATCATCTATAATCATGTTGTGCAGTATTATACATGCTTGCATTACACTACTAAATGTCATCTCGTTCCATAATATCCCGGGTTATTGTGTGATAGCAAATCAGACTTGTAGAATTCTAAAAGCCCATTCTACGTCATTTCTAACACTTTCTTAGGCTATTAAAATATTTTTTCTTTATCTAAATTATACATTTCATACTTTTCACAATAGTTGCGTAACTCGGATATATACAGTCAGCCAAATAATATCCCACATTATACTGATTGTCGTTTATTTCATAGTTGACGTGGGGATATCTACCATGTAATAGATCTTCAAAAATATTTGATCTCGTCAACACATTAAGATCGTTATTCGCACTTGACATACATAAATATAAACTCTATATCCAAGTGTCGTATGAGGCAAAATTTTATAATATTATTGTTTGAGTGTGCTTATGACCACGATACGACCCTTGCCATGCAACTGGGCAATTATTTCATGTCTGATGCATGCAATCAATACTCCCAAGCATCCTAGGGAATCCACTAGCTAAATTTTTGGTTGAAAGATGCTGCACATCTGTTGTTATAGACGCTTCAAGATACTCACTGTCAAATACAATTATAATAGCATTACAAACCCATTTTAATGATGCTATTAAAGTTGACTCACTGATTGCAAGATATTATCCCCACATATCGGCGCATGCCCCATAACACGTATGTCGTAGTGCTGAAATAATTTTTTGTGGGGGCTCAACCCAAGACGGCCTAAACCGTATTATTTTTAGATGAAATAGTTATCGTAGTTGGCCACGGCCTTTAGGATGCGGTTGAATAAGCTTCATTGCAGCGGAATCTACGCCAAAAATCAATTTCGGGATAAACATGATCTTTTGCAAAATACTCATTCCACAGCCTTAAGTGAGCAACCTGTCTTTGTCGGTATTTATATATCTTTATAAATACTTCGGTCATCTCCAAAATGTTAATATTAGATATAGCTTTTTTCCCCCGCGTTTCATTATATACAACAACTTTATCATTATCATTATCGTCTTCATTTAAGTTTGTCATTTGTTGAGATAACAATATTATTTCTTCATCAATTGTATCTTGCTCGTAAAAAACCCTTGAAATATACATTATTTTATTTATGATATATTTTATAACACTAAGGGTATTTGGGAAGAGATTGAGGAATTATATTTCACATATATATTTCCATTTATAGTGTGCAATGTGTATAGTGGGGTGTCAAATGCAATACATAAGATAGAATGCCCAATGCGATGCTTAAGATAGTGTGTTTGATGAGATACATAACATTCCACATCAAATGCAATACATATGATCCAACGGTTGGATTATCCTAATATTTTGATATGTTTTACAATAAGGTGTTATATAGATGTTACCAAAATTTCACAACGATTAGAGTTCAAGAAGGCTTTCGTTTAATTTTAAAAAAAATAATGCGTGAATTTGACGAATAGTATTATACATTATACCAAACTCCAGATAGAGGACATATTACCCTATATCTCCCACCGTTGGATCATCCTAATATTTTGATTTATTTTACAATTAGGTGCTATATAAATGATACCAAAATTTCACAACGATCGGAGTTTGGGAAGGTTTCTGTTTAATTTTTTAAAAAACAATGCACGAATTTGATGAATAGTATTCTACATTATACAAAACTCCAGACATATGACATATTATCTTATATCTCCCACCATTGGATCATCCTAGTATTTTGATATGTTTTACAATTAGGTGTTATATAAATGCTTCCAAAATTTCACAACGATCGAAATTTAGAAAATCCTCCGTTTAATTTTTTTAAAAAAAATTGCTCGAATTTAATGATATATTTTATATAAACAAATGGTTTGAACAATTATTCAATAACTTAAACACTATCATTAAAAAGTAAATAATATAATGATGTAATATAACTAATTCTCTTCAAGGCCGAGCCATTATGAATACGATTAGGAATTCTCACGCAACCGTTCTATCTCTACTTCTTTTTCACGAATTTGATGATCTTCGTCCTTCAATTGTTGTGGTAATTCAGCATTATGCATAAATAATTGATATTTTAACTAGTAGGCATAATTCATTGTGTCAATGTAAAGATTTCGCCAAACACCCTGTGACTGTGTCATAGCTGCTGAGGCATCTATTGAAGGTCTATGTCGTGGTAAAGACAATTGAATAATTTTATAATTAGAAATACAAATGGTATAACTACAATCAGGTGCAAACACTTGTGACGAGGAGGAACCACTTTGACTATTATAAACCCTTCCTACCACTTCGTGTGGCGTACATGGGATTTCTACATCACAGCCTACCAACGCCTTATATCAGATAATATTGATATTATCCCCTCTACCAATTGATGGTAATAATAGTGCGCCAAATACATATGCCTAATATTCTTCATATAGTTTTTTCGTCGCTTCAGATAAAAATATAGTACGTGATTCCTAACCATGTTGGGCGTGTTGATTAAAAACATTTCAAGAGATTTTAGTCAGTATAACCAGATAATCATTAAGAATTGTAATTTTCCTAAAAATTTGCCTGAAACACCGTTCATCTAAGTATCGGTTTTCTCTGATTTGGGGATCAAGTAACAAATAACGATACCGTGAGAGGTTGAACGAAATTTGTTGGATCAGGAATTGTAATGCAATGCCGTTTGTGTATGATTACCAAATAATTGACTGCATTAATCGTATCTCCAATTGCTGGTTCGCAACTTCAAGATTGATCCTCACTGAATTTTTTGCGATCTCCATATTTTTCACACTCCATCGATGGATTCTATGCCATATTTGAGGTGCTCCAGAGACAAGCCGCAAACATTGAGTTTCTATATACTCGTAAAAAAAGAATTATAATTAAAAAAATAAGTATTAAAATACAAAAATACAAATATAATTATAATGTTATATGAAAAAACAACGAGACATGTTTAAATTTATAAGTACCTCAATTGGCTGCCAAAAAAAATTAAAACTTTTAATTGTCCTTCGAGATGCAATATTCAGACCGGAATACATTATTGCCAAAATAGCTGATCCCCAGTTGTAGCGGCTAATATTTTCGACGTCGATGACATAATTTAGCCAAAATATCGGGCAAGTGCTATTATCGTTGGGAAAAAATACATAGCCTAAAATGTATAATAAATATAATCTAGCTACAACCTCTGCCCCATTATAGCGTCACTTGCAAGATAATTTGAGATAATAGAACATTTTATCGCTCCGTAATTAACTTCATCATAAAAAATGGAAAGTAAATAACTACTGTCTCATTTCCCTCAATTAAATTCAAGTCATCTTCTACTTAAAGAACCGGTAATTTATAATCAACAATGGATATTCATATTAAAAAATATAAACTATGATACGTTAATACATTTTAAATATATCAATGTAAAAATAATATGCATATAATTTCATTTAGTTTGATGCGTGTAGCTGTTAATATGGTGAAATCAAGAAGTGTGAAACCTAACTCATAAGTAGGCAGATGGAATGTATGGGTGGTATCCCACCAACGTTGACAACACACTTCAACAACAGTATGATCAAAATTTGGCATTTGTCATTTAAATAAAGGACACAATTCGGTATTCTCAAGCCACATTTGTACCTCTGGATTACGTATTAGGTCTTTATATATATATTACTTACTGTGTACGAAGTTGACCTTATATATAATAAACTACCTTCTGGTGTTCTTTTCATTTTAGAAATATGATTTCCATAGTCAACAAGCCTTTTATAATTAGCAAAGGTTGAAGATGAACTTTGCACCTTGATTAGTAGGACCTCCCTCACTTTTGGACTGTGCATGACGTTCGGTTGATCCCCGTCTTGCAAAGCTAGGTCTAAGAGCAGATGTACTAAACCCACCTTCATCGAGAGAATTCAAGGCATTAGATCTCCCGAAATATCTTTGAATTCTTTTCATTATGCTGAAAATATATATATATATTAATAATAACGTTAAGTTAGATAATTTGATTATACAATGACATTAAAAGGTTCTATTAAAAACAAAATATACAACATGAGAACTTAAAATGCATTACAAGTAAATAATACTTACATGTTCATTTGTTCTAATGTTTAAAATATAAAACATGAATATATATTAACGTGGAGAGAATTGTTACAATAATACGTTTCATGTAAATAATAATATTAAACAAATAAATTAATTAATAATAAAATAAAAACAAAAAATTATATAATGATATCTTGATTAGTTGCAAAATAACTTATTTTTAACTCAAAATTGGTTAATATTTGATGAAAGTATGTGTATATGTATGTATGAAATTTTAAGAAAATGATGAAATGAATTTTTTGTGGGCACAACTTTAAATTTTAAAAAAATCCAATTGTTTGAAATTTGACCGTTTGAATTGTTACCATTAATTGGGGTTGGGTACGGTGTGACATTATGAATGTCGTGGGGAGGAGGTGACGTGGTGTGGCGCGACACACAGAGTGGCGCGTGGCTGATGATGTGGCCGAAAACGCAATACTCTGTGTATCCTGTAGGTGTTGATGTGGTTATTTTACCCTACCCGCTACAGAAATGGAACGGTTGTGTATGTTAACTTTGGCAATACACCCTACAATATTGCCCAGCACACACTAGAAATGGCCTTATATGTGCAAATGTTAGATCCTTACTATAGGTAATTTCTTTTTTAAAAAATAAAATTTTAGGAATGTAATTGAAAATAAAAAAGTTTGACATAATTTCAACCGATTTAAATAGTTCTTGACTTTAAATATAATACTATACCTACTTTAAATAGGTAGGTAAAGTAAGACTTTTTTTCTTTTTTTTTTTCAAATTAGACTACTTTTTAAATAAATTTATCTGTTTAACCCACTTTTTAACTTATTAGTTAAAACCACATACTTTAAAAATGGGATCACTGTTTTAAATATAAAAACATGATTTGGAATCATTATTTTTTTTAATGAATAGTTATATCAAATAATTGTTCTCTGACATTTTTTACAAAATTGAGAAAAATATTGATGTTATCTTACTATTTATCAACAAAATTAGTTATTTCAATCACGATTTCTTGTAGTGTATTATAAAGTTGAAAAGCGGCTTGACTTTAGTTATTTAGTTAAAAAAGTGACTTAATTTGGTAAAAAAGTTGGTAAAGTAACGTGATTTTTCAAGTTACATTTATATTACATTTTATTTTATTTTTTACAATATTAGGACCTAAAATTTATATTACTCAAAGGTGGAATTGCTTTCTTCTCATATATTGATCAACAGTTACTATTGTTGACGTATATATCATTTTACATATTTGCAAATAATGTTTTTTCTTTTTAACATAATTTTGCATTAAGTTATCTCTATTTCTATAAAATGACACAAACATGTGAGTAATTCTTTATCTTCTGTGTAGAAGAGCAACTTTAGTCCTTTCCCCTACCCCTTTCTAAACTTAAATTTTTTAGAGAATTTAAAAAAACAAACTCTGAAATTATTTCATAACATTTCCTTGTATTTGGAAAGTTCTTATAATTCTCATAAAATATGATAGAACAGATAGAGGTCCCCAAATATCCCACCAAAACTTATTTTTATGTCTCACTCGTGAAATTACTTTAGGAAAAATGACAAACCCCCCTAAAGTTTTGGGTCAATTATAAGTTGAACCCTAAAATTCCAATTTTAACCACAAAGTACGTTTAGTTCATTAATTAGAACCTTCGGTCAACCATAATTAAAAGAAGTGAACAGAAATCCACGTTAGCACTCCACGTGCCCTAGTAAATTATAAAAACCTTTATTCCTCTCAAATTTTGGCACAAAAAACACAATTCCTTTCATTTTCCCTCAATTTCCCCCTCTATAAAATAGAGCATCATATATTTTTGTTGATACACCTCCATTTTCACCAATTTCTTAATTCTTTCATAATTTGTAGCTGCAGTGGAAGATATTTATCATTTTTATGGACAAAGAGCATTAATGAGGACCATCTGTACTAATGATAATTATGGTAGGAGATTCATAAAATACTACAATTTCATGGTAAGCTCTGTTTTATTTATTTTCTCAATTCTGGTCTTAAATTCAATTTTTGACTTACATTATGTATTGTATGCAACATGGAGTTATCTGAGGGTTTTTTAGATGGGTAGATCCCCCCCACTTGTGGAATATCAAAACAAATAATATCAATATTATTTAGGAGAGTGAATGAATTAAAAACTGATGTTAGACAAAAAAAGAAAAAGAAAATAAAGATGGCTCAAGCTTTTTGTGTTGTTTTCATGGGCTTTAATAGTGCTGCTATAGCTGAATATAAGCACCCTAATGGATAACTAGAAGGGGGTCTAAGAAATGTAATGTGTAACGTGGGTTGAAATAGATTTAGGTCACATTATGTTTTTTTTTAATGTAATCGAATGTGATGACCTATGATTTTGCATGATGTTATAGTACTTAGTAATGAAATGGTTGTTTTCTGTTAATTATGTGATATGTTTTTGGTGAATTTAACAATGAAATGCAGAATGAGCAAGTGTTAAACAATGAAATTCAAGCAATACAACAAGTAATAAAGTCAAGTAATGAAACATCGTAAGTAATTAATAGACAATAACTATATTCAAGTATAACCTTCATAGAAATAGACCAAGTGTTTCATACTTAAGACACAAAGCCAGTCAAAGGGGGGACCATAAGAAAAAAAATATAATGTAAGAGATGTTGGATTAATTTTATATTAATACAATTTAGGACCGCACATGTATATAATTAATGTGTGTGTTATCATTTATAAGCTTAAACTCAAGTGATCTAAATTAAGGTTTTAAGTCGGCTTCGGGTATATTTGTCATGGAATTAATGTGTAAATACCCATAGGCAATTTCTAATTCTACGAGGGGCAAAATTATAAATAGTGAAAGTTGACAACAGCCGCCAATCGCTATGTAGTTTATTTTGAATTAAAAGGGTTATGGTCCCCAAATTATCCTTAGATGATTTTTTCTCTTGATCCTCTCTTGAGAGAATAGCATAATTTGCATAAGGAAATAATTAGAAAACTTTCATCTCAATTTTAATTGTTCTTCCGCTTAATCATCGTCGTTACCAATGGATTTCGGTACGCTTCCCTTGTGTTTTTTTTATTTCAACATTGTAATTGTATTAACAAGTGGTATCAGATGCAGCCTATGTTTGATTCCTACATAATTTATGAGGTTTTTCATGAATTGTGAATTGAATGTTTATATATAGTTGATTAAATTCATGGATTTTCTCACGATATGTTTATAAAATAAAAATACAAAAATTTAACCACCTCATGGTTCAGGGAATTCATGTGCTGGGGGCATTGATATAATTTTATAATAATATATACAAATATATGTCCAATTATCAATGTATGCCATGACCGATTATTTGCTTGGGTTTAAGATTGCATGTAAACTTTAATTATATTTTATCATGCCTTTATCTCGGTGCCCATGGTTATGCTAATTGTTTTATGGGCATGTGTTATATTTATTTGCACTTAAATCATTATGCCCTTTATATATGAACTCTTTTAGGACAATTATGGCTCTTGTTATATATTTTTGCACTTAAATCATTATGCCCTTTCTATATGAACTCTTTTAGGACAATTATGGCTCTTGTTATATATTTGGATCTTAAGTTGCATCAGATGAATGTCAAAACAACATTTCTTAATGGTGACATTGAAGAAACAATTTATATGGTACAACCAGAAAGCTTTGTGTTAGGAGACCCAAAGAATATAGTTTACAAATTAACAAAATCCATTTATGGACTCAAGCAGGCTTCTCGTAAGTGGTACTTCAAATTTCATCAAGTCGTTACTTCATATGGTTTTGAAACGAATGTTGTTGATGATTGTGTATACCATAAGTTCAGTGGGAGTAAGCAATTTTTTTTGGGTTTGTATGTCAATAACATATTTCTTGCCACAAATGACATAGGCATGGACCCCAACAGATTTATATCAAAGAATTTTGAAATGAAAGATCTTGGTAATATTTTCTTTGTATTAGGAATTGAGATACATCGATATCGTTCTCGGGGTATATTGGGATTATCACAGAGGAACTATATTGAGAAAGTTTTCAATAGATTTGGCATGCAAAATTGTAAACCAGGTGAAACCTCGGTCGCTATAGGAGACAAGTTTAATCTCAGTCAATGCCTAAAGAATAGCCTTGAAATTGAGAAAATGCAGAAGATTCCCTATGCGTCGACTGTAGGGAGTCTAATGTATGCTAAAGTACGTATGCGTTCAGATATTGTGTTCATAGTTCACATGTTAGGCAGATATTTAAGTAACCCTGGCATGGATCATTAGAAGGCAGCCAAGCGGGTTATGAGGTATTTACAGAGAACAAAGGAGTACATGTTCACATATAGAAAATCGGATCAACTAAAAATCATTAGGTATTCCGATTTCGAATTTGCTGGATGCCAAGACAGCAGGAGATCCACTTCAGGCTATGTTTATTTGTTAGTTGGTGGATCGATTTTGTGGAGGTCTGCCAAGCAGACGCTCGTTGCTTCGTCCACTGTGGCTGCAAAGTTTGTAGCATGTTATAAGGCGTCCAATCATGAAAAACTGGCTGCAAAATTTTGTCACCAGGCTGCGAATTTTGAGGGTGTTGAAAGGCCACATAAACTATATTACGATAACAAATCAGCGATTCTATATTCTAATAATAACAGAAGCTCGACAAAGTCAAAGCATATAAACATCAAGTTTCTCGTTGTGAATGAAATAGTACAGAGTGGTCAGATTTTCATAGAACACATTGGGACAAACTCCATGATAGCGGATCCGCTTACCAAGGGATTACCACCTAAGGTCTTTCACGAGCATACTGCTCATATGGGTGTTAGTCTATTTGATGATACTTTAGTTTAGTGGGAGTCTGTATTTGGCTTGTTGCTTTATATCAATTATAGTTACATTTAGTTTATTTTATGCAGAAATAAAGTATTCAGTTGACCACACTCTGTTAAGTATTTTTGAAATATTGATCTAATAAAGAGGAGCAATTGGAAATAGGCATGTGTGGATCACATTACATGTAATTTTCATGTTACACACCATACTTGATCTATGTCATTTGGTTGTGTTGGTATACGTGACCATTGATGGGTCGAGTTACGATTAATGTAACAAATGCCCATTTGATCTTGTATTAATATAGTTGATGGATTAGATTGTTTTGGATACCCTCAAGACATGATAACAAGTTTCGAAGCTCGCTAAGGTTAAACACATTTATCAGGATACACGTGTGGTCCAGTGGGAGATTGTTGGATTAATTTTATATTAATACAATTTGGGACCACACATGTATATAATTAATGTGTGTGTTATCATTTATAAGGCTAAACTCAAGTGATCTAAATTAAGGTTTTAAGTAGGCTTCGGGGTATATTTGTCATGGAATTAATGTTTAGATACATATGAGTAATTTCTAATTCTATAAGAGGCAGAATTAGAAATAATAGAAGTTGACAATCGCCGCTAACTGCCATATGGTTCATTTTGAATTAAAGGGGTTATGGTCCTCAAATTATCCTTAGATGAATTTTTCTTTTGATCATTTATTGAGAGAATAACATAATTTGCCTAAGGAAATAATTGAAAGACTTTCCTCTCGATTTTAATTGTTCTTCCGCTCAATCATCGTCGTTATCAATGGATTCCGATACGCTTCCCTTATGTTCTCTTTATTTAACATGGTAATTGTATTAACAAGAGATTCTTCATATGATAAATAAGTCATATTATAATAAAAAAGTAAAAATGTTCATTAACAAACATGCAATTACTCCATTTTAATATATATTGATCAACAACTTAAAATAAATAAATAAACATAAATCGAATTTAAATCAAAGGGCATACTATAATATGGTTCGATTACAATTTTAGGAACACAAAGCTTTCGTATATCACTACACTTCTTGCCCCAAACCCTAACTAGTGATAGGGAGCAGTGATAAAACAGAAAAATAAATGAGCTATAGAACCCTAACCCTATAACAACACTCAATGAAGAAGAATAAATGAGAATTATTTATTTAAATAATTTTTTTTGGCCTCACGTGATCCTCACATGCATCTTTTGTCCAAGTCAGTCTCCACGTATATGGAAATAAAGGTGTGTTTGATTGAAAGTATGGAACTTATATGAAATAAAATAAGTTCCAGGTAATTGAATTGCTTATAATTGAGTAGTATGAAAAATGTCAATTAAATGCATTTGATTGCCTTAAATTTTTACCTGAAAAATATTGTACTTTCCATCTTTTGGTGTTTAATAGCCACTATTTTTCAACTTTTTTCATGGAACTTGTACCTTTTCTACATGAAATTTAAGATATGTTAAAAAAAAAAAATTATACATGAAAAAAATGTTTGCACAATATAATAGTAAATATAAATGAATAAAAATAAATATGATTTATATGTAAATATACATGAATGAATTGTGTTAAAGTAAGGAAGATTTGTTAGAACATCCTCCTGTTGTTCATGTGTTAAAAAAAAATATACTCGTTTCAATTAAATTACTAAATGCAAAAGAAAAAAAAAGGAGGAAAAAAGGTGATGAAAAGATAAAAGATTAAAATTATCTCACAATGAAAAAAAATATTAATTATTTTAATTGCAGAAAATGATTTTCATTTATCTCACAAAAAATGAAGAGTTAGAAAGAGTAAAGGGAGATGGAAAGAGAGAAAGAGAAAGGAGGTAAAGTATTAATCTGCCCATAAATGCGTTCATTCAGCCTAGAAAATAAAACCTCATCCTCCTTAAGAAAATGTTTTATAATTTTTGGAGGAAAACATGCTCATATAACTTAAAAGTGAGAATTTGTCTGCATAAAAAATAATGTCAATCAAGTATACTAAAAATAGGAACTAGGGCGAAGAAATCCTATTTTTTATATAAAATAATACTAATCAAATACACTTTAAATGTACTTTAGGATTTAAATTGGAACATCAGGGTTCAATTTGGAATTGACCCCAAACTTTAGTTGTTGTTGTTGTTGTTGTTTTTTTTTTTTTTTTTTTTTTTAAATTGTCATTTGTCTATTTAGTTTGATACTCTTAAATTTATCCCCGTGAAACAAAGATTAAGATTAAAGAGTATTTTTCCCTAAGTTTTTCTTCAAATATAAGAAAATTCATATATATCATTTGAGTAATTCTTCATTTAGATTACCTCTTCCTTAAAGTTTTCCCTAAATTTAAGAAAATTATAATGAGTCAAATACGAGAAGATTAATGTCTACCATTGGTGCAATTATCCTTACAAACAACTTTTTTTTCGAAAGTTTTCCCAAATTTAAGAAAATTATAGGGAGAGGATTGAAAATACTCTAACTCATATTCTATAATGATAAAAATCACTTTAAAGTAGAGCAATAATTCAGACGGTCAATTTAAACTATAAAAAAAATTACATACACATTTAAATAAAAAATATTTGTCAAAATTCAAGTAAAGCACTTTTAAATGAATTAGACATGCCACACACGCGATGCATGCACACTCGTTAGTCATTATTTACATATATACGCAAAATTAGGTGTTGATATATTATTGATTTAATAATTAAAATTATTGTTAATAATAGTGATATCATGAATTAAAACCCATCACTACTCATATATTTTTATTCAAAACAATATTAATAAAAATAAAATAAGTACATAACACATAATTTGATATCCTAACTTAATAACAATAAACATAAAATAAGTATATTATGACACATAATCTATTTTATTTTTTTCTTCAATCGAGTTCAATTCGCAAAGCATTAAATTGTAATGGCAACTAGGTATTATTTATGCCATTTAAGTATTATTAAAATAGTAATTTATAAAAAAAATAAATAAATTATATATAATGATCAAATCGATAAATAATATTTTTTTATTTATATTATAGATTCTTTAATTGACAGCACGTTAAAAAAGGTCACATAATTGTTTTTACACAGTCAACGCCTTTATCCCCTCGTATCCGACCAAAAGTATCTCTTATTTCTCTCTCCAAACGCATCTCTTCCGTCTCATTTTTAATCCATCTACTCACACACACATCCTTTTTCTCTCCATCTACCTTCTCCAATTTTCTCTCTCTACAACCACCAATGGCTATCACGACAGAAGAAAACCCCCCTCCCAATCGACTCCAATCACATTGTCGACGACGATTCTGCCAATCCAAACAACAGCAACAATCACGGATGGCAAAAGGTCACCTACGCCAAGCGCCAGAGGAAGGTCCGCCCCAAACCCTCGGATTCCGGCAAGGTCGTGAATGGATCAGCTGTCTCCGACGGAGACAGCGTGTTTCAGTCTCTCGAGAAGCAGTCGGAGGAGCGGCGCCGGCGTATTGATTCTCAGAAAGCGGGGATCTCTGCTGCATACGAGGCTCCGGTTAGATCGGTGAATCGGAACGACGATGACGACAGTGATGTTGAAGGCGGTGGTGATGAGAAGAATTTTAACGTTGCTGAGAAGAAGACGAAGACGAAGACGAAGAAGCCGAAGAAATTGAAGGTCACGATTGCCGAAGCGGCGGCCAAGATCGATGCTGGTGATCTGGATGCTTTTCTAGCTGACGTATCGGTGAGACATTTACATTTGTCTGAATTTATTAGTAAATTTAGTTGATTTGTTGTATTAATTGATTGCATTATTGTTTGAGATCAATGCTAAACATAGTTTTTATTGTACAAACTTTCCAGATAGAAGAAAAGATAGATAAAACATTAAATGCATGGTCTCATCAATTCATTTAACTGGTCTTATGTCAGCTTATATAAAAAGTTTGTATAGAAATTTTGTAGGAGTAGCATTTGCCATTGGTTAATAGATCTAATTTTGCGTGCATCGTAGGTGTCATATGAATCACAAGAGGAAATACAGCTGATGCGATTTGCGGATTATTTTGGTCGAGCATTTTCAGCTGTGAGTGCGTCTCAGTTTCCGTGGACGAAGCTGTTCAGAGAGTCCCCAGTTGCGAAGATTGCAGATGTGAGTCCTTGAAACCTCTAATTTTTCCTCTTTGTGGTAATGATACATCAATTTAACTCAAATCAGAATGGCTAGAATAGAAGTAGATTAGTTGGACAAAAATTCTGCATAATTTGAATGAGGTAATAAAGGGTGAGCATATGACGGCATGACGCTTAAGTTATCTTTAGAAGCTTGATATTATTATTTATAACGCGGGTCAATGAATGTGAAATAGTGGGAATGACAATTGAGGCCTTAAGGGCATCAGGCAGAACTGATATTTGCAATAAAATTATCATATTCAATTTGCAAACCAAAGAAGTTTATAATTGTAATTGTTATTATTGATGTTAATTTCAACCAACTATTATTATTAATTATTGTCATTATTTTCGGTGTTATGTGTTGGACCTTGATGATGTATTGATTGATGCATATAGGTTTCCCTTGCATCCTTAATATTTTACTATTGTCTATTGGTGACCCATGCCCAGTGGTGGAGCCAGAAATATCATTCAGGTGGGGCCAAATTAGGACTGGCCCGACTCTAGGCAAATTTTTTTTTGAAATCCTTTCGTATTTGTATAAATTCAAGTATCTTTTTTAAAGCATATAATTTTATTTTTGTATATTAGAGTGCAAAAAATAGTCGAAACAAATAAAAAACGAAGATAAAAAGTGCTGCTATACTGCGGTTGAAAAAAATAAAAAAGAGAAGCTACAACTGAACAAAAAAAGTATGAAGCCGCCTCCTCTATTTTCCTTACACCAAACCTATACAAATTTACAAATCCAACCCCCCCAGCATATACATCTCGTAGCACATAGGTCCCTCAAAGGCTGAAACCCTTACTTTCTAAATTACCCAAACGAGCCCCTACTTTTACCTTGCCCCGTATAAGCCCCTGAACTATATAAAAATTTGTCAAAGGTTCAGGTGGGGCCATGGCCCCTCCTGGACTCCATGTCGCTCCGCCCCTGCCCATGCCAAACGCACTGTTGGTCTAATTTGTCTCTCATATATCTTTATCTAAACTATTTAAACGTTGTAATTCATTTACCCCTCTAATCTTTTATTCATTGTGGATTTATTTCAACCAACCAAAAGACGTCTTTTACCTCAGCCCGCAATCATTTATCAGGTACACATTTGGATAAAAAAACTGCTCTCCCTTAATATATGTTTTATCAGGTTTTCTTTGGATGAGTGGGGTTCTTCATCCTGCCCTCGTTCTATAATTCATTTGTGATTCGTTTATGTTTTCATTTCATGTAAAATAAAAGCCTATCTTATTTCATCTCAAAACACGTCATCGTTAAACTAGACCACTTAGTATCTGAACAAAATGAGACTTGGAGTCACAAGATTATACCTGTTCAAAAGCAACCATGTATTGAAGATGGTACTATTTGAAGTTTGAAGGATATCTTGCAATGAAATAAGTAACTACTTAAGCTTTTCCCTAACTTCTGAGAGCACTGACTTTTCATTGTATAGGAAACTTATTCTCTTTGTTGATATTTCATGTTGATGGCTGTGCTTTAGATTTATATCTAGTATTCCAAAATTCCATATTCTTCCTTATGGATGAAAATGCCCTGTGATTTCACATCTTTGCATGCAACATGAGCAAAATGTTGAATTCATTATTAGCCATTTTTTGGGCTTCATGCATTATATTAACTGTTATATTTTTTTTACCTACAAAAAAGCAACTCTAAAAATGAATTTTATATTTTGCTGCAAACCTTTTATATTTTAAGAGCATAATTAGGTGATTTACTGTCATCAGATCCCGGTCTCTCATATTTCTGAGGCTGTTTATAAGACATCGATTGACTGGATCAGCCAACGATCCCATGAGGCCCTGGGTTCTTTTGTACTCTGGTCCTTGGACAGTATTCTTGCTGACTTTGCAAGCCAACAAGCTGGTGGTAAAGGCTCCAAGAAAGGTGTGCAACAAACAACCTCAAAATCTCAGGTAAATTGCTGCGGCTCTCATACACTGTTTTCCTGCTGTAAATTTATTGCTTCAAAAGACTATTATTTCATCTTCTAATGCCTGTGCAATTACCTTGTAATTGTGTTTTGCGCTTTTACTGCATAATATTGCAGCATTGGGATTTGGATAACTAGCAGCGTGGATCAAATTTACATTGACAACACAATATTTTCTGTGCTCAATTATATAAAATGTAATATAAATATAAATGTGCAGGAAATGTCCCTCAGATTTTCTACCCTTTTGTGTTGTAGGGTTCAAGTATGTCGGATATTTATATGTAGACCTGCACCCATTACTTGAAGGCTCTCTCAATGACACTGTATAAAATGATGCTATATTTACTATGTCTTATAAGAACGTAATTTTTTCTTAAAATTATGAACACTTCTTGTATTCCAAACCCATGCCATCACCTTTCACCATCGGCTGATGTACATTCTACATGTTATTGAAATGTCAGGTTGCTGTGTTTTTGGCATTAGCAATGGTACTGCGACGGAAACCTGATGTACTCGTTAATCTATTGCCAACGCTGAAGGAAAATTTGAAGTATCAAGGACAAGATAAGCTTCCACTTATTGTATGGACTGTAGCTCAAGTGAGTGGATAATAATAAATTAACTGCAATTAAGGCATCTTTGAAGGGCATTGGTTAATTATTCTTTGTTCCCCCAAAACATGTATTTTATGCAAAAATTGAAATATTGCCATGTAGGCCTGTCAAGGAGAATTGGCTATAGGGTTATACTTGTGGGCTCATTACATCTTGCCTATACTTGGAGGCAAATCAGGTTCTAATCCACAGGCCAGAGATTTGGTTTTGCAGTCAGTCCGAAAGGTTTGAAAAAAAACTTCGATTTTTTTATGATTGCTCATGCTTATGGTCTTGCTTGAAATCTTTGCTGAATTACATTTTCTCTTGCCCCAGAATTCTGTCTGCCCCAAAAGCTCATACTATTTTAGTAAATGGTGCTGTAAGGAAGGGGGAACGTCTGATGCCACCTTGGGCTTTTGACGTTCTGTTGAGAGTTACCTTCCCTGCATCCTCAGCTCGAGTCAAGGTAGGTTTTTGTGGTTTAAATTCAACTAGACAAATCTTCGTTTTGTTCTTGCCTTTGGCCTCTCAATGGATTGGATTTGGTTGGATCAAGGTCGATCCTAATCCTCTTATAATAACAAATAACAATGAAATATCATCCTTTCTAAAAGAAAGAACGATTAAATCCGTAGTTTTATCTTTTATGAACAATTATAATAATAATCATGAGATAAATGTAAGAAAATGCTAAAAAGTTTCAATATAAATAATGTAATTCTTTATGTTTTACTTATTTGTATCCAATGTTTTAAAAGGTGCGAGGCGGGTTTGAGGTGTTTTGCCCGGGCGAGACGTAGGCCTCGAGGCACATTGAGGCGTAAGCCTCATTTTTTTAACAAAAAGTGCCTAGAAATTTCACAAAACTATCATAATATTGATAATAATTACTGCTATTATTATTATTATTATTATTAGCGCCGTTCACTTCACCAAAACGATCTTGCTTGGCTGTTCTCAGTTCTGTGCGTTGCGTTCTAAAGGAACGATGTCCTTAGGGTTTATTTTGGAGCTTAATTCTATATATAAAAAAAATGACGTAGTTTCAATGAAAAACTCCTCACGTGCCTTGAGGCGTAAGCCCCAGATTTTCCTCAAAAATAGCGCCTTGGAGCGTTTTTTCTGTGCCGCGCCTTGAGGTGTACACCTTTTAAAACATTGTTCTTATCTGACTGTTAACAAATTGGATTAGCATAAATCTATATAACCCTTTATTAAAGGGATAAATGAAAATCAGGTATCGGATTACAAAACGGCATCCAGAGTGAATAAGTAAATTGGTTTTGGATTGCATTAAGATCCGATACATTGTCAGTTCTGCCTGTGATTTAGTGTTTTTCTTAAAATTATACATCAACACAATCGCTCGTCTTTTGACCGGTTCGTTATGCAGGCAACTGAAAGGTTTGAGGCCATATATCCTACCCTCAAAGAGGTGGCTCTTGCTGGTGCCCCCGGTAGCAAAGCCATGAAGCAAGTTTCCCAGCAGATGCTGAGTTATGCTGTGAAAGCAACTGGAGATGGTATTTTGATGTTGATGCAACTTTTTATCATATAATCTCTACAGTTCATCAAGAAATTAGTTTCTAAAGCTATCCATAAAGTTAAGTTTGAGGTATTTCAATTTTTGCAGGTAACTCTGCATTATCCCGTGAAGGAGCTGGGGTTTTTATCTGGTGTTTGACTCAACATCCTGATTGTTACAAACATTGGGTGAGTTGCATAGACTCATGTGAAATTGTCTTTTCAGTGCTTGTTTGGAGTTTCTCCAAGAGATATTAGTGTTTTTTTGGCCATTTAATTTGGACAGGACAAGGTTTACATGGATAATCTAGAGGCAAGTGTTGCTATCCTGAGAAAGCTTAGTGAGGAATGGAAGGGGCTGTCAGTAAAACTGTCTTATCATCAGGCTCTGAGTGAAACTCTTAAGAGTTTCCGGTACAAGGTAGTATTATCATCTGCAACCCCCCCACCACACACACACCACAAAATAAAATAAAATAGTTCCTCCGATTAGGGTTGTGAGCATGGTTGTGGGTTGCCAACAAACTTGACTCAATAAGGCTTGATTAGTCTTATAAACACAGAAAATATGTATTAAACCGTGTAAAAATTAGGGGTAGTTTGATCCTGCTTGTTCATGAGCTCATGCTCAAAACTGAGCTTGTCTACGCTCTGGTCATGTTCAATTATATTTTAATGACCTAGCTTGAACACTCATAACCCACCTCCCCACTTAAATGTTCACATCTATCATGAACTCTTTTCAACTTATTTTCTTTGTTTGTTTGTTCCCTTCCCCGTTTATGTTCTTTAGAATGAGAAAGCATTGGCTGACGAAGGGGAAGCTGACCGTGAAGCTCTCTTGAAGAGCTCAGACAAGTACTGTAAAGTTTTACTGGGAAGGCTATCACGAGGATGTGGTTGCGTCATGAGTATGGCATTAGCTGTCATTGTACTTGGAGTAGGTGCTGCTATCATGTCCCCAAATCCGGAGTCTTGGGATTTGAACAAATTATCTGAGTTCGTTCAGCACCAAGCATTCCAACTAAAGAAAAACTTATTAGAGAAGTGAATCTGCTGCCAAACAGTGCAGACCAGTCACCGTGTCTTTTTAATCCGGCAAGGGCAAAATAAATCAAATTGCCCAACAATACTTCTCAAACAAAAAAATTCCTGAAATATTTTTTTTGCCCAATAATAAAAGGTACTGGTTGGGATACTTATTGTGTAATTTTACAAGTCTCTTGAGATATTAAAAGTAGAAAAATAGGCGCAAGTCCATACCTGGGGAACTGTAAAGGACTCGGTTCTGGTCATTTCAGACTGAACTGATTATCGAGTTTTTTTTTTCTTTGTTCTTGCCTTGGGTGTAGATCTTTTAATGCTACTGGCCTCTAACATACTGGTTGCCAGCATAATTTATTATAGAGATGGATACAAATGTATTTTGCCTTGCAAGTGTTTTCAATTTGGAACGAATTATGTCTGACAAATTATAGTTTTTCGTTATCACTTTAAGGTGTTCAGTATTTGACCCTGATTACTGATATTGGCTCAATGTGTCTTTATCTTTTGTTTTAAGCATGCCAATAAGCCATGAATGTTGGAGTCTTGCCTTTATGGGTCGTAAAATTGCAGACAAGTTAGAAGTATTTGCCTGATAAGTCCTTGTGACATTATAACATTGCTGCTCAGTACCAGGAAAGATGAAACTTACTTTTGGTGTAATGCTATACAAATAAAACTTAGTCAGACCCGTATATGCATATTGTGATATTACAAGTGCATGACATATGGGCAGTACTTGTGCAATCTTATATGTTAATCAGTGGATGTGTGGAGGCTATTCATAATCTTCAGGTTGAGCCCAAGGGTATTTTCGGTATGAATTTCGAACTACGGAAGGATCTTCAGGTACAGACCATGGATACTTCATTGACGGATCCCTTGGGAATTTCCTGACGTTGAGAAATGGCGCCCACAGCAACATACTGATAACATAACCAATGGGAATAAGTTCCAGACAATGAACTTGCAAACAAGTTGTGCTAAATTAGTGCAGTAAAATAGCGTCTCCTCCCCATTTCAAATTAAAAGCCATGTTTTCATTATTAGACTACAGAGATTCATTTCAATCAAAAACTAGGGCAACAAAAAGAGGCGTTCAACCGTGAGAACTAAGGTCTTGAAAGGACTAAATGTGTGCAATCTTAACTATGCTTAAAAGGAAACAGTCCCAACGAGTTGAATTCCTGACTTGTCTTCACTATGCTTAAAGGAAACAGTCCCAACAAGTCGAATTCCTGACTTGTGGGTTGTTTTGTCTTCACTATGCTTAAAGGAAACAGTCCCAACAAGTCGAATTCCTGACTTGTGGGTTGAAATGAAACAACGTCGAATTCCATTAAATCCACCTTCAATATCAATAGTACCTACATAACTCTAATATCCCAATTTTGAGTTCACTTATGAAATTAATGCCTAGTCATTCCTATAATTGGTCACCCTCTCCCTTCACAATCGATAGAAATCTAGGTTAGTTGCAAACCAAACAAGACCAAGAATTAACAGAGAACAATATGAGAAGTAAAAAAAAGAAAAAAAAAGGATTGGAAAAGAAAAGAAGAGACACTCACCCTGGAAAGAACAAGAAGACAAACATGAACTGGAAATACATCTCCACTAGATTTCTCCTGTACCATCTAGTCCTTAGCCAGTTCATAATGATGGGCTGCAATTAAATCCACATAAAAACAAATAAACTTAACATTCAACTTCCAAAGGAGAAAAAGAAAACTAGAAGAATTGATGAAAAAGAATTCACTTACAGGCGCTACAAGGAAGTAGAGAAACGCTGAAATGCCCAACTGAATCAAAACCCAAGCGAAATCCTCTTCATTGTTTACTCCGGTGACCGCCAAAGCTGGCTGAGCAACCTGTTTGGAAGAAATTCTCATTAAAGCTTTGCTTGCTCCAATATATCAACAAGAATTAGAAAACAACCAAAACAGCGTCTTACACTTACAGTGGTCAATAATGCTCCAACTTGTACTGCTAAGGTGGACTTTATAGAATTGAAGATGTCGTTTGGATTCTTCTGGCTGATGCCTGTGAGTTTCTGTTAACGAACACAAAGATTTAAAACATTCATAACAATGTTAATTAGGACTCTACAATTTAAATGGGAAAAAGTAAATAAACAAACAAACGAAAAAAAAGTGCAGACCTTGTTTGGCTTAGAATTAGGGGACTGTTTTTGGTGAGAGAAAATGGAGAAAGAAGGTTTTCTGCATGAAAGAGGGGAGAGGGAAGGTAAAGCTTTTGGGATATGGAAGCTCAGTGAGGAGCTCATTTTTTGTGAGCTGTGTGTGTATGTTTTCTTATCTTTTTCAGTTTAAGTAGTATATGGTGGAGAATGTGTGAGGGAGAAATAAAACAAAAGAATTGGATGGTTTACCCTTCCTTCCAAATTCACACCCAGGCCCAGCCTACTACTTTTACTACGAGGCTGTCGTTTACGCTTTACTTTATTTATTCTAAGTTTGAGAAATTAATTTTTAGGAAATGTTTATGGTAAAGGATATAAATGGCTTGCTTACGTTTTTGTGGAATTGATCAATTTAGCGAGATGTCCTGAATTTAATTCTTTTTGGGTACAAATTCAGTTGCGTCCAATGATGAATTAATTTCATGCATACAAATTAGCCCCACGTTCAATGTATTGTAGAGACACCTCGCTAGAAGCATTAATAAAATTAGCTTGACAGCTAACTTCAAATTTCTAAGTAATCGGCTTAATTGTAATGAGTTTCTTCACTTGCTTAAACTCTCAACATTGTAACTGATGGTATGTCTAACCAAAAATTAGCTTAACATATGGGTCCATATCAATGTTAGAGAAAAACACAAGGATATGATAATCATTAGATTTATCCCCTCATCTCACTCAAGTACTTGTGTAAAAATAGAAGTTATGTTTATTTTCCAGTTCATAGTCTTTGGTGCGCAAAGATAAAAGGTTTGACTTCAACTTATTGACACAAGTACTTATTGAGGTACTAATTCAATTGTAACCTGAATTAACAGATTTATCAAAGAAAAGAAAAAGAAAGGTAGTCTAACTAATTTGTAAAATAGACAACCAAATGATCCTAGAAATAATACTCTCTCTTGCCTTTTACATGTCCTTTAAAGATTCACTAATAATTTATTCATTTAAGATTCGTTTAATAGTAACATCAAAAATAAGAGGGAAAATAATTATTTTTAGTGAGAACATGAAAAATAAGTTGAGAGATGTGACACCCCATCTCATACTTATTTTTTTAAGTATATATATGTTATAAATCTTCCTTAATATTTTGTGAAAAAAATTTCTTTACCACTACCGAAAAAAATATTTTTAATGGAAGAAGTTAAAATGCAAGAGATCTCACAACATCTCTCAACTTAATTTTCAACTTCTTTCAAAAACACATTATTTTTTTTTTACTATTTTTCATCTTGTTATCAAATGGAACATTTTAAAATTACACTTGAAATACATGTATACTGAAATAAAAATTATTTCAGTATACACTTGAAATACATTTTAACCATACATGTATGGTTAAAATGCTATTGAGCTTGAAAATAATTCTAAAAACTACACTTGAAATACATTTTAACCATGCGTGTATACTGAAATAAAAAAATAACATGGATAGGAGATAAATTTTTTTTTTGTTGGAACAATAGTCTTGAACTAATAGAATGATAAAACTTCCAACACATTTTAAGTATTGATATAAACATTTTATATAAGAAATTTAAGACTCTAATTTTTTTTAGTTTAATTATACTTTATATGTAATTTTTAAAACATTATATATATATATATATATTAAATTAAAATATTTATATGAAATGTTAAAAGTATAACCGTGTATTTTAACCAACAAATACAAGTAGAAGACCCTATGATTAGAAATAAAGAAAGAAATAGAAAAAAAAAATAAAAAATTGGGGAGAACTTGGCATTTGTTACGCGATGACACACACCACACCGAACGAGAGGAGGGGGCCGCCAAAAAGCCAACAAACAAAAAGGAAGACCTTTCACAAGCACAACTGCACAAGCAAAGAGATTAGTAGAGAGAGAGAGAGAGAGAGAGAAAGCGAGCGAATAGTCGCAATTTAACAACTACCCCCCACCGATCACCAGTGAAGAGCTGTATATTGACGAATCCTCGTCAATCAGACTCTGAGAAAAGAAAAAAAAGAGAAGAAAAAAAAGAGAGTAAAAGATCTGAAGAAAATAGTAATAAAAGAAAAAGGAAAACGTACAAGCAGAGTAAACAACCGATTCCTTGGTCAGATAGATAGAGAACGAAGAAGGAGTGGAGTTTGATCGATCTCGGTGGTAGAGGTTTGTTTGTAGTAATTAATTCATGGGTACCCTTCAGACTTGGCGAAAAGCTTACGGCGCTCTCAAAGACACCACCACTGTCGGCCTCGCCCAAATCAACAGCGATTTTAAGGTATGAATTCATTTGCCTATTTGCACTTCTTGTTAATGTTCTAATTTGATTGTGTTGTTTGTGTGTGTAAATAATTAAGGATGTGGATGTTGCGATCGTTAAGGCTACGAATCACGTTGAGTGTCCACCTAAAGATAGACATCTCAGGAGTGAGTTCACATACAGATCTATCTAAATATTTCTTCTTTATCTGGGTTTTCTATTTTTTTGGGGGGAATGGAAATGCCTGAATTTTGGGTTTTCTTTTTCTCAGAAATTTTGGTTGCCACGTCTACAATTCGTCCTCGAGCGGATGTTGCCTATTGCTTACATGCCCTTGCAAGACGATTGGCCAAAACCCATAATTGGACGGTACTTATTTTGCTGATCTTCGGCTTTTTTATATATATATTTTGTTTGGGATTTGATTCGGGGTTTTCTATCTTATTTGTTGGTAATGCTGTTGGTGGAATGATTTTAGGGTTTTTGCTATGCTTTTTTTTTCTTAGAATATTATGATTTGTTTGAACTTTTAATCTTACTGAAGTTTTAGTAAGGTTGTGAATCTCATAGTTTTGTGGCTGTGAAATTTGATGGAGTACATAGATTGATTCTCTTACTAAAAGGTCAAAGTGAAAGGACAGGGACTCGAACTTATTAACTTAAATAATGCGGCTTCAGTGCATTCACTGCATTGGTCAGTGGATGAACTGATAAATGTGTGAATCTCGCCCGCCAACTAGAGCATTGTCTGAGTCATTACTTCAAGTTCCAACCTTGAGTCCCTTTAGTATTACTTATAGCAAGACAAGTGTATTGGTTGAGTATTGTAACAAGTCACCAAGTGTTCTGTCTGCTTGAAGTGGGCGATCAAGCATTTCAGAACAGCCTCTAATACAGGTCGTGTATATAATTACTAAAATATTAGGTTGTATTTTTGTAATTTCTTGAATTATGTTCATGTCATGTTAACAACTGAAGTTGTAGTTTTTGACTTTGACTGACTTTTATTCACTCAAAAATTTCTCCATTAGGATTTTAACCCCCCAGCCAGTGATATTCAAATTTAAGGTTATGCTGCATCAGAATATGTTTCACTTGCCCCATCTTTGATTCAATTGAAGGATCCATTTATTGACATATCCCCAATTTTAGACAACCACTAGCGGTGACTGCAATTGCCTCTCATCTCTTGATTGAGCAAATACCTTTTTCTTCTAGTCTTCCAATATAATTTGCAGAATTTTTTATTCTTTCCTTCTGACGAATGAGTCGAAACAATCAATATAACCCCATGCATCATTAGCAACATAATATGTGACTAGATCAGTCTAAACTGCTGAATTAGATTTTCCCCCAGGTGTAGCTCACCATATCATATCATGAGTATAATCAGTTTGGTTCTGTAATTATCATGTTTTTGTTGCTCAACAGGTGGCGTTAAAAACGCTTATAGTTATCCATAGGACATTGCGAGAGGGTGACCCAACTTTCAGGGAAGAACTTTTGAATTTCCAACAGAAAGGACGCATTCTCCAACTGTCCAATTTCAAGGATGATTCCAGCCCTATCGGTTGATACTTACTCTATTATCTTTTTTTTTTTGTCCATTGTGATCGCTCACTGTAAATTAGAAGAAGAATTTTAATATTTTAGCGTCTATATTTTTGTTGGATTAATAAGTGACCTTATTTATTTTCAGCTTGGGATTGCTCCGCCTGGGTTCGCACTTATGGTCTATTCTTGGAGGAACGTCTTGAATGTTTTAGGATTCTTAAGTATGACATTGAATCTGAACGAATCCCGAGAACTGCTGAAGGGATAGATAAGGTTTGCATTTAGCTAATTTTCATATTTTTGTTGAAGGATTAACAGAAATTGGAGGGAAGAAAAACCTGATAATAAAATTTTCTCAAGTGGAACAGTAGAGGGAAATATAGCAAACAATAATTTACTGGATTTTAGGATATTATAGTTTGTTTTGGGAAGAGTTACCTTTCTGCAAGAGTGGCTCGGTATTATACTCCCTTTGTCTCAAATTAAGAATCCCAATTTGAAAGTCAAACATTGTAAGGACCCAGAGCCTTAACTTGAGCATTGTACAAGTGCTTAAGGATCCTTCGGGCCAAGTTTACCTACTACGGTACCGGAGTGAATATGATCTCCAAATAAGATAGGATTTCTGATTATTCAGAACTTAACACCTTTATCAGTCGTTCTTGGTCGGTCCTCTTCAAAGCGACACTTTTCCAACTTCGATAGACACCCCTAGTTTATCAAGTCTCAAGATTGTTACCCATGACAATTGCACTGCAATAAAAAGGTTAATTTTGGCGTATCATACGACTTTATGGCCCATTTTCGGAAACAGAACTCTTAATGTGAGACGTACCAAATAGCAAAGTGGGAATCTTGATTTCAATTGGTGGGAATATTTTCTTTTTAACACTAATTGTAATTCTATATGCTAAAGAAGAAAGTGATCTTAATTTGAATAGTTGGGAACAAGCTTAACATGAGTACATTTCTCACCCATTCCCTTCTACGAGCAGGGCTATAGCAGAACCAGGGAATTGGACAGTGAAGAACTTTTGGAGCAGTTGCCTGCTTTACAGCAGCTTCTGTATCGTCTTATGGGTTGCCGGGTACTTTTTGTGGCTTTTTTCTTCTCTTCTTATGGATGGTCCTGAATTTTATATTATTTTAATCTGCTATCATATATTGACTAAATGTTCGGACTCTCCAGCCTGAAGGAGCAGCTGTTGGAAATTACATAATACAATATGCCTTGGCTTTGGTACGTATGATGTCTTCTATTATTCCCATAACTGAGTTGAGAAGTTAATGTACAACAGAAAAAAAGTAAGACAAAATAAATTAAGAAAGTTGAAAGGGGTTTAGTTGAATAATGAGTTATTATGATGATAACTTCTCTTTGACCTTGTTGAATAATATATGCATTTTCAGGTTCTAAAAGAGAGCTTTAAGATATACTGTGCTATAAATGATGGAATAATTAATCTTATTGATAAGGTGCATGAACTTTCTACTTTTTCTTCAAAAGACTACATGATTTAATCTATTGTTTGGTATATTTATTCACCAGTCACATTTTGTTCTCAATTTCAATTCAGTTTTTTGAGATGCCAAGACATGAAGCTATCAAAGCCCTGGAAGTGTATAAAAGAGCTGGCCAGCAGGTTATATTTTGCATTTTTAAACTCATTTTGAACATTCTTGCTTTAACTATAATCAGCTTTATGGTGTCTCGCTAAATAATTTAAGGTTTTTGCTGCAGGCTGGGAGCCTATCTGATTTTTATGAAATTTGCAAAGGGTTGCAACTTGCTAGAAATTTCCAGTTTCCCGTTTTGAGAGAGGTAATGATGCTGTTTAGGGACCGTAATTAAAAGAACAAAAAATCACAAAGGGAGTTCACTGTAATAGTGTAATAAACTAGAAAATTGGGGGGGGGGGGGGGGGTTATTACAATAAGCGTCCAGTTTTTTATGAAATTATTCAAATGATGCCAGCATGACACTTTGTGAACTTTTCCAGCCGCCGCAGTCCTTCCTTGTGACCATGGAGGAGTATATAAGAGAGGCGCCACGCATGGTTTCTGTTTCGATAGAATCATTGGTCAGTGCATATATAAGATGTAATTTTGCAATTATATTTATCTTAATATGTATTTTTGAATAATGTAATAATTCAATTTGTATTCCGTGTGAACTCTGTTCCTGCCGGTACTTTGATTCTGTACTAACATTTGGTCATTACGAATCAGGCATATCCAGAGAGGCTTCAGTTGACATATAAACCAGAAGAAGAAGAAGACTCTTCACCTTTCGAAGACATGAAATTGTCGAGTGATGAACCTAATCAGTCAGTGCCTTTGGATATTGTGCCTGTCTCAAATGTTGATGCTCCTGAACCTTCCCCGCCCCCTTCAACTAACTTGGACTCTGAAGATCTACTGGTAAATGCTGCTGTTATTTCATTTATTATATTTTATTTTTTTGGTTCCAGTTGATTTTATCTGAACTAGAAATACATGCCCAAATTACATTTATATTTGAATTGATTTAATCTTAGTTTTTTGTGGGGTTTTTCAGGGATTAAATGTTGGCATGCCTAATGCAACATCAATTGAGGACAGCAATGCTTTGGCTCTTGCAATAGTGCCATCTGGTAATAATACTAGATTGTTTTGACTTGTTTTGAGTCTTTTTTGGTTCGTTCCTACTTGTGCTCCTTCCATGTTTTATAGAGGAAAGATTTGTGATCATCTAATACACGCGCAGGTAATAATAATACTCCGTTCGAGTCTGGTGGTTTTAAAGCACAAGATTTGGATCCTACTGGATGGGAACTTGCCTTGGTCACCACTCCCAGCACCGACATTTCTGCAGCTCAAGAAAGGCAATTGGTATGCTTTTGTTTCTACCCCTCAATCATATTCAAGTGCTTAACTCAGCAAACCTATTCTCTAATTCGATTCTGTAAAAAGGAAAATTTGTGGTACAATGGCACAATATATATACAGTACTAAAAATCATAGCACTCTTGATGTGCGTGCAACATAATATATGGTAATTCTTGATATTACATCAATTTTTGATAAAATAATGTACTGATGTTTGGGGAAGTGGTTATGATGAAATTTTGTATAGAAAAGGTTACGGGTTCAAATTGCATCTCAAGTATATTATTGATTTAAATAGTGTAGGGTATATAGTAATTTCAAGTGTGTACCAAATGTAATGGCCAAGTTTTGCTCACACTTAATATAATAGAGGAAGATGAACATGTCATGTCCGGCAGGGCTCAAATAGCGGCAAGTGGCAATTGATATATCTTGTTTATGTTGTTATCAAGTATTATTTCTGAGTTCTTATATGGAAAAAAAAATGAATGTGCAGGCTGGTGGATTGGACACGCTCACTCTGAACAGTTTGTATGATGACGGGGCATATAGAGCCTCCCAACAACCCGTATATGGAGTGCCTGCCCCAAACCCGTTTGAAGTGGCGGACCCATTTGCTTTCTCAAACAGCGTCGCTCCTCCTCCAGCAGTTCAAATGGCAACGGCAGCTCAGCAACAAGCCAACCCATTTGGTCCATTCCAACCTGCCTATCCACAGCCGCCACATCAGCAACAGAATTTGATGATGGGCCCACAAAATCCTTTTGGTGATACTGGGTTCGGGGCATTCCCGGCCAACAACCAACATCCACAATCGAATAACCCATTTGGCAGTACAGGCCTACTATAAATAATAATGTTTGAAGATACTACGAAGTTGTAATCTATTCGGCTTAGTGGATTGTCATTTTGTGTACTTGAAAGTAGAGTGAAAAAAGGGTTGTCTTTGCATTTGTGGGTTTGGGCATTCCTTCCACGAGGTAGGTGATTTTTGAGCTTGATTCAAATGATGATTGTTTGAGTTGTAAAGGAGACGATCATGATATGCTTCGATAATGATAAATGTAGTAGCGCATGTTTAAGTATTTTATTTGCTTCCAAAAAAAAAAAAGTCTTTTATTGATAATGTTATTGTCATTATCCTCTACTATAATTTGCTGTCGTTATAGTCCTGTGGTTGTGTATAATTTAAGTGCATATTATCACAACTCGTTTACAGATTTTGTTATACGCTTCTTTAAATTGTGCTTTAATGATTCTTTGTTAAGTTCTTGCCTGAATTTGTTAAGGGCGAATGACATGAAAATATCTGGAAGATGGCATAGACATTGCAGGTAATATTTATTAGTTTTTGTATCTTTAGCACAAGACTGACCCTACCTTATCATTTCAAAAGTACTCAAAGGGATATGCCTTTTAACCTGTACTTTAGTTTAATGATAAAATTACAACAGAATTATCCAAACTTCAATTTAATGGTAAATTTTGCAACAGAACTACCATCGAATATTTAACAAAATTATGAAAATGAAGAGTTGGTGAAGACTGAAATATTGACAAAAATTACATTATGTTTGGACCCGGAATACATATAATACATAGATACATGGTGATATTTGACCGAACAAAATGGAAAAGTAGACATAGATGATGCAAGTCCAGCAGTTGGCATCCTTAGTGAGCCAAAGTAGACATAGATGATGCAAGTCCAGCATTTGGCATCCTTAGTGAGCCCCACCCCCTTTTTTACTTTGAGGTGTTCCACCCACCCCTTTAATGGTTACCAGACCCCCCCTCCTTTTGATGCCCTAGAAGGAAAACAAAGTGGAGCCTGCAGCAAAAGGTGTTTGGATCCGAAGTTAACCTTATCACCACCTCCGGATTTCATTGACCAAACTGCATATGAATTCATTAGAGAATCAGAATTTGTTGCAGATTAGTTAACCAAATCAAAACATGAACAATCTAGAAATATTTAAAATGTTTAATTAATGGATTTGCTTAAAACTTTGTCAATATCTTACATTAATCACCTGCTTTAAATAACCTTCTCTTTTTGTGAAGCTTCCAAAATTTTCTTTGGCTAATATGTCTTTATTCAAACCGCCCATTCCCCCAATTCTAATAAAACACCTCTCTCTCTCTCTCTATGCACATACCAAAAACAGAGGATCAACCATGGCTGCCAACAAATTTGCAACCATGCTGCACAGAAACACAAACAAAATCACACTTATTCTCATCTATGCAGTTCTTGAATGGACTTTAATAACTCTCCTCTTCCTCAACTCTTTGTTTTCGTACATGATTATCAAATTCGCAGACTATTTCGGCCTAAAACCACCATGCCTCTGGTGCTCTCGTGTTGATCACTTCTTTGAGCCTGAAAAGAAGAATTCACATAGGGATCTTCTATGTGAAGTTCATGCCACCGAAATTTCCAAATTGGGTTACTGTTCAAATCATCAAAAGTTAGCCTCATCTCAGCATATGTGTGAGGTTTGCTCGCCCTCAAGACCGGACTTTCATGGGGTATCTAAGAATTTCACTCTATTTCCATGGCTGGAAAAGCTTGAAATGATTCAAAATGAAGGAGACAAAGTGATTGAGAATGTTGAGGTGAGTATCAAGTGTTCTTGTTGTGGTGTTAGCTTAGAAAACAAAATTTACTATCCTTATGATGTGATTAAACCCCCTCGGGATGTTTTGGAGTATACCCAGAAAGGAAGTTTGATTATAGAGGCAATAGATGAGGATCATATTGAAAAAGGCGGTGATTTAGATTATGGGTTTGAAAAGAAATGTGAAAACGAGATGATTTATGAGGGTTTTGGTTCAAGAGATAGGGAAACAGAGAATTGTTCTGTTTCTTTATCTGTATCAGGATTGGAGGAATTGAAAGGAAATGAAGAGAAAGAAGCCATTAAAGATGATGATTCAAGTATGGTCATTAAAGATCAAATTTCTGATGAGCCCCTGCAAGATGAATCTATTGAAATTCTCCCACGGAATGAGGATTTCTTCGTTCATAGATGGGTTATGGTTGAGTTGATTGATTCAATAACTCAGGAAAATCAAAGAAGAAACAGGGTTGAGGAAGAACAGGAGGATAGTGAAAATCAAAAAGTGAATTTGGTTCCTGATTTGCATGTTGAGGCACATATTGAATCAGTTGTAGAGAAAAGATGTGGTGAAGAGGAGACAGAGGAAGTACTTTCTGTTCATGAGAATAGCGAGGAACCCAAGTTTGGTGTGCTTGGATCTACGGAAAGTGAAGTGGCTGAGAATTCTGAAGATTCTCATGGAAAAGATATCTCTGTAACGGAAGCAACTCAATTCCCTTCCGTGGCTGAGGGTGCTTTGGACGTTCCTCCAGGTAACTAGACTTCCATATAAAAATTTCAATATTCATTTGTACACTCTATTTTAAGTTAATTTAAAAAGATATCAATTCATCTTCTTATATATGCAGTCTGTGAAGAAGTACCTCAAATTCCTTCTAATGAAACTGAATCTGAGGTCTCCATAGGGACAGAGATTCCCGATTTAGACTTAACAAATGATATTCAACCTCAAGAACATGAGTTACATGATGATCCTACCTCAAGTTCTATTAATTTTCATGCAATGAGTCATCAAGGTAAGCTTAGGATTCTTATCTTTTCTGAAAGTAAAATTTTGTTCCATTTCTTAATGTTAATGTTAATATCTTATTTTCTTTCTTTGCTTTACTCATGTTAGATTCCAAGAAATATCATGAAGAACCAACTTCGATAGAAACTTTCTATCACTTGAACAAGAAATCGGTACAACTCGAAAGAAAAGAATCGGGAACAGAGGAATCATTGGATGGAAGTATCATAAGCGAATTTGAAGGCGGTGATGAAAACATGACGGTTGACCGTTTGGCATCAGCATTAAGAGCCAAAAGGAAGAATTTACAAGCTTTATATGTAGAGCTAGAAGAAGAGAGAAGTGCTTCTGCAATAGCTGCTAACCAAACAATGGCAATGATAAATAGGCTTCAAGAGGAGAAGGCGGCTATGCAAATGGAGGCCTTGCAGTACCAAAGAATGATGGAAGAACAATCCGAGTATGACCAAGAGGCTTTGCAGCTCATGAACGAGCTCGTGGTTAAGAGAGAGAGAGAGAAGCAACAGCTTGAGAAAGAGTTGGAGATTTATAGGAGAAAAGTGTTTGATTATGAGGTGAAAGATAATATGAGAACACGCTCTACTTATTGTAGTACTACTAATGATGAGGTCCATGAGGATAGTGATGAATTTTTAGTCGATATGGATCAAGATTCGAAGGGAGAAAGTGGGAATCATGAGTTGTACAGTTCACTTGACACGGTTGCACATTTGGAGGAGTCACTGGGGGACTTCGAGGAAGAGAGGGTTTCCATTCTAGAGCAACTAAAAGTTTTGGAGAGTAAGATTTTTATAGGGGATGAAGGTGATCAACATTTTGAGGGGACAAATCAGCATTCTTATGAAGAGAATGGCAATCATAAAGAAACAGATGGTTTTTCAAGGAGAATCATGGGTTTAAAGGCGAAGAGACTTCTTCCTCTTTTCAACGCAACAAGTGAAGAGAATGAAGATGTGGATTTCAATGGAGATGAAAATGGATTTCATTTGAACACAAGATTTGACTTAGAGGATAAAAGGGTCGGCATTGAAGAGGAAGTGGATCAACTACGCAAAAGGCTTCAAGCACTTGAGGCGGACAGAGAGTTCCTAAAGAACTGCATTAGCTCCTTGAAGAAAGGAGATAAAGGGTTGGATCTTCTTCAAGAGATTTTACAACATTTACGTGATTTGAGGAACGTAGAGCTCCAAGCAAGGCATTTTGGCATATGATTGATATTGTGCTCACAGAAATAACCTGGTAATTTACTACAACTTAAAATGTCTTTTGCTTATACTGCCAAATTATTCACCTAAAATGTTACTTTCATATATTTAGATATATAGATATGATTGTGTTTTTATGAAATTTTCGGGTGATTGGTACTTGCAGATAGTGTTCTTGGAGTTCACCAGAATGCAACAAGATGGTGATTCTATGAAAAATTGCCTATAAATTATGTGAAGTTCCTTAATGGAGGATAGACTATTAGAATGGTGTGTATTTTTCATTTTTGTTTGAAAGTAAAACCCAATTTTTTGTGGGGTTTCGTAAATCTCTTCCTTTTGAGAGAAAAGGAGGAGGGTGAGTGCATGTGTGTAGGTCAATTTGTATGTGTTTGTGAAAGAAACAAAAAAAACCCTAAGGTCTTGGGGTTCAAAAGCTGGACCTAACAAAGATTCCTGTGCCAGGTACATAGCACTAGTTTATTGTAGACAATTAATGATAGGAATTGAACTTTTTCTTATTATATTTTAATTTGGGGGCAAAAACAAGGGGCATAATTCAGACCCTTTTGCTATTTTCTATCATCTTCTGCATCATGTAAACCAGATAAATAAAGGTTTGTGTTGATTTAGTTGTATACTTTAAAAATGTGTCATGCAGTTAAGTACTTCTTTTGCGTGAAGGAGAAAAACCCTATAAATTTATTAGACGGAAAGTATAGAACTAGAGGAGGGGGGGTAACCTCCCCACCAGCAAGGAAAAATTACAGAGAAATCTAAGCAAATTTTTCAAAAGGGACAGGTTTACAAATAGCTCTTTTAGTTTTAATATCACTATTAACGATATTGATGCACTATCACTAGGATACTTGTATTGAAATCGAACTTGATTGAAAAGAAAGAATTCATTTTGGTTTAAACCGAGATTGAAATTCTTGGGCAAACTTCTGAAAAGTAAATTTATTTTTGAAACTTTAAACAAGCCAAAGAACCCAGTTGTAAATATTGAGTATTTGTTCATATTGGTAATGGAGTCACGAGTTTGTCTTGAGTTTGTTTTCTCTTTTCATGTTCTTGATATGGAATATTGGAGATTGTTGGACAAACTTTAGACGCTCATTTGAAAATTAAAATTCCAATTAACCCGCGCCTCCTCTTTACTAATGGAATACATCTTCGATCTCTCCCACGTCTCTTCTCTTTCTCTACACTTCCGCGGTTTAGCCCCTCCGAACAATAGTTAACATTTTTTTTTTTTAATTTTGATTCATACTTGTTTACTTATGATTGTTTGATTGTTTATTTATAGTTGTTTGTTATTTGGTTATACTTGTTTATTTATGATTTATGGAGTCATAAATTTAGACTGAAACCCTTAATTTTAGTTAGTCCTAAAATTTAAATAGGAAGAGAGTTAATGATCATTTGATTTGTTTCATTTTTTTGATTTATCATGTAGACTTGTTTGCTATTTGGTTATGATTTATTTAGGCAGCCATATATATTTAAACTTAAACCCCTAATTTTAATTAGGATTAAAATTTAAGTAGGAAGAGAGTTATTATTATTTGTTTTTATTTTGAAATATTGTTAATGGACAAATTCTTAATAAAGAGGAAAAGAGTTGATGAACAAACTTGTTCTCAACCCAAAATTCAACCCAAAACATGTTAATTAGCCCTATTATATTTATATTAAGTTTTATAACTTTAAAATTATATTTTGAACTTTAACCCCCCATTATTTGAATTTCTGGCTTTGCCACATCCTATTATTTTAGTTTATTATGATAAATTTAGCCTATCAACTTTAAAATATTTACATTGCAAAAATGTTAAAATAGTAGATTAAATGGTATATTTAGAATTTTATTGTTTATATATAATAATAAATATATATTACTATCTTTTTATACATATACATTTTTATATATATCATGCCAAAAGTCATATATATATGTGTGTGTGCCTTTGTGTTTATTACTATTTATATTTGTGGGTGACCAAAGGTTTAGACATACCAATAAGACAAAGTTTTTGGCAAAGTAGATACGCTAACATATAATAAATAATAAATGACAACATTTTTTTAACTTGTAGGTAGGTTCTCCTAGTGATTTTTATATCTACTCATAGTACATCCTCTTTTTTAGGGGGGGGGGGGGTATATGATATTAATAAGGTGGCGATTAAAGAGCAAGATTATAAGTTACCAGATTTTTCTCTTTTTATGACCTTTTATCTTAAAGTTTTGACCCCCTTTTATAAACCCTCTCTTTCTATTTCTATTTATAGTATTAGAGTTATAATGCTCTATTAAGATAACTAGTAAAAAAATAATAAAAGGTAAAACATGAGCCATACTATAGCAATTTACAAGAGAATTAAATCTTAGAGTAAATACCATTAATGGCCACTAAACTATTGTCAAATTTTACCAATGACCACTGAACTTCATTTTGTTCCAATCGCATCATTAAATTTTAAAAAGTATCATCAATGACCACTCCGTTAAATATCACCGTTAATTTTTGACAGAATCCATCATATGTTATTAAATTAAGGGCATTTCCGTCTTTTTCCTTTTTTTTCCTCTCTTTTCCTTATTCTTCTTCCTCCGAACTACTTCTTCCACCGTTCTTCTTCTTCTTCTTCTTCTTCTTCTTCTTCTTCTTTGAAACAACCCACACCGGCTTCATCTCCGCCATCATCTCCTTTGTCGCCATCACCTCCTCCGTTTGCGCCATCGACTCCAAATACACCAATCCCATCTTCACTTTCCGCAATCTCTCTCCTCTTCCTCATTCCTCCTTCAACCAATCCCTCCCGCCTCTACTTCTTCTTCTTGCTTTTGAAACAATTCGAACTCTACATCAGGGGAATTAGGGCATGATTCCATGGAATGAATTGATTCATTTCTCATACCCAAAATTAAACCCACCAGCAATAAATCCCTAATTAAATCCAACAACAATTACAATTTACAATCAAGCAACAGTGGCCACTTTTCTTCTTCTTCCTCTTCCGATTTGAGAGCATTTTAGTCTTTTTCAAGAGACTCATAATATCTGATTTAAAACCGTAATTGTATAATTGTATACTAGTCCTGCATTTTTACATGTGATTTGGAATATTGTGCAATGTGCATATATATATATATTATCCTGTAGAGAGACAATAACTAAAATTGAAAGAAAAGTGAGATTTTGTAGAGAGAGAGAGAATTAATGGGGTGCGAATGGTGGAAGAAGAAGAAGAAGAATGGCGGCGCGGATGAAGAAGAAAAGGTTCGGAGGAAGAAGAAGGAAGAAGAAAGAAAAGAAAAAGAGAAAAGAGAGAAAAGAGAGAAAAAAAAGGAAAAAGGAAAAAGACGGAAATGCCCTCAATTTAATAACATAGGATGGATTCTGTCAAAAATTAACAGTGATATTTAACGGAGTGGTCATTGATGATACTTTTTAAAAATTTAATGATGCGATTGAAACAAAATGAAGTTCAGTAGCCATTGATAAGATTTGACAATAATTTAGTGGTCGTTGATGGTATTTACTCTAAATCTTATTTACAACAGTTTGAATCACCCCTTTATAGCTGTCATTTTCTGCCTGGTTGTAACGTCCATGTCGGCGCGATGTTTGGTTGATTGGCTAAATACAGGTGTCCCACCCCCGTTGGTGGGGACAACCACATAAGTATGCACGCAATCTATTCGTCCTGCGCTGATGACACCGGGGAAGTGTGTATAAGAACGACTAAATTGGCCTAAACTTATTTTTACTTGGTTGGCATGGTTGCTAGATTCTCATTGGTGGAGGTGACCATATTAGCATTTGCACCACCTCTACCAAGTGGGTTATGCTCGGCATGCTCCATTCTACTCGGCTTAAGGCCCAAAGCTTCCCCGAACTTAGGTTCTAGTCCCTTCTTCTTCTTTTTTTTTTTTTTAAATTAAGGGAGGTCTAAGTCTCTCCCTTAATCTTACAAATAAAGAAAAACCCCCCATCCCACTGTTAGGAAATTAGTGCAGTAATCATGCATCGCATACACTAATTTACGCACTAATCATTGAATCCTATGATCTATGCAGTTCAATAAGATCGACAGATGACATACCTTAATCGAGATTTGATGTCAATGAAACGAACAGGATGGATCTGATCCTTCTGTTGTTGTCGTCCTTAGCGTAGAAAACACGACGCCTCTACGGTATGCACACACGAACGAGATGAGATCTTGCTTGGTGTACTAGCGCCCTCTAGGGTTCTCTCTGCTATTTCGAATTTTCTTGCCTCTCTCAATTTCGTTGACGGCCAAGAAGAACAAAGGTTCCCTTTTATAAGGGAACCCTAGTGAGAACCCTAAGCAACAAACGAACTGGGCCCAAGTCCAACTTGGCCCGTTTTAATTCGTTTTGATCCAACTCGTTTTGGTGTGCGACCCTGTAGGTTTTACACTCTTTGGCCGTACAATTAAAACCCGTTTTATTATACGAACAGTAAGCGGTTTCTAGTAAAACATTACTATTATCCAAAGGGTATAAAGGTCAAAAACGACACAACCTTAAATTGATATTTCACACATTAACTCCTTTTGTCAATCGATATCTAGATTGAACACAAGACTAGGCAAGTGTCATTCTTGTATAGTTCAATCTTTATTTCTTGATCTCTAAGTATAATTAATCCAAAACAAATGACATCTCATTTGTGCATGGCCATGCAAATATTAATTACACTTATCAAGGGGCCCAACGATATCTCTCTCAATATATGAGAGTGACAAATCCCATCTTGATCAACCACATACCTCTACATAGTTCATAGTATGCTCGGTCATCATCTTTATAATTACTCGGTCAAGAGCAACGTTTGATAATGCCTGACATGCTAATCCCTATGTTGGTAACCATGGCGATCTCAGGTCTGAGGATAATACGATATCACAAATGGGGAATATCACTGATGACATTATGTAACACTCCTCGCAGTGTCCCCAAAGCGGGTCAGTCCAATACTTTGTTCCCTAACAAGTATCAGTATGTTCAGCTTGATATCTCCATATCCATGACTTGTGGAACATAGTCATCAGCTGACCCATACTCTAATCATTATATCAACGTGATCCTAGGTTATTGATACATGATTAGGGACATCTAAACAATATTATTATTACATTACTAGCATCCCACAATCTAGTCACGTACTTGATGAACTAGTATTAATAAATATTATTTACAAGAGATTATAAAGTAAAATAAATAAACTTTATTAATAAAAATAAGCATAAGATATCCAAGTACAAATCATAATCTATGAATAGTCCTAGGACATATCTCTTTCACCCACCCCACCCCATGAGTCGAACCCTGGACCTTAAAGCAAGGGTGGAAGTTGCTTACCACTGGGTCAACCCCTCTCCTCAGGTTCTAGTCCCTTCTTTCTTTTAGGCTTGACCCAACTTTCTTAGCCCAAACTAGATCTTTATTTTAAGCTCCCTCAATATCTATGCTATCTTGCACAAAATGGTTAATTCATTAGAAAAATTGCACATAATTAAAGCTAGCCTGATCAACAATTTTATGTGTGAAGCTAAAATATGGTGACGTGCACGATACATTGTGCATCGTGCGAGTGTTATTCTTGTTGGCTGTTTATTTATCCTTCTTTAAACACGTTCTTCAAAAGTAACTTTTCAAATATATACTTTGTTGACCTACGTGGCAATTTGAATAGTAGTTTTTGAAGAGTACTTTAAAATGACTCTAACAAACTTTTTAAATGATAATATTTTAATATTTTTCTTCTTCTTATTAATTAATGAGAGTGATCAACACAAATTTAAATAAAATAAAATATTCAAAAAATAATTTGAAAAGAGAGAATAACTCTTTAAAATAAAGAGTCAATTTTACTACTTTTGTTAAAATTTTACTTATATAACGTTTAAGAAAATTATATTTTAGTCATTTGAATATTTTATTTGGGATGCTTTAACACCGATATAAATTAATGACAATTGTAAAAATAATGTCTTTTGTTTGTAACAATTGTAATAAAAACGTCAAAAGTTAAAACTTTGCGTTTTGTAGTTACTTTATTAGTTATTACTCCCGTAGACCATTGGGGGGTTGCCTTTTCGGCAGTAGTTATTTAATACCAATAAAAAATTAGTTAAAAGAATGATGGCGTGTTATATATATATATATATATATTTTAGAACTCGTGGAATGGTCACATACAATATGTTTTGACAACTTTTTATAAGTCATGGTCAATAACAAGTATTTTGGTAATATAGGATAACGTGATCTTTAGGATATTTTTTATATATTTTATGGGAAATTTTGTATGTGTTTTTGATGGATTTTAAAGTATTAATATAATCATGTCTTTTTTTTAAACTAACTATACCTACAATTTAAATATATTATATATATATATATATATATTTAATTTTTATAAAATAAACGTACAAAAATTAATTTTATAAAATAAAAAATACATTTTTTACAGCATTTAACATAAGACAACATAAACCATCAATTTATTTAAATATATACAAGAAGACTACAAGCCACGTGCAACGCTATATGATGACGTTGTAATCAATTAGGTTGCACAGCTGAAAAGGCAAAAGAAGAAAATAACAAAGTTGTGGAAAAGGGGCATGGCAAAATTAAGAATATTCTTCTTAGAAATTTCTTGTTTAGAAAAAATAGATAAATATATTGCACAACGCTCTCCATTTAATTAGATGTCCTCTTTAAGATATAAGGACTAACATGTAAAATGATTTTAAAGCAGCGTATTCCAAAAAAATATATATTTGTTTTTTAGATGTTCTATTTAAGATATTCATATGATAATAAGATAAAAAAAATTATAAAAATAAATAATTAATTTGTTTGAGAATTGAAAAATAAATTGAGGGATGAAGTAAGATATTCTTTCAATTTTTAACTTTTTTTTATGGAAAATATTTCTTTGGGGAGTGAGAAAGAAAAAAATTCTACAAAAAATGAAGAAAGAAGGAAGATGACATATACTCGTGAAAATAAATGAGTTAGCGAACATTTTACATCACCAAATTGTTTCCTTAACTTATTGTCCAAGTTCTTATACGAATAAATTGTTTTACCAACAATTTTTCATTTTATTATTTGACAAAGTCTAATGGATGTATTTTTATACAAGTCGGGAGAGTTAAGACAATGAGAATAAGGATTAGTTTAAATTAAGAGCCTCGTATCATATTAATAATCTCACTTTTCTTTTCATGATGTCTCAAATTAATAATTTTATTTTTCTTTTGAAATATAATCAACGAATCAATTATTGTAATACAAAATAAGTTGTGTGTTTTTACACTTGATTAGGTTAATTAGTGCTTATCCTACGAAAGTAACAACTTCTTGTCTTTGATTAAAATAAATTTAGATAATTTTTTTATTGCTCGTTGCGTAAATTATCTCATTTGTAATTATTTAATTGTAATTTTTTTTCATTTCAACAAAAAATTTTGTGGTTTGATTTTTTTCACATGAACTTGTATGATATTTTTAAGTTATATAATTCCACCTATATATTTACGTTTTTTGATTAAATATCTTAGAGCATCTCCAATGATTGTGTAAATTTGATGTGTCAACCTACTTTTACACAAAACTTAAAGTATAAACAAATTGTACTACGGTAGTAGTTTTGCAAACTCTTGTGTAAAATTTGAAATAATCAATAAGATTTGAACACATGTTAAATGTCAATTTACGCAATTTAATATTAGTTTTTCTTGAATTTTTCTATTCGTGATTTTATCATAACAATGGATCTTGTTTTGTAAGTTTTGACGAGTATATTTTAAATACATAGTTTTAATTAAAATATACATTTTATATTAAAAATTATTATATTTTAAAGTTTTATAAAAATTATAAAGATAGAAAATGTTGATATGGTAGTGCAAATTGGAGGTGTATTTTACACATTGTTTTTCCACAAAATGCAAATTTAAAAAGATTGCTGGTGATGAAATATTTTACAAATAATGTAAATTTTAGACAAAACAAAATTATTGAAGTATGCTCTTAGAGCATCTCCAATAGACTTCTATATATATGTTTTGCGAAAAATTTACAAAACTTGTAAAAAATGTAATAACTTTTAATTCAAAATTTATATTTTAATAAAAACTATATATTTAAAATTTAGAGATAATGGGTTATAAGGCCTTACTCCGAAATGTTTTACAACACTAAGGACGAACTTGTGTTTAATAAAGAGAAATAATACTAATTTCATAATTTGGTTTTGCAATAAGGACACTTTTCATAATATTAATTTATTTTAAGAAAAATAATAAATAGTGATGGACAAAAATACCCCTAATATAAATATTTCTTCATCTACCTAAACTTCCAATATCTCATATATCTCTCTAAATTCCATTCAACCATCAAATATTACCCTCTGTCTCACCAACGACCTCACCTCCTCCTCCATCACCATCACCACTTGATTCTCTGATCCTATTGTCGGGAGGAGCGCCGTTCTCATCATCATCTTTTTCTTTTTTCTGTAAGGGCAATCATAAAATAGATATAACTTTTGATTAAACTGTTGAATTTAGCTGATTTTCGGATATGTTATTCGAAAGACAAAGTTACTCTAATGGCGCAAAAATCAAGACCATCAGAGGTCGTTTTGCTATCGAAATCGATAAATTTCGACAGCTCAGCATGATTTTGAAAAAAAAAAAATGATCGTTCATCTTTTTTTTACGAACCCTATGTCGATCCATATATATATATAGATAAAGTGGATATTGATTTCATTAATTTTGTTATTATATATTTTGTAATGGTGCTAAAATTATTTTAGCACATTTTGATTGTTGTCCAAGTGGTGCTACCTTCTGATTATTATCCAAGTGGTGCTAAATGCATTTAGCACCTTTTGGTTGTTGTTCAGAAGGTGCTAAGATTGTGGTTTATCACCTTCTGGTCAGTGCTAAATGCATTTAGCACCTTCTAGTTATGGTTTAACACATTCTGGTTAGTACTAAATGCATTTAACACATTCTGGTTGTGGTTTAACACCATCTGTTTGCTGTCCAGGTGGTGCTAAATGCATTTAGAACCTTCTGGTTGTTGTTAGTGTCATAATGATACGCGAGATGTTATAATGAAGTGATACTAGTGTCTTTTTTGTACAGTATCCTTAATTTATACTGCTAATTTTTAAGTGTTCTTTATAATTATGTTATTATTAGAATGAGCCATTATGCCTAATTGCCGCTAAAATTTACACATCAAGAATTATAAATCAAGATCTGTTATGATTATAAGATTATGTTCAAAAGAAATTGAAGGAAAACAAAATGTAAAATTGCATAAAATAACATCTAACAAGTGTTGATATTTTATTGATTCTTTCAAAATTTACACAAGAAGTTACAAAAGTATTATTGAAGAATATCTTTTTCAAGTTTCATATTTTTTGTAAAAGTTGATTGACATATAAAATTTATACTTTAATTTTTACACTACTATTATAGATGCTCTTAGATATTAATTTAATTTTACAACAAAACATTCAAATTAAATAATTTATAAATTAAACAACAATCCAACAGGTTCGAAAATATAAAAGGTAAAATTCATAATTTTTTTGAGGAAAGAATGAAAGATAATATAACTCGGCCCACGTGGCAAATGGGTGAGGAGCAAGGTGATATTGATTTTTGTTTGTTTATTAATTATTATTAATCTCTAACAACGTTACTGTGGATGGAGTATTATGAGTTGGAAAATTTGCCCACGATATTTTAAAACATCCGGAGGGAAGTCAAACGATGATCCCAATTTGAACACTAATCCCTAGTAAAAAACTTTTCTTAGTATTTCTATCTTTTTTTTTGGTTTCCCAGAGTATCCACTGTTCGACTGCGGAGACTAATCCCTTCGCTGATTGTAGGCACCTCAAAGGGTGGAACAGCTGGCCCAGAGATTTAAGGCTGCTCCATGCCCAAGGCAGGGATCGAACCCCTGACACTTGGTTAAGGGAGGAGGAGCCCTTACCGCTCCACCACACCCCCTGGGTTTCTTAGTATTTCTATCAGACTCTCTCTTTTTCATTATTTAATTTAATTATTTTAAGAATTAAAAATGATTATAATTTTTTATTTGAAACTAGAGTAGTTACTTATAACTAAGATATTTTAGCATACTCAAACGTGTGCACTACACTAAAAGTGTATTTTTACTAGTATTAAAAATCACTAGTTTTGCATAGCAATTAAAAAAATAAAATGGGTTCCATTTAAAATATCACATCTTCAATTGCCCATCCACATATTTTATCAAAAATCTTTTTATTTAAATTAGATAGGGGCAGCAAGATTTAAATCTAAAAGTGTATTTTTACTAGTATTAAAAATCACTAGTTTTGCATAGCAATTAAAAAAATAAAATGGGTTCCATTTAAAATATCACATCTTCAATTGCCCATCCACATATTTTCTCAAAAATCTTTTTATTTAAATTAGATAGGGGCAGCAAGATTTAAATAAATACCACCAACTAATATTTAGCATAGATTTTGTTATAAACTTTACCCACGTGTGGTTGATTTTTAACTACGATATAGGTACTCCACTACTCCTTTGCTACTAAATTAAAAATAAAGATAAGAATAAGATTGGTGTATCAAAGTTTATCATTCTCCACATACAAGTTGCGCTTAGTATATTTCACAATAGTGTATAAATTCTTAATTTATAAAATATAGATGAAAAATAGATTACAAAGTCGGTGTAATAAAATCGAATATGTATGCAATGACTTAGTATAATAGGGCAGAATATGTATAAATTAATCGGTACAATAAAGTTGAGTTAGTGTATTTTTTTTATTTTTAACAATAATTTAATTTTGTTACACCGAGTAAATAATTATATATTATATCCTATTACGCCAAGGCAATATCTATATTACAAAACATCATCTTTGACCAAAATTTTCTCCAAAAAATATAAGAATCTAATGGTTAAAAATACACATGTTATGGTGTGCATTAGTTCTACACCATTGGATGAGTTTTATACACACATCAAGATATCACATCAAAGTTAAAACACTCACACCAATAATATACACACAATAAACTCTAACATACTAATAATTTTGTCTACATTAAAAATGTCATAACTTAAAATAAAAAATTCAAAATTTAATAAAAATTTAATATTTAAAATCTACTAATCAAGATCAATTAAATAAGATCCATCACGACTATAAAATTATGTAAAAAAAATAAGAATTGTTAAGTAATATTTAACTCCAATAATATAAACAAAGTAAACTTTCACACGCTAATCATTTTTTCTACACTAAAAATGTCATAACTTAAAATAAAAAATTTAAAATTTAATATTTAAAATCTATTAATCAAGATCAATTAAACGAGATCCATCATGACTATAGAATTATGTAAAAAAAATAATAAAAATTATTGAATAGTATCTAAGAATGTACTTTACGTGCTCAAACATTATTGGTCATCTCAGTATGTCATTTTTAAAAATAATCACAATATATCAATCAAATTTTTAAAATATTTTCAAATCATACCAACAGACGTAATTAAATTATTTTCACATATGGCCTTGAGTTTAATTTGTTAAAAACTTATTTTTTCGAGATTAAAATAAGATAAAAAAATATGATTAAAAAATTCTCTAAAATTAAAAACAAATCGGTCCAGTCCGGTTTACTTTTAGTTTTTTTAGCATAAAAATATATTGAACATAAGTTTGTCGATTTAGATTCATTACACGTCACTTTTTTTATCTAATTATTAATTTTTATTTAATTTATCGTGTCGGATGCTACAGATATATCCTAGTATAAAATATTACAAAAACTTTTAGGGTGGGTTTTATTGCAAGCGTGGAATTTGCATGGAAAGAAAATAAGTTACCGGTAATTGAATTGCCTAGAATTGAGTTGCATGGAAAATGAAGTGTAGTGTGTTTGATTACCTTAATTTTCTACCCGGAAAATATTGGTTGTATTGTGGCATTTTTAATGTAGAAAAAATTATGGGTATTTTTTTTTACATAATTTTATAGTCATGATGGATCTTGTTTAATTGATCTTGATGAGTAGATTTTAAATATAAATTTTTTATTAAATTTTGAATTTTGTAGTTTAAGTTATAGCATTTTTAGTGTAGAAAATTGGTAAAATGTTGTCTCGAAAACCGTGCAATTGCCTGGAAAATAAAAACTAGCCCCCCCCCAAAGAAAATATTTTCCTTGTTTACAAGGAAAATGTAAGTGTGTGAGCCAAAAGTGGGAATTCAATTGCCTAAAAAAAAAAGCCAATCAAACACCTTAAATTGTCAAATCAAATAAAAAATGGATATTTTTCATGGAAAATACTCCCAATCAAACACACCCTTAAAGTGTGTGAATGGGCCTCCCTGAACAAATAACACGTTAACATTAATTATAACGTAAGAACGAGATTGAAAAGTCTACCCCCGCCTCCAAAGTCCATCTGAGGTCAACACGCTTCGTTCATTGAACAAATATCTCTCTCTCTCTCTCTCTCTCTCTGTTGTTTGATCGAAACATACAACGGAACATCCAACCTAGCTATCAACTTTCAATTCTCCCCTTCATACAAATCACTCACACAAAAAATCACTCACAATTCTTCCAATCTCTCTCTCTCATGGGCTTCAATCAATCGGCATGACCAAATCCAAAAACTTCTTTCATAACCTCTTCGCCCCCTTCAAATTCAACTCCAACAAAGGTATCTTTAAATTTACATATCCAGATCTCTAATTTGTTACTTCTCTCGATCATATGTATTTTTAACTCTCTTTTTTTCTGCAATAATACTGTTTAGGAGGAGAAGTTGAGGACTTGGAAAAAATTGCTGCACAAGAACAGAAGACAATCCCTTTCCAAACCCTAGTTTCTGCTACCAAAGATTTCCACCCTGAAAACAAGCTTGGCCAAGGAGGTTTTGGTCCTGTTTACAAGGTACCACTCAAGACTAAATCTTTATATATGTCCATCATATAAATGCATTGTTATTATTGTCTCATTTTTTAAAATTAAGTTACTTTCATTTGATGAATTGCAAATGTTATAATAAAAGAAATGTTATAAACTATTCTATCTTATTCAAAGCTTTGTCTAGATGCATATGTTAGATTTCGAAGCATCCAACCCAAAATCAATTGGCAATGGGTGGAATAGCCTTGGATCTTATATATTACTTTGTGATTATCTACTCTTCTGATGTGGGATTGATAGTCTCAACACGCCCCCTCACGTGTGGCGTAATTTTTTAGCCCAACACGTGGATTGATTGGGTGACATGGAGCCCGCCCGTGTGGCATAGGATGAAGACAGCCGTTTTCAAACGGCAAAGTCGATCTTGATGTGAACCCAAACAATGGGAATCTTATTCCTATGATACCATATCAAATTTCGGAGCATCCAACCCAAAACCAATTGGTAATGGGCGGAGTAGCCCCTAGATCACGTTAGGTATAGGCATTAGATCTCTCTCCTTGAAATATAGAGTTGGAGTGAATTTCCTACTTGTAGAATTAGGCATTTTCAAATGTTACATGGAATCAATGACTTAGTTTGAGTTTTCAGGAATCAACTTAAATTATCATTATCATATTTACGATCGTTCAATTTTCACAACCAAATGGAAATAAATGTAAAAATTATTGGTTGATTTTTATATATTCTGATGTGTGATTTGTTGGGTCTTTGAATATAAAGGGAAAGTTGGAAGATGGGAGAGAGATTGCTGTTAAGAAGCTTGCACATAATTCAAGTCAGGGGAAGAAAGAGTTCATGAACGAAGCCAAGTTGTTAGCACGTGTACAGCACCGCAATGTTGTGAATTTGTTGGGGTACTGTGCTCACGGCACTGAAAAGCTTCTCGTGTATGAATATGTAGCTAATGAGAGCCTCGACAAACTTCTCTTCAGTAAGTTCTTTCTTGTCGGCTTTCATCTTTCTTAGAAGTTAATACTCATGCTTGTTTCAGAATTCCGAAGGTTATGAATCTCGTTTGAGAACGAATTTTTCAAACTTATTCAAGAAGGGATTAAACTGGATTATGGTACAACCACTTATATACTGTCTTTCTGACGATGTCTGTATCAAAAATTCTATACGGTCCAAGATATTTTCACTCCAGAAACCACATATATATATATGGTTGAGACTTGAGATTGTATTAATTGGATTGATTATATTTGATTAGTTTGAAGAGATGTGACTGATGCTGATTGTGATGGTGTTGATCTTAGAATCTGTTAGGCGAGATGCACTTGATTGGAAGAAGAGATACGACACCATTTTAGGCGTTGCTAGAGGTTTGCTTTACCTTCATGAAGATTCACACTGTTGCATCATCCACCGTGACATAAAGGCCAGCAATATTCTATTAGATGATAAATGGGTGCCTAAGATAGCTGATTTTGGCATGGCCAGGCTCTACCCTGAAGATCAAACACATGTTAACACTCGAGTAGCTGGTACCAAGTATGTTGCCCACCAATTCACGAATTTTTCAATTTGATGTTTATGTTCATCGGATATAAATGATTGGGACATTATTGGTAAGGTGTCTGATGAATGCTTGTCTTTTGGAACAGTGGCTATATGGCACCGGAATACGTGATGCATGGTAATCTATCTGTTAAGGCAGATGTATTTAGCTTTGGTGTTGTGGTCCTGGAGCTTGTCAGTGGCCACAAGAACTCATCATTCAATCTAGATCCTGATTCGAATAATATGCTTGAGTGGGTAAGAATTTGATCCATCTTTGCTGATTAAACTTTATGGTCGTCAATCTATCTATTCTTTCTCGTTTGTGTTCACCTTTATTACTAAGTTTTAGCTCCCCATTAATGATAACCAAGTTTTCAGTAAAATTTTATCATTTTTAGACAACAGAATGGAGGCTTGGAGGCTAAAAATCATAAAGGTAGATATATGGTGCAAAGGTTGAAGCAAAAGGTTTTGAAAGGACGTGGACGCTTGAGTCCCCCTTTCCAGCCCTAAGGGGTGCGACGAGCCTAGAGTGACATCTTGGTCTAGCACTGTTAAGATATTATCCGCTTTGGGTCTGAGCTGTCACGGTTCGCTAATTCTTGAAAGGCTTCTTAAGGACTAGTGACCTACAGGCTATATGTATAGTGCATCAAGTTAACCTCTCACCCAACCAATGTGGAATGGACACCTGTAGTGTGTAGCCTGCCAGCATCTACTAATAGTCACAGCTAGCACATACAATGCGCACAACACTAGGGTCATTACACCTAGACTATTACTAGCTTGTCATTGTGAATAGAACTGCGAGGTCAACATAACGTCAAGCTGGATATTACCATTTACCTTTGGGCAATTTTTGACCCGCAATTTGAATATATAATGTATGTGGAAAATCCAAAAAGAAAATTTGACACGGGGAAACATTTGGTAATTTGATATTGTCTACCCTCTTTCTACAATGCTACATTCTGCTCTTGTCATGAGAAAAACTTGAAAACTCATGGATGGTAAGCATTGAACTTATTATTTTCACTTTTGGCAGGCGTATAAGCTATACAAGAGAGGTAAAATTCTGGAGATCATGGACTCCGTATTGGCGTCCTCTGCAGTTCATCATCAGGTGGCAATGTGTGTACAGATAGGACTATTGTGCACCCAATCGGACCCACATTTACGGCCCGACATGCGTCGTGTGGTCGTAATGCTATCAAAGAAATCAGGCATACTTGAAGAACCGACCAGGCCCGGATACCCAGGTTCAAGGTACAGAAGATCCCGCAGGCCTAATACTACATCATCATCCTCTAGAGCCGGAACTTCTGGTGCATCCAATTCACACTCGTTTGGTTCCACTAATACCGTTTCTAATAGCGTGAATACTGCAACTGCATCAACATCGACTCTTACGAGCCCAAGACTGGACCCTCACGGTAAACGTCCCATGAAGGGGTAAGACCCCCATTTTTGGAAGATTTTGATTATTCCTTGTGTATAGTATTGTAGGCTTGTTTTGTTTTAGACCTTTAGTGGTGTAAATTTTAGCAGCAGTTATTTAAGATGAATGTGAAGGGGTGCGATTAATTAGTTTATATACGAGGCATATGGTTCATAGAGTCGGAACACGAAATGTAAAATCTCAATTGTGAGAGAGAGCCAAGTCTGACTTTTCGGACAGTATATATGGAGTTTATGCGTGATTGGTGGAAAATATTGACAAACATGGGGGACAAGTATGGTCCAGTTAAAATTTTTCTAGTCCCAACTCCATCAGCTCCAATTACTTTCGGTACATCAATCAATATAAAAATGTTAGCTCGTATAATCAAGAAATTGACATTGACAATGACAAGAACTTCAAAATTATACAAGTGCAATTTTTTTAAAGGTCAATCCGTGCGATCATAATCAAGATATAGTCCATATAAGGTGTCCATTTAATAATAATAATTAAAAAATATGTATATTAACTTTTTATGAACAATTGAAAAAAGAGATTAGTGATTTGATGGGTTATTTTCAACTTTTTATTTTTTGAGAAAAAAATTTACCCACTGTCAAAAGAAATTTATTCTATATAGAAGTCTAAAACTAATAAAACAATTCTCCAAATTAGTGTATTCTTTTTTTAATTTTTCATAAAAAATAATTATTTTTCAACTTTTCTTTTAATCAAATGCGCCCCTGCTATGTGTTTAGTGAATTTTATGCATGTGCTCTAAATTTTTTGTAAAAACTGGAAATGGGGCAAAATATCCTGTGTTTTGTAAAAAATTTTTTGGAAAATAATATATTTTTAAAATAAGGGTTTATTTGTTAATTGTGCTCGCAAATTAGGGTTTTAACTAAAATTGGGTTTTATGCAAACTTGACTTTGTAATTCAAGAAAATTAATACAAATTTATTTTACATGATATGTTTATATCTCTTAACAAATATATTTTTATATGTCATTCAGGTAACTTTGAAATAACGTTAAATAAATCTCAATATATATTAATATATTAAAATACAAAGAGTATAAACTTCACTTTACATAAATAAAAAAAATTATCATATATGTTTTATTAATAAAATAATTTAAATTTATAATATATTTAAATAATTTTAAAATAATATCAATTAAATATTTAAATATAATAGTCTACTAAAAACATTGAAGTACAATATTAATTTTGTACGGTTTATCATAGCTCCCACCTCCACGAGAAAGTAATAAGCTGGGATACGTTAATTACTACTTCGTTATCACAAAAGTCAAATACAGGTCAACAACTATTCTTGTCGTTGTTCCACGTGTCAATTCCCAATTGAACTGACAATGCTCCTCAGGTGCACCTTCACGTAGGAGATCTTCATATCCACCCATATGAGATACCACACGTCCTGCCACTCTCTCTAGCTGGCCTTTTACGATTCTGGGGCTGAACAACGCTACATTTACATCCACAATGTGCAAATACTAGAAACTTTACAAGGACAATACGGTAATTCAATTCAAAATAAAAGTATGTAACTTATCCTTATACCATGTCACCGATCCTTTGCTACAACCCATAAAAAACCACAGCCGTAGATCGTAACAACAATAGACAATCCCCAGCCGTAGATCATCCCCCTTTCTCTTTTTGGACCGGACTGATCGATCAGATCCCCTTTGAAAACCACCTACCTGCTTTTAAATCCCTTCCCCCTCCACACAAACCTTCTCTCATCTCTCAAACAGCATGTCAACTGAAGAGTCCACTAACCCTCCAACTCTACCCTCTCTGCCCCAGTACCCTGAGGTAAATTTAATTGCCCACTCTCTTTTCTCTCTCTCTCTCTCTCTCAACTGTCTCTCCTTTTTTTTTTTTTTTATTTAATAAATTGGCCCCAGAACTGAGTCTTCCACTGGCTAAGAAAAAATTGTATAAAGGGGAATTCTAACACCGGAGCTTCTTGCTATATGGGTCGATTCTCCACATGAATCAGTGGTGGATAAGTTTAAATTACTGGATCAATTCTGTGTGGTCAAATTTAACTGTTTCACCTGAATCTACTAACTTGTGTCTATTCTCATTCTCCAGTTGATTTTAGCTGCGATCGAGTCCGTCAACAACAAAAATGGAGCAACCAAATTGGCAATCTCAAAATACATAGAGGCCACTTTCGGAATCCTCCCAACCGCTCATTCCACGCTTCTCTCATTGAACCTAAGCAAGATGAAGATGAATGGCCAACTAATCATGGTCAGAAACATGTACCTCAAACCCGACCCCAACGCTCCACCGCGCCGCGGCCGTGGCCGTCCACCGAAGCCCAAGGAGCCGCTTCAGCCGGGAGCGGTAGTTTCTCCGCCGCGGCCCAGAGGGCGCCCCCCCAAAAATAAGGACCCACTTGCCCCTGAAACCAGTCCTAAGAAGGTGACTTTGCCTTCTATTAGTGGGCGAAAAAGGGGAAGGCCTGCGAAAGTGAAGCCATCGGTTGATTTGCCGGTAGGGTCATAATTGGAAGGGAAAAAAGTAGTTGTAGGTTTGGTACTGGGCAGTGATAGATGTTAAACTAATTCTTGTATTTGTTTGTTTGGAAAGAAAAAGAAAAGTTAATTGGTTGTTTTGATTTGTTAGATTGTTATTCGGTTGTTTTGGTGAGCTGATTATAGTTAATTATTAATAGAGACAACTGCGACTTACCTAGATTTCTGCTTTGGCTTGAAGCTAATGGTTTTTGAATTATTTCATTTTAGATTCTTGTTATTTTTCTCCGAAAGAGTTATTGGACTATATTTTATTGTTGTGATTTTACTTTGCGTTGCCATGGATGATTTTACACAAATTGTATACCTTTTTTACTTTAACAGTTAATTTTAAAACATAGATCATCAAGTAATATGTATGCAAACGGATTGGACCATTTACATGTGATATTTAATAATTAACGGTGCACTTCTTTAGTTATTTGATTTTAAATGCTAAATTTGACAAAAGATTGTGTTATTTGTTTTAGCATATTATAACTAATAAATGTTAATTAGATAATTTTTTCCTTATTCACTTATTTTATAAAAATTATTATATTTAAAAGGATAAAAGTAAACTAGGTATTGGATCTTTTTAAAAAAATTAAAACTTTAAATTTAAGAGGTAAAACAAATGTTCAAATTTAAATTTTTAAATCAACTAAATAAAATTAAAACCTTAAATCTTAATGAATTAATCATTTAAATTTAAAAAGTTCAATAAAATAATGATTAATTATATTTTAGTATATTGTATTTATACCAATTTTTCAATTGACACATCATACTTTTTTTTTTTTCAAATATAGCAATTTTTGTTTGTTTGTTTGCAATTTGATACATCTGTTATGTTAGGCTTCTAACGCCTTTCAAAGGAGAATGACGTGGTATCCATTTGTCATTTTAACTTGCTAACGAATCAGTCACTTTTATACATCACATTACCCAACAAACAATAAGTTTATGCCCTTTATAACCAAATACATAACGTCAAAACAACCCCTCACTCCTTTCTACTTTAATATCACTAATCACCATCTCAACACCACGTCACCTCCACTAACCATAGATCATCTTTTCTTTTTTCTTAAATCCTTATTGAAATAAATAATTTTGGTTTTATACTAAAATTAACTTTTGAAAATATTCTTTTTTTTGCGAGCCTTGTGATATAATTGGTCATATAATCTTCACTTGCAAAAATCTTATTAAAACTTCATCTCATTTGAATGGAATTGAAAAATCTCCATTTAATCATTCAAAAAAATTTAACAAGGAAACATCCCAATCTCACGTGGAAAAGGGACTGAAAAATCAGTCCTTTCGTGAGAATCAGGCAAGGCCAAAACAAGATTGAGGGCATAATGTCTGGCTTTCAAACTGTAACTATGCTATTTTTTTAGTAAGGTTATAGCAAAACCTAAGTTCACTCAAACCTAATTGGTATCGTGTATTTCGTTAAGTTTCTCGTTTATATACTGAGATAGAAGTTTTTTGAAGAACGGACCAAAAAAGGGCAAATTTGAAAAAGAGTTCTAGAAATTTACTTGGTTAACAAAATCTCTGATAACAAAGAAGGATATGGCACTGGAATATCACTGAAGAACGGTGGTTCTCGGAGAAAAAGATATTTCAGTGGGTTTTATGAGTTTTTAAGTTATGAGAAGATAATTTGCAAAAGGTTGATTACAAAAGGTGTAAAGGTGGGTGTTGGTCGAAAATCAACCCTAGAGGGGGGGGGGGGTTGAATAGGGTTTATTGAAATAGATTTAGAATTAAGAAATAATTTTAAATAAATATGACTAATGAAAATGTTGATACGAATAATCAAGAAAAGAATAAATCAATATTAAGCAATCACAATAAATGATAGATAGAGTATAAAAAGATGAAACTGTAAGCTTAAGACTTTTTGTTCACGCGGTTTGGTTTGTTAAACCATAAGTCCGCGCCCGAGTAGTGCACCCGAGAATCTCTACTATCCAATATTCTTTGGGTGAAAATCAAACCTCAATACAAATGATGTAATATACATAATACTCACAATGTAGCTATTATATCTACACTTCACAATATATACTATCTTACTTTACAAAGAGACAAACCCTCTTTAGAAATGAAGAATGATTTATTTGTGGTGATACACACCAATACAATAACTCTCAAGTGTTTACAAGATATGAAATGAAGCTCACACTATAAGTTATCAATTTTGATAAAAAAAATAATAGCTCAAATAAGTGAATGATTGATCAAAATAATTTTTTGAATTTTAAAATATTTGATATAGATAAAGAATAGAGTGTAGAATGATTCGAGAGAAGTTTAAATAAGTCTTAAATAATGTATATATAGTCTAAGACAACATATGACCGATTGGAGGAAGTTGGTGAAGGTTTGGTGCCAAAAATGGTAAAAAGTCAGATCTCTAATGGCTAGTTTTTGGGCATTCAGTTGACTGAGCAAGGCTCGTCAGTCGACTGAGTGGCCGTCAGTCGACTAATGGGCATTGCCATACTAGCCAAAAACTCAATTTTTTGGACTTTTGTATTTTAGTTACAAAATCAATTTTAATGACTAGGGAGTGTTTAAAATAAGTTTCTAAGACTCCCAAATTTGTTTTTGAGTCAAAATTCGTTTATATGAATTTATTATGCATTTTCCAAAATAACTAGTTTTCGATAAAGAACTTTTTCAAAAAGGATTTTGTAAAAGTTAGTTTCGAGCAATCTTATCATGATTAAACCATTTGATTGAGCTACGTAAAATGATCAAAGATAAACTTTTACACAAATTCTAAGCACTCACTTAATTTGCGTATTTTTCGAATCTTCAAAATGCTTGATTTGTTTATTCATTTCTTCACTTGATCTTTTGATCTTGATCTTCTTTTGAATGTGGATATTGTAGATCATAGAAGTCATGTGAGGAATTTGCTTGTGAGTTGTGTGCTTATGGTAAGTGTTGATCTTGATATGAATTGCCGGTTTTGGTTCGAAGTTCATCATGATTAAAAGTAATTCTATTTAATGCTAGGGTTACAAGCATTTTGAGCAAACAAGTTAAATAACACAAGATTAATTTATTGTTATTATCAAAACAAGATTAGTGGCCTTTTAGGTCAACAGTGGGAAGAAAGGGTTTTTGACGAGCCTATATAGTTATTTATGTTTTCTTTCCCTCCAAACTGCTTTATTTCCTTGAAAATTGGCGACAAATGATGAAATACATTTAATGTGCGGGGCCCCATAAGGACATCCCACATATTTTTCAAACGCACAACCAACCAATTAAATCACTGACAGCTAGCCTCGCAAACAGTTACAACTATGAATCACAAGACTTTTCATAGAAGATATACATCCATTTCTTTTAATTATGAAATTATCGGATAAGAACAAATAAGATCAAGAAGTTAGATGGGCTAGCCGAGCATGAAACCTAGTTGAGGCTAAGCACCTGAGTTTAACCTGCTAGCCGAACTAAGATGTTTATGGGGCAATTATGGGAGGTAAATTTTGGTTATGGGCCTCTAAGTCAAGACCCAAGTTTGATACCTGGACTACTAGTTGGATTGTGGACAAGGCCCATGAAGCTATAAGAGCCACTAATCGGCCGATCATGCGTCATCATTATATTCATCGGACTGAAGTATTACGAGTAGTTCATAGATGATCGGAGGAAGAAGATAATGTAGCTGAGTTGAAAGACATACAATGAAAAATAACTACTTTGGTTAACATGAACTTGGTTATGGACACTTCGAATCTTGTAGTGGTGATTAAATTTACCCTTTAGAGTAATTTCTTAGCATTCCAAACCTTAATGTAACCCTATCATATACATATAAATAGAAGGGAAAAATCCACATCTAAGGGATTATAATTCCAATTCTTATTACCTTTCACACACACTCATATATTCTTTATAAGAGAAAACTCTCATTACTATAATTGCTTTAAAAGTAAGGCTATTAAAGCTAATTGAAGAACACTTACGCATACAAGGGATGACATAATGTCGAATTAGGAATAACAGCTGTTGGAGGAACCTACCCCACAAATTAATCTCGTTTATGTTTATTGCAATTTTATTGTTTAAGTTCATCATCTTTGTCACATTTGGTTGTCAATTTTACTATTCTGGCCTAATTATCTTTTTATTGAGCTCGGTGAGATTTCTGCCACCCACATGGAGGAAGTTTATATTTAATGTATTAATTATTGCATTCATTTTTGTCTTTAATTTCATACTTAATTATTTTTTTTATCTTCATATCACACGGCTATTCACCTTCACTTTTCCTAATAATTGTCTTTCTCTATCATCTCACTTTCCTCTTTTTATTAAGACAAATCAATTTTATTTTATAAATTTTACGTACACATTATTATCCTTTCTCAAATACTATTTTACATTAAAAACCATTTACACGTCTTTTCATAAATTTTATTTATTATTTATCTCTCTTAAATTCCCCTCATCTTACTCGGTGTACCATGGAACACAAATCCTAGTCATGCATTTTTAGTTATATTCTTAGAAAATAGTTTTCTAAATTCTAATTCAGTTATTGATAGATACTATCACTTTTATGTTCTAGATGCAAACATGTATTGTATGTATTGATGTTATATATTCTTCATTTCACATTATTCTTGAATGATTTTGGTTGAGTTTCGTTTCTTCTATTTTGTATGGCTACAATTGTATTTATATGTTCGGTTAAATTGTCAATTTAACACTTACTTTTTTTCAAATTTTGTATTAACAACTAACTCTCATTTATTCAATAATTTGTCCAAGTTTCTTTTATTATATTTTATATTTTTGTAGCGATTTCATTATCACTATTTATTTTTTCAAACAACTCGTGTATCGTACAAATTGTGAAATAGCATACTTCAACAAGTTAGAGAAACCCGATTTAATGAATCCACTAATTATTAATCCGTGTTAATTTTATATGGTTTTATTGGATCGTGCCTTTAAACTTCGGGGACTAGCGAGAGCATATTCTTTAGGCAAAAGAAGGATCCTCATTTTACACTATTCGTAAATCGTACGCATAAACCAGTAACTTCCTTCACCATGGGCGTTTAGTGAAAACCGGAGATCTGGCACACTCGCACGCACCGCGTGAATCGCTCCCACTAAGCGGTGTTAAAAATGTACTTGCGGTTCAAAAACACCCGTCGAATAATCTTCTATTCTATTCTTTCTCTCATAACATAATATACTCCGTAATATAGTTGCGTATATTTCTCACTAGCACTCGCGCGAAGGACACTCGTCTCCCTCTCTTTTGCCGACCTTTCATTGTAAGATCATCTTTCTCTCTCTACACACACATATCTATCAATCAATATATCTATCTATGCACCGTTACATACATATGCACTCACTCTCCGATCTCTCACTTGTCTGATAAATCGAGTTTCGCTGATAATTTTGCACTAACTGCAGTTACGAAGAAATGGTGATGTTCAATGTTTCTCGTGTACAAACCGCTCCTATCGATGGCCAGAAACCTGGCACTTCTGGTTTGAGGAAGAAGGTGAATTTTTGCAATAGACTGTTCTAATTCTATTCACGTGTTTGATCTCGTCTTGTTTATCAATTTATCCTTTGATTGATTCTGTTTGATCTACTTTGTCTAATTGATTTAAAAGTTATGTTTGTTGAATTTTAGACTGTCTAAGCAATTGGTGAATCTTATACACAGATCTGATGAATATCTCCTTAGTACTTCAAATTTTGTTTATAATTAGAAACGACTGCTAGTACAAGTTTGTAATTTAGTGAATCTGTCTTAATTCAATATAAAAAGAATTGCATCTCTTAATTCGACGCATTTGATTTGTTTCTCGTGAATTATGATTTTTTTTTATGGTGAGCTTTTGCATGTAAGCGAATGCAAGATTGCTTTATTCTGCTCTGGTATGATGTGTTGTATTCAGATGATTACTAGACTATTGATGCCTATTTCTGTGTATATCTATAGCTGGAGTTAAACATACACATTTCAATTTACAAACTATACACATTTCTTTTCTAAAAGGGCAACGGTCGATCCCCCCACCCCCTTCCCCTCGAACACCTAATCTTTGTCTATCCCTTGTATTAAGAAGGGAAAGGGAAAAAAAAAACAAAAAGCTATACACTTTATCTTCCTGTTATATTTAATTGTGTATTGTTGGTTTATAGTGACTAGATGAATTGATTGCCTTATGTATAATTTGTTTCTTGGTCATGGGGGTTTGGACCCAAACTTAAATGTCTTATAGTTCCTGTATTTTTTTTTTTTAATTTCTTGTGTTATGTCCAGTTTTCCTTATCTTTTCCAACTTGAACTATAAAAGGGATTGATGGTACTTCATGTAATTTTTCATCTCTACTGGTTACAAATTAACTTTTCTTTGCATGTTCTTTTAATTTATTGTCTATTTCTAGTCTTCCTTTTCTAGTTTGAACAATAAAAATGGACGTACTTGAAAATTCTGTTTGTACTTATTACAAAGTAAATCTGTTTGCATGCATTTCTATCCGAAGTGTACACCTGGCTGTATTTTTTTGGTGCATCTTTATTCTATTGCTGAACACGTAGAAGTTCAAATAAGTATTCTAACAGCAAAGTTTCACCACGATGGTACTGATTCTCTCTGATAGACAAAACCTGTCCTTTGGTTATTGTGTTGTTCTCAGATCATTTAATGTGACTTCTGTGAACAACTGTTATGTATAATTTCGCTTATTTGTTGCTGTGGATGCTTGCACATCATTCAATATTTAACAGAAAGTGGTGGTGGCTGGATCTTTTCAGGTGAAAGTATTCACGCAGCCTCATTATTTGCATAACTTTGTTCAGTCTACTTTCAATGCCCTTTCAGCAGACAAAGTCAGAGGTACATATTGTCTTGCTTATGTTATGTTTACTACAAATAAATAAATTTTTTTATTGGTTTTATGCATACTCTTCTGCCTTGATCAGTCCATCACTGTCACTGAAATATAATACTTTTAAACTTAATCTCTAAACAAGCAAGGGATGTGGATGTAAATATGCAAAATGATAAGCTGTGGAGATTGGCTAGTTGGTTTTTGGCCTTTGAATATAGAGGAAATATGTCTAGTATGAAAATTAGATTAGGAAAAGTGCATGTTGGTCGTGGGCAGTTTGATCGACTGGTACTTAGATCCTTTAATGATATAATTACGGAAATTCCCCCTAGAGCAGAGTTTCAATCATTTTACAGTTTGTCATTGGTAAATTTCCTTTCATTTATCCTCTCTCTCTCTCACACACACACACGCGCAGGGGTGGATTTACAGCTACACAAAGGGAGGCAATTGTCCCTCCAAAATTTCCTGAAATAACAATTTTACCTCCATAATTATTTTTAAAAATGGTAAATGTATGTATATTAGTTAATTTTGCTCCTGTTTAATTCTTAAAATTTACTAATACTATTAATTTTGTGCCCCCTATTTTTGAAAAAAAGATAGTATTAGTACTAAATTTTTGTCTTTAGTTTATAACAAGCGAGACAAATATAAAGCTTGCCCCCTTTGAAAAATTCCTCGATCAACCCCTGCTCACACGCTTCACATCCCAAATGATTTTAATTTTTTACTTACGTTCGTTCTTATCAATTGTAAATTTGTAATGCTCACGTTCTGCAACTGGATTTTCATTGGTCTAGGTGCTACACTAGTTGTTTCGGGTGATGGCCGATATTATTCGAAGGATGCGATCCAGGTAATTTTTTTTCCAAATGTTTATTTGTCTTTCATGTTTCATCTTAATGGAATTTCGTACCTTGACCTGCCAAGCCAACCAGGAAAGATAGAAGTTAATGGTTTAAAATCTGCAGTAGCAAAAAAAATAAAAAAATAAAATTAATGGTTTAAAATTAACCTTTACAGATTTGGGACCAGTCAAATCCTCTTAATACATCTTATGTATTATGTATTCTCGTATATCTATATTATAAATGATTTATTTATGTTACGCTGGAGGGCTAAGAGTGAAATACTGAATGTGTTTAAATCTAATGGTATACTTCTACTTTTTGTGGAGAACTTCTCTCATTAATGCGATACGTAAACTGTTGTTTGTGTTATGCCTGTTGTGCTCCTACATTCTTAGTTTTTTTTTTAATAATTAAAAATGCCATGTTTCTTGCATTTGTAGACATATCGCGTGATTATGATATGTAACACTGAGACCTAATGGCCTCATTTAGACACTCAAAGGCTTCAGGTGCCGCAAGTTTATTGCTTGTGTTATGCCCGTTGTTCTCCTTGGTTTAGGCTTGGTCAAACCTCCTTATTTTAAACCTAGCTGCCCTCAGTTGCATTTCATGTAGGTTATTGCTTCTTAGCATTGATACAATTACTTCTTCATTTGATGCTTATTGATCTAGCCACTAATATACCTGATCTAACCCTAAAACCTAGCAGATTATAATTAAAATGGCAGCTGCAAGTGGAGTACGACGTGTTTGGGTTGGTCAAAATGGATTACTATCCACCCCTGCTGTATCAGCTGTTATACGTGAAAGAGTTGGGCATGATGTAAGTTAACCCACTTCAAATAGATTTGTCTCTATCTGTTCCTACTTCCAAGTTTTTTTTTTCTAGATTCTAAATGGTCAATTAGTTCACAATAAAATAATAAACCCTTTATATATATAAATATAAATTTTGATACAGGGTTCTAAGGCAACTGGTGCATTTATATTAACGGCAAGTCACAACCCAGGGGGCCCCAACGAGGTAGGCACCCACTATTATTGCCTTAGTGTTCAATATTTGAATTAAGGAAATTGTTCTGTTTCGTGATTGCTACTGCATTTTTGCATTTATAATAAAGGATTGAAGTAGATTCATCTAATATTATTTACCACCGTACCTGTAGACATTACTAATGCTTCACACCCTAAGTATTATATAGACTTTTTAAGACACAACACTTAACACTTTCTGGATACTTGTGAGCACATTTGAAAACTTGTACGTTTTCAAAATCAAGATTTCTTATGGTTAAAATTACCATCTCACTAAAAGCTCAAGTTGTTAGGTGCAAAAACTCTTGTAATTGAATCTTCCATTGGAACTGTCCTTATTGCTACTGGTTGGTCGATAATCGTTTATAATATTTTGTTCTGAACACCATAAGAATAATACCCAACAGTATTTTCTATGCTTTTCCTCTTACAGGATTTTGGAATTAAATACAACATGGAAAACGGTGGACCCGCACCAGAAGGAATTACTGACAAGATATATGAGAACACTAAAACAATAAAGGAGTATTTAATTGCAGAAGGCCTACCAGATGTAATTCCTTTTTCTTCCTGTATATATATTTACTCCTAGATTTCATTAGTTTCACTAGAGACTAGACACGCACTTAGCTTATGGTGCTCATTATAAATTTCAGGTGGATATCTCTACAGTAGGTGTCACAAGTTTCGGGGGTCCTGAGGGGCAATTTGACATTGATGTTTTTGATTCAGCTAGTGATTACGTGAAATTAATGAAGTACGTTTTTACTACTCTATATCTAGCTGAAGATTATATCTTCTTAAAACATGCTTACCCATATTGCTAGTTTTGCTGAAGATGGTGGTGTTAGTGAATGATGAAGGGCACATGGTATTACTGTTTTAGTTAATAAGTACTATGAGTGCACTTAATGCTCTGCAACCATAGTTTTTGGTTATGTTGAACAAAACAATTTATGATCATGGATACATAAGCGTTGTGCAGTCGCTATCTTAATTCTTACATGAGACAAATCTGTTTATAGACTATTACTCTTTCTTTTACCAACACAGGGCATGTTGATTTCTTTCCAGGTCCATATTTGATTTCCAGTCTATCCAGAAGTTGCTTTCATCTCCGAAATTTTCATTCTGGTATGCATGTAGCTTTTTGTGGTGGATTTAATATGAGAATAGTCTGAAGTCACTTTTGGATCCTTAAATTTCTGTTACATTTCATAGCTATGATGCACTTCATGGAGTTGCTGGAGCTTATGCTAAACGTATATTTGTTGAAGAGCTTGGTGCAAAAGAAAGCTCATTGTTGAACTGCGTACCCAAGGTCTGTCTATTGCTTTGACTAACAGCTAGTTTGTTATGAAATTATGTTGGTAACCAAGTTTTGTGCCATAGTAAGAACTCTTGTATTTCCTTTTTCTGCATGATTCTTGTAAGTAGGAGGACTTTGGTGGAGGGCATCCAGATCCTAATCTGACCTATGCAAAGGAATTAGTGCAACGCATGGGATTGGGCAAGTCAACTGAACAGGATCCACCAGAATTCGGTGCTGCTGCTGATGGTGATGCAGATCGTAATATGGTCCTTGGTAAAAGGTACCATCATACTTCATTTTAGTGTGCACAGCTGCTCTCATGCTAGAATCATATATTTTTAACTTCTTTTTGTGATGTCAGGTTTTTTGTGACCCCCTCCGATTCTGTTGCTATCATTGCTGCAAATGCAGTTCAAGCAATACCTTACTTTTCTTCTGGTCTAAAGGGAGTTGCCAGGTTCTTTACTGTGTATCTGAGCTTATGTGTTTTGTGCATATGCTTTTGTATGCTTTCTCGAAATCTCTTCCTTTAATAGTTTTATAATCTTATGGATAATTGTCTCATGTCTTGCAAGCATCCATTTCCCTCTCCTTATCAGGAACCTTTATAATCTGTCCATTTTAGTTGAATTCAAAAGATCATCATCATTGCCTATATTATATTGAGAGCTCTTTAGTTTCTATCTAAATCTTATTTTTTCTTCTTGTAGGAGCATGCCCACATCAGCTGCTCTTGATGTTGTAGCAAAAAATTTGAAATTGAAATTCTTTGAGGTACAAGACTGGCACAAACTGTAGGGTTCAGACTAAAGGTTTATTTACGTAGTGAAAGCATAATAAATATGTACTCTTTTAATGCCAGGTGCCCACTGGATGGAAATTTTTTGGGAACTTGATGGATGCTGGACTCTGTTCAGTTTGCGGTGAAGAGAGTTTTGGAACTGGTGAGGTTTTTTTCTTATTTTTCTACATATGTAAATGCAGTAGTTTGCATTCTATCTGGACATACAAGAAAATAAAGATTAATTTTTCAAAAGGATTTCTTGTCTTCTGATAGGCTCGGACCATATACGTGAGAAAGATGGAATCTGGGCTGTCTTGGCTTGGCTATCTATTCTTGCTTATAAGAATAAGGAAAATCTTGGTGGGGATAGGCTTGTGACTGTTGAAGACATTGTTCGTCAGCATTGGGCTACCTATGGGCGCCACTATTATACCCGCTATGATTATGAGGTCTGCATATGTGTATATCTGGTCGCTATTTTGGAACGTTCTGATTCCTCCAGCAGTATTATATTACATCAAATGTTGCTTATATTGATCCAATTTATTTATTCTTTAAGAATGTTGATGCGGGTGCCGCAAAGGAACTCATGGCACACTTGGTCAAGCTACAATCTTCCCTTGGTGAAGTTAACAAGTATGATTCTCTTGCTATCTTCATATAGGGTTTAATCAGTTTACATGGAAAATAATTTTTTCTTTGGAAAACTTTCCCTCTGAAAACAAAAGGCTTGGAGGTTTTGACTTTTGAATTACATGGAAACAGAGGAATTTGGCTAAACCAATTTGTAGAATGGAGACTTAGACAATCAAGCCCCGCTCAATATGGAAAATATGAATTTTTGGGCATATTTCTTGGAAAAGAAGTGCAATCAAGCACAATTGCATATATTTTGGGCCATTGTTCATGTGTAGTACAACTATGACATCATTACTTTAATGGTGATAAAGACAGGAAATATGCATTTTATTCAGCATAAGACAAAAGATTGTTAAGAGCTTGAATTATTTAGGTGAATGTTGGGTTGGGCACTTGGCAGCTAATTCATCCATTGGGCTGCGCAACCTAGGCCAATCTTAGTGGAGTTGACACGCCATGACTCAACCGTATCAAATGGTTACTAGGGAGAACTTTTCTGAGGTCCCAAATGTAAATTTTTGCATTTGATGATATATTTCGATGGGGACATCTTGTAGCAGTAGGATTTAAGACTCTAGTTGTGGATTTTTGTTGATACTGAATCTTTTGTTTATATATACAGGATGATAAAGGGAATACGATCGGATGTGTCAAATGTTGCAAATGCTGATGAATTTGAATACAAAGATCCTGTTGATGGTTCCATCTCCAAGCACCAAGGGATCCGATATCTGTTTGAAGATGGGTCACGATTGGTAAGTGAGCTGTCTTGTACCACTTACCGGTCTTTCTTTTAACGGCGATTAAGATTTTGAATGCTTCCATAATGCTGCTGAAGTCTTTAAGTCCTTTTTTTTTGAAAATTTATAAAAGTTGATTAGAGTAAATGAGAGAGATAGAGATTAAGAATGTGATATTTTACTTGGGTTTGCTGCAAAGAATATTTATGCGGCATTTATGACATGCATTTCAGGTTTTCCGTCTCTCTGGAACTGGCTCGGAGGGGGCTACTATTCGTCTTTACATCGAGCAATACGAGAAGGATCCCTCCAAGATTGGGAGAGATTCTCAAGAAGCACTTGCTCCCCTTGTGAGATATTTAATTCCTTTAGCTTTGGAATATTTGTTACGCATCCTCTTAACCACATTCTCTCGATTAACTGGGATGTGATATGTTCTCAGGTGGAGGTTGCTCTCAAGCTGTCTAAGATGCAAGAGTTCACTGGCCGATCTGCTCCCACCGTTATTACATAGATATGATTTTATATCCCCTGCGTTATATTGTTCTCTTTTTTTTTTTTTTTTGTTTCTCTTTCGAAAATGTAATAAAAAGTAGTGACCTCGAATCAGGCCCTTGTACCAATGGAGCACTTTTACCCTGCTCTACTTGTGTGATCCAATTTTACCTGCCTTAGTTATGTGTTTATGAGAACTATGGAGTTTTATTACTTCCCCGATTGAAGTTTTGTTTGTAAATCAGAATAAATTGAATGTGTTCGGGATGCTAATTGTTTTCTTCAAACAAGTGCTGCAGTTTCTTCCCTAGGGTTAGAAATTTTTGCAGTCTAATATACACCAACACATACTTGGCATATCTGTGTATTCTCAGTAAAGGTGAGTGCACGAAATCGTGATGAACGCCAGAGGTTCTTCATCCAATTAGATTGTTGCATATAACGTATTCCATTTATCTAGAGAAAATTCACTGCCAGTCCCAATTTTTTTTTGTTTTGTGCTTTAGGATAACTAATGATTGCTTTATGTAAAGTTTTTGCCTTTTGTTCTATTATGTTTGTGGTACAATAATAATCGAGTTATGTTTTTAGTTCTCATATAATTTTAAATGGGATATTGAAAAATAGGACTTGTTTGAAAATGTATTTTGCTAAAAAGTCGGAGAATAATATTATTGTAAATTAAGAGCCTATTTTTGACCAAACTCCAAAAGAAGTGCCAAGTTAATTTTGTAGTAGATTTTTAAATTGTCTTTTATGGAATCATGCTAGATTACATGTTTTTTTTTAACATATTATTATACATGAGTGTTTAATTGACCGTGCTTTAAAATAATTTTAACAAATTACATATTCAAAACTTATTTATTAATGAAGTGTATATAATAATTTTTTCGGAATTATAAAAAGTTAAGTTTGCACTTTTTATTTTTTAAAACATTACTATGTTGTTGTACTTATTTGATATTGTTTTAAAGTTTTGTGAATGAAATATATGAATATACTTCTTAAAAATAAAAACAAATAATGCAAAACAAATTTGCATTAAATTTTTTTGATTTCAAAATTAAGTTTACATAAAATATAATTTTGTGAAAAATTAAGTTTGCACTTATCAAAATTCTTATTTTAAAACATAATTAATAAATAAGCCCTTATTTTAAAATAATAATAAGATTTAAATCCTTATTTTTAAAAAATATTATTAGTTGGTTTTCTTCTAAAAGATATCGTCACGCAAGATTTTTACCTCATTTTCAGAATTCTAAAAGTTGTGCTCATGTGTCAACTCATCATTTGTTGGAGAAGATGGAGGATGAGCAGAAAACTTGTGTATACCTTTCAACACACTATTCATTGAAACATAGGGACTAAAAATATAAATTAAATCATAAATGTTCAAAGATGGCTTTAGAGCCATGTGGGGAATTAGCACCCAGAGATTAATTAGTCAGGGATTAATTGGATAAATAATTTATTTATTTAATATATTAAAATCATTAGTTGATGTTCCAAAACCATAACAAAAATAAAATATTACTTTACTTTTGAACATGATATTGAGAGTTAAATAAATATTTTTATAACTTAAACAAGAAAAAAGGAGTTAGACTCCATTATTCCTCCTGAATTACCATCACGTAACATTACTATGTGACTGTCTAATTAGGATAATGCTTAGACGGGGATTAATCGGCCTAGGTGGGAATTTTTTTGACACCGATACCATTACAATGCTAGTCATTTTCCTATGTAACATAATGTACTCCACTATTTTCACGACCATATATGAGAAGTATGTGTTACCATAAATCAAATGCGAGAAGCACAAGGCACTCTGGTGGCTGGAATCCATGAACTTCCTGCCAAAAAATTCCCAACGGAAAATTTTTCGGCCTCCCTCACATTCCTTATAACATGATATCCTGGCCAAGTTACCCTACCTCTCGTGTCTGCACCACTCCCCGTGTTCATATACTCCCCATAATACAATGTTTTTAAAGCAAAATTCCCACTCCAAGGAAGCCAACCTGCCCGATCAATCAGTCCATCTAGAAAACTTTTAATGAACACTGTCCTTGAATACTGCTTCCATGGCCGCCCTAAATAAGTCTTACATGGACCCCGGGCAACTTGGACCCGCGAGTTGTGTATCACAATGCCTGTGTTTTCATTCGGATCGGATCTTCCTTGGGCTGTGATGGTGTTCATTTTGCCGGTCAAGTGTTGTCTTACGTGAATGTTGCAATTTTGAAGGACAACAACGGCGTCTCCGAAAATAAAGTCTATGGTACCGTAGATGTCGCAGTCACGGTAGAATTGGCGATGGGAGTGAACGTAGAGAGTGTCTTGGTAGCCTTTGAAGCTGCATCTATAGAAGACTGAGAAGTCCGAGTTGGACCGGAGCGCAACCGCTTGGTTCTTTTCTGGTCCGGCGGTGTTCTGGAACGTCATGTCCCTAGCAATGAAGCCAGCTCCTGAAACAGCTGCAATATATGAAGTTCACAATTATTAACATGATTTTCTAAAATAATGTGTGCAAAATAGGAAGTTTCTCTTTAAAAGATTTAAATTTTGTTTAATAACAAAATAAAAAAAATTATAGAAAAAAACAATTTGATTTGGACAAGAGTTTGAGAATAAATTGAGGAGTGTGGCGAGATTCTCTCAATCTCATTCATATTTTTTGAATATATGTTATCTCTCATTTTTTACTTTTTGTAAAAAAAGAAATTCTTTCCCGTTGGCCAAAGAATTTGTTCCATGGAAAAAGAAAGAAAATAAGACAACATCTCCATACTTACAAAATGAGTGACACGATTTCGTAATACATGACAGATGTATAAAAGATAAGCGAGTTTGATTGTTTTATTAGATAAATTGTTAGAAATTTTTATAATTTACTATTATATAAAGTCAAAACCAATTTTAACGAAGTTGTGTTGGACAAAATAATTTATTATTTAACCACTAGACCACTTAATATTTTTGATTTATATTTTAGTTTGAACTAAATATATCTGAGTAACACATGCATCGTGTGTGTATGTGATCTAGTATATATATATGGGAATGTTTAAGTTATTACTAGTGAAAAATTTTAAAAATTTACATCTATCCATAACTTTCTCTCAGATTCATAATTTATCAATTTCACCATTAGCTAAATTATTTTTATTGTGTTTATCAAGCGTGCGAAGTTTCGAATCAATCAAGCATTTGTAACCATATAAACAATATACTTACTTTTACTTAATTCTTTTGTAAGGTTCATAGTTCAATATATAAATAATTGTGATGAACAATTTATGCATCTTCGATTAATTTAATTATTTGTATGTATCTTTGAGATATTATAATTAACGAATTCAATGACTAAATTAATAAATTATAAAATTGACAGAGAGTACCAAATATAACTTGAATCTTCTCCATATATATGTATTAATATATATATATATATACATACATGTGTATGTGTGGGTAGGTGGAACACGAGTTTCCTATAATTTTTCTTTGGCAACATATTTTTCATTTTTACTAATTTAGATTTTACAATTCATTATATATGTGTAAATATTAATTTCATAAAACAATTCAAATATACATATGTAAAATCATTACTCATGGAAGTCGTATATATTAAATACAATTCATCGAGTTTAACCAAAATTGCACCATCTTTTTATTTAAACACATGACCTATGTCTCAAATAAATAGTCACATATCACAAAATACGCATTTCAATTTAATAAATGATTAAAAATAAAACTTATCATTGCCGCCCTCATATTTGGTTCATTGATTATGTTATATAAATGAAATTAATTCGACATTTAATTTAAGATGTATCAAGTAACAAAATGATTTTTTTTTCAGAGAGAAAAAAAAAATGAAATATTGATACCTATATATTCGATAAACTCACCAAAAGTTGCTGACCGAAAAGTAGTGGAGCCATCTTGAACATTTCTACTTCCAGTAACAATTGTTACATCCATCCCATCTCCAATAAACACCAAATTCTTCATAGACTTTTTAATCTCCACATTTTCTTTATAAACACCCGCTTTCACATGTATCACAAATCTCTTAAGCTTATTACCCTTACTCCCCCTCCTCCTCCTCCTCAGCTTAGCCGACTCTGCCACAGCTTCACGAATGGTCTTGTAATGGCCTGACCCATCTTGAGCCACCACCACATCGGCTCTCACAACCGATTCAACCAGCCTCCGGCCAACCCATTCTGGTAAGCCGTGAGCCGATGGTGAAGCCGTAGTAGTGGCTTTATTTATAGCGAGTGAATTACTTAGGGTCTTTGAGAATTTTTTTAACATAAATGGAAATGATTGGAGATTAGAAGATAAGTTGAAATCAATAAAACCATTTTGGCATGTTTGGTCATTGGTTTTAGCCGCACTTAACCAAGTTTGGATATCATTTGGACTGTTTGGCTTGCTGGATATCGAGCGATTAAGGTGGCTAAGCGTGTCCTCGTATAGCTCCAAACAATCAGCCCAAGCCAATTTGGCTCTCTCGTCAAATGAGCTTGTATCCATAGTGGATATGAGCCGATGGACTTGTTCAGCTTGAACCATGGTGAATTTAAGGGTCCAGGCGCGAATTGAGAACTGGTTTTCATCTAGGGTTGCTTGAGGTTGAGTGCTAGTTATCAAGGAGTTAATGCATAATTCGGGATAAGGGGTTTGGCTGCATAGTGAAGTTGTACCAGCATGCACCACACTAAAATGTAGTATAAATTTTAAAATAAGAAAATGTACATTCAAAAGGGGGAAGAGAAGTGTAATCTTATCCATCTAGATAAAAGTTGAATTGCTAAGGGATATCTATAATAATTCTCAATTGGTTTAATATTTGATTCAAAGATGGCAAAAAGGGTTCTCCTTATATAGGCAAAAATATGGCTTCGGGGGTTGCATTTAATTGTGGTTGTGCTTCAAAGTTTCAATTTGAAGTTGTTTAGGTCTATCGAAAGTATCATGGGCCATATCTGCATGATTTTGATGTTTATCGTTTCTTTTCTTAAAGCAAATCTAAGGTTTGATTGAGATGGCTGAGTATTTAATGTTAATTGGTTGTCTATGAAAACCACGACAATGCATGAGTTTGTTATATTTATAACAGTATAACATTATATAATATCAAGAACTATTGTATAAAAGTATGTACAGTGGCAAATCTAGAATTCTAAATTCGGGAACTAAAATATACAAGCAATAATTTTTAAGTTTAGGGGGAACTCGAGAATTATTATCTGTAAAACTTATTTAAGATGGACCTAATTAGCATGAAATATTGTACCAACAATAATAATAGTAGTACTCCCTTTGCCCTCACCTGAACTTGGTTCTTCTTCATTATCATTCGGTCCAATTTTGTCTACTGGTTTCTTGTTTAGCATGGATGGATTTTTTCTTAAAACTTGGTAGAGATGATCTCTATGATGAATATAGATCATTTCCACAAAATTTCGTTAGAAAATTTAATTTAGAAATAGCTGAGGTGATCATCTAAAATTTTAATGGTCAAAAATAAACATATATAACAAATTTTTGTCGTCGGACTTACTTTCAATTAATTTCTTTTATAAAATTGTGTGGATGTAATCTACTCATTATAGAAATAATTTTTTATCAAATTTCAAGAAAAAAACTCATTTGTTTAGCTCTTAAAATAAATCCCATTAGATGAAATTAAGCCGAAAGTGTAATACAAATGAGCCAAGTCCACCTAATACTAATTAATTTCATCCCAAATTAAAATTTTGTTATTTTTTATCAAAGGGAGCAACTTTAGTACTTTTTTTTTTGGGTTAAGGGGTTAGATTAATATTTTTTTAAAAAATAAATAAATTAAAGAGGGACAGAAATAACTTATATAAATGTATTTAATAATTTTGTAAAAGTATGTTAACACTAAAATATAGAGTATTCAAAATTAAAGGGGGGCAAATAAATCTTAGAAACTTCATCTGTCCCGAGCTTGGTCTTGATCTCATATTGCTTCATTATGCGGCGGTTGCTAAGCTTAACAAGAGCATATATATATATATATATATATATTAAATGGCGTTTTTTTCTTCTAAATGAATGTCATTAAGCATGCAGACTAGAGAAAGTTATGTGACAAATATTTATATCACGTTTTACTATTGGATCAGTGTATTAAGGAAAATGCCATGTTATGCATTAATTTAGTCGTGTCATCCTCTATAATTTTTACCGAAATCGACCGAATTAATTTTTTAAAAAAATGTTTTGGTATCATATATTGAAGTTCAAAAAATCAAAATACTGAAAAAAAATTTGTTTGATTTTAGTATTACTCCTATAAACTCTGAAATACCGATAATGGTACCAAAAAGTAAAATGTGCCACAATATTACCAAATAATACCGAAAACACTAATATCAAAAATATATAATTTTAAATTTATTAAATAATTAATGTTGAATATATCTAATTCTAAAAGTATCGAAAATACATTAACCTAATTTATTTTATTTTTTGGGGAAATGAGGTTAAGTTCGTTGTCAATTAATTAATTTAGTTTTTTTTTTTTTTTTTAAAAAAAAGGAAAAAGAAAAATGACCCGTGAGTATGATTATTGTTTTAGGTGAACACTAAGGTGAACGTTGAAGATGTGGGTGGTGGTTGTTTGAGTTTGGGTGTTATCAAGTTGCTGTCGTCCCACATGGCATTACAACTTTTGCTACACTTGTTGTTAGCTAATTACACCAATATATATAAATATCTTTTGCTTTTGGATTAATTATGGGGGTGATAAATGCACCCCCATATTTTGTCACAAACACCCTCAAAAATTTATATTTATATTAATATTAAATTAAATTTTTTTCCTACCACCCTCTCATTTTATCAAAGATTAATTATTACTTAACTTAATAATTAACCATCAATCACATGCATACACACCTTCACCACCATCTTCTTATCCTCTTCCTCTTCCTCCTCCTTCTTCTTCTTCTTTTTCTTTTTCTTCTTCTTCTTCTTCAAAACATACATATATACATATACATATATGTATTCAACATATACATATATACATAAACAAACACACACACACACACATATAAATATATGTATATGTATATTCTAAATGAAAGGAAAAAAAAACGAAAAATGAATATATATATATATACATACACAGATCTACATATATACATACACACACATATATATTCAAAAGATGTATAGATGTTTTATTGTTACCTTATTTTTGTACATTTTAACCCTTATTTGATAAATGTTGTAAAATCATAATAAAAAAATTTGTCAAAAAAACAGAGCTGTGAGTTTTAAACCCAGCAATTACTCTCCCCACATAGTGATATATACATCACCCATCCCAAATTGGCCGAGTATGTGTTGTTTCTGAAAAAAATCTTATTGCTAAAGTTTCAGAACTCAATGTCGAGCGAGTACCAATGAATATACTCTCCCAATGACAAGATAATATTACCAAAGTTACTCTCTTTAATATGAGAGAGTATATTTAAAAAATTGGGCCGTAGCTAAGTAATTGTTGAAGTTCCAAATGCTCAATGTCAGGAGAGTAGAAGTGAAGATACTTTCCCAATGACGAGAGAGTATTAGTTTAATTATGGTCTTAATCTAGAGGGCGGTGGGGTGGTGTGTTTGTGACAAATTTTTAATAAGTGGGGAGTGTATGGCATAGAGGGTGTTTGTGACAAAGGGGTGAATTTATCACCCCCCTTAATTATTGCTTTGTAACTTATGGTAAAATATATATTCTTTCCTAACAATTTTAACCCAAATAGTGATTCATCACAAAATTAAATGCCAAACATGTGATAATATTGACAATTTGTCTCGATCATACTCTATGATTTTTTTTGTACGTGCAAATTATTATCTATTGTTGTTATTATATAATATTTGTGAATATTTTTATGACGAAAGTTTCATTGCCAATTTTTCTGTCTATCTAATCATATAGATTTTAGCAAACTCACCCCACTTAAGTTTAAGGATGGGAGTTGAGAAGTAAGTTTAGGGATGGCAAAAATACCCACGGGCCCCTGATGCAATGGGGGTGGGTATGGGTACAAGTAATCAGGGGCGGATTCAGGTTCAAGTCGAGGGTTTTTTAAATTAGTCAGGTATGGGTGTCTCCACCTCGTACCCGCCCCGATATACTTAATTTTGCTCCTTTTTTTTGGCTTATATATGTGTGTATATATATGTATATAAAATTAGTTCATTGTAGATTGTGTAAATATATAATTCCATCTATATATGTATATATATTATTTCTAACTTCATTCTTCTTATTTTTATTTTTTTTATGTATTTTTTTTTTAAAAAAATTCACAAGTATATTCGTGGAGACCCATTACTCGACGGGGATGGGGATTTCCTGATACCTCGAATTGGGGATGAAGATGGGGATGGGGATGGTTTTTGGTAACAGGGGCGGGGTTGAAAATTATAAACCCAAACCGTTGCCATCCCTAGGTAAGTTCTCTAAAATTTGGTGGATTGAGAAGTAAGTTCTCTCAAACTGAGGTGAAAAGAATAATTGAGCGGGTATATTTAAAATCACCCAATTGTTGTAGGAATTACTCTACTCAACTCTTCATTAGATGAGCCCTTTAAATAGGGTACAATTACAATAGTAAATAGGGTTTACAAGGAAGCCCATTATGGCTCATAATACACAATTTACATAGCAAAATCCCTAATATATATTATATCTAAATGATAGCATATTATGTGTAATTTCCTTAAACACTCCCCCTTGTGCTGAGTCGGAAATAGAATGGTACATGTCTTGTTGTCTCATTAAAATCTTGTCAAGTAACAAAAATTCTGTGAAAAAAAATAACCATGATCGAGGGAAAAGAGTACAACATTATGACAATCCTGTTAGACTTCCTTCATTGAGTATATATTTTTATTTGATCATTACTTCAATCAATAGAGTTTGCATGTATCGTTACCTCGTTAAAAACCTTACCAAGTAACAAAATCCAGTGGGAAAAATAAATCTTGGTTTAAGAAAAAGAGTATAACATAACATCGTGTGGATATTAGACTACCCCTCAAGTCTACACCTCCCCCTGATATTTACATTAATCAAGAAATTTGAAAATCTTATGCATGTATCGTTGCCTCGTTAAAAACCTTACCAAGTAACAAAACCCAGTGGAAAAAATAAACATTGGTCTAAGGAAAAGAGTACAACGTAGGTGCGAAAATTCCATCATATTTCACACATTCTCTTGATCATTACTTTGATCACGAAAGTTGGGAAAGCCTAAGCACCCTTATGTTTTTTTACATGTTTTTTAAATATAGCTTTAGGAAAAGACTAGTTTACCATATTCTCCTTAGAGTTTTGTTTGGGCCAGAGAGATACCCAACACCAACAAAATCAATAAAGATTTTATTTGAGATTTCAATATAAGGGGTGGCCATTTCAGCATCATCATTTACTTTAGATGTTACTATTGCATACATTTTTTCCTCTCTGTAGGGAAAGAACAATCCTAAGCCAATGGTTCTTTTTAGGTATTCAATTATGCTGCGTTGGCGCTGAGCTAAATCTAGCTAACAAGTTCAATGCGAATGTTATGTCTGGTCAAGTATGTTGTATTAAGTGCAATAATATGCATATTTCATTTAGATAGGAAGTTTCATCTCCCATCTCCCAACATATTTTTGTAATCTTACTTTGTACGAAATTGATCTTTCATTTAATCTAAACTTCGACCGACCGTGGGAGTACTAGTAAAATGCGTTTTGTTCAAGTTAAATTGCCATCTTTTGAATGTACGCAGACTAATGGATTAGTATTCCACAAGCTCGATATTCTAGATTAAGATCTAATCAAAATTCGAGCTTTTCCAAGATTCTTTATCTCAAATTTGGATTTTAAGTTATTTGTGGTTTCTCTTAGTTCATCAAGAGTACCTATATGTCCATATCATCAATATGTACAATTACAATTGAAAATCCATAACTTATTTTCTTATGAATACGCAACGGCATTATTCATCGTTCTTTATATCCCTTCTCAATCAAGTAGTCACTTAAACGAGTATACCACGTCCGTTTGAATTGTTTTAATCTGTAAAATGAGCGTTTTAACCTAATTGTAAATGCACTCCGTGGTTTAGAGTCACTTGACTTGGGTATTGTAAGGCCATCAAGTACTTTTATATATATCTCTGAATTAAGATCCCCTTAGAGATATACAGTAACCACATCCATGAGTTGCATTTTCAGTCCTTTGGAAACTACCAAACTAACTAAGTAGGGGAATGTTATAACGTTTAGGCAATTCCAGAGCGTCTGTGGGAAACCTTACGCCACAAGGTGAGCCTTTTACTTTAGAACTTTTTTTTTCTCTTTTATGCTTTATGGCAAATAATTGTTTATATCTTACAGGCTTTACACTTGGCGCGGTTAGCACTACCGGACCAAATACATGTCTATTTGCCAAAGAATCTAATTATATCTGGATTGCTTATTTTTATTTAAGCCAATTTTGCCCTTTGTTGACATTTTACAACAAAGCGAGGTTCGACATCATCGTACTTTTTGATTCCTTGAGCAACAGTATATCATCAATGTTTATGGAGAATCTTTCCATTAACTCATATGCCCTTTCTTAATCGATTGAGATTTATTTATTCTCTGAAATCATTTATAACTTCGGGGCGTCCCCCAGTATTGATTCATGGACATAAGTATAATCAGATATAATCTCATGAAACAAAAATTTTTAAATTAATGATTAGTTGATCAATTTGTGCCTTACTCCACATCTTCTTTTGTGTGAGTATTTGTCGAACTAAGTGGCCACCCTCTCTTCCTTTGAGGAGCCATGGCCTCAACCACACCTCCACTAAGTGTGGTTGCAGTGTCTTTTTCCGTGACACTTGTGCCCCTTGTTGGGGACTTTTAACCTTATAGGCCTATTGTAGCTAGTATGTTTGATATCGTCACTTTTCCATATCAATAAATGTATCAGGCATCGAATCTGTTTGATGGGTGTCGAATCCAACAAAAATAATTCCTACTCAAATTTTGATTAAATTGTGTATAACGGTGAGCAAGGTCGAATCCACAGAGACTGGTTAGACTTAATTCTTCAAATAATAAAAGAAATGGGGGTTTTTGGAATTTTGTAATTTAAAAGAAATCAATTGAAAGTAGTTAAAAAGAGATATCAATATTTATGAAAGATCTAGCCCAAGGTATATTCTCAGAATTGATTCATTGAATTGATCATCGATGCAAAAATAAATCTTTTATCCTTTACTAAATTGGTTATAGTTATTGATACGATCTAACAACCAATCTTTCCTTACTTTGTCGATAATCAAGGTACGACCGTTAATTACTTCTCTAATCAATAAACAACCCTAGAAAAGCTCATAGGATTTAATTTACCAACAGCATTAATAACTAGAGAGACCCAATTCTAATCAATGGATACAAAAGCAGGATCCATTTAAATTAGATTATATATCCCCACAACATAAACTTTGTCTATGTTATTTTACCACTTATATTAGATCACCTAAACAATTACGGATTTAGATTTTCTAAATTGGCAGTATATTGTTTCATCAATCAAGACAACGTGCACTTTGTATTAATTAATCAACAATAATATAATCAAACATAGAATATATATAAATAGCAGAGAATAAAAGAGTAATATAAATTAATTAGATCTCACAATTCTTGAAGAATCAAAACCTTGAATAACCTTGAACTAGAATAATAGCTTAGCAATCCATGGAGCAAAGAAAGTCTTCTAACTTCGAGAAAGGAGAAGGAAAATAATATATTGTTGTGTATATCTCTACTCCTAACCCTTACCTAATACTTATAGGCCTAAAACAAGAACCATAATAAAACTCTAATTCCTCCTAAAAATAGGAGTCCTAAAAGAAAGCAACTAAATATTGTTTCCTAATTAAAATAAAAAGCTACTAAGGAAATAAATAAGATACCAAAACAATTACAAATACTAATTAAGTTATTCTGCCAACTGGGAGAACACGCTAAAAATTAGAATTGAATTTCGGAATTGGAGCGAGCCCACGGCTTAACAAAACAGCACTTCTGTCTTTTGGACACAGCTCCTAGCTTTGGCGTGCCCACGGCTTACGCAATTACTTCTTCTGGTTTTTCACTTTTTCCAACTTAGCTTCTTTCATCTTAAACTTGGGATTTTAGCTCATTTATCTTTATATCCATCATCTTTCCTACATAAACACGATATGCAATTAATATTCGCAAATTAAGCATTTAAAACTAATAAATCATGGGAATATATCTCAAGATAAATAACAATTATGCGTCTTATCAAATTCCCCCACACTAAAGCAATGCTTGTCCTCAAGCATTCAAGAGCTCAAATTACTTTCATCACCACCCCTTCTTCTACCTTTAAACCACTCCTCTACAACCCAAAAACATCATGCCTTAAAGATTTAAATCTCAAAGTAACAAGAAATCAACAAAAATAGAGTAAATCCCACAAACCAACACAACTAATCAATTACCTCGATAATTTTCTCGAAATTCAAATGTGTTGGGACCTAACACTCTTGCAGTTAATCTCTCAATACGCTCAAAGTGTTTAAGGTTTAAAGTGTATACTCTCAAGTCAAAACATAGAAGATCCTTACCATAGGCTTGCTAATATATCACGTCGATACCACAATGATTCGAATGTAAAGTAAGGGTCTTTAAACGGGTTGTAACGGGGCTTCGGGTAAGGTGGGATATAAAGGATATTTAGGCTATTTCATTGAAGGAATTACACAAACTTATTCTCAAAAGATCTCAGCTTGACTTAGACGCATCACATATTCTTTCATTTGAATCACTTTCTAAATAACCAAGACTACACCTCTTTCATTCACTTTCTTTTCTTCTTTGATTAAGCTTTTCTCATAATCACAACCCATTGGCATTGCTTAGGCTTTTTTTTTTTTTTTTGAATAATCATATCAAGCCTTCACTTTCCACTTCATTCAAAAACTTAGCAACTCAATTCTTCGATCTTCAAAATTTCCTTCCTTTCTAAAGTAACAAGCCGAGACTTCTCATGAACAGGTCTATATATGTATATAGATTCCTTCAATGCAGGGTTCAAAAACATGGGAAAATTAACAAAGAAGGATTCTCAAGGCTTGTATTATGGCTAATTAACAAATGAAAGGCTAAGGCTCAAAAATTGGCTCTCTAAGGGAATAATTCAAGGTAGGCTTTTTAGAAAGTTTTAAAATCGGCTTCACCTAAATGCCCTTACTTTTAATGCATCCAAACCATAGGGCATTCCACATGCATAACAAAGCAAGTTCTAGAAGAATCAACCATGCATGACAATCACACAATCAAAGAAAATGAGCATGATATAATATAAGTGCTCCAAGCTCAAAAGCTTACTAGGTAGGTAATATGTTTTAAATCCCACACATTCTCCATTCAATCAATAATCAAGAGTAACTAATCACTGCGTTGTGAACGAGAATTTAACTATTTATGCCAATCCCTTTGTTTCCCTCAATTCATCTCAATAATGCATAATGATTCAGATCATATAGGAAAAGGCATCGATAGAATCTGGAATTTAAAAGAGAGCAGATTCTTAATTTTTCATAATTTTTTTTTAAAGAAAATAAGAAATATATATAAAAAGTACAATAAGAGCCCTCCCCCACACTTAAAATATACATAGTCTCTATGTATTAATCAAAAGCAATAAAAGAAGAGGGTTAGAGGACTCCCCTGGAGATAGTGTCATGGAGAAGGGGCGGGAAGTCCCTGGCGGTCAAACAGGACTTGCAAGTACTTTTCTATCCGCGAAAGTTGAAGCTCAATCCTTATTAGCCTATCCTCAAACGATCCTTGTGATGTAGAAGGTTGATCCACATGCTCAGATATCCTGTCCTCTACTTCGGCTTGAGACAAATCACGTTGAGTCCGAGTGTTAATAGTCCCTGGTCCATAGAAATAGTATTCACCTGCTTTCTTCCCAATTAAACCCATCACTTCCAAACAATGTAAGTCCAATGGTTTAATCTCAGAAGCAATATTGAGGTTATTATTATCAAGCTCAACCAAATTTTCATTAACGGCTAAGTGAGTAATCAAAGAACCTAAGATCAAAGGCCGTTTGTTTGTCACTACATTAGCAAATTGGGAAGCTAGCCAACAACCAAGATTCACTTTAATCTTATTTTGCATGCACCATAAGAAATAAAATTCAACTTTAGATAATATTCCAGCCGAATCTTTCCTACCCGAGAAAGTAAATGCAAAGAACCTATGAATATATTTCAAAACAGGATCTCGAAGGAAGGAATCTTTGGATTTACTTGGGTCATAGGAAACCTTTGATGTTGACCATGTTCTATACAACTTTATTGGCTCAAAATTCTCGCTAAAATCGCATGCACTATTCAAATATTCATCAGACTTAGCATATTCTTTAGTAATAAAACCAAAGGCAATATTAAACTCAGTGAAAGAGAGTTTAAATTCCTTCCCCATTAGCCTAAATTGTACTACACTAGGACTATGGAGTGAAAAAACATCAGGCTTCTTGAACTCAAACGTGGTATAAAATTCTCTAACAAGTTCGATATAGGCGGGGGTTTGAATAGAGAAATAATTTTGCCAACCTATATTCTCAATTAACTCAAACACTTTGTCTTCAATATTCAAAGCACTCAAAGTGGGTTTATGAATATACTTACAGGGAATTATAGCCTTTGAACAAATACCCTTATACCTGTCTCGTTCCTTCTTCGTTGTAAATCGCAAGTGACCATTCAGATCAGATTCAGAGGGTGGGAGAATACATAATCCTTTACCAATTCGTGCCCTCTTATGCATCGGCGGGGCTCCGGCGTCGGATTTAGGTTGAGCGGCCCTTTTCTTACCTGAAGGAGCGCTATGATATCCACTTTCCCTCATGTGTACGAGTGAGAGACAAAGGTTCCAGCGGGATAGTAGTGGGAATAGAGGCGCGTGACGGAGGCGGTGGCGGTTACGCGCGGCGGTGGCTGGGCAAGGGCGTAGGCAGCAGTGGCTAGGCTTAGTGAAGACAACGGAGAGGAAGTGAAGATCGGCGATGGCAGTGACGGCGGGCGGCGACGGAGGTAACGGGAGTTTGAGCGGCAACGAGCTTCTCTCTCTCTCTCTTTCTATCTTTGTTTGTTTGGGGATAAGAATGGATCTAATGCAGTTTTCTCTTTAATTAAGGGCTTTTTTTTTTTTTTTTAGAGCAAAGAAATTAAGGGGTGTTAAGGCGTGGGCACGTCTTATTTCAAAAGCTCTTCTGCCGGAATATATTACTTTACTCTACTAGGCACGCCCACGGCTTACGCAATATCTATTTATGCTCAAAAGGTAAATAAAAGCACAAAATAAAAACAAAAAATAAGGAAAATAAATGCTAAATTAAAGAAAATTGGGCTGCCTCCCAAGAGCGCTTTTCTTTAACGTCTTTGGCTAGACGTTGCCATCACTTAATTGGCGTAAGTAGGATAATCCAAATAGAGCTGATCAACATCATACACTTGAAATCCTTCGTAAAAAGGTTTCAGACGATGTCCATTGACTTTAAAAAATTTATCAGTGTCCAAGCTTTTTATTTCAACTGCACCGTGAGGAAACACATTAGTAACAATAAAAGGTCCTAACCACCTAGAACGCAACTTGCCAGGAAATAATTTAAGTCTAGAATGATAAAGTAGAACTTTCTGGCCAATAGAAAAGTGTTTTCTCGAGATCATTTGATCATGGAAGGCTTTTGTCTTTTCTTTATAAGTTCTGGAGTTCTCATAGGCATCATTACGAATTTCTTCCAGTTCTTGCAATTGTAATTTCCTTTGCTTACCTGACTCGTCTATTTCCATGTTACAGTTCTTAACAGCCCAATATGCCTTGTGCTCTAACTCCACTGGAAGGTGGCAAGGTTTACCAAACACCAATCGGTAAGGGGACATTCCTATTAGAGTTTTGTAAGCTGTTCGATAAGCCCAAAGTGCATCATCAAGTCTTAGACTCCAATCCTTTCTATTCGGATTAACGGTCTTTTCAAGTATGGCTTTAATTTCTCTGTTGGAGACCTCGACTTGTCCATTTGTTTGTGGGTGATAGGCAGTAGAGATACGGTGAGTAACATTGTATTTTTTTAGTAAAGCTTCCACCACCCTATTACAAAAGTGAGTCCCGCGATCACTAATGATAGCCCTTGGCGTTCCGAACTTAGAAAAAATATGAGATTTGACAAAATCTACAACTGCTTTAGCATTATCGGTACGAGTAGCTTTAGCTTCCACCAATTTTGAAACATAATCCACAGCAAGAATAATGTAGACATGATTATATGAAGATGGAAAAGGGCCCATGAAATCAATACCCCATACATCAAATATTTCACAAACGAGAATAGGGGTAAGAGGCAATTGGTCTCTACGCCCTATGTTTCCAGTTTTCTGGCATTGTTCGCAAGATTTGCAAAACATATATGCATCACGAAATAAAGTAGGCCAAAACAATCCACACTCTAGCACCTTACGAGCGGTTCTCTTGGGACCAAAATGTCCTCCACAAGCATATGAATGACAAAATTTTAGAATTGAATGAATTTCTTTTTCAGATACGCACCTACGAATAATTTGATCAGAACAATGTTTCCACAAGTAAGGGTCATCCCAAACATAATATTTAGCATCACTTTTTATTTTATCTTTTTGAGCTCTGGACAAATCATCTGGTAATGTTCTAGTAACCAAATAATTAACTATATCAGCATACCAAGGGACTGCCTCTTGAATAGAAAAAAGATACTCATCTGGGAATGAATCTTTTAATGGTGACGGTTCTTCGCTTGTGGCTAATCTACTGAGGTGATCAGCGACTAAGTTTTCTGCACCCTTCTTATCACGTATTTCTAGGTTGAATTCTTGTAGCAAAAGAATCCACCGAATAAGTCTGGGCTTCGCTTCATTCTTTAAAAATAAATATTTAAGAGCTGCATGATCAGAGTAAATAATCACTTTAGTACCAAGCAAATAAGAACGAAATTTTTCCAATGCATAAACAATAGCTAAAAGTTCTTTTTCCGTTGTTGAATAGTTGCTTTGGGCACTATCAAGTGTTCTGGAGGCATAATAGATAGCGTGATGGGATTTTCCAACTTTTTGTCCAAGCACGGCACCGACTGCATAATTACTCGCATCGCACATTATTTCGAATGGAAGACTCCAATTTGGCGGCTGAATAATTGGTGCTGACGTGAGCATTTCTTTCAATGTATCAAATGCACCTTTACATGCTTCATCAAATTCAAATATCGCATCTTTTTGCAATAATTTACAGAGGGGCTGGGTGATTTTGGAAAAGTCCTTGATAAAACGCCGATAAAATCCTGCATGCCCAAGAAAAGAGCGAATCTCCCGCACAGTTGCGGGGTAAGGCAAAGATTTAATAATATCTATTTTAGCTTTATCGACTTCAATGCCTCTAGCGGATACTACATGGCCCAGAATAATGCCTTGCTCTACCATAAAATGACATTTCTCATAATTCAAAACTAAGTTTGTTTTTATGCACCTTTCTAGCACTTTCGTAAGGTTAGATAAACATGCATCAAAAGAATCACCATGTACTGTAAAATCATCCATGAATACCTCTATGATGTTCTCCACATAATCTGAAAATATATTGACCATACACCTCTGGAACGTAGCAGGAGCATTGCAAAGCCCGAATGGCATTCGCCGATACGCAAAAGTCCCAAAAGGACAAGTGAATGTGGTTTTCTCTTGATCTTCAGGTGCAACTGGGATTTGATGAAAACCTGAATAGCCATCGAGACAACAATAATGAGTACGACCTGCTAAACGTTCAAGCATTTGATCAATAAATGGGAGGGGAAAGTGATCTTTTCTGGTTGCGGCATTTAACTTTCTATAATCAATACATACTCGCCACCCGTTTTGAACACGAGTGGGAACCATTTCTCCCTCAGAATTTTGAATTACTGTCATACCTGTTTTCTTTGGAACAACTTGAATCGAACTTACCCACTTACTATTTGAAATTGGATAGATCATACCTGCATCCAAAAGTTTAAGGATTTCTTTCTTTACCACTTCCATCATAGGTGGATTCAATCTACGTTGAGCTTCTCTAGAGGGCTTACGATCCTCTTCCAATAGTATCTTGTGCATGCATGTTGAAGGGCTTAATCCTTTTATATCAGCGATAGTCCACCCAAGGGCCTCCTTATACTCCCTAAGCACCCGAATTAACTTATCTTCTTCCATAATAGAGAGTTTGTTCGAAATAATGACCGGAAGTGTTTCTTCTTCTCCCAAAAATGCATATTTCAAATGATCAGGTAGTGGTTTTAATTCTAGTTTTGGTGCCTGCACAATAGAGGGAAGAAGTTTCATGTGAGAAATAGGCAATTCAATTTGAGACACATTATACTTTACCGGATGAAGCGAATCTAATTCATGTATTGCATCTTGCAATTCAAATTCTTCAACAAAATTGCTCACAACGTCCTTTAATGCTTCAAAAGTGAAACTCCTGCTTAGTACAACTTTTAGTTTATCATCATCAGCAAGTTCAAAAGAATCTTGTACCAAGGGGTCAATAACATCTAAAACACAAACGGAGGACACATCACTAGGATATCTCATGGCATCATAAATATTAAATTTAATAGTTTCACCATCGAATTCCATCGTAAGAGTACCATCATGCACATCAATTTTAGTTCTAGCTGTCTTAAGGAATGGTCTCCCTAATAAAATTGGGGCTAATTTAGAAGAATTATCTTCTTCCATATCTAGTATATAAAAATCAGCAAGAAAGACCAATTCATTAACTTGTACTAAGACGTCTTCTAAAACTCCTTCAGGGTATACATTAGACCTATCAGCTAGTTGAATAATCACACCTGTTTCTTTTAGTGAACCTATATTCAAAGATGAGTAAATTGATAGAGGTATGACATTTATTGAGGCTCCTAGGTCTAGCATTGCTTTCTCAATCTTAGCATCACCTATTTTGCAAGGGATAATGAACATACCTGGGTCCTTGCACTTAGGAGGTAATTTTTTCTGCAACACAGCTGAAACGTTTTCCCCTACAGTTACTTTTTCATTACCTTTTAGCTTCCTCTTATTGGTGCATAGTTCTTTTAGAAACTTAGCATACCGAGGCACCTGTTTAATTGCATCTAGTAATGGAATATTTACCTCAACTTTGCGAAAGGTTTCAAGGATTTCTTTTTCCTCCTCTTCTTTTTTGGATTTGTTCAATCTAGTGGGGAAAGGGGGCCTTGTCACCAAAACATCGGGTTGCTTCATATTAAGGCTTTCAGGTAGGTCAGTGTGAGGTTGTGGTACAACTACTTCTTTTTCAGCTTCTTCTTTTGGCGCATTTTGCTTCCTCTTGCTAGGTTCCTTCAACTCCGTACCACTTCTTAAAGTGATTGCACTGGCATTTTGCCTTGGGTTCACCACGGTTTGTGAGGGTAATTTCCCCGATCCTTGAGACTCTAACCGGCTCACTGTAGTTGCCAATTGACTCATTTGATTCTCCAAATTCTGGATGCTCGTCCTTGTTTCCTGTTGAAATTGCTTTGTGTTAGTTGTAAGTGATTTAACAATTTCTTCCAAAGACATACCTGAGTTGGGATTTGGCTGTGTTGGAGCTGGTTGCCTACGATATTGGTGTTGTTGGAAATTTGAAGGTTGAGCTCCATAGCTAAGATTAGGATGATCCTTCCACCCTGGGTTGTAAAAATTTGAATAAGGGTCATACTTCCTTTGTGGTGGGCCTGGAAATCCTCCAGCTGCATTAGCATGCTCAAAAGAATCTTCTTGAAGTGTAGGGCACGCGTCGGTTGGATGATTAGTAGCGGCGCAAATTCCACACGCTTTTAACTGTTGCATATTCCCTACAGTCATTTGTTGAACAAGAGAAGTTAGATTTGCTAATTGATTCTCAATTGAAGATATATTTACCTCATTCACCCTTTTAATGGGGGTGTTTTGTCTAGATCCGAACTGTTGTGAATTAGCAGCCATGGTGGAGATTAATTCTTTAGCGGCAGTGGGTGTTTTATTCACTATGGCTCCTCCGCTAGCGGCATCCATCATATTCCTCTCCAAGGTTAGTAGCCCTTCGTAGAAATATTGAATAAGCAATTGTTCAGAAATTCCATGTTGTGGACAGCTTGCACATAATTGTTTGAATCTTTCCCAATACTCATGAAGGGTTTCAGTATCATGCTGTTTGATCCCACAGATTTCCCTTCTAATACCTGCAGCTCGAGAAGCAGGGAAAAATTTATCAAGAAACAACCTTACCAATCCTGTCCATGTGGTTATAGAGCCTGGAGGTAGATAAAATAGCCAATCCTTTGCTCTATCGGCTAATGAGAATGGAAAAGCGCGCAATTTAATTTGTTCTTCAGTTATGCCTTGCGGCTTCATGCTTGAACATACTACATGGAACTCTTTTAGATGTTTGTGAGGATCTTCATTCTCGAGGCCACGGAATTTGGGAAGTAAATGGATTAGTCCAGATTTTAATTCAAAGTCCACCTCCAAAGCTGGATACTGAATGCAAAGTGGCTGTTGATTCACATTTGGTGCAGTCAATTCCCTTAAGGTTCTTTCCTCGTTGGCCATTTCTGGTTCAGTTTCAGAGTCACTGGACAACGAATCAATTAAATCAACAGCTAAATTTAATCCGGGTGATGAAGATGAAGATGAAGAAATTTGGTTCCTCAACTTAGCTTCCTTCCTTAGTCTTCGAGCGGTTTTCTCAATTTCAGGATCGTACTGCAATTCACATGTACGAGAAGAACGGGGCATAAAAGGAACAAAATAATATATAAAGAAAAATTAATTCTATTTAATACCAGTCCCCGGCAACGGCGCCAAAATTTGATGGGTGTCGAATCCAACAAAAATAATTCCTACTCAAATTTTGATTAAATTGTGTATAACGGTGAGCAAGGTCGAATCCACAGAGACTGGTTAGACTTAATTCTTCAAATAATAAAAGAAATGGGGGTTTTTGGAATTTTGTAATTTAAAAGAAATCAATTGAAAGTAGTTAAAAAGAGATATCAATATTTATGAAAGATCTAGCCCAAGGTATATTCTCAGAATTGATTCATTGAATTGATCATCGATGCAAAAATAAATCTTTTATCCTTTACTAAATTGGTTATAGTTATTGATACGATCTAATAACCAATCTTTCCTTACTTTGTCGATAATCAAGGTACAACCGTTAATTACTTCTCTAATCAATAAACAACCCTAGAAAAGCTCATAGGATTTAATTTACCAACAGCATTAATAACTAGAGAGACCCAATTCTAATCAGTGGATACAAAAGCAGGATCCATTTAAATTAGATTATATATCCCCACAACATAAACTTTGTCTATGTTATTTTACCACTTATATTAGATCACCTAAACAATTACGGATTTAGATTTTCTAAATTGGCAGTATATTGTTTCATCAATCAAGACAACGTGCACTTTGTATTAATTAATCAACAATAATATAATCAAACATAGAAGATATATAAATAGCAGAGAATAAAAGAGTAATATAAATTAATTAGATCTCACAATTCTTGAAGAATCAAAACCTTGAATAACCTTGAACTAGAATAATAGCTTAGCAATCCATGGAGCAAAGAAAGTCTTCTAACTTCGAGAAAGGAGAAGGAAAATAATATATTGTTGTGTATATCTCTACTCCTAACCCTTACCTAATACTTATAGGCCTAAAACAAGAACCATAATAAAACTCTAATTCCTCCTAAAAATAGGAGTCCTAAAAGAAAGCAACTAAATATTGTTTCCTAATTAAAATAAAAAGCTACTAAGGAAATAAATAAGATACCAAAACAATTACAAAAACTAATTAAGTTATTCTGCCAACTGGGAGAACACGCTAAAAATTAGAATTGAATTTCGGAATTGGAGCGCGCCCACGGCTTAACAAAACAGCACTTCTGTCTTTTGGACACAGCTCCTAGCTTTGGCGTGCCCACGGCTTACGCAATTACTTCTTCTGATTTTTCACTTTTTCCAACTTAGCTTCTTTCATCTTAAACTTGGGATTTTAGCTCATTTATCTTTATATCCATCATCTTTCCTACATAAACACGATATGCAATTAATATTCGCAAATTAAGCATTTAAAACTAATAAATCATGGGAATATATCTCAAGATAAATAACAATTATGCGTCTTATCACTGTTACATTTTAAAGATCGATTATTCTTTTTCACTTCACTATACATTGTGATGTCCGTGGGGATCAAGATGAGACAGAGTGGAGACCACGACAATTCTTGTTGTTTTCTTGAAAATTTATTTTCCTATCTCCCCTCAACAACAAGAAGACTGTCTCATCAAAGTGACAATCCGTAATTCTTAGCGGTAAAGAGATCACCTGACAAGGATTCTAAATAGCAGATTATCGTTGAGAATTCATATCCAACGTTAATACTTAATTGTTTTAGTGAGCCCAGTTTGGTGCGCTGTGGGAGCGCAATCGGCACATATGCGTAAAATATCAGGCTAATATTCCGTTACCAACTGGTACGCATATAATAGTTGTCTAATATTGGACCTAAAAATAAATAAATAAAGTTGCATGCAATATTGCATAAATCTCGGGCCTATATAGGAAATATAGTGCGCATAACCAATGCCTTATCTACCATTTATATCCTTTTGATGGTTACTTTTGTGAGACCTTTTTGCGTATACACATGGAGAACGAGATTCTTTACTTCAATTTTATGCAATGATCATCAAGTACTTTTGATGTAAACTCTCCAGCTTTATCGAGTCTTATAGACATGATACAGTAATCAGGGAGGTGAGCCCTTAAACGTATAATATGTGCTAATAGGTTTGTAAATGTAACATTTCTTATAGATAATTATTCGACATGTGACCAGAATGTCGAATTATTCACCAGATCCATAAAGTATTTTGAATGGTTCCGCACTCTGGATGGATTTATCTACAAAATATATATTGTAAGAATGAGATATTTTATTTTGTATCTTTAGCATAAAAAGGTCTCGATCCTATTTTTGCTAAAGGGCAGGCTTTGAAAAATTGGGTGTCGTTCCTTTGACATGGTCAATTAGGCATAATATGAAGAGGGATATGGCTTCCAATAATTCGAAAATCAAAAATTACTTTTGAGCATTACTAGTATCAACACGATACAATGTGTTGAATTTTTGTCCTATTTATTTGTCACTCAAAAGAAGGGATATCCATGTAAGTACTTTAATGCATGGATCATCATGACGAAGGTGCACTAGGTAAGCATGTCAAAGCTTGTATGAGTCTATGTTCCACGGTACATTGTTTGTGACATCATAGGATTTGACAATCCTTATCTTAGTGGAGTACATTTAACTAGAATGATTTATAAGTTTCTTTAAAATGCGTTTCTTTACATATTTGTTTAGAAATAAAATAAATATATTTTTGTTCCATTCTTACATTTGGTTTTTGTATGATTACTGTTGGTATGAATATCATTAACAAAGTTCGGGTCGCTTTAGGTGCATATAGAGCGTATGTGACTTTAAACACCATTTTAGCAACAAAATGGTTGAGCAGTTCTTCGCTCTTATAATGATTTAATCATCATAGTCACATAGGTATTATAGGTTATTAATTGTCTATTTCGTTGAATGGATATAGTGTTCCCACTATCAACCAATCATTAAAATTATTATCGATTCATTTTTAAAGTAATAAAATCGAGTATAAATTCCGAACCATGGACAAAAAAAAATTGAACATATCAAATACATCAGAATAAAGTCTGAAATTTAATTAATAAAACCAACGATAATCAATTCAATATTTTGTTCAGAAATCTAATCCATCCATTCAATTAATCATAAACGTTAAGACAAAGCCATTGTCTAATTTAAAATTAGGCAATATGCATGTTCAACTATTTCTGAAAAATAAAGTAAATAAAGAAGATCAGTCAAAATCGAGTGCATTCATTGACTGAGCAAAGTCCTTCTTGCCACTAATGTCTGCGATTGTGAAGTTGACATAAGCGTCATTGTCTTCTTCGTTCATAAAGTAGATTTTTGTTCTTTAGATTCTCGATATCTCTTGTAACTGGCTGCTACTTTAGGGTTTGCATAGCAGTTCTTGTACTAATGCCCAGCAACTCCACACCTGTAACAAGGCTCATCGCCAACTATTTCCTTTTTGGCTTGAGGGTTCTTAGGTGCATTTTGTATATTGTTTCCCTGACCAATAGATTCAATAGCACCATTTCTTCGCCATACTTTGGAAAAGCCTCCATGACCCGCACCATGATTCCCACGTCCATTTTCACGTTGTGCATTGTTGCCACGTGAGTAGGGATTAGCACGTCCAGCCCCCTTTGCATTGGAGTTTTTTCCACTATTCATCTTACCGTAGTTAGCCTCAGGATTTATCTTTGTCCCGATGGGCCTAGCATTATTATTCAAAAGAACCTCATTATGTCTTTCAGCCACTTGCAGTAGGTTGATCAGCTTATTAAATGTTGTGATTCTTTTGTTATCATACTCGAGCCTATACTGGTTCGCTAGTATAAGTGCTGAAGTAAGGAAAGTGGAAAGGGTCTTCTGAATTATATCATCTTCTGTGAGATCATTTCCACAGAAGTTGAGACGTGCCTTTAGGCGCAGCATGTCCTTGTTGAAGTCGTTAACCTTTTTATAGTCAAACTAGCGGATTTCATTCCACTGAACGGTCAATTCTGGGAGCAAAGTGTCATGAATATTCCCAAAACGTCCTTTAAGGGCATCACATAATTCTTTAGGTGTCTTCAACTAAAGGTACTCCCAGCGTAGGCTGTGGTCAATATGTTTCCTTATAAACATTAATGCATTTGCTTTCACCTTGTGAGACGGTCCATTGTCTTTAGGATCTTTGGGGTCAGCAAATGTGGCAGAATATTCTTTAGCCACAAAAGCGGTTTATACATCAGAAACCCACCGATGGTACTTAAGTCCTTCTGAGTCCAAAATGTCAAATTCAGGTCGGTTGGGTCGACCATCTTAATAAATAATAAAAAAGATATTACACTGTTATGAGTACATCCATATTAGTTATTTTTCAAGATTATGAATTAGATTTCAAAACCAAGATCTATAATGGTCACATTTTTCAATACTATATGAAAATACTTTATCATAATAATTATAATGCGCATGAACTTTTATTATCATGACAACTTTCAATTTATAACATACTAAATAAAACAATTAAGAATATAGGTAATATTTTAATTTTCCTAGCAGGCAAATTTACCACAACTATAGCAATTATAAATTTAATTAGTTCATTTAAAAAAATATATGTGTATAAATAAAACAAAATGTCTAATACTATGCAAATCACTAAAAATTTGTTAGTAAAATATGCAAAATATCTCATATATATACATAAAATCTCTCTATATATTAAAGTGATAAAAACCAAACAATTTCATGCTGTTAAATATTAAGATACAATGGTAGGATTTTACTCATATTTAAAAATAAGTGATAATATAAAAAAAATCAAATTAAGACTTCAGTGGCATTTAAATACATGTCTAAACCTTAATATATATATATATAATAAACAATCGGCATAAAAAAAATAATTTTCTTAACCCAACATGCATAGTGCAATCAAACTGCCATATCCTTATAAAAAACACTTAAGCTTAAACAAAAAAAAATATTTATTTATTTAAAGGTTTATATTTACATCATTAATATAAACATTCTATATATGCAACTATTATGGGTAATACATGCACATCATCATGAGAATATCTAAGGTTTAAGATTGTACGAAATCTAGTCCATTCCAAGATCTGAGCTTAAGGTGTGTATTTTTTTTTTTTTTTGCAAGCAGGTAAATAAATTGTGTTTGATTATTTTTGAAGGAGGTCAAAAAAAATAGAAATCTATGCCAGCAACGATGGCAGTGAAAGAGGAATAGAGGACCAGGTGACTTAATTTAAAAGGTTTTAAAATAAAATATAATTCAGAAATTAATTATAATATGTTGGTGGGTGAATCGTGCTGATAATGTGTTATAGAAATTACTCTACTCAACTCTTCATTAGATGAACCCTTTAAATATGGTACAAATATAATAGTAAATAGGGTTTACAAGGAAGCCCATTATGGCCTATAATACACAATTTACACAGCAAAATTCCTAATACATATTTTATCTAGACGATAGCACATTATGTGTAATTTCCTTAAACACCAATTTAAATTTTAAAATATATAAGAAAATAAAGAATTGTGTATCTGAAAGCAGTGGCGGATCCAGAAAATTTCTTTCCAGGGGTCAACATATAAAAATAAAAAAAAAATTATATAAAATATACTCATAAAAATAAAACGATAATATAATAATTCATAATTCAAAATAAAATAAAGTTATAGCCCTAATTTATTCAAACTAACTAACCAAAATTAAAACTCCTAATTTATTCAAATTAAAATAAAAGTATAGTTTTAGTTTATTCAAAGTAACAAATTAAAATAAAATCTCTAACAACAAACAACAAATTTGAGGGTACCTTTCAATAAAAACACTTGGTGCTTAAAGAAATAGAATACCATATAAGAATATTTACTAATTAATTAAAGCACAAAGAAAATAGGATAACATTTACATACCCTTCAATTTTCCCGAGATCGCCGGCCGACCACCACCTGCTGCCCGACGGATTTGTGAGGGGGGAGGGAAAGCCACCGTTTGAAACAATGAATTAGAGGTTTGTTGTTTTAGTTGGGACATGGAGTTGGACTGTTGGAGTTTAGGCTTTAGGGTTGAGAGGTTTGAAAAGTTGCAAACTAATTTGGGGAAGGGAAGGTATCGGGAAACAATCAGAGAAAGCTGCTCTGTTTTTTTTTTTTTTTTTTTTTAACTATACCAAAACGACGTCGTTTTGACGTCGAACAACTTAAAAAAAAAGGATGCGCACGCCCGCACTGCGCGCTGCCCTCTCCAGTTCCAGCACAAAATTTGCCCCCCATTCAGGCATTTCGTCGAGCACCTTGCGGGGGTCAACTTGGGCGGTTCTAATGGCGGATTTTTGAGGTTGCAGGGGTCAATTGACCACCCTTGCTCCTCTGTGGATCCGCCCCTGTCTGAAAGTTAAAAATATTTATTGAACGGATGATAGTACATTTGGCATGAGTTACCACCTAGTATATATATGCATGCTCCTATTTGTTAATGTTAGAATATACTATATATTATGTTTCCTATTCCTATTCTACTTTCCATATTGTATTAATTGTATTGATTGTGTTCCCATTATACTTTCCTAATTGTATCTTAGATTAGGGTTTTGTCTCTAGTATATATATATTCTTATTCTATTGTACATTCTTATCAAGAAAGCAATACAATTCTTTTATTCTCCTCTTTCAATCTCTCTTTCGTTTCTATTTCGTAACATGGTATTAGAGGGATCTATCCTCCTCTAAAACCAATCTTCATCCAATCCTTAACCAAAATCTAAAGCACAAACCCTAGCATCATCAACCCTAATATCATCAACCCAAGCACCCACCCATTAATCTGTCGATCTACTGCCACTCACGTACAGACCCTAGATTACCTAAAACCATATACCAAACTCTTCGTTTCTTCAAAACGAGCCAAACGCCGATGAAAACACCTCATTTGGATCCCTCACGCGCTCCCACGTGCCCCTAGAAGGTCCCCCACGCGCCGCTGCCAAAACCCTAAGCCGGTTTTTTTTTTGAACCAGTTCCACTTTCCTGCACCGGTTCACTTAGTTCTAAACCGGTTTTATTCATTCTAAACTGGGCTCCCTACCAAATACATCGTTCCGGATCCGATTCTGGCCTCAGATCTCTTAGATTCCGATTATTTTTTGCTGCTGATGTGTTAACTACTCATCGCTTTTAATAGAAAAGCACGAATTTTCACGCCCAATCTTTATCGTCCTCAATGGAACCAATTATGTTCAGTGGTCCCAAGCCATGACTAGTTTTTTGAAGTCTCGTAAGTCCTGGAGAATTGTTACTGGAGAAATTGTTAAGCCAACCAAGAAAGTCGACGAAACTGATGAAAAATTTACTGACCGACTTGATGATTGGGAAAGCAAAAATAGTGATATTATCACATGGGTTCGGAATACCGCTATATCTCGTATAGGTCAGCAGATTGGTCGCTTTACCACCGGGAAAGAAGTTTGGGATTTTCTAAAATCTCGGTACACCCCCAAGGATCTCTCTCATCAATACCAGCTGCTTACTGCTCTACATTCCAAAACCCAACAACCCAATCAGTCAATTGATGATTATTTGTCCGATCTCCAAGCTATATGGGATCAGTTAGCCCAATTTGAACCTACCTTTTGTGAGCATGATGATGAAAAGTTTGAAACATACCGTGATAATCAACGTGTTATTACTCTTTTGATGGGACTTCATGATAAATTCGAATCAGTTCGGGCTGCTCTACTTCATCGCAACCCTTTACCATCTCTTGATGATGTTATGACAGAGCTTCTCTCCGAAGAAACACGGTTCAACACTCGGGCCCACCATTCCACTTCTGTTTTAGCTGTTCAGAGCTCAAGACCCACCAAACATCCATCTTCACGAGAATGTGCATACTGCCATGCCACCACCCATATGCTACTAAAGTGTCCAATTCGGACGTGTTTCTTTTGCAAAAAGGTGGGACCAGGTCACTTTCAAGCCGACTATTACAACAATCCATCCATGAGATCTTTCACCAAATCCTCTTCCAGTACTATCACTGCTGCCACCACTGATTCATCTGAGTCTGATATTTCTACTGCACTTATGACTCTAGCTGACATCACAATTCTTAAACAGGTTACATCTTCGCCTGGTTCTGCTATGGCTACCACCACAGGTACATCTTGGTTCTTTGATTCTGGCTGCTGCAATCATATGACTTCTGATCATACTATTTTTACTTCTACAAGTTATCATTCTCATACACCCACTATTAAAACTGCGGATGGTTCTCAATTACCTGTTAATCATGTTGGGACAGTTACTACTCCTAGCCTCTCTTTATCTACTACATTTCATATCCCAAAACTGACTATCAACCTTACTTATGTTGGTCAATTTTGTGACCTTGGACTGAATGCTATATTTTTTTCTTCTGGTTGTCATGTGCAGGATCCTCAGACGGGACAAATTATTGGGATCGGCCGTAAAGTTGGACGCATGTTCGAGCTCATCCACCTTCGTACCCCACCTACTCATATTGTTGCATCCCCACTAACTGTTTCTTCATTTGAGTTATGGCATTCATGTTTAGGACATGTATTTTTTGATCGTCTTCGTTCTCTTGTGTCATCTGGTCTGTTAGGGTCAATCAAGTCTGAGAAATTGTCTTGTTTATCTTGTCAATTTGAAAAACAACCGGCATTATGTTTTAATAAAAATGATTATATTTCTTCAGCACCTTTTGATCTTATTCACTCTGATGTTTGGGGACCCTCTCCACATTCTACCATGGGAGGTTCAAAATATTTTGTTATCTTTTTGGATGATTATACTCGTTTTACTTGGATCTATCTTATGAAAAATCGTTCAAAATTACCCTAAATCTATTATAATTTTGCTCGCATGATTCAAACTCAGTTTTCTCGTTCAATAAAAAAAATTTGAGTTGATAATGCCATGGAATACAAGGAAACCTCATTTCTTAAATTTCTCCGTGAACAGGGCATTGTTTCTCAATATTCCTATCCAGGTACATCTCAGCAAAATGGTCGTGCTGAACGCAAGCACAAACATATTCTTGATACTGTTCGCACACTTCTTATCTTCAGTAGTTTCCCTGAACAGTTTTGGGGGGAAGCAGCATTTACTGTTGTTTACACACTATCAATCGTATCCCTATTCCCTTTCTTCAGCATCAATCTCCATATGAAAAACTTCATGGTACTTATCCTGATTACAATTTCTTACGAGTCTTCGGTTGTGCTAGTTTTGTGTTACTTCAGCCTCATAAATATTCTAAATTGGAACCACGAGCTCGTCTTTTTTGCTTCTTGAGGTATGGGATAGAACATAACGGTTATCGGTGTTGGGATCCTATCTCAAAACGTTTAAGGATTTCTCATCATATTGTCTTTTGGGAACATAAAATGTTCTCCTCTCTATCTAAATTTCATGTCCTTGAGGAATCTCCACTTCCATTCTTTACTCATTCGTTTCTTGATCTTTTCACCCCCTAAACTTGAGGCTCCAGTTTTCACATTCCCACCAGAACCTGACCTAGAAGCCACACCATCACCACATCAACCTCTTAGTCCAACATCTCCTGAACCATCCTCCCCTGACGTCATTTCTTCCAACGAGCTTCAACATACGGCACTTCCCAATGATGATGTCTCGCCTGCTGATCTTGTCATACCTCAACCATAACGACAGTCCACTCGGGTAAGAGAGCTCCCTCATCACCTTCATGATTACCATTGTTATTCTACTATGATATCTCACTATGAACCTTCATCCTATAAGGAAGCTAGTACTAATCCACTTTGGCAACAAACTATGACAGAAGAATTACAAGCTTTAGATAAGGCGCATACCTGGGATCTTGTGAATCTTCCTCCTGGAAAATCTGCAGTTGGGTGTAAATGGATGTATAAAATCAAGACACGATCTGACGGCTCAATTGACCGATACAAAGCTCGTCTCATAGCCAAGGGGTTTAATCAGGAGTATGGTATAGAATATGAAAAAACTTTTACTCATGTGGCTCGAATGATGTCTGTTCGCAGTCTTATTGCTATTGCTGCCGTTCGCAAATAGGATATTTTTCAGATAGATGTCAAAAATGTCTTTCTTAATGAGGATCTCACAGAAGAAGTGTATATGAAACCACATCTCGGTTATTCACACCAGTCCACTCAGGTCTGCAAACTTCGTCGTGCCCTATATAGACTCAATGCAAGCAAGCTCCTCGAGCTTGGTTCGCAAAATTTAGCTCTACCATCACAAAGCTTGGTTATTCCTCCAGTTCGTCAAACTCAGGACTCTTTATTCGAAAGACAGATTCTGGGACTATTCTTCTTCTCCTCTATGTGGATGATATAATAATTACTGGGGATGATATTTATGGTATCTCAGATCTCAAACAATCTCTCAGTCAGTTTTTTGAAATGAAGGATCTTGATCGTCTCAACTACTTCTTAGGGCTGGAAGTCCTTTCTGATTCAACAGGTTACTATTTATCTCAGGTGAAATACACGTATGACGTTCTGGCTCGTGCTAGTCTCACCGACTGTAAAACTGCATCTACTCCATTGGACACCAATGTTAGACTTACTTCGTTTGATGGTACTCCTCTCTCTGATGGTACTTTATACATACAGTTAGTTGGCGGTCTGGTTTATCTTACTGTTACTCGCCCAGATATTGCTTATGTTGTCCATGTTATCAGTCAGTTTATGGCTGCTCCTCGCTCTACTCATTTTGATGCTGTTATTTGGATTCTTCGTTATCTCAAAGGGACAGTTTTTCATGGGCTTCACTACTCCTCAAAGTCATCTCTTGTATTAAGGGCTTACTCTGATGCACACTGGGCCGGTGACCCTACTGATCGTCGGTCTATTACTGGTTACTGTTACTTCCTCAGGGACTCCCTTCTTACTTGGCATAGTAAGAAACAGTCTGTTGTTTCTCGATCAAGCACTGAGGCTGAATACCACGCTCTTGCTGATACTTCACAAGAACCAATATGGCTTCGACGCCTCCTCGATGAATTAGGTGCTCCTCAAGACTCTGCTACTACTCTTTATTGTGACAACCGCAGTGCTATTCAAATCAGTCATAATGATGTCTTTCATGAACGAACTAAACACATTGAGATTAATTGTCACTTTTTTTTTTTGAAAAAATAAGCTTAGATTAAAAGCAAATATCAACTGCCAACAAATCAAAGATAAAAGGAAGGGGAACATGCTCCCAACACTCCAAGCCAGTATTAGAAAAAGAGGCTCTAGCAAGCGCATGAGCCACTTGGTTGCCTGACCTCCTAATAAAGCTAAATGAACAGCCAACTATATCATGTGCTAGGATTTTACAGTCACTAATAATCACGCTTGCGTGAGAAGAGTCTAAAATATCACTGCGAATAGCAGTAATTAACAAAAGGGAATCTGACTCAATAGACACATTAGAAATATTCTTATCTTTGATCCAACTAAGAGCTTCTCGCATGCTGAGGGCTTCGGCAAGGAACGGGTCATCACCAGCTTCGATATTCCCATTTACTGCTGCTATAAAGGACCCCTCCGAATCACGACAAACAAAACCAAACCCAATTTTATCCGAGCTTGAAAAAATTGATGCGTCAGTATTACATTTAATATACCCATCAACCGGCTTGCACCAAGAGAAACCTCCTTCCCCTTCATTGGAAAGAACGTCACCAGCAGGAGCCAACGATCTAGCTGCTGTCCACTGCGTGAGCCACCGGTGAGCACGATTTACCACTGCCGCCTCACTAATACACCGATTATTCCATACCAAATCATTCCTGCGAAGCCAAAGAGACCAGAGAATCATCGCAGCAATCTGAATCTCCTCTTCCCCCATGGACCCGAAAATAAAATTCCACCATTGATGGAAGTCAGACGCTTGAATTGATTGGTCGCCGATCGCTGAAATGCGCCACACTTTTTTCGCACCTGAGCACTGGACTAGGGCGTGCAAAGCATCCTCATACCCGTTATTGCAATACGGACACATAAGCAGCACGTCAACACGTTTCTGGGCTAACGCAACCATTGACGGGAGGCAACCCGAGCTAACACGCGAGAGAAAGTTTCTAACCTTCGGCGGCACCGGTAAGGACCAAATCTTCTTCCAATTTATAGAATTTGAAGTCTGATAGCTTGGGATTGTTTGTTGTGTGCTTCTATACCCACTCTTAACTGAGTAGATGCCATTTCTCTCCCCTACCCACACCCAACTATCTTCCTGAACAGACAAGCTGAGTGGAATCTTTTTAATTTTTATAACGTCCGAGTTTTGGAATAAATCGTGTAACAGATCTAGGTCCCAATTCGTACTGTTTGGAACCCGGAGAGAGTTTACTGTAATGTGCTTCAGATCTTCTGCCGGAACCGAAGAGATATATGGGTTGTCATCTAACAGCCAAGGATCTTTGAACACCAACGTATTTGCCCCCGATCCTACTCTACGTCTCACCTTTGAAATGATAATGTCCTTAGCTTGAAAAATACTGGCCCAGATGAAACTAGGGCAGAAACCCACTTTAGCGTTTAAAAAATCGCTATTTGGAAAATATCTAGCTTTATAGATTCTAGCCATCAAAGAGTCAGGGGCTGAAAGGATACGCCAACCCTGCTTCGCAACCATAGCCTTATTGAAATCAAACATTCTGCGAAAACTTAAGCCGCCCTTCGATTTTGGGACACATAATTTCGCCCACGCCTTCCAATGGATGCCCTTTGGATCAGATCCATTAGAACCCCACCAAAAAGAGTTCATCATCTTCTCAAGATCACTGCAAAGAGATTTAGGTAAAAGAAATACACTCATAACATACGATGGAATAGATTGTGCCACTGATTTTAATAAAACCTCTTTGCCTGCTCTAGACAAAAACTTTCTGCTCCACCCCTGAATACGAGCCCACACCTTATCTTTCACAAACCCGAGGACCTCTTTCTTATTTTTTCCAATAACAGACGGTAACCCTAGATATTTCCCCTTGTTATCCGACAAGAGGACATTTAGGAAAGAGCATATATCATCACGCATGTCCTCTTTAACATTAGAGCTGAAAAAATAAGAGGATTTTTGAAAGTTAATCATTTGCCCGAGATGCCTTTTCATAGAGCTTCAAGCATTGCTTTATCATAGACGTTTCTTGAATATTAACGCGTAAGAAAAGGTAACTGTCATCTGCAAAGAACAGATGGGAAACAACCGGCGCACACCTCGCGACCTTACAGCCATGAATTAACCCATCAGTAAGATACCCATTAAGCAGCTTTGACAAACCTTCAGCACAAAGGATAAATAAATAAGGGCTTAATGGATCGCCTTGGCGAAGTCCACGACCTGGGACAATAGGGCCAATCTCTACCCCATTTTGTACCACCAAATATTCTACCGTAGAGACACAAAGCATTATCAGATTGACCCATTTCATATCAAATCCCAGTTTAAGCATCATACCCCTAAGAAACTCCCATTCGATTCGATCATAAGCCTTCGACATATCAAGCTTGAGGGCCGCATAACCTTTCTTTCCCTTTTTTCGCCGCTTCAAGTAGTGCATAACCTCATAGGCCACCATAACATTGTCCGAGATCAAACGATTTGAGACGAACGCACTTTCAGATTCTGAGATTATATTTGGCATCAAGATCTTCATCCGGTTAGCTATCGCCTTAGCCACATTTTTATACACAACATTACAAAGTGCAATAGGACGCAACTCCGTAATTTTCTCTGGCCGCTTGACCTTAGGAATTAAGACGATAATAGATTTATTAAAACACGCAGGGAACTTGCAATCTAGAATAAACCCGGTACATGCCTCCACAATTTTTGGTCCAACGATGTCCCAGTATTTTTGGAAAAAACCCGGGTTGAAACCATCCGGGCCTGGAGCCTTGGTTGGGTACATAGAAAATAATGCCTGTCGGAATTCATCAGCAGTGAACGGCTCCATCAGCGTAGTGTTCTGATTCTGTGTTATTTTCTGCTCAACATGGCGAAGAACGGCTGAACTATCACAACCTTTTGATTGAAACAGATTGGTAAAGTAATCAGCAATAACGTTTGGCAAACCCGTATCCCAGTCGCACCAGGTGCCGTGCTCATCTTTCAGTTTTGACAGCGTATTTACTTTGCGCCGTTTGCTAGCATATTCGCAATCTATACATTCATGTTATGCCCGTATCTTCAGATAATCAGCCTGCAGATCTCTTCACTAAAGCTCACCAGCCTAGCCATTTCCAAACGTTGATTTCCAAACTTTAGCTGGTCTCTCACTTACCAACTTGAGTTTAAGGGGGGGTGTTAGAATATACTATATATTATGTTTCTTATTCTTATTCTACTTTCTATATTGTATTAATTGTATTGATTGTGTTCCCATTATACTTTCCTAATTGTATCCTAGATTAGGGTTTTGTCTCTAGTATATATATTATTATTCATTGTACATTCTCAATCAAGAAAGCAATACAATTCTTTTATTCTCCTCTTTCAATCTCTCTTTCGTTTCTATTTCGTAACAGTTGAATTGCATTTTATCATATATATGTATATAGATATACGAAAGTGTTCGTGTAATGAGTTACTTACTTTAAGAACAATAAGTACCGTCCAATTCAATGCGTAAATGAATGTTCTTTTTAGAAAACTTTGTTGAGATAATCTAACCAAATTTCACAAAAAATTCATTTTAGAAGTTGGTAATATGATTATATAAAATTTCAACGGATGAAAACATATATACATATATATATATATACACCACATTTTTATTACATCCACTTTTGGTTAGAATTTTTTGATGAAATTTTGAGAAGATGATATACTCATTATAAAGATTTGTCACCATGATAAAAAGAACGCGATCTCTTATTTTGTAAGTGTTGGCTAACATCTAAAAAAAATGAAAATGAATCAAGGGTTCAAATTTTATCATTATATTCTTGAGATAAAAATAAATGGTAAAATAAATGTTAATTGTTATACATTCATAACTATTTGATTTGTAATCTAGCTTCCTCTAGTTTATTTAATTATAAGTACAACTAATAACAATGTAATCAGTTAGAAAATATTTTCTGAACCAAGATAACAATAATGCAATCTTTATTGATCTCCTTTTAAGAATTAAATATTAATTTATGCAGACAGTATTATATTGTCTATTCAAAAGAAGCCAAGAAGGCCGTATTTGAATTAGACAGTGAAATGCAAAAAAAAATATCTTAGTAAGGCCACCCCTCAGTTTATGTTTTTATACGAGTTTGGGTGGGTTGTTTACCAATAATTATCGAAATGTATTATATGGTTATATTCTTATTAAATGTACAGATAATTAATGTTTCAATATTCATTATGTTCAAAAGTATTATATAAACTAGATATCCATCCGTACGATATATAGACATTGTTTGTTCTCAACTTATAATACTTTTGTTGATTTATCCAATTTTAAATAGTAGATAACAAAACTGTATCATCCAAATAATGGTACACAATCTAATTATCAATGATCATGTGCGATCTAACACATATTTTTTTAGCCACATTAAAATTGTAATACTATCATTAAAACTAGGCTCAATTCCTGTGATGGAATACTATAACACAAACAAAATATGATACAAAATCAGGTCTAGAAAAAAGTCAAAAGGAGTTAATACAAAATGAGTTATATTTTTGCTTGAATACAAATTGTAGAAATTACTTATTTTATAACAAAATAGGAGTCGACCCATTTTATTTGGCAAATTGAACCTTTGGTGAAAAATAAATAACATTTTGAATGTATAAATTAGTAAGCAAACAATTATTTCTATCAAAAAATGTTGACGATTTTTTTTTGGACAATAAAAAAAATGAAAAATGTTGATGATAGAACTAACAATTAGTACGTAAATGCTACCAAATAGTTAGTTTACATCCTCCCAAATCTTATTATATAATGCCAAAGTTACAAAAAAGTAACTAATTACAAATGGAGTTAGAATACATTGTAAAAATACAACTCGGACTTGATAAAATTAATATGCTCTCAAATGCAATACGTGCTTGAGAAATTAGAGCCATAAACTTTCAAAGAGACTTACCAACAACGATGTTAGAAAGGCGTGCTTGTAAAACAATACATAACTTTTTTAATTGTGACAGGAATAATATTATTCGATTTTCCAGTATATATAGCTTGGCCACGGCACTTTTATTGAGGGTGGTACATTAATTAAACCGAAGGAGATGGAAAGCCAAGCCATTGATTTTCTTTGTGTGTGTGTACATGCATTGAGCTTATTAAATGACCATTTTCCAGTTGAAGGAAAGCGAAAAGTGACAAGATAAAAGAGGAAGAGATAGGGATACTTTTTTAAATACTTGTATTAACAACTTTCACTTCTTCTATATTGAATACATTTAGAGTATCTTCAACAATGCTCTCTGGTTTAGAGAGCATCTTCCTTAAACTAGAGAGCATCTTTTAGAGTAGAGAGACTTGTTCACAAAGTTATTGCAACAATGCTCTCTATTGTTTTATTTTATTACTATTTATTTAACATTATTCGGTTATTTTTAATAGTTCTTCTATTTATTATGCCAACTATAAATATAACCAAATTTCATGCAACTATATTAAACAATAAACTAAAATAAATCAAAACCACTATACTAAAAATTATAGTATTATCCCTTCCATAAAATAATCATTTTTTTTATTTTCTATAAATTATTTACTAATTTATTTATTTGTTATTGAAGACTCCATATTCAAACAAATAGAAGGCTAGAATTTATTTTTTCCTACATGAGATTTTTGTGTATTAAAAAAAACTACGAGAAGGAAAGAGAATAAAGCCATTAAAATATAATTGTTGATATATAATTTTTATTTTAATAAAAGAATAATAAGTAGAGAGCCAAATTGACTCTCCAAATCTAAAGAGCCTAACAACATTCTCTACTATATTTTAAAATTTTATATAATCTGTTGAAGTATAAATCTATGAACTTAGCTAGCTATTACATAGAATATATTCCAAGTAAAGAGTCTCTTGAAGATGTTCTTATAAAAATTATTAAAAATTATATTAATCATATTACTTCCTCCATTTTATTATATAAACTAGTATTTTACCCGTGCGATGCACAGGCAATTAAACCCCAAAAAAAACAACAATAACAATTTAACTTTTACAAAAATTGCCAAATATCATATATACTTAATAGTTCTTCTATAATTTTGTTAGTAATTAAGGGTTAACTGAAAAGGGAAAATACAAAATGAATTATATACAAAATATAAATGTATAGCACAAAGTCTCAGTTATCACCAAAAATTAAAAAATGAAAACTTTCATTGTAAGTTATTATGAGTAAATAATATATGAAACCAAACCAAGTTAAGAAAAAACAAAAGTTTGATACCTAAGAGGCTAAGAAACATTATATATACATATATGTGTGCTTGAAAACTCTAGTTTTGATCAAGTTTGAAAGGCCTAAATGAATCCTCTAACTGTATTCTAATAAAATTTAAACAATAATTCTATACATAATTTAAACATCAATTACTTTCACCCTATCAATTATTGACCAATAATAATAATAATAATAATAATAATAATAAAACACACTACCTATTTAAGAAAATGTGATAATAATTTATAGACTTTGAGTTTTGTATTTCCTAATGAAACACTAATTTCAACCTACTCAATCATCTTCAACCCAAAACACCTTGTATATTACATACAGTTATTTCATATGTAATTCCATTTGACTGCAGAAACCCCATGTCTCTTCAATCATCTGTTTACCTCTTTGTAATTCCACTGTTATCTCTCTTTTTGTAATCGGATATTTGATGCATGATTTCTTCTCTCTTTTTCCTTTCACCATATTAACTGTTGACCTAAAAAAAACATGTTAACAACTCGGGGAAGGTAGTAAAAATTGAAAAATCAAAGATGCATGAAGCATTTCCTTTATGAACAAAAAGAACTCGGTAGTTAGCACCTAAAAAACTGTAAGATAGCAAACCAGAACTTAGTTTGCCGGTAACATTAAAATCCAAAAAATAAAGTAGATGAAGTTATGGAAATTAAAAGTATATAACTTAAATTGATTCATAAACCTTGATATTATAATGTAACATATGTCACAACACATAATGACTTGTGTGTCAAGAGTTTTGAGTAAATTGGAAATATTGTTTAATTAAAGAGTACGTAACAAAGTGCAACTATCTTTTTTGAAATAGAGGGATCGGAGTACAATCTAGATATTACATGAGCATACCTTTTGTATTTTTGTTTCGTTGTCTTCAGTTACAATACATATCAACAATTCATCATGCAAAAAAAAAATGGAGTATAATAATATGAATATAAGACTAATCTATGCAAATTTCAACCAAAAAGGAAAAAACAAATAAATAAAATGCACAACCTTAATAATTTCAAACGGAGATACCTATAATTAAACTTTATCATATGTAAACAAATCCACATATATTACTCTGACCATATCAATTTATTTTTCTTTCCTTTACAAAGAAATGAAAAAAGGGTCATCTACAAAGTTTTTGTTTCCTATAATTAACACAGAGGTGTGGTGTCTTACTTGGTATCATTCTACCCAAAGTATCTAGAGCATTTACTTTCAAGATTTGAACAAAATGTGTGTATTAATAAGTGTTTAAAGTGCAAATATGTGTCATTTTGCTTTGTTCTATAGGGAATTATGATAAAATGGAGATATATAGAAAGAAATCAAATATCAATACAAAACGCATGAGATTGGCGAGGCATATATATACATATGTACACACAAATATATATTTATCTATCAAAGATAATGTAACAATAAAGCCCGCAACCAATAGAGTTACAGAGACTTTTATTGTGTCCTTTGGTTTCCTGCAAGGAAGAGGGGAAGAAACTAATAAACAAAGTGTTATTATAATTTACAGAACATATAATGCGTCAAAATTTACATCCGTTTCTAACTGAGGAAATAGAGTGGATGTGAAAACGAATATATATATATATGTATCAATTGAGTTGGAGCTATATATCGAAGTGCATACATATGTTAAGAGACTGGTAGTACATGATTGTATCGAATTAGTGAGTGATGGGTTATCAAACAATAAAGAAAGAAAGGAATTAGTGATTGATGCAGAACCTGCAAAAATAGAAAATTGTATTTAATATAAGGACATGATAATAATAATTAAAAAAAAAAACCATGAAATCAAAAGTAGTATGAATTGTGCTATATATAATCACTCAGGATGATTTGTGCAGAGTAATTATTGCTTTTAACTCTCCTTTTCCCACTCCTTCTTCGGCCTTTATTATTTTGTCAAGAAATAATTTATACATGAAAGTAATTTCAGGAAGGAAAATTGGTGTATATCTTTTAAAAAATGAAAATAAATATAATATTTACATAAAATTTGAGCCTAAAGAGTATAACAATCTAAAAGGCACTCTGTGAATTTCTCCTATTGTTCCAATTAGTACTAATATAACAAAAATCAATGCAGACCAAATTCGTCAAAATTTAGAAATAATCATAATAATAAAAATAAAATAAACTAAGAAGAAGATTTGTATGAGGTCGCTTCAATTCATTGGAATCATATATTCCTATGACAAATTATGATTTGGAGGACATTAAGAGCCATCATAAACCACTACAATTTAACAGATTGAGAGCAAATGGATGGAGAGATGGAGAAACAAACCTAGGTTTCATTTTAGATTATTCAGAGAACTCATAAATAAGAGCAAGGTGGGCTTGAAGGGATGCATCGGCTTCCGACCATTAATCGTTTGGGAGATAACGCCATTTGAAACACCAATTTAATTGAAAGATGCATTCGAATGAATTAATATGTGTGGGAGAGAATAATGGGTGAAGGGAGATTAATCCTGTAATTAATGTGTCAATATGGAGGAACATAGATATAAATGCTCAGTTGCTGTGAAGAAGACACGTGGCATTTCTTTAATAATGAGGGGCTGCATTTTCATTAGTTTTAGTAGATATCTTTTCCTGGAGTTTATAAATTGGACCGGGAGTTCAAACTTGGGTTTAGTTTAGCCCATTAGTGAGGTGTTTCAACCGTGGATCAAGATCGGAGCTATAGTTCATGAATAAGAGGGGATCCAGATTGGAAAAATGATAAAAATGTTTCTTAGGCTCCATTTGATAACAATATAAAAAATGAAAAGAAAAATAATTGGTTTAGTTGAGAAGATGAAAAATAAGTTGAAGGATGTTGTGAGATTAACTCTTAGCCTTTTGATTTCTTCTATGGAAAAAATTTCTTTAGGTGGTGATGAAGAATTTTTTTGCACAAAACATAAAGAAGGATAGAGGCCGTATACTCATAAAAATGAGTATGAGCCTCAACTTATTTTTTCATCTTCTCACCCTAAATTAGTTGTTTTTATTTTCATTTTCCATGTTACTATCAAACGGAGTCTTAGAAGTTTTGACTTTTTATAATGTCCTAGGTAACATTATAAAAAAGAACATCAACATAATTTTTTAGGCATGGTTAGTTACTCATTCACACCCAAATTAAGATTTTTAATTTGATTTTTTTAAAAAAATATACCTATAACTATTATTAGCGAAGAAAATTTTATTTACTTTGATTATACATGTCTCAAAAAGAATTTTAAATTTAGAACATTGTAAGAAAAGGTGGACTATTATATTGAAGAAATTATTTTAGGTGTAGTATATCCAGTGGCGAAGTCAGTATTGAGACTGAGAGGTGTCAAAGTTATTACTATAATATATATATATATATATATATATATATTGTAGTAATTAAAATAAGGTGAATTTTTTATAGAAGATTGGACTTTGGATTGAGTAAAATGCTAGGCCTGGATTCTACATTATTCGACCCACGTTTTAGAGAGGATTGAATTTAGGGTTAAGAATAAGATTGTTCAATAACTCTTTTCCTCTTTATCAAAAATTTATATACTGCCGGTGTTTCAAAATTAAATACAAAAATTAATTGTAGTTCATTAAACTAAGTCTAACTAAAATATACATCTAACCCCAAAACTTTAAATAATGCATGTATACACATAAAGTTTTTTCGAAAAAGGGGGGAGTATCTACTTGTCATTTTGCGTACCAATATTTTTGCATACGGATTATTGTTATTGCGTCACATTTCCAATTAACACATTATTGACTAGTAAATTTTGATGTAATTTTATTTAAAATTGTTTACTCGAAAAGCTTGGTCGATTATTTGTTGTTATTTACAGACTTACATACAAAATTATCCATATCATCATTTTTCCTTTCTTTTTTGTAACTCACTGGCCGAGGGTGAAAAAATACTATTTCAAACGGGCCTGAAATATATGTTATATATATGAAAAATGAAAACATGTACCTTTAAGATAGATGTTAAAATTATTATAAATATAAATAATAAAATCTTATATGAGAATATATGTCATATTTAATATATGCTGAAAATTAATTATTTTTCTAAAAATTAGTATTAAATATGTGTCTTTAAAGTACACATTAATATAAACACACACACACACACATATATATATATATATAAATGATCTCTAGCATTGATTATTATACATAATTATAGGAGGCTGCTAATGACACACTCCATTTTACTTTATAACACTCCCTTAAAAAAAATGTTGATTATTCTATTGACACACACTATTTTTTTTTAATTAATAATTAAAACATTAAACACTCCTTAAATTTCATCATCATCATCACCACCACCACCACCAGCATCGTTGCCGCCTCTTCTTCTTCATCATCACCATCTTCTTCTTCTTCTTCTTCTTCTTCTTCTTCATCATCATCATCATCACCACCACCACCATTGCCGCCACCACCTCCATCACTGTTGGTACCACCACCATCCAAATCATTATTCATCTCCAAAAGAAGTAGGATACTTATATTTTGGTTATTGCTTTACGTTTCCTTTCATTTATAAATCATTTGATACAAACAAACGCAACAAAATTAAAAAACAAAAACAAAACACGAAGAAAATGTTTACTCGGCCCTTATGAACCGAGTGTTGAACAGCTTACTCAGTCCTTAGGAACCGAGTGTTGTACAGCTTACTCGGTCCTAAGAAACCGAGTAAAGTACAGCTTACTCGGTCATAAGGAACCGAGTTAAGCTTTGGGTTATTTTTTCAATTCCACTCGGTTCCTTAGGACCGAATGACTTGTGCTTTACTCGGTTCCTTTCGGCCGAGTATGATGAATAACAATCGGTTCCTAGGAACCGAGTAAACTTTCATCCATGGCAAAAAAAAAATTTGATGTGATGTGTGCACTGGTGGAACTTTTTTTAGCCAATAACAAAAAAGTTCAAGAAAAAAAGAGTTGAACGATTAGATTGTTAAAGAAAAAGTTAAAATAAGAAGATTGAAGATGAGATTTGTGGGGTGAGTGGTATAATTTATTTTTTTGAATTATAGAGAGAGTTAAATGCTTAATTCCAACCGGAATTTCTGAAAAATCCTTAATGGCAATGGGTTAATTTGTGGAAGAAGAAGATTGAAGATGAAAGAGAGTGGAGTGGTAGAGAGTAAGATTGGAGTGATTTTTAGATGAATGTTAATTAATCCTAAAATTAAATGTGGAGTGATGGACAGCTGGAGTGTTAGGAAGAATAAAAGTGTATCTATAAAATGTTAGAAAGATATAAAGTGTTAAAGAGTTAAATAATGTATGTCAATAATAACCCCCTAATTATATCTCTTGAAATCAACCATGTGTACTTTAAGAATATTTTAAATAGAAAATCCTAACCAACACTTTATATGTTATATCAATAATTTAATTTCTTGTGCTAGTCACATCTTACCCACGTACATCAATTCTGTGCCATATACTTTCTTTAAATTTATCATTATTAAATACATTTGTCAGATTCTTTAGTTTTGTTTGTGAAACAATAGGCACCAAAATGATCGCAAACCTTTGCATCGTCCCAACAATGTGTACCAAATTTTATTAATTATTAACCAAGAAAATCAAAATATATCAAACAAGTACATGCTGACGTGCATATATATTATTGTAGGGCACATGCATGCACACTTGCAGCTACATAAATCAATGGTAGACAGCATTTCTTTTCACCTCAAATTAATAATTTTATCTTTTTAATAAATTTGTCAAATTAAGAAGTTGCCCTATTTTTTTAATTGATTATGTTAAAAATTAGCACCTCCTTTTAAAAAATGTAAGTGATTTTTCATATCACATAAAAATGAATATAAAAACTTTCATTACAAAAACTCACAACAATTTATTTGTATTGAGAAACTTTATTAAACTAACAGTTGGGCTAAGTTGACCTACTAATTTGTATGAAAAGAAAAAAAAAAAAAAATAAAATCGACCCACTATTTAATTTAAAATTATTTTTTAATAGTTTATTATTAATAATTTAACAAATACCTAACATATCCTACAGAATTATCTAAGTCCACCCAAAAATGCCTAAGCAACGTATTCTTCTGTTCAACTCGATCTCCCAGCAGCAGCACGTACCATTGCCCCTATCCCCTAAAACCCTAACCCCTCCGATCCTCTTCACTGCACAAAACACCAGTCCTTCTCGTCCTCAATTCTCCTCTTAATTCTCCCTCCAACAGCACCATTGCCCCTCCACAGTAAAAGGAAAGGGTTGACTTCAGAATATAGAAAATATATGGATTAACTTAACTTATATGTGGATTTAAATAAAATTTTCGTTTTGTATTTTTATTAAAGAAATTTGTATTGGTATGACCACTGGGCATAATTTCACAATATACAAAAAGATGATATAGTGTTGAATGAATCAACATGTTTGCTTCACTTTAGTTATGTAGTCGCGAAATAAACTACTAATAACTTGTTATATACCACGCAACAATGGGAAATAAAGATTTTTTAATTACTTAAATTCCCATTGAAAGAAGATATTCACTGTACAATATGTATATATATATATATACCGTAATCTATATCTATATTAGTTACACTACAATATCTACATAATAATAATGTTGAGACCAAGAGTAAGTTGGCTAATGTAGACGGGGAGGCACCCACTTAAACTTAATTTGGATAAATTTTAAGTTTGAGCCTCGTCAAGATGATTTGTGATAAATTTCAATTCTTTATTTGTAATTAAATAGAGAAAATTAAACTTCTCTTGTTAGAAGAAAAAAAAGACGTCGGATCAAAATTATAACTTATTAGTTAGGAAAAAAACATGTTTAACTTATTTATTCGAATAAAGTTCTATTGATACCTTGAGAAAAGATACACTTATCATGCATGCTTATTTCTAATTAACGTTGGAAAAAAGACACACTTACCCCAAATAGTCATCTTGAAATCTACTAATTTTCATTGCTCTATCTGATATTTTAATCTCTAATTAGGTTCTATAAATACATGGAATATTAACCCAATGCAATATCAACCAATTCAAATACCCTACCTTCTCCCTCTACAAAATGGACTATGCCATCTAAGTATGTTACATATCAAGTTGGGACCAACTTTTTTATGACTAAATGAAGGTTATAATTTTATAGACTATCAGTACGTTTTACTATATTTCTCTATATACTATATATATATATACAAAAAGCTTATGGGTTTAGCTATGACACAATTTTTTAGTGATTTTCCTATTTTACCACTATTATTATTAATGTGAATTGAAAGAACATGCTGATGCTAAGATTTGAGCTTATGACTTTTCTGTCATTAGAAATAATATTAACTATTAAACTACCTCTATTTTTATCAATCAATTCCGACCTAGATTTATCCGTGTTTAGAAATCAGACGTGCTATTTTCTGTCTACTTATTGTAAAACGGAAGTGTTCTTTAATAGTTGTGATACTAAATTTGGTGTCCGTAGTTTTGTCTCTGTATTCTTTTTTCTTTTTTTTTAAAAGGACAACTAGGGAGCTTCACCGTTTGACCTCTAGGTTGGAGTAGAAAACTTCTTACCATTGAACAACTATATCATGTATTATATATTTTTTATTTTAACTTAGATTATGCATATATTCAAACCTTGTGTATGCGGCTTATCTTTTATCATATTGATTTCGGTGAAGATTTTTCTTTTTATTTTTCTTATTTTAAAAAATAAAACTATAAACTACGTACGACTATGTTTGATAGTAATATAAAAAATAATAAAAAAAAAAACTAATTTTGGTCAGAAAATAAAAAACAAATTAAGAGATGTAGTGAAATTAACTTTTACCTTTTAGTTTCTTCCATGAAAATAAAATTTGGGTGGTAATAAAAAAAATTCACAAAAACATAAAGAATGATAAAAATAAATATATACTCATAAAAATAAATATGAGATTAATAATATTTTATTACATCTTTTAACTTATTTTTTATTTAAATTAATTGTTTTTTTTTATTTTTTATTTTACTATTAAACGAAACTGGAAAAGGCAATGCATTTTATTAATATGACTCGATGTAACTCAAATTTTTCAAAGGCGCACTCGAGAAGATCCTGTTGACTATTAAACATAGATGCATGTGTAGCTATAGTCATTTAGATAACCTAAACATGGAACAAAAGCTGGACGCAATGTCCCATCAATCTTTCTATTTCAACATTAGGTCAAAAGTAGTTGTATAATTTAGGAAAAAAAAGAAAGAAAGATATTATGTTGTTGCTTTGCCTCTCTCTCAATCATATCATGTCTCCAATTCATAATTAAAAGTAACAGAAGACATCATAATTAAAAGTATAAATACTAAATCCAAGAAAAAAAAAAACAAAAAAAGTCTCCTGTCCATACACAAAAATCGGCGGTTTTTCAATTTTTTTAACTAGACGTTAATATATAACTCCATTTAAATAATTAATAGCAGACATTTGGGCCCGTAGTTTAGTGATAAAGCAGTAATGATTCTAATAGCACGATCGAGGTTGAAGTCCTGACCTCACCCTCAATTGATTTTACCAAATGTATTGTTTGTATATTAAATATATTAATTGTCAACACCTTTATTAAGCGTGAGATATAATGTGAATCAAAAGACTTTAAATCTTTACTTTATTAAGATATTACAATTAAGTCCTTAATTTTTGAAGTCTCAAAATTTTGAAATATCGATGGTAAAATTAAGTGAAATTAGCTCAAACCAAAGAATATAAAGGGAAAAAACACACACATAAACGCTTTGAATTAAGTGCATGACAAATATACTGTGAAAAAATCTTCTCTCTTCGTTTAGGAAAGAAGAATTAATAAGCTAGCTAGCACTCCAAATACAAATACAAACACAAAAGGTAGACAAACATATACATTAAATCACTCGCTCACTCTCACTCGTCACCACTAACTTTTACAGCAGATGAAAATTAATTAACCTCTTAGTTAATAATAATACACTTTTCTCACCATCTTCTAATTTTGTTTATGGGGTGGTTACCTTATCCGCATAACTATTAACCAACGCAAGTGCATTACTTGTCACCTCCTTCACTTTCACAACCCGATCGTACACGTCAGCCTTCAGGGGCCCACTCTCTACGTCTTCCAATCCATCCGTACACGTATCCTCGTTCGTCAGCGCCGCGCTCATGTACGTCTGCACATTGCTGACCTGGAACCTCAACGACTCCCCCGAGGAGCTGCCTGCCCCGAGCTGCCGCATCTGCTTGAGCGAGCCGCGGATCTGGTCAACTGCGTCCCCGAAGACTGTGAAGCAGTCGTGGATGGCGGAGGCAGCTCGGGGGCTGGCACCGTACTCAGCTTGGCGGGATAGCTGGGAGACATACCTGGAGGGACAAACTTAGGATTAGACAGATTGAAGAGTTGACTCAATTATATTGGGTTATGGCAATTTTTTTCCTTTTAGACTGGGGCACACTACTTACCTAGCTGTCTTGCGGGCCTTGGAGAGGCTGATGCCGACAGCTACACGAGCCAGCCGAGCAGGGTCTTGCTGGATGGCGCTGGCGTAGCCGGAGAGCGAGGTGTAGCAAAGCTCAGGGTATAGGGTTGTTTGGCAGCTTGTACGGATGTAATTTGTGTCGTTGATTGATGTGGTGTCTGGGTATCCGACGGTTGAGATTAGTTGGAGGTGGACTAGTAGAGCTGTTGAAAGGAAGGAGAGTAGAGAAAGAGGACGTTGAGTTTTCATGGCTGCTTTGAAATATATTTTTTCTTATCAAATGGATGTGTACCAAAGTCTTGAGCCTGATGTTAGGCTTGAAAGTGTGTCTAAATAGTACTCTCAGAAGTTCATATCAAATTACGTTTATACCCTTGGTCCTTGGTGGAGTATTTAAATGATCGTGTGGATCGGAACGCCATTGCCTTCCACCGGCCACAAAACATGCACTAACTTAATTTTGATGATAATTAATTAGTAAATATCATACTTTTATTTTCCACGAGGCCGGGTGTCACGGGGCGTCCTTTGATGGCACAAAGGAGGCCGCGTGAACGACCGTGCTAACCGATAGCACGGTTGAATGTGATCGAATTTTATTAACAATCGATGAACACCATGCAACAACAGTAATTTAAAAGAGAGCGTGAGCGCAAATTGAGATTACTTCATTGCAAGAAAATTAGATTACATGGAAAGCTATTACAGTTCGAAAGAAAGTAAGAGCTTGAAAGCAAGTGCTAAACAACGTGCACTGGTAGGCAACTCGGGTGTGAGGCAGATAGTCTTATCCCCACATATAACCACTTAATGAAAATGCCAGAGTGGTAGCAGTGCACGTTGGGTCTTACAAGTTACAAGAAAACGATTACAATTGAAATGAAATACAACTACAAAGGAAATCCTAGATCTAGTTACATGGAAACAACAATATTTACATAAGGAAAACCTAAACAGAATAATAAAACTAGATGCCGTGCTGCGCTCGGGCGCGAGCACGGTGTTGATGAAGCGAGCGTGCACGGTGTTGATGAAGTGTGGGAGTCGGTCACGAGTGCTGTTGGAAGGCACCCTGTGACATCCTCCCCCACCAGAGCTGTTGACGTCCTCGTCAACTGGTCAAGGTATGCTGTGATCTGATCCTGGAAGGCTGATAGGTCTGATGCTCTTTCCCAAGTGTTTTCTTCTGGGTCTCTTCCTGCCCATTTGACAAGGAACTCTTGGTGTTGTTTGCGAGAAGCTGTCACAACTCGATCGGCTAGGATGGCTTCCACTGACTGCTTCCCTTCTGCTCTCTGCTTTAGCCCTGGACGACTAGACTCTCCCCGGGATGGATCGGTTGTATCAGCAAAATACGGTTTCAGCATGCTGACATGGAATACTGGGTGAACCTTCAGCCAGCTAGGAGGTTCAATCCGATAAGCCACTTTCCCGATTTTCTTCACAATCCTAAGCGGCCCCTCATATTTTTGCAGAAGGCGTGGGTCTCTACCCCTTAAGAACTTCCTATCTTGTGGAAGGAGCTTTACCATTACGAGATCTCCTACTTGGAACTCTAACGGTCGCCTTTTCTGATCTGCATACTTCTTCATACGATGGGTGGCCTTCTCTAGGTGCGAACGAGCCAACTCAATATTCTGTTTCCACTCTTCTGAGAAATTACGGGCTCGAGGAGATTTGGAAACTGGCATCAAGTTGGCGGTATGAGGAAGGATTGGCTGCTGTCCCGTCACTATTTCGAAAGCACTCTTGCCTGTCTCGGAGTTCTTCTGAGCATTAAAGCACAATTGAGCCACATCCAATAATTTAACCCAATTTCGCTGAGTTGCACTAGCAAAGTGGCGTAGATATTCCTCGAGCATTGCATTGTATCTTTCGGTTTGTCCATCGGACTGAGGGTGATAGCTGGAACTCATACACAACTTGGAGCCAAGAACCTTGAAGAGTTCCCTCCAAAAATTTCCCGTGAAGCGTGAGTCTCTATCACTGACAATGCTTCGAGGGATCCCCCAATATTTAACCACGTACTTGAAGAATAATTGTGCAGTCTCCTCACCAGACGTGTTCTTCGGAACCGCAATGAAAGTGGCATATTTCGAGAACCGATCAATGACCACGAGGATGGTTGTCAAGTCCCCCACTTTGGGTAGACCTGATATAAAATCAAGCGAAATGCTCTCCCACGGTCGTTCTGGGATGGGTAGAGGTTGCAATAACCCTGCAGGCTGTCTCCTTTCGATCTTGTCCTGTTGACAAATGAGGCAAGTTCTAACATAGCTTTCGACATCATCTTCCATTTGGGGCCAGTAGTAACCTTGCTTGAGGAGGGCCAGCGTTCTTTCTTGACCAGGATGTCCCGCCCACAAAGTATCATGGCATTCTCGGATCAGGGTACGCCTCAAATCCCCTACTCGAGGGACAAAAACTCGATTTCCCTTTGTCGAAATGAATCCATTGTCTAACCAAAATTGTCGAGTTTTCCCTTTTTCGATCATCTTCAATAGTTGAGCAGAAACTGGATCTTGTGGTAATGCGTCCTTAATTTTCCTTTGAATTTCAGTAGACACCTGACTGTCGATCCGAAGAATGGCATTAAGGAACGCGTTAGCCTGTTGGTCGACCTCAACCCTACGGCTCAACGCATCCGCTACTTGGTTGGTCGAACCCGCTTTATACTCTATCCAAAAGTTGAATTCAGCTAGTAGCTCCTGCCACCTTGCTTGTTTAGAACTCAATTTTGGTTGGCTAAGAAAGTGGCTAACCGCAGTATTATCTGTCTTCACAAGAAAGCGAGAGCCGAGAAGATAGTGCCGCCATAACCTTAGACAATGGACAACTGCGAGTAACTCTTTCTCGTGGGCAGAGTACCTCTTCTCAGTATCCTTGAGCTTACGGCTTTCGTATGCGACTGGGTGACTCTCCTGCATTAAGACTCCCCCTAGGGCAACATCCGATGCATCGGTGTGCACTTCAAACGGCTTTGTCACATCTGGTAGAGCAAGAACCGGATCTTCGGACATGGCCTTCTTCAAAGCATCGAATGCAGCTTGGCACTCTGTCGACCAGTTCCAAACTTTTGCCTTCTTTAAGAGTTCTGTTAGGGGCATCGCAATACCGGAGTAGTCTTTCACAAACTTCCTGTAATAATTTGCCAGTCCCAGAAAAGAACGAAGTTCTGATACATTAGTGGGCGCCTGCCACTCTTGGATGACCTTGACCTTAACCGGATCCATCTGTACTCTTCCCTGTTCAATGATGTGGCCCAAAAACTTGATGCGTTTCTGTGCAAAGGAACACTTCGATAACTTGAGATACAACTCATGCTTTCGAAGTCTTTCAAATACCCTCCTAAGGTGTTCTTCGTGCTCCTCCATACTTTCGCTATAAACCACAATATCATCGAGGTAAACCACGACAAAATCATCTAAGTAGTCCCTAAGAACCTGATTCATCAAAGTGCTGAAGGTTGCTGGAGCATTAGTGAGCCCAAACGGCATAACAAGGAATTCGTAAGCTCCGTATCTTGTGACGCATGTGGTTTTTCCTTCATCTCCTGCTGCGATACGAACCTGCCAGTATCCGGATCTAAGGTCGAGCTTTGTGAAAACTTTTGCTCGGCTCAGTTGATCGAAGCAATCTGCCACCAGAGGGATGGGATAGTTATTTCTTATGGTTACCTTATTGAGAGCTCGATAATCGACACACATCCTTAAGGAACCGTCTTGTTTCTTTTGAAAGAGTACGGGGGCACCGTAAGGCGATCTGGCCGGTTGCACTAAACCGGCATCCAAAAGTTCCTTTAGTTGTTTTCGAAGCTCGGCTAGTTCAGGCTGAGACATTCGGTAGGCTGCACGAACTGGAGGCTTGGTACCCGGTACAAGTTCAATTTGATGATCTATCTCTCTACGGGGAGGCAACTTCTTTGGAAGGTTGTCGGGCATCACATCCTCGAACTCGGTTAACACCCGTCGAATGGATTTCGGCAGGGGTCCTGATGTCTCTTGAATTTCGTCCCATTTCAGTGCAGCCACAAAAGTGGGATTGTCATGCTTGAGTCCCTTCTTCAGTTGAATTGCCGATAGGAACTTCCCACTACTTGATGGGGTCATCACCGGGATGACGCATGGGTTCTTCCCAAGCATCATGAGGCTATTTGTGCTGGGCATAACGCTAGCCTTAGTTTCCCTTAAGAATTCCAACCCCAGAATAACCTTGAAGTCGTCCATCACCACAACTGAGAAGTTGGTTCTCCCTTCATAAGGGCCCACCTTCACGAGCACAGATTTCGCCATCCCAGCGACAGGTTGAGAGGCTGAGTTAATGGCCTTCACTCGACCCACTCCTTTCTCCAAGATAAGGCCTAACCGTTCGACTTCGGTACTTGCTAGATAATTGTGCGTGGCGCCCGTGTCCACCATGGCCTGAATTGGCTTCCCATTGATTTTGATATCAACATACATTAAGCCATTTCCTTGAGGGCTCTTCCCAACACCTGCTCTCCCATTTGGGTTTGGTTCCACCTTCCCTTTCTGTCGATGATCTTCCTCTACTGTCACCGCATTGCAAGAATGCATGAACTGCCCCTGGTAAGCCCCAAGTGAAGCTCCTTCATACTCTTCGGTTTCTTCCTCAGACTCTGCGTGGTCATTTGGTTGGATACGGAAGGGTTGTCCGGAGGTAGATGGTGCACTGGGAAGCATGCCGCCACCTTTGGCAACAAGAGCACTTAGAAGTTGCTTGTCAGGGCAGTTGGCCATGAAATGGGCACCATGACACAGATGACACGGTCCAGGAGAGAAGGGCTTCTTCCCATTACCGCCAGTTTGGGAGTTCCCAGTGAACTTGTTCCCATTACCACCAGTTTGGGAGTTCCCAGTGAACTTGTTCCCATTCCTGAAATTATTTTGCTGATTAAACGACCTAGTGGGTGCATTGCCTCCCCCATCTGGTTTGGCTTGATAATTCTGCTTTCTCTCCCCCACATTCTTCGCTTGTCCGTTTCTTGGGGCATTAGTTTTGGGAGCTGCAGAGTAATCTTGCAAGCATTCCGCAGCTGAAATAGCTTGAGGTAACGTCTTAACTTGCCTTCGGTTCAATTCATTCTTGACCCAAGGTTGCAACCCAATCATGAAGAAGAATAATCTGTCAGCATCATTCATATCGTGGATATCTAACATGATGGTAGTGAATGCGTTGACATACTCCTTGATGCTTCCTGTGTGTTTGGTTTGGAGGAGTTCTTGTCGCGCATTATGGGAGGTGTTTTCGGGAAGGAATCGCGCCCGCAATTCTTTTTTCAGGTTTTCCCAGGTGCTGATCTCGCACTCGCCAGCTTGAATGTCATTATACTTGTTCCGCCACCATAACTTGGCGACCCCGGACAAGTACATGGATGCAGTGGATACCTTGTCTTCCTCTGCGTCAACCTTTGTGGCACGGAAGTACTGTTCCATGTCGAACACAAAGTTCTCTAATTCCCTAGCATCACGAACACCAGTGAATGCTTTGGGTTCCGGCACTTTCACCTTAGTGCGTTCTCCACCCCCAACTGGGGAGTTTGCGACCGCCATTGACACAATAGTCAATTTATGATTGAGCTGATTGATTTCGTTTCTCATCTCCTCAATCGATTCTACAAAGTTTCCTCCCGGTGGGATTCCTTGCAGGTTTAGGAGGCCTTCCTCCAAATCTTGTATACGGTCTATGAGCGTGGTCGAACCGCTCGACACATCTCCGGGTGGGACAGTTTGGGTGAGCATCTCCAAACTTTGCACACGATCGACCAGAGAGGGTGTTCCACCCATCTTTTCCATCAGTATGCCAACATTCCTTTCGAGGGCCTCAATTCGCTGGCTATTAGTTCCCATCGTAATATCACCAGATAAACAGACTAGGCTTCACAAGGCAGCAATCGAAAACAATCCCTCTGATACCAACTGTCACGGGGCGTCCTTTGATGGCACAAAGGAGGCCGCGTGAACGACCGTGCTAACCGATAGCACGGTTGAATGTGATCGAATTTTATTAACAATCGATGAACACCATGCAACAACAGTAATTTAAAAGAGAGCGTGAGCGCAAATTGAGATTACTTCATTGCAAGAAAATTAGATTACATGGAAAGCTATTACAGTTCGAAAGAAAGTAAGAGCTTGAAAGCAAGTGCTAAACAACGTGCACTGGTAGGCAACTCGGGTGTGAGGCAGATAGTCTTATCCCCACATATAACCACTTAATGAAAATGCCAGAGTGGTAGCAGTGCACGTTGGGTCTTACAAGTTACAAGAAAACGATTACAATTGAAATGAAATACAACTACAAAGGAAATCCTAGATCTAGTTACATGGAAACAACAATATTTACATAAGGAAAACCTAAACAGAATAATAAAACTAGATGCCGTGCTGCGCTCGGGCGCGAGCACGGTGTTGATGAAGCGCAGTCGGTTATCACCTGTTGGGCCGTGCTGCGCTCGGGCGCGTGCACGGTGTTGATGAAGTGTGGGAGTCGGTCACGAGTGCTGTTGGAAGGCACCCTGTGACATCGGGCTATGCATGAGTTTTAGCACAGAGAATAAATCTATATCGTCGTTAAAGAATTGTTTGACCATGTGTCTAAAGCTATAAATCAAATAGAAAATTAAGATTCAGCCTTAAGATTGAAACATATTACTGATACGTGAAAACAATAACAAGCCAACATGTATCTCCATTATTTTTCAATCCAATTTCGTCTAACAGGATTTAATTTAAGGGTCAAACGGGTGAATTTTTTCTTGAAATTTAGTAGAGATAAATTCTATGATGAGTAAAGATCGTCTTTACACAATTTCATCACAAGTTTCAATTTGGAAGTTGGTGAAATGATCTTCTAAAATTTTAATGGTCGATAATAAACATGTGTCAAATTTTTATCACATGCACTTTTAGTTTAAATTTCATGATTAAATTATGTGAAATGATATCATCTCCATCAAATTTCATCTGTTTAGACCTCTAACAATATCCCAACAGATATAATATAATTAGGAATAATATAAAAGAGCCAAATCCCTTCTCTATTGCACCAGAACGTGATTGAACGACAGGCGTAACTTTGAATAGATCTGGTGTTTAGCTTGGAAGAGGGAAAAAAAGTATTAATTGGAGTTTGCACGATCTAAAAGGTGGTAGATGGAGTAGAATCAATTGTTTTACCAACTTAAATGTAGCCGTTAATCAATTTTCTGCAATGATGTGGTAGAGGAATTAGAAGAAGGGTAGATTTGGAAGTTTAGAACATTTGAAGTAATAATGATAGGAAACGAGCTTGCAGCATGGAAATGAATTATCATGTCCGTCCGTCAGCATGGCCGCCAATTTCGGAAGTTAACTTTTTTTTTTTTTTTTAGTTTGGTCGTTAATGGTAAAGCGGTGGGAGCCTTACCACGAAGGAATTTTTTAACTGCCGATTAATTGATTCCAAAAGTTGATTTAACTGTTGCAGCAATTATAACTACATCGTGAAAAAAGTGGAATCCCTCCCTCCATCAATCATTGATTCAATGGTACGGTACACCTTCGTAGTATTTTTCACTACATATAAAGTCATTTTCGTTCGCTATAAATGTTTTCTTTGTGCTTAAGATTATTACAATTCTTGTTAGATGTCAATTAGGGTTTAAATTCTTAATTCTCAACTGTTGGATTATATATGGATATATGTTAAAAAAAACTAAAATGATAAGATGCCAAATCAAGTGTGACTTTATATAATAGTATAATCAGTATTGCTACGTTCTAAAAATTTATATTTTTGATTGTAATTTCAATCTTAGGATAATATTAGTCTTGATTATGTCTCTTCACATCCAAATTATACTTGTTTGGATAAGAAAAAACTTAGGCAAAAGAAACTCCTTGCATCTAATTGATATATTGTATATGTAGTCAATGGTTAGTTGGTTATGGATGAAACTCACGAATTGTCGTGATATTTGTATGACATTGGTTATTTCTTAGAAATGAATAAAATTATGCAAAACAAACATATTTAAGAATTGGGGGACGGAGGTGTCAAGACTTATTGGACCTCCCGGAAAATTAAACTTTGCACCATTTTTAGAAAAAATTATCCCACAAATTTAAGTTGTTAGGAGAATGAATATATCACAATGAATATTATACTTAACAAAGATTTTTCAAAAAAAATAATGTAGGCTCAATTTGAGGCAGTGATAGCACCTGATAATTAATTATTGAGTGAAACGTAGTTCATTTAGTTTTTTTCTAAAAGAACTTTAGCAAAACTTTATTGATGTGCAGTATCTCTATAATATATTTATATTGTGGTTTAGATGGATAGGACTCCTTTCTTTGAGGAAGAGATCACTAGTTAAAATCTTAGGAGCCCCGTTTCGTCTTTCCTTTTAATTAAGGTCGAAATCTATATTTATCCACACGTATAAAGAATTATAAAAAAAAATGGAGGAGAAGAAGAAAATCTCATCCACAATTTCGTCGAGCCTTTTGGGTGGGTTTTAGACTTCTAGATAATGGGCCCACCAATACCCATATGGGGAGGCACTTAGGGTGGGCCGGTGCGGAGGGTGGAAACGCAATCCTCCAATATTAATTACTTTGGAAAGTTAATTAATTAGCACACTACGAAGCGTGCAGTGCAGCATTATATTTTGTGGTGCATGTGGTGCAACTTTAACAGATTTAATTTGGTCCCGTACACCACTGGTTTAATTCCACAATCATTCCAAGGCTGGCCTCTTAAAATGCAACATTTTTCAACTATTAATTTCTAGAGTCAACTTATGGGCACCATATATATATATATATATATTTTAAGTCACCAGTGACATCATGCATCTAAAATGTGATCATCTATAATGGTGGGTTCGTATGAATTAAGGTAAAATGATAATTAAAATATATCTCTGGGGAGGTTTATCACTTTTCCTGTGTTCCATAGAAATGCCCTTGAAGAAAATAATGAAAGACCGTGGAGGCATCCGACGGGAGACGAAAGATTAATTGTGAGTCGAGGTCGATCTTTCCTTTCTTTTTATTTTTCTGTTTATTTCTTACATTTGGAGAGAGAATGAAATTGTAAATCTATACTTATACTATATATATATATATCACCATTACAAGACTATACTTCAATTCATACTAATGTGAAGATATAATAACTTATTAACTTTACTCGATCGTTTGCATGCCTTCGTATAAAATTCCACCGTACGTACGTATCATTGTAGATGTTTTTACAAGGACATTTTTTGTGGCACGATGTACGTACAATTTAAGGACAAAGAAAGTAATTTATTTGATCAATTTTTAATATATATATCAGTTGACCTATGTTATACGTACATTTAATGTAATTACTTTTGGCCTTTGGAGTGTAATAATTAAGAGAACCATACTTTCGACTTAATCATATTATGTAGGGGTGTAAATGGATTAAATACAGACTAAATACCATGCTATTCATAATTCGTATCTCTTTTTAAATTACTATCTAAATCTTTATATGTATCCCTTCGGATATTATAACAAACTAACATTGCATATGTTCCTACGAGACATTATACAAGTTATAACTCGAGAAGGATGACAAAATAATGCAAAAAAAGTATTAAAATAATTACTAACATTTTATATCAAACTTTTAACTGGAATAATGAATTTATTTTTTATAACCAATAAGATTTACATTAAAATTATAATATAACCACACATATCAAAATGACAAATCAAAGGTGAAAATTATTACAATTATAAATTTGATATGATCTCGAACATTTCATCCTAGCAAATCACATATGTGGTAAATAATCTTTCTCTCTTTTTTTTGTCCTTTTTATAGGCTTTTTTTCTTTTTTGGTTTAGTTAAAAAAAATTGATAAATTGGACCAGCTTGTACACACTAGATTAAATCTTGTCCCATTTTTTCTAAAATGAGAAGATATATATATATATATATATATGTATATATATATAATATACTAAATTATATGAGATACATATTTCAACTAAATCGAATATCTGTAGATATGAATAATCCACATCGAACACAGATTATTCAGCTCAAATATTATCATTATTCATATCCCTATTCATTTTTTTTAGATATTTATAAATACTATCTAAATCCTCTTTTCCGTACATATTCGAATTCAGAATAGATTCGAAATTTTGAATCTCCATTTATGCCCCTAATCAAATGATAGTTAAAATTAAAACCGGTATTGAGTTAGAGATAATTAGGCGTGATTGTCTCTAATTTGAAGTCTCGCCCCATCCTTTGACCAAACAAATGGGATACAATTAACAATAAAGCAGAAATTATTTTATTTATTCTTTTGGTCTACAAAGCTGAAAATTAACAACATGTATATAGGATTCCATTCATTCATTTGAAAGGGTTTAATTAGCTTTGGGAGGGAACCCTGGGCCGGATTTAGTGGCCTTTTTGCGGGTGTTTTTGTACCCCTCAGCTCAGCCCATTCTTAGACTACTAATTCCAAAATACGTGCTTTATTATTATTGACTTGCGTTTATAAAACCATATGTGCAATTCTAGACGCAATTGCGCGCATTCAAAGCAAAATTGAGAAAATTCGCATGTTCGGAAAGTAAAGTGGGCATAAATATTACACATGACCTTGCGAGATTTCAGCTGTCGTATGAATGTATGGTGTGTAGGTATTTTTACATTTATTAGTTCTATTATAACATAAGAGAGTGGAACAAGAACACAATATCAATATCAATATCAATATCAATATAAATATAAATTAAGAGAGAACTAGAAAATTCTTGGATTTTCTTAACTTTTGTTTAAATGAACGACACTCCTATTAATAGGATTGTAGGATTATATGCAAAGTGAAGCCTATTGTTAATGTCACACAGTCATCCACTCAAGTACATATACTAGTGTTTTAGTAAAGCCTTATTGTATTAACTAAGTATTATCGTACTATAAACAAACTAATTGATGTTTTAATCAAAAAGCGATAAACATTCACATCAATAATTTATTTATAACATATTGATTGATTTTTTATTTATTTTTACAATACATATACTTCCAAATCAATTTCACTAAAATTTCGTTAAAGAATAAAAAATTGAGAATTGTATTTCATTTTTTTTCCCCAAAACATACAAGGATTCATATGAATGCAATAAAGGGAAGGATGTAATCGGCAAATCTTACAGTTGGGCCGATGTAAGGGATTGGAGCCCAGAAGTTTCAACATGTCGCCATAAATGAACTACTTGACGCTTTAAAAAACATCTGTGGCCCCATTGGTTGGACTCTAAAAAAAAAAACTCTTCAAGGACTGGCCCCCTAGTCCTTGGCTGGGTTGTGGAATTTCGCTTTATCGCATAACATGAAATTTACATTCTAATCTTTTCATTGTTAATCTTTTTCTTTGTTGGATTGAGTTGAAACTATATGTTTTAATTATTTCAATAGGGAGATTATGACATTACAGAATTGTAGTTTCTTTTTTTAACTATTAAAGCCGTATGAATATATTGAAAAAATATAAACAAGTGTCTATTTTCAAAATGTAAACATTGAAAAAAGATATCTTTAATTTAAAGAATCATCTTAAAATCTACTTCTTATATAAATACATACAATAAACTAATGCAATATTTATTCTCTCTAGCAAAACAACCATGCTACTTAAGGACGATATATGTTTTTTGTATTATTGAAACAAAATTATTTTATCGAGGTAAATTTTCTTAAAACATGACAAATACATATATAATAAGTGACGATATAAAGGTTGTTCTTATATATAATTGGCCAAGTTGGTACCAATAAATTTTGATGACTAAATAGATATTATATAAGTTTCTAGAGTATGTATACATAAATTATAAAAGATTGGACTATTGTCACTCCTCAAACCTCTCTTTAACATTATCAATATAATAAAACTAACTATGTATACATTGATTCAATATAATAAAATTCAATATTTATATATTACTCGGTGCATTAAGGCCGAGTTATTAAAATTTGTAGCACTGTTGCTATTCTCGAGTAACGGAAATAATCACTTTTGACAATAGTGCAATAATACCCAAGAAAAAAAAAGGCTGGAAAGGAACAAAAGCCACTGTAAAACATTTCAATCGAGACTATTGCTGGTCGGCTACTTTGTCTTCTCTCTCTCTCTCTGCGCTGCACTTCACACTGATTGAGGCAGTTAGTTTTGAGAGTAGAGTAATGAGGCGGTAATGGAGAAGGCAGAGGAAGAGCTAGAGAGAAGAAGTAAGTTCCTAAACAGTCTGATACAGAAGAAGAAGAAGAAATCTACAGAACAAGAAGAAGAACATCACGATCGCCTCAATGTTCGTGTTAGAGCCTCAGACATGCCCTTGGCTTTGCAAAATCGCGCTTTTAAATGCGCCAGGGACAATATCGACTCCATTATGCCTTCAAAGCTCGATAGCAAACGCCTCGCCCTTGCCCTCAAGAAGGTATTTCTTTTCTTTTCTTTTCTTTTTAACTCCACTCCAGTCCATACAGCAAAAAATTATATACCTTTTAACCTGATTAATAAACTCTAAACGATTGTATAATACCAATTTTGTCGTCAGCGATTTTTTTATTTTTTTTCATACTTTAGAAATTAAAGAATAAGTGATAGATAAAGTAATCCATTTAATGTCTTTTCAAATATTAATAAGAAACAAACAAAATTTTTAGCTTCAGAATTTGTATTTAGGCTTTTAGATTGAGAAATTATTAGATTAAAACAACAAAACAAAGGCCACCTAACTAACTTTACCTTCCTCTCTTTGTTGATCTCCATTGACGATTTAGTTACTGATTGACAAGTTTATTTCTATATTTTTAGATGGAATGTTTGTTTTTTGTGATTTTGTTTCTTCAAATAACATATATTAAATTTCTACTAAGTGGTCCCCTTTTCAATTTGTGTCAGTCTGAGCTCTGAAAGTTAAATCCAGCTTTATATGAATTTGTTTGGTTATTATAATTAGGGTTACTTCAGGTGTGCCTTTATTAAGAGACAATGAATTCAAAAAGACAAGCAGGGATAATTAATGCATATCTTCCTTCTCTGTATTTATTGTGTTGTTAACACTAGCTAGAGAGGGGACATCTTTTCGTACTCCTCCGGTCTCATATTGATTGTTCCTACCAAATATTTCACCACAAATAACAAAACAAGTTGTATTCTTGATCGTTGTGTTTTCTTAAAAAATACTAAGGTAAAAGTAGGACTATTAATTTAAGAAGTAGAGAGTATTATTTTTAGTCTTAGATGAATAACATTAAGACTCCGTTTGATAACAAGATACAGAAAATGATAAGAAAAACAATTGATTTGTATGAAAAGTTGGAAAATAAGTTGAGTGATGTGGTGATATGCTCTCCATTTTTTGCGAGTATCTTTTCTTCTTTATTTCTTGCAGAAAATTTTTCTTCCTACCCACCTAAAGAAATTTTTTCCATGGAAAAAGCCAAAAAAGGAAGAGAAAATATCACGACATCACTCAATTTAATTTCTACCTTCTCACACAAATCAATTATTTTTCTAATCATTGTTCATCTTGTTCTCAAATGGAGCCTCAGATTTTTATTCTCAACTTTCATTGAGGTTTTGCAGTTTTTGTTAATTGAAGCTTCCTCTGCTTCCTTCTTGTAACTTTGACGTCTCTTTTGAGATGTAACTTTGAGTAGAGGTTGATTAATTGTAAACAGGTAGTCCAACTGACATTTAGTTCAACATTCAGCTGAAGTTTTTCGGCTTTCTGGTAGTTCTAAATTGGTGCCTTCACATGGAAAGTCACGTGTTAATGTCAATGGTTTGATAATATGCCAATTCCTTTTGCTAAAGCTCAAACTTTATGTGTGTATTACCGATTTATGATTCCATGAAAGCACAAAAGCTCAAACCAAACAACCAAAAAGTTTAAAAGGAAGGCCTGTGTGAAATTGCAAGTAGACAACCTATATATTGATATCTATTACCTTATTTCATCCTTCCTGATTTGTTATATAATTTATATTTGGATTGAATAAAGGTAGCAAATCTTGTTCTCTCGTGCATTATCTGTAATCTATAATACATGAACGAACCTGTTCGATTAATATGACAGATGGAAGGGTAGCTTAGTCAAGATTTAGTTAGGACTTCGTCTTCCCCTTTCATTGTCAGATTTACATTTTGGTCTGTGATATAATCTACAAATTTGGGTTGTGATTCACTTGATGAAACAGTATCACCTTTAGCTAATACTACTTATTTTGTCTTGCTCCTTTTTTGACTATGTACTTTCTGCTAATCATTGTCTCTGATAATGGTTTATTTTGTTCTAAAACCTTTATTGAACAACTTTTGTCCAGATATATATTTAATTATTATGAGGGTGAATCTTTACCTGTTACCTGTGTTATAGGGATCTAATTTATAAGTGATTTAAATGGTGAAGCTATACTTAGTGCTGGCAGTAACAAATATACTAACCTTGTCCGATCTGGGTTTCTTTATATTGACAGGAATTTGATGCATCATATGGTCCAGCTTGGCACTGCGTCGTGGGGACCAGCTTTGGCTCTTATGTCACACATTCCGTAGGAGGTTTTTTGTACTTTTCAATTGACAAGGTTTATGTCCTCCTTTTCAAAACTACTGTTGAGCCTTTGGATCATTGACTCGCAAACAAGGTTAAAATCTACACGGTTTGTATGATTTCCAAACTCATGATGTTGGGATGTTGATTGTATATGCTGAATTATGGCTTGCCAAATTGGGGGAGGGAGAGTAGAAGGAACTGAAAATTGTATTCTAGGTTTATTTGTTTTTAGACATTATGAAGGAAACCAGAGTTTGAGAACACAGTTTAGTTCTTTGTTGTATTTGATGAGCCTTCATGTGATGACTTTGCAAGTGTTCAATTTAACTTCAATTTTGTAGGCACTCAATTCTTGTTTGACCAATGTATCATTTTCTTTCTTTTATCTCCTTTACTATTACTCCAAATTTATCATTTCATTCTGTATAGTTCAATAGACAACAAGTTCCCACTTAATTCCTTGACCAATCAAATTCTTTTCAGTTGTCCAGGTGGGTTAATCTGAGCCGTTAATAAATGAGGCATGAGGCCCTCACAATATCCGTGTAGAAGGAAAAAACCAAAAGTCTCGACAAAAGATTTTCATGCTTAGCATACACGGTTGATACTAGCCCAAAACTCAAGTATGAAACCCCACCCCTAACCCCCTAACGAATTGTGTTTGGGTTTATTAGTCAAACCCATTAAGACCCGTTAGATTTACTAGGATCCGTTAATAACTTGTTTAAAGCATATTTATCTTGTTTTTGGGTTAATTGTCACAGGTTATTGGGTTTACCCTTACTGACCCGTTAGCTTAACGGGTCGGGTCGGGTTACCCGATAAGATAACAAATTGTGTTTGTATATGATTTTTTCGTCCGTTTTGTTAATGGGTTGAGTATGTGTTTATTAGTTTTTCACTCGAACTCGATAAGACCCAACACATGTTGCCCGATAAGGTAACAAATTGTGTTCATGTATGATTTTTTCATCCGTTATGTTAATGGGTCAAGTATGTGTTTAGTAGTTTTTCACTTGAACTTGGTAAGACTCAACACCTGTTGCTTGGTCTAGGCTAAAAATATCACCATTAGTTTTTCTTCTCCGAGATATCTTCCATCCCTCCCCCTCTCTCTCTTCCAAAATCTATTCCATATATTCTTCTTTTCTTGAATCAATATTTTCATTAAATTATGGATATGGAGATTCCACATAATTCAGAAAAAAGGGAACACAAAGTCACCGAAAATTCTGAACAATCCGGGCCGCCTCATGAAGCCATCTTTCTTGTTTTGGCTTACCTTCCACTTTTCGAACTTCTTGCCATGTGTAAAGTTTGCAGGTCACTGAGATATGCTTTAAATAATGATATACTGCCATGGATGAATATCATAGTGAAAAAGCCTTTGAGTTCGCGGCTTTCTAATGATAGTCTGATGAAAATTACTTCCAAGGCGAATGGGCAGCTGAGAACTTTGGCTCTTATAAGTTGCACAAACATTACAGATGATGGTCTTCAAGCTGTTGTAGCAAACAATCCTCGGATCAACAAGGTACAAAATGACTAATTTCTTTCTGGTCTATCTTTGGGTCGGTAGAGATGGCAATAGATAAGATATGATTGGTGTGTGTAATTATCCATATTTTATATTACAAAATGACTAATTTCTTTCTGGTCTTTCTTTGGGTCAGTAGAGATGGCAATAGATAAGATATGATTTGCGTCTGTATAATTATCCATATTTTATATTAGTATCGATATGAGTACCATCGCAACCAACCGAGTTAACGGCCCAAACGATGTATTAAAAAATGTATTGGTTACGGTGTGGAATCCACTTTAAACAAAATAATGCACTTTTTGACTCATCATTTATGCTCATAACTTAGTTAATTAAGTTAGTGCATGTATAACATCCAGAAAATGTAACCTTAATTCCCCTCTTTCCTTTACAGCTGCATGTACCAGCATGCACAGGCTTAACCCCTGAGGGAGTCATCAGAGCAGTGAGGAAGCTAACTGAAAACAGCTACAACTTCACCAGCCTTGAGATAAACGGCATCCACAACATAAGCAAAGACCACCTCGAAACACTAATCTCTCTAACTCGATTGAATCAATCACATCAGAATCAAGACCACAATAATTTCTATACTTTCAAAGACAAAGAAACCGCGTGTTCAATTGATGTGGATATGTGCCCTCAATGCAACGAAGTAAGGAAGGTTTTTGACTGCCCTGGGGAGACGTGCGAGAGGAAGAGGGAGCGGAGGCTGAATGCATGCAGGGGATGTGGGCTTTGCGTACCGAGGTGTAAAGAATGTGGGATATGTGTAGAATTCAAAGAGCAGGGTGAGGCAGCTTGTGCTGATATATTGTGTATTGAGTGTTGGCTTCAGCTTCAAAAGTGTAGCTTCTGTAACAAGCCTTACTGTAAGCAGCATGCTGATCAGCAGTATAGTATTTCAGGCTCTTCTGGGTTTCTTTGTGGTTTTTGTCATATGAAGTTCACCTGAAACTAGCTATAGTTTGGGTGGGTCTGTTGTCGATTCTTGTCAAAGAAATTTACAACTGTGAAAGTGTATGGTTCAACTTTTTAACATAGCGTGTGGCTTCCCTCTGGTAACTTTATCCAAATATCTGGAACATGTACGTAAATCATGGGTATTTCAAGTACATAAAAGGGTTCCAACTCAGAAAAACCAAACCACCATAATCCATTGAAACAAGAAACAGACAGTGAAACTTTGTTTATAAACATTTCACAATGAATATAGTAAAGCAATGTACATACGCAAGATTCTCATAAATAAAGCCACTATCCAAATTCGTCTTCTCAAGGAACAGAAATGAACAAGTGAAGTCAGAAAAACAAAATAATATAGCAAAATACGCCGCAAATCCAACTCAAAGATTTCTTCTACCCAAACCAAGTTTACTCGCAACAAGATTGTTACGCTACTAATCTCAATACCCCCAAAATAATTGTTTTGGCTTTTTTGTACAAATCAATGGAGCCACTAAAACTCACAACTACGAGCCAACTATATGTTCAAAGAACCTCGTCACCCTTAACCTCCCCCCTCTGGCGGAGGAACAAAACTGGGTTTTGCTAGAAATTACCCGACAGAAACGAAACCAAAAATGTTTTGAAAAGAAGGATATTAACGCAGCTATAAACTTTCACAAAATAGAATTAAAAATGCTTTTATATGAGAAGTACAGTCCAGAGTAAAACACCAATAAAGATAGAGTTCGCTAAAGCATCAAAATTGTGGAATTTTTGGGAATGGCAGCCTGATGTAGTTGAATTTGCAGATGGAGCAATTGTTCCGTTTGTGAATGTGCCATTTCTCCCGCTGCTGCTCATAAATTCAAGCCAAAAATAAAGTTAAATAATAAGAATGGATTTGAGGAGAATAAGATATGCTAGGCAAAAAATAAAAGTGTACTCCCTCCGGACCAAATTAACATTCCACCGTTCCTTTTTAGTGTTAATTTCCCAAATTACAAGTTCAGTTTCCTTCTGGGACAAAATCAATGTACCATCACACGCTACCAAACAAGTTACGTTCTTAACCATAGATCATGTTGTATTTAGTGCACACTTGAAAAGGTATGAAAATCAATATTATGGTTGCATTTAGTGCGAAAAGGTATGAAAATAAATATTGGAAGGGGTAGAGGGAGTATAAGTAGATCAGATAACTAGCTGATTGAACCGAATGAATGATGCATACCTTCCTGGAAATATACAAGAGCCATGACCTGCACCAAAAGGGGGGGAAATCAGAAATTTCAACAATGTCAACGTAACGAAGGCACCAAAAATTTAGAATTTAACAGAAACAAAGTGTGATGTGATTTTCACAAAGCACCCTATAATGAATCCATACTTGGATCCGTGGTAGTGATGGTAGCAACTCCATTGAAATTACAACTCCCATCGGCAAAAGCCATTTTGTGATAATATGTATCGAATGCATAAGTTGCATGTGCAGCCACAGTGTCCGGTTCATAACATGGTTTCCCTTGCAACAACGAAGAGCAATCCACTTTGCCGGGCCCACAAGCCCAATCCAACGCCGCTTGCAGCATCTTTCGATCAGCCCCATCCTTTGCAACACAGTAGGTTTGGTTACTCGTGTCATTTGCCAACACGGTCCCAGAACCCGTCAAGTGTAAGATATAAACAGGCAACCCATTGGCATCAAAAAGCCCCCAATTCTTCTCTGAAACTGACCCGGGCCTCAAATCTTCGTTGTAAAGCTCGTAAATGTAGGTACTAACAGCAATCCCAGGGTGTTTGGGAGTCCCGGTGTTGTTAAGGACGTGCCTTATTAAATTACTATTGTAGGTGTTGGCATTGTCAGGAGTGGCATTTGGTTCTGAAGAGTCGCCCTTGGAAGGCCAACCAGATTCAGTCACTATGATGGGGACATTAGTGATGTTTAAGTAAGACATTGCGAAATAAGCAGCATCAACGATTGCATCAAACACGTTTATGTAGTGTAACATTGTGTTAGAATCAACGGCTTCCTTATTCGGAGGGAGAGGACGAAAGAGAGCATAGTCCAACGGGATCACACCGTTGGATTGCATGAAGTCGTAGTATGGGTACACGTTGAGCATCAGGTTTGAGCCAGTGGACTGAAGAAACTTGAGCAAGGGAACCATGACCGGGTCCCATGAGCGGTTAAAGAAAGCTTGGGAGGGTGGGAATGAGTCGAGGATGATGGAAGAAGAGTGTGGAGTGGAAACTTTGATTTGAGAGTCAAGATTCGAAGCAACAAGGGCGGAGTGGATGAATTTAAGGGCAGAGACTAGGATAGGGGCTGCATTTGGGAGGGTGGTTAGGACTTCAGACCCTACAGCTATGTTTGTGATGTTTGTGGCAGGTACATGAGCAACAACATTACGAGTGACCCAGTTGGCTGCAGTGGAATTGGACTGACCGATACCTAATAGTTGGTCATTGGGAACCGAAACAGTTACGTGGATCCCAGTATTGGCTAGTGCCAGAAGCATTGCTCTGTCGGCATCATAAAGCCGAACGTGTCGGATTTGCTGAGCCTTGAGAAGAGCCACTACTTGAGTTGGGCTTGGCATGTCAGAGAGGTCTGTGCCTATGTTCACACCAATGAAAGCATCTGCAGAAGTATAGGTTTAGATTTAGGCAAGAGTGCAAGATAATTTATATTCAATGCAGTCAACAAATATGAACACATCACGCTTGAAACACATAGCTATTAGCCTCCTTGTGATGACTTATATAGGCTATTGAAGTCTTTTCTGGTTCTTTTCAAAACTGTTCACATATCGACGGAGTAAAAGTTTGCATTCTTTTCAAGTAATTCTCCAAGTAATGAGAGGTCTTTTCACATTCATATGTTAAAAATGTCTTCATCAATGTTTGTGGAATACACTAAGGCCCCGTTTAGCAACGTGGAAAAAGGTAGGAAAAACAATTGATTTGTGTGAGAAGTTGGAAATTAAGTTGAGGCATGTGATGTAAAGAAAAATTTTCCAACTTATTTTCCACAAAAAAAGAGCATGAGATGGAGGAACATCTCACCACATGCGTAAACTTATTTTCCAACTTCTCACACCAAAGATAATTTTCCATGTTACTATCAAACGGAGCCTAATTAGTTGAATTTCTCTATGTTTGTGTGTGAACTTAAATACCACAACAAAAGGGTCAATGCTTATCAGGCAGCATTACTAGTCTTTAATTGTTTTTGATATGCATAAAGTAAAATTAGAAAGAATTTAGTACCCAAGTGATGTAAATTTTTGTAGATCTTTGATTAAGGTAATAGAGACATTATGCCTGAACCAGAAGCCTGTCAGGATGATGAAGAACAATCATCTTTATCGCATTCCTTTTAAGGAATGCTAACAATTTGGCAATTCCGCAGCTTAGAGTTTCCCGAGAACTCAACAAGAGCTGGATCACCATATGGCGATGCATCGGTCTTAACAACATAATGATGCTATTAACATCTTGTCTCCTTCTAAACCTCCCTTTAGTAGTAATCCAAATAAAGTTTTTCATATTTGAATACCCCTTTTTCTGTAAACTCGAAAGTACAATGCGCCAATACTACTAACTGTTGAGATTATTTACTCTCATCTTCTCGTCTAATATTTTATAGAATTTTACACAAACAAATGTCATAGTATCCAATGGAGATTTTCTCAATGCCAATGCCATTTATGTTTACACTTGCAAACACACTAATAGCTAGATCTAAGCATACACAAGGGGTAATAAATTCATGGAAAAAATGTCAGATTGATGTGCTTATACAACAAATACATATGGTATTCGTGTTTGTCTTTCAAACTAGCATAGTGACAAGAATACCCTCCTAAAAAGGAAGAGTTTTATGACCCATTATGATATTTTTCTCATCTTTTTCCATCTGTTCACATGTATATAAGAAACTGGTTGAAGAATTTCACCCAAGAGAAAATAGTTTATTAAGCTTTTGTCCTTTCCAAGAATTTTAAATCAGTAAATTCACATACAGAATTCATGTCAATAGTTCGAATCCCGAAATGCTAAAAACTCAAACTTCATGTATGAATTTATGATTTGCAGATTTCAGTAAAGCACAAAAACTCAAACCAAACATATGTACAATGTAAAGACCGAGTGAACAAATAGGGCAAAAATATATATCAATTAACTAGAGACGCATAAATAAGAATAAAGAAAATACTAACCAGGATCAGCAGAAATAGCAGAGGTTACTAAAAGAGGGAGAAGAAGACGAATAAGAAGCAATAGACCCATTGCTTCTTTTACACCAAAAACCTTTCAACCTTCAAAAAACCTACTTACAAAAAAAAAAAGAAAAAACAGCTGCAAGGAAATTCTAGAGAGAGAGAGTGTGTGCTTTTAAGGAAGGAAGGAAGGAGAGAGTGTGTGTGGAAAGTTGTGGGACATGGATGGAATTTTTAGATTTATTGTCTGTTTTGGACAAGTAGAAATGGGGATTGTCAGAGTTTGGACGGCTGAGATTGAACATAGGGGTGTTCTCATTAGTTTTGAAGTAGATGCGGCCCAACTCGAAAGCACATTTGGTTTAAGGCCTTTGGGTGATGAGTTCAGGCTTTCTTAAGGCACTGTTTGGCTACTCTTCTCTACCCTTTCTTTTTTTTTCTTTTGACATTTTTTCTTATCTATTTGTATTTGTATTTGTATTGGATTTTTGGAGTGGGTGCGATCTACGAGGAGTACTGCCACGCTGACGCGGCAGTACAGCTGGATTCCATCAACGGTCTTTTTCTTTAGGAGTTGGGACCGGACACTTCTAACAACACTTTTCATTTTTATTTCAGTCCACTCTTAAATTAATAATCACATTTTATTTTTTAAAAGTTTGTAAGAGACTTTAAGATGGTGTTTGGTTGAATGTTTTGAGTTAGAGTTTTTATATTGAAAAGTGAATTTGGTTTTGTTTGATTTTTTTTCAATCAATGAAAAAAATGCATAAAAAAATTCAAAAAATAGTCACAATGGATCTTATTTTATAGATCTCGATGAGTAGGTTTCAAATATATATTTTTTGTTATTTTTTTATTTTTGGATTTAAAATTATGGTGTTTTAAAAAAAAAATTAGAGAGAGAAAGTATAGTGAAATAAATTTTGAAAAGTGTGAAAGTATAGTTGATTTTAAATTGTGTTTTGAGAAAAAAAATTTAAAATCTTGTTCAGAAATAACAACCAAACACAACCTAAATGTTTTAAATTAACAATATCACTTTTTTAAAAATAAATAAAATATGTTTAGAGGTATATTATTATCTATTAACTAAAATAAATATTTTTTAAAAAAAAAAAGAGAAATATTGAGTTCGAGTTTAAGAGTTTTTATTTTTATTATTATTATTATTATAAGACGTTTTTTTATAATAAATAAATATATTGCATTTAAGAGATAAAAGATATGTAATTACACTTGTAATGTATTTAATTCAAATTATTGTTACACCTTACAATATTATTTTAACTTTATTCCATTCTTTGTTAAGTTAACAAGGAATAAATATTACATCTTAAATTTATAATATTTTTGTTACAAAAAGAAAGCTAATGTAAATATGACCCAAGATTGTCCGCAACCCTACATAGGGTGGCTTTTTTAAATCGTAAACCGAAAACCGATCAAACCGACCAAATTCGATTGGTAACCGAACCGTAGGAACTTTGGTTGGTAACCACCGTATTCGGTACCGGTAACGATTTACAATTTTTAAATATTCGGTAAAACCGACCGACCGACCAAATTAAAAAAAAATGATAAAATTTGTCAAATAATGCATATATATATATTAAGTTTTGTTGTTGTATAGCTATATATATTAAGTTTTGTTGTTGTATAGTTGCTGCTGCTTTGTTGTTGTAAAGTTATATATATATATATTAAGTTTTGTTGTTATATGGTTGCTACTGTTGCTGTTGGTACATATATATATATATATATATGTGATAAAAGTGTAAAACTATAACTATATCATTGACCGACAGCCCCTTCATCTCATTCACTGCTTCAATTCACACACCACCGACTTTCATTCTTCCGGCACCGCCCACTTCTTCATCTCTACTCCATTGACGGTACTGTTGCTGCTGTATAGTTGCTGCTGCTTTGTTGTTATAAAGTTATATATATATATATTAAGTTTTGTTGTTATATGGTTGCTGCTGCTGTTGGTACATATATATATAATAAAAGTGTGAAACTAGTTCCTTCGCCTCCTTCCGATCCTCTACTAGTTCTTCCATCGCTCCACAAAATGAGCCTTTCTTCTTCAATCCTTTATCGCTTGGTACCCACAGCAGCATCTTGCCAGCTCCTCCTTCTTCAATTTTCCAGATCTAAAACAAGCCTCCTTTTTTTTCTTCAATTCAAGAGATGTCGGTTTTAATGGGTTACCGACCGACCATTTCGATAAAACTGAAAGTCGGTAAACCGACTATTACGGTTCCGTAACGGTTCTCTTCATGCATAAACCGACCATGTCGGTTCGGTTACCGAACCGTGGCCAGCCCTAGTCCTACCACTCTCTCTAGCTAGCCTTTTACAATTCTGGGGCTGGACAACGCTACATTTACATCCACAATGTGCAAATGGCCTACAAATTAAGAGTGACACTAAAATCGATTTATTTGTTTATATATGTATATATGTTAAGAAAAACAACTTTCCAAATAAAATGCAAGTTTTCAAAAAGGCAAACGACATGAAAGCGCGTGATGGAAAATGGTATCTTCTTCGATTATTTATCTTTTTATATTCAATCTTCTCATGTTATAACATCAATATGAGGAGAACTATGGAATTCATTTTAAAAAATCAACTACAACACACTACTCGCAAAACATTTACAACACACAAGTAGCAAATTCATAAACTTTGTCTACAACACCGAACAAATCACTTAAGCAAGAGTACTATAAATTTTATAAAAGGTCAATTTCTATTTCTTTTCATTCTTATTAATATCAAAATAATAAGAGATAATTAGGTATTTAATTATGGGTGGTGATATTGTCTACATTTTTAATTGTCTATAACTTCGTCTAATAAAACAACAACAGTTTCTTTATTACCACCATAATTAGTATAGGAAAATTTTGGTTAATAACTGACCAAAATCGGTATCGGTAATAGTATGTGTTTTTGGAATAGTCGGTTTTAACCAACTGACCATATAAGGTTATATGTTCATTTTAACCATATATATATATATTATCTCAAGTGATAAACCCACAAAACTCATTCTATATTTTATATATCTCACTCTATAAACCATTGTGTCTAAAAATCTCCTCCTTATTTTCTCTCTCACTCTACATCCCCATTCGTTTGTCGTAGTATCAAAATATCTCTTAAAATAAACCCCCTATATTTTCTCTAATTACATTTTAAAGAAATCTAATTTAAAACTTTGGTGCTCTTATTACACTTTTTATTACACTAATTTCAACACCAACCATTTAGTTCTTCGGGTTATGGTCATCTTCACATTAAAACCCTATGTTTTCAAAGGTTTGTTCCAGTTTCGTGATCTGAAAGTAATATAAAAAATCATTAAAGAACGATAAAATGGTACATCAATATGTACCATCTGATGATGTCAAATCTAAAATACTATGTTTTTTTTTCGTTGAGCTTAGAGGGTTTTGTTAGAATAAAATATTGAACTTTGATTTTGAATGGTTTTATTTTTATGAAAAATCTTAACTAATTTCAACTTTTGAATTCAATATATGAGTTTTTTTTTATGGAGTTAAAGGATGAACTTAATTTGATTAGTGAAAATACACTTTGTGGATTTAACTCTTGTTATAAATAAATAGAGATGTTAACTGTATAATCCTTGTCATTTGTTTTTGCTCTCTAGTTTTTTGAAATCTTATTTTTTTTGATGCTCTTTTATTTTGCTTCTGCCTTGTTTATAGTGATGGTTGGTTTTACCGATTAATTAACCCAACCGACCAAACCATTTCGATAAAATCAAAGGTCGATTTACCGATCACATTGGTTCGGTAGCAGTTCCTACTAAGCTTATATCAACCAAATCGGTTCGGTTTATAAACAAACTAGATCGGTTCAATAGACAAATCGTGGTCAGCTCTAAACTAGGTGGATATCTTATTACCCATGGTAAACTAAGTATATTGAATCCTAATAAATTGAAAGTAATATGTCAATGTCGGTTATTATTCGCCGAACACATTGTTTTTTTAGTACGAACAAGTCTTGACCAACTGGCCTATAAAAACCGTTTATTTGTAGTTAGTCTCGATGGTATTAGATCGACCTCTTGGATTTCAAACAAATTCTATGGGAATGAAAATAGGATTGCGACCTTACTTAGACCTAGTTTTTGAATTTCGTTTTACTCTTGATCTTTATTATTACTATTTCCTTGTTAGATATATGAGATGTTTCAGTACCGAGGGAGAGGAAACTCGGTTTGGTTTGAATGAGGGAAGGAGGGTTTTGCTTTAATGTTTGCTGCTGTTGTTGAGAGGGATAGGGAAAAAAGTTTGGTTTAAATTTCTTTTTTCGCTAATTATGTTTTTAAGTATGTATAAAGATTAATTAATCTAAATAATAAGACAACAAGTTTATAGTAACCTTTTTTTAATCCCGCGCTTGTTGCAAGTTTTGTTTTGCCATTTTTTTTAATTATACTACTTTAAAAAGGGTTAATTGCAAACTAAGAATTTAAGTTTTGGAAAATTTATTAAAGTCCAATCGTTTGTTGTAAGTCACAATAAATTAAGTAAGAAGTTGAGCTTGACATTATTTGTTTAAATGCAATAGTAATACTCTGAAGAAATCCAAATTATATTATTCATTGTTTATTATTTGCACAATCATATTATCATTTATGTGTTGCTGGTCAGTTTTAGTTGGAATACAAATCAAGGTAATCCAAACTCAAACCAAATGTAAAATTTCAGTTTCGATTTTTAAATCTTCTAAACCCAAACTTGAACCAAACTTTCAGTTCGGTTTTATTCGTTTTTGACAAATATTTTTTTTTCTTTTTTATAACATAACAATGAAATACTAATAGTAATGTAAGATTGCTTCAAATTCAAATTAAAGTCATGATTTCCTATAAATAGGGATGGCAAAAATACCCGCGGGTCCCCGACCCAATGGGGGCGGGTATAGGTACAAAAAATTTGGGGGTGGGTTCGGGTTTGGGGCAGGAATTTTTAAATTTAGTCAGGTTTGGGTGTTTCCACTCCATACCCGCCTCGATATATTTAATTTTGTAATTTTTTTCCCATATATATGTGTGTGTATATATATATGTATATAAAATATAAATGTTTATGAAATTAGTTTATTGTTGATTGTGTAAATATATAATTTTATTTATATATGTATATATATTATAACATTATATTATTTCTAACTTCGTTTTTCTTTTTCTTATATTTTTTATGTAATTTTTTTCTAAAAAAAAATTTGTCGGGTATACCCGCAGGGATCCGTTACTTGACGGGGGCGGGGATGGGGATTACCCGATACCTCAAATCGGGGATGGAGGCGAGGATGGAGATGGGTTTTAGTACTAGGGGTGGGGATATAAATTATAAACTCTGCCTGTTGCCATCCTTACCTATAAACAAGGAACAAACATATAGAAACTGTGTTCTCTATTTAGTTTATATTTTATTTGTACATTTATAAGAAAAAATATGAATTAGATAAAATGACGAATTATGTAATAAAGAAAAAAAAAATCTTAGTAATTAATTCAATAATAAGAGAATACATTAATAACCTTTTTTTAAGACGATCATAATATGCAATTAATAAAAAATATATTCTCATAAAAGCCTCTCTTTTTTGTAGTATAGTATACTTAACGCTTCTTATACATAATTCAATTCGATTTAGTTTAATTTTGGACTAGCTAGCTCCTAACTCCAATAAAATTATTCAATTTCGGTTTTCTCATTTTCAATTTTTTCTTCAGATCAAAGTTTTACGGATTGATCCAGATTGATTTGATTCGTTAAATTGGTTGGGTCAGTTTTTGAATTGACTTTTAACACCCCAAATTGTTAGTTGTGAAATTTGAGTGTATTCCTTTTGTCCGTAACCTAAAAATAGACCGAATGTACAGCATGGGCCTTGATATGAAATTCCCTTTAACTTCTTTTTTTATTTTTTTTAGAAGAAAATTTCCTTAACTTTAGGAAAGATAAGATATGTAAAAAAATATTTTTCAAACTTGTTTTCTTCCAAATTAAGGGGGCTGCTATTTACATCCCCCAATTTCGTCACTAATACCATATATAATTTGATAAAATATATATTTTAACACCTTATTTTTTTGTCACAAACACACTCTCACTTAACCATCACTTAACTTATTTACCCAATGGTTAAAACATTAACCTATCTATTTATTCATTTTTGAATACACTAATATAATATTAACCCAAATAATTAAACCTATATCTCCAATTTTTTTCCTTTCACAATCACATTTCATTGCTTCTAAGTAAAACAATAGAGAGAGGATACTCACTTCTTTATAATTTGAGCTCTTAAAATTAAGAAATCACAACCAAATCGAAGCACAAACATTATTGGTGGAAAGTTTGAAACTTGTATTATGATAAATAAGAAGGATTGTTCATGAGATGGTGGAGAAAGAAGAAGTTCAAGAGAAAGTTGGTGGTAAAATTCCACTCCAAAATGAAGCCAAATATATATTATAATTATTATTATTGGTGTATTAATGTGTATATTAGTTTTCATACATCATTCTACAATATTCAAATTGAAACAAAGATATAATCCCCAAAACAGAGTATAAAACATGTTATATCCAGGCTTGACTCGCTTTATATAAAGAGAGTAATTTAGTTATAACTCTCTTCAAATAAAGCGAGTGTGTATAGACACACTCACTCCATGTGAGACGAGTGTGTGTTATTAGGCGAGTCACTTACAACACATTCACTTGATGTGGGGTGAATCTTTGTGAATCCACTCACCTGTCATTAGATAAGTTTAATTTAGAAATACTACAATACACTCCGCACTCCATTACTTTATATTAAGCGAATTACTTACAACATATTCACTTGATATGAAGTGAATGTGTGTGAATTCACTCACCTGTCATTAAGTAAGAGATGTAAATGATTTCTTTATTTTTTAATGTTAAGTAATTTTATTTTTAATTAATATTTGTATTAACTTTTAATTAGACTAAGGGTGCTAGTGATTAAAAATTAATACGATAAAAGTGTTTCCGACCAAAGTAAGGTTAGTAACTAAAATTAATATGAAAAAAGTATTAGCGATAAAGCCGGTGTTAATGACAAAATTAGAAAAGCGGGGAGTTTGGCGCGGGGGGGGGGGGGGGGGGGGGGGGGGGGGGGGGGGGGGTGGGTTGTTGTTGTTGTTAAATAATAGTCCCCAAATTAAAGTTTATTAATTAGTATAGATGGCCTCTAATTTCAATCAACCCTTTCGCACTTTATTTAACCCCCGCGTAAATAACTCATTACCGTCTCTTTTCATCTCCGGCACATCTCCCAATCCGGCGGTAGTGAAGCATCTACAATTGATTTTATTTTTTTCTGTTTTCTTACAAGGTAACTATATTTTATGGTATAGTGTCTGTACACTGTTCTTATTTGGGGATTTCAAAATTTCAGATGTAGCCTGTATATAGTTCTCGAGTAAATTTATGATTGTCTGTTCTCATAAGAATTTAAACAAGAACTTGAATGATTCCGTTCTCTAATTCCCGGTTATAGGGGTTTGTTTTCAATGATATTCAAAAGGAAAATAAAATAAAATTGGACCTGAAGTTTTATAATTGAGTAATGGGAAGATGCAACGAGTATTTGATTTGGTTATGGCGTGTATTATATTATCCGTTAATTACTGCAGTTGTTATAAAACTTCACAGTTTGTTTGTTTGAAATCTAGTATTTGTGTGCGTGGCTGTTTTTTGGGAAGATTCCAAGAAATTGACAGTGAAAATGTCTAATAAATAATCCTCCCGCTACTTTGATTTCCCTTCTTTTTAAAAGTAAAGTCAAAACCTAATCAAATATGAAAAGATGGGACTGTTAATTTTGAGCCGGAGTTGGTGCATAGGCTACTTTAGATTGGAAGGTTTTGAATTTTGTTTTTGTAGATGCTTTAAGGGGCATATACGATACCTTTAGATAGCTTTTCCTTATTCATTTATATTCCCTTTCTTCTGCTCGTGTATAATTTGACAAAACCAAATGAAAAGAATATGCGGAAACATGCCTAGTTACTGTGAGGTACTTGAATAGGTAAAAACTATAAATTTGTCATTAAAATCTGATTAGATGCATCTTGAGAGTCATTATCTTGTTGGCAAGCCAGGGGATCACTAATATGCTTGTGAGCTGGTGACATTTATCGAAGTTTTATGGTAGAAGAACAACTTACAAGCAAGATTTGGTTATGCTCATTCTTCCTCAAAGATCAAATCCTTTTGTATCTGTATGCCAAAAGACTGAACCTGCTAAATGGACTGTGATTCTAATTTAATGTTTGATTTTGCTAGTTTAAACGGCTCTGACAAATGAAATTTCATATTATTCAGGTGGTTCATCATGGTTCCAACTTCTTCATCGTCCTTTTCAGGATGTACCCTGTCGACTGCTGTGCCTACTCCTAAAGCAGTATTGGGTTATAACGAAATCACGTGCAATTGTCCTAGTATCTTCTTTAGACAATCAGATCACCAAAAGTCCAGTTTTGCAAATACTGATTTAAAAGATTCAAGGATATTACACAACTATGGGTCAATATCATTAGACCAAAGTGGAAGGTTTTTACCTACACATAGAGTTCAGTGCGCCGCACTTGATGTTGAAAGATCGCCTTATTTTTCGGTGGGGAATAAGTTTCAACTTGATGATGTTATTGAAGCTCAACAATTTGATAGGGACATTCTAGGTGCTATTTTTGAAGTGGCGAATGAGATGGAGAAGGTTGAGAAAAATTCTCCTGGTAGCCAGATTCTCAAGGGTTATCTAATGGCCACTCTCTTTTATGAGCCTTCCACTAGAACTAGGCTTTCTTTCGAGTCTGCTATGAAACGGTTAGGTGGGGAGGTTTTGACAACCGAAAATGCACGGGAATTCTCATCAGCTGCAAAAGGAGAGACACTTGAAGGTATTTTCTTATTGGCTTAGTCTGGCCTTTTGCCTTTCCTTTTCCAAGATTTAGGGTGCATTTGATAACTTTACACAAAAAAGAAACTGATTTCATGGAACTATTTTACATTGAAATTTTTTCCTTTGGGGAATTTTTTTTTTCGGTGGAGCTGTGGAGGTGGTTTTTGAATTACATGGAAAATGTGAAAATTAGGCTAAACCAAGTTGGAACAGTGGAAATTAATTCCATGACAATTTATATGATTAAACACCACTGAAGATGGAAAATATGAAACCTTGAGGTTCTTCCATAGAAAAAATGTTCTCACTTACTCCTTCCGTCCCAAACTTGGAATCCACTTTCCTTTTGAGGACATAGTCACTGTATCAAATCTAACAATAGCAAACAAGTTTTGTTATTAGCCATTTATTATGTTGAAGTTAGTACATTCTTAAAATTATGTGATTCAAACATGGTTCTTAATTAGGGACTGGGGGAGTACACCTTTATTGCTGATTTTGGAACTTGATATTCAGATTCAATAAGGACGGTTGAAGGGTATGCGGATATAATTGTAATGAGGCACTTTGAAAGTGGTGCTGCTAGAAGAGCAGCAGCCACAGCCGGTGTTCCTGTTATTAATGCTGGGGATGGTCCAGGACAGCATCCCACTCAGGTATGAACAAAAACTCTCTCTCTCTCTCTCTCTGTCTCTCTCTCTCTCTCACACACACACACACATGGCAATTCTATTGTAAATAATTGAGTAACCAGCTTGTGAGTGTTTGTGTAATTTAGACAGCCTCTAGCCACTTTCTTTTGCAATTGAATCCATCATTCCTAATTTCAGATGATAATAGTAGAGTTGTACGCATGTGTATGTAAGAAACTAAGAACATATAAGTTGTTGCAATGTGATTGTTTCCTACTGAAGAATTTGACTTAGCTTGTTGGGTGTATGATTCATTCGCTGTTACAAGACAAAGTTTCGGTTTAAGTCATCTTGTTGGTCCTATCTGCCACAGTTAAATGAATCACAGGTTTCCCTCTGGGTAACTTTGCTTAGACCCAAACCATATTTTTAATCCTTTTTTTCTCCTTTTCCATCTAGCAATAAAAATTTACATTGTGCTCTACTTTGAAGCTTTACTTCTATTTTGAACACGAGACAGGCCCTTCTAGATGTATATACTATCGAAAGAGAGATAGGCAAACTGGACGGCATTAAAGTTGGACTTGTTGGTGATCTTGCTAATGGAAGGACTGTTAGGTCACTTGCATATCTGCTCTCCAAGTACCACAACGTGAAGCTTTACTTTGTTTCCCCCGAAGTTGTAAAGATGAAAGTAAGAAATAATTCTTCACAGTTCAAGCTTTATTTGAAGATGTAAGATCAGTCACCGAAGAAACTTTTTTTTTTTTTCTTCTTTAATTTTTTGTAACATTATTCTTAGGATGATATTAAAGACTACTTGACATCAAAGGGGGTTGAATGGGAAGAAAGTGGTGATTTAATGGAAGTGGCTTCTAAATGTGATGTGGTTTATCAAACTCGCATTCAGCGAGAACGCTTTGGAGAGAGGATTGATCTTTACGAAGAAGCTCGAGGCAAGTACATTGTGGATCGCAATGTCTTGCACATGATGCAAAAGCACGCAATTATCATGCATCCGCTCCCTAGGCTCGACGAGGTTAGACCATGATGTCTGGTCCCTTCTTGGGCAATTAATTATTGGTTTATTTTTTTGCTTTGTTTTATTTTGGATTTTTTGTAGATAACCGTGGAGGTTGATGCGGATCCAAGGGCTGCGTATTTCAGACAAGCAAAGAATGGTCTATATATTCGAATGGCTCTGCTGAAGCTTCTACTTGTTGGTTGGTGAGAGAAAGATTGTTCTTATTCTACAAAATTTGACGTTGCTTTCTTTATTTGCAAGTGGGATTTTGATTGCAGAAACTGCGAGAATGGTTCTGTTTTGATAGATGTGCTGATTATAATGCACAACAATATTTCGTGATTCCTTTCGTCTTCGGAGTAATTTTTAGTACTGCCACGTGGTTCTCTGTGATGTACATAATAAGCTTTGCCACGTTGGCACGATCCATTTAAAATGTAGTGATTTGCCAACTGTTATTCTCACAGGTTGTTTCGGAGCTTAAACCCCTTGTATGTGTGCTCTTCAGAATCTAATTTTTTTTCTTGTGATACTAGGATTCGTATATCCGGTTGAACGTGGTTTATATATTTATATATATATTATTATACTTTTGCTTTAAGAAGTTTTACTATACATTTTTAAAGTTATACATTACGCTGACAATAATAATCATAAATGTTTAGGTAATGACACTACCCTTTCCGAAATTCTTTGTTTTAAGGTGATGTTATATCCTTATTTGTCACGAACACCCATTTGTCACAAATACCCCATAGGGTAAATTTATTATCACTAACGTACCCCTAAAGCCGACTTAATAAAAGGTGAGTGCAGTCATGTACACTCGGTCTATATAGGGAGAGTTTGTTGGTAAGAACTCGCATAACATCAGACAATTGAGTGTTTTTCAAATAAAGTTCGCTTAACGAGATGTGAGTGTATTCACATAAACTCTGCTCAAATGAATAAAGTGTGTTGTTAAATACTTGCCTAATATTAGGCAATGGAGAGAGTTTTAAAATGTACTTTTAGTTAAATTCTAGAGGGGAGTGTTTGTGATAACATTTTGGGGTGTAAATAATACTGCCTTTGTTTTATCTATTCCCTTTCTCAAAATTAATGATTTAATTTTAATTTAGTTTAGTTTATATATATATATATATTTGCGACTTAGTTAATAATAAATAATTATACGACTTTGTGGGTGGCCAAAAATTTGGACAAACCCACATAATGAAGTTCTTAGCAAAATCAATGGAGTAATAGATAGCAATGGTGAAGGAGACGAGATTTTTTTGGTATGGTAGGTTCCCCCGGTAGCGCTTATGCTATTCCGGAAGTACATCCTCCATTTGTGTGTGTGTATGTGTTTGATTATATTAGCTCAAAGGCAATTGAAATGAGAATACAAGTTGCCACTTTCTCTCTTTAAAACAATTCCTCTAGCTTCATTTTCTCTCCTCTAGGATCTGGCCGGAGGCCCCCTTGATGGCCATTCCTCATTCTATTTATATTCATAGAATTATGGTTACATATGTTACATTAGGGTTAAGGGTAAAAGACTAAAAAGGGCCTATTCTATCCCCTTTACAAATTCTCTCATAGAGTTTGAACTGGCTCATGTCCAGACCCAATATTACTTCATAATTTTTATGCTCTCACAATTGCCCCCCAAGCACGTGAGCTCGGCGGCCAAGGTGAGTTCATATGCTTGATCCATCGGCTTTCTTATCATTGTAATGTAATCTTTGAAATAATTCACCAAGTGTTGTAAGTAAGCTTTCCCGGAAAACTTCAAATCTTGTGGTGGGGAAGTGAGATGCTTTGATATATGAATGGTCGGCACGCTAAATCATTTTCTCTTTCCGACCTAACAAATTGTTGTTGTTGTTGACCGGGCTGTTAGGCGAACTGTTGTAAATCAAGAAGTACCTGTTGCTGAGCAGGTGACTATTGGTGTTGGGCGAGCGCATTTTTTTTTATTTAAGTTCCTCATATTGTAGTCAATGGGCCTAGGACCCTACCATATGTGATCAATTGTCTGGTTTTTATGGATGGAGTTTTCATCGTACTCGTATTTCTTCTATTTTTGCTAGGCTAATTTGCTCGGTGGTCGAGCATCATTTTTTGTTTGGCTTTCCAGACCTCATCAACTTGCCCCTAGGGCAGAAACAATCATCTTGGCCGAGCTGGTTGATATTTTTGTGACTTACTCGGCCTTCGTAATTTTTTAAAGTCAAAAGTTTAAATTTTGTGTGATTTATCAAAGCAATAAAGACGATTCGGCTAAAGCAGGAGAGTGGTCCTTATAGTGACTTTCTAGGCCTTGCCTATCCGGTAATTTAATCGGTTTAATCGGCCTTTGTTGTGCCTAGATGAGGTCTTTAATGCCCTTGAAGAAAGTTCTTACACATTTATCCAGCTAGCTCCAACGAGCTTTAAAACGATCATGCTCCCGTGAGAGGTCTCGCCTTAAACTTTAAAAAGGTCTTAAGAGATTTTGTTAGCTTCATGATCGAAAAACTGCCTTCGTCAAGAAAAAATTGCTTCTGACAATAGAAAGGTCTTAAAAATTCTTCCTGGGTCGATCTGTCGAGCATAATATCATCAACAATTTGCCTTCACCAAATGGAAAGCCTTAATTTGGACAAATTGCTCTCAAGGAACGTAGAGTTTCAAAGAAATTGCCCCGCCGATCAAGATCTTAAATTTAATCTCCTTTCGCTAAGTAGAATTTTGCCTTTGACGAGGAGAAATTTTAATACACTACCTTGGTAAGCAAGGTTTTACACTCCCTCCTTTTAATTTTTGCTGTTTCGACTGAGCAAAGTCTTATACAGTTTCATTTTTTATGCCTTAACTAAGTAAGGTCTTACACACTTTCGTTTTTGCTGTCTTGACTGAGTAAGGTCTTACACACTTTTATTTTTGATACCTTGACGGAGTAAGGTCTTACACACTTTCATTTTTGATGCCTTGACTGAGCAATGTCTTACACTTTTGTTTGTTGCCTTGGCCGAGTAAGGTCTTACACGTTTGCCTTCTGTTTACGAAGGTCTTTTATTAATTTTGATGCCTTAACTAAACAAGGTCTTACACGTTTGCCTTCTGTTTAAAAAGGTCTTTTATTAATTTTGATGCCTTGACTAAACAAGGTCTTACACGTTTGCCTTATGTTTAAGAAGGTCTTTTATTGATTTTGGTGCCTTAATTGAACAAGGTCTTACACGTTTGCTTTCTGTTTAAGAAGGTCTTTTATTAATTCTGATGCCTTGACTGAACAAGGTCTTACACGATTTTTTTTTGCCGAAATAGATACACCAAGGCGTTCCAAAATAAAATATGGCTGCCATGCTTTGACCCCTTGTAAATTGATAATATTTGATTATAAAGATTTGGCTACAACAAGCCTATAAGTCTCCTTAGCTTTCACAAAGCTGCTATTCAATATAAAGATAGTATGATGTTTAGAACTGCGATTTATCATGTCAATCTTTCGGCAGGAATAATGTATAGCTGTATGTGCAACATTCTTACCAAAAAGAGCATTTGGCTATAAGTAACGACGACCTTATCCATCTATCTCCCCCTTTTTTTTAACATGAATATTTGCAAGTATTAGTCATGCTGTGCATAAAAATGGCTTCCAATTACCAATAATTTTGTATATCTAATTATATATCGCAAGAACAAATACATAATAAGCTTTCTAGATGAATCGTTGCTATCAAAGTTTTTCTTTCTTTTTTTTAGCAATGCTAATTGCAAAATAAATTGCACAATAGGGGTCTTCAAGCATGGAATATGTTTGGTATACTCAAGCCGACTATAGTATAAGAGTTCTAATGTATCAAGATTTCAAGGTTATGATGTTCATTATATCATGTTCATGCTCTTTAGCATATAGCTCAAAATTTCAATTCTTGATTGAAACTATTATATTATAAGTATGTATTTGCATGCTTATATAATTTAAATAATATATAGTAAGAAAATCATAAAACTTATCTTTAAAAGAGTTGTCATAGACTTATCTATTGTGAAAAATCAATTTGTCGTTGTTGGGTGTTGAACCAGCAACCTCAAGGTAAATAAATCACACTGCATACCAACTCGGCTGAACTTTGGCAATTAAAATATTCCTTAGACTCAACAATCTGCCGAGTAAAAATAATTTTTTTGTGGCAGGGTATTGAACTTACAACCTCAATATCACACACTAGTCTGCACACCAACTCGGCTAGAGAATTTGTTGAAAATTTATTCGCGCTTCATCTTTATAGATCAGTTGGGCCTGTGCGAGCTCGGCAATTATTCTGCCGAATTAAAAATATTTTGTTGTGGCCGAGAGTTGAACCTTGTACTTCAAGCTTGTGAGTTTGGCCCTTGACCAGCTCGGCTAAAAATATCTCTTTAATTTTATTCTTACTTCTATTTGATAACTCGTCCAGGCTTGCGTGAGCTCGGCAAGTAATATGCCGAGTAAAAATATTCTGTCATGACCGGGATTTGAACCTTGTACCTTGAGCTTATGAGTTCGACACTTGACCAGCTCGGCTAAGGACATCTTTGAAATTTTATTCGTATTTCTATTTCATAATTCGGCCGGGCTTGTGTGAGCTCGGCAAGTAATATGCCGAGTAAAAATATTTTGTTGTGGTCGAGAGTTGAACCTATGATGTACACAATGACAATTAGAGAGTCAACCAACTCGGCTGCAATCAATTTTGAAAATATGTATGCATTTCTATGATATAATTTAATCGGCCAAGCTTTGGCCATTGAAGTAAATGATTTTGGCAAAAATGTTTGTTTTAGCTGAGAATCAAACACAAGACCTTGTGTTATTGACTACACGCCGAATGCCAGACCAACTCGGCTAGGCATACTTTTGAGATTTAATATGCGTTAATACTTTTGAGATTTAATATGCGTTTTGGCCTATTTTAATAAATCTGGCCATTGAAGTAAATAAACTCAGCTAAAAATATTTGTTATTGTCGAGTATTGAACCTGCAACCTTTGTTTTAAAGGGGTGCCGACCAGCCGAGCTAGACAGCAACATGGTAATTAGGTTGCGCCTTTTTCTTTTATACTGAAATATATTTTTTTGGCCTACTTGGATCAAGATCTCAAAATAATCAAATTTTTAAAACTTTTTTTTATACACAGATGTGCCTTTTTGAAGTAGGCTCGACAACATAAAATTAATGATGGTCAAATAATAAATGAAGCAGAAGTGAAGATGAAAAATGCTAAGAACTCGGGAATGTCAAGTCGATTTCCCACTGACAGCGCCAATTGTGGGTGGTCAAAAATTTGGGCAAACCCACATAATGAAGTTCTTAGCAAAATCAATGGAGTAATAGATGGCAATAGTGAAGGAGACAAGAGATTTTTTTGGTATGGTAGGTTCTCCCGGTAGCGCTTATGCCATTTCGGCAGTACATCATCTATTTGTGTGTGTGTGTGTGTATTTGATTATATTAGCTCAAAGGCAATTGAAATGAAAATACAAGTTGCCATTTTCTCTCTCTAAAATAATTCCTCTAGCTTCATTTTCTCTCCTTCTAGGATCTGGCCAGAGGCCCCCTTGATGGCTATCCCTCATTCTATTTATATTCATAGAATTAGGGTTACATATGTTACATTAAGGTTAAGGGTAAAAGACTAAAAAGGGCATACTTTATCCCCTTTACAAATTCTCTCATAGAGTTTGGGCTGGCTCATGTCTAGGTCCATTATTACTTCATAATTTTTATGCTCCCACAGACTTTATTTTATATTACTTGATTTAGTATAGTGATTATGTCTCAAAAATATTTTGTGTATGCTAGCTTCGATGAGTAGTAGAGGAAAGCTCGCCAAGAATGGCGGGAGGGGTTTAACTTGGAGTAACCTTGATTATTAAAAAAGATAAAAATTTATTAATTTAATACTCAGGTAGTATTTAGTTTTTTTCATTATTTGGAGTACATGAATCATGATTCTATTAGGGAGGATGGACTATGGAGAGTGGGTAATCGGCTAGTGAGCTTGTGCGCAACATACTTTCATTTTATATATGCCACGATAAATCCGTTCCAAACATGCCTACAACAAGAATGAAATTCATAATCTCTTGCTAATTATTAGAAATCAAAACTTATTTCTTGCACGTTCTTGCCATATTGATGTTTCCATTTGAAAGAACTAAATATGGGTGAACATGTAATGTCTATTCACGTTTTATTCTTATGAATGTATACAATTTTAAATAAAATTATTATTGGCTCAATGGTTATAAGTTACATTTTCTCAAAATAAAAGTGATAAGCTGGCATATTACATTTGTGAATACCTCTTTATTTTAATGTGTTTTTATTATATTTAAGAACCATAATCTTTGAAATATTATCCTACTAACTATATCAAGAATGGTGAATACTAATATTCACTTGACGTTGCAATAATCTTTGAAATATTCTTGTAATAACTAAATTAAGGATGTTGAATATAATACTCGGTCAATGTTGTTGTCAATTTATGATAAATAATAATGCGGTATAATTTCATATGATACACATAGACACACCACAGTAAATACTCACAAATTAACAAAATACTAAAAAAAAAAAATCAAAATATATAGTTTTACATTTTAAAAAAATCTCAAATCTCAAATCTCAAATTAAACAATTAATTTTTATAGCGTAATATAAATATCATTGTCTAGAAGTTTATAAATATAAAACTAAAGTGGTAATCACCACAGCCCAAGAAGAAAAATAATCACCACTGTACTACCCGTTATTCTTGTACATATAAAAAATTAGTTTAAGAGATTCAAAAAGAATTAAAAAAATTGTAAACAAAATATAATTAAAAGGTAAAAAATAAAAAATTAAGTAGTAAAAGCATTCAACTACCGATCAATCTAATTATTTCAATGACAACAAAAAAACAAAATAAAAATAAAAATGAGTATTGACCAATCTATTTATTTTGTGCGTAGTGTTGACGTCCGCAACGTTATGCACACAGATGAGTATGAAAGGACGAAAGCTACAACAACGAATACCTGCCTGCTTGAATCATCAGCAAAATCTAAAGACGAGAGCTTTGTTTTGCAGGTTACTCTCTCTTTCTCTGTGTGTCAGCTAATTAAAGCGCATAATAATAATAAAAAAAAAAAAAAATAAAATTAAAATGCTGAGAGGTACGAACGTGGGAGCTCAATCCAACCCGGACATGGATCAAAACCACCAGAGAGCTTCTAGGGCTTACCAGTTCCATCCCGCTAGACCAGCCATCATCGATCTCTTCAACCTTTACCTTGGAGTAATTAACTAACTAACAAATCTCTCTCTCTCTCTCTCTCTCTCTCAATCCCTCCCCCCTTCACTCCCTACTCCATTAATTTTCACTCTTTTCTCAATTTGCAGAGAAGCTCCGCCCCAAAATCCGATGATTCAATCCAAGAACCTCCGTACGTTATCATCTTTTAATTTAATTTAATTTAATGTTATTTGAATTTGTTATTTTACCTACAAGCTTTTGGAGTTTTTCAAATTCTCTTTAGGGTTTATGATTTTAATTGGAATTCTGTTTAGTATAAACTATAACTATATAATTGGCACATGGGACAAGTGGTTATACATATCATAATCACTTTCTAGAATTTTATTGCGTACCAAGTTAACCGGAATTAGCTTATCCCAAAACTAAGAAAAAAATAAAAAATAAGAAGAGGGAGGATATTTAGCTGCAAGTAACCATGGTTAACGTATGCAGCAAAACATTAAATCTGCTCCCAGCTTTGCATTCTCATAATAGGGAGACATTGTTAGTTAATTTAGACATTTATCAAACTTCAGTATCCATAGCTCTATTACCATACTATATCTTTATAGCAATCCAGTTAAAGAGTTTGGGAAGGAAAAAGAAAAGAAGAGAAAGTTTAACAGAGAAGAGAATGGAAACGATAAAAATGGAGCTCTTATTTCCACTAACTTAAGGAGTTTAAGGGAGAAGATTTAGTTAGTTTCAAATTTTACATTGCACCAAGATGAATTTTTTCACCAGAACCAAACACCACCTTTAGGAATAACTACTTGACCACACTCTGGCATATCAATATTGTAAGGATTGATCGGAGCCGATGTTTTCATTATTACGATGGATGAATTTCCTCCGGGGGTACAACTTGCACCGTGATTTATACTTGCACCAAGCCAATGCAGCTTATTTATTGACTTCAGATGCCATGAAATTCTTTTTAGTACACTTCCAGATTTTATTCCACACGACATGTATATACTTATCATTCCAATTATTTCGTGGAATGATTAGTTATAACACATGGGATATTCTGGCCTTTCATTTGTAAAGGTGGAAGTTATGATGAAAATAAAAAAAATAAAAAATTACCACTCAACTATTTCAGATTGCAACTTTAGCACAGTGGTCCTATTATAATTGAGAAATCTCCTTGGAGCTAGTTTGGTACTACCTACGATTGGACTTTACACCTCTATGAAGACACATATATATTGTACGTGTATAAATTCATACAATTTGTAGCATGCAACAAGATTAAGATCGAAATCATGCTAAATGTCTCTAGCTGTTTTGGGTTGTTCTTTGCTTGCGAATAACTTTTTGCCGTTTTTAGTGAACACTGTTAATTTTGTTGCGGTAGTAGATGGTCAATACTGATGAAAATGGCATACAGGAACAAAACACAGAAGCGTGTTTCTGCTCTTAAGAGAGAACTTCCTCCACGGAATGAACAATTTGTTTTAGATTTTGAGCAGCTTCAAAGCCAGTTTGCTGTAAGTCCCAGAATTCAAAACTTATCACTTGCATTTCCCTTGATTTTGCACCCTCTTCTGTTCTGTTTCCTAATTGACTGGACATTATTGAGCTTCATTTGTTGTGGTTTTTTTTTTTGACATTTCTTCAGGACCAGGATCAATTGCGAGCTGTGACAGAGACCGTTTTTATTTCTTTGGTTATTCAGTGTAGTGGGCATGCACCCCGGGCCGAATTTCTTCTCTTTGCTCTACGTAGTTTGTGCAGTATAGGTTACATACATTGGGATACTTTTCTTCCTTCCCTTCTTTCTTCAGTTTCCTCTGCAGAGATTTCAGCTAGTCAGGCAAATCAGCCAGCCCCTGCTGTATCTTCGACAACTCTATCACAGTCAGGGATGTTGGCAACATCAGGCACAGTTCCCAATTCCTCTAATTTTCAGTCCTCAAGCCCCGCATCTCCTCTGCTTTCTGTTCATGGTATTGGATCCCCTGCCCAGTCCGCAACTGAGCCACCATCTTGTGTTACTTTATCACCTGTAAAATCATCTGATAATAGGTCAAATATGTTGACAAGAGATAACGCTATAAGCAGTCTTCGTCAGTTGTGTTGTAAAATTATTTTAACTGGCCTTGAGTCCAATTTAAAGCCAGTCACTCACGCTGATATATTCTACCACATGCTGAATTGGCTGGTTAACTGGGACCAGAGACAGCAAGGGGTTGATGAATTCGATGCTTCAAAACCCTGGAAGCCTGATAAAGCCCTAATTGAATGGCTACACAGCTGCTTAGATGTGATTTGGCTGTTTGTTGAGGACAATAAATGCCGTGTGCCGTTTTATGAACTATTGCGCAGTGGCTTACAATTTATAGAAAATATACCCGATGATGAAGCATTATTTACTCTCATTTTGGAGATCCATAGGAGGCGAGATATGATGGCTGTGCACATGCAAATGTTGGATCAACACCTTCACTGCCCTACGTTTGGGACTCCGCGGCTTTTATCTCAGGCAACCACTAATGTAGCCGGTGAAGTAGTCTCAAACATGAGATATTCACCAATCACATATCCAAGTGTTCTCGGGGAACCATTGCACGGAGAGGTGATGACATGTTCTTACAACTCAATTGAACTGAAACTTTTATGAAATTTATTTGTTTTAATGATGAAGAACTTCTAACTACTGTTGACTGTTGAGATGTCAAAACCAAGGATGAGAAGATATGAAGGGTGAGGAATCCTTCTGAGTTCAGAAAATATCCATGCATTAAGTTGGCATAGCACCAAGACCCTGACCAGTCAGATTTTCTTTATAGTTCACTTGTAATAAAATGAAGATGAACTCCCAAAGAAAAGCTTTTCAAAGGCCTTTTGAAGATCTACTTTCTCCCTTTGATGCTAAATCCAACAATCGTTATTTTAGAAAAGGATTTATTGCTACAACCTTGTTAAATCCAAGATTACTCAAGAAAATAGGACAAAAATGAAAGTCTAGATCCACAAGGAATGCAAGAAATAATAAAAAAAAAGAGAAAATTCCCCTTCAATAATGTCATTCTAGAAGTCTTTGATTACGGCGAAGGGCATATAGTGTTTATACAAAATTACAAATCAAAACCTAAATCTACTAAAAGTAGGAAACTAAATCCTCTTAGCCAAGGTTAGTTGGTAACTTATTAACTAGAACTACTAACTAATTGTTAATCCTACCAACACTAAATTCTACTGCCCAAAATGGATAAAAAGCCTGTAAAAATTTAATGAAAAAGGTAAGAAGTAATAAAATTAGATAATGATTTTACAGTACAAGTGGCTTTGAATAGGGGTTTGTTTGGGTCTGTAATGACTTTGGGGATGTTGATAAGATATAATATATCATAGATCACTAACTACAGATTGCCCAGCATAGAAGGAGGGACATGAAGGGAGTTTTTGGGAAATTAGATAAGTTGGTGTAATTCACAAATCTCACCAAGGCTTTTATGGTGGCTTAAAATCTGAGGAATGATTGTAGCTTTTGCTATGAAATTTCTGTGCTTAATTTGAATTGCTGAAAACATGTCCATCCTTTTCTGTTTGGCTGTATGAACTAGCCTCTGAATTTGAACATAGGACCACAGTAAGGTGAACCCCACACCCTCACCCCTTCAAATGGGCCTCTGTCTATCATTTATACCAGAAAAAAAACAGGAAAAAAAATTGAAGATTGGACCAAAGTGTTGACTTTCCTGAATGAAGATTGGTCTCCAAGCTTCTCTTGGGATCTGACTTTTCGTAGAAATTTTAATGATAGGGAGATTGTCGAATTTTCAGGCATGTTGGAGCTGATTCGGAGAGTTTCTTTGAATCAAAATTATCTTGATAAAAGAATTTGGGCGGCTCATTCTTCCGGTATTTTTTCATGCAAATCTTTCTTTGATGTTCTTAGCCAATCATCTCAGTCCATCTCTGCTTTTCAGTCCAGTTTTATTTGGAAACATGGGGTTCCTTCCAAAATTAAAGTGTTTGCTTGGCTTGCTTTAAAGGGGAAAGTTAACACATGTGATGTGATTCAAAAGAGGAGGCCTGCATGGTGCTTGTCTCCCTCTTGGTGTGTGATGTGTAATCAGAATGATGAAAACATTGACCATATCCTCCTTCACTGTGGATTTGTCAGGAGAATCTGGACTGGATTATTTGAGGCTTTTGGGGTAATTGGTGCTATTCCAAGGAAGTGGTCAGAGTTTATAGAGTTGAGATGGTATTTTGATAAGGGTAAGAATAATCAGAAAGTCCTATGGAGATTTGTGGTACTAGCTGCAGCTTGGGGTGTTTGGATGGAGAGAAATAAACGTATCTTTGAAGGGAAAAGCAGCTCAGTGGAAGATCTGTGGGATTATATTATATTTCTTTCAGGATTGTGGGCTAGGGCATCTAGAATTTTTGATAGCTCTGAATGTTTTCTGTTTAGAATTGATTGTGCTAGTTTTTTAGTTAAGTGAGCCCTGAGTGAGCAGTGGGTGTGATTGTTTGTTAGTCTGGTGGAATTCTCTTCCACTAGTTTTGTTTTCTTACATGTTGCCTTTTTGGTGTTCAATTTTTCAAGTGGCTATAAGATCTTTGTTTCTTATCAAAAAAAAAAAAAAACAGTATCCAAAAAGAACTGTTTTAAACAGTTAAATCTTATTTGGTGTAGGATCTTGCAGCTTCTATTCAGAGAGGAAGTCTGGACTGGGAGAGGGCTCTACGTTGTATAAGACATGCTCTCCGTAATACTCCATCACCTGACTGGTGGAAACGCGTGCTTCTTGTGGCTCCTTGTCACCGGCATCATACTCAGGGACCAACTACTGGTGCTGTGTTTACTTCTGAAATGATTTGTGAGGCAACAATTGATAGAATTGTGGAACTATTGAAGTTGACAAATACAGGCAATAATCTTAATCATTTAAACTAGTATTTCTCTTAAATTCTGCTGGCGAGTAATGTTGATAATGGCACTGTTAAAACCTTACTGTCAAAAATTTATTATAACACTACTGTTATTATCTGTATTTAAGTCTCTGTGATAATGGTACTGTCTCGTAAAATATAGGATATGCATGACAGTTACAACTGTGTTTCTTGGCATTATATTGAACTGAAACTTATTCCAGCTCCATTCATATTTTGATTCCTCATATTTTTCAGTTAGGTCAAAAAGCGTGCTGCACCCCTTTAAGCCTATTTTTCAAAAAGTGATTCCATCATTATTGACGAGATAGAGTCATGCTCAAGCTCATTTGACCACATGTAGGAGCACCATAGCACATTCGGCCCCTTCTTTACCCCTTCTTTATATTTGACTTGGTTGTAAGTTACTAAGTTAACACTTGATCGAAGGTCAGCTGCCCCCAGTTTGAAGCTTTAGATGTAATACGGCGTCAAATTGTTAGCTCAGGCGTGCACATGTTCGTTCCCTCGGTTTGTCTGAGTCTTTTAGCTTTATTTATGTAGCTTTCCTTGCTTACAGTGGTCAATGATCTTTAAGATGGCTCGTTTTTCTCAAAAAGCTTCCTCAGAATCACAACATTATTTGCCTTGTGAGTCCTGCAGAACCAAGGAGTCCAGTAATTTGATTTCAAGCAACACAAACTCTTTTGGTAGGCATAGGGCATATTTTGAGTGATATAAACAAAACCATGACAATTCTAGCATCTTGACTTATAATTAAATCTGCTACTACTTGAGAGAGAAATGGAGTACTAGAATGAGAAGATTGATGGAAATGAGGACTTATCAATTGTCTACGAACTTACTTGATTTGCATTCACATAGTTTCTTTCACCCATAAATGTATTGTCTATTGAAGCATTAAAATACTCTGTCTTAAATCTTTCTCCCATCTAATAGGTTTGTTACACTGCACATACCACCTTGTAAAGTCGTTTTGTAGCTAAATCAGAAGAAATTTGTGAATTCAATCTTGTCAATGCGTAAGCATTGCATCGTTGTTTCATGTCAGAGTGTAGTTGGGTTACAATGTGTTTGTCAGTATCTTAAATATTCTATCTCCATGAAAATCAGCAACTTCAAGTCTCACACCTCTACATCATTAGCCTATACAGCGTCTTCTTGGAATTGGAGCTGTGCTTGTGAAACAGGGATTTGTTTAGGTTAAAAAATTTGTTGAAGAGTAAGGGCGGAGAAATGTCTAGTCAAAAGAGGGACAATGTCTGCGAATATGCATTGTTTTGTCTTTACCTTGGTCTGTTTGATTGGAAATGAAAGTAAAACTCTTTTAGGAGAATTTTGTGCAAGGAGGATGATTAACTTGTGCTTCCCTTTGGCTTCATCTTCAAAGCATTTAAAAATTACCGAGTTGCTTCTATAAATAATCGCCGGGATACATTTTGAAATTGGCTGCTGCTTGCTTACGGTGGGCAGCTTCTTTGCTTTTACTCCTGTTTTTATGTTATTTTTCCAAATTGTTGTTGTGGTGGATCCCTGGAAGCATCTCATTTGTATGGTTTATTATTCTTACTGATGACCTTATATGTATTTGATGAATAACAAACTTAAGTTATTTCACCTTACCTTCTCCAAGTTGTTGCAGAGATAAATTGCTGGCAGGATTGGCTCGTCTTTTCAGACATATTCTTTTTCCTGACAAAAAGTGGGTGCATCGATTTTGTTGATTTTGTGGACAAGTTAGTATTGCGCCTTGCAGAGGGCGAGCATCACATTCTGAGGACGAATCATGTTACTTGGCTGCTTGCACAAATTATCCGTGTTGAACTTGTGATGAATGCCTTGAACACAGACTCCAGAAAGGTTGGGTCTGCAATATTTGGATTAGTTTTAGTTTGCAAATTCTGAACATACAATTATCTTTCATGTTAAAAAATATTGGCTTGTTTGGAGATACTGAGAGTTTTTGATGATTGAGCTAAACGTTTAAATTGATGTTGTATTGACTTGGAAACTGTTGTGCTTGTAGGTGGAGACAACCAGGAAGATGGTATCATTTCATAAAGAAGATAGAAGCTCTGACCCTAATAATCCCCAAAGTATTCTGCTTGACTTCATTAGCAGTTGTCAAAATCTACGTATCTGGTCATTGAATACGTCAACCAGGGAATATTTGAATAATGAGCAGCTTCAGAAAGGAAAGCTAATAGATGAATGGTGGAGGCAAGCAAGCAAAGGTTTGTAAATGCAATAGGGATTTACATTTGATTTCGTCTTCCTTGTTTTTGTTCCTCCTTATTCTTCCCAAATCCCAAAGTCCATTACATGTAGAACACTAAAGCGGGACTACTTTAAGAAAATTGGGATTTTTTTCCTTCCTACTTCTGATTTCGTTCCAAAGAATTAGGTTATGAACTTCCTAATGGACGGTTGGAAATTTGGAATTGATTTTTTAGTAGGCGTTTGAGAACACTTGGCCTAGAGTTTTGTAGTGTTTTAGGACAGCTTTGAAACTTTCGTCCTTTGACAGATATTATCTTGGATGCTTCTTGAATATAACTGATTTTTGGACTAACTGGGATAAATAGTGGATAATCTCCATTATTTATGAAAATCATGGTTCTTTTCTGATATGAAATAAATAAGACTAGATTGTTCTCAAACATGAAGAAATCCATATGTACTATGGTATGTTCCATATATTTCAGCAGTTACAAACTTTAAGTTCCTTGAAATCAACTTGTGCATTAATATCAATTACTTCAATAGGAGATATATCAAGTGAGCTAGAGAATGCACTCAAAACTTATGAAATTGTAGAGGTTGGAATTTCATTCTTTGATGTCAATGTCCAGTTGTCCATCCTCTTGATGTAGATGGACAAAAACATCAGTAGGTCTAATCTCAAATCAGTTGGAATAAACTTATTTTTATTGCTTGTTGTATGGAATTAATCCAGATACCAAAATCTTTATACACAGCACTAACGTTTGTTTGAAACATCTGTATTTCTTTTCCTTTCCTGTAAAGAGCCTTTTTTGACTTATTTTTTCCTCAAAAAATTAAATTATTAGGGGACCGGATGATGGATTATATGAATCTGGATGATAGATCAATCGGGATGTTTTGGGTTGTGTCTTATACCATGGCACAGCCTGCTTGTGAAACAGTGATGAATTGGTTACAATCAACTGGAGTTACAGAGCTTCTACCAGGAGCAAATCAATCATCTAATGAGAGATTAACGGTGATGCGGGAAGTTAGTCCAGTCCCAATATCGTTGTTATTGGGGTTTTCAATAAACTTATGTCTCAAACTGGCTTTTATGATGGAAGATACCATGTTCTCTGGGCAGGTAGCAAAATGCTTTTGTATTTTTGTTTTTCCAAATAAAACTGTGTGAAGGTCCCCCTGCTGTATATTCGTATTGTGCTATTCTCTGAACTTCCCTTTTTTGTTCTTATCACCTTGGGGTTTTCTCAGAGGCCGCTGTGGTTCTGGGTAAGGGGGTTATTTAATTATTTGAACCTATTAAAAACTAAACAAAAAACTTATTAATCTAAAACAAATACTCAATTTTCATATGAGAACTAAATATGTATAGGTAATATGATAGTTTCCTCTTGAAAATCTGTCTCAACTGACCACAGAAACGGTTTAGATTTTCCCAGCATTTAAGCAACAGATTTTGATTATCCTGCCATTTTCATCCCCCACGCAAACAAACAATCGAAATAAAAATCAAATAAAAAATACCAACACACCAAAAGTAGGTTTAGTGAGTTCAAGAAATAAAAAATTAATCTTTTTCATATATCAGTTTAACTAAAAAATGTTTTGTAAATTAAAAAGGAAAATAGTTTTTTCCAAATTCTCCACCTCCAACCTTTGTGTCTATTGTCCACAACTCGATTTCTTGTTGTGCCAAGAGAAACCCGAGTCATGTTCCTGTAACTGAGTTTTATTGATTAAGCCTCACTTCATTAAATACTCAGAACTCAGTTATGCATCATTCAGGGAGAAGAATGCACACATAATCATCCATAGTTGCTCAGCATATCTCACTGAATGATATAATCTGTGCCATACATGGAATTGTGGTACAGATTCTGTCCATAATCATCTCGGCAAATTTAGGATAAGATCTTGCTATTGTCTTTTCTTTTAGGTATATATATATATTGCCACGTTTCTCTTCCTTTTTATTCTAATCATATATTTTTTATCAGAATCCTGCCCTTCATTGTATGATTTGATTTAGGATAAGTTCTTACTCTGGCCTTTTATAACTTATAAATTTCTATTTATGCATCATTCGGAGAAGAATGCAACACATAATTTCATATTTTTCGTATTTTATCTTAAAACATTTTCTTGATCTTCTAAGAAATGCAAACGTGGACTCCTGGGAATCGTTAATTTGTCACATAATTGAGTCAGTTTTATTTTATTTAATGCATTTTAATAAGACTAGATTCCTGAGAAACTTGAAAGATATGGTCAGCAAAATTTCCATCAAATTAAATATTTGTTTCTGCATCTTAACATCTCCCACTAATATGTAAAATTTTCCGTAACACATGGTGAGTTTTAACCCTTGACTGCGGATGCAACTTAAACTCTGCTTTTATCAAATTTCCATGGCTTTTTGCTATTGATTGGCGTATGTCATGTTTCACTTCAGAATTTTGAGTTTTAATGCAGGTTGTGCCTAACATTGCGATGGTTGAAACATATGCTAGATTGCTGCTCATTGCACCTCATTCACTGTTTCGTTCACACTTCAGCGTAATTTCTGTCCTCCAAAAGCTAATTCTTTGCAGATACGTATATCTTATATGAGCTGTTTCATTTATTTTGAGTAATAGTGATTTCTCCATTGAGAAGATAACTATAAAGGACTTGTCTGCTTTTATCATGTCCACCCTATTGATTACTTTACTAGAGATAGCTGTTATGTCGTTAACGAAATTGTGGAATCTCTCTGGACTATATTATGCATCTGCATGGTATTTTACAAAGCACGTCAAAATAAATTATGGAACTGCATCTCGTGTACTCCTCAAGGACTCCAAACAAGTTTTTGGTAGTCGTGTATTTTCTGTATGTGTATCTTTGTAGTGGTGGACATCTTGTCCCCAGCTTGATGTATCATTTTAATAGTTTTTGTTTCTATCCAAAAGTTTATTTTCTTCAAATATGCACCTTACATTTTCAGAATCAAATTTCAGCCGGGCACCTAGTCTCTTATGTGATGAAAATTCTTGTTAATTGTTACAACATTTTAGTATCATTAACTTTTAAGAACCTGTCCATAGCTCAGTAATGGATAAAAGCAGTGTTTTAAATAGCGCTGAGTAGCGCACAACGTTGTGCACTATAGCGTTAAAATTCATCCCGCCGCAATGTAGCGTGCTTCAAATAGCGGATGGCTCAAATAGCGTACGCTATTTGCTGATGTGGCACGCTAATTACAAAATAGCGTACGCAAAATACGCAAAATAGGTTATTGCGTATGCTATTTGAGCAGAGGAAGAAGTAGAAAATAGAGGAAGAACGGAAGAAGAATAGGGGAAGAAGACAGGAAGAACAGGGAAAGAGGAAGAAGCATAAAATAACTATAGAATTTAGAGAGAACTATTATTCTTATTCCATAATGATAAAGAATGAATACAATGCACCTTATATAGGAAATAAAACACAACTCCTAATTGACCTAGAATACCTATCAAGGTGGGATTCTACTCACAAATAAAATAACATAAATAAATAAAATAAATAATATTGAATTATCAATACTCTCCCTCAAGTTGGTGCGAAGATATCCGTCATGCCCGACTTGCTCACTTGAAATTCGAACGGTTGCTTTAACAGGCCTTGGTCAAAATATCTGCAACTTGTTGATTAGACGGAACAAAGGGAGTACATATAATTCCACCTTCTAGTTTCTTTTTGATGAAGTGCCTATCAATTTCAACATGTTTTGTCCTATCATGTACGACCGAATTGTGGGCAATACTGATAGCAGCCTTGTTATCGCAGTATAGCTTCATCGGGAGACTTATTGGCCTTTTGAGTTCCTCTATGACCCTTTATAGCCAAAGAACTTCACATACTCCTTGAGCCATTGATCTAAACTCAGCTTATGCACTGCTTCTAGCGACAACACTTTGTTTCTTGCTTCTCCATGTAACCAAGTTGCCCCAAAGAAACGTACAGTAGCCAGACGTGGACCGTTTATCAATAACCGAGCCAGCTCAATCAACATTGGTATACACCTCTATCCCTTTTTTTATCGTTCTTCCTAAGAATAGACCTTTCCCTGGGGAGCCTTTGAGGTAACGAAGAATACGGTACACAGCCTCTAGATACTCTTCACATGGTGAGTGCATGAACTGACTAACTATGCTCACAGCGAAAGCAATGTCAGGGCGCATATGAGACAAGTTGATTAGTTTTCCAACTAACCTTTGGTATCTCCCTGTTTCGACTGGAACACCATCTTTAACATCTCCTAGCTTGGTATCCAGTTCTATGGGAGTATCCGATGGCTTACACCCACTCATTCCAGTTTCTGACAGCATATCCAAAATATATTTCCGTTGTGAGACTATAATACCACTTTTTGAACGGGCCACCTCCATTCCAAGGAAGTATCGTAGGTCGCCAAGATCCTTAATCTCAAATTCTCTGGCAAGATTTCGCTTCAGTCGATTCATTTCTTCAACATCATCCCCAGTCAAAATCATATCATCCACATAAATAATGAGAATAGAAAGTTCGTTTCTTGTGGACGTCTTTGTGAAGAGAGTATGATCAGACTGCCCTTGATTATATCCTTGACATTTGAGGAACTTCGTTAATCTTTCGAACCACACCCTAGGGGATTGTTTAAGGCCATACAAAGACCTCTTTAGCTTGCAGATTTTTGTCCCAAATTCCTCAGTAAAACCAGGTGGAGGTTCCATATAGACTTTCTCTTCTAGGTTTTCATTCAAGAAGGCATTCTTCACATCTAACTGATTCAGAGGCCAGTCCAAGTTAGCTGCAATTGATAAGAGAACCCGAATTGTATTTAGTTTTGCCACGGGATAAAATGTTTCGGAGTAATCGACTCTATACGTTTGAGTGAAACCTTTAGCCACCGGACGAGCCTTGTGCCGTTTCACTGATCCATCTGAGTTATACTTCACAGTGAATACTCATTTACAACCAACTGCCTTTCCTTCTGGAAGTTTTACTTTCTCCCAAGTAGCATTCTTCTCCAGCGCTCTCATCTCTTCATACATCGCTTCTCTCCACACCGGAACATTTGGAGCCTCCTGAACATTGTTAAGAATAACCATATTCGACACACGAGAGATAAACGCAGAATAGGAGGGTGAGATATTTTTATATGACACAAAGTTCGAAATGGGATATTTGGGAGATTTCGTACACGCTTTGACTTCCTTTCTATGAGCAATAGGGAGATCAAGTTGATTAGACTGAGTTGACTCGATATTATCTTGAGAACTACCTTCAGGTATCTCGAAAGAGTCATCGTGAGTATCATGATCCACCTCTAGGTTGGATCAATGTTCTAAAAATCACTAGGCGCTCCTAGGTCGGCGAGGGGGGGCCTAGCGCCTAGAGGATTAATCGGTCAAACGATTTTTTATTAAAAATATTATTTTAGATAACATAATACTAACAAAACATAATATACCTTTCAAATTAACATTAATTTTCTAACATCCAACTAATAAAACATACATTACAAAAAAGTCAAAACTTTAAATAATTAAAATTAGCAAAAAGAAAGTAAATAGGGGTGAAACTACAAATAACTAAAAATATATGGGGTGAAAATAATAATAACACTTAATAAAACAAAACCAAACCTAATACTCCGTATATATCATCTCTTTCCCGTACAAACTAGCCCCCATTCCGCAACAACCATCGAAAAACCCTAAACCCTAGCTCTCAACGCCAACGACTTCTCAGCCCCAACCCATCTCAGCCTCAATGATTTCTCACTGGCTTCGACAACTTCACAGGTACGATACTCTCTCTCTCTATCTATCTCCGTCTCTCTCTATCTCAATCTCCTTTCTTCCACATCTCAGACAACCAGTGGAGAAATCGGCGCCTGGACGGAAAAATCGACGCCTAATCACCCCGGCGCCTAAACAAAACGACTAGCCCTAGGCCGGGCGGGAGAGCCACGATTTCTGCCTAAGCGGCGCCTAGGCGCGATTTTTAGAACACTGGGTTGGATTCTTGGGGTTGCTGAGGGATGGTTTTTTTCCTTGTTCTGGATTTTTTCTAGAATAAACAAAACCTTTATACCGTTTCGCATACATCTCTGGTCCATCGGTAGTCAGATTTTGGGATGACACTAGCCCTGGTTGTTCATCATTACCAACACAAGTATCTTTAATATTTAATTCATTTGTTTTCCCAGATTGTGTGTTAAAATAATTAGGTACTTGTTTATACAAAACATTAACCACCGAATTATCGAAACCGCAACCACCATCTTCACTCATGCTCTCCCACTAAAGATGGGAGTCGTTGTAATAGGATTGCCCCTCGAAGAAGGTAACATCCATAGAGATGTACAATTTCTTGAAAATCGGATCAAAACATTTATACCCTTTTTGATTTGTGGGATAGCCTACAAAAATACATTTGTGTGCCTTTGGATCAAGTTTAGAATTTTTTGGGTCATGATTATGAACAAAGGCAACACTTCAAATATTTTTTAAAGGAATATCCCCTAATAACCGGGTGTTGGGAAATAGATCATAAAGCAATTTGATAGGGGCTTTAAATTTCAAAGTTTGTGTTGGAAGTCGGTTAATAAGATAAGTAGCTGTTAAAATAGCATCTCTCCAAAGGTATTTAGGAACTTTAGTTTGAAAAATTAAAGCTCGAGTAACTTCAAATAGATGGTTATTTTTCCTTTCGGCAACTCCATTATGTTGATGAGTATAATTACAAGAACTTTGATGAATTATCCCATTTTTGACGAAAAAATCCCCTAACTCTTATTAAAAAATTCCTTCCCATTATCACTTCGAAAAATTTGAATTTTGGTTTGAAACTGTGTGTGTATCATGGTGTAATAGTTTTGGAACACACTCCCAACTTCTGATTTTTCTTTTAAGAGAAAGACCCAACATACTCCAGTGTGGTCATCAATGAAAGTCACAAACCAACGTTTGCCAAACCAAGTGGGCACTCTAGAGGGACCCCAAACATCACTATGAACCAAGGTGAAAGGTTGTGATTTCTTATATGGTTGAGACGGAAAAACCGTGTGTTGATGTTTCGCTAATTCATAAGATTCGCACCGAAATTTAAGCAGATTTTTATTCATTAATAACTTGGGAAACAAACGCTTTAAATACTGAAAGTTTGGATGCCCTAACCTATAATGCCATAGCATAATCTGACTATAATTAGAAACATAAATAGAATTAAAACAAGTCTGCCGGTCTTGCCTTCCAGAGGTAGTCCCATTATTGAAGAAGTAGAGACCACCATCCTGTTTAGCAACCCCAATCGTCTTCCCTGAATTTGAATTCTGAAATTCACAATGAGAAGACCAAAAGTTCACGTGACAATTGAGATCAAAAGTTAATTTGCTAACAGATATAAGATCATAAGATAGATGAGGGACATGTAAGACATTTTCAAGAGTGAGTGACGGAGAAACAATTATGGTTCATTTGCCAGCAACAGTAGAGAAAGAACCATCAGCAATTTTAACTTTCTGATTTCCTACACACGGAGTATATGACGAAAAGAATTCCGAGATACTAGTCATGTGGTCAGTGGCCCCTGAATCTAATATCCAGTTGCTATGGGATTTAATACAGGCAATTGTAGATGTAAACTTATTACCTGACTGAGCTATGTAACATGAGAGCCAGAGTTTCCTAAGGAATGAGATTGAACCATTTTACACAGATGTTCCATTTGTTCCTTTGTGAATGGAAGTGGTTTTGAGGAAGACTGCTGCTCTGAATCTGTAGTGCTTGCTTGGAATGCTCGGGTTCCTCCCCTTGTTTTGTTACCCCGCTTCTTCCAATTTGCTGGTTTGCCATAAAACTTCCAACAACTATCCCTAGTATGACCTGGCCACTTGCAATGATCACACCACAATCTCTGCTTTCCTCCCCGCTTATCACCATCTACTGCTTTATCAAGGACTACAAGTGCAGATCCTTCACTCTCTACACGGGGTTCACGTTCGTCTCTCAACATAAAAGATCGTCGAGCCTCTTCTCTTCGTACCTTTGAAAACACCTCTCTGATAGTAGGCAATGGTATCCTGCCTAAAATACGACTCCGAACTTCGTCTAGATTCTTGTTTAACCCCGCCAAGAAGATAAACACGCGACCTCGCTCAACTTTCTTCTTGTAACGAGCAATATCATTCGGGTTTTCCCATTCTTCGGTTTCAAACAAATCCAACTCTTGCCATATGGCCATCATGTCATGGTAGTAAGCTGTAACCCCACGATCCCCATGTTGCATCTTCCACAACCGGTTATTGAGTTCGAATATTTGAGAATGGTTGTCTAGGTCCGAGTACGTTTCCTTAACCGCTTGCCAGATATCCCGAATGGTCGGCAGGAACATGTAGGGTTTACCAAGTCCAGCCTTCATGGAATTAATCAACCACGAGGTAACCATTGAATTCTCCTCGCGCCACGACTTAAAACTCGAGTCGTTAGATGGAGGTGGTATCACCTCGCCATTCAGATAACCTAATTTTCTTTTGCCATCAATAAATAGTCTTATTGGTTGTGCCCATTCAAGGTAGTTTCTCCCATTCAACTTGTGACTGATGTTCGCCACTAGGTTTTCACTCACAGAATAAATAGAAGCAAACTGCGATATAGAATCTATGAACGTAGGAGATGGGCTTGTAGTGGAACCACTAGTCGAATCTGTGAGACCCAGAGTAGTAGCACCCACCATAGCAAGTTTATAATTCATATAGCACGAGGATTAGCACTAAACAAATCTGGAACCAGCAGCCACAACACTTAAAAACAATTAGCTAACTCACACCACGTTAAACCAAACTTGAGATAAACTATCCAAGCCAAATACGAACCCAAACAAGGGCTGGAACAGGTGCGGAACAGTAAGACGATCTCGTATGGAGAGTTTGGCGGTGATCGGAGCAGCGACGCGCCGTCACGCGCGGCTGCAGTGGACGGCGCGTGAGATCCACCGCGCAAGGGGCTGGTGGCGCGTGTAGGCACGTGAGGGGTTGGTTCCCAGTGATTTTTCTGGCGTGGGGTCGTCTGAAGATTCCGAGTGCCTCTGTGTGGGTGGTGTGATTAAAACACTATACACGTACCCAGAGTTTAAGAATGCACTGTGCGGCTAGGGTTTTTGGACGTAATAGTTCGTTGGCGGCTAGGGTTTTGGCCGGAATAAACTGCCTATGGAGTCCCTAACACTCCTCTGATACCATATAGAATTTAGAGAGAACTATTATTCTTATTCCATAATGATAAAGAATGAATACAATGCACCTTATATAAGAAATAAAACACAACTCCTAATTGACCTAGAATACCTATCAAGGTGGGATTCTACCCACAAATAAAATAACATAAATAAATAAAATAAATAATACTGAATTATCAATAATAACTTAATTAACTTTGGTTGTATTCATATTTATAAAACTATTTTCAATTTTAACCCCTCCCCCCGTTTTCTTATTTTGTACCCCTTTTTTGAAACATTTACAATATTTAGCTTATCCCATGTCTTTTTATTATTATAAAGGCCTTTTTATGTTTTATCAATTAGTAATTTAGTATTATCTTATTATAAATAAATAATAATAAATATATAAATATATATATATATAATTTACTAATATTTTTTAGTATAATTTTATTTTTTATTTTTGTAATTGTGACACTATTCATGTCCCGAATAGCTTACGCTATTACGCTATTTATTTGCGCTGCGCTATGCCGGAACCAAAACGCTACGCGTTACGCTACCGCGGTTTAAAACATTGGATAAAAGTCAATGCAACAGCTATTTGCATTTTTTTTCAATCTCAGTGGTAAGTTGTAAGACATTTTATTTAATTGATGAAAAATGTTGTTTGACATGAACTATGCCCTTGATGCTCCCTTGTATTGTAAAGAAGTTTATTTTGTTGGGTTGTTTAGTCCTTTAGAACCATGACCCACCTCACGAGCCCATATCCTAAGGTCTTGCATTCTGCAATTTCCGTATATAATTGTACCGACCTCACTGTTTTGCTTATAGAAAAGTCATTTATTGCCAATATTGTGATGGAGTGCACAACTGCACAACATTTATATCTCTTGATTCTACCATCTGTAGCTGTGGGAGTTAACAATCATGATCCTGCGAAATAATTGGGAAAAAAATGAGTTGAAACCATCGAGCTGGAATGCTGGATGTTCTTTGAACAGGGAAAAAAATGTTTTTGAAATATGAAGCAAGGATATTGCATTCATGTAGTTTTGAAATTTGTTGTATTTGGTTACTCAGCTACCTATGCAGAGCCTGTCAATTCATTTCTTGTTATATCCCCTGTTTTAGCATTTGACACAGCGGAATCCAAGTGCGTTGACTAAGCCTGGAGCCACTCTTTTGGTGCTTGAAATTCTGAACTATCGTTTGCTTTCACTCTACAGGTAATTAATTTACTTTTAAACACAGAAGAAATCGTTTTCAATTGAGCATGTGAGACCACAAGATAGATTGTCTCGTTTTCTCTTGTCGAAAACTTTTTATTTTATTTTGACTGGAATATTTGGTTTCCAAGATTATCTCTGGGAGACTCTGAACTTCAGCTGCTTAATAACTTCTCAGTCTAATAGAAATTAATTCTAATTGTATGAATTAGATAGATGGGTGCAACTGTGTAAACATGTATCTTATTGTAGTTATTTTCCCCTTTTTTTTTTCTAGGTACCAAGGGAAGAGCAAACCCTTAATGTACGATGTAACAAAAATAGTTTCTACGCTGAAAGGAAAACGTGGAGATCATCGTGTGTTTAGATTGGCTGAAAACTTGTGCATGAATCTAATATTGTCATTGAGAGAATTTTTTGTCGTGAAGAAGGATGGAAAGGTGGGAAGTGCAATCTCAACATAACTGCAGAATCTCTATCCAGCATTCCATTTTAAACCTTTTTTTAATTTTTTTTTCCTTAAACCTTCTTTGCAGGGACCCACTGAATTCACGGAAACCTTGAATAGGATAACCGTAACTACTCTAGCCATAATTATAAAAACACGTGGAGTTGCAGAGGCTGAGCTCCTTCTCTTTCTTCAGGCGATGTTGGACCAGATATTGGCCAGTAGTCACCATACATGGTCAGAAAAGACTCTCCGTTACTTCCCTTCTATAATGCGCGAGGCTTTGATTGGGCGCATTGATAACCGGAACTCTGCAGTCCAAGCTTGGCAGCAGGTTAATCTTATTATTCTTTTATCTTTGCAAACTTATTTTTTTACATTACCTTTATTAATTTCTGTTTGTTTCCTTTATTCTGTTGTTTTTCTTTCATTTTTCCTTAAGGTTTTCTTTTAATTGAATTTTACTAATCTTTAGTCTGTGTGATCATCTGGGAAGTTGTTCTAATCCATGAAAGAAAACAAAGGTTTGGTATCAAGGAGAGAAAGTGAGGATAAAGTCAGCGAGTGTTACTTCTCCATTTCTTGCCTGGGATGTAGATTGTCTCCTTCCTTACAAGACAAATGAGATAATGATGTTATTTCAAATTATGAAGTAGATGAAACTTGGGATGTTAATGGGTTTAATTTAGTTATGTGGCTGTAAATTTTAATATGGATGTGTAGGAAAACAAGAAGTCAATAAAGGGACAAAATGAAAAAAAAATACTGTAGGAGAGCAGTTTTGGTCTAAGAAGACTGATGCAGTTGGACGGTAATAACCTTTCCAGGTTTGAATGAATTTGTTCATTTGGAAGCTGGGTTCATCTAGTTCATTTACTTTATTTTTGGGGGTTTCCTTCTTTGAGAGCCTAGTCATCGTTTTGCTTAAAGGGTTCTTGTAACTTGGGTTCTTTGTAGAGGCTATAGTCCTTTGTATTTGAGGTTCCGTCTCCTGATTCGGATTTTAGATTGGTTATTCAGTGACCAGAAAAGAAAAAAGAAAAAGGGAATGAAAGAAAGAATGTCGTTGACGAAGATCAAGATTAAGGGTTGTAACAAGCTGATCATAGGATGGTCATGCTCGACCACATAGAATTTGTTCAACTTTTCTTGATAGAAGAGGATATGGAATATAGTTGTTATGAGGAAAGTTTAATCAATTTAAACTGTAGTACATTAAGTGCTCATTTGGTTCGAGTTTTTGTACATTCCCGGAATCTTAAATCGGTAAATTCACACTAGGGATCTTTTATAATTCATATCAAAAGGTTGAATCATAAGTTGACGAGGCTCAAACTTTCCATGTGAAACCTCTCGACTTCCAGGAACGAACGAAAACTCGAACCAAACGAGTGCTAAATTAAATAAATATAACAAGGGGCGGAAGGTGAAAACAATAACTTTACCCCTATTAAATGGGTAAACCGCAAGGGTTTTGTGGGCAGACTTCATTATGATCAGAACTAAGGTAAACTACAACTATGGTTGATAAAACAATTCTGTCAATGTCATTGTAGTTTGCATTATGTTGTGTTTCTGTATAACAATGCACCTTGTAATCGTTAGGTTTTAAGGCCAAACGAAGGCCTGTTATGTAGGTCCAAAAGTAAGTTCCAAAGCACTGAGAAATCTGAATTATTTGTAATAAATATTGATAATTCAGTATTATTTATTTTAGTTATTTATGTTATTTTATTTATTTGTGGATAGAATTCCACCTTGATAGGGATTCTAGGTTAATTAGGAGTTGTGTTTATTTCCTATATAAGGTGCATTGTTTTCGTTCTTTATTATTATGGAATAATAAAATCATTCTCTCTAAATTATCATGGTATCAGAGGTAGGTTAGGAAGTCCCTCCGCAGCCTAGAAAAAAAACCCTAGATGCCGCCATTACTAAACTAACCCACGCCTAAAGAAAAAACCCTAGACGCTACTGTCTCCTTTTCAATAGCGTGCGTAACACGTGGACCTTCTCGAAACCAACCACCTAGTCTTGGTCGGAATCTTCCGACGACTTGAACCCTGAAAGAAACGCCGGAAAACGACGTCACACGCGCCGCCTCTTCCCGCGCATGGATCTCACGCGCCGACGACATTCCCCGTGCGTGAGAGCGCGTGGCTTCTCCGATCGTCACCAAACTTTCCAGACCCGGTCGTCTCACAGTTCCGCTCGTCTTTCTGGCCTTGGTTTGGTTAGTTTTACCCGCTTTGGTACTGTTCAGTTCACTGTGTTACTGTTCCGTTTTTGGTTGTTATTGTTCCGTTTGAGTTATGATTGTTCCGTACTGTTCAGTTGATTGCTTGGTTTGGGTAGTTTGATTACCATATAAACTTGCTATGGTGGGTGAGAATCCGGTAGCGAATATCAGTCACAAGTTGAACAGAAGAAACTATCTCGCATGGGCACAATCAATGAGGTTGTTTATTGACGGCAAAAGAAAATTAGGTTATGTGAATAGAAGTGGTTCTGAGGAAGATTGTTGCTCTGAATCAGCATTGCTAGTTTTGTTATTAAGAACTACCAGTGCAGAGCCTTCACCATCTGTAAGGGGTGCACGTTCGTCTTTCAACATCACAGATCGTCGAGCCTCTTCTCTTCGTACATCAGAAACTACCTCTCTGATAGTGGGCAAGTGTATCCTGCCTAAAATACGACCCCGAACTTTGTCTAAGTCCTTGTTTAGTCCAGCCAAGAAAACAAACACACGAATTCGCTCAACCTTTGGGGAGATGCTATTTTGACTGCTACTTACCTTATTAATCGGCTTCCAACACGAACTTTGAAATTTAAAGCCCTTGTAAAATTGCTTTCTGATATATTCCCCAACACTCGGTTATTAGGGGATATTCCCTTAAAAATATTTGGAAGTGTTGCCTTTGTTCATAATCTTGACCCCAAAAATTCTAAACTTGATCCAAAGGCACACAAATGTATCTTTGTAGGCTATCCCACAAATCAGAAAGGGTATAAATGTTTTGATCCGATTTCCAAGAAATTATACATTTCTAAAGATGTTACCTTTTTCGAGGGGCAATCCTATTACAACTCCCATCTTCAGGGGGAGAGCACGAGTGAAGATGGTGGTTGCGGTTTTGATAATTCAGTCGTTGATGTTTTGTATGAACAAGTACCTAATTATTTTAACACACAATCTGGGAAAACAAATGAATTAAATATTGAAGATACTTGTGTTGGTAATGGTGAACAACCAGAGTTAGTGTCATCCCAAAATCTGACTACAGATGGACCAGAGATGTGTGCAAAACGGTATAAAGGTCTTGTTTATTCTAGAAAAAATCCAGAACAAGGAAGGAAAGAAACCATCCCTCTGCAACCCCAAGAATCCAACCTGGAGGTGGATCATGATACTCACGATGACTCTTCCGAGATACCTGAAGGTAGTTCTCAAGCTAATATCGAGTCAACTCAGTTTGATCAAATTGATCTCCCTATTGCAATTAGAAAAGGAGTCAGAGAGTGTACGAAATCTCCCAAATATCCCATTTCGAACTTTGTGTCATATAAAAATATCTCACCCTCCTATTCTGCTTTTATCTCTCGTGTGTCGAATGTGGTTATTCCTAACAATGTTCAGGATGCTCTAAATGTTCCGGAGTGGAGAGAAGCGGTGTATGAGAAGATGAGAGCACTGGAGAAGAATGCTACTTGGGAGAAAGTAAAGCTTCCAAAAGGAAAGACAGTTGTTGGTTGTAAATCGGTATTCACTGTGAAGTATAACTCAGATGGGTCAGTGGAACGGTACAAGGCTCGTCTGGTGGCTAAAGGCTTCACTCAAACGTATGGAGTCGACTACTCCGAAACATTTTCTCCCGTGGCAAAATTAAATACAGTTCGGGTTCTCTTATCAGTTGCAGCTAACTTGGACTGGCCTCTGAATCAGTTAGATGTGAAGAATGCCTTCTTGAATGGAAACCTAGAAGAGGAAGTCTATATGGAACCTCCACCTGGTTTTACTGAGGAATTTGGGACAAAAATTTGCAAGCTAAAGAAGTCTTTGTATGGCCTTAAACAATCCCCTAGGGCGTGGTTCGAAAGATTAACGAAGTTCCTCAAGGGCCAAGGATATAATCAAGGGCAGTCTGATCATACTCTCTTCACAAAGACGTCCACAAAAAACGAACTTTCTGTTCTCATTGTTTATGTGGATGATATGATTTTGACAGGGGATGATGTTGAAGAAATGAATCGATTGAAGCGAAATCTTGCTAGAGAATTTGAGATTAAGGATCTTGGTGACTTACGATACTTCCTTGGAATGGAAGTGGCCCGTTCAAAAAGTGGGATTGTCGTATCACAACGGAAATATATCTTGGATCTGCTGTCAGAAACTGGGATGAGTGGGTGTAAGCCATCGGATACTCCCATAGAACTGGGTACCAAGCTAGGAGATGTTAAAGATGGTGTTCCAGTCGAAACAGGGAGATACCAAAGGTTAGTTGGGAAACTAATCTACTTGTCTCATACGCGCCCTGACATTGCTTTCGCTGTGAGCATGGTTAGTCAGTTCATGCACTCACCATGTGAAGAGCATCTAGAGGCTGTGTATCGTATTCTTCGTTACCTCAAAGGCTCCCCAGGGAAAGGTCTGTTCTTCAGGAAGAACGATAAAAGAGGGATAGAGGTGTATACTGATGCTGATTGGGCTGGCTCGGTTACTGATAGACGGTCCACATCTGGTTACTGTACGTTTCTTTGGGGCAACTTGGTTACATGGAGAAGCAAGAAACAAAATGTTGTCGCTAGAAGCAGTGCAGAAGCTGAGTTTAGATCAATGGCTCAAGGAGTATGTGAGGTTCTTTGGCTACAAAGGGTCTTAGAGGAACTCAAAAGGCCAATAAGTCTCCCGATGAAGCTATACTGCGATAACAAGGCTGCTATCAGTATTGCCCACAACCCGGTCTTACATGATAGGACAAAACATGTTGAGATTGATAGGCACTTCATCAAAGAGAAACTAGAAGGTGGAATTATATGTACTCCCTTTGTTCCGTCTAATCAACAAGTTGCAGATATTTTGACCAAGGGCCTGTTAAGGCAACCGTTCGAATTTCAAGTGAGCAAGTTGGGCATGATGGATATCTTCGCACCAACTTGAGGGGAGTATTGATAATTCAGTATTATTTATTTTAGTTATTTATGTTATTTTATTTATTTGTGGATAGAATTCCACCTTGATAGGGACTCTAGGTTAATTAGGAGTTGTGTTTATTTCCTATATAAGGTGCATTGTTTTCGTTCTTTATTATTATGGAATAATAAAATCATTCTCTCTAAATTATCAATAAATAATGTTTTTTCTTTTTTGAATCTATCCATTTTTTTCTCTGGAGTCCACTTAATTCAAAGAAGTCATTTTCTTGGCAGGTAGAAACAACTGTGATTAATCAATGCACTCAGCTTCTTTCTCCATCAGCTGATCCTACTTACGTGATGACTTATATAAGCCATAGTTTTCCGCAACATCGACAGTACCTTTGTGCGGGAGCATGGAGCCTCATGCATGGACATGTTGAGAACATTAACAGTGCCAACCTTGTAAAATTTCAACCCTTTTTTCTTCGGTCAACAAAACAATTTTTTCTTTTTGCCAATGTCTTAAACTCACTCTCACTCTCTCTCTCATAGGGATGTGTGTTAAGAGAAATTTCTCCAGAAGAAGTCACAGCAAATATATACACAATGGTGGATGTGCTTCTGCATCTTATTCATTTGGAGCTACAGCATGGACATTTGGTGCAGGTTTTGTATTCTATTTCCTTCGTGACATTTTTCATTCATATTTTCTAACTGGATGGTGTCTGCAATCTACTTTGTTTGCTTCAAAATTTTCAGTACGTCAGTTTTTTGAGTTTTTGTTTTTCTTCTTTAGGATCTCATATCAAAAGCTTGTGCAAATCTTGCATTTTTCATCTGGACCCATGAGTTGCTGCCTTTAGATATTTTGCTTTTGGCACTCATTGACCGTGACGATGATCCCCATGCTTTGCGTATTGTGGTACGTTAATTGAATTCCCCCCATGTTCTTTTCCCACTTGTTGATTTTGTATGTGTGTATGTGTTTTGACCATTGAATGATGTGTGGGTTTACTTTTATTACTTTTTGCTCAATGTTCACTTGTAGTTTGTTGTATAGTGGATAAGCTTTATATTAAATTATTTGCCTAATTTATGGTGTTGATACTATCTAAAATTTTGAGACATCCGTGCTTCTCCAAATACGGCATTGTTATCAAAACAATGTCTATTGAGGAACTGTACAAATTTTATGTGTGCCATAATTATTTCCTTTTTATTTCCCTGGAAGTGTGAGATTTGTATAAATTAGTAAATGATATTTATTGTGTCACTTTACATAATCCAAATATCCAATTACTATAATTCACAATGTAGCGCACCATGGTTTTCTTTTTCTCTTTTCAATTTCTTAATGTGTTTACTATTAGTTCTAGTTAGTTCAGTTCTTAACATGAATGCTTTAAATTGATTTGGTGTGATTAGCTATGAGAAACACATTAAATCCAGTAAATTCATTACTAAATTGGACATTAACACCTGCGAGAGTATATCATACAAGTTATATTCATACGGGTAAAACAGAAGTTATATCTGTGCAATGAAATCACTTTGTTCCTGTATTGCTAATGAACCATATATTTCAGCACGTTGCAACTTGCAATTTCTCTGTTGAGAGTTGACAACGGTTTACTTTGCTCCTGTCTGCCTATTCTATATGCAATAAATTATTGGTAACCCTTGGACATAACATAAATAAATACTTCAGTATAACTGAGTTTGTATTAGTGTGATATCTGAATCGCGATGTGCAGATTCATCTACTTGAGAGACAAGAGCTTCAACAGAGAGTAAAATTTTACTTAAATAATCGTGGTCGGCCTGAGCATTGGTTATACTCTGGAGCTTTCAAGCGTATTGAATTACAGAAGGCTCTTGGAAATCATCTGTCGTGGAAAGAGAGGTGATATCTCATAAATTCTAACATACCCACCATTTTCAAACTATAAGATTTATACATATATTAACCATGGCTGTGCACATCTATTATGAGTTAAAGAATCAGAAATGTTCACAGTTACTTGGGGACTCAAAGTAAAGTATTACGATAAGAAAATATATTGAGCTGAATGTAGTAAGTCTTAAGTAAATCTGTGTGCTGGATTTTTTGAGCATTGTCAGACTTCGTAATATTGCTTATATTATATACTTTGCAGATTACCACCATTCTTTGATGATATTGCAGCACGTTTACTTCCAGTCATCCCCTTGATCATCTATAGACTCATTGAAAATGACGCCCTAGATGCAGCTGACAGGGTTCTGCAATTGTATTCCACATTTCTTCATTACTATCCTCTAAATTTCACATTTGTTCGTGATATACTAGCATATTTTTATGGTCATCTTCCAGGGAAGCTCATCCTCAGAATACTGAATGTACTCGATATTAAAAAGGTGACGATGCTTCTTCTCAAACCATCCACCCACCCCCCCTAAACACAAAGTCCTTGTGGATTGATATACATATTGGATTATCTTTTATTTCAGATCCCATTTTCCGAGTCATTCCCTCAACATATCAATTCATCAAGTGCCGCCATATGTCCACCATCCGATTATTTTGCAACACTTCTGTTGGGCCTTGTTAATAATGTTATCCCTCCTCTGAGTACTTCAAAAGGTGGACCAATGGGAGATTCTTCACATAATTCGACACGGGCCCCACCAAACAAGACTCCATCAGCATCCCAGTCCGGGCCCGCAAATTCGTCTGAAGGTCAGAAAGCATTCTATCAAATCCAAGACCCTGGCACGTATACTCAGCTGATTCTTGAAACGGCAGTCATAGAAATACTCTCTCTTCCTGTATCTGCATCCCAAATCATATCATTGCTTGTTCAAATTGTCATTCATATACAACCCACCCTAATTCAGTCTGGTGTATATGGAGCTCCTAATAGCGTTGGGCAAGGGTCTGTTTTGCCAACTTCACCGTCAGGGGGAAGCGGTGATTCCTTCAGTGCGAGCAGGTCAACTCTTTCAGTTTCAGGGATAAATCCGTCCAACTTTGTTTCGCGTAGTGGTTATACGTGCCAACAATTATCCTGTTTGTTGATCCAAGCTTGTGGGCTCTTATTGGCTCAGCTTCCTCCCGAATTTCACATACAACTTTATATAGAGGCGGCTCGTGTAATAAAAGAGAGTTGGTGGCTTACGGACGGGAAAAGGTCACTGGGAGAATTGGACTCTGCTGTTGGCTACGCTTTGTTAGATCCAACATGGGCTGCTCAAGACAACACCTCCACAGCCATCGGTATGTTCAATTCTTCAGCAGTTGTTTAATCGTAGGGCTTTTCAGACTTTGCCTCCTATTATTAATGCGATATTAGACTTTGACCTGTGGATGACTGGATGAGTGGGCATCTCAAAGAATTACTGATTACGTTAAAGTAGGGGACAATGTCTAAATTATATGTAATCCTTTCACTCACGATCTTTATTTTTCACTTGATCCTTTACTAGGTAATGTTGTAGCCCTGCTTCATGCTTTCTTCAGTAACCTTCCGCAGGAATGGCTAGAGGGAGCGCATCTTATTATTAAGCACCTCAGGCCGGTAACATCAGTTGCCGTGTTGAGAATAGCATTTCGTATTATGGGTCCCGTGCTTCCAAGATTAGCTAATGCTCACAACCTCTTCAACAAGGTAATGGAAACCGTAAGCTCGTGCCGTCATTTAAAGGAGATCTGTAATCCTGGAACCCCATTTCTTGTACTTTTCATTGGGTGTTTACGGGTCATATAATCCTCTGTTAATTGCTCATGTATTTCAAATTTCTGTCTTACTAAATTGTTGTTCTCTTCAAAACATTCCCAGTCTCTATCACTTCTTCTGAATATACTTGTGGATGTATTTGGGAAGAACTCACAGACATCAATCCCTGTTGAAGCATCAGAGATAGCAGACCTCATTGACTTCCTGTAAGATTAAGCACCAGAGATACGAGATATCATTGCTTTAATTTTTTATTTTTATTTTTTACCATCCCCCTTGGTGTTTATATGTTTATGACACAATTTAGTTTCAATTTGCCCAGCCATCATGTTGTGCATTATGAAGGGCAGGGTGGGCCCGTACAGGGGACCAGCAAACCTAGGCCTGATGTTTTGGTACTATGTGGAAGAGCGTTGGAAAATTTGCGCGAAGATGTCAGGCATCTTCTCTCTCACTTGACAACTGACGTAAATTCTTCTATTTACGCAGCCACCCACCCTAAGATGGCTCCAAATCCATCGTAATTATGGGCAAAAAGATGTTTTGTCCTCAATTTTAAGGTGATATAATAGAGAAGGCTTGGTGGGCCAATGGTTTAATTACCTAGTGACGAATTGATAGTGGATCATGGAATAGCCTGTTTACTAACAAGGGTGTTCGAGGAATGGGTATCTCTGCGAGCCAGCTTATCATGATGTATGCCTTCATACGAAAGGACCTTTTGTTTGTTAAGATGTATTTGCTTGCAAAAGAGTCATGATATGTAAATCAGTCTTAAGATTTTGTATTTTTGTATTTAGATTAAAATAAGACTTCTTAGTACATATTTATACATTTTCTAGGTGGCTGTGAAGGCACATCCCCGTACAAAAAGGGAATAGAACAGTAAGTAGGAACTTAGTTGGGACATGTCTGTACAAATAATACGATTGCTTGATTATTTTGAGATCTGTTTTGGGATCTGAATTCTAATTAAGATAATATGATGATGTTAATTTATTATATCTCCATCTGTTAAACAGGATTTCACATGTTTTCGCAATGAATTGCTATCAAGTAAATGTTATCAAAAGATATGTTATCAAAAGATTTTTAACATTGAATTGTATCTGAATCCAAATAATTTCCTCCTCACATTGTATCTGATATAAGTAACAGTGAATTACTTCTTTAACATCATCTGTATTGGGTTAATTATAATTAAATCAACCCCGCGAAACTGAAAAAACAACAAATAAATGTTAATTAATGGATCGTATATGATAAAGTACACAATTTTTTCCTACATGAGGTTTCCCTCAAGGACAGTTGCTGTGGGGTTGGTAGGACGCTCAAGTAAGGCCAAGAATCAACTATAATGTTATGTACAAATCTTTGCAACCCCAAATCTTTGCAAAGTGCCAAATCATTCCAACAGTCAAAGGAGTTGCCACTCATCTTCTTCTTGTGTAGCGGTTTTTGGCAAATCATCCTCTTTGTTGGCCCCATCACCGTCACTTAATGTGTCCTGTTGACTGGCTGACCTTGCCGAATTGCGGGTCTTAGTAACAGTAAATAACGGAGCACCGTTTGACTGGTCAGCAAGCTCGGAAGCCCGCAAACAAAAATCATCAAAATCGCCTGAAAACCAGAGAGGAGTAACCATGGTTTGATTCCTAGATAATTAATAAAATTTATTTAGGAGGAAGGGCTACGTACCTTTATTTCGGCAATAAAAGCCAATTGCCAAGGATGGATCAATTGAGTAGAGCGAAATGTGCCTAAGGATGCTGGAACCATAATTTCAGAACAAATTAAAACAAATGAATTGAAGATGAAAGCAATGTTTATTGGAAGATGCAGGGCCAAAGTCTATATAAACTCAAACAAACGTATACTGAAGGAACCAAAGAAGTAGCAAAAACATAAATATTAGAATTTAGGGTGCATTTCGTAACACATCTTTTTCAGGGAAGTTCAAATTTCCACCTTTTCCATATTTATTAAGAATGAAATGAGATACAAAGGTTGTCTCCCATAGCAAAACTGGATGAAAGTACAGCACGATAAATTGAAGCAAATCAGTCTTGAATCTCAATCATGATACTTACTTGCAGTGGTAAGATGAAGTATCAGCATCCATATTGTCCCTCCTAATGTCAACTACCTGATGACCCAGTCATTGAAAAAAGGCTATTACTAAGCTAAAGAAATGCAATCAGTCATGAATTTAACTGATTATAGAACTTAAAAGTTATATAGAAGACAAAAGTGGACAACAAAGGTAAAAAATATGGTTAAATTGCTGGGACCATATTTAAACAAGCACCTACAGTCCTACACCAAGCACCATTGCATATGGCTAGTGAACCACCTCCCTCAACAATTTTATAGACCATCAAGGCATCATTCTCCAACCCTCTTATAAAACTTCACGGTTTTTCTTTTCCTAAAGGGCTACTGGCACCAAACTGTTGTTCCCTTGGATAGGTGATATTTTTAATAAGTTACAGAAGAAGAAAGTGGGGTCCAGCCATGATAATTCTTATACGGGTGAGATAAACACAAAGCAGTGCTGTATCTTTAATAACTATAATCCTTAGTCCAAATCAGTAACACGTAAACGTATGATGATTCTACTTTTCACAAAAGAGTAGAGGCATAATACAACTAAACCAGCATGTGTTCATTAGACTTTAGGATGTTATGTGAGGATAACATGCATGCATGTATAACTGATTAACTGTAGCTATGGCAATTGTTAAGCATGATATTCATTATGGTTCCTTCTCCTAATAGCTAAAGCTTTTGGGAGAGATGGTTACTAACATAGTATTAGAGCTTGGTTTTCTGGGAGGTCCAAGGTTCAAGCCTTGGCACCTCCATTCCCCATTTATTAATTCGAAATTTGTTTGCTCCCCACATGCGAGTATGGGTTCACACGTGAGAGAGGGTGTTAAGCATGATATTCATTATGGTTCATTCTCCTAATAGCTTAAGCTTTTGGGAGAGATGGTTATTAACATCAATCGATATGATTTAAACATGTAAAAGTAAATGAGTGGGATCACATTGTACCGGATGAACTTCATGGGGATCAAGGTAGAAGGCTTTGTCATCTTGTACACCCACAATGTATGTTGAAGCACCAGGTCTACCACCTAAGATCCCAAGACTCTGAGGAAAGGTGAATGTTGACCCCAACAATGGAATATACCTGATGATAATCTAAGAAATCAAAGCTAATTGAAAAATATGGCAATAGTTTGACAAGTATGCTGGTTTACCTTTTTTTACTGATTAGTTAAAACAATCCATAGGAGAGCAATTCTATGCAAGAAAAAATGTAGAGAACAATCGAAAGAAATTGTGACATTGATGAAACATCAAAATATCCATGTGGAAATTAGAAAAAGAATATATATATATATCATATATTGACTATTGCTTTCCGCAAGTACAAGAATTTCTCCAGCATTTCTATAAGCCTATACCTGTCTTCCTGCTTGCAGATATTATCGTACACCTCAGCTCTTAGAAATTTCGTGAACAAAGCTTTTTTTTTTCCTCAAATAAGAAATTTTACAAATAAAGACCAATGCATGCCTTATTAAGAGGAGCCCTCAAAACTAAAACAAACACCAAAGATAATGAAAAAGAAAGAGATCAATGCAAAGGGACCTCCAGCAAAGGTCCTAATCTTAGAGCAACCTGATTTTCAGATTGACTCGTCAAAGGAAGTTGGAGGAGTTACCCGAACTGACGAGGCATCAATGTACGAGTATGAAACAGTCCTGAACGTGCTCATAAGCTAAAAAAGAATCAAGCCATAAAATCGTTTGACATTGTCATCTAAACTACAGTTTAAAGTTGACCATATGTTTAATAGGTAAAACTCCCATTAACTATCCAAAGAAAGAAAATCAAACAATAACAAAGGAGTAAAAACTATCAAGGGAATGATCATCAAAACATCACATACCTGGGGTTAACTTTGTCAAGACCTAGAACCAAGGGAACCAACAAAAGAACAGGTGTCCAATTAACTTGGCCTCTGGAAAACTCAAAACCACTTCTAAAGACATCTTCAACGCAAACAACGGGAGCTCCACCTCTTTCACCGTCTTCATCAGTGGAAACAACGTAAATAACCATAGGCAATGACTGGTTTTCGGGTTCAGTCTCCTCCACTTTACAGCGCGCTAGACTTTCCCAGGTGCGACACATGGCATACGGTCCTACCCATGATCCAGGAGCAAGGGCATAAGCCTGTCCAGCTTGAAGAAGATTGTGGATAGAGAAGGCCGATGACTCAGAATCACCAAAAAGGTGCAATATCTCGATGTAATCTTGATCTAGTGGCTACATAATTAGAAAGAGAGCAGCATATGAATGGGCAGTTGAAGTATTAATGAATCAATCATATCGTAACTTTCAAATTTTTGAAGAGAACAAATTTTTTTATTATTTTTAAATTTTTTTAAGATACCTTGTGAAGAGGTTTTTTCCAAGATCTGCCAAATCGATGTAACAGCAATGCCTGTAGAGGAAATTATAAATAGTCCAATTAGAAAGAAAGCAGAACTATATATTCTACTTAGCCCAAAAAGTATAAAGAAATCATTAACATGAGAGCAGAACTATACATTCTACTTAGCCCAAAAAGTATAAAGAAATCATTAACATGAGTGAGAAAAGATTTGACAGATTACAGTGAATGAATACAACACACTACAATACCTGAGCAACTAGCATTTGACTGCTCCGAAGCATGCAACCCCAATTTACATCACTTGTATACCTTGAATCTCCAATAGCAGCAAATCCTGTTAATTAACAAACAGGAAAACAGTTAATCAAACATCATCATAATTTCCCAAACTTTGCTATTGAAACAAACGAAAAAACAAGGGTAGCAGTTTATAACACAAACCTTTACGATATGTCATTAAAATTCTTGATGAAAAATCTTCAACGAATGCAAAAAATTCATCGGTATGAATTGGATCCACAGATGAACCTTCTTGATAAATTTTGTAGCAGACACCTAGAAGCCATATGTCACTAGTTGAGCTAGCGATGCCAGTTTTGTTTAGCCCAAGTACACGCTCGTGAATTCTCCTCATTGAGCTTATATTCATTATTCTCTTCACAGCTGCGGTCCAACCATAGCTTCTAGTACTGCATTCCTTTTTTTCACAGCCTTTTGACTCGCTATATGTTTCAAAAATCGAAAAAGCAGGCACCAAGCCTGACCATAAAGAAGTCCTAGAGAGCTTACTTTCGCTTGGTCTGGGCTCTGAGCAGATAGAACCCGGAACTCTGTCTAGGGAATCAATTGAACCTTTATAATTTGAGCTGACAGGCTGTTCACAGGAACTCTTCATTACCTAATCATAAATCACCGTACAAGGATCGGGACAGCTCATGGGAGCAACACAAGTCTTGAATATTTAAAATCTGTGCAGAGGCAAAGATCACATAAGTTCCAGAAAGAAACCCTAGAAAGATGTGGAAAAACAATAAGTCCACTGGTCATTGTCCATAGCTAACCAAAACTTGCGGAAAATAGCAGATGCATCCCAAAAGCTATACAATTACTTTTACTCATAAGGCAATGATTAACTGGTAAATAAGCTAACTGGAAAGAGCTATAATAAAAATCCCTCCGTCCCAATTCCCAAATAAAGTGTCCAACTTTGACTTTTCGCAGTTTGAAGTAAGCAGTAATTTCAACTCAATCAACTGTCACAAATAGAACTCTTTTTTTTGGCTATCATGAGATTGGTGGACGACTTGTGTCACAAAAAGGAAATTAACTCTTAGCTTGGAACTTCACAAAAAAGAACAGCGGACTCTTAATTTGGGACAGAGGATATCCTCAATGCCTAGGTTACAAAAATAGATACTTTTGACTGATTACCGATGAGGACAAAAAAAAAATCTCAAATTTGCAGAGCTAAAAATATGAGAGTGAAAGACAATTCAGCAAAAGGGGAACAGACTACTACTGAATATCAAGCACAAAAAATGTTGTACAAAGCTAGGAAAGAAGGTACCACATTACAAGCAATAAATTGTCAACAATACTCAAATTCCACGTTTCATTAAACAGAACAAACAAATACAGAATTGAAGCCCAACAGCTACGGTTCACATCCATCAGAATTCAAATGATTGGTTCTCTCGATAGGAACATGAAGTCCAAAAGTAATTCCAACAGTTAAATGAGAAGATGCTACTAGTTGTCGTTTGCGTAGCAAATTATCTTTGAGCAAATTAAACAGAGAGAATTATATGATCTATACATACATATACTTTTGTACAAAAGAAATATAACATTCATACATATATAGATGTATCGATAGATACAAATATATATGTCCGTAAAGAGAGAAAAGAAAAAGATGTTGCTTACCAACAAGAAGGAGAGAGCGAGAGAGCGAGAGACAGAGAACGAGGATTGTTTGATTAGATGTTCAAACCTCCCCCTCAGGGCTGGAGCGGAGCCCTAAATTAAAAAAAGCTTCCATAATAATCAGTTAAACTAATCAGAGTTCGCCAAGGCTTCACGCATATTGTTTATAACACTCGCGCCTCCAAACTCGTGAGTGAAACGCGGGTAACAGATGCTATTAAATTTACAGACTCTTTATTTCAAAAAAGAAAGATTTACCATAACTAGTGATATTCGAATTTTTTGTGCTCGGTGAGATTAATTAGTGATATTCGATTTACCATAACTAGTGATATATAATAATATATATATTATGTGTGCACAAAATCTAATCTATATTATAAGGCATACAAAGTCAATATTCTATTTTCAATTTTATTCATCTCAATTAATGGTCAAGACTCATTTATAGATAACAAAAAAAATATTTGAACCCTTAGATACAATTTTAGGATATTAAATCAAAAAATCAAATCACATTTCTCTCTCTCCACCTTAATACTCCCTCCATCCTAATTTAATTGTCCACTATTTTATTTTTAGATGTCCCAAAATAATTGTCTGCTTTCTATATTTAGCAAGTTATTAATTAGACCATCTCCATTGGAGAGGCTAAATAGCCAAATTTGGCCCATGGATTGCCTTATTCGGTAAGGTAAAATGGTAAAAAAGTGGTTAAAAGTGTAAACCAAAGCCAAAGTTAGCTGCCGACAAAATTTTAGCTTACACGATCAATGAAGTGTCGTCGCAGGTTTGAACACTCTCACGACACATGATGTGTCGTGAGAAATGTTGAAAATTTATTGGCCGATATAACATATATCGTGGCATCCAAATTATGCTTCAGACGATGGATGATGTGTCGTGGGACACATCATCAAATTTCCTCCAAAGCAATGCATTCTCATAAATGGAAGAAGGAAAAAAAAAAAAAAAGAAGAGAAAATGCCTGCCACGACACATGATGTGTCGTGGGAAGCAAAAGCCTTGGCCGATGGATCATTTATCGTGGGATGGCTTAATAGCATTACCCGACACTTCATAAATCGTGCGAGGTAAATTTAGCCTACTCCCTGCTGCACCTCTTGATTATCGAATAGTGTAAATATACATTTTTAGCCTACATTTTTACCTTACCCACTAAAGATGGTCTTAGAGGACTATTTATTATTTTAAATATTACCCTTTAAGCTATCACCACTTTTTTTATTGTGAGTCCCGCCACCTTTTTTTATTAGGAGAAAAGCAAAGGTCATTTTTGGAAATAAGCATTTTCTCTTATGTCTTCTTAATTTTTAGTTTTTCAAAGTTGGACAATTAAATTGGAATAGAGGGAGTATAATGATAGAAAAGAAATTTCAAACATTTTACACATTCATATTTTGAAATTTCAAATTTCAAACATTTTACACTCTTTCCCTCTCTCAAGATTTACTAAAAATAGACAATAGTCTTTTCTCTCTCTCTCTCTCTCTCTCTCTCTCTCTCATTCGTCCCTCTCAAATTTCTCATTCTCTTTACTTATTCTCTCTCTTAAACCTTCATGCTTAAACAATCGCTAATGTCTACTACACTTACACCACCTCTTCCGTGTAAACTTCCGACTTCCGTTACCTCTATCTTCGGCACCAAAAGAGGTTCTCCTTGGTTTCTATTTTTATTTGTTTGAATTTGTGCTTCTCTCTTCATATATGTATGTCATTCCATGTATTTTTTTTTCATATATATATGTGAGTTTTATTCCTCTCTTCATGTATTTATGTGAGTTTTGTTCCTTTCTTCATGTATGTATGAATGTTTTAATTTTTTATTCTAATATAATATAGTTTCGGGGACTTTGGGTTCAAAATGAAAAAAAAAAAAAAACAAGATGCAGTGTGTCAAAATTTGGGTTTTAAAACTTGGGTTCAAAATGAGAAAAAGTAAAAAAAAATTAAGGGTGTCAAAATTGGGTTCAAAATGCACTGTACATTGCATTAAACGTTTAAAAGTTGCATTTAGACCAAAAAAAAACGTTGCATTAAACTTCTGTGTAATTCATACATGCAGTGTGTCAAAATTTGGGTTTTAAAATTAATGTTAAATATATATGGGTTTTCATCTTTGGGTTTAATGTTAAATAAAAACTTGAAATCTGAAATTTGAGACACTTATAAAAAAAACATAAAAAAAAGATCAAAAAAATACACCCGTGAGTGCACTTATCAATTTTTTTTGTTTGAAAAAAGTCCAAGATAGATGTAGAAAATTTTTTGTTCAAAATTATTGTTAAATATATATTAGTTTTAATCTTTGGGTTTAATGTTAATTTGAAAGAATCAAACCATAAGTGCATTGCAGTGAATAGTGTAAGCAAAAGCTTGAAATCTAGAATTTGAGACTAAATGAAAACTTATCAAATTTGGGTTCAAAAATAAAAAAGATGAAAAAAAAGCCCAAGATAGATGTAGAAATTTGAAAGAATCAAAGCATAAGTGCATTGTAATATAGATTTGTGTTCAAAATTAATGTTAAATATATATATGAGTTTTAATCTTTGGGTTTAAATTTAATTTGAAAGAATTAAACCGTAAGTGCATTGCAGTGAATAGTGTAAATAAAAACTTGAAATCTAAAATTTCAAACTAATTAAAAACTTATCAAATTTAGGTTAAAAAAAAAAAGATGAAAAAAAAGCCTAAGATAGATGTAGAAATTTGAAAAAATCCAACCGTAAGCGCATTGTATTAAATTTGTGTTCAAAATTAATGTTAAATATATATGAGTTTTAATCTTTAGGTTTAATATTAATTTGAAAGAATCAAGCCATAAGTGCATTGTACTGAATAGTATAAATAAAAACTTGAAATCTGAAAACTTATCAAATTTGGAATTTAAAAAAAAAAAACAGATGAAAAAAAAGCCCAAGATAGATTTAGAAATTTGAAAAAATCCAACCATAAGCGCATTGTATTAAATTTGTGTTCAAAATTAATGTTAAATACATACAAGTTTTAATCTTTGGGTTTAATGTGTAAATAAAAACTTTAATCTAAAATTTGAGACTAAATAAAAACTTATCAAATTTTGGTTAAAAAAAATTTGAAAAAAAACCAAAAAAAATCATCCCGTGAGTGCACTTATCAAATTTGGGTTAAAAATGAATGTAAAATATATACGGGTTTTAATGATAGTGTAACTATTAACATGATATCGAAAAGCAATGTTATAAAAATAATTAAAAAAAACTTGAAAAAAAAAATAATGAAAAAATCCAACGTGACAAATGAAAATATTCACTTCATCAAATATGCAATTTTTTAATAGTTTTTATTAAGAAAACCTTACACACAATAAATCACACTACTTTTTTTGATTTTTTTGCTTTTACACATAACTTTGTAACCATAGTAATGAATTTTATTTTATAGGTAATGATAAGTATATCTCAAATATGCAATTTTTTAATAGTTTTTATTTTTTGTATTTAAAGTTAACGAGATATCTAAATAGCGTGAATCTAAAATAATTAAAAAAAACTTGAAAAAAAATGAAAAAATCCAACTTAATGAATGAAAAAATCCATTTCAAACCGTACAAGATAATGAGTTATCTAAATAGCGTGAACCTAAAATGTTAATTAAGAAAATTGTACAATAGTTCGAACTTTTTCTAAACTTACATAAATGAGTTATTATAGATGGCAACCAATTTAACTGTCAAATATTATAAGGGAAAGTTCCTCAAAAAAATAATCTATATAAACTTTTTTATTTTTAAACAAAACGAATAATTATACTGCAACTTTATTTGAAACATATAAATCGTGTAAAATGAGGGTTACAATAACTTTTTGAATTTTTTTTCTTTTACACATAATTTTATAATTATAACGGATCTTATTTTATAGGTACCGATAAGTATAGCTCAAATATGAATTTTTTTTATGATTTTTAGTTTTTGTATTTAAAGTTAAAGTATTTTAAAATTTTAAAATGAAATTAATGAGAAGGAAATAACCCTAAGTGTAGATTGGTGGAATAACATTGAGAATATGCAAATTTGTTGACTTTACTGATTTATTGTTTTAAAAATACATTTAATGGATAAAAATTTCTCTTGATTATTTATAAATATAAACAAGGGTGGTCCAAATTACACCCACCAAAACACTCTATAATACTCCAATTAGTTCGGTGCAATAGCACCAAGTATATGCGCATTTATTCCGTGTAAATGGGCCACTCATAAATAATGAAAATTATAAATTTTATAAATTTATATTATAAGGAAAAGAACCATCACATTACCAAATTATCTAATCAATTGTCCATATTAATTTGCAAAAAAAAAAAATAAAAAAAAATGGATCATTAAATGTGTTTTCAACCCATCAAATCAAAAAAGTCAACAACTTTTTATCATTTTTATTCCAACAATTTTCTCTTTTTCTTAAGATTTTCATGGCTAAACATTCATCAAAATACTTGAGATTTTCTACTCTTTTTGTTATTTACTCTTTTGAAGAATGTAATATTTTGTAGTTTATTTTTTTTAAGAAGGTATATATACAGGTTTATATAATTCATTTGAATAATGTATATATGGGTGCTCGTTTTTTATTAGCAATTATTAACTCATTTAGTTGGAGATCGCAGATTTATTTTATGATATGTATATTTAGTTGAAAATCCGATAATTATTTGTTTTAGTGGTAGCCGAGGTTAAGAATAGTGCATATACTTTTGAATTTTTCCTTTGTGTGTGTTGAATATCCATTTTATAGTCAATAAGAATAGAAATAAAAAAGTTTCTATGCATGCATGTGAGTTTTATACTTTTTTGATATCCCTGTATAATATTATTTTGTTCGGTTTTTATCCCCCCCTCTATTTATGTATGTGAGTTTTGTTAACCTCCGTAGTGTTGTCTACCATTTTATTACTCAAGCTAAGCATTTTATACTCAAATTAATATGCCTTTTCATTTATGATTCAAGATTTGGCAAAAAAACCCGTAAGCTCCACCTAATGCCATTCTTATAAATGATAGTTTATCATGTGAATTTAGTAAAGTTGACATGTATAATTCGAACATAAAGCCCATGTTTGGTGGCTCTTTTTTTTTTCTCCAAATTTTAAAACTCAACTCAAAATTATCTCTACTTTTACACTTTTCAAAAAAACCTTAACTTACTTTCTCTCTCTAAAAAACCTTTTAAAATACCGTAACTTGAAATTCAAAAATCAAAATTAAATAAAAAATATATATTTAAAACATACTCGTCGAGATGTATAAAATAAGATCCATTTTGACTATTTTTTGAATTTTTTATGAGATTTTTAGTTGGTTGAAAAAAACTCAAAAAAAACCTAAATCCACTTTTCAACATACTTCTAAATTCTACCAAACACCATATTTTAAAAACTCAACTTAAAAACTCAACTCAAAACATCTACCAAACAACCCCAAAGTCTCTTTATTTATATTTAATGTATCTTTTTATTTTACCGTGCCTAACGGCACGTGCAATACCTAGTACGATAAAATAAGAAAACATAATATGAATAAATGATGTTATATCTTACATTTAGTATTAAGTATCACAAAAACTACTAAATCTACGAAAATCTTTTAATTTATTAGAAAAGAGAATATCTCACAAAAAATAATTTATTACTTAATCCTTCGGTCATATTTGTCACGTGGCTTGTAAGTCAATTAAAAATTTTTATAACACCAATTTTTTTGAAGTATAATACTGCACAATAAAAATGAGACAATTTAAATAAATGATCTTTATTGGATATTTAACTCAATGGCTCTATTTTTATTTATCATTTTAAGTTTTATCCATAACACCTGAAAAAATAAAACAATTACCCCCTTCGTCCCAATTTAATTATCCATTATTTTAATTTTGGATGTTTCAAAATAATTATCCACTTTCTATATTTAACAAATCATTAATTAGAGCATTTTTTTATTATTTTTAATATTACCTTTTAAGATATCACCACTTTTTTTTATTGTGAGTCTCGCCACCTTTTTTTATTAGGAGAAAAGTAAAAGTTATTTTTAAAAATAAGCTTTTTCTCTTAGGTCTCGTTTGATTCAGGTATTAGGGTAAGTGGAATTAATAATACCAGTATTAATAGTACTGGACTATTAATCCTGGTATTAATTTAATACCAATACATTGTTTGATTCATGCAGTATTAATACTGGGATATCTCATGCTGATGTTAATACCATATTTGATTCTGTAACTCGTATATGGGATTGCATTTTGGACTAACAAAATAAAAAAAAAACAAATTTTAAAAAAATATAATAAAAAATTTAAAAATTTAAAAATAATAATAATATAGTAGTTGTAGTGGCATTTTTGAAAATATTATAGTAGTAATGGCATTTTTGAAAATATATGGTTCATTTTTCTTAATCTTGGATAAACAATACCACCTCCTCCCTGGTATTAAATTATACCACAAAAAGTGATATTAAGTTAGTATTGGTATTAGTAATCCCAGCACATTTGTTCGAATCAAACAAGGTATTATAAAAAAAGTAGTATTAACAATCCCATCTCACTTTTTAATACCCTAATCAAACGAGGCCTTAGAGTAATAATTATGTTTTCTTAATTTTTAATTTTTTAAAGTTAGACAATTAAATTGAGACGAAGAGAGTAGCATGAAAAGAAATAAATAATAATTATATTGTCAAAATAATTTTATTTCTATTGAAATATTATTCATTAATAACAGACCGTAACCATAATTACTCCGGCAATGTCACCCGAAGGGAAAGGGAGACAAGTGGCGACATTTGAGTTGTGGTCACCGCGCAGTATTCTTGAAGAGGAGAGTGGGAGTGGACCCATTTCTCCCCTGCCTTTCTTCCGAAACCTACCCATTTTACTTCTCTCTCTCTCTCTCTCTCTCTCTCTAGGGCTCAGGAAAACCTTACCCCGCATTTTAATGCAGCAAGAAATGGATTCAGAAGGATCAAGGGTTGTCGGTGAGCTTCAAGAACCCTAATTTTCTCACCTCTCCTTCATTTCCTTTTTCTGTATGCAGTTTCTAGTTTTTACCCATAATTTGTTTCAATTTCGGATGTATTATGGGTTCCTCCAGCTTTCATGTGAATTCACTCTTCAATTTCTGCGTTATATACTTCTATTTCACTTTTACTTCTTTTTTTTTTTTTTGGTTTACAAAGTTAGGGTTTTTATTGCTAGGTTATGCCCCATATTAGGGTTTTAGAAATTGGATTGATATATGTTACAGCTTTTGTCAATCAAATTTAAGTTTCAACCTTGAAATAATTGCCCGATTCGGCTGCAAGCCTAGATGATATTGGTACACCTTATCCACAATTCTATCCTTGGGGTGGTTTATTTTAGTTTTACTTTGAGTATTTGATTACTGCCTAGTTTATATTCAACCATAGTATATATATATATACACTGCTGCGGATAAGTGGAATATTTTATTTTGTACAATTAAACTGGCACAAGAATGATAAATTGATGCAACAGTAACTATTGTACTATTTTGGAATGATAACTACCTTATCAAAAAACAGTATGAGGTGACCCTGGTTAATGTTTGTTTATTTGATGAGATAAACAAAGCCAAAGGCAGTCATCAAACGTATGATAAAAGGTAAATGTAGAGAAGTGCATTAATTATTAAAGGGGGGAGATAACCCCCATTTTTTGACAAATGCCCTTTAAATTTTTTATTAATATTATACTAAACTTTATTCCTACACCCTTCTCATTTTACTAAAGATTAACTATTAATTAACTTTAACAATTAACCATTAATCATATACACCCCCTCACCACCCTCTTCTTCTCCTCTTCCTCCTCCTTCTTCTTCTTCAAAACATACATATATACATATACATATACACATATATATATATTCAAAATATACATATACACACACATATATATGTATATTCTAAAATGAAAGAAAAAAAAACAAAAAAATGCATATATATATACACACACAGATCTCTTCTAAAAAAAGTCACAGATATGTTTAAGTTTTAGATGCTCAATGTCGAGCGAGTAACAATGAATATAATCTCCGATGACGGAAGAGTATTACCACCTTTACTCTCCTAATGATAGAAGAGTATATCTCAAAAATTGGGCCGTCACCACCCTCCTCTTCTCCTCCTCCTCCTCCTCTTCTTGTTGAAAAAGTGAACGGATTCGAACTCAAATTCAAGCAATCGAGGATTCTGCATCTAAGCTAAAATCCGGCCTCCATCTAAATACTCTCATTGGAAATTTCATAAGGATTCTTCTTTCTCCTCCTCCTCCTTCAAAACATACATATATACATACACACACACACATATATATATATATATTCAAAAGAGGTATAGTTGTTTCATTGTTATCTTATCTTTGTGCACTTTAACCCTTATTTGATGAATGTTGCAAAATCATAATAAAAAAGTTTGTCAAAAAAAACAAAGCTAAAATAGAGCTGTGGGTTTTAAACCCATCAATTACTCTCCCCACATTAGCCGAGTAATATATACATCACTCACCCCACATTGACCAAGTATGTGCTGCTTCTGAAAAAAATCTTATTACTAAAGTTTCAGATGCTCAATGTCAAGCGAGTACCAACAAATGTACTCTCCCAATGACAGGAGAATATTACCAAAGTTACTCTCTTTAATACGAGAGAGTATATCTAAAAAATTGGGCCGTAGCTAAGTAATTGCTGAAGTTCCAGATGCTCAATGTTAGGAGAGTAGTAGTGAAGATAGTCTCCCAATGATGGGAGAATATTACTTTAATTATGATTCTTAATCTAGAGAGCGGTGGGGTGGGGTGTTTGTGACAATTTTTTAAAAAGTAGGGGGTGTATGGCATAGAGGGCGTTTGAAACAAAAAATGGGGGTGCATTTATCACCCCCTTTATTAAAGGCTTAATGGCATATTTGATCAACGAACTTTATTATTTTTTTCAATTTGGTTACTAAACTTTTTTTTTTGTCTAAAAATCCATTGAACTCTCAATAACATTTCAATTTAACCAAACCCTTTAACGCCGTTAATTAGAGTTAACGGAAAACTTGAGTTGGACATTAAGGAGTCCACATGGATAGATGAAATGCTAAAAACCATCATGTGACACGCATGTGTGAAGTTCTTCTCATTCAAACGAAGAGCTCTGTTTTGATGAAGGAGAACTATGCGAACTTTTATCTACAAAACTCAATCGTCGTTCCCTCAATTTAAACCCAAGACTCACCTAAATCAAAATTTGTTGAAGAAAACAATCATCAACGAAACTCGAAAAAACATATAGAAGCAATCATGCATACCAATTTTGAGGAAGAATCAACAATTTTTGATTTACACAACTTCCCCCCAATTTTTGTTCGTATATATATAAAGCCCTAATTCAACAATTGTAGCCGTTGAGCACATTAATTAAGGAGGAGAACCTCACACGTGCATATCACATGATGGTTTTTGCCATCTCATCTGTCCACGTGGACGCCACGTGGACTTGTTAATGTTCAACTTAGATTTTCCGTTAATTCTAATTAATGGTGTTAAAAGGGTTGGTTAAATTGAAATGTTATTGGGACTTCAGCGGGTTTTTAGACAAAAAAAAAAGTTTAGTGACTAAATTAAAAAAAATTTGATAAAGTCCGTTGGTCAAATAGATCATTAAGCCATTATTAAATGTTTGTGTACAAAAAAGGGAGTTCTTCTTTACATGATTACATCTTTTTAAACTATTATTAGTATCAAACAGTATGTGATTGATATGTGATTATGTTTATATCTTCTCTTAGCTCTGCTCATCCCTTAGAAATCACGATTTTTGGATTTTATATAACACGGTTTTATTTGCAATATTGGTATGTGACTGATATGAACTTTTCATAAATTCTCCTCTGTGATTTCATATTACATTGTAATGTAAATGTTCAGATCTTCTAGATATTTCTGTGTCAATAATCATGAATGTGTGTCAAAATGGATATGGATGACTTACTCGATCTTGTGTTCAATTTCAGTTCCTAGAAACTTTAGATTACTAGAAGAGCTTGAGAGAGGAGAAAAGGGAATTGGGGATGGAACTGTCAGCTATGGAATGGATGATGCTGATGATGTATACATGCAGTCATGGACTGGGACTATAATTGGCCCCCCTAATGTTGGTTTTCTTTTTCACTATTTACATTAGCACTAATTGTTAATCTTAGTTTTTTTCAAATAAATTGCGTCCAGTTAATTGGGGGGTATGGAATTCTATTTGAATTCCAGTTCCAAACCAATTATCTGAACAGTGGAATTCTAATTCTATACCCCAATTCCAGTCCCAAGCCATGGGATTGGGGTTCCCATAGAAAAGGAAACCCATGTCTTACTTTTTAACTAATGATGTGTGTCAGACCGTTCACGAAGGGCGCATCTATCAGTTGAAACTATTCTGTGGTAAGGATTATCCGGATACCCCGCCAAGTGTTAGATTCCAAACCAGAATACACATGAGCTGTGTTAATCCGGAAAGTGGCATGGTGGGTACCCTACTTCTTGAAAGATATTAGATGCCTTTATATCCTTGAAAGTAAGCTTATGAAAAGCAAACTTTGCAGGTTGAACCGAGTCATTTCTCTATGCTTGCTGATTGGCAAAGGGAGTACACAATGGAGGATATATTAACTCAATTGAAGAAAGAAATGGCGTCTCCACAGAATCGGAAGCTATCTCAGCCACCTGAAGGTCTCTTTTTTCTACATTTACTATTCTGCTGCTCACATCTTTTGTTACTCCCTCCGTCCCAAATTATGAGTTCAGTTTTCGAATGTCCCAAATTAGGTGTTCACTTTCCTTTTCAGAATATAATCAACCTTCAAAACTCATGACAGGAAATAAGTTTTGTTCTAAACCATTGACTGTGATAAAATTGGAGCATCGTTAAAAAAAGTGAAAGTCAAACATGGTAGTAATTAGGGATGGAGGCAATGTTCTAAAAATCGCGAATCGGAAATCGATCGGCAAGGTGGGGAGTGAGGATTTTTCATTTTATCGGGGATTTATCGGGGATAAATCGGAAAAAAATCGGATATGCACTGTTCACCATATAAATAGTATTTTAAATAATATATTATGTAACAATATGAATAATAGCAAAATGGACATTAATATATTAATAAAAAGTTAAAAATAACGGCTTCGACAGAGGAACGGCGAGGTTGAGGTCGAGTGAGAGAGAGAGAGACGAACGGCGAACGGCGAGGTAGAGTGAGACTGAGAAAGATGAACGGCGAGGTAGAGAGCAGCGGAGAGAAACAGAGCAGTCGACTGTGAGAGAGGAACGGCGAGGTTGAGGTCGAGTGAGAGAGAGACGAACGGCGAGGTAGAGAGAGACGAACGGCGAACGGCGAGGTAGAGTGAGACTGTGAGATTGAGAGAGAGGAACGGCGAGTTCTATTGGTGTGGGAGTTGTCGCGTGAGGAGAGAAAACGAATAAAACGATGTCATTTAATTTGGAAACGTTAATTTTTTTTTTCAATTTATCGCCGATCACGAGTTATCGTGATAAATTGGAGATAAATTACCGATAAATTGACGATTTCTCCGCTGCCGATATTTTGAGCCGATTATGGATAATCCGATCGGCAACTCGCCGATTTCCGATAAATCGCCGATTTATCCCCGATTTAATCCGATTTTTAGAACACTGGATGGAGGGAGTATTTTTTTGGGTAAATTGTACATGGGCATTGCTCCACTTCACCCAAAAGAAGAAAAAAGAAAATCTGGACATACTTCTTTTGTGTGAAGGACCTTGAAGAGTTTGCCGTCCATTTAAACCTTAGGGCCTGCCCTCAATAATGGGTTTTCTTTCGGAATATATATTAAAGTCACTTAAAGCGCAATACTGTTTTCAGGGAATGAAGAAGCAAGGATGGAGCAAAAGGGGGTAGTGCTGAAGTGTTCTATCATGTAAGTGAGAAGAACAAACAGAACAATGTTAATGTATATAAACTTACGCATTGGACAATTCCAGCAGTGTTTCTTTAAATATGTGCGCTTGTAATCGAGGAAGAGGGCCTAATCAAACTGACCCATCCACGATCTTACTCGCGCTGGATTCTTATTCTAATGTTAAGAAATAAATTTAGCTCTAAGACCGAATATGATATTATACTCGAATTTTCTAGAAATGTGGTGTTTAATTAGTAGTTACATACAACTAGCATTTTGAGAGTTGTTTCGACTTTTTACCATCGATTTGCGTTTGAGTTCAAGCTCCTTCTCCATATTAAACTGTACTTGAGAAATAGGTTAAAGATATAAGTAATTTGGTGAGATGTTCTATTACTTTTTGGTTACCCTAATCCAATTCTTTGAGTAGTGGGTAAGAAATTTTTCCATGGAAAATAGGAAAAACATGAACAACGCACCAAATCACTTGATCACATTTTTCAACTTCTCATGAAAGTTGTTTTTCCAAATTTGCAATGAAATATACCGTAAAGTTTTATTGCTCCATTTCCTGCCCAGTTCACACCTTGTTTCGGTAACAGTTAAAGCCGTATTTTTACGAGTATGAGAAACCTGAACTCTGTGAGCAAAGCTGTAGAAGGGATAAATATTTACTGTATGTATTGAAACTCAATGTTAGACAAGGCAAATTTAAAGGAGTAACAGTGCAATTTAGCCATATTTTTGGCTGTTCAAAGGCAATATAGAAGTCAATATACTTGTAAATCTGGGAAGGGCGGAGAGGGGTCAAGAGTTTGAATCTCATATCGTTGTAATAAACAACTTTTTGGTTACTTGAAATAATCTTAAGCATTTAACTACCTCTCTTATCATTTTTTTTTATTCTAACATAAATTTATCAGGCGTGCACATGCATTACGTGTATTTTAAATCTAATTAAAAAAGAGAGGGCAATATAGGACTTTGTTCCCCAATTAATATGAATAGCTGAATTTGATAATATATATATATACACTAGAATTCATAGCACGCACTCTGTAATATTGTGTTTGAAATGTATTTTAGTAATTTAATCGGGATACTGAAAACCTTTAATCTGTTTAATTAATATAATTAATAGTATAGATAGATTTTACCACTTCCTACAAAAGTATAATGCTAGAAGATTTGATGTAGCGGGTATTGATATGACCAAAGTTAAGAAAAAAAATACAATTCGGTGGATTTAAATTGAAACGCAATGATAAATGCGTTTTACTCTTTTATCATGCATTACACTAAAATATTAGTGTTTTGAAAGTCCTGTAAGCATCAAATAATTGCCCAAACAGTAATTAGGAATGCTTTCTGTCATCTTAACAATTAAATCCAAATATAAATGGGATAAATGAGCTATTCCTACCGTCACCTTTACAATATATCACTGACACTCGAGTCCAATTTCTAGTGAACAAAAATACACCTCCCTTCTTTTTTTGGTAACAGAAGGAAAGAAAAACAGCAAAGGAGAAACTAAGCAAAGGCACTACATGCCTCTACCATAGGCAACACCCCTCATATGGCACATCATTTCTTCAACAACTTCATTGGGGGAACGAGGAGACTGACTTCTTGCTCTGATTGTTCTCCTCACATCTAGGACATCCGACACCGGTTTGCTTATCTGAGAATGTGATTTGTGGATGCTTCTGTTTCATTTTGAGCTCTTTGCAATCATCAATAAGTATCCTATTTGAGTGATTCTCTTCCTCATCATCATTATTGATGACATTAACTGCAACCAAGCAATCATTTTCAATAGTGATTCCTCTCCGGTTTTTTTCCTTGCATAATTTGAGAGCATGCCTGATGCCCCATAGTTCTACCTTTATGGCTCGTTTGGTTCAAGATTTAAAACATTCCAGGAATGCTATATTCCATTCCGAAACGATTCCCACGTTTGGTTCAAGTTTTAAGTCCGGAATAAATGATTCCAGGAACAAACCTTTCCCCCAAAGTTCTCCCATTTAAATCATAAGGAATAAACCATTACTAATGAGCATCTTTTTTAATTTTTTCATGTTAGGACTAAAATAACATTCTTTCTTATGAATAAATAATTCTTTTTTCATCAGTGTATGAAAATATTGTTTGGAATTTTTTTTAATTACGCTGCTGCTCAAAAATGAAAAAAAATATTATTTGGAACTTTTTTCTTTTCTTTTTTCCTGTTGTAATTTTTTTTAATTACAAAAATTGTAATTTTTGTAGGATAGTTATTAGCTAGGTATGTGTAATTTTTGTAATTTATTATAGTAATGTTCCAACGAAGCCTTCTACCCATTTTCAGTTGAAAACAGAGCTGCTACCATCAGTGTTAATCTTGATGCATCCTTCCCTATCATTGATTAACCAGAAAAGTTAAAAGGGTGGCATTTAAGGCTGATATTCTCATTGAGAGCTACTTTCATTTCTCTCCATATGCCGAAGGGTATTTACATCTTGTCTTTGTTAGCATCAACCCCATAACATCGGCATGGCATCCTAGATGCCAGGAAAATAACTTTCCAGGAATCAAGTATTCCCATTCCATGCCCATTCCATTCCCAAAACTCGAACCAAACGAGCCCTTAGAGCGTCCGCGTAGCCTATGTATCCAACGAAGCCTTCTACCCATTTCCCACGATCAGTACGCACTAGGCCTCCAAAGCTGCCCTGGCAGTCCCCAACAGAGCTGCTACCATCAGTGTTAATCTTGATGCATCCTGAAACAGGGAAAGTCCAACTAATTAACCTATCATCATGATTAGAGCCCTTGTTACCAGAAAAGTTAAAAGCTCTGGTCACATTTTTGGCATAATTAAGGCTCAAGATGGCAACGGCATGCTCATTTTCTTGAGAGCTACTGAATTGGAGATCATTTCTCATTTTCCATATATGCCGAAGGGTACAGGCAAAAAGAACACCCCAATTTACATCGTGGTAATTTTTGTTGTCTTTGAAATTAGCATCAACCCACAGAAAAAAATTGATATCACCCGGCATATGGTTGTTAGCGCCTAACTAGGCTTTCCACACTTTCCTAGCTCGGTTGCAACCATGAAAGATGTAGTTTAAACTCTCATTCATTCCGCATGCCTTATGTTAAAAGATTATTCCCTTTTCTATGTTCTTTATTTTTCCTTTATTACATGTTAAAAGATTATTCCCTTTTCTATGTTCTTTATTTTTCTTTTATTACTTTTCCTATAACTTAGCATGTAATTTAGCTTGTAATGTCTCTTTGTCTCCTTAGTTTTAGGCTTTCCCTTTTCTATGTTCTTCTATATATAAGAGCTCTATTCTTGTAAAGCAACATACAATATATACATAATATATATTCTTTCTCTCTGTCTAGATTTATCATGGTATCAGAGGATCAATTATGATTATTTTTTCTCCGGTACATCACACCTTTCACCATCTCGCTATCAACTCATAGCCATCTCCTCACCTCTGTTCAACCTACTGCTATTCCATCACCACTACCAAACAAACTGCCCACACCTTCAACACTCTCGAAAACTACCTAAACCACTGCCATCGTCTCATCGAGACGAATCCAACCCCGAAAGAATCATCCAAAAATACCCACAGACGCGCCCTCACACACTAGGAGAGTGATTTCCATCCCGCCTTGACCACTCACGCGCAGATCCCACGCGCACCTAGACACTCTTTGCACGCTCTCACGTGCGAGTAAGTTCCACGCTCCAACGCTCGTCCTTGCCCAGCCCACGCGCCCATGCGGTTAACAGCGTGTTTCCTACACGCGCCTACGCGCCTACCTTCTCTCACGCGCGCCGTTACCGTTTCCTAACACCGTTAGCTTTAACGGTGGTTTATTAACGCCGTTACTTCACTGTTCATAAAAAACACACACACACACACACACTTGTTCCGAAGGTTTTCCAGCGTTCCAGACTTAACTGTGGCCTCCGTTCTTGCCAATTCCATTCCTACAATACCAATTTCAGGTTTCATCTCTGTTAATTCTCTATTTCGCTTTTACCATGTCTTCCAACTCTGAAATACCTATTACCATTAAACTTGATGGGAATAATTATAGTCATTGGTCCATGCTGTTTTGCAATTTTCTGAAAGGAAAAGGTCTTTGAAATTATGTTTCTGGTAAAGAAAAATGTCCTGCTGATACTGATCCCAAGTTTTCTGAATGGGATATTAATAATAACAAAATTTTGACCTGGATTGCCAATACTGTAATACCATCCATTAGCATACAGCTCGGCAAATGTGATACTGCACAGAAAGCTTGGGATTTTTTGGCAAACCGATATGTTCAAACTAATTTTGTCAAAAAGTACAAGCTTGAACAGGATATACGGACCCTTCAGCAACAAGCAGGGCAATCTATTTTTGATTTTCACTCTAGTATGTCTCTTATTTGGGATCAGTTGGAATTTATGGAACCATAGTAGACTACTGATATGCAATTGTAGGAAACTTTTCGTGAGGAGACTCGCCTTGTCCAGTTTCTTATGGCTCTCAGAGAAGAGTTTGAACCACTTCGAGCTGCCATGCTCCACCGTAAACCTCTGCCTACCGTTGAAGTGGCTTTAACTGATTAATTACTGAAGAAACTCGCCGAGGTATCTCTTCAACTCTGTCTTCAGTATTTATTGTGACCCCTCGCCCTCAGCAACAATCTTACAGACCTCCCACATATCACCCTTCCCCACGCCCTCCTCATACCTCAATATATTCCCAACAAACTTCCCCCCGGCCACCCAGAGGTTCATCCCAGGTCAAATGTAACTACTGCAAGAAATTTGGTCACCCAATTAAGTACTGCCCCTCTTCGACTTCTCGTTACATGCGAGGCCTACAAAACTCCTCCAACTCTGCTGTTGCCTTCACATCATCTGACCCATCCGGTATCAACTATCCACCTCCACCTGGCTTATGTCAGCCCACCACTCCTGAGGATCCCACCCACCCTTCCCAACTCCGTCATGCTGTTGCGTTTGCCTTCTATGCTCCTACTGGCACACCCACCTCTCCATGGTTCCCTTATTCTGGAGCTTCAAATCACATGACATTTGATTCCTCCCACTTTGCCACTTCTAGTCCGATGCACCCATCTCCCCCGATTCATACTGTTAATGGGTCTACTATCTCTACTAGCCACATTGATTCCATCAATACCACCGACGGTTTGTCTGTTCCTGACGTTCTTCTTGTCCCTCAACTATCTATGCAACTTTTATCTGTTGGCCAACTATGTGATCTTGGGCTAATTATTTCATTTGATTCTTCTGGTTTTGTTGTACAGGACCGTTCGACGGGGTCATCAGTTGGGACAGGCCATAGAGTTGGACGCCTATATGCGATAGACAAACTACAGATTCCTTCTCCCAGTGGTTCCTTCCTTCGCGACATTTACCCCCAATCCCTCCTCATTTATTTTCTGGCATTCTCGATTAGGTCATGTTTCTTTTTCTCGTCTTCAATTTATGGTTAATAAAGGGTTGTTAGGACTAGCTACATTAAACAAATATCCCTCTTGTGTTACTTGTAAATTAGCTAAACAACCAGCTCTTTCTTTCAATAATAGTACTACTGTTTCAGATTTTCAATTTGATCTTGTACATTCTGATGTTTGGGGTAAAGCCCCGTTACCTCTATGGGTGGGGCCTTATATTATGTTGTTTTCATTGATGATTACTCTCGTTATACCTGGAACTTATTTACTTCGTTCCCGTTCGAATTTTTTGAAAGTTTACGTTGAATTTGCCACTATGATTAAAACTTAATTTTTCAAAAGCATTAAAATTTTTTGATCCGACTCCAGCGGTGAATATCTGTCTAAATTCTTTCTTGATTTTCTTAAATCTCAAGGGACCCTTCCTCAACTTTCTTGCCCCAACACCCCTCAATAAAATGGGATTGCCGAACGCAAACACTGTCATCTTATTAAAACAGTCCAAACTTTACTTGTCTCATCCTCTGTCCCTTCCGTTTTCTGGGGTGAAGCCATCCATACATCTGCCTTCCTCATTAATCGCATTCCTTCTGTAGTTACAGGTAGTATCTCTACTTTTGAACGTCTCTTTGGAACCAGACCTGATTACTCCTATATTCGTGTTTTTGGAGCCGCCTGTTTTGTGCTTCTTTCAAAACAAGAGCGCACAAAATTCACACCAAAAACAGCTATGTGTGTCTTTTTAGGGTATAGTGTTTCAACAAAAGGGTTATCATTGTTATGATCCTATCACAAAACGACTCCGTATTTCTCGATATGTCACCTTCTGGAAAATACCCCATTCTACACCTTGCCTAAGGATTCCGTGTTTTCCACTAAGCCCTCCCTTCCGGTAGATCCTTTTTTTCTGATGTCTCTACCATTGATTCCTCTCTAAATCAACCCACTCCTCTCCCTATTCCTGATCCTGCACCATTACAAGCTTATGCCACTGATCTTGTATCTGGATGTCCACATGCTGCTGACTCTACATCCTGTCCTGACTCTATCTGTCCCCTCGACGGTTCTGTACCACGACCTGACTCGTGATCGTCGCTCACCAGCTAAGGTATCAGATTATCATTGTTTTCTCTCTGCCATGCTATCTCAACGGCTCAGGATGGCTTGGAAAGCATGCGAAAGCTTGGACACCAGAAATTGGAAGCGAGCAGTCACATGTGATTTGGTGGAGAGATCAGTCGGTTGAAGAACGAAAGAGATTTGTGGTAACTGAATGTGTCTTTGGGATAGATGATGACAAGTAAAGTGACAGTCCACTTCAATATGCTTGGTGCGTTCATGAAAAACATCATTATGGGCTATTTGAATAGCACTTCGATTGTCATAAAAGAGGGGTGTGAGATTCGGAATAGAGATGCCCATATCTTGGAGGAGCCAGCGAAGCCAAACAATTTATATGGTAGTATGAGCGAAAGCACGATATTCAGCCTCAGCACTGGATCGAGCAACAACAATTTTCTTCTTGCTTTTTCACGAAATAAGAGAGGTTGCCCAAAAAAATGCAGAAGCCGGTGGTGGATCGCTGATTAGTAATATCACATGCCCTAGTCAAAATCAGAGTATCCTTGTAGCGTAAGACTAGAGGCTGACGAAGAAGTGTAGGCCTTGGTATATGGTCCCTTTTATGTAGCGTATGATACGAAGAACAAGTAGCAAAATGGACAAAGCGAGGTGCAGACATGAACTGACTCACACTGTGGACATCATAACTGATATCCGGCCTGGATGATGGTGAGATAGTTGAGACTACCTATAAGCTGTCGGTATAATGTAGGATTAGCCAGAGGAGTACCATCGGAAGGAGAAAACTTGACATTCATTTCAAGCGGAGTATCTGCAACCTTGTTATCTGTCAGGCCAGCACGGTCAACAATATCGAAAACATATTTTACTTGAGAAAGGAATATCCGGTAGAGGAATGATCAACTTCAATGCCCAAGAAGTAGCGAAGAGTACCTATATCTTTTATTTTAAAACATGAACACAAATATTTTTTGAATCAAGATATACCATCCAAATCATCCCCAGTAATAATCATATCATCAACATATATCAGAAGAATAACAATACCCAGTGATGATAAAGAGGTGAACATAGCCGAATAATGTGTACTCTGAGAGAATCCATGGTCAAGGACAGCATTAGAGAATTTTTTAAACCAGGCTCGGGGTGCTTGTTTGAGACTATAGAGAGCATGTCGTAGTTTGCATACTTGCCCGGGGGAATGAGGAAGGCCGGGATGAGGTTGCATATAAACCACTTCAGAGAGATTACCATGAAGAAAAGCGTTCTTGACATTCATTTAATGAATCGGCCATTGGCGGATAAAGGCAACTGAAAATAGAGTGCGAACAGTAGTCATACGAGCGACAGGAGCAAAAGTTTCCTCATAATCAATGCCATATTCTTGAGTAAAGTCATTGAAAACTAGACGAGCTTTGTATCGATCAACATAACCATTAGCCATAGTTTTAATTTTGTAAAACCCATTTTCAACCAACAACAGAGTGACCAGCAGGTAAGGTGGTAAGATCCCATGTATTGGTCTGTTGGAGAGCAGTAAGTTCCTCAGTCATAGCCTGTTGCCAAAGAGGATCGAAAGAAGCAGTGCGGTAGGAGGTGGGTTCATGGAGAGACAGCATAGCAGAGAGAAAACAATGATAATCTGATAGTTTGGCTGGTAGGCGACGATCATGAGTCGGTCGTGGCACAGAACCGTCGAGAGGACAAATAGAGTCAGGATAGGACGTAGAGTCAGCAGCAGGTGGACATCTAGATACAAGATCAGTGGCAGGAGCTTGTAATGGTGAAGGATCAAGAATGGGGAGATGAGTGGGTTGATTTGGAGAGAAATCAATGGTAGAGACTTCAGAAAAAGGATCTAACGGAAGGGATGGCTTAATGGAAGACACGAAATCCTTAGACAAGGTGTAGAATGGGGTATTTTTTCAGAATGTGACATGTCAAGAAATACGGAGTCGTTTTGTGATAGGATCATAACAACGATAACCCTTTTGTTAAACACCATACCCTAAAAAGACACACATAGCTATTTTTGGTGTGAGTTTTGTGCGCTCTCATTTTGAAAAAAATACAAAACAGGTGGCTCCAAAAATACGAAGATAGGAGTAATCAGGTCTGGTACCAAAGATACGTTCAAAAGGAGAGATACTACCTGTAATTACAGAATAAATGCGATTAATGAAGAAGGCAGATGTATGGATGGCTTAACCCCAGAAACGAAAGGGACAGAGGACGAGACAAGTAAAATATGGGTTGTTTTAACAAGATGACGGTATTTGCGTTCGGCAACCCCATTTTGTTGAGGGGTGTCGGAGCAAGAAAATTGAGGAATGGTCCTTTGAGATTTTTGAAAATCAAGAAAGAATTTAGACAGATATTCACCGTCGGAGTCGAATCGAAAATTTTTAATACTTTTGAAAAATTGAGTTTTAATCATAGTTGCAAATTCAATGTAAACTTTCAAAAACTTCGAATGGGAACGAAGTAAATAAGTCCAGGTATAACGAGAGTAATCATCAATAAAAACAACATAATACAAGGCCCCACCCATAGAGGTAACCGGGGCTTTACCCCAGGCATCAGAATGTACAAGATCAAATGGAGAATCTGAAACAGTAATACTATTATTAAAAGAAAGAGTTGGTTGTTTAACCAGTTTACAAGCAACACAAGAGGGATCTTTGTCTAATATAGCTGGTCCTAATAACCCTTTATTAACCATAAATTGAAGACGAGAAAAAGAAACATGACATAATCTAGAATGTCAGGAAATAAATGAGGAGGGATTGGGGGTAAATGTCGCGAAGGAGGAACCACTGGGAGAAGGAATCTGTAGTCTGTCTGTCGTATATAGGTGTCCAACTCTATGGCCTATTCCAACTGATGTCCCCGTCAAACGGTCCTGTACAACAAAACCAGAAGAATCAAATGAAATTATTAGCCTAATGTCACATAGTTGGCCAACAGATAAAAGTTGCATAGATAGTTGAGGGACAAGAAGAACGTCAGGAACAGATAAACCGTTGGTGGTATTGATGGAACCAATGTGGCTATCAGGGATAGTGGACCCATTAATAGTATGAATCGGGGGAGATGAGTGCATCAGACTAGAAGTGGCAAAGTGGGAGGAGTCAAATGTCATGTGGTTTGAAGATCCAGAATCAAGGAACCATGGAGAGGTAGGTGTGGCCAGTAGGAGCAGAGAAGGCAGACGCAACAGTATGACGGAGCTGGGAAGGGTGGGTGAGATCCTCAGGAGTGGTGGGCTGACAAAAACCAAGTGGAGGTGGATAGCTGATAACGGATGGGTCAGATAATGTGAAGGCAGCAGCAGAGTTGGAGGAGTTTTGTAGGCCACGCATGTAACGAGAAGTAGGAGATGGGCAGTACTTAACTGGGTGACCGAATTCCTTGTAGTAGTTACATTTGACCTGGGATGAACCTCTGGGTGGCCGGGGGGAAGTTTGTTGGGAATATGTTGAGGTATGAGGAGGGCATGGGGAAGGGTGATATGTGGGAGGTCTGTAAGATTGTTGCTGAGGGCGAGGGGTCGCAATGAATACTGAAGACATAGTTGAAGAGATACCTCGACGAGTTTCTTCAGTAATTAATTCAGTTAAAGTCATTTCAACGGTAGGCAGAGGTTTACAGTGGAGCATGGCAGCTCGTAGTGGTTCAAACTCTTCTCTGAGAGCCATAAGAAACTGGATAAGGCGAGTCTCCTCACAAAAAGTTTCCTATAATTGCATATCAGTAGTCCACTGTGGTTCCATAAGTTCCAACTGATCCCAGATAAAAGACATACTAGAGTGAAAATCAAAAATAGATTTCCCTGCTTGTTGTTGTAGGGCCAGTATATCCTATTCAAGCTTGTACTTTTTGGCAAAATTAGTTTGAACATATCGGTTTGCCAAAAAATCCCAAGCTTTCTGTGCAGTATCACATTTGCCGAGCTGTATGCTAATGGATGGTCTTACGGTATTGGCAATCCAGGTCAATTTTGTTATTATTAATATCCCATTCAGAAAACTTGGGATCAGTATCAGCAGGACATTTTTCTTTACCAGAAACATAATTTCAGAGACCTTTTTCCTTTCAGAAAATTGCGAAACAGCATGGACCAATGACTATAATTGTTTTCATCAAGTTTAATGGTAATAAGTATTTCAGAGTTGAAAGACATGGTAAAAGGGAAATAGAGAATTAACAGAGATAAAACCTGAAATTGGTATTATAGGAATGTAATTGTCAAGAACGTAGGCCACGGTTGAGTCCGGAACGCTGGAAAACCTTGGGAACAAGTGTGTGTGTTTTTTTTATGAACAGTGAAGTAACGACGTTAGTAAATCGCCGTCAAAGCTAACGGTGTCAGGAAACGGTAACGGCACGCATGAGAGAAGGTAGGCGCGTGTATGAAACGCGCTGTTAACCGTATGGGCGCGTGGAACTTACTCGCACGTGAGAGCGTGCAGAGAGTGTCTATGTGCGCGTGGGATTTGCGCGTGAGTGGTCGAGGCAGGATGAAAATCACTCTCCTAGCGCTTGAGGGCGCGTCTTTAGGTATTTTTGGATGATTCTTTCGGGGTTGGATTCGTCTCGATGAGACGATGGCAGTGGTGGTGGGTTAAGGAATTTTGACAGTGGTTTAAGTAGTTTTCGAGAGTGTTGAAGGTGTGGGCAGTTTGTTTGGTAGTGGTGATGAGATAGCAGTATATTGAACATATATGATATGATTATTACTGGGGATGATTTGGACGGTATATCTCGACTCAAAAAATATCCGTGTTCATGTTTTGAAATGAAAGATCTGGGTACTCTTCGCTACTTCTTGGGCATTGCGATTGATCATTCCTCTACCGGATACTTCCTTTCTCAGGTAAAATATGCTTCTGACATTGTTGACCGTGCTGGCCTGACAGATAACAAGGTTGCAGATACTCCGCTTGAAATGAATGTCAAGTTTTCTCCTTCCGATGGTACTCCTCTAGCTAATCCTACATTATACCGACAGCTTGTGGGTAGTCTCAACTATCTCACCATCACCATGCCGGATATCTGTTATGCTGTCCACATTGTGAGTCAGTTCATGTCTGCACCTCGCTCTGTCCATTTTGCTGCTGTTCTTCGTATCATACGCTACATAAAAGGGACCATATACCAAGGCCTACATTTCTCGTCAGCCTCTAGTCTTACGCTATAAGGGTACTCTGATTTTGACTAGGCATGTGATATTATTGATCGGCAATCCACCATCGGCTTCTGCATTTTTCTGGGCAACTCTCTTATTTCGTGAAAAGCAAGAAGCAAACTGTTGTTGCTCGATCCAGTGCTGAGGCTGAATATCGTGCTCTCGCTCATACTACCGCGAAAATTGTTTGGCTTCGCTGGCTCCTCCAAGATATGGGCATCTCTATTCCGGATCCTACACCCATCTTTTGTGATAATCGAAGTGCTATTCAAATAGCCCATAACGATGTTTTTCATGAGCGCACCAAGCATATTGAAGTGGACTGTCACTTTACTCGTCCTCATCTATCCCAATGACACATTCAGTTACCACACATCTCTTTCGTTCTTCAACTGACTGATCTCTTCACCAAATCACATGTGACTGCTCGCTTCCAATTTCTGGTGTCCAAGCTTCACATGCTTTTCAAGCCATCCTGAGCTTGAGGGGGGTGTTAAAAGATTATTCCCTTTTCCATGTTCTTTATTTTTCCTTTATTACTTTTCCTATAACTTAGCCTGTAATTTAGCTTGTAATGTCTCTTTGTCTCCTTAGTTTCAGGCTTTCCCTTTTCTATGTTCTTCTATATATAGGAGCTATATTCTTGTAAAGCAACGTACAATATATACAGAATATATATTCTTTCTTTCTTTCTAGATTTATCGCCTTACATCACCCTATGCTCACACATCTCATTGCACATGATTCTGTCCAGCTTAAGCAGCAGTAGAAAGGATATAATTCGAGAAGGGAGTTTTAGCTTCCAAAGCCACCTCCAATCCGGGTCGTTTGCAGTAATGGTCTCATTTCTCCAAAGAAGATGCATATAGCAGCTACCTATAGAGAACTTACCGTTACCGCAGTGACTCCATGAAGGCTTATCCTTTATATTACTAGCAACAGGGAGAGGGGTGTTGATCCTGAGGTAACAGAGAGGAGGCCTTCTGAACATCCCAATCTCCTCTATTGTTAACTATGTCATTGACGATAGTACGTATTAGTAGTGCCGAGGTTACCATTGGTACCCAATCTATTTTGAAAGGAGTTAATACCACACCACCAATCATCCCAAAGGGAAATGGTGTTGCCTTTTCCCACGATCCAACGAATAAAAGCTCTTTGGATTTTCAATTCTTGAAACACGTTACATGTATGCCAAACTTCAAATCACAATCATTATCATTATTTTTAATTATACTATAAAATGTGGTAATATTGTCAAACAAATTACTGTTATTACCAACTTAATATATAACATTAGAAGCATACGGTACAAATACTTAATGCATTACATTTTTTGTTGCGTTATATAAAGCATGTGAAAAAATTAGGGTCAAGTCTATATTCTTGAACATTTTTAGAATGGGGTTCTTATAATTTTTTTTAAAAAAACTTGCTATCCCTAATTTTTATTATCGATCTACCTCTGGCGAATAACTACCTATACCATATTTATAACTGACATTTTGCGATCACTTGTTTTGTATTTGTGAGCATATTTTGGTTATAGATATAGTACTTATGATCGATAATTCATAGATCAAATATGGTACATATGAACGATAACTCACAAGGACAATATCTATGTAAATGAGTTCTCGCGCATGAGGCAGATAACAAAAACCAAAGACCATAAAAAATCAAAAAAAAAAAAAAAAAAAATCATACAGGCCGTACCCGAATTACAAATTACAATTTTCTCAATGTATTAAGTTTTCAACTACCTAAACAGTAAACACCGTCTATTTATGTCATTGTTACATTTCCTCGGATACACCCATCTCCCTCTCTCTCTATATATAACTGTAATTAATATGGTCATGTGATTTGGTATCCGTACGTAGAGAAATTGATCCAATGCCTTCATCGTCTCACAAATCTTCAGAGAATGGTGGCACCCGCTACGAGGGTATATATATATATATATATTGTGTAATTAAATTTAATCTACAATTAAGCCATCTGTGAATTAATTTATTTAATGAAAATATGATGCGCAATTGTTGTTGTTGTTGTTTTTCTTTCTTTATTTGGGGAAAGTAAATTTGCATGGAATTGCAGGAAGTTCATGTAGAGATACAGATGAGAATGTGCTAAAAATGCATGTTAGTTTCTTCGACCGGAACCAAGACGGTGCCATTTATCCTTGGGAAACATTTCGAGGTCTCTTTTTTTTTTTCCTCTTAGATTTATATGTTATTACATTTATGCTTTTCAAGAATTCAATTCATTATACATAATAATTAATGGCAAATTGTTATTGGGTTTTTATGATGTTAAAAAAAAAAAAAAAACAGGGTTTCGCGCAATTGGATGCGGTTATCTCTTGTCCTCCTTCGCTGCCCTTTTCATTAACATGGGTCTCAGTCGCAAAACTCGTCCTGTAATATAATTCTTTCTTTTATCTGCTAGCTCTCTCTCACTCACGATAAATCAAGTTTGAAAAATGATTATTAAAACAATATAATTTTATAAAAAGTTCGAAGACGAGATAAGTAACTAAATGAGATGCTCCTTGGCTAATTTTCTTCAATTTTTTTTCTTATCATTTTCCATCTTGCACTATTATCCATTGTTGTTTTCTAGTTGAGGTACAAAGATAGGTCAAATAGTATGGTATAGTCAATGTATTAATACTAATGACGAGTTCATTGTTCATACTTGAGTAGTATACATATTTTAAACATTCTTAAAATGTCATGAATCAAAAGACCCTGTTTACCATATGTATATAATTAACTTTTTCTTTAGGTAAACATTTAGGATTTGGAATATGATGCAATGAAGTGAGAAAAATCCTATACTTTTGAGGTTGCTGTGTGTTTGAGCTCCAATAATGAAGATAGTGTGAATAACATTTCAACTATGGCGTGGGTTGTGCAGGGAAAATTCCCTTCTCTACTGTTTCCAATTGAGGTTAAAAACATCCACAAAGCCAAGCATCGAAGTGATTCCGGTGTTTATGACTCCCAAGGAAGGTATCCATATGTGTGCATGCGTGTGGGTTTTTAACTAATAATTCTAACAAACTTAATTTTAGGATTTAAAAAGTCGCTTAGATGATGTGTCATAAGTTTAATGGTTGGTGGGTAGGGCACACTGTTATTACTTCAGTCACTAATCAATAATACATTGTTATTGCAATCATCTGAGTCACTTTAATTTGTAAGTCACAATCTTAAATCTCTCTAGAATTATTAATATATGGTCTAATCACTATGTACTGGCCTTAATGCATAGTTTTTGACTTCAAATTCAGTGCTTCTCCCTCATCCAAAATTACAAGTCAAAAATAAAAGTTACTAGTGTAAGTTTTAGTACATGGATTATGTCTAAGACAAAATTAAAGAACGTGATCGCTACTTTTAATTTGAAACGTCTCAGAATGAAGAAGTGCAACTCTTAATTTGGGCGAAATAGAGTAATAATTTTCCAAGATTACTTAAACAGCCTTCAAGATATAAATCCTTATCAAGTTGAATTATCTTTTCCTTGCTGGTCTCTTAAATGGTACTTAAACTTTACTTATCTAATTTTCTCTTTTACGAAGGTTTATTGCTTCAAAGTTTGAGGAGATTTTTAGCAAGCATGCGCGCAAAAACGCATCAGCCTTAACATCAGAAGAATTAAAGGGAATGCTTAAAGCAAATCGTGAACCAAAAGACTACATAGGAAGGTTCGATATGTTAATTTCAAGTCAAAATTATGGTTTCTTTTTTGCTTAGAAGATAATACAATGAGCAAAAATTAATTGTTTAACTTAATTATACTATTTAATGTAGGCTAGCAAGCTACACTGAATGGAAGATATTATATGTACTCTGCAAGGACAAGAACGGTTTACTGCAGAGAGATACCATTAGAGCTGTTTATGATGGAAGCTTGTTCGAGCAAATGTCCAAGGCGAAAACTTCTTCGCGAAAAAATGCATAAGGCTAGATTTATTGAATATTAGGAATAGAAGTAGTCTTCCGGTTGGCTGATTTTAAATCTATCTACTTAATATGTAAGTTCATCCACGTTTAACTAGATTTTAAGTTGATCCACATTATTCTCTAAGTTTACCCGGATAAACTTATAAAAAATTATAAAATTTAGTTCTTTAATATTATTCCAATTATTTGAAAATCCTTATAATTTATAATCTTCCAAAAATGTCTCCAATCCCTAATGTAGATCAGGAGAGACAAAAGCACAACCCTAATGAATACACCCATTTTCGAATGTTATATTTGCACAATTTTTCAATAGAAATCCACTGTAACATCTCATGGAAAAAAAAAGAATAAAAAGATTAGATACATGCTCATAAATGTAATGCACTTTTTTGTTATCATCAAGTTCTTACTGCCTTTCATTTGACATTGCTCCAAGATGCAATTGATTATTAAGCTTCCGTATCTGACACAATCCCGTTTGTAAATCTACCATTCTAGAACTTTACAATAAATGAAAAATGATTTGTAATTAAACTTGGTGTTATTCAAGAGAAAACTATATTTTGTGTTTCTTCGGGATGGTGTTGTCTGTCCATCTTCTTCTACTTCATAGCTCTTGCTCAAAAGGGCTGTTTCTGTCTGTCCATCTTCTGCGGGATTTGTATGTTGATTGGCTTGTTTTAAAACTATTCATGGCCACTTCTTTGTATGTGTAAAGAACTTATTAGAAGATCAGATGATAAAGGAAACACTAGGACCAAAAGGTGCAAATCATCTCTTTTGCGTGAATGCGAGAAATTGGAATCTGTAATGAATATCTGCTTTTAAGCAAATCATCTCTTTACTTTTCTTTCTAGGTAACAAGAACGGTGATAACCGTTCTTTTCCTAGGCGGAAAAGGGACAATTGGCTGCATGCTTATCATCTTTACAAATGTATGTGTTGAAATATCAGTGTTTATATGCTAATTATACCCACTAAAACAGTCTCTAACACTCCAACATTGGCTTGGCCCTATTGTACTGAGGTAATGTACAATAGGCCAAGCCACTGTATTTTTTTTTTCCAAACAATAGCTCATACACTAGCTCAACCTTATTACACCAAACTAACGTGCACATACTCAGTGCACTGAATAAATAAGATAGTGTTACCAAGTAAAGTAGAGTGTAATTTACACCGCCCTATAAATAAAGTACGCACGCTCATCTCCAAATTAATGCCAAGTTGTTCCTTATTAGATGGCTGTAATCCTTCCGAGTCCAGGGTAATTATGTACCTTTTCAAAAGGCACAACGTACCCAACTCATAAAAAGTTGAGTATATGTACGGTAGACGGAAGTAAACAAGTTTCTTTCTAATGTGTTAAATATTTCTTACCCCGTCCCTCAACAAGAAAGAAATCTACAATTGATAAAAGTTGGCGCTTTTTTACATCATTTTTTCAAGTTTACTTAAAACCCTATTATGTTGATTTTTCCATTGTCTGAGACTTATGGGCTCCTCCAGCGCCAGTTCTTTTAGTGCACTTGGAAGCGGATCTCTCATGCATCAAAGAGAACTTTTGGGCCTAAAGAGCTCACTCCTTTCTGCTTTTATCTTTCGTCCTCTCTTTACAATGTATCTGAGCTTCAAGTTTCTACAAAGATAAATTATACCGATGATTCCTCGATCAAGATTTGATTAGATCAAATCATATCCATTCTAGACAGTGTGCCAAATTCATTTTTACTATATATACATACATATTTAATTATTATTTAGAGAAATGATATTAGCACTCCACATTTGTATTAAGGCACTCTAAAATCATTTTTAGTGACATAAAAAGTGTCCTAAAAGATCTATTTAAGTGTCACTAAAAATGATTTTGGAGTATCTTAAGACAATTGTGGAGTGCTAATATCATTTCCCATTATTTATTATCCATTATACTTCTTTAACATTTTTGGGACCTGATTGCATTCTGGAAATTCAAATATATCTATGATTCTATTCTTCTTTACTTTGTTTTTTTTTTCTTTTTATGCGTGGTGGCTGTCTCCTTGACTGCTTGTGATCAACTTCTTTACCTCCTTTTTTTTTTTTTTTCTCATTTTAAGTCTTCGCCTACTAAAGCGGAGGAGAGCAAAGGTTTATCTGCAGATAGTTCCCTCAAAAATAGGATTACACATGTAAACTCTTATCTCTTTACATCTAACTAAGCATGCATGCGGCCAATTGTCTCTTTCTCGCATGGGAAAGAGAACAGCTGTCTCCATTTTCCTTAGTGTTGAAGGAAGAAAATAAAGCCTACAATTTAGTATTAATTGGGGAAAATTGTAAAGCTGGTACTCATTAGGGATTTCAATTTTCATTCACACACAAAAATGTTTTGCACCTTTGATTTTTAGTTTTTCCTTCACCGTGATCAGTTATTGGTTCTGCACACATAAGAATTCACCATGAGTAGCTTCCATAGAGGCAGCACAACTGCTGCAAAGGTAACTCTTTCAATCAAGAAGGAAGAAGAAGAAGAAGAAATTGCTAGTGTTTCGGTTCTGGACCTCCCCTCAATCGCTATCGACATTGTTTCAAGACTACCGATCAGGACCATCTTTCAATGCAGGTGCGTCCGTAAATCCTGGCGGAACTTAGTCTTGGACCCTTATTTTTCGGTTAAATACCTCATGAGACCACCCGCCACTAGTCTTGTGCTCTCTCAAGAGTTGCTTCTACTTGCTTGAGCTTGGCGAGGACTATAATTATACTTGTTGGCATAACAAACCAATAAAACTAAATACCCAATTCACCCCCTCGCCACTAGCTATTGTGGGCTCAACTAATGGCTTGCTCCTATTTTCAGACTCGGGGGGGGGGGGGGGGGGGGGGGGGGAACCCTCTTTGCATAACCAATCCCATTTTGGGCGAATACGCCTTTCTTCCGGTCCCCAAAAGAAAGAAGAAAGTCGTTAAGGTGGCTTCCGGGTTTGGCTTTATTCCGACCTCCGGGAAGTACAAGCTCTTAAGAGCTGTGCTCAGAAGGGATCATGGTTATCACCCAAAATCCGAGGGTGAGGTATGTACTCTTGGAACTAATATATGGAGAAAATTGGGAGAAATGCCTTTTCCTCTTCATGGAAAATTTTGCAGTGCCAATCTGCATGGAGCTCTTCACTGGATAGACGATGATTTTACAAAACCTGGCTTTATATTTTCCTTTGAGTTGGAAAAAGAACAAGTACGGCTAATTCCACCTCCACCCGTTGATGCGTTTGGACATAAAACAATTTGGATGAGCTTGGGAGTGTTGGGAGAATGTCTTTGCATCTTTGACAATTTAAGCTATTCTCATCTAGTACTATGGAAAATGAAATATTATGGAATCGCGGAGTCTTGGACACGAGACATCATCTTGAAAACATCATTTCCAGCTATGCTGCCAACTCGTTGGCTTCGGCCAGTTACTAATTGGAAAGATAGAGAGATCTTAAGCAAATGTGGTAATGGTGTTCTGGTTTCTTATAATCCTAACATGTACGGTTTTCAAAGACTCGAGGTGTCTGGTTTTGAATGGGTATTTGCATCAGTGGTATCTGTAACTCCAATTACATTTGCTCCAAGCTTTTCTTCTCTCAAGAATGCTATGAAGTGTGATGGCATGATGAGGGTGAAGGTTCAATCAATATAGTTATCTACTGTTTTCAGTTAATTTCCTTTGCTTTAATTATGTACTAGTTTTAATTAGGGTGCTGCTAAATACACACACTTTTTTACTTGATTCCACTCGGTCGGCATATATGTAGCGAATGAATAGACACAGGCTCGTTACATCTATGCCAAGCCAATATTAGGTATTAAAAAAAAATACTAGCTCATATGCAGCGAGTATTTGTGTATTCATTTGCTACATATGTGCCGATGAAGTGGAATTAAGTAAAAAGGTGTGTATTAATTAATTAAGTTCCTTACGCTTTAGTTATGTATTAGTTTTAGTTAAGTTGTTACTATGTATGCTTCAATGGCACCTTGTTTGCCTGACTTAATATATATAATACGTTTGTGATACCAAATTTACTAATTGCTTTACACTCAATGCCAATCAGTTTTCTGTTTATTAAGTTGCTTTTGCTGTTCTTCTGCATTGGGAGATCTAAATTGTTGGGTTTGAATTTGGCGAAAGAATTATTCTTTCTTATTTTTTAGTCTGAAAATTTTGGCATGATTAGGAAAAATTGTAGCCTATATTCTATTTTTGAGATGTTAAAGTTCGCCCGTGAAAATGACACATTTCTAATATATATATGTACGTATATATTTTGCTTTTGAAAATGGCATATTCCCAATATAATAATATGTTGCTCGTTTCCTTTCTTTTAGGACTTTATGTTTTAAAGAATTCCCTATTTATTATTCTTCTTTTAATCTTTGGGCCACCTTCAAGTACGAAAAAGGTTAAAATTTTAACTGGTTAGATTCTCCCATGTATAGTTTTTCTGCTTTCTATATCCATCCTTTCCTTAAAATGGCTCTGAGATTCAATATTCTGTAAAAAGAAAGTACACTTTTATTATTCTCTATGCATACAGCCATACATGGTGCGCCTTCGGAACTTATGAATAAAATTCTCAAAATTAACAAATTGAAAATAAATAACTTAAAGAGATAATAGGTTATAGAGTCTCACTCCGTAATATTTTATAACTCTAAGGACGAACTCGTATTTAATAAAGAAAAGTACTACTAATTTCATAATTTAATTTTATAATAAGAACACTCTTCATAATATTAATTTATTTTAAAAAAAATGATAAATATTGATGGACAAAAATACCCTAAACAGTGCTCCTCTCTCGCTCACTCACTCTTGTCTCTCTCTCTATACATACGACTCGAAAGCAATCCATTTTAGCTGCTCAAGCTGGTTCATTCTTCTCTACCTCCATGAACTTGCTGGTTCTTTCTCTTTCTCATTCTTTCTTTCTTTCTTTATACGTGTATTTTTGTACTACTTCATTTCCAAAGAATTACATATATATCTATACTAGGGTATACTCGTACCATCCGGCATGATGAAATAATAGAATAAAAAGAGTAATGTGCTCTAAATATAAATAGGCAAACGTCATTAGTTTATTTCGACAAACATCAATGGAAAATGTAAAAATAATCCAACAATGTATAGATTATTAAATGTTACTCAATAATTTTTCTTGATTTTTTTTACATAATTTTATAGTCATGACGGATCTTGTTTACTTAATATTGATTAGTAGATTTTAAAAATTATTTTTTAAATTTTTTATTAAATTTTGAATTTTTTATTTTAAGTTATAGTATTTTTAGTATAGACAAAACCATTAGTTTGTGAGAGTTAATTTGTTGTGTGTATAAAATTCATCCAAGGGTGTAGAACTAATGCACATCATAACATGTGTATTTTTAACCATTAGATCTTTATACCTTTTAAGTCAAATTTGATATTTTATAATATAGATATATACAGGGGAAGATAAAGATTCAACAAAAGAAAAAAGAAGATAAGGCACCGCGGCCCCCTCCAGTCCTAGTCTTTTGGATTGGAACTTTTGAATTAGTCTCTCACCACTTCGAATTCGCTCCCAATGGTTTCCTCTCCGTGAGTTCTTTATCTTTATCTTTATTCAGCTCTGAGTTTGAATTTTAAGAAATACTACTTCCTCCAAAAATTATATCAAACATATTATAGTTTAGGTAAATATGAATCACAAATTTAAGAGATCAATGGAAAGTCAGCTTTTGATTTGTGTTTTTGAGATCTGTTTTGGTTTCTTTGAATTTATTTCATTTCAATTTGTGCTAAAATTGTTTTAGTACCATGTGATTAGTTACTTTGGACAAAAATAGTACTAAATCTATTTTAACACGTTTGAATCTCGTTGTTCTTTGTTTTATATTGGTGCTAAATCTATTTTAGCACATTTGAATTTCGTTATTCTTTTGTTTTCTATTGGTGCTAAATCTGTTTTAGCACCATGTAAATAGTTACTATATTCTAAATCTGTTTTAGCACCTTGATTTGTAGCATTGGATGGGTGTTAAATCTGTTTTAGCACCTTCAGTTTAGTTATTTGAATTCACTTGTGGCGCTAAAACCTTTTTAGCACCATTCTAATGTTGGATAATTGGTGTTAAAACTTTTTTAGCACCAATGTGATTATTTATTTTTAACAAAAATGATGTTAAATCTGTTTTAATACCTTGATGTATAGAATTAGATGGGTGCTAAAACTGTTTTAACACATTCAGTTTAATATGTTTTCACCTGTGGTGTTAAAATTTTTTTACCACCATTCTAATGTTGGACAATTTGTGTTAAAATTGTTTTAGCACCATTTGATTAGTTACTTTTGATAAAAATTATGCTAAATCTATTTTAACACCTTGATGTGTAGAATTGAATGTGTGTTAAAACTGTTTTAGTACCTTTAGTTTAGTTATATGTGTTCACCTTTGGTGCTAAAACCTTTTTATCACCATTCTAATATTGGACAATTGGTGCAAAAATTGTTTTAGCACCATGTGATTAGTTACTTTGGATAAAAATGGTGCTAAATCTGTTTTAGCACCTTAATGTGTATGCATGTATGTATGTGGGAATAACCTTAGCAAAAAAGAGGGAAGAGAGACGAGACTTCCCCTGAGCAACTTTTGTGTATCCTTAATAATAATAACCAACACAACCAATTATTGTGTTATTAGTTAAATAAGGAAGGGGCTTTAGTGTCTTTTTTGTGCAGTATCATTAATTTACACTACTAATGTATAAGGAATGGACCTTTATGCTCAGTTGCGTCTAAATTTTAACGGTTTGATAATCTGAATTTTGATATATAAAAGAAATGTGGCTCTAAAATTCGACAAAACTGTCAAGGGTGTAGGGTATGTTTGACAAGAAATTCCAACACCTTTTTTGGTTATTGTTCTCTGAATCTAAGTCAAAATTGGAAATTTTAGCAGACTAATGCCCCCATTGATAACAAATGAAAATGGTTAAAAAAAATTGTAAAAAGTTGGGAAAGTGTTGACGAATATTGTGAGATGCTGGAAAGGCATTATTTACTACTAATGTGATATTTTGTACACTATTTATATCATGAAAATGAAAAGAAAATGAGAGGTGCAATTTTCTTTTCATGAAATTTGGTACACGCTAACCATGAGAGGCCCTCCATATATATATATATATTAGGCCTCGTTTGATTCGGGTATTAAAAAGTGGGATGAGATTATTAATACTACTTTTTTTATAATACCTTGTTTGATTCGCATAAATGTGCTGCGATTACTAATACCGGTACTAACTTAATACCACTCTTTGTGCTATAATTTAATACTAGGGGGAGGTGGTATTGTTTATCCAGGATTAAGAAAAATGAACCATATATTTTCAAAAATGACATTACTACTATAATATTTTCAAAAATGTCACTACCACTACTACTAATATTATTATTATTATTATTATTATATATATTATTATTATTATTATTATTATTATTATTATTATTATGTTATTATTATTATTATTTTAATTTATTTAAAAAAATTATTTATTTTAAAAAAAATTAAATTTTTCTTTTAAAAAATATTTTTATTTTGTTAGTCCAAAATATAATCCCGTATACGAGTTATATAACAAAACATGGTATTAACATCAGCATGAGATATCCCAATATTAATACTGCATGAATCAAACAAGGTACCAGGATTAATAGTCCAGTACTATTAATACCAGTATTATTAATCCCACTAATCCTAATACTTGAATCAAACGAGGCCAATATATACATATGAGTTTAAAGTTTGGAACATTTACGGACAAGCATTTAGCAAACAAACTTCTCCACCATTAGCATTGCGGAATTAGCTTGGTGAAGTAGCTTCTCCAAATTCTGCGTGCATAATTAATTACAAATTAATTTGGCACTTAAATTTGGACCTATCCCTCAACTTAGAGTTCTTTTTTCACTTTCTTCACAATATTCTCTCTCTCTACATCATACCCATAACCAAGAATATGTAATTATCATTACTATCACTAATTAGTAACAAGTGCACGAAGGACTGGAATCTCATAAAAATCCTTCACATCAAATATTCCAATTTGGTAATGGCACTCCATTGTGAATCATACTACGGTTTAGAAATTTTCATCAAACCAAACCAACCTTAAAAGCTTGAAAAACTCAACAAATCAGTAGGGTTCACCTCTAGGTTCACCCGTTTCTCAAGCTAAAAATGCAAATACTAGAGCTAGAACCTTGGTGCAATTAGACTTGGATGCCCTCATTTAATCAACTACTAGCACATGTACTTCCAAAAACTCAATGGTAACTCGACTAATGTAGAGTGCTGATGTTACAGGAAACTCAAATTGAAAGAATCCCATTAATTCAAGCTTCAACATGAAAGGTGAAAAACCAACTAATTTGAAAACAAAGAAAAGCATAATACAAAATAATGAAGACATAAATGTTGGGAATAGGCTCTTCTAACATGATGAGCGGAAACTTCAAATTTGAGATGCAATTGATTCATTTGACAAGAGTAACTTTACCCTCCTAGTGAGGTCTCTCATTACATCTATAATTGCCAACTTCTTTTGGATTCGGAACTCGATGGCCAGCTTTGCTGAATCAGAAATACCTTCTTGCTTCAATGCGGTTTCGTCTTCCATTATCTTAGTGGGGAAATGCCCCAGTGCAATCACACACAGTGCAATAACAGTGCGAAGAGCAGCTACTTCATTTGATATTCCAAGGGGGGCCTCCACTGATAACGATTTAAGCTTATTCAGATTGTGCTTTTGTACCATTTCCATGTCACTCGCAAGGATTGCTCTCAAAGCAGCCAACAAGCGCCCCTCAACCAACTCCGGCCCTCCTAAGCTTACCTTTTTACGCCAAAATAGAAAAGATCAAAGATAAATTATATACATACAAGTCCTACATGAACATATGCATCTGACACAATATACTGACATTCCAATATGGCAATTACTCATTGGTTATAATGGATTTTGACAAGGACCCAACAACCTAATCAATACATGATAGCCACGTTAGCTTGGTCAATCTTTTATGTCAAATATATATGTCCCTCTAGAATTATTGCAAGTATATATATTTATATACACATAAGTTATCTTGATACATGGATTACGACTTAGTACAGACAAAAAGAGGGGGAGAGAGAGAGGGGAAATAAGAAACCTTTAAAAGGGGATCTTCTCCGGCTAAATTTAGCTTAGACAAAATATGTTGTTGCCATGGAGCTGGTGAAGAAAAATTGGGGGATGAAACACCAGCAGCCATACTTGCAGCATCCAAAAGAGCTCCATCATACTTGAGTTCGATACATTCGTAGGGATTTGAAGGTATCACAAATCCATAATCTAAAAGGAAAAGATCATTATTCAAACAACCGTAGTTAAGTGCTAAAGGTTCGTCTCGTTTGATCTCCGTTGCTGCAACCACCTGATGAACATCAGAACATAGTGACGTCAAAATTCAATCAACTTATGTAATACACGTAGAATATACACTTTTCACAAAAGGAAAAAATTAAAGAACATGCCTTTACTAGCATTTTCTCTTTCTCAATGTCTTGTCCTTGAACGATTTCGGCATTTGGATTGAAACTGTGGTTGCACATATCGATGAGCGGAAGCATCATGGGGACATCAATGTGGGTCCCATCTTCCAGTTTTTTCCCATGCAAGCGGAATGCTCGGGATGAAACCGCTGACATGGCCCATCCCAGGGAAGATGCGTCTACATCTTTGCCTTCAAATGGATGTTCATCTGGTTTCAGATTCTTAAGGGAACTTTTCACTTCTTTCTCGAAATCAAGAAGGAATCGACATCTCTTATTTACCTGGATGTGGTAACCATGATCATCTAACATGATAATTTTTTAGCACGTATTATTGCCTGAGTTGGTTGGTGTAAATACCTGATAAAGAAGAGGAGCATACTGCAAGTTCTTTATATCCTCTCCAGAAAAGAAAATTGGTACGCTGTAAGCTTCGGGTAGATTGCTGATGTATGGCCACCAGTAAGAACCTAACTGAGCTCTTTCTTGCAGGAGTTTTAGACCCAGCTTCATAGCCCACAGCTCCTCTGCCAAATGCTCCAAATGCCCAGTTTACTCCTCATATTCAAAACTCAATCTAACCCTAATTTATGGAAAATAGAGTTACTAACCTATGTTAATAAAAGAGAATCTACATGCTAATATGCAGGACCACTGATTTCACAGAAAAGGAATTACCAGAACTATTTTGTGAAGGGACACCGTCCAAGTTCAACTACTTAAATGGCCAGTGCATGACTATCTCTGTACCTTCAAAGTATTTTATTCTTGTTCAAGAACTTTTACGTGAAACTCTGTTTGTCAGATCAAATCACTGGTAAAATCTTTCCCCAAGAATATATTCAGATGATGATGCACTGGATCAGGAGAAAATTTCAACTGGCAAACTTAATCTATCAACCAATAAAGTAAAGTGCACTATACAATATCTATTACTACCATGTTTCAGATTGAGTAAAGCCACGCACAGATAAATCCAAACAACATATGGTGACCCTGTATAATAAACATTAAGGGTGTGTTTGGAGCTCCAAATACAAAGCTCATAATTGGGTTCCAAAGACACCATAACAATTATTATTCTTTTTGGCTGGTAAAAGATGAAACCATTTTAACCCGAGGGTTGCCACAAGGGCGAACTTGGGACAAGTTTTGTGTGGGTAAGCGCACGGTCTCATGTTCGATTTTCTGCTGGGTGGTTTAGAGCATCTCCCCATCAAGCAACTGAGTTTCATGAGATTAGTGAGGGAGGGGCAGATAACCATGGTTCTCCAAAAAATAAAAAAAAAATAGAAACCCTTTTAACCAAACAGAAATATGAACAAATTGTTCTGCAACTGTTATTCAGAATCCACAGAACCTGCGACCCATATTTATCTCAGCTCAATTCCCAGCTTGGGAAGAGCAAAATTAGTTCCAAAATTTGTACCATTTTTGTCCAATTCCAAAAAACTGGACTTTGAGGTTCGAAACCCACTCTTAAAAGCAATGCTGAAAAATAAGTAATTGGAAAATGCCAGGCTTGCTTACTTTTAAAACTGTTATCTTATATAAAAAAAATTTAAAATTTAAAAAAAAAAAAATTGTTTAAAGCGCACTAGTCTAACTAGTTTTGAAGGTAAAAGGAGAAAAAAATATACCAGGAACATGACGAACCAAGTTGAGCAAAACAGAAAAAGAAGCATCATCTCCACCGTCCGATTCCCCAAACTTCAAGGGTATGTGATCGGGTAAGGCAATAAGATCAGACCCTTTTGGAATTTCATGAGAAACGACTAATCCAAGACCGTAGGAATCGAGTTCAGATATCCTGACCGAGGGGTGAACGAAACCCCCTTGGGTCCTCACCCACTTAATGAGGTCAGGTGGGTGGCGAACCAGCCGCGCAGGATACATAGAGGCGGAGCAGGATAGTCGACGGAATAGGGTTAATGAAGAAGAGGGCTTATTGTTGGCGGTGCTGCTTAAGAAGGAATAGCCTCTGATGGCCATTGACGCCATCTTCGTGGGAGTTGAGCTGCTTATCAAGTTCGGCATTTTCTGAATACTACTGTACTGAACAAATGTGCCCTACACTTTTGTGGTTTTAAGGGAAAAAAAAACAAATATTATTTTTTGTAAGAAGTTAAAAAATAAATGGAAATATATGGTGAGATTTTTTTTTTATTTTGTAATTTTTTTAATAATTTTTTTTGATGGTTGAGAAAATAAAATATTACAAAACGTAATGAAATACAAATGGTATTTACTCATAAAATTGAATATTATATCATCTTATCATATACTTCAATTTGTTTTTTAACTTTTTATATAAATTAAGTATTTTTTATCGTTTATTATTATTATTATTAATATGATTAAGGAGATCCTTAATTTCTAAAGGTGGTTGTTAAATACAACCATATTATTATTATTGTTGGCTCCTATTAAAATCAAAATTCAAAATAAACCCATTAATTTATTTTCTCCACACCACTTGGTATTTTATTTGTTTTCCCTAAAAATATAGACACTTACCTTAATTTTATCTTGATACTCACCCTACTATTTCTCTTATTTTCTTTTCTTTTTTTGTTCACTCCCTCAATCATTGGCAAAATTAATATGGCGGTTTTTCATTATCTCCCGCAATAAAAGTCAAAGAAACTACATAAATCAAACCAATGTTTGTTTATCCATTTCTATTTTAACAACATAAAAGTTACATAGGTCTTTCATGCATATATATATTGTAACTCCAATTAAGAAATGTAATACTTGGAATATAAGTTAAGATTATTTTTAAAATAATTACTGGTATAATTTTTAGATTTATGGATTTAAAATATTTTTTAATTGTTATTCAATCGATTACATCTTTTTATTAATTGAATAATGATTACTCAATTAGATTATTATACTAATTATATATTTTTGATTTAGTATTAAGGATTGAAATCTACGTTATTTTTGTCTTTTTGAAAATGATTAAAATCTAGTGGATATATAGATGCTTACAATATAATTTTACTTAATGGTATGTATGATATAAAAATACAAAAGTTTGATGATTTGTATACATCGTGCTAGTGATCAAGCGTCATTTTTTGCCTAAAAGAATTTAAAAGATGTTTTTATGAACTACTTTCATGGTAAAAATTGAACTATTATGACTTGTATTTGATATTTATTTATACAATATATGAGTTCTATTGATTTTGTTATGTAACTCAAATTTAATTGTGTAATTTTCTAATGACTAGTAAAATACGAAACATTTTTTTATTTTCTGATAGAAAAATACAAAAAAAATGAACTTCTTTTGTTAAGTATGAATAAATGATACATTTGAAGGTGTATGGAAAGATTTCAATTGTCAATCAACCATGAGTTCAAGAAAAGTTTTATCGAGACCATAATAAATTTCGTGAATGTGTAATGAATTTTTTTTATTATTTGGCATATAAAAAAAAGATGTGATTTCTGATTAGCGTGTATAACATAGATGGGTGGGATTGAATGTTTTTGATTAAAAAATATGGTGGGTTAAAGTGCAAACTGGATGAGAAGAATATTTTTGTGGGTTTATATAAGATTTACATGTTTTTGTTTTAACGACAATGGAAATTAATGTCCTAATACATATAATTTGTTACAATCAAGCTAACTTGGTTATTCAGGCCAATTTTTCAACAGGCAACCAGTACGATGGAGTTATATGTGTGTTTTTCAAGAGTAATTTCGACAAAATACACAACAAAACATGTGAAACAAATGACAAAAATCTCATTATCCTCATTAAAGCAACTGTTTTTTGTCATATAATCATTTGCTTTAACTTGTATTTTGTCAAAATTGTTCTTGAAAAACTCACATGCGACTCCCTCGTGTTGGTTTCTAATTATAAAATTGGTTGAAAATGACCAAGTGGGTTTGATTGCCACAAATTATATGTATAACATGCCAAGTGTTTTAAAAATTGGTTTATGGTGCAAAAATGAGATCAATATTGAGTTTGGGGAATTTCCCCATATGCCCTCTATTTCAAGGGTTAAACGAGTGAATTTTCATGAAACTTGATGTAGATAATCTTTATATTAAATCAAGCATATCTATAAAATTTTAACAAAAAACTTAAATTGGAAATGGATGTAATAAAATTTGATATATATATTCATTATTATCTGTTGAAATTTTAAGTAATCATTCACCCACTTCTAAATTAAATCTTTTGATGAAATTTTGTTAATCTATCCACTATAGAGATCATTCACACCAAATTTCATAAAAAAAAATCATCAATTTAACTCTCAAAATAAGGGGGATTTTGTTTCTATCCGTATCTTTTTTCAAGTTATCCTAATTTTAAAGATTAATTAAGTCTATCCACATTAGGCATTAAGTTTATCCACATAGTGGGATAAACTTACAAAAAAACTAGTTAACGTTTAATAAACATGCAATTTCAGTAATGTTTGTCTTAACCGCTTTGTCAAATAATTGACTTAAATATGTTGTGTATGAAGAATAAAATATATATTGCCTCCATTTAAATTTAATTTTGCAATTTTTACTTTGTTATTTTCAATAAGACATTAATTTCAATCTAATTAATGGTTGATAGTACAACTCATTTGCTCTTGTAAAATAAAAATAATACTATTAATTTTAACACATTTCTAAAAAACATTATAATAAATTATGCTATGTCCAATATTATAATAATAATTATTATTTTATTATGCATTAAGAATATTAAAAACTAATTAATAAGTAATTACTGTTACTACAATTAAGAATATAAGAAAAATAATGTAATAGTATACATATAAAATGGAAGCAGCGATAAGGTTTTCTTGTTAGGTTGCCACAAATGTTGCATTTACTCATTTTTTAATTATAGTGACTTTTACTTTCTTTCTTTCTTTTTTTATTTTTCTCCTTTTTTTGTCCTTTTTTTTTCTTTTAGGTGATTTGGACTTTGGGTGCCATTTATTCTTACATATCATACGTTGGGTACTAAAGTTTTGCATAATAGGTGTTTGAGTACCATTTTGGACACAATCGGTTAGTCAACTTGATCAATTGTTAGCTCTGTTAATTTTTTATCATTTTACCCCTAAGTAAGAACAATATGTTTTGTCTTTTTCTAAGAGTAAAATGGGTAAATTGGGTCAAAAATTAACAGAGCTAATGGTTAACTATGTTGACTAACGGATTCTGTTCAAAATGACACCCAAACACCTATTATGCAAAACTTTGACACCCAACGCGTGATATGTAAGAACAAATGGCACCAAAAATCTAAATCACCCTTTTCTTTTTCTTTTTGTGTGCATTTACTCCCTCTTTAATTAGAACCCAAATCCATTTCTCTCACATATAAGTTAATCTATTTCTAATGCAATCTGCAATCTGATTTTTGTTTTAAAGAAAATTGTGAAGTCAATGGAAAAAGAATGATAAGAGTTTTTCTTTCGCGTCTTTTAATATGTAGGAACAAAGTTGGCGTGTGTTTTTAACTTTGTACTCAACCATTATATCCTAATACGCCCACGCATCGCGTGTGGTTACAAACTAGTTAATGAGTAACTAATGTATCTACTTCTTCCATAATACTATATATATATATATATAAATATTTGTCAATATAATAAATAATTATTTTAATTTTGATCATTTATTTTTGGTATATCCACATATTCATTAAGTATAACCATTTCATTTCCTATTTTCATTTTCTATCACATGCGTTTTCATCATTACCCTCTCATATACGTTCTATAGTTGTAGTAAAAGGCGTCATATGGAGCTATCTATATAAACTTGAAATTTTAAAATTGAAACCAATAAATATTCATGATGTTTTGGGCTTAAAAGGATAATGTAAATTGAAACCGCAAACTAAAATTACCCACTCTATTCATGACTTTTACTATGGCATGGATAAAAATAATATCACTATAAATTCAGAAAATAAGATTCCACAAGTCGTGAACTGTCAATATAATAATATTCACCTTTATTATAAATATTTTTTATTCTTATAACTATAAATAATAATACCAATAAAAAAAAGTCTAAGAAAAACTCAACCATAAATGCTTATTAATTAAGAGCTGTTCTTTAACAAACTTACAAAAATCCCTCATTTCAACATAAATTGTTGCATCAAGTTCATGCAATAAACAATATATTAGAAAATGGAATTTCTTCAAATAATTTCCTATAAAAAAATTATGAAATAATATTTTTATAAATTAAGGACCTATACTTGACCAAACTCTAAAAGGAATATAATGTTAACATTGCAATAAATTTTTGAATTGTAATATACTATGGTATCGTACAAAATAAAATTTGCACTGTATGTGTTTTAATAGATTACCATATTTAATTGTTGAATTGACAGTACTTTAAAGTAGTTTTAACAAGTTATAAATTTAAACTCATTTATTAATAATTAATAAAACACGCATGATATTTCTTTTCGGTTATGCAAAGTTAAATTGCCATTTCTTGTTTTCTAATACATAACTAAGTATCGAGGTTTATATGACATTACTCTACCTGTATGACACATAAAAATATACTTATTAAAAAATATAGACATAACATGTAAAAATATTTGCATTAAATTTTTTGGATTGCAAAGTACTTAAGTTTGCACGAAAGACAATTTTGTGCAAAATTAAATTTGCAAAAAACATAATTTTGGTTAAAACTCTCATTTTAAAACACAAATAATAAACAATCCCTTATTTTAGAAAAATATTTTTAAAAAAATAGGCCATTATTTTAAAATATATATATTTCCTGCACTTTTGTGAAAAATATTGTCGACAAGATCTTTTGCCAATTTCCAGTACAATAAAATGTTAAATAAATATAATGTATATTGGTTACTTATTTTTTATTTAATTCTTTTGAGGTTTGGTTCAAAAAAAATAAAAATAAAATTTAAAGGTTTTGCTTTCCATTGTGCTAGAAAAAAGTTTAATCATCGCCTTAAAGAATCCGTTAATTGAATTATGTCAATATGAAATAAGTGTTTTTAAATTTTATTCTGAAAAAAGGTAAAAAAAAACGTAGAATGAAAGTGCATGTCATAATGTCATTAGTGGTATTTGAATCATGTTAGGAAATTTAAAGAAAGTTGTAAAATGAATTTTAAAATAGATAATTGAGTGGATATACTTCTTAATTTTTTGAAGGGTATTTTTGAAAAGTTAAATAAAAAAGTAACATAAATCAAGGGTGGATTTACCGACAAAAGTCATAGAAAAAAATAAAATCACCCTAAAAGCAAATTTGATCTTTTGAAACTATTTATTATTATTATTATTATTATTATAGACAATCAAGCATATGCGCTGCCCATGCACAATCTCATTGTATGCTCACAAAAATCTATGTTTAAAGTGAAAAATATTTAATGAATGAAAAAGTAACTTACTTGTAGTATATGTTTATCATCGCTTGTATTTGCATCTTAGGGCTTACATGTTCAATTAGTGTTAAATATTTTTCATTTAAAAAGTAAATGTAGGGACAAAATAGAAAAATAGAAAAATAGAAAAATTTGGTGTCATATCCAAATTTGGCGACTTCCTTCTAAAAAATGAAAAATTAAGGCTTCGTCCATGTTCTTGAATATTTTTAGGATGATATCCTTATTATGCATTTTTTAAAAGTTGCAGTAATGCAGTCCCTGTTTTTAAATCTTAAGGATCACATTCTTTAAAAAAAATTAATGCCACATCTTATTTATTTTTTTAAACAAATACTAGATCCTCAAAGTTCTTTAAAACATTCTCTCTCTAGCTATATCACCCTCCCTGTTTCTCTACAATCAAGGGAGGAATTATAGTGGGACAAACTGGGGCAACCCCTCGAGTTTTTGTGTTCTTTTTTATAAATATAGGCATACAACATGTTTAGGGCGCAACACGTGATTATAGGCAAGAATGACATGCCGTGGTTTTTATTTTGTAGAACATTGAGCGGTAATTTGGGGGGGGGGGGGTCAAGATGTATCTCATATGTTCAGGGTTAGGTTTAGTAATTTTACAAATTGTGATTATAGGCAAAAATTAGAGGAGTGTATATGCGGTGCACTATATAAATGCACATGTAGGTTTTGTATTACTAAAAATTTGATTCAATTAAAGCGTCATTCTCATTTGTAATATGTTTTTAGGGTGGCTATCAGCTGTTCTATTTTATTTTAGATAACTTTTTTACCTTTTAAATTCTTAGTAATTTAGGGTAAGGAATTAAATTCCGATCACGATATCGCTATACTCTTTCGCCATTGTTGCTTCTGGGTCAACGGATTTATCCCTAATAGTACTTATTTATTTTATTTTAGTTAATGATGGTGTAAATTAATAATTTAATTTATCCAACCAATCGCTAGAGGACACGTGGCCACCCACGTCAGTGGCCCTTTCAACCATAGCAAGATGAGCTCCAAGAAGCTCTGTTCAAGCACCACAGGAAAAGCAGAGCTCCCCAGCAGGGGGATACCAGCTCAAGAATTCATTCCGCACAACAAATCACAGAGTTCGAGTGATAGAGCTCTCCCAACGAGCTCTGGGACTCTCGCCTAACCACTCTAACGGAGTGGCTGACAAACGGAATGAGCAACTGCCACCTGCTCTTTAGAAGCCACAAGACTTCCCTCACCTTCATTAAATGCACCCTAATTCACATTTAATGCACCGTAATTCATGGAGAATGAAGGGGAGGGAGGGTGATGATCAAGGCATGGCCTCCAGCATGTAGGCAAAGCTCGTTTACACGATTCCTCTGTCTCATTTATATAGAGAAGAAATCCAGCATTTACTCCAAGGTTCATCCACCTAGCAGAAATTCTACTAACCAAGAACAAGAGAGAATGTAACACTTCCGCCTTAATTAGTAGAATAACACCTGTAATTAAGACAAGGAGCGTTACTAACCCACCTTAGACAAGCTAAATTAGGTCTAAAATAAATAATGAAACAATAAATCCAAGAAAATCACATAGCCTAGAATAAACAACCCTGATACTCATGCTGTGGGCGATAATATAATACATGAGTGTAATATACATATATACACATACTTAGAATCTGAAAGGCATACGCATTATGTTAACATGTATTACAAAATAAATAACAACTCAGGCTAGCCGTGGCTTGCCATGTATACACCTACATAACAAAAATGAGTCAGTATCAGAGCTCCTCTACTTCGTTCTCGACCCAGTCGCTTCTTCTGTCGTATCCGTCTCCTGGATACCTAAATTTGTTTACATAAAACGGGATCAGTTCACAGCTCAGTAGGGCGATATGACAGGCAATATTACGTACAAAACATAATTAACTATTTAATCATAAATCATGGCTCAACCGATAAAATAATGCATGCATGTACATATGTAGATTACCTCCCTTGTGTCAACCATTATACTGAGAGAATACCGAGGCCGAACCGAATCATAATAATAATAACAATAAGCCTGACCGCCCCCAAGAGATACCGAAACTGAGCCGAACCATAATCATAAGAAGAAGAACGAGCTTGATCGCCACAGAGAATAAGTCGAACATAATCACAACATAATATCATCCGGCCCATAAAAGATCATCATCATATCATAATAGAATTGGACCACATGTCCATTCAAATCATTTTACAGAATCACAAGTGCCTTGCCGAGGTCTAAATTTTTGGGCTACTCACCGCTGATTTTAGACAGACAACCTCATTACTGTCCCACAAAAATTTAGAGATTTTCAACCCAAGGGCACCGAGCCCTACTTATTTTCAAATTGGCAAGCACTAGTCAATACATATTCCCTTCATCATCGAAGGGCCACAATAACAATCATAAATCAAACCCATCACGAGTCCATATCACGTCCCAGAATGATACAACAGATATAAGAAGTTTTCGACACCATAAATACAAGATATATGCCCATATGATAGGCCATAAAATAGTCTGAGCTTACTGAAAGGTCTCCAAGAATTCGGTTAACACAATAACCATGCACAGTATATATAACATGTTATACATGTTCCTTGATGTATGTAATTCATCAATTAATTAATTTCATAAATATATAATATGTATACATTTAAAGAATATCTCATGTATATTAAATAACACAACTATATCAAGTATAATGGCATATCTTGTTTCAAATCACATGCCCATGGCGTAATAAATCATAAAACATCATCATCATCAGATAATAATTTTTAAAATAAATGACAATTAAAATATGATGATTCATATATAATAAAACAAACTATTGGATTTTAAAAATAATTAAACCCCTACCTCAAAATATTTAGCCCCAAAGAATAAAATTTGAGTTGATACCCAAACCCCGACCAGCACAATTCTAAAATTCTTATACCGTTGCGTAGCCCTTTACGTATAAAATAACTTTCTCTTAAGGCTCGACTCGATTCAATTCGACAGAATTTGGATGATCAATTTATAAAAAGAAAGCTTCGTACCTATTTAATTTTTCTTCTATCTTGCTCTCGGCCAACGAAAATGAAAATAAAAGCAATAAAGAAATTGGAGCAATTTAGGTGGTGGAAGTCGGTTAGTCTTAAAAGAAAAAAAAATTAACTTTTACAGAGAATTTAGCATTTAATAGCAAAAGACAAGAAAGAAATAGAAGTACAAAGCTCCTAGAACAGGATAGCTAACGCTCATGTACCTCAAACATTTCCCCTTATTGTAATATTGTGAGGATGTGATAGCTAGAAAGGCTTTTGTGGATTTATAATGACTGTTTGATTATTATCAATATAAGGCAAACCGATTTTCTAACTCTATTTCACAGAGAAAGATTAACCCGTATCTTCAAACGAGACCAACCTCATCCATAAATTTCCGTCTCTCTTAGGTTCTGCACATTTTATTATGGGTGATTTTGTTTTCATCCACCAAATCTTGCAGTTAATCCACCATTACGTTATGGAATTTTTAAACAAAATATTACAATATTATCCATTTTAAAATTAATAAGTATATCCACCAATTAAAATTATATAATTTTAGTTTCCATTTTAACTAACATTCCTAATCTAAATATAACTCTTTTAATTTACTTCACATTTACGTTTGAAAAGAATTCAACGGTTTAGGGCTTTTGCGCGTGTGTGTTGATAGAATAGAAGATCTCAATACGTATTATTTTAAAGAAAAATACAAACCCTAATATCATTACACAGTTTAAGCATACAACAATGAAAAATCATTTTTCAATGAGAGAATCAAATAATACTTTGCCCTAATATTTTACCCTAGGATTTATTATCAGAAGGAAATTATAATATTTTTTTCGTCTCCTGCATATAGTTCTGGTTGCCATTCCCCTACCCTGCTTTCAGATTTCTTGATCTCCATCTCTTCATCTGTCTTTTTTTTTTTGAAAAGAGAAATATTATTTAGATAGAAGAACGAGAATACAAACGTAGAGGGACAAAGAACTTTTGGAAGCAGAAAATTGTAATCAACTAAAAGTAAACAAATTATAATGAACTATATCCCTTCAATCTCTTTGTATATCACTGAATCAAGAGAGATGACCCACCAAAAGTACCTGCAACAGAAAAGCAAATAAGTAACTTCAAGTCTTTTTCTCATTCCTTCTTTGATCTCTCTTTTCTCCGTATCCTTTTACCCCCTCGGAGGATGTCGCGATGGTGGGAAAAAGAAGAAGGATGTTGCTGCGCCGGTGGGAAGAAGAATGAGGAAGACGCTGTGCGCGGTGGGAAGGTGGAGGAAAACGGCGATGCTGCGTGGGTGGGAAAGAAAAAAAATTGAATTTCTACTGGAATGGAATTGGTTAACTTTGATTTTGTTATTTTAATTCAAGGTTAATTAAAATTCACTTTACAATTTGAAATTTTTAAAGTGGATCTATTTATTATTTTGGTGGATATTTTAATATTAAAAGTAATATTTAAAAAAATAAATTCATAATATTTTTTTGTCAGTTCATCCGCGCTCGCAGATTAACTTAATATGTAACGCGAATTAACTTATTAATGTGGATTAACTGAAAAATTTGGTGGATGGAAACAAAATCACCCTTTATTATTTTGATCATTTGACATAATTATTGACTGTGCGGTCTAAAATACACTTCTAGTTTTTAGCACCAACAGTTTTTATTTAGATTTAATTTTTTTTCTTGGATTACAAGACTTGTTAGGTTTTTTTTTATAAAATTGATTAATATATTTGGTCTAGGTTATTAAGGTTTATTTGCTTATTGAGATTAAATTTATTTTATTTGTTTAGTTGGTTGTTATTAAATTTTGAGATTAAATATTGTTATTAGGTATTGGGCATAGAGCACTTCAAGAAGTTTAATATAATATATTAATTCCAGCCTTATTTTAACATATATCAATTTTTTATAAAAAATTCTACTACTTTCGCCCCCTCTAAATTTAATTCCTGAATTCGCTCATGTTTACGGTGGTTGGTCTCTTCTTCCGTCTATTTGAAATTAAGTTGCTCAAAAGTCCAATATCTCTCGATCGGCAATTCCACAGCTCTTGTATCGTTCTTGGCTTTTGACTTCATCTACTTGCGTCATTACCATCAAGAACACAATTGATGTCCTGAGCATTAATTAGGAAGCTTATATTATTTTCTATTATTCTCCAAGAAGAAAGTAGAGTTTAATTACCACCTTACACATACAAGGAAAGAGGCATTCGTATTCCAAGTTACCTGACTAATCTAAATGAAATATAATTTATTTTTATTTAAAAATAAATAAAAAAAATTCAACTTCTAACTAAATAAAAAAGAGAAGACGCTCGTTGCTCATAATGAAGATCGATAGTTTCACAACATATCATATGCAAGTAAAGTAATTAACTTCAGTTATGGTTCACTCCTACATGTCGGAAGAAATGGTAATTAATATCATTTTATTGTCATTTTGGAGGTAATTTTGAGTGAGACTTTACACTCAGTTGTAAAATGTTATTATAGATTCGTGTTTTTCTTCGTGAAGATATCCAAATGATATAGTTTTTTGCTTAAAATGGTTATAAGGTGAATGATAAATTGTCACTCAAAGTAAATTATTTAAGATGAAAAATGAAATGAAAAAAATAATAAATCCCACATAAAAATTTTGATAAAAAATAATGGATTTATAAGAGATCACCCTTTATTAAAGTGTTAAACATTTGAGTTTCTTCAATTTCTAGTTTATTATTGGAAATGTGTGGTTTATTTTGACACCCTTAAAAAAAGAGTTTGAGAGCTAAAAATAATAAGCACCTTTACCATCTAGAAGGCTTGAAAGAAAGAAAGGAAACGTAGTGGTCATTGGCGCGGAGCCAAAAATATGTTTGAGTTGGATCACATCAAAAGAAAAAATGTTCGATCTATTTTCACTCCAAATAATGTTTGATTTACTATATTTTTTTATTTAAGTATAAATTTGACAATACATACTTGAGTCAAATATAAATTTAACAATACTTTACTTAACCCCTAAGAACTAAGTAATAAACTTATACTGAGTTTTCAAGAACGAAATAATATACACTTATTCAGTGTTTGAAAACCAAATGAAGGGTGGAACCTAATAATAAGTTTATATTCGATCCTCAAAAATTGAGTATTATTAGAAGTGAAAATAGAATCGTCCTAAACAAATCACGTGTTACTTTTTCTCTGTTGAATAATTTCCGTTTGAACATTAGAACTTTTTTTTTTCATAAAAAAACAGCGCATTAATTATTTATAAAACATCTTATTTTCATATTAAGAGTGGGGCACTCCTATTACCTAATTAAGAGGATTTTTCACATTAGATTTCTTCAACAACCTATATCCGCCCCTGATGGTGGTGAGTTTCTAAAATACTCTATATTTTATGCCCCCCCCCCCCCCAAGAAAAACTCCAACAATAATTCAATTGAGATCATGCTGGGCCCAATTTCATATCAACAAACCAGATTCAAAAAGTTAACATCCACATCTAACAATAGAAATTTGACCAATCTAAAATATTACTACTTAATTCGAAATTTTGATCTTAGTCCCATAACATAATACACTTATTACAAACGATGTGTCTACGATTCGTATGTAAATATTTTTATTAAAAATAGTAATTGGTTTAATAGATGAGCATTATTATATTAGTAGCAAGGACTTAAATCCTATTATTGTAATTAATTGTATTATATTTTAAAAATAAGAAATTATATAAAATAATCTTATTAACACAATCCATGAAAACCTAATATAGCATTCTCCATCATCTTCGTGGTCAATATAAACACAAAAGTAAAACAAGATAAATGATCATTTTTTGGATTATGTTGATTGAAACACGAAGAATATACAAAAATAAGCATTTAATATTGTATAAGGTGATTTTGTTTTTATTCATGACTTCTTACAATTTACCCACATGATAAAATAAGGGTGTTTTTAAATGCACCCACAAAATTAGTATTCTTACTCCAGTGTGAGAATATTTTCTTCTCATCCTATTAAATCTTTAAAAAATCTTGCACTTCACCCCAGCAATGGGGTGAGTTTACTGAAATAATATAGGGACGATAAAATTTCGTCGCTAAAAGTAAAAACATTAAATAATATTAAATTTTTCATTAAGATAAAACATAATAATAAAATTTACATCGTTCTTAATAAATTTTATTAAAAATTTCATCTAAATAGTACCTCCAAGATACAAAATATTAATTGTCATAAATAAGTTTTAGTAATTATATGATATTTTATATAATCTTTTCTTATATGTTTATTATTCATATTTCAAATTTATTTACAAATTTTATTTTTATCTTTATCAAATAAGTAAATATATTACTTAATTCACTACTTCAAAAATATTAAAAGATCAATTTGTTTTTTGAAAATATATGTTATCTTTTGTGAAAATAAATCATTTATTAACATATTTTGCTACTTTCGATTTCTATGATATTTAATTTTTCGGAGATTCAAGAAAACGATTTCTTTACAAAATATTAAAATGATAGATATTTTCTCATCAAACTATTTCCTTTTTCAATATTTTTTTACAGTTAATTTTAAGAAATTAAATATTGAAACAATAAAAACACAACATACAATACATATATATATATATATATATATTACATATTAGACACGCGTTAACACTACCTTTCTTTAACTTTAACATTAGATAACTTAATATAAGTTTTATTGAACTTTGCTTGCATGCATGCTCAAATAAAAAGATTGAATAAATTAAAAAAAAAAAACATCATTGAAAATGTTATTGTGCCGGTGCAAATAAAAATAAAAATAAAATTCTAGTAATCTATATAAAATTATGAGAATACTTATTATAAGCATACATTTATGAGATGTATGTAATTAAGTGAAAATAGTAGATGTTTGTTTGTTGGAAATAATGTAATTTTTTTATTAATTTTTAATTTTTAAAACTCTAAATGGGTGATAAGATAAAATAGTGGCGATTTTTTCAAAGTATAGAAAGCGGGGTAAGAAGAAAGGGTTTTACGCTATTTTTTAGGTTAAAATTAACGTAACTTTGACTTTTAGTGGGGTGAGAAGACGGATTATGTGGGTATATTTAAGAACAACTTACAAAAGTAAATATTATTAATTAACTTTTAAATATATTAATATTAACAAAAAGATTCAAAACATATCCACGTCTCAAATTATATATCCACTAAATTAATTTCTTTTTATGACTTCCACAATTAATCAACTTCTTATTACATGAAATCAAAATTTTAAATTAAAAATTTTACGAATAACCATTAAAAGAAAACCTCCGTAACAAATTTTTTGTGCATATTTTGTAAAACTCTTTAAAAGTAAAATATTTCACATTTTAGTTTGAGCTACAGAATCCAATAAAATAGATATTTTGCTCTAAGGCCTTGTTTGATTCGGGTATTAAAAAGCGGGACAAGATTATTAATACCACTTTTTTTATAATACCTTGTTTGGTTCGCACAAATGTGCTGCGATTACTAATACCGGGACTAACTTAATCTCACTCTTTGTGGTATAATTTAATACCAAGGAGGAAGTAGTATTGTTTATCCGAGATTAAGAAAAAGGAATCATATATTTTCAAAAATGTCACTACTCCCCCCCCCCCCCCCCCCCAACCACTACTACTACTACTACTACTACTACTACTACTATTATTATTATTATTATAATTTTTTATTCCAAAATATAATCATGTATACGAATTACAGAACCAAACATGATATTAACATCAGCATGAGATATCCCAATATTAATACTGCATGAATCAAACAAGATATTAGTATTAAATTAATACCATGATTAATAATCCAATACTATTAATACTGATATTATTAATCTCACTGACCCTAATACCTAAATCAAACGAGGTCTAAGAGTTAATCGTTATTACAGCGTTGCAAAAATATCACACGTTAATGGACCCAATCAGTCATAAATCTCTAGCTCCCATTTTTGCTAGTGCGGGACTTTGAATTCGTGTCTTTTTAAGTTTTTTTTTTCTTCCTTTTTGATGAAATATATGTGTTGCAAAAGAAGTTTGAATTTTGAATGAAGGAATGAAAAGATAATGCAACATTGTAATACTTGGAATTGTCTTTGCATTAGTAAATTATATATATATATATATATATACATATACAGTTTCCTTCTTTTAAATTGTAATGAAGGGATTTTTCCTTTTGAGGAATAATTGGTTGAATTTTTAGATGAAATTTGGTGGAACTAATCTATATTTTAAATTACTTGACTTTCAAGTTGAATTTCTTATGAAATTTGATAGAATTGGTGTACTCATTATAAAGACCAACACCATCAAATTTAACCTATGTATTTTCTCAAAAGGAAAAAATCCGTTTGTAAGTTACAAAAATAAATCCCTTTTATGAAACTTGATTGTATATATATATATAAATTAGGAAAGTTAATGAAATTGAAAAAGTCCGAAAAATTAATATATTAAATCAGGTCGAAATAGTTCTAAATTTTTAAAAGGTATGTTTTGAAAAGATCCCACAAATTCGGGTGAATGTAAAGAAAGAAAGATAACGTTTTCAATACAAAATTACCCTATTATATATTATGGACCAGATGATTGGCAGGAAGGAGCTAGAGATGTTCTCAAATAAACACAAATATAATTGTTCAATTTTATTTTAAGTTTTCAAGATTCAAAACCCAAATATTATATAGAAACTGAAATCGATCAGCTATTATTCAAACAATTTCCGGATACCAAAACAACCGGTTAAGATCCAGAAAGGGAATAATGCCATTGATTCTGTACTCACAACAGAACAAAACTCCTAATACTACATAAAATGATAAACATATGGGAATCAAAAGTTGCAAAAAGTAACAAACTAACTTTAAACTATATATATATATATATATATATATTAAGGAGTAACAGTTTTTGGATTATAAAAATGTGTAAGAGATAAAAAGATTGGATGATTGAAATTGCAAAATGTTTCTTCAGGATCAGAGAGAATAGTGCATTTGACACTGTATGGATATATATTATATACAATTGAAAACTCGGCGAAGATAAACATATTTCATTGGGCTCCAGTTTTGAAAACAATACCATAATCTAAAACTAATAAGAAACGATTAGAGAGAGAGAGAGAGACAGACATGAATTCATGCATCAATAAACTTTCTTGAACCACCATTCCCATTTCAATTCCAATCCCATTGCTTGGAGAGATCATCTACACAAATCAAAACAATCAAACTTATACCTTAGGAACACATATTCGTGCCCTGTATCCCCAAAATGCATATCAATTCGAAGCACCAATGGAATCAAAACGAGAACCATTTGTCATCATAACCTTGAATTCTTCGAAACTAATAGTCCCGTCCCCATCAGAATCAACACCACCAATCATCTTCCTACACTCCTCAATATCACACTCCTCCCCCAAACTCACCAACACATTCATCAACTCCTCCGCCGAAATAACTCCGTTCTTATCAACATCAAACACATCAAACGCGTGTTTCAAATTCTCCAACAACTCCTCGGAATCAACGCCCTTCGTATTGAGCTCGATGAACTCGTTCAAATCGATGAATCCATCGCCATCACTATCGACCTCCTTGATCATGTTGACGAGCTCCCCGTCGGTGGTGGAGTGGCCGAGGGAGGACATGATGGAGCCGAGCTCCGAGGAGGAGATCTTGCCGTCGCCATTGGCGTCGAATTTGTTGAAGACTTGCGAAAGTTCTTCCTCGATCTGTGCTCTCGAATTGAGGGAGGGATTGCGGGAGATCGCTGGGGTTTGCGATAGGGAATTTGGGAGAGCGATACGCTTCTTCTTGCGATTGAAAAGAGATTTCAACCCCATAATGGCCAATGTTAGGGTTCGTTTGTTTGGTTTAGGGTTTCCAATTACTCGGGAAGAAAAGAGATATGGAGAGAGAGAAACAGAGAGAACACGCGTTTGGTGGTTTTGTGGAATGTTGGAGAACGTGAAACGAAGAATTGGAAGAGATATAATTAGAGTGTGTACTGTACATCCAACAATTTTGGATAATAATAGCGTGTTCTTAAATATAGGGGGTTACTATTGACGCACACCATTTAACTCACTAACACTCTATATCTCTCTAACACTTCATAGGTACATTTTCACTCTTCCTAACACTCCACCACTCCACCACTCCATATTTAATTTTAAGATTAATTAACATTAATCTAAAAAACACTACACTCTTACTCTCTATCACTCCACTCTCCTTCATCTTCAATCTTCTTCTTTCACAAATCAACACATTTCCATTTAGCATTTTTTTGAAATTATGGTTGGAATTAAGCATTCTATTCTCTCTAAAATTCAATAAAACAAATCACACCACTCACTCTACAAATCTCATCTTCAATCTTGGTCTACTAACTTTTTTTTTTGACAATCTAGTCGTTCTACTCTTTTTCTCCTGAACTTTTTCTTGGTTAAAAAAAGTTTAATCGGTGCACACACCATATCAAAAGAAAATTCTGCCATGGATGAAGGTTTACTCGGTTCCTAGGAACCGAGTGTTGTTCATCATACTCGGCCAAAAGGAACCGAGTAAAGCACTAGTCACTCGGTCCTAAGGAACCGATGGAATTGAAAAAATAACCCAAAGCCTAACTCGGTTCCTTAGGACCGAGTAAGCTGTACTTTACTCGGTTCCTTAGGACCGAGTAAGCTATACAACACTCGGTTCCTAAGGACCGAGTAAACATTCTTTGTGTTTTATTTCTGTTTTTTTTATTTTTTTTGCGTTCTTTTGTATCCAATGATTTATAAATGAAAGGAAACATAAAGGAAAAACAAGAATATAAGTATCCTACTTCTTTTGGAGATGAATGATGATTTGGATGGTGGTAGGAGCAACAATGATGGAGGTGGTGGTGGCAATGGTGGTGGTGGTGGTGGTGGTGATGATGATGATGATGATGATGATGATGATGAAGAAGAAGAAGAAGAAGAAGAAGAAGAAGAAGAGGCGGCAATGGTGGTGGTGATGATGATGATGATGATGATGAAGTTATTTAAGGGAGTGTTTAATGTTTTAATTACTAATTAAAAATAAAAAAAATGGTGTGTGTCCATAGAATAGTTAGGCTTTTTTTTCAAGAGAGTGTTACAGAGTAAAATGGAGTGTGTCAATAGCAACCCCCTAAATATATTTACAAAATTAATTATTTTTATTTTTGTGTGAGAGTATTTTTTTGATGTGATTTAGTAGTGAGGTGGGTTTATTGAAATAATGTAAAGATGATAAAAGTAAATACATTAAATAATATTAATTTTTTATTAATATAAAACATACTCTCTCCGTTCCAAATTGTTAATTCCTCTTTCCTTTTTTGAATGTCTCAAAATAAAAGTCTACTTTTCATAAAAGGTAAATACATACTTATTTTGCCCTTTTGTACTTTTACTTTTCAAATTAAAGTTTTGAATAAAGAAAAAGGTAAAAATGAAAAGTCAATGTAAATTAAACAAAAAAGTGCAATAATGATGTTGAGTCCTTAATAAGTTGAATTTTTCAAAAGAGACCAGCAATTTAGGACGGATGGAGTAATAAATGTGATAAATATAGTTTTAGTAATTATATGATATTTCATATAATCTTCTACAATTCATTACTCATAAATGATTATTATTTATATTTTAAATTTCTTTACAAATTTTATTTTTATCAAATAAGTAAATATAAGTCTTAATTCACTACATCAAAAATATTAAAAAATTAATTTGTTGTATGTAAATATATATATATATATATCTTACAAATAAAAAAATTGAATGGTATTGAATATAAAAATTATGTCTAAGAACAATTGGATGAACAAAAAAAATATCCCCAAAAACCAATTTAGTATTAAACACTTCAAAAAAAAAACACCAATATAATTATCATCTACAACACATATCAACCAAAATCACATAAAATTAAAAGCAACGATTTTGAAAATCTTAAACAAATATAAATAAGCTAATTAAATTTGATATGTTTAAAAGGATATATATACACACACGAGAACAAAACTCTAGAATCCTAAGACCATATAAGATTTGAAAAATTAAAATCAGGTACACTACAAAAACAAGATCAAAAGAATAATCATTCAAAGTAAAAAATAATAATCTTACAAGATATAAAAATTTGCTTGCAAGGGATCCTTGCCTTGTAATTAGCTGGCTCTGCCCTCTCTTTGTTTTTTAGTTTTACTTTGTAAGATAATTGTTTCATAGTTGTGTTGGTGCTTTGTTATAAAAAAATATAATGGAGAAGAAAAAAACCTCGCACAAAAAAAAGAGAATAGCGATGATATTTTCTATATTTTCTTATGATAGAAATTGAGATGAGAAGAAAGTTTTTTACATTTTTACCCCCCCCCCCCCCCAAAAAAAAGAAAAGAAAATAAGAAAAAACTGTCACAAAAACCTCCTCCAAAATTAAACAAAGAATATATTTTAACACCACTTTATAAACATCCCCTCCATTAAATGATGTTAGGTGAGTGCTTAGTAACACACTCTCCTCATGTAAGCCGAGTTTATGTAAGTGCACTCACCTCTCATTAGGCTAGCCTTATTTGAAAAACACTCCAGAAACTCATTGATTGATGAGGCGAGTGTGTGCATCTACACTCACCTCACATTAGACGAGTCTTAAAAGGGTGTTAATGATTAAAAATTTATCTTTGGGGGGTGTTTGTGACAAGGAGGTGTTTGTAAATAACACAACCCATTTTTTAGGCTAAATTTGACTTAATTTTGAATCTTAGTAGAGTGAAAAGTCTAATTTTATGGGTACATTTAAGAACACCCTAATAATATTATTGCTTTTTCACTAATGTCAGGCCTCTTTTGTTTAGAAGTAATCGAGAATGAGAATAGGTATTTTATTTTCGCATTTAGTTGATAAATTATTGTGATTTAAGGAAGGCATAGGCTTTAGGGAATTATTTATTGTTATTTAGAAACCATGGTTTGTGAATCTAATTCGGTTCATTCATTATCCTTATTGTGATGCATATTGTACTTTTCATTTAGAGGCCTAGATGTTGGCGGTAAAGTATTTCGAGAAAATACAACCAATCCAACTCTATTAGGCTATCTTATGAGAAAAGTCAAACACCACATTTAAGAAAATAAATAAAGTAATTAGAGAGTTCTCAAATATAGGCACAAAGTGTGTTTAAGTGTTGTAGGTGACAAAGAAAAATAAAACATTTCTTTACACTTAACCACAAGATGTGACCATAGTTGAAACAAAACTCTATAATTTTATATAAAAAATATAGCCATCCATTTATAATGGTGGTTGTTGAATAATATATACTTACTTGAATTACTTTGTTTGTATATAAATGATTTAACTAGTACTAATCATACATAGCATGAAGAGCCTATGTATCATTTATGTACTAAACATGTCCATTAATCACCAAAGAACTCCATATACATGGCATAAGGAGGCAAAATATATTAAAATGGAGGTTCCATAATGTTGGTTGGATAATGACCCTAGAGGAGGGTGAATAGGGTTTTAAAAACTTAATGCGGAATTAAAACGTTTTTAAAATGTTTAAGTAAAACAACTTAGTTAAGCAACAATATCAAGGAAATAATCAATTTCAAGTAATTAATCATAAGACAAGTAAATAAGTAATCTCAAAATATAAGGAATAATATAGCAATAAAAAAAGAGCTTGAGTTTAGAAAAATTAAACCAATTTGAAGCTCAAGACTTTTTATACTCACGGTTCGGTTTCCTAAACCATACGTCCGCACTCGGTTAGTTTTTTGAGAATTTTCACTATTTAATTTTCTTCGGGTGAAGATCAAATCTCAATACAAATGTTGTTATGCACACAACACTCACAATGTAGCTATACCCATTACACTTCTCACAAGATATGTTATTGTGATTTACAATGAGACAAACTCTCTTTTGAAATGAAGAATGAATTATTTGTGGTGATACACACCAATACAATAACTCTCAAATGTTTACAAGATATGAAAATTAGCTCACACTAGAAGTTATCAAGTTATGATCACAAATATATAGCTCAAAAGATGAGAGATTGATAAAAATGTGTTCTTGAATCTTTGTATATTTGAATATATGAATAATAGAGTATTAAAATGATTCAATGTATGTTAAACATGTCTAGGATCTCATATACATAGCTTGCAAAAGTAAATGGCCGTTAGGGGTGATTAAGAAAGGTTTTTGGTCAAAGGTATACATTTTTCAAACTTTCCAACAGTTAGTTTTATTGACTAGAAATTCAAATTATTTTGATAATATCTCATAATCTGACCGTTGGATCTTGCTCAAATTTTAATCAAAAGTGCTAAGAGATGTTGTCTAACTATTGTAAAAATTTTAAAATGATCGGAATCCGAAAAGACCTCCATCAGACCGTTAGATTAAAGTTGTGCAAAAACTTAGCAAATTTTAAATGTAAAATAAAAATATTTTTGTAATTTAGCAATTTAGTTACAAATACAATTATAATGATTTGTGAACCTCAAAAATATGTTTCTAGGATATCTATTTTTATGAGAGCTTAAAATATGATCATTTAAAATTAATATGAATTTATATTGAAACTCGATTTTCGTAAAATGATATTTTTCAAATAGATTCAATTTTAAACTTGTTTGAATCAATCTTTAAAAGATGCATAAATATGTTTGAGCTATAAGGATTTGATCAATAAAGTAACTTTACATAAATCTTAAGCACTCACTCAATTACTAAATTAACGAGTCTTCGAATGCTTTGATTTGTTTCTTCAAATTAATCTTCACTTGAAACTTTTATTTATAAGATTTTCATATAGTCTTTTAATCATTTGTATTTCATGCTTTGCATTGAGATATTTGATCTTTCTTATATTGTCAAATGATTGAATGGTGAAAGAGTGATCATTGTCATGTTTTTCTTGAATTTTTCAAGTAAATAAACTATTGCGAGACACAAGTTTCAGAACCCTTTCGACGAGCTCCGAAGTTGTCTCTCCTTCCATCGCCCAATCACTCTGCCAAAGTGGTTAGCGAGAGCATTGGCAATTATCACCTGCTCTGCAAAGCATGCAGAGCTTCCCTTACCTTCATTAAATGCACACCCACGGCATTTAATGCACCTGGATTCATGGAGAAGTAAGGTCAGAGTTGATACTGATAGAAGCATGGCTCCAGACCTACTCTGAGAGCCTTGGTCACACGTCTCCTCCAGTCATATATATACAAGGGGCATTTATTCCCCCCACCAACCAAGCAATGTGAGAATTTTTCAATTAAGGAGACCCAGAGAGAGATAAAATACAGACCATTAACAAGCACAGAGAAATATAGCAGGGCTAGGCAGTTAGTTTTCCGAGCTCCTCTTTACGAGAGATTAAACTAGTATTAGCTCAGTTTCCCAATCCTACTATAATATTAAGAAAATAGAGTGGCTAGAGAGACCTTTTGTGAGTTTGTACACTTGTTAATATATTGTAAATACAAGATAAACCGAACTCCGAGCTTCATTCCGCAGGGGAGGATTAACCCGTATCTTTATATGAGGCCAACCTCCTCTATAAATTATCGACTTTCTTAAATTCAGCGCTATCCTCTTTATTACTCTAATCATTCGTCATAATCAATTGACTGCATGGCACTAAAAACAACCTTCTAATTTTTAGCACTAACAAAAACTACTTAAAATTAGGGGTGTGCACGGTTCGGTTAACCGAACCATGCCGATATAGCGTAAACCGAACCGACATGTCGGTTTTGTTATAATGGTCAACCGAACCGAACCGGTGAAGGCTTAAAACCGGTCGGGGTCGATTTTTTCGGTTCGGTCGAGATCGGTTTTTTTTTGTTTTGAGAATGGGCGGCTTGTTTGTGTTAGATATTAGGGTTTTAATTTTAACTCATATATATTTTTATTTTATATTTTTTTAAAAGGGAATAAACTTATACATCGAACCAATAGATGAATGACACATGTGCTGTCGGTTCAGTTCGGTTTTCACTGGTTATATAACACCGGTAAGCAATAATCGAACCAATCCTTTTTGGTTTTCATTTTAACCAACCGAACCGAGACCGAAAACCTTAAAAACCGGCTAATTCAATTCGGTTCAAGCCGGTTCAGGCCGGTTTTTCAGTTTTTTTGCACACCCCTACTTAAAATAAAGCTTCCAAATTATTCCAATTGGTTTGAGCCCATGTAGCCTTGACCACATCAATAACATAATCCTTGCCATTCTTCTTTGAACCTTTGAATGAACCCTTTTAACGACAAAAATGGCTTATAATAATTTGTTAGCACATTAACTTGCTATGAACCAACAAGTCGTAATTTGAGATTTAATTAGTGTGTTTGGCCATATAAGAGCATTGTAATGCTTACTAAAGTGTATTATCATATTCAATATAGTGTGCTTATCAATACTCATTTTCAATTTCTCTGTGTTTTAGTTTTGATATTTCTTTTCTTCGTGTATTTGGAGATTTTTTTATTTTTATTTTTTAAGGCAAGAATTTGATATTCAAACATAGCAAATTGTGTGACTATTGGCTATGCCTTTAAATACATTATAATGTTGTGATTCAATTGTTAAAGATTTGTTGGTAGATATATTATAAATGGTAAATATTTAAATTTTGAGCGTGTTGTTTTATAATTGATAAATCTAGAATTTAATGAAGGAATGATAAGTCGAGAAAAAATGAAATTAAGTCAAACTTACTTTTCTCAGTGTATCGCATTTCATCTTTTGTGAATTTTTTTTATCCTAGGGTATTATACATAATTTTACTCTATTAGCTATAACTTATTACTAAAATCATTGACCATTTAAATAATACTATGAATTAGCAAAGTAAATATAATATTGAATTAGATAAAAGATGCCATTTATTTACAAAATGATTTATGCAAAAATATGATAGTGTGACAAAAAAATCTAGGGTAATATGATCTCTTGAAACAAAGTTACAAATTTACATTCTTAACAAGTATAAGGAAAACCTTTAACTTTCTTATTTTCGTAGAGGAATCCTCAAATTGCAACAAAGATTCCCAAATATTGTTGAAATGAAAGATTGATTTTTGAGCAAATCTAAACTATTAAAACGGAATCTAGAACCTTCGAGTTTGGGTAGGAGTCTTTTATCACTGTGTTATAACTGTTAGACTAAATAAATAAAATATGAGAGAAAATATGCATATTGTAAAACCTAGCTTTAAATGGATTAGTTTGATATTTCAACAACATGATCTTGTAGCTAGTGTTTATAGTAGTTGGAAAACATATAATCCCTTCTATTAGAAACATCAGCTGCGGGAACAAAAAAAAAAAAAAAAAAACTACAAAGAAGAGGACTGAAAGTCCGCTAAAGCTAGACTCGAAAAACAAGGATGAGAATAGCTAGGCAAGAAATAGGTTTTTGTGTAACAATCTTACAATCTAAGTATGAACTTTTAGGTTGGCTATGCTTATTGGCAAACTATAACGTGTAATTTCACAATCATAGATTGTTATAATACAAGTCGGTATATATTTTGGCAATAGAACATCTCTTGGTACTTGACTTTAAATACACATTTATATGCTTCGTAATCGTACATTTGTCAAGAATTTAACGCATCACTTTCAAAACAAAACCTTAAAAAAACATTCAATTTCATAGAATAAGATGTTACTTTCACTTTAATAATGTATACTATCCAACAAACGAAGTATCAAAAATATTGTACGAAATATTACAAAAGATCCTTGGCATGTAATTTTACCTAACGGCTTATTATTTTACAAAAGTATTATTTCTCGTATTTTCAAATATTTGATTGCGTACATATAATAACTATCCGTATATCGATCACACTTTGCAATGAAATTTCGTTGCATAAAATACATCTCCTTGTTTCTTTACCAAAAGTGCCGTCAATGGCGGCTGGACTGGTGTATTAATGTATTATATTATAAAGCCCGCTACAGAGCCCATTAAGGCTATGCCCACGTTCCTTAAAATTCCTGGATGGAACCCGCAACCATTTGGTCCCTATGTGTGCATGTTCATTCCTCCATACAGAATTACAGATACGTTATAGTTCGTGGGGAAAAGAAAATGCCTAAACAGATCAATTGTGCACATACATTAGATATACTTATTTTAATTGTCTGGGTAACAGATGAATATGTTCAAAAGAAGAAAAGAAACAATTTTTTTTCTAAATTAAAAGATCTACTACCTCTAGCTAGCTCATATGGTTTTCCAATAAAAATAAAAGAACCACGTGAGCCTACCCCGTTCACATATAACAAAAAGGAAAAAGAATGGCTCTGGGGTTACACACAAACCCCCCAAGCTTTAAGATTCAAAAACCCCAATTACCCACCATCCCAACAACCCTTGTGGAGGTTTCTTCGTAAAGAAAAAAAAAATAAGCTACTAAAAAAGATATACAATTTACAATTTTATACCAGAACTAACCCTCCTCTTTCCTCCATTCCCTGGACCGCAATCATGCTAATTACGTGTATATATATAGAGTAATCAGGAGGGGCAAAGAAGGGAAACAACCAATCAAAGTTGTAACTGTCCTGGGCCTCTGCGCAATGATCTTGAACCAGGTTTGCTGATTTCTTTCACAGGCAAAGGTCGGCTCGGTTCTTCTGGTCTTTGTATCTCCAGTTGCTGCTGCTGCTGTTGCTGCATGGATTTAATTAAAGGTCACTGCGAGATTTAAATATAGGCATATATATAAATACACGCGCATTCACTTTACAGATACTCCCCCAGACCCACTTGGTCAGGATTCACTTTGCATTTCAAAGAATACACCAGTTTCACTTGACTAATAATGATCAGGAACAAAAATTACTTGGTAATTGTCATAATTTGAAATTTTGATTTTGGAAGAATGCACTGATTGTATTGATATCCCACTTTCCTTTTTGGGATGTTCCAAATTGATAGTCCCGTTTCCTTTTGGACATAACCAATGTACCAAATTTCACAATAGAAAAAGGAAAAAGAAAAAGAAGTTGTGTTCTTGACCATTGACTAGGTTAAAATTAGTGTTTTCTTGAGAAGTACCAAAGTCAAAGTGGGACTACCAATTTGAGACAGGGAGTAACAATAATAGCATCCCATTCACTAACAATGCTCTCTTCTTATGGAAAGAAAAGGAAGAAAAAATTTTACATTCTCCCTCAGAGATTATACATATTTTGGTTGTACTCTTCCTCAACAATATCCAAACCATATCGAGTACCATAGGAACCATCAAGGTCTCCTGTGGATTTGAACTATGCATAAAGAGGCTAGTATGTCACCACATTTCTTAGGGTATGTTTGACTCTGATACTTTTCATGAAAAACAGCTAAGATTTCAAGTTTCTTAGGATATGTTGGATTGCCACCTATTCGAGGGAGATCATTATTTTCCAGTTAAACCACTCAAAAGCACCCTTAACAAAGGAAAAAAAAATAGATCCAGTCTCGACAACTTGTTCAAGCCCAATACATTTCACATAAACCTCAACTTCATAAAGTCAGCCAGACCACGTAATTCCTAACAAAAGTTGACAAGAACATAGAAAATGAAGAGATGGGCTTCTCAAATGGGCACATATAAAATATATAGTAGGGCTAGGAAATAAACAAAACCTTCGATGAAGTAGAAGTGTGACGAGACTGTGCTTGTGACTTAGAATGCATACGATGCTGCTGCTGCATTTGCTCGAACTGTTGCAGCTTAGAAGCAAGGTTCATACCATTATGCAAAACATTGTTATGTGAGTTCATCACATCACCATCCTCAGATACTTGCGATCCGCCTGCCATGTACGAGTAATGGTTCCCTGATGACGACCGCTTAAATTGGTCGCCACTGAAGGAGTACGAAGGCACGGTTTTCAATCGAGTCCGTAAAATCTTGAAGGCGGCACTTTGCTGCATTTACATATAAATATAACAATATGTTAGTCATGAGAATTTTTTTAATGGGAAATAATTTGTGTAAACTTAAGATGCCTCAAAGCAGGAACCCGAAGCATTAGGTCCGTTTTGTCTAAAATAAAAAAATGAATGCTCACGCTGCCAGTATGCAAATTATATGTTAGTAATTAACAAAGTTCAATCTCCAATAGGTCAAAATGGTTTTCACCAATTTACTTGGTCTTTTAGGGACATTTGCATAGTGTTCGTTAACTCCATTTAGTGCCTAATATTGAAGAGTTTTACTTATCAAGTTAAGCAGTCTGACGATACATAATAACAGTCACTTAAAAAGTAGATAATATACTGAAGTTTTCATTTTAACTTGTCACTTAAAAAGCTAAATTGAATGTTGTGTTATAATTCAAACTAGACTATTATCAAACTCTGTTCACGCTATTTTGTTTAAAAGTAGATAATAAGTCTCTGCATTCATAGCTTTACATAAGGAAACAACTAATCAAAGACTAAGCAAGCATCTTTTACATTATTATTTTTCACTTAATTTCACCTGAAGCAAACAGACTGTTGATGTTAACCAAAGTATTCAGCACTAGGGATTTGATACATATTAAACAATTATCCATTCCTAGTTGTCTTTCAAAGTCCCTTGACAAACTTCCCCCAAGTTAAGATTGAAGGTGGTTCAATCACATCCTATGAAAGACCAATGCAGTGATCAATAGTTAACAAGTTGCAGCACAGAAACTGAAGTACTTTTTGACTTTACTACTTTATACTGATGTACTTGGTGGAATTGCTTTAATCGAATAGGGACAGCAGTATCATACAAGGACTTGTTTTTCACTGAATTGAATCCCGCAACTAATAATAGGTTAAAGCAGTCACTGGACACAATCCCAGTGCAAAATACCCAGAGTTAATACAAATGCATCTCACAAATGAACAGTCTGGATTTCAAGAGAAGTTCTCACTCAAGCTTGAAGAGTTGAATTTAAGGGTCCTATTTTGGAGTGAAATATTTTTCACCTATACCTAGGTAAAGAATGAAATGGTGAAATTATTTCACCTACTGTGTGTAGGTGAAAAGATTACTAGTGTAAAATTATTAATAGCGCACATCATAATTACCACGGTAAAGAATGTAATGTTTTTTACCATACTACCTTTCACCGGGGAAAACTATCATGGTTTTCACACCTAACCAAATGGCCCCAGAGGTAAACCAGTTTGCATAAGCGACATAAGAGTAAAACTGAAACAAGCCATACCTGGGGAAGAAGCATCAGAAGACCATACAAGGCTTTTAACAACCATATATATCTTCCAGGTTCAAGAAGCTGCAGTAAGACAGAACAGTTGAGGTTCATAACCCAGGTATTGGTAAAAAAATAAGAGTGACATTTCTACATTAAAAATGTAAATCAACGTGATATAACTCTAATCTTTTGGTGCAAAAATTACGTAAGATGGTGCCAAAATTTCTGTCAATCACTGTCCCTCCATCTTTAGAAGCAACGTAAATATAAAGGCTATATTTCGTAGTATGTCAGACTTTCAAATTGTGACTCTTAATATGACATGGAGTATTTCCACAATGAAAATAATGATCCATTAAACCAATATTATTATAAATAAAACGAAGTCAAAATTTAATTTTGCAACCAAAATAACAAAGGGAGATTGAAGCACCTGCAACCTAAGATACGCAAAGATCGGAGTCTCCAGCAGGTGGATCAATTTATCCAGCTGGACCAAAAATTTAACATTAATATCCTCCTCAACCAGTGATTGAATGACAGAACTTGCATGTTGGTAAGTCTGTAAAAATAACAAAAATGCAACCATAAAGTATTGTTCTACAGGGGAGAGATTTATGCAACAAAACAGGCTACGACAAATGTATGATTGTATGAACTCTTGCCTGAGCTAATAAGCAAAGACTTATTATTGCCATTGGTGAATGGCACCATGAAGCATACAAAGAAAGAAATAAGTCTTTCCCGGCAGCATTGACCAGTGATTGTTTAAGAAGATCTCGAAGGCCAGACAACTCGGAGGACGTAAGCAGAATCAAATTCAAAGCCTGAAAAAGAGAAGAGATTAAGAGAACATGCAAAAATGCATCAGTAAAGTGATTCTTAGGGAAAATAAGATGAGTGATTTGGTGAGACACTGAGAAATTCTACATCTTTTTCTTACATTCGATGGAAAAAAAAAATTACCCACCCCCTGAAGAATTTTATTCCATGGAAAACCCAAGAAGTAGTTCAACATTTCACCAAATCACTCTTCTCCAGCCTCTCATTAAACTTAGTATTGTTTTCAGTCATTTTCCAACTTTTTTATCAAACGCACCCTTAGATGTGACAAAGGTGATAGCTCAAAATAACATCAAGCAAACCATTCCTATGTTCTACAATATCTTGAAATGCCCATTCAGATATATAATCAATTTGTAATCTGATGAGTTCTCTCAGAGACAACCTGAACCATAATAGATGCAAAATCCAGGTCAGCTTCGCCCTCAAGTATCGTGGAGAGTTCTCGATAAACTCTTTCAGCATCTAAAAGTACACAAAGTCGCCGGATGATCAAAGCACCACGCCTAAAGGACCATGTAAGAGAAAAATTAACCGAAATAACTGAAGCATGCTACGTAAATTAACTACTGAAAAAAAAAAGGACACTCACTTCTCCAATAGGGAGTTGTCAATTCTAAAGTTGTGAACCAAGAAAACAACAAGATGGCGAAAGTGCAATGGATCTTTCGCTATGCATGCATGAACCTCAAGCACCAGCAGCACTACCTGAAAAAAAATATAAATGACACCATATTACATAACCAAAAGCAGAATGGCTTAGTCCCGATGGGACTGCAATTGCATTTCAACAGCAAACTAGGGTCTTTTTTTTCTTATTTTAAAATTCCAAAATTTTATTGATATCACTTGTGTGCAGTCTTGTTAAAATAATGATGGTTAAAATGATGAAAATGAGCATGAAGCAAATAGCAATCCGCAGCATCAAGGACCAGCAGGAAGAGAAGATTACCTCATCAGAAGAATCTGATAGTGCCTTCAGAAGAGTGTCAAAAACATCATTCAGGAAAGACAGGACCTGGTTCAAGTATTAAACTGATATTTGAATTTTTCCACAGAAACAAGGACTCGCCGAAATTAAGAAGGAAAAAAAGCTTCTTGAGGCAACGAAAATGTACCAAAGCTTAAAAATACTAGTTTAAGACAACAAACTACAAGCAATGTTTTAAAAAAAAAAAAAAGGTTAATTCTTGTAAGTTGCAACTGCACTACAAAAATGACAGCTTCTCCATAACTGGGTGAACTTCCCATTCTGTTCTAAAATTATCATCTCTAAATCCGTAGGTCTTTCTCATCAGGTTCTCTTTTCAAAACCATGTTTAAAAAAAAAGGAAGTTAATTCTTGTAAGTTGCAACTGCACTACAAAAATGACAGATTCTCCATAACTGGGTGAACTTCCCATTCTGTTCTAAAATTATAATCTCTAAATCCATAGGTCTTTCTCATCAGGTTCTCTTTTCAAAACCACAAGGGGCTCTGCCTCATTAAATTCTCCTAACAGAGTGCAAGCCTGAAAATTTCTTTTTCACGTCAAAATTTAAAGGGAAAGATGCTATTCTTGGCTAACCAACTGCCGGCTTAATCTTCAGATAAAAGTATCTACTTTCTTTTTTTTCCTTTTACTTATGGGGGTGGGGCAGGGGCGATATAGTTTTAGAAAGAGTAACAGCCATACATCCAAGCAAAAAACTATATATATACATTAACACTAAAAAAAGTACTTGTGCATCACAATAAACCCGCTTATCCAACCCAACCTTTGATTCTCTCTCTGTAATACAGATAAGAACATTTTATAGGTTTTTCAGTTGGCAGGATCCATAGGTGAATGATCTTGGTGGCACTAATCCCTTGGCCTCCTCTCCGCCCATGTATAGTAGTAAATTATTATCATCTAATGATCTAATAACAACTAAGATACCTATATAGTAGTGTCAAAGAAGATTGAATATATATGCATTTTGGATCCCACAGAGAGGATGCAACATGAAGACTAGAAGGAAAATTGTGCAATAACAAGACAAGCAAATAATCCCTGATTACCTCTGCTCGGTGTCTATTTAGGAGGGCTGAAATCCAGTGCAATGCCTCAATTCGGGTAGCCTCCCATTCACTAGACAATTGCCTAATAGTCATAACGAAACCCAAAACTGCCTTCAGTATAGGCACTGGAAAAAAGAAAAACTTCAAAAGACAATGTCCTTTTGCATGGATAGTTTATATTGCTCTTTGAGATATATGGAACCATAGCAAAATTGTCAGTGATCTTCAAACCTAGATCTTTTATCTTAAAGTAACCAGAGGTCCAGAACTACACCTTCTTGCAATAGCAAGGATTGCTCCTACATCAAATCCTTCAGAAGGATCAGCTTTAATCGAGCGAAGTTCTTCATTAGTTTCACGAGCAACCTGATAAAGTTGCACAAGAAATTATAACAAATGTGTTGTGGGCAGACAAAGGCCCCCATCCCCCCCACCCCCCGGCTCCCTTCCCCTCTTCTTCTGCAGCTTAGAGGGAAGGAGAAAGAAAAGAAGATATACAGTACTTTAGACTTAATAATGATAGAACATATTGACTTACAACTCGGATTTTCTCTTCTTTATCAGCTATGCATGGTAAAATGGCTCCCAAAATATCAGCATAGTAAGGAACAAGCTGATCACCACCTAGTTTGACAAACTCATTTATCTGCACAGCAAATTAGTGTATTGAAACTGATCTAAATCAAATTTAGCCGCACTATTCAACTCTAAGCATTGCGAAGGAGGAACAAAATCCACAAGAAACAACATTGTAGGCAAGTCCATTTGCTTGGATCTTACATGTCAAATGTCCTTACCCATGTAATAGCAGTCAATCGAGTAAACTCGTCCGGGGAAGCAGCCCTTTGAACAAGTATTTCAGCCATGCGACCATAATCTACAGACTTCAAGAGTAACACTGCTCGAGTCAGAAAATTACAAATGAACAATAAAATTTATTTTCTGAAAAAAATTGATATTCATTATACGTTATAAAGCTATTCCTTATTAAAATAATAAGATCAATCATCTGGTTCACAAGTAACAGCGAAAGATTGCCAATGACTGTCAACATTCGTTTGAAAAGAAACGCTACTAACCAGGTAGCAAATTGCTACAATTATCACAATAGAATTGGAACATTAGATATGAGCAGAAGTCTTACTGGGGAGTTCTTGATCTCTTGAAGAAACTCCGAAAGTGCTGAATCAGCTTGTTGGCGTATTTCATGGCTAGAATCACTTAACATGTTAAATAAACCTGAAATTTCATCATCATGTGAGAACATATGTTCTGCAGCATAACATATTAATCCAAATAGTCAGAGTAAAGTTATAAGTGTTTACCATCAAGAAAATCAGGAAGAAAACCCAACATATCAATATCTGGAACACTGTCTAATACGGTGATCCATCCTACCAGAAACTGGCGGACATAAGGATTGAGGACATTCATGCGCTCTCTCAACAACGGTATAAATTCTTCAATGCTGACAGAAAAGAATTATGAAACAATATATGTAAAATATACTTCAGGAACTTGCAATAAAATTTAAACTCTGATCCGGCAATAAAACGGGATTTGGAACTAGAACAAGATGGTTCACCTGAATTGATCACTCTCTGTGACAATGTCCTGTTTCCACAGAAGTCAAAGCGTTATGTTTTCCCCCCAATACAGAGCTATCAGAACATAATAGGGTCTGCCTATATGCAGTGTGTGTGTACTGTGTATATATACATATAATTGATACTCCCTCTGCCCCAAATTGCTGGTCCTTTTTGGGAAATCCAACTTGTTAAGGACCCAACATCATTATTGTACTTTTTGCTTAATTTACATTGACTTTCCCTTTTTACCCTTTTCTTTATTCAAAACTTTTTCTTGAAAAGTGAAAGTGCAAAAGGGCAAAACAGGTATATATTTATCTTTTATGGAAAGTGGACATTTATTTTGGGACATGTAAAAATGGAAAGAGGGACCAGCAATTTGGGACGGAGGGAGTATAAGTGATTGTTTACCTTTACAAGTCTATCTAAAAGATGAGCAGCACTCTGTACATTGGCATCAGAGTCTGCTGAAAGCTTACATAAGGCATCAAAGATCTGATTGAAGAACACAATAAAATCTCCTCTAACAACCTGAAAAGAAGCAAGAGATGAGACAAAAATACATTTAGGGAAAAACGCCATATAATAGAACCCACTGTTCATGCTCACCTTTGCAATATTGTACAGAGCTTCACAGGCATAATATCGAACTCTGCTGTCTTGATCAGAAAAAGAATTTATGACTGGAGGCACAATTTGCTGCCAGATTCCATCAGGAGGAAATGTTGAAAAAAGAAAGAAAAAAAAGTGCCTTGAATACAATATAGTAATATACCCAATTACCAGATAAAACAGAAAGACGTGTTCCAGGAAAAGACAAAACAAATAGAATATAGAACATTAAAGCATATAATCAAAACAGCAATTATAACCAAATTTAAAAATGTTGCCCAAAAAATTTAGCAATGCTTTAACCAGTAATCAAATCTAACACCTCTACAATCAAAATTAACAACCTTAATTATGATTAATGAAATTTCTTGCTGTTTGTTTCAAAAACAAATTAACCACCTTTCTCAATAATAAAAAAGGTGGCCCATTAATTCTATTGTGTGATACAACCCTCATGGCGAGATACTGACAAGATAATATGCTTTAGAGCAGCTCACATTCGAGACCCCTAATATTGCCTTCTCTACTTTTCTTTCGTTACCTCCGTTTTGACAGGGTTCGTTAACAGGCAATAGCTAGTTAAAATAGCATGATCAAAACCGCACACACAAAAGGAAGAATATAGAGAATCTCAATCAGAACATAATGGTTTTGTGGTAGGTCAAAGCCCGCAAAGTGGAATACAAGATATCACAACACCCCATCTATTAACTGTTGCAACTTTTGATACAATGGAGGTTTTCTAGGTACACAAGATGATAAAGGTCGGTGAGCTTACCTCTGTATAATGAAAAGGTCAACAGTCAATGCTACTAACCTAGAGGTAATGTTCGTATTTTCTACCTATACTACAACACATGAACCAAATTTGACTTTTTTTTTTTGTGGGGGGGTGGGGCGTAGGGAACCAATTCAACCATAGTAATTGCATTAACAAGAATGCAACCCAAACCTATGCAGCCTCTCAAATATTTGGTAAAAACCTAAGAAACCATGTGTGAAGTCAAAACAACATATTTTGGCTTTGGGTGCGGGAGAAGAGATTGTCATTTTATCTCCCTCACTCCTAGTTTCAAGCAATAAAAACAGGGAAGCTTTTAGCAGTTTCTTTCAACACAACGTTTAATCTCCATTCAAAGCCACCATGAAGAGTTGCTTTATTCTTCGATTTTCATAGTTTGTACAAATCCTCTATTGTATAAAGTTGGCTCTTTTTCACATCTTTCATTTTGTAGCTCTCTTTTATATCTTGAGGTGCATTTTGGACTTAATTTGATGGGATTGGAGCCACGCAAATATGATGCATCTCCATGTTCAACTGTCGTATGATTCCATGTGAAGGCTACTTTCCCTCCCGCACCCCTTGCTTGTATACTCCCCGTTCTTAGTGCTGAATTTGTAATTCAATGCTACTTTTCCAAAAATTGTTTAGAAAATTTGGTTTTTACTTTTTACTAGTCAGATATAAGAAACTTGGGTAAAATCTAATAGATGATGCACACTAAAGATTCTCCCTCTTATATAAATAAAAATCATAGGTGCTAATGTTAATGCATGCTTTTAAAGATTGATGTTCTCTATGCATTCTTTTGTTAATGTAATGGTGACCTTGATAAAGTACTTTAGAATTTATAATACAATTTTTCAGCAGCAAATAAATTGTTTTGGAATTAGGCAAAAAATCCTCATTATTGAACCAAGAAGCCAATTGGAAAGTTCAATAGGATTCGGAATGGGTTATGTACTTACTTGGTCTACTATTTAACCAAAGACCCATTTATTATTGGCAATTAGCCGTTAGTCACCCATTTAATGATTGGTTCAAAATATGGAAATTATTATTATGTGCATGCTCAGCTGATCTATATCATTGAATCCTACAGCCAATACGCCAGCCACAACCCAAATGTTAACCCTAAACTCTCTCTCTCTCACTAATCCTCTCTCTTCTCCCTCTTTCATTCCAATTCTTTATGGTTCTCTATTATTTGAATGTAAAAATTTACTACTTCCTACTTTGGATAACCTTCCAATAAACCATATCAACCATTATTCACATTTAGATCAGACACTAAATAAATTGTCAGGGAACTTTCCTCCATCAGGAGTCTTTCCTAATAATGGCTATACTTAAATAATATCCAGTCGTACAAGATAAACAGCTAAGCCATCGTGTATGACTATAATTAAACAGTGGTTATTTCTTTATCTGCTTTCATGTAAACTAAAGTGGATAAAACAAATTTCTTGCCTTTGACCAAAATGGAATGCACATAAAACAATAATATGTTCCATATTTTACATTCAACCCTTACCTCAAGATGCTGTGCTGCTTCAGAACTCAAACCAACAGTTGCAGCTGCCAATCCTATCAATCCACCCTGTAGAAACAATTGTAACAAAACAATTGAACTTGAGCTCCATTAAACATGATACAACTAAAAAAAATCCTACAAAAACAAGCAGAACTTCCCCATTGTCCAATCATATCAAAAGGAAATTATTCATCCCCACCACCTCACCTTCCGGTGATTTGCCTGGGGCGAGTAGGTGAACTCATTAGTCAACAAATTGATCACGGCTGTAATCTTATCATGATCTCCAGCCACCGCCAGTTGTTTTACAATTCCTTCGACCTGTATATAACACACCAAAACATCAAGATCCACCACCACCACCAGCAAAAACAAAAAACAAAAATTGAACAGTAGAAGATAAAACATCACCTCAAGAGCAGCGTTTTTCCGCTTCTCGTACAACTTATCTGAGAGATTTCGGAGAACAGAAGCAGACATGACGGAGAGAGCGTCGGCCATAATCAGAAACCCTAGAATCCTCCGATTCGATTATAAAATAGTGGTCAAAGCCGTTTCCTGATCTTCTCTTGCTGAAATCGGAACATTTCCGATGGATGTACGCATAGATTTGAAATCCTGTGAGCGGATCTAGAAAGGAATTGGAAGGAAAAATCGAAATCGAATGGTTTTGCAAATTTTCTCTGGAAAGTTTTTTTTTTTTTTTTTTTTGTATATTTTCTTTTTCTTAGGGAGTGTTTGGTGTGGGGGAGGGGGGGGAGGGGGTTTGGATTTTCAGAGACTTAATGGGTTTGATTGATTGGGGAGTTGGGGGGGTGGGGTGGGGTGAGGGGTCTAAGCCGTTGCTGAGTTTAACGGTTAGATGGTCTTGGCCACCGTGTGCATGTCCCTTGGAGAGAGATCATTACAGAAATCTTGCTGCTAGTGGTGATCTCTCTATCAATTCACCAAAATACCCCTCCCAATATTTTAATGTTAATACCAAAGGCTTCTAAGATATTTATTTTTGTTAATTTTAAAAGGATAGTGTTTCTATTTTTTTTAACCACAAGATGACATCTAGTTATTTGTATCACAAGTGAGTTTTGTCAAATACAGAATTATAGCGGTCAGTGGTAAACTAAGATTCATGAGGGATCGACTTTGCATCAAGGCCAGGATTCACACGGAAAGAAAATTAGTTGTTTTATCTTTTTTATAAAAATGGAAAAGTAATTTTTTGTCAATTTTTCTTTTTTTTATAAAATATAAAAAATATTTAAGTAAGAGTATTATTGTTCAAAAATTTTATAATAAATGTTAAAAAATTATAAAAAATAATCAATTTCATAAGTTTTGAGATGAATGACTTTACCCTCTATTTTTCTAAAATGTTTTCAAAATTTGTGCTTACCAAATAAAAAAAAAAGACTTTTTTTTCCTAAGAGCTCAAATCAGTAAACCAAACGAGGCCTAAATGTAGTACGGAGATATCTCCTAGGAACAAAAAAAAAATGTGTGATATTTTTCTATGCATTGTGGTGTTCTCACAAAGCTAAAAATATAGATTAGGTGATTGAGGGGAAGAGGGCGTGACTGAGTGTGAATGTAAAAGATAATTGATTTACTGTATTTAAATAATATTTGTTTAACTATCATTAGACTAAGTAAAAGCTTGAACACTTGTCGTTGTGAGTTGTATTTTCTTTTCTCAAGAAAAAAATGTTTGTACTAGGAATCGTATCCTTGAATTAAGAAAATTTTGAATTGTCAATTTTGTTCTTACAGTCTTCTTTTTCAAATATTTCCAACAAAAATTAAACTTCTCACTTATAAGGAAATAATTGCTCAATCAACAAATCACTTAGTATGGCTTGGTGCCCTTTTTTATTTCTAGATCTTTTAAATTCACACTAGAAAATAGATTATTAAGAAGAGTAGGAATTGATTTTCTTATTCATAATTAAGTGTTTGTTTTTCCGCCCCGTTGTTAGATTGTTGTCTAGACAAGCTTTTTGTTGAAAGTATTTTGTGTTTATTTCTTGTTACAAAAAACAAGTAAACAAACCACTTAGGATACATGTTAGAGGATCTTGTACGGCTATGTTCAAAATCTTGATTTGTTGTAATGCATACATCTAGAAATAAATATATATTATTAATTTGGAAAGTATAATTAAAAATTTATGCAAGAAACTCTAGTAACGTTTCCACTTCGGCATTATTGCTGGCTGTTGGAATGGAGACATTGGTTTTTACTATGAAAGAGTTGGGGATAGTAGGGGTGTTTTCGGTTTTGATTGAAGTATAAATTAAGGTACCCTAAATTTAAACCAAGTGCATGTGTTAAGGACTTTTTTTTAAGATGATCACAAAATGTATTTAATAAGGAACATATTCTTATAAAATGCCCTTTTTTGTGTATTATAGTATAATTAACGTCAATTATAATATATATTAACTTTTTTTTATTTTCTTATATATAATTCGGTTCGGTTCGGTTTAATTCGGTTTTGAACTAGCTTACCCCAAACCTGAACCAAATTATTCGATTTTGGTTTTATTTTGTCATTTTTAATTTCATTTTTTTTTCGATTCAGAGTTTTACGAATTGGCCCGGATCGGTTCAGTCATTCGATCAGTTTTCAAATTAGCCTTAATAATCCTTGGGGATAGTAGGAGTACATCTTCCATAGTAAAATGTCTTTATCAAAAGTATAGAATAAAATTTAATATAAACCTATAAATAATCTAAGTAGAATATTTTTATTGACAAATTAAAAATAAACCAAGTTTTCTCGATCGTGCAATTTAAAAAAATTAAATCAGACTACACATCCACTAAAAAACAAATAGCGTTTTGACAAGTGAGAGGCCACGTTAGATTCGGTTAAATACCAATATTTTCTTGCCGAAAAAGTACACGAAAGGGGGACGTTGACTAAAATGTTGCGAATAAAAACAATTATAATATGTTTAGCTCATTCATTAGTCAACTTCAAACCCGCATTGATGCTGTAGTAAGGTAGAGGTGAAAGCCCCCTCCCCGATTTGACAGGAAAAAAAATATTCAGGACTTATTAGCCATGGGCCAGCTTTTCGTCCCATTTGGATAAATATTGTAAGTACCGTCAATGCTAAAAAGAAAAACAATTATTTTGGATATTTTGATTTGTATGCGTGCATTCCAATACATCATCATGCCAAAAAGAAGTCAAATGTAATCCAAATAAAGATTGCGGTTTACGTTTTAAAGAATGTAACAATTCGAACAAATTGTCTCATCTTAGGGATCCATTACTTTGGCTAGTCTATCATCATTAAAAGAACTTTTGTTTTGATTGTAATGCATATTCCCATGATTAAAGGTTTAAGCAAGTCAACAATTTTGGATTCAAACTTGGTATCTGTCAAAAAAAAGTTGTCAAAAGGTGGCTTTGTGGGGTCTTCATCTATTGGTGAAAAAGTAACCAAACCTCTGACTTGTGGCATACTTCTTGTGAACGTAGAAGCAAACACGAAATTTCCCGGCCTTGCAATGGATGGCTTTGTGCACACAGGTCAAACCACAAAATAACTATCTCCCTCTCTCTCTGGTAGCACAAGTCTCTTGTATCAGATTCTTCTGTAAACCCAATGCTACCCTTACAGTTTGGAAATGGAGTAAATATATGTTATTATATCTCAATCTGATGTGACGAATTTAATGTTGTTTTTATTGCCGGAAAAAAAAATTGCAGACACAAATACCACATGATGAAACTATAAGAGAAGAATCAAAATCTGTCGAAAGAGAATGGACTTAACAGCGACTCTTCAAGCTCTCTAAAACCTCGGTACACTGCCTCCGTCTGGTTCTGTGGGAGTGCCAATCTTCGCACCTCTGTCATATACCTGTTAGTACCCAATTTCAAGCAAGAAAAGCAGGTTAACTGATGTAGAGCCAAAGCCATAAAGCTTTCTACGCGTGTAGGAAAAGGTAAATACGGTTAATTCAAGAATACAACAATCACATATCAAATGGATAGGATTTTTATATACTAAAATCACTAAAAAGTAAATAAGAAAATGAGGAACAAATTGACCTGTTAGCTGCACTTGTGATTTTATCACGAACTCCTAGGTTGATAGCTGTAGTTTTCTCCAAAGAAAATGTTCCGCCGAGAATGAGAGATGTTCCTGTAGTACTTGTACCCATTCTTTGTGCAAATGCAGACATTGCCCACTCACGAAGTACCACTAGCACTGATCGCAAAAGGCGTAACTTGAGATTTGGCGATGGCAAAATTGCTCCACTCGATAACAGTTGGTCATAAGTATTCAGCACAGGTTCTACTGCACCCTTGCAAGCTGCAAGAAGAGCCCTTGGTACATCCTCATCTCCAACAGGTTCAACCCCAGAAGCCATTCGCTCCTAGAAGCAATATTTAGTCAATTAAATATAGAAACAAAATAATAAGAAGAAGAAAAAGAAAAACGAGCTCATACCAATGCAGCTTTCTCAAGGTGAAGACACAACGTATCTAAGGGTAGAACAGATACATCTCCGGGATAAATGTGGGAACCAACCCTCTTGAGTACTGAACAAGCTTCAGCAATGCCACCTTGTGAAAGGGCTTGATCAATGAGTCTAGCCCAGGTCTCTCTTACAATGCTACTATCAGCATCACCAGAGTAACTTGCAAAATACAGCATCTCCAGACATATCTAAAAGAAAAAAGATGGAAATGAAATCAATTTGAAAGTAGAAAATCAAGACCATTCGTACTATGCTAAACCTAAATGTACTTGAGGGGGTGGAGGACCGTGGCAGATAAATAGAAGGATTCAAGAATATATGATTTAACCATTCACATGATTGCTAACCTCCCAGAGCTCAAACGGAACTGCATATTCATTGTATAATTGAGTAATGCTCTTTAGATCCAATGATAACTCCTTGGCCTTTTCTCGTAAATGGCGAGCAAAATTGGCATCAGCTGCAGAGCCATCATTTGGGACAGAAGATTCAGATGCATCACTAGAAGAAGCATCCTCTAACCTAGAGGCTGTAGCCTCCAATTCCTCTTTTATCTTTATTTGAAACTGAAGAACGGCAAGTTTCCCTTCAAGCAAATCCAGCAATCCATTGTCAAATGCGGCACCCTTGGAAGAAGAACCTACTTGGCCATCACTATCACTTGCACTCTTCGCCTGCAGAACTGCATTACTCAGGTATTGACGCCTGCAGAAGCCAATTATTTTTATTTATTATTAAAAAAAGGGGGGGGGGGGGGGGGGGGGGGGGGGGAAGGGATATAAATAACAAATATGGTTTAAAGTGAAATAAGGACCTTTGTTCTATTGTAGGGACATCACCAGCATCGCTGGACCGCCTTTCCGCCAGTCTTAACAATACATGAGCAGCAAGAACATGCTGCCTTTTCATCACATAATATCGTGCCAGAAGCTCAAAGTATTTTGCTTGATTTGATGCAATATGAACACCGGAATGCCCCAGAGGAGAACCCGCAGATGTTACTGCAGAAACAGCCCAAACCTACGAAAAACAGATAGAATTACAAGACCATGTATTATATCCACTTTTGCTTGCTCAAGATTCCAAGGCTTTGAAAACAAGTACATACTGCAAAACTTGTAAATGTTTGTCAATTGTTTGGGCTATATAAAATTCAAAATAACTTATGAAAAAATGCGGACATACTTCTTGTATGGGTTCACGACCAGCACTTTGAAGAAACGGCACAAGATCAGGGCCCCCATATTCCAGCAATTCATTCTCAAGTCCAATTTCAATCAATGTACGGTACAGATACTCGTGAAAAACTCTATCAGATGATTGGACTCCAAGTTGAACGATCTGGCATATATATCTTTTCCGAGAGGCATGATCAAGAACAGATTGTGCAACAGGTCTAATGGGAGACCCAAATTCCCTCTGTGATGGAGATTCACCTTTTAGAGCATGCAAGGCACTGGTGATAATCTCGTAGCATCGCTCACGCTGAGCAAGAGCATGCTCTCGTATTCCAGCATCTATTTGTTCGTTGAAAGCATCACCAGCAGGGTCAAGAGTCTGTGCTTTTTGCAGCGGCAAGCGAACCACAGCTTCGTAGAATCTGCAAGTTACCTCTCATATTAGGTTTGATATAGTCAATCCAATAAAAATAAATCTTTGCGTTAAAAGACAAACGGACCTCAGGTCCTCAAAGCGCTTGCAAACAGTTTGTAGATCAGCAGATTCTGGAACTTTACTCAAGCAATTGAAGGCCTCTCTAGCAAGACTTTCTTTCTCCTCCGGATCAGAAGTAGAAGCAGCTCTCTCTAGACATTCGACGGCTATGTAGAACTTGTAATCAGACTCTTTGTAATAGCTTGGACAACCATCCCGTAGTCTACCGCTAATATCATCTACAGTTCCCCTGCCATCAGGACCAGTGTAATACTGGAGGAACAAATGAAATATTTTGAGAGAATGGCCTACAAGGACCAAATAAACTACTAAAACATCCCCTCTTTTTCTTCATTGTTTTCTTCATTTTTTTTTAATAACAAAATATTTGATCTGGCAATAGCTGAATATGAAGTACCTCCATCAGAGAAGAAATAAGCCTTGTAGCAAGTCGGTCACCCTCCTCAGAACAGACTAGCTGATGAAAAGTTAACTGTAATAAAGCCTGCTTCATATTCACGTCAAAGCCCTGAACCAAGCGGGTTATATTATGCTGTGAAAGAAGTTGGAGCAGAAATAGAGCTTCACCACATCTAAGGAGCAACTGCCTGATGCATTCCATTGCTCTCACCTGCAGCACGTATTTTAGTGAGCAGTAAAATAAAGTATGTGTAAGATTAAACCCAACTAAAACACAAAAAATTGCAATTTCAAGTTACCTCCATGGCTGCAAGTTCTGCAGAACTATATGGAAGCCGTTGCCTCTTGCTTGATATACCAACTTCATTGGACTCAACATTAAGAGAATAAGACCCAAATAAATTCCGCACCATACTTCGGTCACCAGCACCGAGATCTGAACCAGTTCCAATCAGAATTGATCCGGTCAAGTCACCTAGACCAGCAACACAGCCATATAGTCCCCTTCTCTGGTTCCTTCTAGACCTTAAGAACTTTTCTAAAGAACGGATTTTATCTTCAAGGACTTGCATTGCCTCTATGGAGAGTCTGCATACCACTATTCTATCTTCAGGCACTGCATTTGAAGAACCTACACCACCTTTTGTGACCATAACAGGAAGCTCCCACAAAGGTAAAAGTAACCTTGATGAGCACAAGCAGAGCCCTTCATGAGCACCCGAAAACACAGGTTCGGCCTCTTGAACAACCTGGCCCATGCTAAATCCACCAGCTGCAGTCCTAGTATTTGACAATGCACCACTACCTTCAAGTTGGGGTATTCCAACAAGTCTTGGGTCTTCAAAGGCCTCGGCTGCCTTCTCGGCAACAACATTGCTTACCGGATTTTCACTATTGACTATCCTTGCAGACAGCATTAAACACATAGCAGCCGCCTCTCCTGCTCCAAAACGATTGAAAAAATCCTCTAATATTGATCTGGGGGAGTTGGACTCTAACAACCTTCTCAGTATGTCGATCGGACGGTTAAAAACTACTTCCATCATGCCCATAGTACTGAATACAACAATTCTCCTCCTAGGTAATATATGTTGGGTTGGAAGGTCGCCTCTAGCCCATAGTTTGCCCGATAACTTTTCACAAGATTCTCCCGAGTTATCAAAGCCACAGAACTCCAATTGTGAATATAGTGACTGCACAGTGGCGGCTGTATCTGGTAGTGGTAGAACATCAGCCACAAAAAGCATTCGACCTTCAATGGGCAGGGACGATACAGATTCCCGAAGTGCTCTAGAACTTCGTGCACCTGTTCCTAAACTAGCAGGTGAAGATGCTTGAGTGCTCGAATCCTTATTTACAATGAGAAGTGATGAAATGGTCGAAGGAGATGAATCAGAAAGGATTATGGTTCCAGCAGAATAATATGCCGATTCGATCTTCAGTGACAAATCTTCGCTCTGAGATCTACCAGCAAGAGATAAAGCTCCAAAGGAGAGCCCACCGCCCACCCCCAAGGGCGGAGAAGGTCTGGTTGTTACAACTTTTAAGCAGCTTGGCTTCAAACGATTTGTATTGAATCCACCCAAACCTCCAACAGCACCATTGTTTCCACTAGATTGAGCTGTTGAAAGGTACATCCTTCTGCCATCTGATAAAACAGCAACAAGATGTAACCACTTCGATTCTAGTGTAGATAAAGGTGAAATACAAACTATAGATGTCTTTGATGAGCGAGAAGGGCCCCTTGTTCCTGCCGACTGCCTAGTGCCATAATGTAGGTCCCTCTGATTGATTAAATTCCTTTCTTCTGCCACCTTCTTAAGTGGTCCGTCCCCATTCGGGCCCAGAACAAAGACTTGAATTTTCATTTCTTCCGTACGAGCGTACAGAATGTGCCTCTCATTATCAACCACCATTTCAACAATTGGGTCAACCGCCCCAAACTTGAAAACATTTGGAAGAACCCATCTGAATTAAAATGGAAACAAAAAGGAACCCCCATAAAAAAGAGCATCTATAAGAACATAACAATTATGAATCAAATAAAGAGCCCAGTCTACAGGTGAAAATACAGATACAGCAAATGGGGGCATAATCAGTCTTCGACAAGGAAGATGTGGAATGGATGTGTGTGAGAGTGAGTGAGTGAGTGAGTGTGTGTGAGTGAGAGAGAGAGAGAGAGAGAGAAGCCTTACTTTGAAATGATACCTCCCAGACCTGTAGTTAAGCAAACTTTACGACATCGCTTGTGCCAACCTGAACCAGTTGTATACTGTAATTCATAAATGTGGCCATCACGGCCAGCAAGGAAAATATGGCCTCTATCGGTACAAGTTATACAAGTCATAGTCACTCCATCAGATGGAATTGTGTACTCCGGCAAATGCTGCAGTGATACCTCTGCATAAGGATCAGCCCCATCACCACGACCAGAGCAACATACACCTACAAGAATCAACTGATAGCAATAACAGATACATGTAAATGACTAGAATACAACAGTAATTAGAAAGTTTTACATAATAGAACAACAATGAATAAATGAAACCCATAAGGAATGAAGATCAGACACAAAAAGGGAGAACAGGTATTAATTAAACAATGGGGAATTTGGCTTCAGGTAGCATTATACATATCAGGTATATACAGGTTTTCAGGATCGAACAGCATAAAGAAATGCAATTGAAAGATTAAATGCGTCTATGCTTTTAATGATCAAAGAGTATGCTCTATCAAAGGTATTTGCAATAACGTGAGAGTTTAAACTTTACGTGCACCATAACACATCCCTATAGGTGTTGAGGCTGCTTGTCCTAGATACAATATAATTGCCAAAAAAATGACAAGGCGGCAAGAAAGATGCCATTACCTCAACTGGAGTAGCCAAGACCAAGAGATACTGGATAGCCTCAACAAATATGCCAGGTTTAGCTTTGGCCAGGCCAACAGCACAGATAGCTTGTTCCTCCACACTATATTCAGGACATTGCCCATCCCTTGGGGAAAAAAAGTAGAAATAGAAACAAGAAATTAAAGGCACAAAGAGATAAATAGATAAAGCTAGAAACCATCTGAGTAAGGTACGTAGTACTGCATTGTATTCTTGAATCACTATATGACTATATCATTGGCACTCATCAATAAGCCAAGATATAAATCAACAGAGCTAAACAAAAGATCAACTGAGAACTATAGAATTGCTTGACATTGAGATTTTTTATTTCCCCTTAACGATAATAGATGAGGGGTAAAAACTGAAATGGCAAAATAACTGTAATAGTGTAATCATATTTTGAGTCAATGTTTGACTAAATTATGTCAAGTTCCTTGCCTTGGGATATAAATTCAAGGAAGTTTTCAGCCAACTTACTATATTTGCTACAGTCTCCTTATATCTAGAAATTTACAACTTTTGGTTTGGACACTCGCAAGCACATGCTGCTATATAGTTAACTTCTTCCCTTATGTTTTAAGTAATACAGACGGGTAACTGCTTTGTATTTTTTCCAATAAAGGAATCGCTGAACCTACCTTCCTTTCTGTTTCTCGATAATTGTGTGCAATAAAAGAGCACTTTTCATTTTATTATTTACATAAATACAACAAGATTCCAATTAAATTGCCATTACATTACACATGAATCAACAGGTCTTTAACGGTTTGTAGAATCTTGTTGGTAGATGCTAAACGGCTAAATCCCACCCCCCGCCACCAAATAAGAGGGAAAAATTATATAGAAGGTATCCAGACTAGGCAATTGCACAAGCTAGTCCTCAGAAATCATTGAAGGACTGAAAGATCCGATAAAAAAGTTAACCAGCAAGAAACTATCGAAAGTTTCCCAGATATCAGACGCACAATTCTTACCATTTATCAAACCGCCAAAGAAATAAAGAATTATCGACTGATGCCCATGCTCTACGTATCTCTGGAAATATCCCACATAAAGCAGTTCCTTCCCCACCAGCTGCATTATATCTTTCAACGAGTACAGGAGGTAGCTCCCGAGTATCCACCACTTCAACCAAAGGAGGCCACTGCAATGGAATTAATGAACCTGACTTGAGCAAAATGAACCCACTTTCAAGCAATATAAGGTAATCGAAGAAGGCTTTTTCAAAGCAATACTTACTCATTTTTTAAAACCAGAGAAAATGTGTTTGATGAAGAATCAATAAATTCTTCAACACAGAAAAAGGCTAATGAATTTTCTGGACTATATCTTACGTCAACAAAATAAATAAACAATAGCCAAAAATTATACAATTTGACGGGGGAACTAGCCAAAAAAAACCTGAAGTTTGGGGGTACATGCAACTTAAACCTTAAAGTATAAAATGTTGCAATGTTAACCCTAAAGTACAATTAGTAATGCAATGTGGCCCTTCCGTCCATCACAGTTAGAAAACACCAAACGGAGGTTGACGTGGCTGCTGACAAGGCGTCGACGTGGCTAGGGAATTAGCAAAAAAAAACCTGAAGTTTGCGGTTACATGCAATTTAAACCTTAAAGTATAAAATGTTGCAATGTTAACCCTAAAGTACACTTCTATCTCTAGTTACATCACTAATTCCTAGCTTCATGCAATGCGATTCTTACAACTTTGCAAGAAACGGCTCCATCATTGTTAAGCTTATAGCGTTGTTTTCTTTAAATTCTTGCAACTTCGTAGGAAACGGCTCCATTTGGATCAATTCAATTTTGACATCACTGAATATGGTTCACAAGATCTGAAGAGCATAGAGCTTTTTAGTTAACTTCAACATTCAAGTTCCTTTCTTTTCAAGTTCACACCTACATGCTTTGATTCCTTTTTCTTATCTGACCCAATGTTTTAAAAGGCGCGAGGCGAGTTTGAGGCGTTTTGTCCGATCGAGGCGAGGCGTAAGCCTCGAGGCGCATTGAGGCGTAAGCCTCATTTTTTATTTAATTTTTCCCTAATAAAATTATAAAAATATAATTAACATGATTATCATTATTAAAAGAGCAAAATAACGACTTTACAAACATAAGAACAATCTCAAATTGTCACACCAATGAAGCAAATATCATGCTATTACATAAAAGCTAATTATTTTAGTGAATCATACCAAAATATTAATGCCTGCATACAAGTTCTTTAATCCCAAACAATTTATAAAATTGCATAACCAAAATATCAAAGTTTATTTTTGTAAATATTTATAAAATATAGAGGAAAAAAATAATATTAAAAAACAAAAATATTTATAACAAAAAATTGATATTTTTGAAAAAAGAAATCTAATTTTTTGGAGTAAAAGAATAAAAATGCAGGCTTTTTTAAAATCTAATATTTTTAAACAAAAGGACAAAAGGATAAATAGACTAAAAGATAAAAGACAAAGGACTTGAGGGTTTTGTGTGGGTCCCAAAGATAATTAAGAGACTAACGATGTCTATTTCCTTCCATTGTCTTCCGTTCCAACGTCTTTCTTCTTTCCCATCTTCTTTGTTCCGCACCTTAGGGTTTTTTCTCTGCCGCCGACCACCATTTTTTCAGGTGAGTTTCATTTTTCTCTTCCAAATTGTGTCTCTTTTACCGTCTTCAAGTTCTCGTCGCACCTATTCTCTCTCTTTGCTCGTCGTTTTTCTCCCCCTCTTTTTTGGCCGTTTAGACCTAGGGTTTAAAGCATTATTAATGCCTTAACGCTTCACACGCCATGAGGCGTAAGCCTCAAGGCGTACGCCTCAGGTGCGCCTCAACCCAGTGAGGCGTAAGCCTCATTTTTATTCCAAAAAATCACACCTCAGGGCGTTTTTCCGACGCCTCGCCTTGAGGCGCGCCTCGAGGCGCATGCTTCAAACGCCTCTTAAATGTTTTTCACGATATTCTATTACTCCATTTTATTGTAGTCGTTATTCCATTTTCACAATAAATTTTAAGTCTGTCGATGAATTGTTTATCCTTGCCAATGTCAACCATAACTTACAGTTGAAACAAAACGAGAAATTGTTAGTCATTTATGTTGAGGCGTTCAACTATGATACTTGGTCCAAAACAAACCGAAAGTACAGCACAAAGACTCTTAATCACCGACTATTATTGATCACTTTTTCTGTCTGAGGTAAATTCGGGCAGTAGATTTTCTGAGCTGTTTAATTAATATAGCCAAGGGATTTGGTACAACAAAACAGAAAATTTGAAGACACTTGTGCCCTGGCCGAGGGTTAAAATTGCAACATTTTATACTTTAAGGTTTAAATTGCATGTAACCGCAAACTTCAGGGGTTTTTTGCTAATTCCCTAGCCACGTCGACGCCTAGTCAGCAGCCACGTCATCCTTCGTTTGGTGTTTTCTAATTGTAATGGAAGGAAGGGCCACATTACATTACTAATTGTACTTTAGGGTTAACATTGCAACATTTTATACTTTAAGGTTTAAGTTGCATGTACCCCTAAACTTCAAGGGTTTTTTTGCTAATTCCCCAATTTGACGCATTAAATTATAATTATATCCAAACCTATAATTAATTGGCTGATGACTGACCTATGGTGATCATTCATAAACCGCAAAGAAAAATGAGGCGGTCTTCAATCAATAACTGTAATTATAGATTCTTAGCCCAACCATGGTAAGCAACCTAAATCATTCAATTATAAAACATAAATGAAAAAATCTGAATCCATTGTGTACACTACAGTACATAATCTGGGACTATAAATAGTCTCTGCTTAGTGTAGTATTGAATCACACAAATTTAAATATTTAATAACTCGGAGGTGTTTGAACACAGTGTTTGCTTAGTATTGTCTTGAGCCTAATCAAGTTTGAATTTTGCCAAAGCAATAGTTCCAATACAGCTACAGAAATGTCCGAACTTGCTTGTTAACCTTTATTAAAGCTTGAGCTAAAGCTTTATTGAGCTCAAAGGCGACGCTGTTCTAGCTCAATTAGATAGAATTTTTCCTTACTTAAGCTAAACCCAAGTAACTGAATGAGCCCTCAACAAGCTTGATATCAAGCTTATCAAAGAAAGTAGAACCTTGTTAGCCCACTCAAGTTGAGCTGGGGTTATAAAGCACTTATTAAACAAGTATGTATGTGTGTGACCTCGCCTCACTAATTTACAAACTTGAACGAGCAGAGCACAAGCTGCTCGTGAAAAACTCTTAATAGTCTTCTTATTTTATCTTAGTTTTTTCTTTAAAAAAAAAAAAAGGAAACTCTATCAGCTTGCAAGTCTCATATGCTTCTACGAGTTTTACGATGCATTGGAAAAGCAAACACATCGCTGGCAATAGGGTACGCAAAGTGTAAACTGGAGTTTTGAAATCAAACTTAAACAGCTTCAACAAGTCGTGAACTTTATGGCAATCTAACTTGCACTAATTCTTATCCTCAAAACACTAAACCCAAAGATCCAAGTTTTCCTCTTCTCGTCTCCTCAGGTCCCATAGAGAAGCACAAAGATTCAAAAATAATTATACAATGCACATGTATACAGGTAATTGAAAAGTACCTCTCTTGGATGAGTAGAATAAGGATGACTAGCGTATCTAGAAGCTTCTAGGGCTTCTTCAAGGTCGAACTGAGCCGCCACATCTCTTCCAATCCTATCACTTACAACTAGGCCGGCATTAGTAACATCACGCATCACAATCTCGTTTTCCCACGACATCTTTTCCTTGTTGGAATTGGATTGTGAGAAATCGTAAACAGAACGAGGGACTGGCAGCTAAAACCCTAGAAATCTAATATAAGGAACTGAACATTGAAGCCCTAGATCGCACCGGTGGTGTGTACCGGGACATAAAATTGTTGGCAAGCGGAAAAGCGAAAATTTAAAAGACAGAGAAAGAGAGTGGGGAGTGTAGGGTTTTGGAGGGAATGATTGAATTGGGGGATTTGGTTTTGTTTTGTGAGCGAGTGAATTTGGTATTAGTGGCGGGCAAATTAAGCGATCTTCGAAACCATATGCGACCTAATGTGAACCCGGTTGGTCTTTGCGGTTAGCATTCAATTGCTAATCTAAATCTATCTATTTTTTGTAATAATAACAGGCATGCACACAAGTAGTACAATGCGTGAAGTTTTAAGTTTTTTATTATCCGATAGAGTAATTGTAAAAAATAGTCATACAACAAATATTTTAATTACAAATAATTATATAAACAAAATACGTTTATTTTTCAAAATTAAGTGAATAAAAATTCTGTAAATATAAAAGTCTAATATTCTCAAAATTATAACCAATATATAATGTTCTTTGACTAATTGTGGAAGAAAATTTCTTACATTTTTTAAAAGTCGGGAACCCAAGAGTTAATCCTAAGGGCAACTTATTAAACATCTTATGAATGTGGTGCTTTAACAAAAGAGGCAAAAATAATGATTGATGATATAAATGATGTTGTAAATGTAATGCATAACCACACTAAATAAATAAGGGAATAAAGAACATGGGCAACTCAAAAGGAAAACTATCAAGAGAGAAATAGTAACCAATTGGAAAGAACGTACAACAGTGGATGTCATAAACAAGGGGCATATGACATGCTCTCTTAGTTATATCTATGTTATAAAACATAAATTTTGATCCACTAATTTTTTTCAAAAGTCTTGATCTAAAGGTTCATTGTAAATATTTGGTATATAATCAATCTTAGTGTTTAGATGTGATTTCTACTCGCATTAAAATATTAAATTAATATAATTTTTATTTACACACAAAACATACACCCGACGTATTACTTTTCTCATCCACCTTCCTCTCTTATAAATTTTTTCTTTAAAAAAAAAAATAAATGTCATAACTTTAAATTTAAAAATCCAATTTTAATAAATTTGTAGTTTTCAAATATACTAATCAATATTTGTAAAGTAAAATCTAGGGTAAAAAACAGTAAAACCCCTCAAATTATCACTTTTTCGCACTAAACCCTCCCTCCCTCAATCTCTAAAAGTGACACTAAACCCCCCTAAACTATTAGATGTTATCACTTAACCCCCAAAATTATATAAATGCCCTTGTAAATAAATGTCCTTTTATAAATTATGGGGGTAAAGTGTCAAGTTGTGATAGTTTAGGGGGGTTTAATACCAAAAAGTGATAGTTTGAAGGGGTTTAGTGTTTTTTACCCAACTTTGTACAAAGGCATTTATGTAATTTTGGGGATAAGTGATAACATTTAATAGTTTATGAGGGTTTAGTGTCACTTTTAGAAGATGGAGAATAAAAAAGTGATAGTTTTAGGGGGTTTAGTGTTTTTTACCCTAAAATCTATTGTTAATATAAAATTGTAGAAAAAAAATTGGACCAATATTCGAATATTATATACTGTGATTTTTATATTATAATAAACTTTTGCAGCAAATATATATTTTGTAAGTTTTATAACAAATAAAGTTTATATGCTTTAATTAAATCCTAATTTGTGATTTTATTATTTGTCATTCAATTTTACCTGGTACTATTATTTTTTTTGTTTTTAACCATGTCATTTGGCACAAGCAATACCTAGTATATTATATAATTATAATATCAAATCGGATTATTAATGGATCGGATGTAACTAAATTTACATTTGTTCCATTAAATTATTTATTAGCAAATTTATTTAAGTTATTTATTAGCAAATTTATTTAAGTTATTTATTAGCAAATTTGATCGTAATGATATTGCCAGATTCAAATTTTATATCCATATCCGATCAAATACGTAGAATTTTTTGATCCATTTATAGGTGTAGTAAGAACAAGCCGCTTAGGCTCGTTTGGTTTGAATTTTAGAAAAGGAATTGGCATCCTAAATTCCAAGAAAGCTCTTTTTCTGGCATCATGAATTTCTTGCCAGTGTTTAGTTGAGACTAGAATTCTCCATATCTGACATCCTAAATTAATTTCCGATGTAAAATATTTTTTATAGTTTGGCAATACTATGACATTGAAAAAAAAATTATAAAACAGTGGCCAATGAGTCCACTGTCTCCTTCTAATAAATAATATTCATGGGAGTTTACATGCATAATGGAAGCAACAAATCATTTTTCATGTGCACAACCAAAAAATCCAATTTACACAATAGTAGAAGATAAAATAAAATTAGATCCAAGTTCATAAAATACGTATATACATACATAATATAACCAACAAATTCAACCTCACTTGTGCTCAAATACAAAATATAACAAGTTTAGCACTACTTGTGCTCAAATACAAAATACAACCAACAAGTTTAGCACCACTTGTGCTCAAAAAGTAACATTCCAAATCTAACATTCATAACCATAATAGGTACATATTCTTAGCACTCATAAGTGCCCAAAATATAGCCAAAAAAAAAACTAGTCAATATGATTTGATTAATAGGAGCTTACCAATAAACTTAAAAACCTAAGTAACTTTTAGAGACTGCTTAAAGGCAAGCAATAAGCTACAATTAGGACCGTCACCAACGATGATATTAGCCGCCTTGATGACATCCTCCTCGTTCAAGCCTTCTATATTACTTAACTCATCAACCATTTCCTTTTCAAGTTCTTTCTCGTGATTTACATAAAACCTATTTGCCAACTTATCCAAATTAGCATTAGTGCATTCAACAAACTTTTTAAAGGAGGATGCCATGTCCCCTAGACTTGCATTGAACCCATCGGTTACCTTTTGATGTTTAGTACCCTTTCCTCAATTTGTTGAAGATGTGTGGTGCTCTTGGGTGCTAGAAACTTCAATTCCATCAAGACCTTAATTTTGTAGTATTTCATCATCATAAAGGTAATGAAAATTTGCCCGAATCACATCTTCCTCTTCTTGCGGATCAATAGGTCAATCACCATTTGATTGATCCTTCCCATATATTTCAATCAAGATATTGTAATATAGGAATGGCTTGTTTCTTAGCTCTTTTGCATCCTTGTGAGATTATAACAAAAATTTAAGTGTTATTTTAAATAAAAAATAATAAAAATTTTTTAAAGAAAAAAATTAAAAAAGAAGAAAAATAAAAGTAGTGTATTTACTTGGCACCATGTCTTGAAGACATCCGCATCCAATTTCACTTAGCACTCAAAATCATCACATGCAAAGCCACTACCTTGGTTCAACATTTCGGCAATTGCCAATGCGTGCTTTTTCAAAGTCTTCACTCATGATTCAATGTTGGGGACGGCCTTGAGACCACTCCCGGGTAACTTTTGTTCTAACATCTTTTCAAGTTCTTACAAGTATTCGCTCCTAAATGAGCAATCAACTTTTCAATAACCACCAATATTTAGTTCATGTAGGCAATCTACTAACTTGGCATCTTGTTCGAGTGTCCAAAACATCTTACTTCTTGAAGTTTGGGTATTTGATGAAGCACCATCGGTATTCATCCTATTTTTACAAATATATATTTATAATAAAAAAACATAAATAAAATATTTAAACTTAAACATGAGGTCCATTACAACTTTATTATGCCAAAAAGTAAAAGCAAAGTTCATTACATGATTCAATAATAAGATCTAAAATAACTCATAACAAGTTCATTACTTGACATTGTTCAAGATATTCAATCAATTCCATATGCTAACCACTCATTATACATTTGTGTAGCTAAATTGGCACAACAAGCAATCCATTCCTCGCATGTCTCAATATAAGTGATAGGTTCACCATTTGGATCATAAAAATTATGGTCAGCTTCATCTTCAAGTGAATCATCTACTGGATCAATTGCCATCTCTTGCCTAATAAGATTATGAAAAAGACAACATGTGATCACTATCTAATTATGTGTCCTTGGAGGGTACCATAAAGGGCTCCTTATAATTGCCCATTGTAGTTTAAATAATCGAAAGCATTTTTCAATGATGTTTCTATCACTATAATGTTTCATATTGAAAAACTCTTCCGGAGTTTGCAGTAGATATTCATCCCTCCAATCATTAAAGTGATATCATTGGCCTCTAAGTAGAGCAAGGAAACCCTTAGGCCCTGTTTGGTAGGTATTTTTTTTTCCAAAATTTTAAAAACTCAACTTAAAACCAATTTTATTTTTCCACTTCCCAAAATTTATTTCACTTTACTTTCTCTCTCTAAAAAAACTTTTAAAATACCATAACTTTAAATAAAAAAATCAAAATTAAATAAAAAAATATATATTTGAAACCTACTCGTCGAGATCTATAAAATAAGATCCGTTGTGACTATTTTTTTATTTTTTTTTATGAGATTTTTTAGTTTATTGAAAAAACAAAAACAAAAACCAAATTCACTTTTCAACATACTTCCAAATTATACCAAACACCAAATTTTAAAAACTTAACTTAAAAACTCAACTTAAAACATCAACCAAACACCACCTTACCGTTCAGATATCCGGCATCAACAAGGTAGTAACAACCTAATAATTATTTTAGTAGTTAGTTGTATTATAAAATAAATCAAGTTTCAACATCATAACAAATTCATTAACATACCATTAGGTACTTTTAACCCATTCGGACGATTAACCGCATTCCTAAGTACTCGAGAATCTTGTGCGGATCCCTCCCATCTCGGTAAAATATAATTGAATTGCATGTCATGTGAGCAAACCCCTAAGACATTTGTGGCAATATCAGCCTTTCTTGTACGATATCTAGGTTTGTCAACTTCGACCACTTTAATTCTGATATAAGTCCTATCTAATGCTTCTAAACAATTCTACAAAATTTAATGTCTAAAAGATACAGATCATAAAAAATCAATTAAAAATAATAGCCATTTAGAAACAAATTCTTTAAAATACCTTGAACCATTTCCATTTAAAATCATTGGAATCTTGAGACACCGCGTGAGGTCGTTTAAGTAAATGTCGTTGCAGTAATACAACTACTTCTAACATTTTGTTGAAACATCTACTAGTAGTCTTTCCTGAATGTACAAATTCTCTACTGCATACTCTATTTTTAACATGGTGAGCTAGTATATACAAGAACATTGCAACCATCTCTGGAACTTGTATATTCCTTGTATCCGTTAACAAACTATATGTATGAAGCATCTGACAAAGCTTAGCAAATGTATACCTATCCATACGAATGTTCTCAATGCAAGTTTTGTCACTCTCATATACTATTGCATGCATATTTAGTAAACAACGGGTTGCCCTACTAAATATTTCATGCTTAAATCGATATTTTCTACAGTGAATCATTGCACAAATATACACCATCGCATAGAACATTCCTACCATATTGACTATATTTCTAATAGTCACTCTTAAAAATAATTGCTTTTCTCTTCCTTACACACAAAACACGATCCATCTACAAATAATCATTTATTTTTAATTTATCGTACTTAAATATTCATGATAAAATAATAATAATACTAATAAAAAAACTATAATGATCTTATTGAGAAATATGAAATATTGATGGAATCTGATAAAATAATTTACAAGTACATATTTATTGAGAAATATATGTATATACACAAACGGCACACTCATATATCTAAGTAGAAATATATATCAAAAAAGCAAACAACTAATCTACACACACACACACACATAAATATATAAACAAAGTGGAGCGTCAGCTTATTATTTAAAATAAATAAAACAGGTGACTTCCTTTAAGCATAAAAAAATATATATATATGAATCTTAACAACATTAGGCGACTCCCTCTCCATGTGAGGCAATATTTCTTTCGCAAAAAAAAAAAAAAAACCGCCATTGAAGCTTGGGGAAAGAAATATATACGGATCTTAACAACACACACACACACACACACATATATATATACAAATCTAATTTGGACAGAGAAACTGGGGAAAGAACCATTATATATATGCATATTGGTTAGGTGTCAAATCTTTTAACCTGTTATAGCAGGTTAAGGTGACCTATTATATTTTTATTTTTTTAATTAAACTTTAGGTGGTGTTTTGTTGAGATTTTAAAATCAAGTTTTTAAATTTTTTACCAAAAAGTAAACTTTACTTCACACTTCCCAAATCACTTGACTTTATCTCTTCATAAATTTTTTAAAACACTATAACTTTAAATTCAAAAATCAAAAACCTAATTATCGGGATCTATAAAACAAGATCCATTGTGACTATTTTTTTATTTTTTTACGAGTTTTTTTGAATTGGTTAAAAAAAACTTCAACAAAAATTAAATTCACTTTTCAAAACATGTTTTAAAATCTCAACCAAACAAGATTCATTAAAGATTTTATTTGCCAAATACACTTGGGATAACCCAATTTTAAATTAGGATAAGTGTTTATGAGTGTTTTCGTCATTTTAGTTTTATAGTTAATTAATGACATAAGTTTATGAAAAATAACACTTTCAAAATATATTTGACTTTGAATTTTTATCTCTATATAATATATTTACAAATTACATACAACTCAATTATTTCAATAACACTTTTAATTTAATCATTTTATTATCATTCTTGACAAATCATATCACAATAAAAATCGAAAAATCAATTTGAAGCATCTCATATAACATGTGCTACTGGTTTTGTTAGTCACTGTTCAACTACATAATAATTTTAACACAATAAGGTAAAATAATATTAAAATAAACATATTTTCTTAATTTAAAGTATTTCAAACAAACTCAACGTTTAATAATTTTATCAGATACGGAAGTATGTGCATGATTTCCTAAATAACACTTAAAATATATTTTATTTAGTATTAAATAATTAGTTATTTGGTTCAATAATCAATGTGTTGTGTTTGACAAACAAATTTTGTACCATTTTCAAAATTGAGAAGTATATCTACTAATTAAAATTAATTTATAATTGTACTAATTTAGATTACATTTTAATTTAGATTCCTAATCTAAATCTACTTCCATTTTAATTTATTTTATGTTTTCTTTTAAGGTGCGTTTGAATTATATAATTGAATTTAGCTTTAAAATTCATAAATATAAGATTCAAAAACTACATATTTGAAATACAAGAGTTTAAAATTTTGCGTTTACTTAACAAATTTAAGGAAATTGATTTCTAAATCCAAATATTATTCCGCTAAAATTTATAGTTAGTTGATTAGTAAGCTATTTTTATTTTTTGACATCGTGGCGGAACTCAGGCGTACACAAAATTATCCCGTTTGACTCAACCAGCCCATATTATAGTATTTTATTCCTTATAATATAGCATAATTACGACGGGACAGGAGTGAGTTTATGAGTACACTATTCGTGACGGATTTAGATTTAAAAAAATAAAACCTTACACCGGGTTGGGATGTATTTATAAGCTTGTTGAGTTTGGGTTTGTACAACACACGACCCTTTGTCATCCCTCGTATTATTATTATAATTAATATTACAAGTATATTTATAATAATAAAAAATAATAACTTATTTAAAAATTAATTAATAATTTTTTTCAAATTTACAAGTTTGGGATCTATAAGGAACAACATTATCTCTAAAATTTGAAAGTTATAACTTTAAGATAAGTATCAAATCTCATTATTTGAACATATTTATAAATCTCAAATCATAATTTCACACCAAACAAAAATATTTAGATTTGAGATTCCAAATCAAAATCCAAATCTCATGTTAAAACTTTATCTCAAATCCACATTCGAAACACTCCCTAAAAGAATTTTAAAGGGTCTTATTAAAAAATATTCTCAATTAACTATGTTATTATTACTTCCACCCCTTTCTTTCACATATAATAATAATAATAATAATAATAATAATTTAAGAATCAAGTATATATATTCTTCTATGTTGAGAATCACAATAGACCTATTTCATGTTTATCAAATTTTTAATATATAATTATATAAAGTATTTATGATCATGTAATTAATTAACTAGGATGACATTTGGTACTATAATTTATAATACGAATATTATTTTTTTTACTGGAATTGTTTATGAGATGATAATTATGTAAATAACATATCATAAACTTTTGAGATTTATTTTGTGCTTAAAAGAAAATTATTTTTTTATGAAATTATGTGAAATAAATGAGCCTACAAATAATTCTAAAATAATTCAACAAAATTTTAATTTTTTTTGAAAGGATCACCATTCACAAGTATTTTTATTTTTCTTTTTTGTTGTACTTAAACTTTTTTTTTCTTTTTTAAAATTGTAGTATCTTATCATTTGATAATTAATTTGAAATTTAGTGTTTTTCGAATTAATAAAATATATATGTATATATTTAATACTTATGTTCTTGGTTTACTTTTGTGATAAGATTTCGATTACATTTTTAAATTTGAAATCTTTATTTGAGATGTTTAGTTCGAATTTGAGTTTTTGTTATTTACATTTTTTTATTATTTTATTTTTTAACAATTGTTATCTTTAATTAGGGGTAGTTTTGAAAATGACTATCTTTTATTTTTGATAAATTAAAATTTATTTTATCATCGATTAAAAAGTTGTCCTTGAAACTAATCTTAAAAATAGAATGTCCTTAGTTAGAATGAGACTAATTGATTTGTACTTTCAAAAAAAGCCCCATATTTTTATTTATTTAATTAAAGTAGATGTACATATTAATCTAATTTATTTTTTAATATTAAATCATTAATAAAATAATATTCATAAAATTAAATCAATAATATTTTTTTGTTAGTTTATCCACACTTACGGATTAATTTAGCAGGCAATATTAATTAACTTAACAATGTAGATTAACTACAAGATATTAATATAAATAAAATTACCCATTTTATAGGGATAAGGAATAGGAATATCATGTATTGGAATTACAAAATCATGTAATGAATATCTAATTTATGATTTCTTAAAATTAAATAGAAAAAAAATGCCATGTCTTCAAGTAATAACAAGTTGCTCACTTAACATTGCATTTAATACTTTGTATTTCTCCAATGTGCATTAATTATATTAGCCAACTACACATTTGATCTCAACCATTAATTTTTCATCTAATGGTTAATATTATAATAACCATTCATGGATAAAAAGAGAAGTAACCATTAAAACCACACCCATATATACATATATGTATATATAGTGCTCAATCACATAATCTACTACCACTAATAGCAAATCTGAAAGGGGAATAGTTGATTTTGGGAGAAAAAAAGATTCACTGACTTTGTTTGCTTTGGTGGAGACAACGACTCTTTTCTTCTTCCAGCTTCCAACGGCGTAAAAAATGGGAAGTGAAAGTATACGATCCAATTGATATAAAATCTTAGGTTAAAAGAGGGGTAGGATATGAAAGGAAATTTGATTTGTTGTTTGTAAATAAAAAGGGTATGTTAGTCAGGCCACAAAAGGAAGGATAGTTTCCGGGACTAAAATTTGGTTTCCTTCCATTTTAAAAGGGAATAAAATATCTCACTTTGGGGAAATTCACCTCTCCTTTGAATCTTAAATTCCTGGCCAAAACTTGAACCAAACAACGGCATCCTCTCCGGAAAGGAAATTAGGATTTCAGGAATTACCAAAAGCTCGAACCAAATGGCCCTTATAGATAAGGTTTTTTCATTATTGCTCGGTTGCATTGTAATGCTAAAGATTCAAGCCAACTTTTTCTTTACCTTTGTTTAAAGAAAAACATAAACTTTGGTGAAAATAAAATTTATTTATTATAGTGAGAGAGTGATACGTTGAAATAAAACGAGGATAAACATTGCCTAGGAAGTAGGAATACTCTTGCCTATAAAACTGAACATGGTTAGGGCCAAGTCAAGGACTTCAGATTTTTTTTTTGTCCAAAGCCGTCAGATTCACTAGTTCCATATGCAGGCATAATCAGATTATACTGGAGAAAATGCGAGATGGCTTCAATAATAGCACTCCTAACCTTTTATTTTGGTTAGATAAAGTAAGTTTAGGTGAAGCAAAGCTATTTACTCAAGTCTTACCAACGAAGTATTCGAATCTTTACTAATTCAACCAACCCTTAATCCATGACTTGAATTGGAAAAAAGAAACAAAGTTGCACTGTGAAATGTGAATAATGTTTTGAAAAAGAATGCAACAACATTAACGCGGTTCAGCAATACATGTAGAGCTCAACTCAGAACACAGATCCTCTCTTTTTACAACCCAATTTTCACTGTGATTTTTCAGGAAAAAAAGTTACCAAAATGAGGCAATGCTGCTAGTGATTGATTAAGCCACGGAATTCTAAGAATACATAATGTCATCACTTTACCATCTTTTTGCAATTTGAGAGCTCCACAGACCCTTTGGAGACCATATCAAGAACTAGTGTTTGCCAAGAAACATATTAGCGCTATAAACAGTCAACATTCAGTAAGCTCCTTGTCCAATCTCTAAGCTTATAGAATCGCTACCAACATCAAAGAAACGCCATCAAACAGATTTACTTGGTAAATTTAATGTACATGCACAAAATGGTATGTAAGTTCCAGTACAATTGATAAATAATTCAATCCAGTGGAAAAAAAATTGGGGTGCAAACTGAATCAATTACCAAGTGGAAATTATACATGCTGATTCGAAGTTTCGCTCGTCTACAAGCAGAAGATGCTAACATCTGTGAGGATTGATTCACTGTCAAACAAAAGAAACCATAAAAAAAATAACTCACTTTTGATGTGCATGTACTATGATGAAATAAACAAGAATATGAAGCATCACCAATGTTTAGCACCGGAATGAATTGCACAGCTTACTCACGTCCCTTCTGTATTAACTGTTCTGAGAATAATAATACATATTTTATGTGCCTGTAATAAACGGCGAAGATGGCGAAACAAGAAAAATAATATTGAAGTTGCAACCTGGATAAGCCTTAAATAAGAACACATAGGAACAGGCATTGTTGTGCAAGTGCAGGCTTTTCAACTCTAACTCAAGGGCATAAGCCATCCTGTTGAGTGGAATGGTCAGAAGAAGAAATTGAAGAAATAAGCCTCTCATATATAAGGAAATGACATGAGAGATTGTATCTAAGTCAACCAAAGATAGCTGACATAACAAATTAACTCTTTTCGCCTGTCACAATCTCTCTCATGAAAAGCCCTCTATTTTTCATCTCATCATTCAAACGGGTAATGGCGGCCATGTCATCTTGTTTAAGGTAACCTCTAACAAGAAAATCATAAAGCATATAGTCAGGAGTGATCCCCCCTTTCAACATATCATCAAAAAGCTGTTTTGCTTCGATCATGAGCCCTTTATCAGCTAAACCAAAAATTAGAGAGCTATAAGTTAACAAATCAGGAAAGATACGCTCTTGAATCATTTTGTTCTTAACCCTAAAAGCTTCCACCAAATTTCCACCCTTGCAAAGCCAAGCTATCAATGACGTGCATACATACTTATCAAGAATGAATCTTGACTTTGACACATCCCCAAAGACCATCTCAATCTCTTTGATAAAATGCTCACTTTCCTCTCTTAGATACCCGGGTCTGCAAAGTCCATCTATCAATGTTGAAAGAGTTAGGGCATCGGGCTCAATGCCTCTAGTTGATAATTCCTTGTAAACATCCAATGCTGCTTTCAAATTCCCAGACTTCAAATAAGCCTTGATAAGTGTACTGAAGATCATATTATCAGGCGCCACTCCACTACTCGCCATTTCTTCCTTGACCTCAATCGCCCAATTTAATCTGTCCCTGTTACACAGGCCTGCTATGACAGCCCCATAAGTTGCAACATCAAGTCTAATCCCCTCATTGTGCATTCTAGCTAAATACTTCACAGCTTTATCTAAATCCCCTTTCTTAAAATGCCCATCTATCATTGAGGTGTAAACAACAGAATTGGGCCGAATCCCATCTTCCAACATCTTCGAAAACATTAATTCAGCACTGTCCAACATTCCTTCTTTACAAAAACCATCAACTAAGGCCGAATAAGTAATTACATTTGGCGAAAGTGAGCATTTAATCATTTCTTCATACAAGTTAAATGCAACCTCCAAATTACCAGCCTTGCAACAACCATCAATCAAAGAACTAAACACAACTAAATTCGGCAATATCCCATCCCTGCGCATATCTCCCAACATTTTAAATGCCATATCCAAATTACCCAATTTACAAAACATATTAATAAAAGTACTATAAGTTATCACATTAGGGATACAACTTTTCCACATCAAACCCATATAAACAAATGCCTCCTTTTCCATCCCACTCTTACAGAACCCATTAAACGTAGCATTAAAACTAACCAAATCAGCCCTAATTTCGCCTCTACCAAAACAAACCCTTTTCATCATCCAACAAGCCCCCCTAATATCACCTAATTGGCAACATCCATCAATCAAAGAATTGTAACTAATGATATCCGGAGAACACCCAAAAGAAGGCATTGAATGCAAGAAATTATGAGCAGAATTAAGGTTGCCCAGTTTACAGAAAAAGGAAATGATTGAATTGCAAGAAGATAGGTGAGGAGTGTAACCTTTGGAAATGAAACAGAAGAGGAATTTGAGAGAAAGATCAGCACAATTGAAGCGAATGAGGTGGTGAAGGCATTTGTTGAAGGTGTAAGGGTTGGGGAACTGGGAGGTTCTTCGCAGGTGAGCGAAGAAATCTAGGGCTTCTTTGATCATGCATGTGGAGTTTCAGTTCTTTCAATCGTTAAAACCGTACCCACAAGAAACTAGGGTTTATGGAAATTCTTTGAGGGTAAACCCTCGTACTCTTACAAAGTCGGTGGAAGGCGGGGGGCAAAACAAAATCACAAAAAGTTAACGAGAAATATTGGGCCAATCACTTACCAAATACAATTGCACTATATTTCTTTTCCTTTTTTTTTTTTAAAAAAAAGAGGGAAATTAGCCCACGTCAATCAATTGTCCTACATATAATATTTCAAAATAAAAATTTAATAATAAAAATTTGTTAGGAAAATAAAAAGGTCATTTCAGTTTTTAGTAACGTTAATTTATTAAAATTGGGTTTTGAGTACCAAAATTTATGATAATTGAGTTTTGGATACCATTTTATATCATTATATAAGTCAGCCAACGTTAACTGTTAACTTAATTTTTTTGACTAAAGTACCCTTATTCATGTAACCGTTTACATACCACCGTCGGCATATTCAGCTTCAACTCAACCATCATTTCCCTTGCATATAAAGGGTCTATCTACAACCATTTATCATAACCACCAACTAAATGCAATAACATCATTATAAAGTAACAGATGCAGAAAAATATATAAAGAAAAATGATTCTTTGTGTTCCTCGAATTGAGGAGCTGATCAACCAAGCTAATGTTCTTCAAAGGTATTCAAACAGTCACCTTCCTTCGAGTGATTTTGTGTAGCATGATTGGAGTAGCAACAATAATTTCAGTTGATTGTTTTTTTATTTTCCCTAGGGTTCTATTTCCCCCTCACTTTCTCTTGTTTTTTTTCCTCAAAATGAACTCCATTGATTTTTTAAACAGATCCAGCAACACATTAATTTGAAAATGAAAACATAACAATCTCAAAGATTAAGATTCTATAATCACTACTACTACTAAATACAAAGACATATTTAAACTAAAAAAAACCTAACTACCAAATCCATAGAGAGCCCTCCCCTGCCTTTTGAGAGCATAAACAACGTCTATCGTCGTCACTATCTTCCTCCTGGTGTGCTCCGTGTAAGTAACGGCATCACGAATAACATTCTTTAGAAAGATTTTGAGAACACCGCGAGTTTCTTCATAAATCAGACCTGGAATCCTCGTCACCCTTATAATCCCCTGAATGTTGTCCCTCAGGACCTTACGGTGCCATTTTCCTCCTCCTTTCCCTAAACCTTTGCCTCCCATTCTTTCTCTTTATATTTTTGTTTGTTTTGATCGTGATTTGGGATGATATTGGTCTATGAAAGTGTTGACAAATATTTGAAGGCAATTTCGATAGTTTACACGTTTAATGGGATAAATTTACCAGTCAACGTTGGTTGACTCACATAATGATGCAAAATGGTACCTGAAATTTAATTATTAAAAACTTTAGTATCCAAAGCCCAATTTCAATGAATTACCGGTACCCAAAACCCAGATGACCCAAAATAAAACTCTTGTTATAATGTTCTCCACAACTACAAGTTTAAAGTTGAAATAAAAAAAATTAGAAACTCTTTTAAACAAACTATATATTTTCAAGTTACACTTTGTATTAGTATAATTTGTGTACACGTACACATGCTACTTAAATATATTTATTTTAAAATTTTGATAATTTAATATTCATTTAGTTAATAATCTCAATTAAACAATATTTATTTGTTGGTCTTGACTTGAAAATAACGTAATAAATTTATAAGATAAAACATTATAAAAAATTCATATAGATCCCGTGTCATATAGAAATTAATGATTTTTTGTCATGTATTATTCATTTCATTTGTTATTGTCAATTTCTTTACACCTTTAAGATGAGAAGATATTGTTACATATTTGATGTGTTGTGTTACTATGACATTTATTTATTTAAATATAGTTTTTACTTCATTAAATATTCATAAAATGGAATAATATAGTACACTAAGTAATGTTCAATCTATTTTTAGAAAAAATAAGTAAATTCATAAAAAAAAAATTGTTAAACAAATACATATAATTGTTAGTCAATAAAACAATAAACTAAATTCAATATACGATATTTAAGTAAATAAATAATACATTTGATAAAGTAATAAGTTGTTAACTAAATGATAAAATAATAATATATTTGTTTAAGTTTCTATATATTTTTTGGTTGGAAACCTATTAATTTATAGTGGTTTATGTGTGATTTGTATTTAGAGTAAATACCATCAATGGTCACTAAACTATTGTTAAATCTTACCAATGGCCACTGAACTTCATTTTGTTCTAATCGCATCGTTAAATTTTTAAAAAGTATCATCAATGACCACTCCGTTAAATATCACCGTTAATTTTTGACAGAATCCATCTTATATGATTATGTTGAGGGCATTTCCGTGTTTTTCCTTTTTTTTTCTCTTTTCTTTTTTTTTCTTTTCCTTCTTCTTCTTCCTCCGAACTACTTCTTCCACCGTTCTTCTTCTTCTTCTTCGAAACAACCCACACCGGCTTCATCTCCGTCACCATCTCCTTCGTTGCCGTCACCTCCTCTGTTTCTGTCATCGACTCCAAATACACCAATCCCATCTTCACTTTCCGCAATCTCTCTCCTCTTTCAACCAATCCCTCCTGCCTCTCTTTCTTCTTCTTGCTTTTGAAATAATTCGAGCTCTACAACAGGGGAATTAGGGCATGATTCCATGGAATGAATTGGTTCATTTCTCATACCCAAAATTAAACCCAACAGCAATAAATCTCCAATTAAACCCAACAACAATTACAATTTACAATCAAGCAACAGTGGCCACTTTTCTTCTTATCCCTCTTCCGATTTGAGGGCATTTTAGTCTTTTCGAGAGACTCATAATATATGATTTAAAATCGTAATTGTATAATTGTATGCTAGTCCTGCATTTTTACATGTGATTTGGAATATTGTGCAATGTGCATATATATATATATTATCCTGTAGAGAGACAATAACTATAATTGAAAGAAAAAGTGAGATTTTGTAGAGAGAATTAATGGGGTGCAAATGGTGGAAGAAGAAGAATAATGGTGGAAGAAGAATGGCGGCGCGGAAGAAGAAGAAAAGGTTCGGAGGAAGAAGAAGGAAGAAGAAAGAAAAGAAAAAGAGAAAAGAGAGAAAAAAAAGGAAAAGGGAAAAAGACGGAAATGCCCTCAATTTAACAACATATGATGGATTTTGTCAAAAATTAACGGTGATATTTAACGGAGTGGTCATTGATAATACTTTTTAAAAATTTAATGATGCGATTGGAACAAAATGAAGTTCAGTGGCTATTGGTAAGATTTGACAATAGTTTAATGGCCATTGATAATATTTACTCTTGTATTTAATAAAAGTAAGAAGTTTCGTGGCAATAGATGTAATTGAAACCTACCTGGTAGCATTGGTTCAAATCTTGTTGCATGAATTTTTTTTAATAGTTAAATTACTTCTTACAATAGGTATATGAAATATTTGTAGGACACACAAGCATAACACACTAAATGAAACCAATTCACAAATTAATTTAAAACGTGCATGTGGACCAAATGCATTGGTTGCAGTGGCATGACTATTATTTAGGGCGCCACTAATAAAGCACACCATATTACTTGTAAACACTTCAAGCAAATTAAATACACGGCATTTCTAATGACACACACCACATTTTTCTTTTACCCAATAATTAAAACATTAAACCCCAAATTTATTAACAATTAATAACCTCAATTAGTAGTCCTTGATCATTAACACCCCACTTTACCCAGAAACCCCGCCTCGCCTCAATTTTTCCATCTAAAGTAATTGTGCTGTGGCAAATTCGAAAACTGACCAAACCGATTCGTAAAAACTTAAACCGAAATTGAAAACAATAAAACCAAACATAAATTGAATAGTTCGGGTTTTGGGCTGTCTAGTTCATAACCGAACCAAACCAAGTTATGTATAAATAATAATAATTCCTCTTTGGGCGTTTCTTACGAATTGCTCGTTCTTGTGTGTAAAAATAATAATTCATTATTTGAGTTTCTCTTAAAAAAACATCATTAATGTGTACCCTTCATATTAAATTAACATACATGGTGATAAGATTTTTTTTAAACACATACATAGTGCTAAGATAATTCATCATTTTATTTACTTTGTAAATGTGCAAATAAAATAGTAACTAAATAAAGAACATAGTTTTTATATGTTTACTCCTTGCTCTTAGAAAACTATTGATGTAATTTGAATCGGAACCCATTTTGCATTACTATTAGCATTCTATTGCAATGTTAAATTGTGTTTTTTTTTAAAAAGGCATACATAAAAACCGAATAAAACATAATAGAAATAATTGTTTTGAGTTTGGGTTGAGAAAGTTTTTTGGAAACCAAACTGTTGGAGCATTGTGTATTTGAGAAAAAAAAACTTGACAAGGTTAGATTGGTGTTTTCCCAAGTCCCATATAGGAGAAAGAAAAAACCTTTCATAGGTTTTTATATGAGGAAATTGGCTGGGCATTAGACTTTTGTGCTATTGGGTGAGGACTTGGATGAATGTGGTTCATCACACACGCATGCCGACCGACCTGGTCCGGCTTGGGCTTTGGGCTTGTGTAATGTATAAATCTTTTATACAAAATAGTCTTAGAAAAATTTTATTTGTTAAATAAAATTTAATTTGAAATTTATTTTTTTAAATTTCAAAAGTGGTCAAACCACTTCCAAGCGGCTCCACTTTTCTCTCCACGTCTTCGTGTATTTTTCCAACGAAACGAATTTTTTAATTATTATGCTACCGTTTTAATTTTTCTTGATATACAAAAAGGCGAAAATATTTTTCTATCGAGAGATATCTTCTTCAACAAAGAGAAACCGAAAAAATTCAAAAGAACTCTAGATTTTTTTTTTGCCTCCGGTAGTAAAAGGTTTACCGATTCCAAGCATGAATTTAAGAGTTTTTGTCGAACGATCAACGGTGGTGCACGTCGATCGTATAGGACAGTATCTGGGCTGTTTTATCCTGGGGACGGCGTGGCGATTACTGAACTACTAGTACAATTCCTGGCAGAGCCGCGAAACGTCTTCAAGAGAACGACCTAGTCCGCGACTCATCCCGGTGTACTCTTTCTTTATTTAATTTTCGTTTCTGCAGTTCATATTTTCAACACAAACCGAACTAAAAGCGATTTTTTTCATTTGGATTAGGTTTAGGGTACCTAGTTCCCACCCTAACCAAAACCGAAAACACCCATAATTTTAAGATCATCATCCACAGATCTAACAATCCAAAGCTTTAACCTATTACATATACGATCACAAAAAATCCCTCGTTATGAATGCTTACTCTTATAAAGTGCACATAAAAAGAAACGATTTTATTGTGACCATCCTCTAAGTTTGGTTAATGCAGTACGAAAAAAAAAAGGTATGAGGATTTACTCGGCCCATTATAGCCGAGTAAATTTGGTTTACTCACCCCTATCTCTGAATTTAGGCAACATATCCAGCGAATAAATGGATAAAATATATATACATATTGAGTCCATGTGCTACAAATTTTCCTTATTCAATCGCTACAGAATAAGGGAACACTCACTGCTCACAAGCCGAGTACGATTATGATTTGCAAAATAAATAAATAAAGGGGCATGTCATAAATCTTTGATTTAATAATAAATAACTTATTTGACATAAATGATATTATATCCTAAAGAATTTTTAATTGTAATGTAAAGATTTGTGGTTTTGATTTAAGAAGAGGAGAGGGAGAGAAGGTTGTTTGATTTGAGAAGAAAATTGAGAGATATGTGTTTGTTTGGAATAAGAGGGAATGTTAGGCTGGTTTGTTAAATGATTTTGTATTTAATTTCATTTGATAATGAATAATTAATATTATAATATTAACTAATACTAATTAACGCTACGGTACTCATTTATGTAGTGTTTGTAAGAAGAAAATAGTATTAGAGCATTTCCAATAGGACTGTATAAAATTATTGTGTAAATCTTACATGGCAAGCGAGTTTTACGCAAAAGATTTACACAAATCTATTTACTCTCCATCAGTCAATATTAATATTCATGTGTAAAAAGAAGTGATTTAACAAAAAACAGCCTTTTGAAGAACATGAAACTACATAAATGAAGAAAGAGAATGAGTGTGGTGTGATTGAGTTAATGGGGAGAGATAATGAGTGGGTGGAGAGAGAATCCTCTTGGCTTTGTAAATTGGATATGCAAAATACACATCCATTATATACAAGAGCTTAGTTAGCATGAATTTTACACAACTATTAGAGTAACAAAAAATTTACACAATGTATAAATTTTACACAATGCTTAGTTGGCTATTTTTATACAACGCCATTAGAGATGCTCTTAGTGGAGTGATAGTGTGTTACCAAGCAAAGTGACATAGTACGTGTCAATAATGCCACTCATCATTTAAGCTTAAGATGGGGTTTATTTTCCAGATTTCAATCTGGGTCGGGTTTTAGAGCTAACTCAACACCTAAGTTTTCATATTTGAAATTGGATCATTGGTATCAAACTTGTTATCTACATTAGGCTACTTATAATTTGTAAACTCACTTACATGCAGAAAACAAGTTTAAAACAATAATTATGTAAAAAGATTTAGCAAAATACACATTTAATTCTGTGACTCTTTGACAATCTTATCGTTGCCGATTACATACATATTTAATTGTTTATATGATATTTTTTTTGATATTAGTCTTTGTCACGAATTATTTACGTCGACTTTTGCGCGCTTAATTACCAAAGTATTTTATAATTATTTGAATTCGACTTAAAGTCTCTTAGCTAAACTTAGAGCTGGACCTAATATATTACCATCGAGTCGTTCTCGGTAATCATGGAATTATTAATTTTTTGGGAGCTTACTATTATACTATAATGAAATATATAGATAGATGACAGCTTAGTTTCCATCAAGGCGTGACCATCAATAGTCCAACATTTAACCCCAAAAAAGGGAGCCGAAACAGTACCAACAAGAAACCCAAAATTTTCTCTTCGTGGTCTGATCACTTGAGCCCAAGACACAAGTCACTTTTATTTCAATCTATCTGATTTCCATATATCTGTATGACCATAAAAAGGGGTGGGCTCACATTGAATTTTGATATAATAATAATAATAATAATTACAGGTGGGGTTGTGGAATTAGGTGAAGTGTCAACATTGATAGCCGTTGAACATGAAGCAAAGCCTTGAGCTAGTGTCTATATCTGTTTGTGTATGTGTGATGGGAGAGGGATTTTTTTTTTAAATAAAAATAAAGCTTTAATTATTGAAAGAAACAAAGGCATAGTCGAGGTTGTTGGGGGAACAAACCCCTCTGTGCATATTCAAATCACTTTTTAACACCATACTTCATCCAACACGGGGAAGGGAAAACGACACTTTCTTTTTTATCCATTTAAAATGCTGTAAATTTATTTTTAATGGTTTTTAATTGCATAATTTAAAAACCAATCTCACTAAAAGTTGTTGTAAAATTCTTTTCATGAAAAACAAAAATATACAATATAGAATGTATTTGAAAAAAGGGTATTTGAAGTTTTGAACTATGATCTTTAATACAAATAATAAATGTAAATTTTTAACCTACTCAAATGATGGATAATGAAGTCTAGGTTACAAACGCTATTTAATGTTGAATTGTCTCATTAAAGGATCTATTCCTATACTTGGATATTTTGGGTTTGAATTATTTCTTTTGATGATATTTTAAACGAAGATATTTTTGTATATAACCAATTTATTGAATCCTGATAATAAATATTTTTATTCTTAATTATTCATTATATGAAATGACTTTACTATAAACGAGAAAATTTTAAATAGTAATCCAAATTCAAAAGAAAAAGAGTAGTAAAAATTTAGAAAACATTGAGAGTAAAGAGATCATCTCAATTAGTATGATAATAAGTCAATAATTAAACATAACAAAGTGACTCAGTGGGTAGCCATCATGACTTTAGAAAATTGAGTTCAACTGGAAATTTCTTAGGTCGGTAGATACAAAATTTTTGGTGGCCAGTGATTGGCACCCTCCATAAAATGAATTAGTTGAGGTGCATAAAAACTAACCCGGACATTCTTAGGCTCCTAGCATAGACCAAAAAAAATAGTAAGTTAATAACTCACTTTGAAATTCCAATCATGCATTGCCACTTGTGGGATTTTTATCCCTCTTACTAATTACTATTTACTATATTTACTAGACACATGCAAATGCAGTACATATACCACTTGCATGCATACAACTTTATGAAAAAAGATCTAATAAAAGTAAAACATAGTTTAATAATTAATGATGGGTGTAGAAGAAGGGACGGACATATAAATTTTTATGAAAGGAGAAAGCGTTGCTAAATATTTCTTCTTTTCATCTTAAATTAAGAGTCTTCTTTTCGGTTAGTCTCAAATTATGAATCTTGTTTCCTTTTTGAACAAATTGGTAGTTTCATTTTAATATTTTTAAAAACATGAATTTCCACCTTATGAGTTATGAAGGTCAAGACTGAACTTTTTTCTCTATCGTAAAATTGACTACATTTATTGTATCTCAAAAAATAAATGGAACGGAATTAGTTCGGAGAACCTCATATATCTTTTAATTGAAAGATTATAAATAATTACATGCTCATATATATTTATATACATAAACTTCTTTGTAGCAGGGAAAAATCATAAACATCCGTCAGCCGCTCTATCTCAAATTAGAGGGGGATCAAAAAACTTATTTATATCTCTCAAAAACTTATTTCCATGGACCAATATATAATAGTTTCACAAACTTATTTATTGTATAAAAAATAAATAAATAAATACTAGATCTTTTTAAAAATTTGACACAACAATTATATATTAAATTTATTCGCTTATAATATAATATGGGTGATTTTATTTTCACCCACAACAATATTTAATTTCACTCTCACTCTTTATTTGGTTTTTGAGTATAAAGTAAAAGTATGTTATTCAGTTCTTGAGAAACTAATATAAATTTATTACTCGGTATTTAAAAATCATGTAAGATACTTTTGAAATTATACTCGACTATTAAAAATTGAATAAAAAACTCTTAACTTGATGTTAAAAGATCGAATAAAAAATAAAAGTAAAATTAAACATTATTAAAAGTGAATATAAAATCACTTTACAATATAAAACAAAAAATAATATTTAGAAAACACCGTATTTATGTTGAAAAGGGAGGTCCCCCGCGTTCAAGTCACTCAAGATTCTGTTGGCCACTTGGCCTTCCTCTCGCGTGCCTCAAAATTTTTCTATTTCGTTGGCAGTATGCGCAGTGCGCACACCCCATCACAAAAAATACGAACCGCCCCAATAAAATAGTGTTTTTATTTTAACTAATACACTCGCTCGTAGTCCCTCTGCTTAACAGCAAAGCCTCTCTGTAACCAAGTAGTAGTATTTTTTATTCAATTCATTCATCAAATCACACAACTAAGACCAACTCCAACCCAAAACACCATTTTGGTGTTGATTTAGCACCAAAATGGTGTTATTTTTACACCAATTTTTTTTTCAACTCCAACCATAACACCAAATATAACACAAAAAGTATATTCTCTCTAAAAATAGAATATTCTCTTTATTATTCTATTATCTTATATCATCATATAAATTATATATTGTACTAATTATTTTATTATAGATATTATTATTAATTAACTTATAATAATTTAAATAATTATAATTTATAAAACTAAAAATCACTAAATTAACATCATATTTATAACATATTATCTTATATCATTTTAGTTCTATGTTATTATTTCGGCTTTGTTTTAAATGTGTTTTGTTTTAATGTAAGTTTAAATTTATGAAGTTTAAATTTTTTGTCCTTATTATTATATATTAAAATTTTTAATTACAATAAAATATACATAAATTTAATTAGAATAAATTAATTTTTTTAATAAAACAAATTATTAATATTTCTAATTAAAACAATAAACTAAAAAAATTAAATTATAAGTATAAAAATGACTAATTGATATTTATATGAAAATAACAATGAAGAAAATAATTAAAAAATAAAAGAAAAAAAAATGGTGGGATGGTGTGGAGTGAATAGTGTTACACCAAATATGGTGCAACACTATTCATTACACCAAATTTGGTGCAACTTTTGGTGCTTCCTTGGAGCTAATTGGTGTGAAAATTACACCATATTTGGTGGGATGGTGCATGGTTGGAGATGCCCTAAGGGGTAATTTGTTTTACCTGCTTAAATCAGATTTTTTTTAAATAATGTAAAAATTATTTGTTTAGTAAAAAAATTTAAAAAATTTATTATTTAAATTTAAAAATTAGTATTTAAAATTTTAAATGGCAAATTTATCACTTAAATTTAAAAACTTAAAATTTTCATTACAAACTACTTATTTTATCTTTATTAAAATTTTAATAATGTAATCTAAATATATTAATAAGAGTAAAATTGTTATATTAATTTTCAGATATTTTATATTTAAATAAATAATATTTTTTTAAATATAATTTTAAAAGTAAATAAATAATTTTTTTTAATTTTAATTTTCAGTTTTAGTTTGAAGATGTTTTACGAAACGCTGCGTAAAACACGCGTCTCTCTCTCAAAGTACATTTCTCGGAAGAAAAAGAAACAACAAATCTTACACGATTCAGATTTAAGGAGAAAAAAGAAAGAAAAGATCAGTCCTAGAGATAGAGAGAGAAAACACACCAACTCTCCTTTGAACTGAATTCGCATTACATCTGTCCAATGCTCTCACTTTCTTTCTCTCTACATCTGTCTATACTCTATACATACCCACACTCTCTTTATATATACACACTCATTGATTGATTTGGAACCTAAAGCTTGCTTCTGGAGGAGGATTACTGAATTAGTTGCTTAATGTGAGATAAGAGACTCAGATCCGAGATGACGGAGGTTTCGGGCGACGGAGGGGGAGTGTCAGACGCGGCGAACTGGACGCCGGAGCTGTACGCCGGAGAAAACGTCAATGTGCGACTGGCCGCCACTGAAGCGGTGGCTCCGACGGCGGTGTGGGGATCGTTCAAGGATGTGAAGAGTTCTTCACGGAGGCGAGTGGTGAGGCCGAGCTTGGATGCTGATGAGTTCATGAATTTGCTTCACGGTTCGGATCCGGTGAAGGTGGAGCTCAATCGACTGGAGAATGAAGTCAGAGGTCAGAGATGAGAGTTGATCTAGTGGTATTGTAATTGTTCTGTTTTGATGATTGGTTGATTAACGGCTTCTTCTCGTGCAGATAAGGATCGAGAATTAAGCGAAGCGCAAGCGGAAATCAAGGCACTGAGGTTGTCCGAACGCCTTAGAGAAAAAGCTGTTGAAGAGGTTCTAATTCTATTCTGTTGTTTATATTTTCGGAATTGAATTTTGCATTGGCTAGCTAATTTGGATTTATCTTATTTAGTTACACTGTTATGAGTTCATGGTTCCCCGTGGACATATAAAAAGAACTTCAAGTATTTGCTTTGTATCTACATCTATCGGAATGGCCTACCTCGTTACACAGATTTGAGCTTCCTACTTCTTGATCTTGATCTTAGCCAAAAAGGCCTCCTGATGGCTGATACCATACAACATTTATATTCCGGCTAGTCTTTCAATTAACTCGTAGATTATGTTAAATTCTGGTGCATTTTACTTGTTATCTTAATATCCATTGGGAGAGACTTTAGGTTCCATTTGATAACAAGCTGGAAAATGATAGCACAAACAATTGATTGTGTGAGAAGTTGGAAAATAAGTTGAGTAATATGTAGAGATGTTCTCTTACTTTTTTGCTTTTTCCAAGGAATAACTCTTTGGGTGGTGAAGAAGTAGAAATTTACACAAAACTAACGGAAGACGGAGGAGATCTACTCATGAAAACAAGTACAAGATGGAGAGCATCTTATTAAGTCTCTCATATCATCTCTCGTAAAAGCAATTGTTTTTCCAATAATTTACCAACTTCGTTATCAAAAGGAGCCTTAATGCCAGATTTTCCTTTCATGACTGTGAACTATATCTACGGTTTCCAATGTCATTGTCAAAGCAGTCGCATGTAAGACAGTTAACTCTATTTAGATGGTAAAAAATGAACATTTCTAGATATTATCCTTTTCTAAGTTGTACCTCAGTCGTCAGTTAATCTTGTGATTAAACGTGTATATAGTGTGTTGTGCTAAGATACCGTTAGAACAAGCCTTAGCATAAGCGTAGGACCAACCGGAAAATTGTGCTTGCAATAATTAAATAAAAAAGTACTACTAATATTCAAGCAAAAAACAAGAGATTAAAGAAGAAAATAACCAACCAAGCACGCAAGCAATTGGGTGGTATCGGCAAAACCGCCACTAATCTACTGGGTGATAGCTATTATTTATAAAGATCAATTCCAAGTATGGCCACAAAGCAAAACCCTAGTCGCCAATTACAGCACTCAATATTATCTATCAAATATACTCTCTAATCTAGCTAGAAAACAATACTATTTAAAAAACTTATGACAAGGGTTCTGTTTATAGGGAGTAAATCCAATGAGTTTAGGATTGCACAATTCCAAAACTAAATTGGAATTGGACAATACAAACCAACTAGAAATTGAACAATATACAACCAACTAGGAATAGGATTCCAATATAGAGCTAAATCTTCACAGTGGTTACCGTTCTCCCTCTTGCTCTGTTTTTTTTTGGGATGGGGTGATTCTTGAAGCTGATTGGAAGCTATATTGTGTTTAATTGTAGACAGGATAAGATCATCTTCAGCAGTAGTGTATATTACGGTTTTATGTATAATTTACACAACTTGTAAAAGTTTCGGTGTCCAACTATCTCTTAAATTTGGTTTTTGTGTAAAAATAGAAGTGTAAAATACACTCTACATTGTCGCAACAACTTTTTTTCTCACCATTTCTTTTATAAAGCTTTAAAATGTAATAACTTTTAATATAAATTATATATTTGATATCTACTCACCAAGATGAATAAATCAAGATCCATTATTATTATAAGATTTTGTATACAAAAATTCAAAAAATAATAATAACACTTGCTCAAAATGATATCAAACATGTATTGGTATGTTATTGGTTCATTCAAATTTTACACAAACGTTTACACAATTACCATTGGAGCACTTTTTTTTTTTTAGACTTCAAGATTTGTGTAAAAATGGCTTGACTCATAGGACTATTTTAACTGCATTATTTCAATGTTGTCTTAAATGATTCTATAATCTGTCCTTTTGGGATGGTGACATGTTGTTTTTGAATCCCATCAGCATTCATGGTTCAAAGTGTAGTGGGTGTATTCTTTTGGCATGTTACTAGAAATTGAAAATCTCGGTTAAAACTGCATGAATATGTGGTTTCTTTTATCTTATTAGTTATGGCGTACTGAAGCATTGTGTTATCTGTGTGTCTTATTTTGCTTTTGCATTTATCTTTTTATATGTTTTCATATATTTATTTTAAATTGAAGCTAACATACTTCTTTTAATTTGCATTATATCTTAGCTATCTGAAGAATTAGCAAAGGTTGACGAGAAGCTTAAGTTGACAGAGTCCGTTCTAGAAAGCAAAGTATCTCTTCTTCCGTGACTTTATAATTATTGGCTTTCCATTACAAAGCTATGTATTCTGAAGTCTAATTTATTTATTTTTCCTTGGTAGAATCTTGAAATTAAGAAAATCAATGATGAGAAGAAGGCCTCCATGGCTGCTCAATTTGCTGCAGAAGCCACTCTTCGAAGGGTTCATGCTTGTCAAAAAGATGATGATATGCCTCCAATTGAAGCCATCCTTGCACCCTTGGAAGCCGAGCTCAAGCTTGCTCGACAGGAGGTATGTATATTGTCGTATTTTTGAGTATCTGCTGATGATATGATACAGATACGGATGATTGAGGAGGATTTTTTAATTTGATTTGTGTTTCAGATTGCAAAGCTACAAGATGACAATAAAGCCTTGGATCGCCTAACTAAATCAAAAGAGGCTGCTTTACTTGAAGCTGAGAGGACCGTGCAGGTTGCTTTGGCAAAAGCTTCTATGGTGGATGATCTTCAGAATAAGAATCAAGAGTTAATGAAGCAGATAGAAATTTGCCAGGTATACTGGTTGTCTTTATTGGCTTCTCTTTCCAATGCTATGAGAGGATTCTGAAGCCTTTTAATGTGAATCATGTTATTAATGCATTTTCTAAACATGAATGTGTCTATTGCATGTGTATCAGGAGGAAAATAGAATTTTAGACAAAATGCACCGCCAAAAAGTTGCTGAGGTTGAAAAGCTTACCCAAACTGTACGCGAGCTTGAAGAGGCTGTTCTCGCTGGTGGTGCGGCTGCAAATGCTGTGCGGGATTACCAACGGAAATTTCAAGAAATGAGTGTAATACGCAAATACCTAACTATGCTTCACGCTTTCTTTATATACATGTTCCTGCAGGACAGTCTGTAACCAATGCTTATTGTAATAGTATTTTGATTTTCTATTTCACAGGAGGAAAGAAAAACTATTGATAGGGAGCTCGCCCGTGCAAAAGTAACAGCAAATAGGGTGGCAGTAGTGGTAGCTAATGAATGGAAAGATGCTAATGACAAAGTGATGCCTGTGAAACAATGGCTTGAAGAACGGAGATTCTTGCAGGTATAATTATGTGTTCACTTCTCATTTGGAGCTTCCGAATTCTGATTTTCTGTTTATTTTGATGACTACTTGCTTCTGTAGTTTAAACAGTTGCAATTTTTAATCCAAACAGGGAGAAATGCAGCAATTGCGAGACAAGCTCTCTATAACTGAGCGAGCTGCAAGATCTGAAGCGCAGTTGAAAGTAATACGATGCTTAAATTCATGTTTCACCTGTCCAAACAGTTTCACTGAATTTAGTTGACTAATTTTAGACCGTAATTCTTTTTTTCATGGTTCTCTAGGAAAAATATCAATTGCGGCTCAGAGTGCTAGAAGAGACTTTGAGATCGTCAAACAGTGGCAGTCGCTGCACACCAGATGGTAGGAGTCCAAGTAATGGTCATTCACGCCGCCAATCCCTAGGTGGAGCCGATAGTATCTCGAAATTGACCTCCAATGGCTTTTTACCCAAGCGATCACCATCATTTCAGTTGAGACCATCTGGCACCAGTACAATGTTGAAGCATGCAAAAGGAACATCAAAGTCATTTGATGGTGGTACCCGGTCATTAGATAGGGGTAAAATCCTTTCTAATGGTGGTGCAAGTTTTAATCTCCGCCAATCTTGTGAGGGAACTAAGGACAGTGAGGCAGATAATAATGACTGGAAAGGGGATCCACTTGATAAACCCAATGACCTCCCAGTAGCCGAAACAGAGGATTCTGTGCCGGGGTTGTTGTACGATATGCTGCAAAAAGAGGTTATTGCTCTGAGGAAAGCTGGACATGAAAAGGATCAAAGCCTTAAAGATAAGGATGATGCTATCGAGGTTGATTTCTTTTCCCCTTGATGTTACAATTCTCTTAAAATATGGTCTTGTTGAGTGTTTGGTTTTAATTTTTGTTCTTCAGATGTTAGCAAAGAAAGTAGATACTTTAACTAAGGCAATGGATGTTGAGGCGAAGAAAATGAGAAGGGAGGTAGCTGCCATGGAGAAGGAGGTAGCTTCCATGCGCGTGGACAAAGAACATGAAAATCGGGCCAGAAGGTTTGGTAATTCCAAGGGCCCTGTGACTAGTTCCCAGATGCTCCCGGGAAGGTATGTCTTTTAAATATTTATTTGCTTCCATTATATTGGAGATTATGTATATGGATCTTTTTACATTTCGGTGCTGCAATGTTCTTCAAGTTAAATAGCTATCAAAACTATCCCCTTTTAGTGAGAGTGCCTATTAGGTCATGTTAGTGTTGGTATATGTACACTTAGTCCTGTAGGTTACTTGATGTAGACGAGGATAACATCTTTTAATATTATGTTCCATCATTTCAGTTCTGGAATAGCCTCCAATCAAGTTTTTGGTAGAACTTTGTTATGTATATTGAAAATATTAAAGAAATTTTATGAAACTACTAGTAAAATGTATTATCAAAATAGATGGAGAGGAAAGAAGAAAATGTGTAAACAAATATCTGAATGGGATGTATAGTGTTAGGGGCCATTTTCTAGCGCATATTGTCTAATAACCATGAGGTCACCAGCTTGGATCCGAGCGCCATGACTTTGTAAAGTAATTGCAAAATCACGTACCCCTAACAGGCCCTAACAGCAGCCTTTTGATGACTTGCATATCAGCCTTTATTAAGTTGAGGTGCAATTTTACACACCTAAACTTCTGGGTGACATAAATATAAGCAATATATATTCATCTTTAGATTTCAGTCTAGAAGTGCAAAATTTATCTAAAACATAACTGTAAAGTGTCATGGGCCATGTTACAAAAGTGCAATCATAAACAGGCGAGAGTCTCGTTTGTGGAACTAGGTGAGATCTTTGCATGGGCACTTTTGGACCCCAGAGTCTAGTCACCTGATTCACATATTTCTCAGGCATCCACTATGTACAAGTAGTGGATCAGAAAAAGCTTCACAAGCAACTAATAGAACATATGTTGCCAACAGGTACAAATAAGGGAAGGAGAGCTTGATAATATTTGAGATTCTGAATTGAAGCTGAATTATTGAAAGTAAAGCAAAAATTATATAGAATGTAAAAATTGGGAACTAAGCAGGATGCATTCCTTGTCAACATCAAGTTCACCAACTTGGGTGCTAATGGTCCTTCACGGGAAACTTTCTTCCTCCATCTCAAATTAAGAGGTCCACTGTCCTCCATTTCCTTTTTAGAACGTAATCAATGTACCAGATATCACTTCGTCTTGACCATTGATTATGTTGAAATTAGTGTTTTCTTCATATGGATCAAAGTTGAAGAGGGACTCCATCCCAAACTAAGAGTCCCGTTTCTGAAGTTGATCCATAAATTGATGTGATATACCAAAGTTCGCCTTACTATTGCATTGGGAGGACTAAAAACTAATGTAATTCAGTCTCTCTTTCTCTCTCTCTTCGTTCTTTGAGATGTAGAATAATTATGAAAGTTCGTCATGTTTCTTCAATACATTTGACTTTCAAACAAGGCCTCTTTGAGACTGAGGAGAGGGACTCTCCTCTCCCTTCCTTGAGATCATTGTGTTCCTGTGTGTGGGCTCCATGTTATGTGCATATGAGGTTAAGCAGCTATGTTTTGCTACGGTTTAAAATTTTAAATGCATATTTTACTGTTCTAATTGGTTTCCTTAATCTTGTCCTCTTCATTTTGAACCTTAATATTATTATTATTTTTGTTGTTGGTGGTGGTGTTGTTTCGGCTCGAGCAAAGATAAACATAACAAGTCATATATACTGTGCAGGAATGTAACACGAACTGGTATAACACGCACCATTCAATAACAAGTAATTTCGAGGTTTGATTAAAAGAAAATTAGCTAGCACACAGATGATTGCGCTCTCCGAGTTCGACAAGAACAATGAAAAAGAGAGAAGTGCAAGAAATTTGGCATGCTTCTGACTTGACTAGTCCGTTACCCTTCAGCTTAGAGGAAAGGAGCAAGAAAGAAAGGGAGGATATTAAAGTTTTAACTAACCTTTTGGCAGGATTTATTTTTGAGTGGCAGTGGTGGTGTGATTGTATAGGTAGCTTTTTGGATTTTAATTTCTCTCTCGTTTGCAGTTTATATACATTTTGTAATTTGCATCCTAGTGTGGTGGTTGTTTCAGGTTTGTCGATATTCTTGTAATCAGATTAAATGTCATTAAAATCCATAGTCGTGTTCTTTTTCATCTCAAGTTTCTTCATGCCTATATTAATTCTACAGAGACAAATGCATTGCTATATATGCGAGGGCCATCTGGATTAAAAGTTATATACTAGTAGCCATGGTTTGGAAGAGATAATGGGGACACAATTAATAATGATTTGCATTACTGTTCTTTTGATTGCAAGGTTAAAAATGATTGAGAACACAATTTATGTCTAGACAAGTTGGGAAAAGAAACACGATTTTTGTTTAGACAAGTTGGAAAAAGAAAACGAATAATTTGATGAGATGCTCCATTTCTTTTCAAACATTTTAACAAAATACTTATCTGTTTTCTCAACTTTTTATAAAAAATAATAATTATTATTGTAATCATTTTCAAGTGTCCAATCAAACTAACACTTAATTTTGTTTTGATTATCATCTTCTCAGAAACGCTGGAAATATATTTTTCAATGCAAATTTGGCATAGAAAAGTGAGAGTTTTCGGATTGTTGAGATCGATTTGAAATGTATATCTAATGAAAACCATAGGTATTTCAATGGACTTGAAGTTGTCAATTTTATTTATTTATTTTTACATTTTATTCTTGCAAATTATTATTTTTATCATTATCTTCTTTTTTATTTTACCTGAAAATGTTACAACATTTGAATTAACTAATACTATACAAAAATATATGGAGTCATAGTGTTTTATTTAATCACTTACATTATTTGTTATTTTATATATAGATATAGATTATTATTTCTTTACTGTAATTAAAAATCTTTTTTTAGTATTTGACATGGCAATATGGGTGTTAAAAGCTTGTCATTCTAATCTATTAGAGTATCTCTAACAGACTTTTATAATTTTATTTTTTCTAAACTTTACATAATTTATAAAATATTTCATTTTTGGTAGTCATTTAAGTTTGCATTTTGTGTAAAACAGTTGTGTAAAATACACTTCTAATTTGTACCGCCACATTAGCATTCTATATCTTCAAATTTTTTATTAAACTTTAAAATGTAATAATTTTTAATATAAAATATATATTTTAATAAAAATTATATATTTGAAATCTACTCATTAAGATTACAAAACAAGATTCATTATTATGATAAAATTATGTACAGAAAAATTCAAGAAATAATAATATTAAATTGCGTAAATAGACATTTAACATGTGTTGGTATTTTGTTGATTATTTTAAATTTTACACAAGAGTTTGAAAAATTACCACTGTAGCACAATTATTTTATACTCAAGTTTTGTATAAAAGTGAATTGACATATCAAAATTTTTAAACCTTAATATTTACACAACCATTGGATATGCTCTTAGAGATGTTTGATCTTGTGATTGTTGGTACTATCAATAATTTTCTGTCATACTAAAAAAAATCATGGTTTATAATAACCGTCATATTTTAAATTGTGTTATAACTCATAAGAGGGCAATAGTTTAAATTCGCCAACTACTCCTCTCATGCCTAATGCCCCTTAATTATTAACTAATAATAAAAAAAAACCATAACAATTAGGTAAATTACAAAAAATTCCATTAAAATATACTCACTTTCACTTGAGGGGAAAAAAAAAACATTGCTCTCTTTTATTACGTTTTATGAGTATGTCATGATTCGTAATCTTGTATTGTTAAGATAATAGTAATTGTGTAAACATATCTATTAATATAAAATAAAAGTTATAAAAAGCGGTTATAACACATATTTTTTTTTTGACTATGTATTTATTCTTTTATTTAAAAATGTTAATGACTGGATTCTCTCTATCTATATATAAATATAAATCCAAAATAATAGAAAGCGGTTATGACACTAAATTTTTGTATTTCATATTTTGTCCTTACATTTTTATTTTATTTTTGATAAAATAAACTTGGCAAACCCATGATCTCTGAGTTAGAAAGCAAAATAGCTTACCATTCAACTAATACAATATTTGATAATTGTTTTTTTATCGTACACGCATAAAAAGTAAACATGCCCATGCATCATGTGTATTTAAGTATATAATTAATATAAAATGAAAGTGATAGAAAACGAGTATGATACAAAAATTTTACGGCTTTCTTATTTGTCCATATATTTATTGTCCCATTTAAAATATTATAATATAAATCTTTAAAAATGAATTAATAATATTTTTTATTTTATATTAAATTTATACATACATAAAAATAAGATTTTTTTTTAACTTCAAAGAAACAAAGAACTACTACAAGGGTGTGTTTGTCGCGCTGGATTAGAAGGAGGATAGGATTAATTAATCCTATTCGGTGTTTGTTGTCGGAGAGGATAGGATAAATTAATCCTGTCATGTGTTTGGCGCAAGGGTGGATAGGATATTTTAATCCTATCACACGTTTGGTGCAATACGGGACTGAGTAGCATTGGGGATTAATTATCATTTTATCTTTTTATAATCGGATAAATATATACCACCCTTATAGGTGGCATTATTTTATCCCATGATTGACGGATAACAAAATGAACATAAAAATTAATTTTTTTAATATTTTTCTTTACACCTTTTAAATAATCAAATTTATTAATGAAAATTTTCAACCACCCAAAATCACAGTAACTCAACTAATAAAATTCCTTTCTTTTATAATATGGCATTTTTTTTTATTAAATGAAGATATTTATAAGAAACTTTAATTTTAGAAAAAAGGGTAACATTAGAATTTGAAATTGTACTTAATGCCTAGTTCGTAAATATTGTACGTGATATAAAATTTTTCTCCCGAAAGAGTTTTTTACGAAACTTATTTATAAATAGAAGAATCGCATTAGTTAAAAAAAAAATTGTGCACAACAATTAAAATTCCTTATATGTTTAAAAGAAAAGTAAGTTGTATTATATAATATCTGGACTTGTAATCCGGAACTCCATCAAATGCAAAGTTTATTAAATCTTATCCGACTAATCCTTATCCTGTCCGATTCCGCTTAATCCTTATCCGACTAATTCCTTTGCTATCCTATCCCACATAATTCCTATCCGACTAATTCCGACTCTTATCATATCCGGCCTTTATCCTATCCTATACTACCTCCTTATCCGGCGCACCAAACGCACCCCAAAAGATCAGAAAGGGAAGAAGGAGGAGGGAAACCCAATATAAAAAAAGCCTATCTTTTAGGATGGTGATAAATGCACAATTTTTTATTGTCACGAACGCCCTTTGTACCTTACGCCCCCAACTTTTAAAATTTTTATCACAAACACCCCACTCTACCACCCTCTAAATTAATAACCATAATTATGTTAATATTTTCTCGTCATTGGAAGAGTATCTTCATTGGTATTCTCTCGACATTGAGCATCTTAAATATCATCAATAATTTAAGATATGATATATTTTTTTAGATATACTCGTCCAATTTATGGTGAGTAAATGTGTTAATACTCTCATGTCATTGGGAGAGTATGTTCATTATTACTCGCTCGATATTGAGTATCTGAAACTTAAACAGATTTATAGTTATGGATTTTTCCCCTTTTTTTAAAAGATATATATATGCGTTTTTTCGTTTGTTTTTTTTTCTTTCGCTTTAGAATATATATACGTGTATGTATATATGTATGTTTTGAAGAAGAAGAAAAAGGAGGAGGGAGAATCCATATTTCTTTTTGTTTTCGAATATATACATATATATATATATATATGTATGTTTTGAGGAAGAGGAGGAGGAAGAGAAGGAGAAGGAGGAGGTGAGGGGGTGGTGAAAGATTGTAGTATTATTTTGTTGTGATTAATGATTAATTAAGTTAATTAATAGTTAACATTTGAATAAAAAAGTGAAACGAGAGGGTGGTGAGAATAAAATTTATTTTAATATTAATAAATTTTTTATGCCATCTCCAATGGTATTTTCTATAAATACATTTCTATCCCATATGTTATGGTACTTTTAATACATTTTTATATTTATTTGGCAATATAATTGTGTAGATAGAAAAGTCTCAAATAAAGTTTCTCCAATGGTGCAATTTCTATTTGACTTGACATTTATTTAAAAATAAGAGAGAATTAGTGGATTTCTAATATCCAATGAGGGTGTGTCATGTCACATTAAAAATTTCTAACACAATTTCTACATGTAGAAATACTTATAATTTTTTTTTATATGACTCACTTTCCACCTCATATAGATAATATTTATAAAAATGACTATTGGAGCACTTTTTTCTCTTTTTTCTTTAGCGACAACACAAGGAGGTGCATTTATTATCATCCATCTTTAACCATTTTGGATTGCTTTTTTTTGGTAGACAAAATGGTGGCAAGTGAGCAATCACTCCGAACCGGGTAGGACACATTAGGCGGCAAAACTCTCTTTCTTAAAATTTAACAAAGCTACATTTTCGAGACTCAAACTTAAAATCTTGGTTAAATTAAAACAATCCCGTACCAAATGATTTAGGTGCTTGGGGTACCATTTTGGATTGCTGAGCGGCTTTATTAGAAGCTCTAGGAATAAAAGAAAAAGACAAATTAACTAGAGCCGGGCTTGTTTGGTTAGTGTTTTGAGTTGAGTTTTTAAAATATGGTGTTTGGTAGAATTTTGAAGTATGTTGAAAATTAGATTTAGTTTTTTTTTGAGTTTTTTTCAACCAACTAAAAATTTCATAAAAAAATTCAAAAAATAGTCACAATGAATCTTATTTTATAGATCTCGACGAGTATATTTTAAATATATATTTTTTATTTAATTTTAATTTTAGAATTTAAAGTTATAGTATTTTAAAATTTTTTTTTTTAAAAAAAGTAAAATAAAATAAATTTTAAAAAGTGTAAAAATAAAATTAATTTTAATTTAAACTTTTAAAATTTGGAGGAAAAAAAAAATAGACATGGACCAAACAGGCCCGAAATGTTTAAGAAGTTCAAAATTTCCCCCAAAGTAATAGCTTTGTTTTATTCACATCCCGTTCCTACCTTGAAATAGATGCTAAAGTTCGTTTAGCCACGCGCCGCGCGTGATTAAAAGTTGGGTACGATGTGTATATCACCGCCACCGCGTCCTCAACCGTTTTTTCCATCTCCAATCTCACCCCCTCCCTTTTCACCTTTCGAGGTTTCATTTCAATTTCTACATCTAAACCCATTCCATCCACTTTCATTTCAATTTTACCACCCTAGATCCAGTCCTTATTCTCGCATTGATCTAATATAATTAATATATTCATTCCAATTGTATAAACTCAAATTTCCGTAGACTTCAGATCAGATCAAATCTCAAAATGGCGACAATGGAGAGCTTGATTGGATTAGTTAATAGAATCCAAAGGGCTTGTACGGTATTAGGAGATCACGGTGGCGAAGGAATGTCTCTTTGGGAAGCTCTTCCTTCCGTTGCTGTTGTTGGTGGCCAGGTGCTAATGCTATCTTCCTCCTCACTTTTCTTCTTTTGATTTCCTATTTTTTTTTTTACCCTTAGTTTCCTTTTCAAATTATTGTAGAGTTCTGGGAAATCATCGGTGTTGGAAAGTGTAGTTGGGAGGGACTTTCTGCCCCGTGGATCCGGTAATTATTAATTCAATGTCCTTGATTTTCTTCACTATCTATTGCTAATTGTTTTATTGCCTAATTTGTTTTGATGGCGAGAAAATAAATTGAAAGACAAATGTAAATGCATCGACCCACTGCAATGTTGTGCGTTGGTTTGGTTGTTGGATTTGAAATTCAATCAGTATAATAGATCTAGAGCAGTGGAGTTTTATGAGTTTTGATTTAATTTCCTACCAATTACAACATTTTCTGTTATAATGCCAAATTTGCAGCTTTAGATTATTTTTTGTTGGATGCATTAAATGACTGATCATTTGACTTGTATAAATGAGCTTTGTTCACTAAGTGAGTTTCTATCTAGTTAGCTCCTAGTTTTGTGTTAAATGAGTGAGAAACTACTTAGAAGCCCCCCAAATCTTCAACTTATGCATCTCCGTCTATGTTTGAGCTAAGATTCAAACATCCTTCTTGCATGCATAGTCACAAGTGGCTGTTTTGACTGTTGATGCCTCAAGAAAATAAAGAAAATGAAGAACCCCGATGTAATTTTAGCTGAATAATTGGACTAAGTCAAGATTCCTCCATCTATTTAGATTTCACTGTTTTATGTATGGAGATCCACAATTTCTTGCTGTTGACATTCACAGAGAGTCTCCAGTGTAGATGCACAGTGTATTTACCACCATGATACTCTAATTGGTCCGCCGGAGTAGGATTACAACATAGAATGTTGGGAAAAAGTGGAGCACTCTTGGGTTGTGGCCTTACAAGATTTATATTGCGTATGGATTGCAGAGCTCGATTCCAATCCTTATAATTTGAAAATCTTTATCGAGTTATGACATCAGAGCTGTGAAATCAAGTCTCATGGACTATATTGGAATTCAAAATTCAAAGTACTTCTTTGCTATGCATCCAGACTACAGAATTGAATTGAAGCTTTGAACTCCGATCTGTATGCTTCCTCTACAGAAACATATTACACACGTATTAAATAATGCAGCCTGAAAGATAATTAACTACTATCATCCTGTTAAGTTTAAAGAATTTTCCTTGTACACCATATGATTTGTATACGTGACAATCATTTGTGAAGTCAGTGTTCTCTATTCTTTGGCAAGAGTTCTCATTTTATTTTCTTGCTATAAGGTATTGTTACAAGGAGGCCATTGGTGCTGCAGTTACACAAGACAGAAGGGCAAAGTGAATACGCCGAGTTTCTTCATGCACCAAAGAAAAGGATGACTGATTTTGGTGAGTTAGTAAGAATTGAAGTGGATATGTGCCATAGCTAAGATGGGACCATATATTAATATTTATGACGTGTATTTGAAAATTGATTTGCTAAATGTGATGCATGTAAATTTGTCTTAAGATTATTAAAGTTCGTATACGTTGTTGGCCACTACTAACAGCTGAGCTTGTAACTGTGACGATGTATTAACATGGTATTAGAATTTTATTTTTACAAGGTTATGACTTTATTTTCGTGCTTGCATTTGGTTTTTCCTTTGTGTTAGTGGGGTAGCACCCTGTCATGATTGTGTACTTTGGTGAGTCTTCGTTTGTCTCTGAACTTGATAGTGGGTCGCTAGTTGGGGAGTGTTAAAGCAATAGATATGTATATGCATTTATATCTAAATTCATCTTTTAGGTTTGATGGTGACTTAACATAGATCAACAGGGGATTAGATTTCAAAAATATTTTTTTGGGGCATGATACATGTGACGATGTTTTACAGAACTTTAGACACAACTTGAAGTCGGAATGGTATTAGTAGGGAATTTATCTTTTATGGATTCATGTCATAAATAATTCAACCCATTCAAGACGTTTGTTAAATAGGCCAAGTTAATGTTGTGGGCATAAGGTCTATTAATGCATGTCTACACTGAGTATATGCTATAGATTGGGGCATTGGGCTATCATGTAACTTCTGTACTTGTTTTATATTCTGAAGTACCTAAACTCCGAAAGACTATCAAGAGGTTTAAAGTCTGCTGATGTAGGAAATGTTTGAAAGATTTTTGTCCTTTATCATATATATATATTATCTTGACATTTTTCTCTGGCGAAGATGTAATCCAGTCCAGCAATGGCTTCTCTCTCTCTCTCTCTCTCTTTCCGCAACTAGGCAAGCTATAAGTTATCACTAAATTAACTAGACTCTTGGGTTAATGCATGTGAATCTAATTAAAGGTTTATCCAACTTCGGAAATTTGATAATATTTCCCCCCTTAATGCAGCTGCTGTGCGGAAGGAGATCCAAGATGAAACAGACCGTATAACTGGAAGGACGAAGCAAATATCTAACATTCCAATTCACCTGAGCATTTATTCTCCAAATGGTTTGCATTTTCTGTTAAAAGAGTTTATTTTTCTGAATATACTGTTTCTTGTATAACCTTCATTTCTTATGATACATGTAATAAGACATACAAGTGCAACTTTCTTCTAGCCAAGTTTTTTTTCAACTATTTGGCGCTAGCTACACAAATTATATTATGCCACTTTGCTCCACTTAGCGCTATACATCCTAATTGGTGTAGGTAACCTTGCCCTTGCTTATCCCTCTAATGCATGTTCCTTTGGAATTCTAATGAAAGAGAGATCTTTCAGGAGAAGAGTGGAAACTGGAAAGGAACCACTTGTAACACCTCAAGAGCATAAGAAATATAGAACAGAGTTAGTTTGATGATTTAATATTATTACTTTAAGTTTTAAATGCCTCATTCTTATACGAGTCTGCAGAGAACTAGCATGCATAATATTTTTTTTTCCTAACCTGCATTAGTCCCATATGGATCAAAAGAGAAGCGTGTGATTAGTACTAGTGGTAACATTGGGCCCCTGTTTCCATTTTCATTCACATTTTGCATAACAATTGCCGCTCTGGTAACATTGATCTTGTTCATACAAATCTTCTCACAATGCGGTTAATCTTGAAAAATCTTAGAAGTTTAATAACTCACCCTACTATTCACATGGTGTGCCTAATGTATATAAGGCATACACATCTAAATTCTAGTATTTTGTATTTTATTCCTAATTGTGTTCAATTTTTCTTGCTGCTGGTCAATAGCACGATAAATGGAAGGCTTTTGTGAGTGGGACACATTGACAGTGTTCTTTTATAGATAGAGACAGATGCTAACTTTCGGAATATAGATGAAGTAGCCTATTGGGATCACAAATGCATTCTTAGCTCCAAGTTTTCCGTGTGTTTAAGATCTTAAATGTCTCATTTTTGTTTCCTATGAATCTTTTACACTGACTATTTGGACTCCTTGTTAATTTGGAATGAATGACTACATGTGCACGGTTTTGTTTCAGTTGTGAACTTAACACTAATAGATCTTCCTGGGTTGACGAAGGTTGCTGTAGGTGAGCTTCATATTATTACTTATCTTTAGGTATACACAGCAGTTACTCCAGTTTCAAGCTACGTCATTATTAGAATGAGTCTTCTAAAATGTATAATGACAGTTTTTGGATTTTGCAGAGGGGCAATCAGATTCTATTGTTGAAGATATTGAAAACATGGTCCGTTCTTATGTTGAGAAGGTGAGGACACAATATGTTTGACAAGAAAAATCTATCAACTGGTTCTTTCCAAAATTTGGGGTGTATTATATTACTCTTATGGTGGGAACTTGCAATCGAAGAGCATATGCTATTTTCTCCTTATCGCTTCCGTTTTGACTGCTAATAAATTCTTTAATTTGTGTAGCCTAATTGCATTATATTGGCAATTTCTCCTGCTAATCAAGATATTGCCACTTCTGATGCTATAAAGCTTGCAAGAGAAGTTGATCCTACAGGTATCGTGATGTTGGTGCATTACGTTTCTCATTCAGTGAATATGTTCTTTATAAGCCCAGTAATTTATATTCTAGTTATATGTTGGATTTCTAGGTGAAAGAACATTTGGAGTGGTAACAAAACTTGATTTGATGGACAAGGGAACCAACGCTCTGGATGTATGGATTCATTAGCCCATCAGTTGCTCAAACTACAGAGAAAATATATTTGTTTAAATTATGATCTTCATGAAATCGTAGTTGTTTCCATCTTTGAATTTTACTTCTTACGTAGTTCTGCTACTTTGCGCTCCCTCCTTTCCAAAGTAGGTGTCGGGTTTCCTTTTTGGGCCTTCTCAATCCAAAATCAACACACAATGCTGACAATCGTTACATAGGTTTTGTTTTGTTCTGACCATTGATTATGTTGAGATAAATTTTTTCTTAGAAAGTATGAAAGTCAAGTAGTGACGGACTCTTAATTTGGGATGGAGGGAGTATCGGTCACTTGAATTTAATAATATTTAATTTTATGTGGACAAGGACAAAATAAAGGCGTTAATTTTTGCAATTTATCGATACACTTCAGGTTCTTGAGGGAAGATCATACAGGCTTCAACATCCATGGGTTGGAATTGTGAACCGTTCACAAGCTGATATAAACAAGAATGTTGACATGATGTCTGCACGCCGAAAGGAGCAGGAATATTTTGAATCTAGCCCTGAGTACAGTCACTTGGCACACAAAATGGGTTCAGAGTATCTTGCAAAACTTTTATCAAGGGTATTTCCCCTCCATTTTAGATATTTACTTTAATGTTATTCCCATAAATTACGGGTTTACATATTATTGACACATGTTGAAGATTAATTTCTGTCTTTCTCTTTTTTTTTTTTATGGTACGAATCAGCATTTGGAGACTGTTATCAGGCAGCGCATACCAAGCATTATTGCTTTGATAAATAAGACAATCGACGAGCTTAATGCAGAGTTGGACCGAATTGGCAGGCCTATTGGTGGAGAGGGAGGGGTATAATTTCAGTCTATATATATGTATATCAATCAACATTTATAGCTATGAATGAGATTGTAGCCTTGTTCTAACTTGAAATCTCTACCTGTACATACAGGCACAGCTATACACCATCTTGGAATTATGCCGTGCTTTTGACCGTATATTTAAGGAGCACCTGGATGGAGGGTAATGCAAAATTTCATTTCATAATTATTGAAACATTTTAACGAAAGTGGTTCAAGTGCAACATTATTCTGAATTGTGACATCTTTCAATGATATTGAGATATTTAGTGATATTTTCACTTTCTTATATTCTTATATTTTTTCAGGCGACCAGGTGGAGATCGAATATATGGTGTGTTTGATAATCAACTTCCAGCTGCTTTAAAAAAGCTCCCACTGGATCGTCATCTTTCTCTAAATAATGTCAGAAAAGTTGTAGCGGAAGCAGATGGTTACCAACCACATTTGATTGCTCCGGAGCAAGGTTACAGAAGATTAATTGATGGATCTCTCGGCTATTTCAAGGGCCCCGCCGAAGCCTCTGTTGATGCAGTAATTTTTCTAACTACAAAACCTACTTGATGTATTTTACTTCGAGACAAGAAAAACAATTTTACCTTCAGTGAATGGTTTTCGATAATTCTTCTTTTATCCATTGATGGACTAGAGTTTGGTATAGATCTATAATTTTCAATTTTACTCTTTGCTTCATGTAATAAAATCTTAGGGTTCAGCTTCTCCTGTCACTGAGTAGTCGATACTTCATTATCTTCCTCAGGTACACTTGGTTCTGAAAGAACTTGTGAGGAAGTCTATAGCAGAAACGAAGGTAACCATTCTTTACTTAGTGATAACTTCTTGTGAAAAGAGTTAAACATGCTAATGAAATCATTTAGTTGCTATATAGTATCTTGTCACTGGAATATGGCACTTGGTCGTCGGGCAAGAGCATAATTGTTGTGTAGCTGGAAACAAATATATACAATTGTAGTCTGAAGGGCATTTCTTATGTCCAATGACGCAAATGCAAATCATATGAATCATGATTAAAGCTTATCTAATCATTATGAATAGCTTATCTTACATACTCTACAGAATGGTTAGGTGGATATGGTCTGAAATTAAGAGCCTCAATTTCCTTTTTGATATGGTCTCAAATTAAGAGTCTTGTTTCAGTCAACGGGGTAAAGGATTGCGTGACATACCAAAATCAACCTTTTATTACAAACGAATTTCCATGGTTTGCAACTAGTTCATATTTGGACATAATAAAAGAGGGACATTTATGGAAGTTCAAAATACTCCCTCCATCCCATATGAAGATTCCATGTTTGACTGCTACACTTCTTGATTTATGCACTAACTTCAACCTCATCAATGGTGAAGAATAAAACTTATTTGCTATTGTCGTGAGATTTGGTACATTGATTATGTCCTGAAAAAGAAACCGAACTCTTGATTTTATATGTCCCAAAAGGGATGTTTGACCCTTAATCTGGAAGGAGGGAGTATTTTTTAAAATGTTGTCTTTCAAAGCTCTTAGTTTGTGGAGGAGGAAGTAAGATATAGAAGTCCACACATGTATTTCTAGGACTTTATCAGTAAAATGGGTTTGGATGTCAAGGTACAAAAGGCTGTCCTCTATTTTTTTTTTATTTGCTAATGCTACTTTAAGGCTATTATTGCAGGAATTGAAGAGATTCCCATCTCTTCAATCTGATATAGCAGCGGCTGCAAATGAAGCACTGGAAAGATTTCGCGATGAAAGCCGGAAAACAGTTCTACGGCTGGTGGAGATGGAGTCTAGTTATTTGACAGTAGAATTTTTCCGCAAGCTTCAACTTGAACCAGAGAAAAACTCAAATACAAACCCCTCTGGTCCTAATTTGGACCGATACTCCGAACAACATCTCAGGAGGATTGGTATGAATTTCATTTGCTCGGTTTGTGTCATGTTTTCAGATAGACTGTGTTAGGTTTGTCTGAAGCTGAATTCTGTGGAATTTCTTTACATGGGAAAAAAAATTAAAAATCACACAAACCAAAAACGAAGGAAGCTGGTCTTTTCATTACTTAGAAAAGGAGAAAAACTAGGCTTGAATTATGCAATCCAACACCTGTTAAGGTGGGAAAATGAAAATTTGAATATTTTTCACGGAAAGAAGTGCAATCAAAAGAACACATATAGTTTGGTGCAAGAAAGTAAAATTGAACTGCACAATACCTCTAATGACGGATCCAGAGAATTTACATGCAGAACTGGTCAATAAAGAGAAAAATGGTGAATTCCATCACTGAAATGTATTGTTTGATTCCTCTCAGGCTCAAATGTCTCGGCATATATTGGTATGGTTTGTGATACCCTGAAGAACTCTATTCCAAAAGCTGTTGTTTATTGTCAAGTCAGAGAAGCAAAGAGAGCGCTGCTTAACCACTTCTATGCTCAAATCGGGAGAAGGGAGGTAATGTCTTTATTTTAAATCTTTACTTACTTTTCAGATGTGTGCCATTTATATTCCTCTCGTTTTCTTGTCGAATCACGCTACCTTTCCATAAATTCTCATAACAAATACAAGAAACACAAACCATGGCTTGCTGAAAAAATGAGTTAGTTACAAGAACCTCTTTAAAAATGGGAAAATAAAAATTTGTTCCAAATTAAGAAAGATTTTGTGCTTTTATAACTTAATTTGAGACGTCTTGTAAAAGTGATGATGGACCATTTTATCCGAGGCTATTGTGATGTGTGAAAGTAAACATGTTGGACCTGTATGTGCAGAAGGAGCAACTGGGAAAAATGTTGGATGAAGACCCTTCTCTCATGGAAAAAAGAGAACAACTTGCAAAGAGGCTTGAGCTTTACAAATCAGCCAGAGATGAGATTGACTCTGTTGCATGGAAGTAAATTGAATTCCCCACCCCTACAATTCTTCATTTTTTTTTGACCTTCTAACAATTCTTAAGCTAATTAATTGCATCATATTGATATATTCTTTTACAAAATAATGAAAAGCCTCCTCCTTTGTACTATTTAGGGACCGAGCTTTCTAATTGGGCTAGCATACATACATTTGTCTTGTATTCTTTCTTTCTTTCTTTTACCCCCACTTGGATGTGTATGAATTTTGTTATATTTTTTCCGACGTGATTTGTAATGATAAAAATAAATGTCCTATATTTTTAACATTCTCCACTTTCTGTAACTGTTATATTTAGATTTTTGTATTGAGCCGATTTTTTTGGATCGAATTCGGGCATACACAGGATGCGAACCTAGCTATAGGCTCAGCTCTTTTATGAAGAGGCTCAAAGAAAAATTGAAAGCATTTATGTGCACTTAGATTTAATCAAATTAAACCAGAAATTGTATTGGTTGACGTGAAATTAAGCTAGAAGGCTGTGTTTGACGTGTAGGATAATAGGACGGGATATGATAATTTTATCTTATTCCATGTTTGGTGTTTGTTGGGATTAGATATTTGAACAGATTATTTATCCCATTAAAGCTTCTTATCCCATCAACCTACTAAGAGGGGATTAACGAATCCCATCTTTTATCCAATCGGGATATGATAAAATAATCCTATATGAACAGGATAAAACGACCCCACCTCTTAGGTGAGATTCGTTAACTCCTCTCTCAGTGGGATAAAAAAATTTAGTGGGACAAATAATCCACCCGCATATTCAATTCTGACGAATATCAAATCTTTCTTATCATGCGAATCAAACGTAGCGGAAGTGCATTAAAATGGATCATGTTTGTTAGCATTTATAAATGTTACATACTTTTCTCCCATCCATATTTCTCCACCTTATTAAATAACCTTTACCGAAAAGATCAAAATACAATTTTTAACGACTAAACTAATAAAACATCTCCCTCTTTCTTAAAAAACTCTAATCCCTCATACTCTCACTTTTACTACCTTTTCATCTCCCCATCTCTCACAGTAGGAGGAAGGAACGAAGCGAATTTTCTTTACTATTTTATATAATATATTATATATAACATTGTCTTTAAATTTGAGTGTTTTGGGATATTTTTTTTTAAATTTATGAGGTTTTCATCTCTTATTTTATAAAAGTTTTTGTCTTCCTTCCTATTAAATACGGAGGTTTGTCTCGAACAGTACAAATTGTAGTGGAGATGATTTTAAATATGGGTGCTATTATTTACACCCCTTAATTTTGTCACAAACACCACCATCTCTAATTTGATAAAACTCATTTTTCAACACCCCACCTTTTTGTCACAAACACCCTCTCACTTAACCATTATTTAACTTATTTACCCAATGCTTAAAACATTAACCTATCTATTTATTCACTTTTTAATAAACTAATCAAACATTAACCTAAATAATTAAACATATATCTCTCATTTTTTCCCATTCACAATCACATTACTTGCTTCAAGTAAAAAGATTAAGAGAGAAGAGATTCACTTTTTCATCATTTGAGCTCTCAAAATCAAGAAATCACAATCAAATCGAAGCACAAATATTATTGGTGGGAAGTTCAAAGCTTGGATTATAATAAAGAAGAAGCATTGTTCATTTGATGGTGGGTAAAGAAGAAGTTAAAGAAAAAGTTTGTGGTGAAATTCCTCTCCAAAATGAAGTTAAAGAGGTATTATAATTGTTATTATTAGTGTATTAATGTGTTTATTAGCTTTCATACATCATTCTTTAACATTCAAATTGAAATAAAGAGATAATCCCTAAAACAGAGTATAAAACGGGTGTTCCTGTACAGGCTTGACTCGCCTTATATAAGGAGAGTAATATAGTTAAAACTCTCCTAAAATAAGGCGAGTGTGTACAGATACACTCACCTATCATTAGGTGAGACAAGCCTAATTTGAAAAATATTCTAATACAATCAGTACTCCATTACTTTATGTTATGCGAGTGATTAACATCATACTCACCCTATGTGAGATGAGTACTTGTGAATGCACTCACCTCTTATTAGGTGAGCCTAATTTGAAAAACACTCAAGGCAAATGACGGAACCCAAGTAATCTGTGTGTACAAATACAATCACCTTAAGATAAGCGAGTGTTGATAAACACATTCACCTCAAAATAAGTGAGTGTTTAAAAACACATTCACCTCAAGATAAGCGAGTGTGTACAAATACATTCAATTCCCCCAAAGTAAATTGAGCCAAAACTAACTTTGCATATAATTTTAGGATTTATCACATCAATCTAGCATATGGGGAGATATATCAACGTTTGAAAAAATTGATTTCACGACAATGCAATTACAACAAACTCCTAAACCGGCTTATATTATCAAACGTACCGACCATATTATTGAAGAAGAGAGTCCAAAGGATGTTAATTACAAGCTTGGTGATGTTGAAGAATATCATATAATAGAAGAGCCTCTTTCTCAAACAAATTGCGTTGATCTCAAGTATGATGGTGGAGACGAAATTGTTAAGCATGGTAATAAAGGAGAGTCTACTAATGATGATTACAATCCAGGCAAAGCAATTGACGTGAGTAACATTTTTACAACAGACGAAGTAAGTACATAATACTTTAATACCATGTTGTAACTATTTAATTACAATATAATAGCAATTAATATTTGTTGAATTTATTTTGTAGGTATTTCATTCCCGAGAAAGTTTAGTTGACTGGGCTCAACGAAAAGGAAGAGAGATTAAAACTATAGTAGTTACCCGAAAATCTGACCAAGGTACTAGTAGAAGGAGGCCACGGGTTATTTTGGGTTGTGAAAGAGGAGGGGTACCTCGTGATAACCGACCACAAAAACATATACCTAGAAAAAGAGATAGTGCTACGAAGAAGTGCAATTGTCCATTTGTACTACGTGGTTTGAGTATCGGCGCGGATAAATGGAAATTAAAAATAATTTGTGGAATTCATAATCATGAGTTACCGAATACATTACTTCTATTTCAGTTAAGTCATCTAGTCTCTCCCGTAAGGATATAATGGCTGTGTCTGTATCACCACTGCATTGCTGAGCTTTCCATCTACACATCCGCGGTAATGATTCCTTGTACTCTGTGTTAGGTACCGGGCGTAGGCAATCACTGAAGTGCTCAAAAATCCATGCCTATATTCACAACAAGACAAAAAATAACAATTAATAGACAATCCATAAGATAAGCAATTGAGAGAATAAGACTAGTAATGTACCACTATAAGAGTCAAACATCCACTTATCGACTTCACTCCGGATCTCGAAGCAAGTCCCAACTGCCGGTATGTATGTGCTAGAATGGCCTTCCCCCATGCTATTTCACCCATTTTCTTCATATCTTTGAAGGCCCCTAAGTAGTAAACAGACACCTTCGTTTTTGTCTTATCTGGGAAAATGACACATCCCAGCAAGTATAGAAGATATCCTCTAGCACATTGATCCAACTCCTCCTCCGTCGAATCACTCGTAGCTCGACCCTTACACACCAACTTAATCCAATCTAGCCTCACTGCAAAGGCTTTATCATATTCCTTACTCACCTCCTCCTTTGTAACACCCAAACTACTTGCCACCAGGTCAATCGCTGTAGAGCTCCCTATGTCTTTTCTTCCCTCCTTAGAATTAAAACAAGATCCATCGACCTTAACACCAAGGATGGTTCTCACGTCATCCAATGTGATCGTCATCTCACCAAATGGGAGATGAAAGGTGTTCGTGTCGGGCTGCCATCGCTCAACAAATGCGGAAATAGCAACGTAGTCGAAGCAACGGTAGTTATGATCTATCAATGGTGATAAACCACTATTTTTTACTCGAATTTGTACTGCATCAACCTCCTTACTCAAATCCCAAGACTTAAACTTTGGCCAGCGAGAACTAGTGTATAATTTCCTAGTTCCTTCCTGCATTAATTCAAATAATTAGTAACAATTATATACATGTTTATAGAGAGTAATACTTGAATACTTAGATTATATAGAAACTAGAATATTGATTAAGTAAATAAATACCAATTCTCCATTCCAAATAGCATATGCAATATGATCCTTAAACGTTGTCAAAACATTTTTGTCCACCGGCCCACCGTCATCTTCTTTAGAAGCAATGCTAGACCCTTCACCTACATCATGTACGGGGGCCTCCGGAACCACTTCTTCGGCTTGGTGCTCCGTTTGGGTTTGACTTGGTGAGTAACCGGGAGTATACGGCGAAGAATCACTAACAGGACTTGCTAATTCAGTGGGTGTAGCTTTTCCTTTCCCCTTGCGAACGTATTGTTTGTTTTTCCGAGTCATGCCTAAAACAAAGAAATTCAACATTAATAAAATTAGAATATATATGAACAGACTTATATAGGATAAACGTAAGTGTAATATGACTTAATAATGTAATATTTTACTTTCTGTCTAAGAGATTTTAGTAGCTATGCATAGTTCAAACAGCTTGCAAACTTTTAAATTCGAACTTTTGAGCTATGTATCATTTTTCTAATATAAAACAAGAGCGACTAATGTAACTTTATAGTAGTGCTCTGGATAGGGAGTCTATTTTCACAAATAAAACTAGCTTTATATTGGTGGATTCCTTATTGGTCATCACCCGACTAAAATAATTTCACTTGCAACACTTGGTAGCACCATAAAGAAGAAGGCAGCTTATGGAACAAAGGACAAAGCAGTCCATAAACAGAATTTGCAATAACAAGAAGACGCGTTAAACAAAACCCCTAAAGAAATTTATCATAGTAGCCTTCAAAAATGTAGCATTAAGAAAACAACTGAATCTCAACTGTACCGATCGATCAGTCGAAAAATAGTCGTAGCATGTAAATTAAGAACAGCCGAACGAACCAAAAATTTAATAAACCGAGCTTGCGCCAAGGAAAACATTTCGCATATTGGTTGCATTTCATCTTAAACAAACCTGAAAGTCCACTTTTGCCATTCATATCTGGACACACCTCTGAATTAATAAAGATCATAAAGAAACACAAAGAACACTACCACCACCACCAAGCCTTGGCTAAATATAGTTACAATTACAGACTAAATTATTGATTTTATTATTTTCAAGTTTCTTCCTGTGTTCCAAAATCAAGGGTTTGGCAAATGTACTCCGTATATCAACCGTTTTCCACTTTAGATCAGAGATGCCAATCTTATTACCATTATTCTTATTTGTTATTATTCATTCAAGCTTAAGAAACACCCAAAAAGAAAAAGAAGAAGAAAATGAACACAAACAATGTGGCCACAATTCACATCACCCCCAATCAAACAGCACCAGCCAGCCAGAATATATGTCGGTTCTAAAAGCAAAAGCCATTAACTTCTTTGATCATTCAATTCCAATTCCAAGTTTTATCTTTGAGGTGGGTCCACTGTCCGAATGTTCGCACCCGTCATTCCCTCAATACGATCTTTTAGGTATTTGTGTTCTTAATAACATAAACAAAACAATATACCTCCAATCATCAGTCATCATGAAGGAGAAGCATCAATTTAATAGTTATCACATTAATACACAACTAAAAAAGCCCTAAATCACAAATATAAAGAATGGGAGATAGGAGATGAGCACATACCTAAAAGAATAGTCGCGGAGCTGGGAGAATGTTCTTATCAGTCATCAATGGCTGAGCTTCGGCGTGTAGAGACGAGCGGGAAGCTTGGGAGAAGGTTCTTATCAGTCATCAATGGGAGAGCTTCAGTGTGGAGAGACGACTGGGAGAGCTCCGGCGTGGAGAGAGGAGATGAGAGCTCCGGCGTGGAGAGAGGAGATGAGAGCTACGAACGGAAAAGATGAGACGAGAGCTACGAACGGGAAAGATGAGAAGGAGAAGGTGAGACGTAAATGTTTTCTTCCTTTTCAATGTTAAGTCATTTTAATTTTAATTAATGTTTATATTAACATTTAATTAGGTGAAAATTAGGTGGTGGGTGTTTGTGACAAAAAATTGATATAAAAGGGTGTTTGTGACAATGGTGGTATTTGTGACAAAATTGAGGGGTGTAAATAATAGCACCCTTAAATATGAAAGTGTGTCCTGAGATGTACAAATCATAGTGAAGATGATTTGAGTGGAAATCTAACTCAAAATTACAAAAAATTGTATTTCTTTGTTTGGTGGCATGAATGAAATTTTTTGTTGAAATGCGTCTTTTGATCGTATTTTTATGTTTTGGGTTGTTCCTTATGAATATTTATATTTGATATCTCTCACTTTTTTAAGGTTTTTTTTGTTATTGTAAGACTTTCGATTGGTGTGATCTATATCTTTATAACTTTTACAAACTCTTAAAAATATTTATTTATTCTAGTTGTAATATTTGAACTTTGTTATTAATGATATTATATTTTTATTTTTTTAAATAAAATAATAACATTTATCATATTTTTCTCTTGTATAATATCTATGTAACTAAAGGTCGTCGTCATCGTATTGTTAACCATCAATTTACTGTAATATTTTATTATTTTCTATTATCTAATTTAACACTTTTTAAGGTTGTAGAAAAAAAATAAAAAATTTAGCACTTTTAAATTGAATTAATATTTAAAAAGGGAGAGGGATACGTCCTATCCAAAAAAGAAGAAAAAGGCGAGAGGGATGCGCAACAAAACTCCCTCCCAATAGCATAACAATTTGAATATTTCAAAGACTAAAATGAATGAACGTCTTCACTACATACAACTTTATAATTTCTAATCAATTTCCACAATAATATGGTCCAAAATTTCATAAAAAATCATACAATTTTTAATAATCATACAATTTTAATTAAAAATTGTCCACATATTTCAAAAGTCTTGTCATATTAAACTTTGCATCATTGAATTGTAATTATGTATCACCGTAAATAATCTTGCATTAGGTCAACTCGTAATTAAAAAAAAAAGCAAAAAAAAGAAGAAGATGGTAAACATTTATACGAATAGTTTATTTACAAGATACTCCATCTATATTATAAAATATCAAGTTTGACCAAATTTATTTTCAGAAAGTATAAAAATTTAATGGTTAAAAATATACATGTTATGGTGTGCATTAATTGTACACCATAAAATGAGTTTTATATACACATCAAGATGTCACATCAAAGTTAAAACACTCACACCAATAATGTACACACAATAAGTTCTCATACACCAATAATTTTTTCTATATTAAAAATGTCATAACTTAAAATAAAAAAATTCAAAATTTAATATTTAAAATATACTAAATCAAGATCAATTAAACAAGATCCATCAAAATTATAGAATTATGTAAAAAAAATTTATTAATTAACATTTAACATTAATAATATACACAAAATAAACTCTCACACACCAATAAATATTTTTACATTAAAAATGTCATAAATTAAAATAAAAAATTCAAAATTTAATATTTAAACTCTACTAATCAAGAAATTTAATAAAAATTTAATATTTAAATATAATAATCAAGATCAATTAAACAAGATTCATATTAAAATAAAAAAAAATAATATTTAATATCTACTAATCAAGAAATTTCATAAAAAAATAATATTTAAATATACTAATCAAGATCAATTAAACAAGATCCATCATGACTACAGAATTATGAATTTAATATTTAAATTTACTAATCATGATTAATTAAACAAGATCCATTATGACTATAAAATTATGTAAAAAAAATAAGAAAAATTATTGAATAACATTTAAGGACAAACTTTATGTGTTCATACATTATTGATCATCTTAGTATGTTGTTTTTAGGAGTGTTCACAATATATCAGTCAAATTTTTGAACTATTTTCAAATCATACCAACATACGTAATTGAATTATTTTCACATATAGTCTTGAGTTTAATTTGTTAAAAACTTATTTTGGCGAGATCAAAATAAGATAAAAAATATGATTAAAAAATTCTTTAAAAATTAAAAACAAGTTGGTCAAATTCAGTCTACTTTTAGTTGTTCTAGCATGAATATCTATTGAACTTAAGTTTATTGATTTAAATTCATCACACATTATTTTTTTTATCTTATTATTAATTCTTATTTAATTTATCGTGCCGAATAATGTAGACATACTTTAATTTGATATAAATTACCTTTATAAAAGGGGGCTGATAAATGCACCCCCATTTTTTGTCACAAACACCCTCTAGAATTTTTATTAATATTAAACTAAAATTTATTCCTACCACCCTCTTATTTAACTTTTATAATATAAATATTTATTATTAACTATTAACTAATAATGTAATTAACTTAAATAAAAAAAAACACCCACCACCCATCACAACTCCCACTCCTGAGTAACCACGTGTTTCTGTCGTAGGTTCCATCTCCACCCACCAAAAATCTTATTTTAAACAAAAAATTAAATACTAACAATATTAGTTTGAGTAATTAAGCATAAAAAATCATGGTTAATGAGTTTAATAATATAGAAATAGAAATCTTGAAGAAGCTCAAAGATAGTGGTGAAGTAGAAGAGAAAGATAAATATGGTGTTATATTTGGTGACCTAAATGATAAAGATAGATCAAAAGAGGTATATTTGTTTCAGTGTTACCTTATATTTGTGGATTTTAATTTTTCATTTGATGAATGTTGTAAAATCATAATAAAAAAGTTTGTCCAAAAAAAACAGAGGTAAAATAGAGCTAGGGGTTTTAAACCCATCAGTTGCTCTCCCCATATTAGCCGAGTGATATGCACATCACTCACCCCACATTGGCTGAGTATGTGCTGCTGCTGAAAAAATCTTAAATTGATGTGATAGAACTCTGTATTGGTATTTTAAGAATAATTTCTTACTTATATAATTAAAATATTGCAGGACCCAAATTGCTTTGATTCTTCTATTTGGAACGACATTTCTCTTTTTGAAGAAATTGATTTCACCGCAATTCAATTAGAAGCAACTAGTAAAGTTCTTTATCCCAATGTTGATGAACAAGCTATGAAAATAGAGCCTCATTCTCAAATCCAAATGAAATGTGATGACCTTAATTTGGATGGCAACGAAGGAAAGAATCTAATTGACGGAGAGCCTAATAATCCGAGTTGTGGTGACCAATCATTTAATGTTAGTGTGTCTAATAGTTTTAATATCTTAGATTCTATGGAGAGCAACTATAACCCAAAAGAATCTATTGACGTGGCTCATGTGTTTATAACAGAAAAAGTAAGTATAATGAGTACTTAACTTACAATTTTACCGTACTTATTTTCCTATAAAATTTAAAATCACTAATTTATTCAATTTTGGTTTCGATAGATATTTGAATCTCGCCATGCTCTAGTAGATTGGTGTCAAAGTAAAGGAAATGTGATCAACACTATAATTGTGACCCAAAAGTCGGACCACGGTACTAGTAAAAGGAGGTCAAGGCTATTTTTGGGTTGTAAAAGAGGAGGCAAATATCGTAATAACCGCAAAGAGGAAAAAAATGAACTGAAGAGAGATAGTGCTACAAGAAAATGTAATTGCCCATTTTTAATTCGTGGTTTGAATCTTGGTGGGGATTGATGGAAGGTACATGTGAAATGTGGAGTTCATAATCATGAGTTACCAAAAATTTTAGTGGGGCATCCATATGCGGGAAGATTGAACAATCATGAAAGGAAAATTCTTAGTGAAATGACAATTGCTGGAGTAAAACCGAAAGAGGTTCTTTGTGGAATCAAAGGTCGTGATGAGGCGAATGCTTCCACGATAAGGACTATTTACAATGCAAAGGCGAAGATGAGATTGCATGCTATGGAGGGAAGGAGTGCCATTCAACAATTGATGAAAATTTTAGTGGATAATCATTATGTTTATTGGCACAGATATGATGAAACTACTGAAGATGTTTTGGACCTCTTTTGGGCTGAACCCAATAGTATTTTGTTGGCGAAGCAATTTTTCTCCGCGATTATAGTTGATTGTATTTATAAAACAAACAAGTACAAGATGCCCTTATTTGCTATGGTAGGACTTACATCGACAAACAGAACGTTCTCTATTGCCCACTATTTTATGTATAAAGAGGAAGAGGAGAATTATCATTGGGCTCTTTTAATGTTAAAAAGGTTGTTCGAGCCCTATGAACTTTTAAGCATCTTTGTAACGGATAAGGAGTCCGCTTGTATTAGTGCCATCAGTAATGTTTTTCCGAATGCCCGTCGCATGTTGTGCTCATTCCATATTTCAAAAAATGTAAAACAAAGATGTAAACCTTTATTTCAATTGGGTGCTGTTTGGAATTCATTCATTCAAGGTTGGAGTAGTATTATGACGACATCGTCGAAAGAAGACTTCTTTCTAAGATGGGAAGAATTCAAGAAAGACTGGAAAGAGTTTCCAAAGGTCATAGAGTACTTGTCGGACAATTGGTTTCAATAAAGAGAGTTTTTCGTGTTAGCATGGACGAATAAGATAAAACATCGTGGAAATAGGACGACGAATAGAGCCGAAGGGTCGCACGGCAAGTTAAAAAGGCACCTTGAGCTGGGTGAGGGAACTTTCTCAACTGTTTTTGCGGGGATGGCCAATATGTTGTGTTTACAAATTAATGAAGTTAAAGTCGTTTCGAGAAAAGTCTTGGTGCGATAAAAGAAAGACACGGCGATTTTTTATTGAAACAACTTAGGGGAAATATTTCACTTTTTGCTTTAGACTTGATAAAGGATGAAGATGTTAGATCGAATGATATTGGTATAGATCCATCGTCATGCGATCACGTGCTTCGTACGGTTTATGGTTTGCCATGTGCACACGAGTTGGTGTTATATCGTCGTGCAAATGAGCCCATACCATTGAATGCGGTTGATGATCATTGGCAAAGGTTGGCAATCGTACCAAAAAAAGGAGGATGGATTTGTTGAAGAAGATCTTTTTAAAACGGCTGAGATTTATTTGTTGAAGAAGTTGTATGATCAATCGACGCCGGATGAGAAGAAGGCAATTTTGATAAAATTAAAGCTCCTCGCTATGCCATATTTAACGTCACTCAAAGAGTCAATCCCCGTTATTCTAAAGGGTAGACCACAAGGGAGTAAGAGAAAATTGTCCCGAAAGGAAATGAAACATGCATCATCAACAAAACGGAATCCATTAGGGTTTAAGTATGCGAAGACCAAAGAAGAGGCACGATTAGTCGTTACACAATCATTCCAAACTAATAAGGCAAGGCAAGTTGTTATAAAGAAGAAGAAAGAAGGAGGGAAGAATGATTTTAGCCAAACTTTTTCGAACGTTATCTCCAATTCATCCCCAAAATCATGCATCCATTTATCGCAGATATAGAAAATGTTAAAGGTGATAATCATTGTGATTTTCGAGCCATTAGTAAACACATGGGATGGTCTGAGGATGAAAATGGTTGGTTGCTAGTAAGAAAGTACTTGATTGCGGACCTAGAAAGGTACAAGCATATGTATAACAGCGTGTGGGGAGATTGGTTTTACAATGATAATCGATATATACTAGAATTTTTTGAACCTATATGCAAAGATGACAAGCACTGGATAGTGATGTCCGATATGGGTTTCCTTACTGCGTCGGCTTATAATTGTGTCGTCGTGATGTTTTCAGCAATACAAAGTTTGACCTTTTTTTCGTATGATGAGGGCCCATGGGAAGGAAGCGACATTCGTGTCCTAGTAATAGCACTTGTACATGAAAATCATTTTATTAAAGTTCATTTGAAGGATGATTCACCGCTCCTACCTGTTGCGAGCATGTGGAATAGGCTTCGAACAGAAGAGGCGGCCGCTTAGGAAAAAACTTTTGGTAATAGACTTATATTGTATAAAGAAATGGGTAATTATGGGGTACAAGCAAAATATTGTCCAATCATAAATAAAGGATTATGATTGGACAATCTTTTGTGAATTTGTGTATCTCACATGTAATTTTTTGTCAATCTTAACTTTTATGTAATTCATATGATGATGCAAATCTCGTGTAATTTTTTGTAAATCTCTAACTCCTGTGTGATTATTGTGATGATGTATCTCTTATTTTTTTTTTTTGTAAAGATGCAACTATCATGTAACTTTTTGGGAAACTAACGAACAAATGGCCAGTGTACCAAGCTCGGAAGTTATTAAAGTTCCATAAGGTCAATCTGGAGAGGGTATCAAGCTCGGAAGATATTAAAGGTCTGTATCGTATTAATTATTGTGATGTATCTCCTATGTAATGTTTTGTAGACGTGTACCAGGCTCGAAAGTTATTAAAGTTCCATATGGTCAATGTGGGAGTATTAAGCTCGGCAGATATTAAAGTTAAGTTCCACATCGTCAATGTGGAGTGAGTATCAAGCTCGGATGTTATTAAAGATCCATATCGTGTTGTTAAAATTTCATATGGTGTACCAAGCTCAGATGTTATTAAAGTTTCATGTGTAATTATTGTGATGAGTTATCACCTATGTACTTTTTTATGAACAAATGGTGTACCAAGCTCGGAAGTTATTAAAGTTCCATAACGTCAATCTGGATAGGATATCAAGCTCGGCAGATATTAAAGTTGTGTTCCAAATTAACGTGGAGTGGGTATCAAGCTCGGACGTTATTAAAGATCCATATCGTGTTATTAAGGTTCGTGTTCGTGTACTAAGCTCGGATGTTATTAAAGTTCCATGTGCGATGGTACCAAGCTAGAAAGTCCATATCGTGTTCACTAAGCTCAGATTCGTATTTGCTAGGTAGCTATTGAAGTCCACACCGTGTTCAGTAAGCTCAGAATCTTATTTCCTAGTAGTTATTGAAGTCCATATCGTAAGCTCGGAATCTTATTTCTTAATTATTAAAGTTCACACCGTTTTCAGTAAGCTCATAATCTTATTTCCTAGTAGTTATTGAAGTACACATCGTGTTCACTAAGCTCAAAATCTTATTTCCTAGTAGTTATTGAAGTCATATCGTGTTCTGTAAACTCGGAATAATATTTTCTAGGAAGTTATTGACGAAAATATCGTGTTCAGTAAACTCGGAATAATATTTCACTTGGTAATGAAGGAAATTAAATTTTTAATCGCGCTTACACGGCACTTCACGTCGGCACTTCATGGAGGTCGGATGGCTTTAATTGGAGACTGGGCCAAGGCACCATGTGGCGCCTCGCGGCTGGTTCGTACTTAGAAAAAGCTGTCGACAGCATTGAAGTGACCCATATTAAATGCAATTTGATCATTACGCACGATTATAGAGGGGAATCACGTCGTGTTGGACAAAAACTGTCCAACTTACCCACTTTTCCTTCTCATTTTTCAAAATCACAAACTCTTAATCTGCAATTTTCTTTCCTCTTTTCTCTGTACGACCGACGAACTATAGTTACGATCTGAAATCGCGATTTTCATTCCTCGAAGTTTTTCTTTCACTTTAAGTCTTCCCTATCCCTCATTCTAGTATCGTCGTTTAAATTTTCTTTCAGAGGGTTAGGGTTTAGATAGACTAAATGAGTCTACGAGTTAAGGGAGACGAAGAACTTACTGTCTTCTCTCAGCGATTTATCCCTGATGGGTGTACGGTGAGGCTTCCAGAAGTAAACGAGGAGCCCTATTTTACCAAGAGATGGGGAGATTGGCATATATGATATCCTATTTGAACAGGCGGGATTGAAACTGCCCTTGGACCCCCTGTTGTGTGACGTGTTGAGACGATGCAACATGGCGTTATGTCAACCGAGTCCCAATGGGGTTAGAGTAGTCTTAAGTTGTGCGACCCTGAACAGATTGTTGGGGGTGAATCTAACGTGGAGGGATATTTTCTGGTGCTATTCTCTCTGTAACAATCCAGGCGATCATTCTCGTTATTACTTCCGAGCTCGTGTTAGGTCTCCCGATTTGGTGAAGTGTTTGACGAAGTCTGAAAAAGGATATGACGAGGGATTGGTAGTGGTCGGCGGTGCTTGGGATGATGGGAATATACATAAGATAAAAAGATATATACATCACTATGTTGGTAGAATTTTTAGGTGTATTTTTGTCATTCATTTCGTGTTTTATTCTGTATTGGATTTTTATACAAATCTCGTATTTGTTTTGCAATCAAGCCCGCTCGTCCGAGCCCTAAGGTGATTGATTGAGACTCCATCAATCCCGTGATAAATTTCAATGGTCCAATAGGGATTCGTGTTATTGATCACCCTCGAGCTGCTCACAACTTACTCGGTTACACCCCCTGGGATACCGATTTTTTGTCGGAGAAATGTAATCAGTCGGATTGGGTTGGTAACACCAAAAGGTCGAGCAAACTTGAGGATAGGCAGAAGGTTAAAGTTCACCCGCAATCCCGGCCTGTCATTCCTACAGGAATTGTAATCAGGGAGGGCCTTGTTGAGAGAGCGGATGTCACTCTAACTGGGCTGGTTGCTGATTTGGGTAGACTTAGCACGTCGGCTCCTTTTCAAGATAAGAGAAAAAGAAAAGCTGCCGAGCAAAGTAACAGCAGCTCGGACACTTCAACTAACCTTGACCTAGTCCAACTTTACAAGGACATAGAAGCCACTAGTTACTGAGTTATTGAAGATCCTGTGGAGATGGCCCCAAAGAGAAGGAACTTGAGCCAAACTTTACAGGATGACGCCAACACGGGGCAAGTTGCTGCGTCGTCTCCTCGGAAGAGGCCTCGCTATGGCTACAGAGCTGTGGTGACTACCCCACCATCCTCTCCCTCAGCTGGTCAGAGAAAGGAAACCGCCGACTTCTCAGCTGAAATAGATCAGCCCCAAAGGGTTGAAGGTCAGGTAGCCGAACAGGTAGAGGAAGAGCCTGACCGTAGTTGGCGTCCTGTGTTTCGCTACCAGGGCCGTGAGTTGCTGGAGTCTGATTCCATATATCGCTCCTCCTCCGTTGCAGCCATCATCATGTATGGAATCACAAAGGCTGATGATGTTTGCGAGCTCAAAGACATCTCCACTGTTCAACTCAGGAATGAAGCTCTGCAGAATACGTTGAAGGTGAATATCCGAGCTTATTTCATTTACTGATAGTTCTCAATTTATTTTGTTCCTTGTAATTTTGTTTGTCTTTCTCTGAGCAGGCTGCCTAGAAGTTCATGGTGTTAGACGATAGGAGGGCTGTCATGAGTAGGAAACAAAATGAGGCCCTCACGCACCTGGATGAAGAAAAGAAATGCCTGAATGAACAGCTGAAGGAAAAGAAGAAGGAGCTGGACACCGCCAACGGGCTGATATCTAGTTTGAACTAGCAGTTGGGGAGTGCTTAGGGGGAGGTGTCTTTTCTGAGGTCGGACCGTCAGCGTATGAAAGATGAAGTAGAGCGCCTGATGAAGGAGAACTCTGACCTCAAGGCGGAGAAGGACCAGGAAATTGCTGATGCCGAGCAGAGGGGCTATGATCTATGCTTCGACGAAAGTGTTGCCGAGGTCAAGGTAATAAAGACGAAGCTGTACCAGGTTGGGTATGACCGGGGGCTTGATGCTGCCCAGGTGCCTCCTATGAACGATCTGAGGGTTCCTGTTATCTTTCCTGCTGGCTTCCAGTTTGCTGTAGAGGCGCCTGCGGTCGAGGCAGCTGAGGTTGGCCAAGAAGCTGAAGGCAAGGAGCTGGTGGAAGTTCAATCCCCTGTTGGTCAGGCTGCTTATTGCATGGTTGGTGATGGAGAACAAGCTGGAGAGGGTGAATTGGAAGATACTGGTGCTCATGACCCTTCCATCCCACTGGATTAGGCTTTCAACTATTTTTTTTATCTTTTTGTAATGGACTTTTTTTTGTCAAATGCTTTGCTTTTCTGTCATATATGTTGGGTTGATTGCCTTTATGTCAAATGCATTGGTATATAAGCTCGGAGTGATCTCTTTAATTAAAGCTCGGCCTGATGAAAAAATATTTCAACGTCATTAATAATTTTAACATGCTTCATAACTTATCTTTAATTAAGAAAGATGCTTATAAAAAAGAAGAAAGAAGCTTAACATGGTTGATACCATTAATAATTTTAACATTTTAACTTCGAAAGAAGCATCTTTACAAGCTCAGCTATGTTAGTAAGCTCGGTATAGGGGTGTTTTCGGTTTCGATCGGGGTAGAAACTATGGTACCCCAAACCCTCCCCAAATTTTATAGTTCGATTTCGGTTCGGTTCGGTTTCAGTTTTCGTATATATGAAACCCAAACCCTTCCCAAATTATTCGGTTTCGGTCTGGTTCGGTCTCATTCGATATTTTTTGTATTGTTAAAACTTTAGTTCAAAATTGCACTAAAAATATAAATTCACTCAAAAGGCGCTACAAAAAAAATTATATAATGTATTTATTTTAATAATTAGCTTAAGTAATTATTTATAAATGTAAATAATCCATAGGGTTGGGTCATTTATATAATGTAAATGTTGTAAGAAAGTTTCCTTCTTTTTTTCAGTGTATTGTAAGACAACTTAAGTAATTACATTAAGTTAACAAATATTTTTTTTAAAGATTCGATTTTTTCGGTCCAATTAAGGGACCCCGAATCCCCAACTCATACCGACCCAAATCAATCGATTTCGGTTTTAGTTTTTGATTTCGATTTCAGTTTTTTTTTCGGTTCAGAAAATTTCGGATCACAACGGATCGGTTCGGTTCGTTCGTTCGATTTTCGAATTTCTGACAACACCCCTAGCTCGGTACTCATTTTGAAATATTTCTCAAGTATTACAGGCTTCGTAATACAGCTCGGGAATAGTTTAAAATATTTCTCAAGTACACTCTTCATAATAAGCTCGTTACAATGTAATGGACTTTTTTTTATTAAATACATTGATTTTCTTTCATAAATGTTGTGTTGATTGTTGTTTCGTTTTATTAGAATGTTGTGTGAAGAATTTATTACCTTCAGTTGGTTTTTAAGCACGGAGTGATCTCTCTTTAATTAAAGCTCGGCCTAATGAAAAAATATTTCAACGTCATTAATAATTTTAACATGCTTCATAACTTATACTTTTATCTTTAATTAAGAAAGATGCTTATAAGAAAGAAGATAAAAGCTTAACATGGTCGATACCATTTATAATTTTAACATTTTAACTTCGAAAGAAGAAAGCGTGTTCACTAAGCTCGGCTATGTTAGTAAGCTCGGTAAGAGTATGAAACATTTCTCAAGTATTACAGGCTTCATAATACAGCTCGGGAACAATATAAAACATTTCTCAAGTATTACATGCTTCATAATAAGCTCGGTACGCTGTATAATTTGAACTTGTAACTTTCCTTTAGGAGATTCATAACCGACTTAATGAAATGTTGTAATGAAATATCTTTTGCCGAGTATGATTTTCTTTATGTATGTAGTATAAATCCTTTTTGCCGAGTATATATCTCTTTATTTATGTCATACTTTGATTTATTGATCTATTGTAATTATGCCCTCCAGTTGGCCACGTGGCTTTTTTTCTAATGGCCACTGGGCAACTAATACGAGGAGTGTTAGTATGTTTTCAAGGTGTTTCTGAGAATGAATATAATAATAAATGGTGAATGTCCTCTCGTATTTCAAGGATATTCATTGCACAGGGTTTTCTGACCCCCTGTGTAACTCCTATCTTATATAAATCGGTTTCTTCACTATTTATACCTCAGAGTTCCATTTCAATGACAGATCTTAATAATGAATCCGTTTTTAATTCTGCTTATCCATACGCTGAAGGAGTAGACGCTACAGAAGTGGCCAACATGTTGAGGGCCTTAAATGAAAACACCGTCGTCTGAAGAAGAGCTATGACCGTCTTGCTGGTCGATTTATTCATTTGAAATAACGATTTGCTTCTTTCAAGCGCAGGAGGCCTTCTTGAAGAGAGTTTCGACAAAATTAATAAATAACTCGAGAAGGTCGTAAGAGTCGTCGAAATTGAACCATTAAGGCTCTTGACACCAAAGGAATTTTTGAAGAAAGCCTGTCTTTTTTTTTCTTTTTATCTTTTTGTAATGAACTTTTTTTTATCAAATGCATGCTTTTCTTTCATATATGTTATGTTGCTTGCTGTTTCGTTTTGTCGGAATGTTGTGTGAAGAATTTATTCGCTTCAGGTGACGTTTATAAGCTCGGTGTGATCTATTTAATTAAAGCTCGGCCTATTGATAACAAATTTCAACGTCATTAATAATTTTAACATACTTAATAACTTAAACTTTTTATCTTTAATTAATTAAGAAAGATGCTTATAAGAAAGAAGCTAAGCTTCACAACCTTGATACGTTTAATAAGTTTGACATTTACTAAAAAAGAGGCTATATACACAAGCTCGGAAATCAATTTAGTTTGGCATTCATATTTAATGAGTTCGGAAATAAATTGAGGTCGACATTGATTTTTTTATGAGAAAAATTAAACAAATAATAGAACAAATTTCTTAATGCAAACGTAATTTTATAAGTCTCACACAATCCAACAAAAACACTTATTACAATTACATATTACACTTAACATCTCTTGATATTTTATTTTTTGAAATATTGCAAGACATCTTCAATCTTAATCTCGCTAAAAATGTGTACATCACTAAACAATCATTTATAAATTCATCTCCATTTCTATTAAGGCATGAAAAAATATATAGGAAAAATTCTCTCTCTAGAATTCTGTTTTCTTTCTCTCTACATTTTCTTATTCTGCTGCTTCTCTCTAAATTATCTTCTAGATCTCTTCTTCACCTCTAAACTCTCTCTTACTCTAGAATTTCTGTTCCTCTCCCCAATTTCTCTATATTCCTTCATTATTCTGCTTTATAATTTTAGGTTCAGGATCTGTTCAAGACAAATCCTGACATAACTATTCTCTCATTTTTTTTCCTCTTTCAAGGACACCAAATTTGGGGGTAAAATCGAACCTATACAGTTTGGTATTATGCTTTGCGCTGCCTCACAGAGAGAAAAATGTGAAGTGAAAGAAAGATGATTGACTACCTTTGAGCTTTATCACAAACATAGGAGTTTTGTAGGTGATGAAACAATGAAGGACGGGAGAGTGTTCACACTCGTACAGAGATGGGCCGCCAGCAATGGTGTGCGTAGCGCCTAGTGGGTAGAGGCGAAGGAGAGATGGAGAAAGAGATCCACCAGTGGAGATGGAGAATGAGAGAGACTGGCGGTGGAGACGGAGATGATGGGAACAACAGTGGGGATGGGAGTCTGAAACTAGAGCACGGTAATAAGAAAAAGAATGGTGTGTTTGAATCCCCTGTTATTCTTCTTATTATTTTATTTTATGGGTTTAGTTTAATTTTAATTTAACTTTATTATTTTAATTAATTAAAATTATGGTTGTTAATTGGAGGGTGGTAAAAGAAAGTGTTTGTGATAAATTTTTAAAAACTTAAAGTGTAAGGTATAAAAAATATTTATGATAAAAAATAATGGTGCATTTATCAGCCCCTCGTAAAAACCAAATTGGAGAAAAGAAAAGGAAAAACTTATTATACCACATGTCATAATCGAAACTTACTTCACAGTCAGAGGCAGTTGCCTGTTGACTATGCCATAATAATAATAATAATAATAATAACAATAACAATAAATGAATGTGTGTATGGTATACATTTATGATTTACCTATTCCTTCAATTATTCGTGTTTGGCTGCCTCCTTTCTCTCTCCTAATTCTCTCCCCTACAGTGTACACTACCATTCATTACTTTTATGCTATCTTTTTCATTCATATTCACGGTTTACGTTGATCCTATTTTTCAGTTAGTAATCATCCCTTTTCATCTCTAAACCAAACCAATCAGTTCTTGATTCCCGAAACCCTAGATGGACAGAGACCCACAAATCTCACTAACCCAAATGAGGCAGTCAGTTCATAAACTCGGGTCTTCTACACTGGTACTGATTATCATCTACACCATTCTTACTCAATTCAATCGATCATATTCACCTCTTTCACATTCTTGGTTTTTTTCTTGCAGAATTATCAAGACCCAACACTGATGAGGTTCCTAATTGCAAGATCAATGAGCCCGGACAAAGCTGCAAAGATGTTTGTTCAGTGGCAGAAATGGAGGTCTGATTTTGTCCCATTAGGGTTTATCCCTGATTCCCAAGTACCCGATGAATTGGAAGATCGAAAGGTTTATTTACAGGGTTTATCCAAGGGTAAATACCCTGTAGTCATTGTGAAAGCAAGCAAGCATTTCCCTTCCAAGGATCAACTCCAATTCAAGAGTAATTTTGCTTATTCCCCCTATTGTTTGCTCTTTAAGTAATTTTTGGGTTGATTATTCTATAATTTGTAAATCATATAATAATTGGGTTTATAAATTGATGCTTTATTTGGCCAAGTTTACTTTGCTTTTTTAGATGATACCCACTTGGTTGTTAGTTTGTTTTTTATGGTCAAAAGGCATTAGTATATATTATTTAAGTGCTAACCTACAATAACTATTATTGCACTCCACATTTGTTCTAAGGCACTCCAAAATCATTTTTAGTGACATTAAAAGTGTCCCAAAAGATCTATACAAGTGTCACTAAAAATAATTTTGGAGTGCCTTAGGATAATTGTAGAATGCTTATATCATTTCCCTTATTTAATGAGAGCTTTTTGGCTAAAGGTAATCTTCTTCTTATCATTGTCTTTAGTTTGTAATTGTTTTTTTATTGGTATGTGATAGAAACGTGGCATTCTTTAATGTGAAAAGACGACCTTAGGCGAAAATTTAGTTCTACCTTACAGTAGGAATCAGCTAATCGGCAGATAAGGAGTTATTTATGAGTTTGGTGGGCCTAATGATGTTCCCTTTTATTACAAAATGGCAATTGTGAGCATCTCCAATAGGGCTATGTAAAATTATTGTATAAATCCTACATGGCAAATGAGTTTTACACAAAAAATTTACACTTACCTATTTACTCTCCAACAACCAATATTAATACTCCTGCGTAAAAAGAAGTGGTCCAATAAAAAACAGCCACCTAAAGGACACGAAACTACACAAATGAAGAGAGAGAATGAGTGGTGGAGAGAGAATCCTACTTGACTGTGTAAATTGAATGTTTTTTATACAAAAAATCTTAGTTTTTACATAACCCTGTTGGAGATGCTCTAATAACCCAAGGGGTTGCCACAGTGGTAAGGGCGAACTTGGGGTTTATATAAGTAGGCGCATGGTCTTTGGTTCGGCGCATGGTCTCTAGTTCGATTCCCTGCTGGGAGAAACCTTTCTTGGGCCACTGGGGTGTCTCCCGGTCAAGCAATTAGGGCCTCATGGGATTAGTGGGGTGAGGTCCCGATACCCATGGTTACAAAAAAAATAAAAATGGCAATAGATAAAGGAAGTTTAACATGATTCTTGTTTTCTTGTACCCGCCTTTCTTGCTTACCTACGTAGATAAGATGTTTAAGAAAAACAACTTTTCTTGTTTATCTACCAGGTCGTAACTGTGAACTTTTTCAGGGTTGTTTGAAAATAATCTTGATGCTCAGTTTGCATATCTGTGAAGCTTAGAGTATTACTTATTTTGGCGTTTGAGATATTAATGTTATTGTTGAAGATTTCTGAGGGACTTAATTTTGTAGCATGTTTTTGTGTGTCACCTGGGGCTACATTAGGCTTGTAAAGGTTCTTATTGTGCCACTGATGGAAATAATGGGCGGCGAATCGTTCAAGTTCAAATGTTGCATCACTGTTGCAATTCATCTTTACCTTAGTAGATTATATAAGCCTATTACGTGATATATGTTGCACACTTGCACAAGTTATCAAAAATCTCTCTTTCAAAGAATGATAGTTTTTTTAAAAAATTAAAATTTATTCCCATCCCCCTCATTCTTATGACAAGCTAGTGAAGATCTAAAGCACTTTCTTTTATCTCTTGGTGCAGAGTTTGTGGTTCATTTGCTCGACAAAACGATTGCAAGGTATCTTATAGAGTTCTAGTTGTATGATGATTAAATTACGCATTGAACTTCTTTGTCATCTTGTTCTTTGTACTAATTACTAAATTAACTCTCTTTTCCAAACAATGTGGCTTTCATTCTCACATGGCCCTTCTTGTGACCATTTAAGTTCTTTTAAAGGAAGAGAAGTAGGAACTGAAAAGTTGATAGCCGTTCTTGATCTACAACAAATTAGTTATAAGAACATTGATGCTCGTGGGTTAATCACCGGTTTTCAGTTTTTACAGGTAATTTTCTCTTCGTATTCTTAATCCAAAATATGGAAATAGATTATAGGAAGTCAGCGATCAATGTTGGTAGAAAACATGTAGGCTTGAAAAGAAAATGGCCAACAGCATATTGCTTAATGCTTGCATGTACTTTCACCTAGTTCTTTTAAGACATTTCCTCCATCTTCTTTACCATAGCAGAGATAATAAAGGCATGTTTGAAATCTTTTCCACGAGTCCATATTTCCCATCTTTGTCACTTAAATTTGGTGGATTCTATTGGGATAGCCATAAATTCAGAATGAGGGCATTCTATCTATATTAATATTGTTATTATTAGCCTCTTGAAGGTTGTTACTATTGTTATCACCAAAAGGTTGTTGGCTCTATGAATCCACTCAACCAAAGATTTCAAATTAGCTGTATCAGCCAATATTTTGCTTTTGTCAACCATTTGTTTGATATAAATATTTACTATAACATTTTTATTCATGTAGGCATACTACCCTGAGCGATTGGCAAAGTGTTTCATACTAAATATGCCCTGGTTTTTTTTAAGCGTTTGGAGGATGGTTTCCCACTTCCTTGAGAAAGCAACGCTAGAGAAGGTACATGTCATTTGTTAAATAATGTAAAAAAGCTTAGGCATTTTTCTTTTGTTTAACTAAGTTGTTCTTTTGTGGTGCCCTTGACAACCGCATAGATGTACTGTAGTGGCATTTTTGTCAATATAGCACCACATGGATGAAAGTATGTTAATTTTTTGTATGAATATGACCGAGTATAAAATTTGCATGGATGGCCTTTCGCTTATGTAGGAAGGTAAAGTGCAAACCTGATATAGATTTTGGGAGTAACTGTGATTTACCCTATTGTTGTCTTTCCATATTAGTATTAATAGTTGAGGAGATTTGTCAAACCTGATTTACATATAGAAAAAAGACAAATATTGTCAGATTTTCAACCTGAATCGTACCCAATTAACGATGATTGATTTATGCAGATCATGATAGTAAGCAATGAAGAAGAAAGGAGGGAGTTCATAAGAGAAATTGGAGAAGAGGCGTTACCGGAAGAGTATGGGGGGCGAGCAAAGCTTGTAGCTCTCCAAGAGGTTTTACTTTCCCCATTAGAGGATGAAGAAAAAGAAGAAGATCATAATTCATAACCGACTGAATATAAATAGATGGAATAATAATGGAGCCACTGCTACTGCAAATCCCAACTTACAGGGGTCTAATACACCTTGTATCTAAGTTGTACGCTTAAATAGCTACTTGTCATCATTCATCATTAGATGCATCAATCAATAATAATAGTTGTCTTAGGGCAAACTAAAATGGAAATTTTTTTTTCAGCTCAATTGGCACTTCATTTGGTGCAATATATATGTACACTACCGATAGACACTTGCGCGAATGCAAGTGTTAGAAAAATATATTTTGCCGTTCCATTATATATAGCTCATCGTCATCATCCTCCTCTACCTCTTATGCCAGATGAAATCTAACAGCCCTACTTGGTCTACTTGAGCCATTACCGTGGACGGCCCCAAGTGGCATATATAGGGCATAGAAGTTCTGATTTTTCTCATTCTATGTAATACACATTATATCATTATTCTAATACAGTACTTCGAGTACTTCTTCCTAGCTAAGATGGTACTATTGACTTTTACTTTGGAATAGAGTTTCATTTTTATAAAATTTTGGATTATGAAATTGAATTTATTAATTATAAAGATAATTTTTGCCGGGCGTGGTTACAAATACCTACTACACCTGCAAGGTTGATTTTACAGAATCATACATGCAGATTAAACATGACTGTATGCTCCTGTAGTAATCTATTTGTTACCTCTTATAATCTTTAATTTCAAGAATGCATATTATTTTATATCTTAGTCTTCCATATTCTATACAACGTATACGTCCATGTCCATTTGTAAAACCTAGACTCACGAGTTTGCTTGAATAGGTAAGGCACTTATTTGAACATTTTAAGGATTTTGGTTCTTATTCTACCGCAAGTAGTAAATATTTCATTAAATTAACGAAGGATAATGTTGTAATTTAATTTGAAAAGAAGAAGAAGCAGCAGCTGGGATCAGTTTGTTGCACAATTTTTGACGTATTTGACTACCGGGAGTTAATCCCTCTCGAGTTCCACTTAGATTTAGTTTTTTCTTTTTCTTTTTTTTTTAAAAAATATACTAATTTTAATAAATACGTAGAAACCATTTTATATACATTCTATTCTGTATATTGATTAAGTCAAAAGGAAATTCGACGTCTGCATGTCGGATCAGCATGGTTGTTCCCTAAGTCTTCCCTTTTCTTTCGATTTTTTTTCCCCGCATCATGGCAAAATACCACATGAATTCTACCCCTTTAATTAAGGGGGTGTTCGTTTTTACCTTTGAATGCTTAATGAAAGTGTATTTAGCATTCAGAGGTGCAATATGATATTTTGTTTTTTAAAATCATTAAGAGGTTAACGACTAATTTTTTTAATGATTAAGTATTCAGCATTAAGAGGCATTAGTGCCAATGGCCTTGTAGCCTAGTGGCATCCTTTCTAGTCTTGTATTAGAGAGGTCACATGTTCGAATTCTAAAAAACAAATAGCATTTTCAGAACTTGGATTCAGCAATTAGTAATCAGAATTCAGCAATCAAAGGTAAAAAAAAGACAAATGCACCCTAAGACTATAAGACGTGCCCCTTAAACATATGGGTAAAAATTAGTTTTTTACTGCTCATGGTGTGCACAAATTAAAATAGTAGTATGCACCGAGTGATAGCCAATAAGCTAGGGTTAGGGAATCCTAGTTATTCCACTCTTAAAATGTTTTGATGGCTGCTACAGCTCTTCATCAACGTCCGTTTTTCAAATCCTTTACTATTAGAGTTATTCAAATTGTTGTTCATAGGTGTCAATAATTAGTTAATTTTTAATTTGTTTATTAACCTGCATTTTCAACTCTTTGCTTGTACGAATTCACTGCTGAATTCTTTGTATTAATTATTTTTTATTTGAAGAAAATGCTAAGTTTTTGTACATGCAAATTGATATGACACCACTCAAATGAACTTGTGAGATCACATATTTTATGTGTTATATGCTTTCATTTTATTTGATTGGTGACACAAGTTTTTACATGAAAAGTTTGAGAAAAATAAAAAGATCGAGTTGAAGCGTACGTTCTACAAAATTGAGGATACGTAGAAACAGATAAATGTAAAACAAAACGATAAATATAACAAAAATATTAGAGTGCATGAAAGATGAACGTGCAGATGGAGAATTTTTGGTACCATGACAGAAATCATGATGCACTGGTAGCATTCTCATTAATTAGAACCAAAATATAATTATGTTGCAGTAATATATATATAGCAGCAACTTGGCATATATAATTAGCAAGCTATATATAATATAGCATCATGGAAATACGTACCACCTTCAGGCAATCGGATATCATATATAGAGGATGCATGCAAAAGCTTTCTACGCCCATATGAAGTTCTACAACCAGCAGACAAATTAAGAAAAGGATTAGAAAGACAGAATTGTTGTATGTTCTGAACTTAATTTTATCGATCATCACAGCCTCTAAATGGAATTGTTTGTTCATACATAATTGTTGTTGGCGCACGGTGATGATAATTAATGAAGGCACCGTTGGTCGATCTATTAATTATTTGAGAGGGAGGGAGTATATACATCAAACAACACTTAAAACATTTTGCTGGGTACTACGTTTAAAGACATGATACCCGAATACACAATCGTAAGTCACTAGTAGATACGTGGCCAGTGCCATCAGCCAGTCGCGCAATCACTCTGATCCTCATGCATATTGGAGGACAAAATTAAGATTTACTGTTGGATCAAGCTAGAGACTGAAGTCTAGAGATCGAGCATCCTCGATCACCTTCCCCGCACCGGGGGTGAACCTCCTTAATCCTCTCGATCTGCAGAAATGCCACTGTAACTCCAATCTAAGGATGCAACATATATGTATATGTTGCCCGCCTTAATTGATTTACCTTCCACTCGTAATCTGTACGTGTTAACATTAACAATCACCCAATTATGAGTTTCAAATTCTTTCATTCTTTGCACATATATACATATATATATATATATATTTGAAATTGAGTATGCATGGTCTAATTTGATCTTACCATGAACATTTTACAAACATAATCAATATACCAATTTATAAAATTAATTACTATTTTCTTAAACGTAGTACCAAGCAAAAAGTAAAGAAGGTTGAATGATTTTGTTATGATTTTACAAAAATCAATTATTTTTGTTATGATTTTCTAACTTATTGACAAACGGAACCGGCCTAAAATATTTTTGCACATTTATACAAGGTTCACGAATGTGATGCAATTTTTCAAATTTATACAAACTGAAATCATGATTCACCAGGCCCTTCTACTATTGAAGAACAACTAGATCTATGTTGGAGCTTTTATATATTTAAAAAAAAAGGAGAGAAGAAAAAAACCAAAGTAAGTATTTTTGTGTTTTTTTAAGTCCCACGTATGAGAGAAATAAAACCTTTTGTGGGTTTTTACAAGGAATAATTTGGCTAAGGGCTTTAGCACTTTGAACATTAGACTTTTGTGTTATTGGGTGATGATTTGGATAGTGTAATTCGCCGGGCCGGGCATATAGACTTGCTTTGTACAAACTATTACTTTTTTGGACAAAATTCATTTGAAAAGTTTTATTTGTTAAAAATAAAATTATATTTTAAATTTTGAAATTTAAAAATTAAAATGGCTTTTTGACTCATGTTTTTTTTTTTTGGATAGCTTCTTCTCTCCCTCAACGCAACAGAACCTTCTTTAACATACTTTCATCTTCTTCCTTAAAAAATACGGAAAAAAAAATCATCTCCATTGTTATCTATCTCTTGAAGCTTAGAAAAAAACTTGGAGATTTTTTTTTCCTCCTGCAAGAATAGTTTACCGATTTCGGGCAAGTTAGGAGTTAGCTTTCCAGTTTCTCACTGTGTAAGGGAAATCAAGATAGAGGAAATAATCTGGACTATTGTATCATGGGGATGGCGTGGCCATTAAGAACTGCTAGCACATATACCAAGCAAAGCCGCAAAACGTCTTAAGGGCTTCAGCCCTTTAAGCATTAGACTTTTGTGCTATTGGGTGAAAAATTGGATAGTGTGGTTCGCCAGGCCAAGCATATGGGTTTGCTTTGTGTAAACTATTACTTTTTTGGAAAAAAATCATTTGGAAAATTTTATTTGTTAAAAATAAAATTATTTTTTGAATTTCGAAATTTAAAAATTAAAATGGCTTTTTGACTCATTTTTTTTTGCCGTTGTTTGGATAGCTCATTCTCTCCCACAGCACAATGGAACCTTTTTTAAAATACTTTCGTCTTCTTCCTTAAAAAATACGGGGAAAAAAAATCATCTCCATTGTTTTCTATCTTCTGAAGCTTAAAAAAAATTTTGGAGATTTTTTTTTGCCTTCGGCGGGAATAGTTAACCGATTCTGAGCAAGTTATATAGGGAGTTAGCTTTCCGATTTCCCACCATGCTAGGGAAATCGAGACAAAGGAAATAATCTGGGCTATTATATCTTGGGGACGGCGTGGCCATTGAGAACTGCTAGGACAAACACCAAGCAGAGCCGCTTAATGTCTTAAAGAGAGCGACCTATAACGCGACTCAAACCAATATTTTTTTTTTTTAATAACTTCATTATGTTCAAATTTTGCAGCTGAGAAATGCTTTCGGACTAATACGCCTAACAATTAGCAGAATGAATATAATTGAATACATTTTGATTTGAAAGGAATATTTATATATATAGAGTACATTTTTCATATGGACCGGGATCTTTAGCGACGGTTTTCTATTGCAAATATATTGGCGATATATTTTTAGAGGTCTCGGTCTGCATAAAAAAATTTCCGTATATATATATAGCACATTTCCCATATGGACCGAGACGTTTAGCGACGATTTTCCGTCGTGAATACATTGGGGATAATTGCTACCGGCCAAAGAAAAAATTAGAGAAGATATAACTTAAGGTTCAAGAGTAGAAGCAGAGATATATGTAAAGTTGAGAATCTCGAACAACCCATTAAATTAAATTAATACATGATGAAATTATTAATTAAATTTCGTTATGAATTAAACTGAGAAAAGTGTCTCCTCCTACGAGTGCAATAATAGTCCTTTGTGAGCATCATTAAAAAGGAAAAGGTATATGCAGATTGGTTACCGCATCATCATCGAACAAGGATTTGGTTCTTAGAATGTTGACAAATGTGAAAGAGGCGAGATTGTTTTTGTTGCAATTGAAGTGATGGGTTATGATACTTTTATATATATATATATATCTATTCAACAGAATAAATTTTGATGACACATATAATTGCTGGTGGTGTTGCACATGATTGTTGAGGTTTTCTCCCTGTGACTCTATCCGTCTATATTATGTAAGTTGATGTATTGGCCTTAGAGTTGATTCCCTCTTGTATTGTTTTGCAATAAGGTCGTTTTATATTTAGCTCTCGAGTTCATTTTATAATTGTTTCACTATATATATGCAGTATATATGCACGCGTTTAATCTTTTCTCACACAAACCCCCTTATACTTTTTAACGGTTACAATGAGGAAGAAACGAAGTTGAAAGAGACTCAGAAAATTAAATACATTGGACATGGTTGTTTGTGGTGATCAAATAGGCAAGGGAACTGGTCTTAATGCTGTCCAGTATGCCGAGATGTTGCTCTAGTGTGGATATATTCCTGTTAACAGATATCCCCATCTTGCAAAATGCTGGTATGGTACTGTGAGATATAATGTGATTTTGGTTGGATGATAATTACTACTCATTGAATTCGGCTAATCATTAACCTGGCAAGTTAAACAAATTAAAGTGTAATGCAAATAGTTAGCTAGGGCTTATCTTTTGTTGTTAAAATGGTTTTTGTTCTATTTATGTCACACTTTCTGATAAAAAATTATTTCCTTAATAATAATCGTTGCGTTTCATGGAATTTCTGGCTGATTAAATTTTGATTACAGTGTAGGGTGGTGGTGTTATATTTTTGTAACCTATCCATTCTAAAATTATTGATCCTTCATTTAATTTCTTGATATGATAATCTACTCCAGTTTGCCTATATCTTATTTCTTGAGTCTTGTTTAACTTTTCTGTAGCCACTAGTGGCTAGCCTGTGCTACTTTTCTATTTTTTATAAACTTGTTAGGTGTGCATTTTCCAGATCCAATTAGGAAACCTTGGGCAAACCAAAGCAAATGAAAACAAAAATATAATTTCCCTTCGTTAGTGAGAACTAGGTTCCTCACCTTGGTCCAAACTCATTATAAATATATAACATTTCATATCACATCATCAAGATTCACGACCATATCCACACATCCTTAAAATAAAAACGAAAAAGATACAAGAAAATGAATCATGTACGCTTCAAAACAACGAATAATTGGGTTCCTTGCTTGTAGCACGACTCCAAGCTCTGTGAAAGCTCTGCACTTCTCTCAAAACTACGTCGGAAAAATTCATCAATAACCTCACTCCCAAAGTGCTTAGTGAAAATTCCTTCCATCCCAGCTCTTAGGTGCATTATTAAACCCTTCACATCAATTGTCCCGCCCATTTTTGACATTGGATCCGTTATCTCCATTGTCTCGACACTAAAGCACCCATTTCTACCCACCACTTCTATCATGTCTCTAGGAGTAGGAGCATAAATTGGCACGTTGAAAGAGTCCACCTTATCTTCATCAATCAATCCCTGCACAAAAAAGAATGGTCCTTCACTATTAAATCACGTATCTAATACACAGACTATCACTGCATTTGTCCTAATTTTTATTCTGATATGCTTCAATACTAGCAATACAAATAGAACTCACAATGTCTACCATATCCAAGAGCGTGGAACCGAGGAAATCAAATAAAACACAGGCCGGGAGCTCAGAACAATGAGTACCATCCAGTAGACCTGGCATAATCAACACCATCATCCCTCCAACCACAATCTCTTTACTTCTAACACTCAAGAAAACCTCCATGTCCTTTTCAAACTGGACAGCATATGTGCTAGCCACTTCCTTGGATGCACTTCCATAGTGAATCTTGCCCTTGTTAAAGGCGCTTGAATTTTTGTCTATCAACTCCTCTGGCACCTTGGAGAGCCAGTGGAGCGCATAAGAGGAGTGAACCAATTGGAGAGAGGAGGAAAGGAAGAGCTGGTTGTAAAAAGAGCCCGGGACCCCTGCTGCAAAGTATTGGCGGTCGGGAGGGAGGGTGGCAAAGAGGGTGTTGAAGTCATTGGAGACATGGTCGTTGAAGAATACTTGGAATTCGAGCTTTTTGGGGGCGATTTTTTGGACAGATTCTAGTATGTTTTGCATGGCAAAGAAGGTGTTTGGTCCAACTGAGCATCCTAAATCTGCTATAGAGAATCTGTTTGAGGATGCAGTGAGGGCTTGTACCTCCAGCTTGGAGGCAATGGTCTCACTTATCAATTCTTTTGAGGTGCTTGATGCTGCTCTCTGCAAAGCGAGCAAAATTTACGCATATGGTTATTGAAAGAAGACTAATTAACTGACTTGGAAGATAATCAAAGAGAGATTAATATATCTGATAAATGGTGTATCTGCATATATATATATATATACTTAATTAATGTATGTCTGTGTAAATATAGATTGGGAGACACGAACTATCCTTATTTTAAGAAAAAATAAGAATCCTCCATATCAGTGCGAGTAAAGGAATAAACTTTTTCATGAAATTTGATGGAGATCGATGATGTCTATAAATACTCAATTTGAAGTTGTAATATGATGATAAGCAAGTTGTAGCCTGGTTGGGAAATACATCTACTCGTACTTGCGAGAGATCCAATTGCATAGTTTGAATTTGTTGACAAACTCATTTTTAAAGACCGGCACCCTTATATGAAGCTCTAAGTACATGTATATATATATATTGATATGGAAGTAGTACCTGATACTCGGAGTTCTTAGCGTAGCTGTAGGTGCCATCACCACCGTTCATGGGAAATGATTCAAGCACCGTGCCTGTAGTCATAGACGCCACTCTCTCTCTCTCTCTCTCTCTCTCTCTCTCTCTCTCTCTCTCTCTCTCTCTCTCTCTCACACACACACACACACAAACAGAGTGAGAGAATGAGTATATACAGTGTGTATTATATATATATATAGAAGAGGGGACATCAACTTTGCCGGCTTGCGGTTGTAAATGGACTTTTGTTTTTCAACCACCTACTCCATTAATTTACAATTTGTGTATTCATTATTCTTTTATTCTTTTGTAACTCCCAACATTATAATTAATAATATAATTATTTAATCCAAAAGTTAGACGTCATATAAGAAAGTTACGTATAATTTAACTTTTTTATCTTTGTATTGTGAGTTAGACATATATAGTACAAAAAGGAACTTTATTCTTTACTTAGAGCATCCATATTGTGATTCTAAAATTTAGAACTAAATTTGCAAATATTAAATTAAGTTTTAAGAAATGATATAGCAAGTATGTATGGTATAAAAAATAGTCATACGAGTATGTCTCACTTAGGGGTGGCATTTTGTATCAAAATTATCGTATTAAACTCTACCATACCATTATCAAACTGTACCAAAGTTTGGTAATGGTACGATACTGATCGGTATTGTATTGTACCGAAATATTATGGTACGGTACTGATACTGAAAATCAATACCGATAGCATACCATATTGTAACAAAATATTAATAATATTATGGTATACCATACCATACCATACCAAATTGTGCTAACACTACCAAAATAGCAAATATGAAATATCCCACAATTAACTTCACATACACGATACAATAAGAAGCTTTAGTGGGATAAATACTTCGCTCTGATATCCAATTTTAATGAATACTGAACATGAGATAGGATAAAATTATCATATCACAACCTCCTATCATGTGTGTCAACGCAGCTTTAGGGTTTAGTAATGTATTCAGTACTATCCATGAAGTCACCCATCTCTCTCACTTTCTCTCCTCTTCGTTCTCTATGTTCACTATTATAGTTTTCGTTTCATCTCTCCTCCTTATTTTAGGTTTATTATTTAAGAGAGGGGGGGGGGGGATCCTAGTTATTTTATGTCCTCTTTATTTTAAATTAAAAATAACATTTCTCATTACCGAATCTTAAATTCAATCTATTAGATTGACGAGAGATAATGAAATAAGGATAGAAAAGAAACAAGTAAATGAATGAAAACATGTACCTCTTGTTTAGATTGAAAGGGAAAAAAGGAGAAAAAATAAATTTATTTAAAATATTAGAAGAGATTATTGTTAAAATATATATATATATATATATAATACTCTGTTTGATAATAAGATATAAGATAGTAAGAAAAACAATTGACTTATAAAGAAAAGTTAAAAAATAAATTGAGTGATGTGTGAGATACTCTCCATGTTTTATGAGTATATGTAATCCATCATTTTATATTTTTTTATAGAGTTTTTTTTCATCACCATCACAAAAAAAATGAAAATCCATATCAGGTTTTCTTCAAGCGTCTTTCAACTTAATTTTCAATTTCTCACACAAACAATTTATTTTTCTTAATTATTTTCTATCTTGTTGTCGGAGTCTTAGAAGAAACAAAATAAAAGAATAGAGAGATCGGCAATATCTCTTATTCTCTCTGTTTTCTTAACATTCATCTCACCCCATCACTTTCTATTCAACTTACCCCATCTTTTGTTCAAAAGCCAAACAAGACTTTAAATTAGTTTCACACCCACTTTTTCCTTTGTCAATCCACAACAACAGCAAGAGATTAGTACGCTGAGTCTAAACAAAAATTATTATAAAAACTAATATGACATAATTTAGTAATAACAAAATATACCTAGTCACAATAGATTATACTCCTTGTCCTACTAAATGTTGCGATGTTAGTATGTATAATAAATTTTGGTGTCTACCAACATACTATAAAAAAATAGCATGATGTAGGCAAAAAGAATTTTATACACTTGAAGCATGGACATCATGACTGAGTCATAGTTTGAATAAGAATTCTTGACTATAAAACAAGGCAACAAAAAATCAAAGGGAGAAAAATTTGCATCGGATGAATAGGCATATATGTGTGCACAAAGCCACAACATCCTCGATTTGTCAAAGGTATATCTCCCCAATCACGAAAGAATAATGTTACAATACTGACCAAGTTTTGGCCAAATTTTGTACCCAGATTTGTAACAGGCATGATTAATTACTAGTTTACCAAGATATTGAGTACGCTTTGTACACCATTAATTTAACAATATATCAGGCCAAGCTAAAAAACAAGTACAAAAATTTTAGGCAAAAAGTTTGTATGATAGGTTCATCTCATGCTTCACTAATGTGTCTAATATATCACCCCACGTAATTTACAACTATGAATCGACAGCTAATATATGTCTGTCACATCAATTTAAGTACAAAATTTAGTCAGAGTAGTTAGGTAGTAAAACATTTACCCATTAGCAAATGTTCAACAAGGAGAACTTGACATGACGGCATATCTTCTTCTCCGAATCAGTAACTAAGACCATCCAAAGGCCCTCTACACAACTGCGACATATCTACAAGCTTCAACAGTTTTTGGCTCTGCACCAGCACAGTCGGTCCAGTCGGATAAACACTCAAATCCACCACCCGTGCACCGGTGACTGTGAAGGTGACATCTTTTTTAGCTAGGGGACCAATTGGGGTCCTATTTGACCGGCGCTGTGCATATGTGGGATGATTTTTTCCATTGGATTGGCTCATTGTATCGTTCATCATCTATGTTGGAGGTATATGGCTAACCTGGTAAAATCCCTTTTGTTATCGGTATATATTGAGCATGAACTTTTGAGACTAATTAGTTTAGTTTCTGTCAATGATAGTACTCGTTATGGGTAAGCTTAAATGCCATCTTCTTTACTAATAGCAACTCCAAGAGATTATTCCCTTTCCTTTTCCTTTTATCTCTGTTTTTTTTTCTTATTACATTTGTTTCTAACTGTAATATACAATTATATATAAAGTACGTATTACCTATTGCATCTCATGCCCTTGAGATATTATTATGCCCACCGGTATAGGGCTTGGGTCCAAGACACTAACTGGGCCCGCCAGTTTGTTCTTATAGTAACGATATTATTTCCAACTTAAACACTTTTGAGTTATAAGTGTAGTGCTTTTATCTTAAAAGACATTATTACTACGTGAAAACACTCTCTTACTTATATACTCATGCTGAATTCTACAATTTTTCTATGTGAAATCAAACCACATACCAGTTCACCTTTGACACCGCCTCGACTAACACCGGTCCACTTTAGCTCCATCTGGAACTTGGCGTTAGAGATTCCACCCCCGACTTTTTCGAGTCTAACTCCACAATAGATTCCACTAAATCTAGCTACTGAGACAATTTTTATAACTTACCACCTTAGGTTCTACCAAATTCTCTTTGACTCCATCGAGTCTAGCCAGTTATCAGTACTGCTTTATAAGTGCGTAGATTCACCATAGACCTCTGATACTAATTGTTGTGCTCACCGATATGTGAGGTTGGGCCCAGGGCACCTACTTGGCCCTTCGGTCTGCACAAATAGTAACAATATTGTCTCCACTTACTTCTCCGAATCTAACTCTACCATAAGCACCATCGAATCCAGTTACCAAGACGATTTTTGTAGCGACTCACCTTTGGGTAACAAGTTTGAGTTTTATCTTAAAATGCCCTTGTTATTATGTGGTGACACTACCCTACTTATATACTCATATTGAGTTATACAATATTTTCATGTAGGATTAATGATTTGAGACGATCGTTCTTAACAATCTCCACATTGAATCAAACCGATTCACCTTTGTCTACACCTGGACTAACATTGGCATTTAACACTGTCCGCAAGATCATCCACTTTGGTGGATGTACATCTCGAATTACACCCTATTTCGCCTTACTCGAAGTAAATATATTGTCCCCAATTTAAACACATTTGAACCACAAGTGTGGGGTTTTATTTTAGAAGACTTTGTTACTATGTGTTGACACTACACTACTTATATACTTATGTTGAGTTCTACAAATAAAATTGGTTGTTGTATCTTCCCTACAACTTGATAATAATAATAATAATAAAAAAAGAACTAATTAATTAGTCAAGTGATCGTTGTATCCTCCCTTCATATATCAGGTAGGGGTGTTGTGGCAAACTTGAAAATTGAACGGCCGAATTGTACTAAGCCCAACTAATTTCGTAAAAAACCGAACTGAAAAAAAATTGAAACCAAAACAAAGAAATCGAACCAAAGCCAAATACGTTTGGCTCGAATTTAGGGCATGACATTGTAAAACCGAACCAAATCAAAACAAACTAAACTGAATCATTGAATATGTGACTCAAAAATAATATTATTTCACTATTTAAAATTTTACATTCCTAAAACTTACAAAGTCTAATGAGAATTCGATTCTTTGGCCTATCATGAATATTGAAACTATATTGTAATTGTAAAGTTAAATTTTTTTGATCCAAATAAGTATTTTTCTAATAAAAATAAGTGATATCTTACAATTTATTTAATTTTTTAAAAAATATATGAAAACCGAAATAAACCAAACCAAAAAGTTTGGTTTGGGTTCCGGTTTGGAAGATTTAGAAAATGAATCGAAACTGAAACCGAACTTTCAAATTTGTTTTGGATTTGACTTTCTTAATTTTTAGTTTGATCGAAACCGAAAACACTCCTGATATTAGGAGTAGAGAACTTTTTTGTAATACTGAAATATATATGTTACTTCTTGTGCTCAAATTTTGACTCGCATTTCTTAGATTACCATACCAGATATCTCAGTATGGTTGGATAAATTTTGGAATCTGGAAATTAGTTACGATAAAATCTGTGTTATGTTAAAAAGCGTGAAATTCTAGTAACACTCTTAATTTGACACCAATGGAACACTTTCAACACTAGCTCGTAATGTTAAAATAATATCTTAAGTTCGAGTCTCAACAAATAAAATTTGGGGTGAATTTTTTTTATTTATAATTAAAGGGAGAGACTTGAACCTTTGTTTTAAAAAAATTAAAAGCAAAGATTGCATAGGAGATTAATTAGAAATAGAGTGGTGTTTACATATACAGAGAGTAGGTCCAATGAAATTAAAGTGAAGGGCAGGGGAAAGGAATAAGGATGACCCTCTTTGTGGTTGGGCCCAGGGGTGTTTATTGAATAAAACGGATTCGAATACCCTTTATTTGGAAAAAAAAATAAAATTTTTAGAATTTTAAATATCTTTCCAATTTTAATTCTAAAAATTTCAGAAATTCAAAAAAAGTTCTAAAATCGGAAGTTTGGAAGTTTTCAGATTTTTTTTTAATTTCTTAAAATTTTGCATGACTTCAACATTATTTGAAAAAATAGTTGACGAATTGTGATTTCTTTTAACAAACCCTATTTCAATAATCTACCACCGCAAAAACAACATGCTGCTATTATTATTGGAAGTTTAATTATATAACAAAATACTAGATACTAGTTAGTATTCTTCCATTCATTATTATTAAAGATATGAGTTTAACCAATATATTAAATCTCACGTCAAAAAAATAAGTTGCATAATTGTCCTATGTTGAAATTAATGTTTTTTTTTAATTAATAAGTACTAAAAGTTCAAACAACACCTTAACTTGAGACGGATTGAAAAAATATTAAAAAGATATAAACACAAACATTATTCAAATAAATCATCACTAAATTTATAAATACTATAAATATTATACACCTAAATAATGTATTTTCCGAAAATTTGAATATAGTTTCCAATTCCATTCTAGTTTTCTTTGGAAAAGTCGGAAGCCCGAAAATTTGGAAATTGAAAATGTTATATCCCATACCAAATTCTAAAAAAAATTGGATCAGATTTCAAATGTTTTAGAAGTTTGGGAAGTTTGAACAGCCTTAATTGGGTCAAGTGAATGGTCACTGTGTACAGGAGCCCATATCTTGTGGGCTTGGAGGTCCATAAAGTACCGCAAATCACCTATTTGTGGTGGTGGTGGTGGGGTGGGTTGTGGGTGTGGTGGGTGGGGGGGCGCTTATCCGCACAGACATCATCATCACCATATTCAATTCATATGTGAAACAGAAAATTGGTAATCCTAAAACAAAAGAATGTACAAAGATGTATAGAAGGTATACATACCTGTTGTAATGTATGTTTACTAACAAACTGAAGTACTTACAGAAAATTATTATAGTGGGATTCATGTTTCTTACTATAGTGCGATGAATAAAAAATTACTGTACATATAATATATAGACTGTGTTCTAAATATATGTAAATTATGTTCAGGAAAAAAAAAACTCTTAATTTAAAAGGTTATGATAAAAAATATCACTTTTCTTATGTGCAGTTATCCTCTTTCAGTAAACATCTAGTGTCTCATTAAATGAACATTTATCTAAGTTTATCATGTAACTTATCGTCATTTGAAAGATGCTTCAAGTATCTAACAAATAACTAAAGTTTGTTGACATATGTGGTTACAATCCCAAGGATATCATGAGTCGTACATGCTATTCATACTTTTTTCACTTAGCATATGGGCTTTATATTTTCTAGGGCATCAACCATAAGTTTGATTACATCGCATTCAGTTTAACTTCGCTGCCACCCTTAGTCTGTTTGTGATTAAGCACGGATGAAAGCTCTTTGGACTCTATGTCTATCTTACGAAGCTGATCTTATTTCCTAATTTTAATAAATAAAAAAAACCAATTGAATTCATTTTGGAAAAGGAGAAAAAAATACTGATTGTTTGCAAATATTATTTTATTTTTATTTTTTCTTTTGAGCACACACGATACAAATAGACTAATGTTCGAACCTGGGGGAGGAGAAGGGAGAGGGGATGGAGGGAACCCTGACTCAAACTAGGGAGTGTTTGAAAGGAAATTGTTAACCACTTTTGCTACTTAATGTAATTTGTTAATACGTGTACATACACATTTTTTTTCTTTTGGAATGATGATATATTTGTTGACTCTTGCTATTTGAATGCGCTATTTTTACCTAAAAATTAAAATTAAAATTTAGAGAGCCTTTTCGCCTGGACTAAATTTTAAAAAATCTAGGGGAAGGGAATTATCTAAAATTTGCATCAACATATTGTAGGTTGAAGGGAAATAGATGTTACAATATATAGATGCGCAGGGTATGCTTTGTATTAGGATGAAGGGATCTTAATAAAAGGTGTAATTTTTCTGTCTTAGTTAGATCAATAAAATTTTTGAGGGCTGTTGCCCTCCTTTGCTTTTGAAAAAAAATAATTTAATTGAAAGTTTAGGTAATTCAGTACAAATAAATGGTGCAAATAATAGTAAGTTACTAGTAATTTCGAAAGCAAAAATTCTATTACTACTAATTTTACCCTCTATAATTTAACATAAATTAATTTAAAATTTCTCCCTTACGTAAATTTTTGGCTCCTCTCTCGACTTGCTTATGTTGTCCTGCTTCGGGTTCCATCTTTTCCTTTAATCTTAACATAATTTTCCTAGTTATTTATTTCTTAGCATATTTACATGTACAAGTACATATTATTTTTATTATCAATTTATAAATTTTAGTCTTAAAAGTAAGCCTCTTAGTGATACACCACCACACGAGCTTATTGCGCAAACCAAGTTTCTGCCCTGCTTTAGTCCCCTCACTCAATCACCTTCTAGAAACGGCAACAAGAGAAAATGAATCAAGAAACATGAACGCATAAGAGGATTAGCAACTAATTTTTGCGCTAAGAGTGCGTTAAATCTGCCTATCCAAAACAAATTATACATACCAAACAGGCGGGCTAAACAAGGAATTACACTATAAAGCACTCACCATACCTCCCCTCCAAATTCAAATTGAACAATATTCAACAAAAGTAGATGTGCATTAGTACTCTACTCTCCTTACTCCGGAGGAAAATATGGATTATGCTGACCAAGTTGAGTTGATAATTCCGATATACACTTGGATAGATCACGTGCCATCTTCTCCTTCTCCTTTCTCTGTTTCCTAGCAATAGCTTCACGTCTGTATTCCTCTAGCATAGAGACATAACCTGGCATTGCCATCTCCATGAACTCTGTAACTCTATCGTTTAAATTTCCAAAGGTTTTTAAATATTTCTGCAAACAGAAAGCCAAAAGAAGGCATAATTAAGAGTTTCCAAATATGGTATATGTCTAACAAAAATTTGGAGCAAATTTAAAGCAGATGATGCGCCTGTGCCACACTCCGAACACACAAACTGAGGGTTGAAATCCAAGAATGAATATATCTTAACATGGAAACAAGGTTCGATGAAGTAAAGCTCCACCAAGTCATTAGGAATTGGCCAAAAAGACAAACTCAATGTATATTTGACAAACCAAATATGTTTGCGTAGAGGTTTTTCACAAAGAAAAATATGAGTAATCTCCAGCAAGGATACAATAAAATGATAAAAGCAAGTGCTATCATTTTATCCAACTTCATTAAATTGTTGTGGGTGGGTTGTGGTGGTCTCTTTTTTGGGTGGCATGATTGTTCCAAGTGCATTTACAATCCACCGTATAATTTGGACTGCAAAGTTGGAACTTTCTGATCAGAAATTGGGACATCAACTCTTGATTACATTTCGTGGGTTACCAATCTCAAGCTCCACAATGTTCTTTTTCCTCTTTCGCAAACAACTAAAAGTGTACAACTCCCCCCCACACAAAAAAAAAACCAACCCAAAAAAAGAAAAAAAGAGTTTTGATTGGACAAGAGAAGATGTCAAACTTATTTCCCATCAAAAAAGGCTAGGGGAGATTTAATAGCTAATAAGCTTCTTATGGAGTTACAAAAGTTAGTTGTATCCACCATTTTGTTTATTCAAAAAATAGTCTGGATTATCTGATGACTCAAACTTGATAAATTGGTACAAATTCTTAAATTTTGGTTGCACAGTAGGAGAGGCTTTTTTCACACAACATTGTTATACTCTTACGGATTGTTTAATTGCACCCTTTTCCATGCAAAAGCCCAAGACGCCTAATTTTTCTTTATTTCCACAGAATCCTGAAGAACAGGTATAACTAAATTCTCCAAACCACCCCTACCATACACGTTCCGACCGACTATGGAAACCTAACTTAAAAAAGCAATAGCATTAAGTTCAAAACAACAGTTAACATAAGCAGAAGCTAAGTGCAGAAAGCCGAGAGATTATATACCATGAGATATCTATTCCAATCTTTGATGTATGGAGGGCCTGTTCTGTGTGTACCAAGAGGTTCACGGTACCACTCGCCACCATATGTTATCTGATCCATTGCTTGTTCAATGCTCAAAACCTCCCAAGGCCTTAACCCAGGGATAACTTTAGCCAATTGTAATCTGTCCCAAAAAAGCAACCAAAAAAATTCATCAGTTATTTCTGGACCACAAAAACTGTTCAAAAAAGCAAAAAGAGCAAAAAGATGATTAACTCTTGATTAGAATTTAGGAATATCGCTCTGTTTTTGTTAACGATAAAGACTGGATTATGTAGATCAACAGACCTAGTGGGCCTGTCGATGGTCAAAATAGTAGCATAGGCAAAAATACAAGAAGAAATTGAACAAAGCCTAGCCAGAAAATTTGGCAAATGTTACCTTATTTCTTCTGGAATATACTTATTAGGCATGTGATCAGCTTCCAAAATTGAAGTCAGCTCAGAGCCACTAGCCCAAAGAAACAAGGCATGGCTAGGAATTCTTACACCAGGCCAAATACCGTCGTTAGCTTCTAGCACAGCTAAGTCACGTCTCTTGTTCTCATAAGCTTCTTTTTGGACCTGTGCATAGGTTTTATTTTCGTGACCCTTTAGCGGAACCCAAGGAGGTATACCTTTCTGTAGTTTGTGAATGAAAGCTGTTGCTGCAGCACCTAGTCTAACTGGACGACATTAACCAAATATAAGACGGATTGACAAGTCTGCAATGTGACATCTTAAATTCTACACATTTATCATTCTTATTGTTGTTATCAATGATCTAAAATTTGCAAGGCATTCCCAGCCCGCCAGGAGGGGCCTAGCATCTAGGGGATTAATCAGGGCTTAGTCAGGGATTAATCGGGCAAACGATTTCAATAATTATTGGTTATTTAAAATAACATAATACAAATAAAGGTCCAACTTTACTTCTAAAAATGACATTGAAGTTTGTTAAACAAATATTCTCATAATTCAAACATGAAAAAGAATAGTTTTGAAAACAAGAAAGAGCAAAGGACTCCATTATTCTTGCGGAGTCGCCATCCCAAGACTAGGCAGCAGATCACTGCTTAGCGCCTAGGCGGGGACTAATCGACCTTAGGCTGGGATTTTAAGAACACTAGTTGTTATTACTACTTTGATAGCTTGGGGTATTCACAAACCTTCCCAGGTGGCAATTGCACGTTCCATGCCATAAATCATGCCAATTGGTGCCCATTCATCCATGTCTTCACCCCAAATGAAAGTGTGCTTATCAATGATTCCACCACCCCATGCAGTCTTAAGTTGAATTAGTTCCATTGGTCCCCTTGTACGCCCTAACCGGTCTTTGTAGTACCACCCACCACTCCTCATGATAACTACAAGTATGGAATTCTAAGGACAATGAGCAAAGTTTAAGTGTACAAATATAATTGATAAGTGTTTGCTTGTGCAAATATCATACATTATCCCATTGTCTAGTTCAAGCATTTGTGCATCCATTAATATGAATGAAATGCGAAGGGACTTGACTATAAAAAATTAGGATTAAAAAAAAACTTACAGTCATAATAACGACGTTCTAGCTGCTTGAAGCCAATAGCTTGAGCAACATCGATGGGCCTTCCGCGCGGATAAGGCCGTTGCTTAAAATTCCAAAGACCAAAGAAAAATTGCTTAGTGAAATCCCAAAACTTATCATCCGACTCCTCATCCGTCTTTATGGCCTTCCTGGGCATAGGCCTTCCGTCCAACCCCATCACATTTGGTATGGCCTTCCAATATTTCTTATCTTCACCCCTATAAGGACTCGAATTTTCCTTCAACTCCATTTCATTCAACTTATCGGCGACCTCATGGGCCTGTTGAAGAAACTGTACCACTGGACTATCACGGAATTCATCCCACCATTTTTTGTTCTCCTCCACCTCTTCTGGGGTAGGGTTATCCTTCTTCTCGAAAATCGAGTCGTCTTCGTTGAGAATCCTCTCCACCTCGGGTGTATGGCGATAGTCAGGTCTGTTTTCGGATTCCCAGTAGAACTGTTCCAGCATTTTCATGTACTCTCCAGGCTCTTCTTCTTTTTCTTGGGGTTTGTCTTTTGGGGGTTGGAAGGGTGTGGAGGTTGAAAGCGATGCGAATTTTAGAGGGGTTTTGTGTTGGGGTTTGAAGGGGTTGAGTGATTCGGCAACTGAGAGGAGGTTGATGGGTGCGAGTGGGTTTGGGGATTTTTTGAACCAGTTGTCGCCGAACGGTCCAAAGTTGATTGATGCCATTGTGGTATGAAAGTTCAAATTGTGATTTTTATGCTACCAGATATCAAGTTGGATTTGCCTTTTCCACATATTTCTTGAATACAAAATGTCTTAGGCCGGTTGTTCACATACCAGACATAATCAGAACTCCTACAACTAGAATATAGAGCTGCAAAAGGATACATAGCACACAGTATAGTATTCATAGTATCATAAATGAAAGCAAGATAACCTTTAATAATTAAATGCTGCGGAAACAATTGGTTCTAAACCAACATGCACAACGCCGAACACGATGGCTGACAAATTAAGCATTTAGCTTACACCAAGTAACCAAATCTATGATCCAGAAAAAACAATCAATTTGAAGTTCCTAGTCTGTATTGAGATGTAAAAGTAAAAAAAAGTGTTTTTTCCAAATACTATTGATAAAGAAAATAAGATAGGGAAAAGCATTGACATGTGAAGGCAGGCAACCAAACATGAATTATATCCATTCTTCGATATACATAAAAGGATGTTGGCGGGGCGATACGTAACGTAATATTGAGGGGCAGCGCAGTCAGGGCACTGCCCGCATCCATCGAGCTCTTTCTAAAACATCTACGAAATACATGCATGAATCAAAAAGGAAACAGTCACTCCAATCAATCAATTATCAAATCGAAAATATATCCCCGATGAAGGAGAAACATATCCAGGAGAAACAAATCCAACATCTAGAAATTAGTAGAATGATGAATGGGTAAGTGAAAAAAATAAATTATTAAGGATGCGTAGAAAAAGATGAGCAGCAAGAAATCAGAGAGCTAACCATTGCTGTGGTGGTGCTGTGTGCGAAGCTAAGGGCTCTGTGGCCAGAAGAGTCGTGGGGGAATTTTATGGAATTGAGAGGTGTAATCTAAAACCCTAGTAGTTAAAGTGCGTTCACGTCGTCGAGCACTCGAGCGTTTTGCACCTATATATACAAATAATTACTAACGGCAAACTAACTCCCTTTTATTTATGTTTTTTTTTTTTCATAAAAAGATGAATTCCACGTTCTCTTCGACTCTTTTTATTAAAAAATATTCGGTTGAATTAATTAGTTTAAAAAATAATGTTCTAATTCAGAATAAAATATTTATAATTTTATTATTTTAATTAATTAAGTTGATTTCTAATATTAATCCTTTTGAAGATAAATATAAGGAAATAAATATAAAATTAAATCAATAAAACCAATTCAAACACAAATATCACGAGAAATTTAAACAAGAAGATAAATAAAAGAATTATTCAAAAAAAGTTAAATGATGTAAATATTTCAAACTAACCAGACATAATATGAAACTGAAGTTACAAATATGTTTGAATCACAATTCTCTCATAGTAGCAAGTATGCAAAAAAAATTATGCTTTTTTAATTAATTTTTTGGTAAATATAGTAAGTTGCATCTTTTCAATTTTCTGTTACACTCAAACATATTAAATTACATATTTTTATTTTTTTGTCAAACATATTATAAAATAGGAATAATATATTAAGTTACATTTCTTCACTAAATGGCACAATAGTTACCAATGAGGAAGAAATTGACAATAAAATAATAGACGAATAATGTACAGATGAGTATACCGTGTAGATTGAAGCACTGCCACTAGAGAAGATAAAGTCTCAATCAATAGACTGTATAACATAAACAAATATACAGAGTCCCAAATTTGCAATAACATTGACCCTATATTTGGATGGAGTGATTTTAATTTTCATATAAATTATAATTGATATAACTTAAAATAGTATCATTTAAAATTTATTTAATTGTAATTTTCATGTTTAGACGTTTTAAATGTAGAATTTAAAAAATGAAATGAATTACAATAACACTTGTTTTAAGTTGGAATTTGAAGAATGATGTCTTATACCATGGAATTTTAAATCGGAATTTTTAAAAGGTAAAATATAACAAATTTACTATGTGTAAAATTTTAAATTCTTCACTAATTTTACTAAAAGATGGACTTCCACTTTTTCGCATTCTAAATCCTAAATCCTGAAGTTTTCGCAAATTCCAAGTTTTTTTTTTCTCCACCCAAACACAGGGTGAGTGCATTGAAAATATAATTTAAATCACCATTAAAAAAATTCTCCAATTGTGAGTAGAGGCGTAAAACAAGTATAAAGAATTGTGACACCCTGAATTCTGTTATGAGGTTTAGACTTCGGTGACTCGGTTAATTACGGTGCTGTATGCGACGGCAGGTTTAAAGTACATAATTTAAAACTTATTCCATAGCAAATTATATATAAAGCCTCATTTAAGAAAATTTTAACATGTGAAGTTCGTAAGTTTAACAAATATAAACCTGTAAATTTATACAATAAAGTTGATTCCTAGAATATGAACTCCACATTTGTAAAGTTGTTAATTAATACAAGTAGACAAATCAACAATGGTATAAAAGTTAAGTCATCTACGGACGACTATGAATAGTCTAAGGTCATCAGAGGTGTCTATACTTCGTACTCGTGCCGCTCCTAAAGAGAATTACCTGCAAAACTGGTTTGAAAAATATAACTGAGCCAAACACGGGTTCAATGGGAACTATAAAGGTTTTTAATAAGAACCTATACATTGTCATTCACATGTAACGTGAGATAGTGAACATAGCAAAATAATTCTTCATCTATATAGATATGCAATATTTAAAATATATAAAATACTGCACCTAGTTTTCACCTATCAAAGATGGGCGTCTAAGCTGCTCTGTAAAGCCAACTTGTCCTAGTGGCTCAATATATATATATATGTATAGATAGAATACATGCATGCTATGCACACAACATGAGGTCCCAAATCCAAAATAGTAAAATTGTATCATCGATAAATAAAACCATGAAATGAGCGTAGGCACTAATCTTTAAATCATAATCTCTTATCCATTTATCTCATATTTGTTTATCTCATATCCCACTATCTCATATCTGACATCTAGGATTTTTTTGACTGTGTACAGCGATAGCGATCTAAGCCCCCAAGGGTAGGGTATGCAGCCCCTAAGGCTAGGTCCCCCCGTGGACCACCTAAATGTGCAGGGTATGGCGCTTATCTTTGATAGGTGAAAACTAGAAGTGTATTTTAGACCACACAGTCAAATGATTACATCAAATAATTATGACAATAAAGGTGTTGAATTTAATGGAGTCAAAGATTTATAGAGGAGGTTGGCCTCATATGAAAATACGAGTTAGTCATCCCCTGTGGAACGGAGCTAAGAGCCCGGTTTGCCTTATATTGATAGGGAACCAATCAAGTGTTACAAACTCACGAAAGTCTCTCTGGCTATCATATTCTCTCAATATGACAATAAGAGGAAAGCTGAACTAACTATGATCTTAGTCTCTCTAACTGAATAGCTCTTAAGTAAGCTACCGAGCTCTACTTCTATTTTTTTGTACTTACTTGTGGTATGTATTGTTTCTCTCTGGTTCTTCTCAATTGAAACTTAATCAGAATCTTGGTTGTTAGGAGAAGTAAATACTTCTTGTATATATATGACTGTAGGAGACGTGTGACCAGAGCTCCCAGAGCAGGTCTGGTGCCATACTTCGATCAGTACCAACTCTGACCTTGCTTCTCCATGAATTTTGGTGCATTGAATGCAGTTGGTGTACATTTAATGAAGGTGAAGGGAGTTATGCGCGCTCTGCAGGGCAGGTGACAGTCACCCATGGCTAACCAGTCTGACAGGGTGGTTGGGCAAAAGAGAGAGATAAAGAGAAAGCTTCAGAGCTCGTCGAAAGAGCTCCGCGGCTCGGGCCTTATAATTTGTCGTACGTAAATGACCATTGTGCAGGTACCCAGCCCTCGAAGGGCTCTATCCTTCTTATAGAGTCATAATAAGACCCTTCCGAGCTCCTTGTTCAAAGACAGGCCCGATAACTGACGTGGGTGGCCACGTGTCAACTTGAGGTTAGCGAGGCAAATTGAATTAATAATTTGCACAATCGCTGCTTATTTCCCTCTTTCTAGCTTACTTCTTTTTTTCTAAAGCCTTCTCTTTACAACTTTCTTTTCTCTAAAACTCTATGAAATTGCTTATAAAGTAGTTTTCTTCTCTAAATTTGCCCTAAAATTACATGCCCTAAAATGGCACCTCAAGGGTCTTATTTATAGAGAAAAGCATTGCGGCACTGGGCCTATACCGCAGGTTTGTGCGATATGGGTGCGTGTGGTACTAATTGGGGCGTGCGGCATTAATTGGGGCGTGCGGCACTGGCCCTAAAAAGTACCCAGAAAATGCTCAAAATTTTTTTGTATGATACATGTCTGTGAAAAGTGTATAATGTAATCTTAATGATGTCGCAAATTAGGGTGTTTGCACCTACTATCCTATAAGAAGCTAAGGAGATGGTAAAAAAGTGTGACAAGTGTCAACGTTTTGCCAACATTCAATAACTCCCAGTAAAGCGTATGACCCCTATTAACAGCCTTTGGCCTTTTTCCCCATGGAGCATGGACATAATCGAACTGTTCCCCTTGGGCAAAGGGCAGGAAAAATTTTCGGTCGTGGCCATAGACTATTTCACCAATTGGGCAGAGACGGAGGCACTGACCACAATCACCACCATGAAAATCCAAATTTTCGTATGAAAGAATATCATCTGCCATTTTAGTCTCTTAAAAGTACTGATAATTAACAACAAAAAGTAGTTCGATTGCGACATTTTCAGAGACTTCTTTGAATGACATGAAATAGATAACTACTACAGCTCGTTTGTCCATCCACAAGCAAATAGCCAAACATAGGTCACCTGCAGAACCCTTCTGAGCTCGTTGAAGAAAAAACTCGATGACGCCAAGAAAAATTAGTTTGAAGAGCTCTCCTCATTTCTGTGGGTTTACAGGACTACCATTAGAGGTCCAACTAGAGAAACTCTTTTCTTTTTGACTTAAGGAACTGAATCAGTGATCCCGGTGGAGATGGGAGTGCTAATATACATAATAAATCACCATGACCCAGCTTCAAACAATGAAGGCCTGTTGGCCAACTTAAACTTCCTTGAAAAACAGAGAGAGTAAGCTCGAATCAAGGAAAAAGCCTATAAAAGGAGTATGGTTAAAAGTTACAACAAGAAGGTCAAATACAGAATGTGACCTAGTGCTCTGAAAAGTAACTTTGGCCGCCAAGATTTTTGAACATGGCAAGTTTGCTGCCAAATGGGAAAGTTCATACTTCGTCACCAAGGTCAATCAACCTGGTACTTACTACTTGAGAACCGTAGATGGAACATAGAGCACCTCAAGAGATATTATCCTTGAAGTGAAACACTTTGTACATTTGTAATAGTTATTCCCCAAAAAAAAATATATATGAAATGTTTTTATATTGGTATTTTGTTACTTGCAAAGTACATTCTGTAAAAATTCTCTCACAAAAAGGCCAGTTCGATAAGTGACCAGCTCATTGAGCGCACTTACACTTTGTCAAAATTCTCCCACAAAGAGGTTAGTTTAGTAAGTGCTCAGCTCGTAAAAGCACACTTACACTCTATTAAAACCCTTTCAAAAGGAAGTCAGTTCCACAGCTGAAAAGGTCTGGTGATAACTGAGAAAACTGTTAAAATTTGCCTAAATCAAAAAGGAACATAACTCTACTATAGATTTAGCCAAAAAAAACAAGTTTACCTTTTAAAACTTCAAAGACTTCAAAGAAATTTCTATCACCATATAGGTCGGTCACCAAGCATAAAAAGTCCTCATACAGGCCTACTGAGAACTGAACAATTCTTTTTATAAGGAGGTCAGCGTAGTAACTGACTAGCTCACACACTAAGGAGCCCAACTAACATTCAAGAATTTCTTTATAGAACTTTGCCTAAAGTTTAGGAGGCATGACTCTTACAGATTTTAGCCAAAGTAATAGGAATTTCATTTGTATTAAGAGACCCAACATGTCCAGTTCAACGAGATTAAACAGGTCACTGACCTCTTGTAAAAACGGTAAATACCTCTTTTAAGGCAACTCGTTTATTTTACTTAATTCTACTTGTTGACCTTGTAGGTCTTAATCTTATTTTGATAATAACAATAAATCAATCATGTGTAATTTAACATGTTCTTGATTTAAGATTATAGCTTTCTTATTTGGAAAATCAAGAATAGCATGATTGCTCAAAGGAAGTTTGACAAGGATCATTCTATCAATATCCGATCAAGTCAACAAAGCATTAGACAAAGAGTCAAAGAAGATCAATCTCTTCAATGCGTTTCATGAAGCACAAAAGAACAAGGATCAAAAGCTTCAAGACAAGAATTCAAGTGGAGAACAAAGAAACTAGCTCAAGCACTTTGAAGAATTGTAAACTTGTTACAAGAGTTAGTGTTTAGTTTTATGTAAAGTTATTATCATTGATCACAAACTAAGCTCAAACATGATCATGTATCATTCATTACATTCAAACTACTTTCTAAATCAAAGTTTGAATTGAACCTCTTTTGCAAAGCTATTTCTCATTAACCGGTTTTCTTGTAAAAATCATATTTAATTTATCCGGTTGTTTTTATGATCAAAACCAACTCCAACATGCTTAGAATAACCTCTAGAACATTCCCCAAGAGTTTGGTTGATTTGAGGTTTGGCTTTTGCAAACATTCCAAAAGCATGTAGTCGACTACACATTTAATGGGTGAGTCGACTACACCATGTAGTCGACTACATGGTCCTTAGGGGAGTCGACTACCTAGCCAAAATATAGTCGTTGGAGAGTTGGTAAATGTCTTGTTTTGCCCCACAACTTCTTGTAACCACTTCAAACGGCCATATCCTTTTCCAAGCTATATATATGAGGTCTTAGACTTGTTTTTATATACTTGAATGATCATACAAACTCATTTTTCATATATCCTCATTATTCAAGTTTTCAAGCTATTGCATTGATCATATTCATCATATTTGAGCTTAAACCTATTTGATCAATCTTGATAACTCTAGTGTGAGCTTAAATTGTATTCTTCAAACACTTGAGAGTTGTTATTCATTGGTGTGAGTCACCAAACAATTTGTATTAAATTGTGAGAGGTAAATCTCATAGGAAAAACAAGAAGGTAAATTCTTGTTTAGAAATTGTGAGAGGTAAATCTTACAAGGTTAGCAAGAGAGAGTTTCTTGTGTGAATATTGTGGTCTAGCAATATTTGTAAAGAGTGTGTGAGAGGATACACTTGTAGTGGTTTGATCTTCACCCGGAAGGAGATTGTTTTTAGTGGAAATTCTCGGGGAACTAACCGAGCGCGGATTATGGTTTGGTAAACCAAAACTGTGTGGACAAAAAGCCTTGGACTTCAAATCGGTTCAATCTTTCTAACTCAATCTCTTTATTTACTTGCTATATTATTGTTTGCTTGAGATTGTTTATTTGCTTGATTGTTTATTTGATTGCATTCATTGATAAATTGGTTTAGTAAATTTGTTTTACTTAAACATTGTTAGAAAAGTTTTAAATTCCGCATTAATCTTTTTAAACCCTATTCACCCCCCTCTAGGGTTGAAATCCGACCAACACTACTTATCATTTTTTCTATGTTATGGGGGCATTAGAGTACCACAAGGTTCATTCCATCTAGCATTGCAACTTAAACAAAAGAAAATGCAAGAATTAAAGCAAAATAAGACAAACAATTTTAAAAACAAAATGTATTTGTTTCATTTCAAAAAGGGAAAGAGCAATTATAAAGATCCTATAATTTATATTACAAAAAAGTAAGAAAATAGGAAATCCAACAACTACTGCTCTTTAAGATACTGAGCTCCTCCTGCGTCGTCACCATCAACTCCATCTTCAGATGGCGAAGGTTTGCCAGTCTCTCACTTCTCCAAAAGGTTGGGTTCCTCCTACCTGATCAACTAGAGGATAGCTAGAGCATCCCCTTTTTTTCCATCATACAATTTTTATTATAAAAAAAAATAAAAAAACAAAAAATCCTACAACTACTGCTTCTAAAGCTCTAAGCTCCTCCTGCATCATCACCATGAGTTCCATTTTCAGATCCCGAAGGTTTGCCAGTCTTCCACTTCTCCAAAAGGTCAGGTTCCTCATCCCCTGATCAACTAGAAGATAGCCAGAATATCCCTCTTTTCTCTAAAATCCTTGCATCGAGCTCTGAAGTCACTGCCATGTCAGTAGGGAGCTTTATACCCTTAAGATTTTCGGGTTGTTTCAAGGTGAGCTCCTAACACTTGAAAAGGCCAGCCATGTACGCATCACTAATTTTGATAAGTGGTCATCCTTTATCGCAAAAGTTCTCTATGTCTTGAATCTCGGTGGCAGAAAGAGAATCTTTGAGCTCTTTGTTTTCCTTCTCTAGCTCAGAAATTTGATTCCTCGTAATTATGTTATGCTGGCGAGAGGCAGAGAGCTCCTTATCCCTTACGGCCAGCTGGCTCTAGAGCTCCTTAAAGCTCTTAGTAACTTCCTCCCTACCATGACGCTCAAACTCTACCAGTTTTAGGGCCTTCCCTACCTCTACGAACTAGCTTAGCCTATGTATGAGGTGCGGAGATTGCAACCTGAGTCTGATCTGTGAGTGTACTCACTTGAGTCCGCAAGCTCATTATTTCAGCAAACATCTTCCGTGCCTAAGCCAACATTCTTTTCTTATCTTCTTCAGCCGCTGCTAGCTATGATTTGTCTTTGTTCAAGGCTTCTTGAGTCGTAAAAAGAGCTGGGCTATTTATACCCTCCCCAACTATGTGGAGAATGGAGTAGAAAATTGAGAGGGATATACAATTAGAAAAGAACTCGAAAAGGTATAATACAAAAAATAATGGAGTAGGAATATTTACTAGACTCATATGATAGCCGTATTCATTAGCTACCTTGCTGACCCTTACTGCCCTTGCGTTCTGGAGCATGCCCTCACCCAAAAAGGGCAAGGTTACCCCAGGTATAAAAAACCTTGATCCATCTCCAGCGGTCCTAAAAGTGGCGGAGTTAGCAGCACCTCTGAAAACTGATTGGCGTTGGGCTTTAGTAGGGTTGAGCTCCTGCAAGTCTTCATCGTCAAAGATCATCTACTTGTAAGCGATCCTGGTAAGCGAAGTTTCTTTCAAGGGAGAAGGGAGCATAAGATCATCTTCAAAGTCTTCAACCCTCTCGAGCCCGACCTCCTGTGATCCCAGAGGTGGGAGGATGTTTATGGGGCCTGTCATCAAATCAACGTACGAGCTAATAGTGTCCCCTCTTTTACGCCTTGCTCTGGGAAGGTGGAACCCTCACTTTCTTTGGATTTCTTAGTCTGAGGACCTCTTTGAAGAGTTCTCTTTCTCTTGCTCACCATCCTTGGATTGATTGCCATATATATGTCTGTGGCAGACAGAAAGATGTGTCAAGATAAGGAGAAATAGATCTACGCATGTACCAAAGAAAGAATTCAATAAAATGGTCTAGGGGCGAGAAGGGAACTTGACGTAGGGAAAAACGCCTACAGAAGCTCCTTGTGTTGAACCCCTTGTCGATGGCTTAGACTTTTTCATTTAAAATCTTCCCCATTCCTCCTCCTCTTCCTTTTCTACCTCTTATGTGGTTGAAGGAGCTGTGGACCCATCATTGGAGGACTTGGCCGTTGCAGTAGAATTGTCCTTTTCAGTGAGCACCACAAAATCTGTTCATCTCGAGCTCCTCCACGGATGGTGATGGTCGAATCCATGTCCTTAGGACAAGGAGTAAGTCCGAATCGCTAGAGCATATCAGGAGCTGTGATATTTGAATAGTACTTCATGGTGAACCTTTTGGCATCCTTTATCTAAATAAAAGACACGGTGGTAAGTCTTTTCTCCTTCACTGCAAAGGAACATAGAAACAAAGAATTATTATATTTAAGAAAACGAAGGAACAATTGAGGAGAACTAAGAGGTCAGTACTTACGAACGGTGCTTGGCTTAGTGAACCAAGTCTTCAAGTCCACCATGCTGGTGTAGTTGACCTTGTGCTCCTAACCTATTCCAAATACATAAAAGAACATCATTTTCCAGTTGGGAACATTATCTGGGAGGTTCTGAATGAGCTTTGCAGCTCTTAACCTATTCGGGCAGCTAAGGGTCCCTTTGTTCCTATTTCTCCCGTCCTTTGGTTGGAATAGAGTAATGAAATCCTTCACCGTGATCTCCTGACTCCTGGCAGATACGACTCTGAAAATCAAAATGGTACTATCAAATAGCTCCACATGTTTAGAGAAAGTTGGATGGGAGCAACGTTGAGGGTCACCAGCATTTCCCTTAAGTGTTATCCATGGGAAAGCGATGCCTACGCTCAAAGGCGGACTCATAGAAATAGACCTCCCCAAGCCTGTAATAGCAAACTCTTTCCTCTGGGTCTAGAGCTCTGATCCTAACAGTGGTCGAAATTTGATATATATCCCTAAGCGTCGGGATATCTGATACAGAAAACATAGAAGGGATGAAAAAGACTGACAGAAAGCTGATGTAAGCTGTGTACGCCTTGACCACTTCCTCAGAGGACCCAATAATGAGAGGAAAAAAAATAGTGGTCATGAGCTCATCACTATTTATAATGGTGATGGTTCTGTTCTGAGAAGCAATAACCGGAGCTGCAGTCAAAGAGGAACCCACCTCACCACGAGTGGGAACCTCGAGGTTTTGTCCCTGATTTGTCAAGTGTTCTATTAGGCGAACTAAGGCGTGGAGAGGATGTTGTGGGAGCAAAGTGTGGGACCAACCTAAGAAGATCCTCAAGGGAGACGCTCGAAAATCTGTTGAAAGAGTTTTCTAGTAAACCTTTATAGGCTAGGGGAGTAAAGAGAAACAGGGGAAAGAAAACTACAAGTTTTCTAAACTCTGAGGATACCTAGGATTTAAGGAAGTTCAAATGAAAGTTTCTTGCTAAAGCTAAGGGGTTTATATAAGGTGTGTGAGAGAAGCTAACTGTCCACTTAGAGGATCCGCTACCCCACGCGTACACATTCTCCAAGAAGTACGGAATGGACATACACGATTTCCACAAATAGTAACGTTATGATAAAGGGCTCTAAATGGCAAATCACGGAAAATAATAAAATATGCACAAATTAAACGTTTACATATGCGAAATTATTGACCTTGTTCACTCACAAGGGATTCAAGCTCGAGACAGCTCAAACATCATAGCTCAAGGATACTCTTAACTCCTAGGTCGAAGGGTATCCTCCTCACTCAACTCATCCAAGCTAAATGGGAAGGATATAGGGCAATTAATGGTGCAAATTAGTAACTTAGTTTACTCCGCCAACCACGAGCAGACACGTGGCTATCCACGTCAATAACCTGACCTGGCACAATGAGAGGAGCTCAAAGAAGCTTTGTCCAAGTACTATAGGGAGGTCGGAGCCCTTTCGAGCTTGGGTATTTAGTCTAAGAATTATTTTTGCACAACAAATAACGGAGTGAGCTTTAAACTCTCTCGTCGACCTCCATGTCAGAACAGGCACAAACAGCATGAGCAACTGCTACTAACTCTGCTAACACTGCAGAACCTTTCCCAACATCATTAAATATATACCAACTGCGTTTAATGCACCAGAATCCATGAAAAAACAACGTCAAAGTTGATGGGAATGAAGGATGGCCTTGGACCTACTCCACAAAACTCCCCGCACACGTCTCCTCTGACTTCATATATATAGAAAAAACATTTACTTCTCTCAACAACTAAGAACCACCGAGAACTATTCAATAATAACAAAAAATAATCTAGCATTTAAGCAACAAATAGCGAGCAACCAAAAAGAGATTAAGCAGAACAAATAGGGCAAGGAATTTAAAACTCGTGTAGCTCAAGTATACTCCTGTTGTAATCTTGTGAGAATAGAGTAGCTAGAGAGACATTGTAAGCTTGTAAACATCAACTTAGTTGTTGTAATATAAAGTAACCCGAACTCCTAACTCTATTCCATAAAAGAGGACTAACATATATCTTCATATGAGGCGAACCTACTCTATACATCTTTGACTCTTTTAGCTCATTGCATTTACTACCTTAATCATTTGAACTAATCATTTGACTACTTGGTCTAAACTACCCTCATTTAGTTTTACGCACCAATAAAAAATAAGACTGAGAAATTAGGTAGGTTTGAATTTTATGGGAGACAAACTCTTCCTATCATTTTTAGGTTTAGGAAAATGCTTTTCTTATCTAAGAAGTTAAATATAACATTGTTCTTTAGGTTTATTATTTAAGATGGAGGGATCCTAATCATACATTTACTTCCTATTTATTTAATATCCTAATCTCTATTTTAAATTAAAAATAACACTTCTCGTTAGACCACCTTAAATTAAGTATAATGGATTAAAGGGAGGGAATGAAATAATGATAAAAAAAAAGGTATTAAAATACATAATTCTTATTTAGATAGAAAGAATAAGTGATTTAAAAATATTAGAAGAAACAAAATAAAAGAATAGAGACGATTGGCAATCTCTCATATTTTCTCAGTTTCTTTTCCATTTTTCCTCTATTTTAAATCTATATAAATGAGTAATTTGTAATCACTCATCTTCTTTTCAATATATTTCTTTTCCCATTTTCTTGATCCAAACAAACTTGAGAGTTATAGAACAATCTTAAAATTGTACAACATTATCTAAAACGAGATCAGATGATGGACTATAGAGAAACAAACACAAAATAGTTTAGTTTGATTTTAAAGAAATCTGTCAGAAATCTTTGTAACTAGACTGAAAATATGCATAAAGGCTTCTCCCCAAAACCATCAATAATTATTCGCACGCTAAGTGTATAAAAAAATTTTGTTATTTTTTTTATTCAAGGGTTATCCCATGAGATATTTGGGCTAGCTACTAATTCCCGCTCCACAGCTGGCTAAACATTATTTTAACAACCCCGAAAATCGACATTGGGAGGTTCAAATTGACTTCAAGATTGTCCCAGTGGCAGTCTTGTATCACTGGATCAAAAGGTTTTGGCTCACAAACTTTTTTGTTATACAAACTATTATGACATAATTTAAGGGGGCTACTATTGACACATATCAAAACACTCTCTAACACTCCAAACTAGTTCGGCCCTTAAGGACCGAGTATATGTACACTTACTCGGTTATTAGGGGCCGAGCCAGCGTAATTTTTTTTACCCAAAAATGATTCGGTCCCTAGGCACCGAGTATGTACACATATACTCAATCCTTAAGAGCCGAGTAAATATGACGGAGTGTTAGTGAGTGTTTTGGTGTGTGTCAATAGCACCCACCTAATTTAATGGTAATAAAATGTATCTAGTTGCAATAAATTATACTCCTTGACCTATTTAAATGTTACGACGTCAATTTGTAAAATCAATTACTGTACCAATACCGTAGAAACATGGCACGATTTAGGCAAAAAGAATTTTTATACACTTAAATATACAAATAGTAACTGACTACAAAATAAGAAACTAAAAAATCAAAGGGAGAAGAATATACATAGGATGAATGGGCATATATGCGTGCACATAGCCACAACATCCTCGACTTGTCAAGGGTATATATCCTCATTCACCAAAGAATAATGTTACAATAGTGACCAAGTTTTGACCAAATTTTGTACCCATAGTTGTGACAGGCATGATTAATTTCTAGTTTACCAAGATATTGAGTGTGCTCAGTACACCATTTACCGGTATAAAAGACCAATGATGAAGCCAAAAATAAGTACAAAAGTTCAGGTAAAAAGCTTGTGCGATGGGTTTATCTGGCGTTTCACCAGTAAGTCTAATATATCGCTCACATGGTACACTGCAAGTATAACTTAACAATTAATGCATGCCTGTCACGTCAATTTAAGTACAAAATTTAGGCAAAGTAGTTAGGCAATGTAACATTTATCCATCAGCAAATGTTCAACAAGGAGAACTTAACATGAAGGCATATCTTCCCCTTCTCCAAATCCAACTTAGCTCCGGTGGCCAACCAGTGCCCAGGACTATCCAAAGGCCCTTTACATAACTGCGACATATCTACAAACTTCAACAGTTTTTGGCTCTGCACCGGCACAGGTGGTCCAGTCGGATAAACACTCGAATCCACCACCACGGCTGGAGTTTTATCTCTCTCCGAACCACCGGACATTGACATACTAATGGCTGAGAAGAAACCCGACTTATGAGAATTCTCAGACGAAGATTGCATCCAGTTGGATTGCACAATACAAGAACCTGAGACCTTGGAGTATAGGAGGCGGAGGTGTAGAATGGTCTTTGAATCATGCTTTTTTACATGGAGTTGTGCACCGGTGACTATGAAGGTGACATCCTTTTTAGGGGACCAATTGGGGTCGTATTTGACCGGTGCTGTGCATACATGGGAGAATTTTTTCCATTGGATTGGCTCGTAGTATCGTTCATCGGCTACTTCTTCCGATCCTCGCCATGTTTGGGCGTCATCTATCTTGTTTTGGAGCAGTAGAGGAGTATTTGATAAATGTTGGAGGTGTATGGCTAACCTGATAAAATCCCTTTTGTTATCAGCATGTATTGAACATGAACTTTTGAGATTAACTTGTTTAGTTTCTGTCAATGATAGGACTATGGGTAAGCTTAAATGCTATCTTCTTTACTAATGTAGAACTCCAAATGATGATTCCCTTTTCTTTTCCTGTTATTATTCTTTCTTTCTTTCTTTCTTTCTTTAATGCATTTGTTTCTAACCATAATGTGCAATCATAAAATTATTACCTATTGCATCTCATGCCCTCAAGATACAACCGCATCCCAGTAATTGGTCTCTTCCCAACTGTAACCTGATAATGAAAAGGAACTAATTAATTAGTTAAATGCTCGCTTTATCCTCCCCCTCATATATCAGGAGCAGATAAGTTTTGTAATAATGACATATGTTACTTCTTGTGCTCAAGTTTTGAGTCGCATTTATTAGATTAGCTTACCAAATATCTCATCGTGGTTGAATATATTTTGGAATTTGATAATTAATTAAACACAATAAATTTTGTTTTATGATAAAAAGTGCGAACTTGCAGTAACATTTCTTAGTTTGACAAAAATGCAATTCTTCTTAATCAAAACGTTGATGTGTCATATTTCATGCCAACTTTTTGTATATTGCTCAATGATTGATAGCAACTTGTTGAACAAAAAATTAAACAAATAGCAAACTTGTTATAAAAAGAGAAGAAAAGAGGAAGGTCAGTTTTAGGAAAGATTGCATAGGAGATGAATTGAAAATGTACCTGAGTGGTGTTTACATAGAGAGTGGGCCCAATGAATTTAAAATGAAGGGCAGGGGTAGGGATGGCCCTGTTTGTGGTTGGGCCAAGTGAAAGGTCATTGTGAACAGGAGCCCATATCTTGTGGGCTTGGAAGTTCAAAAAGTACTGCAAATCACCTATTGGGGGCTTGTCTGCATATACATCATCTTCATCATCAAATTCAATTCATATATGAAACAAAAACTTGTTAATCCAAATGAAAAAAGGGAGCTGTACAAAGATGTAGAAGGTGTACATAGTACTATAATGTATGTTTAATAAAAAATGTGAAGTACTTACAGCGAAGGTAGAGGTTGATGGCATGTGATAAGAAGCCTTTGCCAGGAACACCTTTCAGAAGAGACGTTATAGAAATGAAGCTAAAGTTAATAGCATCTGGGCTCGATGGTACGGTTAGCAACCATTCACAATGTGTATTCGAGCTTAAGTCTCCACCCCTCTTGGAACTTATTACATTTATTCCCTGCAATTTAATTCTACCAACAATTAACCATAAGCTCACATATATGGTGATATATATAGACGAGGTTCAAGTACAACGGTATAAGATTGAATTTTTTGGCACAAGCCTTAGCTTTTTAATTCTCATTTTTGTAATTTATCAATTCAACTATTATATAATATTTTTATTATGTCTATTAAGCTTGCAAATTTTTAAAACAATCGAATAATGGTGATTATTTGATAAGTATGCTAAATTACTCCTAATTACACAAAGCAAATAATTTTGTTTAAAGTGCATAATCTAATAAAAGACTCCTCAATCTCCAATTAATTTAAGTTTTGACATTAATATATAGAATTCAAATGCTAAATGAATAAACCGATGAATTGTGGATTTGAAAAACCTTATTAATATGCGTAAAATTTCTTTATTTTTAGTTAGAACAAATTAGAATAACAGTTTCAATATTAGAAAAAGAAAAATGATTAGCTAGGCCATTGGCCAGAGCACGTATCTTGTGTGAATAAAAGAAGAGAATTCTTAGAAATTAGTTAGTAGTAGGAATTAGTCAGTCAAACAATTTTAACAAATATCTTCTGCCACAGCGGTATTGTTAGAATTGTCAAAGCACAAAAGTCAGCCACTGAACTAAGTTAACCCTTTTTTTTGAGGGTGGCCCTGCAAATAAATACGTATATTACACGGCTTTTCGATCTCATATATTTTCTCATTCAATATGGAGGTTAGTAGGTCCTTTACTCCTTTTCCTATTTTAGTCTCGTGGATCTCATTCAACGTGAGAGAAAGTTGTAGTAGTAATATATAGTAGTGTTTTTTTATGAGGATCTATCGAATTAGTAAGGACAAAAGGAAATTCATCGTTGCATTCAAACTATTTGTCGCAATAATAATTTTAGACAGATCAAGTCATTAAAAAAGTCAAGAATTATTAATTAAAAATATAATGATCAAACTTACATCTTTTACTGTGATAGATGTGGAGTTGTTGAACGGTAATGGTTGCGGATCGAAGATATTAAAAGCCGGTGGTGCCTGAATTAAATCTTGCAAATCTTAATACAATATAATTCAATAAAAGTAAACTTTGAGTGAAAAACAATGAAAATTGAAGAGACAAGTTCGATATTTTCCTTTTATTATTTATAAAGTTATAAAATTACTTGTTAAATTTATAGCCATATTCATAATGAAAAGATTAGAGGAATAATTGTTAACCTTATGTTTGTAATCTTTGGTTTTGAGGTAGTTGTTAGGAGAGAAGGTGCAAGTGCCCGTGAAGATCTGATCACCAAGGTCATCCAAGTGGTTCTTGAGTTGGGAAGGCCCCATGTTGGAAGATTTGTCTTGCCTCACCAATAACACGTCTTGTCCTCCTATGCTCAGCCCCACTATGATGTGGGTCCCGTATTTCTCTATGAATCTGTCAAATTAATACGCATCAACCCACCAAATTCCATAATTTGTAATTGGGTACGATACTATTACACTAAGTTAAAAAGAGAAAGAAAAAAATAAAATAACAAAGACTTCAATTGTGAAATGAAGGTGATATTTTATTTATTTTTGTAAAACTTAAATTTCAAGTATAAGAAGATGAAACAAAATATATTTAACTAAATTGTTATAATTTAACGTATTTAGTTTTAAATGTCTATATCTCAATAAACATAACCAATATTTAGTAGAATACTTATTTTAATATAGAGCGAAAGTAGAATTTCTAGATTTATGATATTTGCTCATTTTTATGGGTTAAGCAACATAATTAGTGATACAAGTTTTGAACAGGAATTAAGTAGAACGAAATATAGAGAAATTGTATATTATAAAGAAAATGAGTTTGCAAGTAGACTTGTAAAACAAAAATGCTATAATTGGCATTTGAAAATGGAAGGGTTCTAATCATTTTTAATACAAGCAATTGTAGAGGCGCAGTTTTAAAAGAGAACCCAACCTAACACTTCCATCTATTAAGTTAAAGTTTTAATTAATGCCTTTAACAATCTATGCAACAGTGCTTAAAAGTTTTAAACGATGAACATAATTATATATATATATTAAAATAAATGCGATATAATGAACATATCCTGATTTTAACTTAATAAAACTTAGGGTGTGTTTGATTGGGAGTATTTTCCATGGAAAATACCCATTTTCCACTTGATTTGACAACTTAAGATGTTTGATTGGCTTTTTTTTTCAGGCAATTCAATTGCCATTTTTGGCTCACACACTTACATTTTCCTTGTAAACAAGGAAAATATTTTCTTTGGGGGGGGCTAGTTTTTATTTTCCAGGCAATTGCACGGTTTTTGAGACAACATTTTACCCATTTTCTACACTAAAAATGCTATAACTTAAACTACAAAATTCAAAATTTAATAAAAATTTTATATTTAAAATCTACTCATCAAGATCAATTAAACAAGATCCATCATGACTATAAAATTATGTAAAAAAAAATACCCATAATTTTTTCTACATTAAAAATGCCACAATACAACCAATATTTTTCGGGTAGAAAATTAAGGCAATCAAACACATTTAATTACATTTTTCATGCAACTCAATTCTAGGCAATTCAATTACCGGAAACTTATTTTCTTTCCATGTAAATTCCATGCTTGCAATCAAACGCACCCTTAAATTTTTTACGTTTCTTGACTTTCTCAAACTTTAGATATTTTTAATTGAAAATCTTTTAAAAATGTCAGTAGAGAAACAACCAAAAGTCAAACATTTTGATTTTCTAAAACATTCCATCAATTAAAAAGACAATCCCAGACGGCAGACGGTGTGCTCCAGTGCACCCATATTCCCTCCATTTTTCCATTTGACATAGACAATAACAAAAATGCGACATCAGCATGATTTAATATGTTGCGCACAAATTTTGCCGAATCACTAAGCAAATCCAGATTATTCCAGGATCATAGGAATAATAGCCACGTGGGATTAATCTTACCATTAATCCAACTCAGCATGGGCTAAGAACAACCGCTGCTGCCAGCCGTTGATATTATTGACTTTCAGTTTTTAATTTGATACTGGCAGGGTTCTAATCATATGGTAATTGGTCAAACCAGGAACAAATCTGAATGAATCTGTAGGTTTATACTAAAATAATTTGGCCCAAAATTACGCGAGGAAAAATGTCTAAACCTTTTAACACTTCCATATATATGTAATTGTATCTTTTGTGGACTTGGTCCTAGCTGATAATTTGGCCAACTGTTCCCTTTTCTATGTAGGACAAAATGAGCCAATAGATTGAATTCTGTACATGAACTGATTCTAAAATTTGGACTCGCCTCCTTTTTATTATTCTTTTGATACAATTTAATTGTTCTTTTGATCAAATTTCATTTAATGGAATTTAGCTAGAGCTAAAGAGATATTTTTTTTTCATAAAATCTAATGGAGATGATTATCATCAAAAGATTCAATCTAAAAATGAGCGATATCATCATCAAAAAAATTTAATGTGAGCAAGATCATCATCAAAAATTTTAATGGGTTGAAAATGAACATACCTATCAAATTTCAATTACGCCCTCTTCCGGTTAGAATTTCTTAATGAAATTTTGTGGAAATGATCTACTACTCATCATATAAAACATCTTCGCCAAATTTCATGTAAAAATTCTTCCTTTTAGTTTTTTAACTAGACTCCCTTGGACATAATTGAACCGAAAGGTATTAGAGAGGATCCAAGTTCCTAAAATTTGATGCATAAGAAATCAAATCATAGTTCGTTCCTCAAAGTTAAGATAATCAAATTAAGAATTTATTTTACTTTTACGCTCTATTTGGAGTGTTCAAAAACAAAAGGGGAACTTTTAATTTGAACCCAAGAATTACAAACGGCTAACATCCAACACATAATTTACGCTGATATCATATATGGATTTATCATGTATTCTTCACATTGCCAAAGCTAATTGGCTAGTGGATGTAAGAAGAAATTGTCATTTGTAGTGCTTATAAGTTTTCACTTCTAGAATCGAGACTTGCACAGTTAGTAGAGTTATGTTGCAGGTGGCATGAAGGGCGGGGTGAGAATTGTCCAGTATTATCATCTATCCCTTGTATGAATAAAACTAGTAGTGAAATTGTCAAGGGCTGAGTTGAGCTTTGATGCGATTGGATTGAATTGAATTTTTAGTTGTAACTTTAGACTCCATGAACAACTTTACTGGCCAAACACAAGCTCCTAGAAGAAGTTAAAACAGGGGAAGAGAAAAGCTGAAAAACTGAAGCAGGATTCAAGGATTATAACGCACCTTGCAAGAGCAGATGGATCCCAATTTGATGGAACAGCATTTCGAACCTCGTCAGAGAGAACCAGAGGATACCGATCAATATGAACATTGGCCATTATTATGAAGTAACCATCAAGCCCCAAGTTCTTCGTCTTTCCAGCATCCATCGCCCATGATCCACTCTCGAACCCAAACATTGCGTTAAACAATCCCGACGGTATTTTCCCAGGCACCGAACTCTTCTGATTGAAAAACTCCGACATCTACATACATACAAGAAAAAACTATTGTAACTTGAGACACATATCATGTAAACTGAGGGGAGATACTACGTAATTCGGCACAGAAACTAAGAAATTGAATCCTCGCCAGAGGTAGATACTGTGTGAGACAGATACGGTAAATAGTATCTAGCAGAACAGCGTCCTTTAAAACCTTAATCAGTGCCTCTGCGTAAAATACAAATTAAGCAGTCTGCAATTTGGATCTAAAATTCCATTTCCGGCAATATTTTTTTGCAGAAAAATTGATTACCTGATTGAAATCAAGTATATCAGATTGATATCTAGTTCGATCACCTTTGTCGCACTTAATATCAACTGAAACGCCATTAAAAGCTCCGAATCCAGGTACGTGAAGGTCTGTGGTGTCTGTTTCATTGAGCACGACTAATCTATCATATCCTTTACAGTACTTCAATCGAAAATCGGATGTAAGATCGAATCCTTTACCGAGACTGCTAAGAGCCTTTCTGACAATCGCATCGCTCATTTTGCTTCTCTCACTAACTAACTATCTGTGGGTTGATGAAGTAGGCGAGAGAGAGAGAGAGAGGGGTTGAAGATGATATAGGTTAAGAAGAGAAGAAAAGTAGTGAATGTTATAGAGAGAAAGGGTATCGGTTGGATTTTATTAGATAGGAGCAGAGGAGATGTAAGTTTGTGTGAGTTGAGGAAGCTTCATTCCTTCTCTTGTTTCTACTGTAAATGAAGCTATAAACTATAATATTTATATTTATGTTACGTTATGTTCGTTCACACTCGCTTTCTCTTTTTATTCGTCAGCAGCCTCTTACGGCTTCACACACGACGTGACTCCATTGATGTTGTGTGTATTTATGAAATTAACTACTTTTTTTTTTTAATGATAATCCTCATCTATGTTATAAGCGGAAAAAAGTCAATAAATTTATCTTTTAGGCTCCGTTTGATTGTAAGGTGGAAAAGAAAAATAAATTGAGTTAGTTTTAGTGAAAAGATAGAAAATAAGTTGAGTGATACATGTGATATCCTCTTGATTTTTAAGTTTTTCCATGAAGAAATTTTCTTTGCTTGGTGGTGAGTCAAAATTTTCCACTAAAAACATTGAAGGATGGGGGATATATATTCATAAAATGAGTAACATCTCTCATCTTATTTTCTATTTTTTCACACAAATTAGCTAAATTTATTTTCTTTTTCCATCTTTGCAATCAAACGGAGCCTTAAAAACTTACACTATCAATGACTCAAAATTCTTCTCTTAAACTCACTTGCAACCTAGAATCTTAAGGTCTCGTTTGGTTCACGGAAAGGAAATCAATTTCCTTATCTTTCCCATTAAGGTGGGAAAGTAAATTTCCTGTCAAATTTCCTTTCTTGTGTTTGGTAAACCATGAAAAGTATTTAGGTAAGAATATTATTGTTTAAAATTTGTGTAATAAATGCTTGAAAATCACATGAGAATCAATCACATGTGTTTTGGGAGGAATGATTTTACCCCCTACTTTCCCCTCTCTCGGGAAAGTGTTTCTGGAATTTGTGCTTACCAAAAAAAGGAAATGAACGACCTTCCTTTCCCGAGTACTAAAATCTGTGAACCAAACGAGGCCTAAATGTATTCCCTACTCACATTAAAGTGTCAAATCAAAAGTATGACTCACAACCACCTTAAGAACATCTCCAATAGCATTATGTAAAATTGATATGTAAAAACATGTAGACTAATAAATAATTTACATTTGGTTAATAAAAAGTTGTTTTACACATAAATTATACACATTCTCATTTTTGCTCCAATGGTTCATACTTATAATCTTGTATAAAATTATGATGCACCAATTATATGGAAACACATGGAATATATAATATTCAACATTTTTTATAAATATTTTTTATTTATAATTAAATAGTCAAAGTGGGTTTTGATTTAAAAATCTTGATGAGTATAATTCAAATATGCTAGTTTTATTACAAAATATATTTTTAATTTTTAATTATACTATTTTGAAATTTTTGTACAAAGTTGGAGAGAGAAAATGATGAGGTGGGTGTGTAAAATACACACCCATTTTATACAAAAGATGATGTGGCATATTTTACATAACACCTTTGGAATACCAAAAATTATACACAATGTGTAAATTTTACACAAATCATATGTGGCATGATTTACGCATGCTTATTGGAGATACTCTAAACACACACAATCTAATATACCACTCACTCCATACTCTCTCAACTCTTCTACATTAATTTCTCTCGCATTCAAATTTTAATAAATTTAAAATGCCATATCTTTAAATTTAAAAATCAAATTTTAATAAAATTTATATATTTGAAACCTACTAATTAAGATCAATAAAATAAGATACATTGTGACCATAAACTTATTTTTTTAAAATTCAAGAAAATCTATTGAATATGAGTGCATCATTTAATTTGTTCAATTTTTTTGACCCTTTTTTAATTTATATTGTTGGTTGTGATTTTACAACATATCAGGTTGTTTTAATTTTTACGCGTTCCGGTTTGTCTCTCAAATTTGGTATAGGTGTATTCAAAATACATTTTTCCTCCAATCGATTCTCTATACACCCCTAGGCATATCATTGTTTTGTTAACAATGCGCTATGATTATATATTAATTCCTTACACATTCTTTTGCGCCCTATTGTAAAATTTTATTCATTTCACCGTGCCGTTCAGCACGAGTATACCGTAGTGTAGATTAAAAAGACATAATACAAGATTTTTTTAATCAAAAATAATATTTTTGCCAACTCAGTATTTTGACTGACAAAAATATCCTTCAACATTATTTTCACTTTTCAAATTCTTTTTTCCAATAAAATAAAAAAAATCTTAAATTCAACACACAATCCTTTGCAGTCAAACTTGTCAATTTTATTGCAATATTTATAGCAAACTTATAGCCAGCTTCTAAATTTTGACATTATTTTTTATTTTGCAAATCGTTAGTGAATTTTTTATTATTTTGCATAGGAAAATTTCTTGCAAATCTATAGTGACATTTATAAATTTCACTTCTAGTTTAAAGTTAAATTTGAAAATTTCAATATAAGTTTTGTAACCAAATTTTAAAAGAAAAAAATTCATATTTTTTTATAGAAAGTTGATGTTGCCCAGTAAATCCAATAAAGATTAAAAAAAATGTAAACTAGGGAAAACAAGTGATGTGAAGAATATAACGAGCAAATTAAGAAACAATTGAAATTATTGATATGGATATATATGTCAAATCTCAATACAATTAATTCAAATTTTGTTCTTGCCAATAGTTATGTTAATAAACCGTATCATTATTACATTAAAATATTTTATCTTGTATCTTTGGTGAACATGTGCTCATATAAGATTTTCTTTCATTTTACCATCTTAAAGTTTGTTCCTTGAAAATATAACAAATTCTATAGGACGGGAATAAAATGTACAATCTCTCGAGGGGTAAAGGGCATTATTATAGCAATTATAGTTTACATAGAATATAATATTGATATGAAAATTGTATACTATATTTTGATGGATGGGTAAATGCCATTATGCATTAATTCCTACATTCATGGAATTTTTATGTTAGTATTGTTTACATAGTTTAATTTCAATCACACGTGATAAAATAATATAATATTAATATGGTGGGGATAAGTTGTCTATTAAAATTATTTAATTCCATGGCGCAAAGTAAAATAATCTCTTTTTATAGGTGAGATTATTTAACTATAAAATAAAAAATAAGGACACAATATAGTATGTGTTTTAACCAAAGACTATCTTCTCAGCCCATAATTTAAAGGCCAATTTTAGTTATGAAGGAAAATATTTTGACTAAAGAACAATCATATTTTTTATGATTATCCATTTTTCCCATTTTCTTGTTAGGTGTAATTCCATATGTATCCCTATGTAGCCCATAGATGAAAACTCTTTCTCATTTGCTCTGATTAATTTTCTCACACTCAGTAAAATCTTAAGAAACTTTTAGTGAAAAAGAGAGATGCATCTGTATTGTTCATTTAGTTTGCTATGAAAGTGCTCTCTGTGATTATTTTGCAATAGTTCTCATACCTAATTAATTTAGTATATATCTTTAATAAGAGTACTTTAGGTATATATATATATAATACTAGGTATTGCCCGTGCCGTCCGGCACGGTGAAATAAAAAAATATTAAATACAAATAAAGAGACCCCTAGGTATTGCCCGTACCGAACGGGGTGGCAGTGTAAAAAAAATTAACAGTTAGATTGACCAAAAAATACATAATACCTAAATAGCGTACAATCCAAAACATATATTAAAAAAACTGTATATACAACCTATCTATATTATAAAGGAAGGAAATGTCACATCATCCCATTGATTAAATAATTTGGTGATGTGACCTTTCCTTTCATTATAATATAAATAGGTATGGATTAATAAATTTTAAATATGAATATTTTAATAATTTTTAGTTTTTGTCTTTAAAGTTAATTTTTTTAATTTTTGTAAAAAAATTAATAAGAGAGAAAAGTGGGGGAGAGAGTAGATTGATATAATATAAAGAGAGATAAACAAATATTGAATTTTTTGGTTTGATATCCTAAAAGTACATCTAAGGGTTCAAATTTTGTGTGTTGTTTGTAAATAAATCTTAGCCATTAGTGTGGTGATGTGATGTTCTTAGGAAAAAAATTCATATCCAAAGGCTAACATTTTATGTGTATTTTTTAGGACAAATATAAGCCATTGATTAGATAATTGGATGATTTGACCTTTCATTCCCTTATAATATAGATAGGTATGGATTAATAAATTTTAAATATGAATATTTTAATAATTTTTAGTTTTTGTATTTAAAGTTAATGTTTTTTTATTTTTTCAATAGGTATGGATTAATAAATTTTAAATATGAATATTTTAATAATTTTTAGTTTTTGTCTTTAAAGTTAATTTTTTTTAATTTTTTTAAAAAATTAATAAGAGAGAAAAGTGGGGGAGAGAGTAGATTGATATAATATAAAGAGAGATAAAAAAATATTGAATTTTTTGGTTTGATATCCTAAAAGTACATCTAAGGGTTCAAATTTTGTGTGTTGTTTGTAAATAAATCTTAGCCATTAGTGTGGTGATGTGATGTTCTTAGGAAAAAAATTCATATCCAAAGGCTAACATTTTATGTATATTTTTTAGGATAAATCTAAGCCATTGATTAGATAATTTGATGATGTGACCTTTTCTTTCTTTATAATATAGATAACTCCTTTTTTACATCTCTCTAATAATATATATATATATATATCAAATGGTGGTTAATATATTTAAGTGCCTAACTCCATATTTGCATGTTATTTTAACATGTGTTTAATGAGCGAGTTGTTCGATCTTGCCATTATTTAGATGCTGCTCGATAAGTTTTTCATATTTGAATTTTAAATTCAAAATTTGCTTAATCTATTATTTATATATAGTGGCTTGATTGTAGGAAATTCAATTAATTTTGCGTATATCTTTAAAAAGGACACATAATTTAGGTATAATGCATTTTCTACATAATTATTTGGAAAATTATTAAAATATATATATAATATAACTAATGTCTGAATCGAGGTGTTTTTTTTACAAAAAAAGCCGCACGGTATGGTTTTGGTTTCACAATTTGAAAAAAACTGAAATCAAAAATACCAAAAACCTAAATTACCCAACATCATGGTTTTGGTTTGGACTTTGGATATAGACCAATTATCAAACCGACTGATTCCCACCCCTAACTTAAGTAGAGCCAACAAACAAGACTATGGCACACTTTTTGCCAATTCCATCCACTGGGCAATGGCTGAAATATAAAAATTAATGCCTATTTAGTTCACCGCAACAGTGATCGGAATAAAAAAATTTCCTTCAATTCATTTCACCGCATTCATTTCACCGCAGTGACAGTTGGAATAGATAATTTCATTGCGTAACCAGCATGATTTGCATGAGAAAAAGAAAGAATTAGAGGACCCAAAATACGATTTTATTTAATGAAGTGGGGAAAAATATGAAATGATCAACTGGATTTAGTTGTTATGGCAAAAATTGTTCAAAAGGGGAAAATTGAAGAGAAATTGCATGTCGTGTTAGTGTGGTATAGTTTCAAATGTGATTAGAATCCATGTAAGAGCTGAAATTATAAATTATGTATGTATAAATACATGTAATGATTTATTGGTGTTTATTTGCTCCACCAATAGACATCCTATATATTTTTTCTTGGTGAAGCTATCCAGCATAGAAAGATCGATTATAGATGAAAGAGATAAGGCAAATTTATAAGCGGATAGTTGAAGAGGTGAACTAGTTTAAGGATTGTTTGGTTAACTTTTTTTGATGTTTTCTATTAAATTTCAAAATATTACGTGGGGTGAAAAGAATGTGTATGTGGATTCAAATAAAATTATCCTACCTTAATTTGCTTAATTAAAGTGGATATACTCATTAATTTAGTGGATATTTCAATATTAAACTGTTAAAAAACTAATATTTATAAAATTTGAATGAATAAATATTTTTGTAAGTCTATCTACGTACGGGGATTAATTTAATAAGTAATATGAATTAATTTAAAAATACAGATTAATTACAAAAAATGATAAATAGAAATAAAATTATCCCTATTTAATAACCTTTTCTAAAACTTTGATATCACAATTTACTTTATCAAAGTTTTAGGATGGGTTGTTACCCACAATTTTATTCTTTACGATAAAGTAATTTTTTTTCTTTTATGGAAGATGCAAATTTTGTTCTCTATCGAAGTAGTAGTTTCCTTAAAAAGATAGATTCCTTGTTAATTACAAAATAATTTGAATTTTGAAGTAATTTGATTGAACCACTAGTTTCACTTAACTCGCCTGGTTATCGGATTTTTAACAACCCAACCAGTTTAATCAGGTTCACATTGGATTAATTGCAAAGACGGTCCAATTATTAACCCAGACCTGTTTAATGATTGATTCACCGGGTCAACCCACCGGAGCAGGCTGGTCTAATAACTATGCTTTATATGCTAATATTCAATATACATCTCTTTTTCTTGAGATACTTCTAGGTTATGTTCTTTTTGCCTTATTTTAAAATAAGATTTAGTAAATCACGCGATTTATGTTATGTAATTATTGACTGTTTTGTCAAATTTTGAAATAATTACTTGATTTCATAATCTACTAAAAAAGTTGGGATTTTGGAATCTCACGTTAAATTACGGAGTTTGAATTTAATCCATTCCATTTTAGCTTTAAATCTCTTATATTATTAGTTACTAAGACTTTTTCATTCGATCTCAACTTACATTATTATATTTTGATAATTTATAAAATACTTATAAAAGATTTAAATTTTTTAAAAGACTACCTAAATTTAAAATTATGAGATTTTAAAATCATATAATTTAATAAATTATATGATTTCAAAATTTTTTAAAAAGAACACGATCCTAATGAATTTACCACATGATTTAATTACTTCGTTTATCTGAATTTTCAAATTAATGTTTTTCTTGCTTAATTTATCTCTAGAATATATAAGCAGTCTTATAGAAAAAAAAGGTCTATGCTTGACTTCGTCATTCAGTCTGAATCAGTAGCTAGGAAAGGTGAAAAGGAGAAAAAATTCAATACATGAATGAATATAATAAGATTAGAAACGAAAATAAATTAATACAATGTGTTAATTAATTTACTTAAATGTCCGTTCGTATAAAGACTTATACACGTCTTTCCATTTTTATTTTTATTTTTAAAATACATCTTTTCATTGTTATATTAGAAGGGTGTGATTTTTTTTATTAATTTACAATGATATGATTTCAACTGTTAATACCTCCCTATTTTTTCTAGATGTTTATTAACATTTTTTGTTGTACTAGAAACTATTACAGCTAATTAAAAGTAGCTGTCTTTGAATCTCTTTAATGTGTTGTTTGGTTGGATTTTTAAGAAAATATTATTGGGTGTATTTTAAAAATATCGTGTTTGATTCACCCATTTTAAAATTTTCATTCAAATAAAAAAAATATTTTTTTCTTTGTATTCTAGAAAAACTTTAATAAACGAAAAAAAAAATTATATTTTTTAAAAATAGTGTACCATGAGGGTAGATGTTGGTTTAGTAGTAGGCAACTTCTACCTTTATCTTGAAGTCAAAGGTTTGACTCATGTGGGTAGGAAAAAGGTCTTTCTTTATTTGTGGTGTTAAGAGAAAAACTTAAACCTTCATTAATTTTATTTTATTTTAAAAAATTAGTGTACCATACTACTATACACAAAGCTAATCAAAAAACTATTAAAGAACTCTTCTTAAAAATATATATAAAATTTAAAAACTCAAACCAAAGGGAAGGCAGTCAAGATTTAACACTTGAAATCATTACTAACAATGAAATGCTTTAGTTTGGAACATCTTTAAAAATTCTCTTTAAAAAATTGCTTTTTTTAAGTTGTACTTTATTGATTTGAGAGTCGGTAAAGACACATTTAAATATTAATGTTGACACTTATTTTTTAAGCATTTATATTAAAATTTTAATTGCAAAAGAGCACCCTTGATCATAGGGAAACGTAAAGGCACCGTAATGGAAAAACATAAAACTATACATATGTGATGGAGAATATAAAACTAAGCTTGAAAGTGTAATTTATTGTAAATATAGAACGACTCAACTCTAATTTTGAATATTTTTAAGAATTAAAGGCTTTTATTTTAATAATTTTTTTGTTTAAGTTCTAACATTGCAATGCACCCGGTCATACCCTACAAATTTAAATGATGCTGAAAGTTCAAAATTTATTTTTAAGACAAAGAATGTATCGTTCATTTGTTTTATATACCGCGTCGTTCATTTATTTGGTTTTAATACAAAGACTATAAGCTTGTATTTTCAAAGTAAGGTCTTGTAAGAGTGTTGATAGCTGCGATTGCTTATGGTTGCTAGTCCGATGAGACATGGATATGGGTGCTTTTATAATTTTAATACATGACAATTTCGTATTTTTTTGTTTTAGAAAGTGTGTCAAAACTGATATTTAAGGGTGTCTATACTATACCTTATTGATTTATATGGTAATTTGAAATTTATTTTATTCACTGTGTCTTCAAATAACTTCAAGAGCCTCTTTAATTTGATTATTTTAATACTTTAAGTTGTACTTTGTGAATTTATGTGACATTTTGAAGAGTAAGTTTGTGTTGCGTCTCTAATAGGCTCTTCAAATTTTATAATTTTATTTTACTTGTAGTTGGAAAATAGATAACATTTTTTACGTTATTAATGTGGTTTTTCAAAAAGCTGTACTAACAAATACATCCGAGGTTTGAAAAACACAAGTGAAGGGAGAAAGGATGGGGGCACTGTAGTTCAAACTTGAGAATTAAAGATATTGTTATTATAAAAAGAAGACATTACTACTTGACTAACCCAAAGAATATCTATCGGAGATGCTCTTAGCCGCTTGGATCTATTAAATACCTTCTTCTTCTTTTTTCTCTTTACTGCATAAATTTAGATAAGTCACCTTGTCCTTGTTGAATTTTAACGTTAGACACTTCGGAAAAATAAGAATAATAAAAAATAGATCTAATGTCAGAAATTTTCTAACATATTTTTTTTGTGAAGACGTATTAAATCCAGAGCTAGCCTTGGGCACAGCCAGGGCTAAAAAATTAAGAAATATACCAATATTTTATTTATAGATATATACAAACAAAAGGATAGAGAAAAAGGTTTTCTAATTAATAGCATAGCTTTCCAAGAAATTAAAAAAGCTCAGGATTCCAAAGCTAGGAAATGGGCTCTTCAACTTTTCTCTCCGATTCTTTCTTCCTATATTCAATCTCAATCTTTCATGCTATAAAAGAGAATTAGAGGGATACCAATATTTTTTCTTTCATTCATATTGATATCAAAACAATATAAGAGAATTATATATAATTGTAGTGTTTCTTGTGTGGTTCTTTACAATTGTAATATATTTTTGGTCACATGTAAAATATTATCATTGAAATAAAATTAATTTTATTTTTTTATAAAAATATTAACATACTTTTAAGATTTTGTCCGGTGCCTTAAAAGGTCAAAATCGAGTCTGATTAAATATTTAGTTTTATTGACTATGTTCTCATGTTCATAATAGCATATTGAAAATATCCGATACCTGAAGGGTCGATTCTTAATAAGTCGACTGAAATGCTCAAGTACAGGTGATGTAAGAAACCTTATTTTGTGGAAATTACATATGAAAAGCATCACAGCCACAGACTAAGAAGAAAATATACACGTAACTTCCCCCTACCCCCAAAAAAAAGCAATGTACGCGTAAGACCAGGTTATGCCAAAATAAAATAGTCCAATTAAGATTTCAAAAAATAAAAAATAAAAAATCGGTCCAATTAGTATGATAGGATATGATAAATGCCGGATAGGATAAGAGTTGGAATTAGTCGGATAGAAATTATGTGGGATAGGATAGGAAAATAATCAGTTGGATAAGGATTACGCATGATCGGGTCAGATGAAAACTAGTCGGATAAAAATTTGATAAACTTTGCATTTGATCGAATTCCGGATTACAAGTTCAGACATTACATATAATATAACTTGTTTTTCTTTTAAAAATATATGCAATTTTAATTGTTATCTACAAATTTTTTTAACTAGTGTGATTCGCCTATTTATAAATAAGTTTCATGAAAAACTCTTTCAAGAAAAAAGTTATATATTATATACAATATTTATGAATTAGGCATTAAGTACAGTTTCAAATTCTAATGTTATCATTTTTTCTAAAATTAAAGTTTCTTGTAAATACATTCATTTAATAAAAAATAAATAAATATTATACAAAAAATAAATTTTATTAGTTGAGTTACTATGATTTTGAGTAGTTAAAAATTTTCATTAATAAATTTGATTATGCAAAAGGTGTAAAGAAAAAGATTAAAAAAATTAATTTTTATATTCATTTTATTATCCAATAACCATGGGATAAAATAATACCACCTATAGGGATGGTATATCTTTATCCGGTTCTAAAAGGATAAAATGATAATTAATCCTGAGTACAATCTGGTCCCGTGTTGCACCAAACGCAGAACAGGATTAAAATATCATATCCCTTGTGCCAAACATGTGATAAGATTTATTTATCCTATCCGATCCGATCCGATCCTATCCTTTCCAACAACAAACACTAAATAGGACTAATTAATTTAATCATGCTTCTAATCTCGCGCAACAAACACATCATTAATGGATAAAGATTACACATTCAAGCTACATTTGACGCGTCGGATTAAAGGATTAGATATGACTATTTAATCCTATCCAGAGAGGATAAAATAATCCCACCTCTTAGATAGGTTCGGTGGGATAAATAATCCGCCTAGATATCCAATCCTAACGAACACTAAACATGAGATAGGATAAAGTTATCTCATCGCACTCTCTTGTTCTACGTAACAAACACAGCCAAGAGATAAGTAGATTGCGAGAGGGATTCATACTATTATCATTAGTAGAATTACAACACGTGGTGCATGTACAATATTAAACTTGATAAATAATTTTAAAAAATAATATGATTATGTTTCTTCTTGTAGTAAGGAAATACTTTTATTATCGGTAAGGTTTGAGTTTGAATTCTCTAGCTAGTAAGACAAATTTTGTTTATTTTTAGCATGTAAAGGGTATTTTGATAATTAAACATGGACGCTAAAAATCTTCATTACACTTAATTAATAGTATATATATTCTTGGAGCAAACTCACTCTCACTTGAAACAGCTTAATTTATTGAATTTCTTTATTTTAAGTCACTTTTTGGGGGTATCCCTCCCACTATTAATTATGTTTAACATTCATATTTTTAAAGAAAACACTAACTTTATGATAATCGCTGACTATACAAAAAATGATTTTATACGTGAGTTTTGGCATTGATTATGTTATTAAAAATAAAATAAAATTCAAATTTTACACATTTAAAAAAAATTATGACACTCTTAATTTGAACGAACCAAAAAAGTACTACGATTTTATTTCAAGGAAAAAAACTATATCATGTAAAATGTTAATTTATGTCTTAACTGCGTATATTAAATGTAAGGAAAAAAACACGAAAACCCCAAAGTTTTGGGGTATATGCAATCTTGACCCCGATATTTGAAACTTTGCAAGCGTGCTTCCAAAGTAATTTTTCACTGCAAATTTGACCCTCTGTCTAATTCGATCCATTAAAGTTGACGGAAAGCTAATGTGGCAATTCCAACTCAGCAATAATAGATGATGTGGCTAGCAAACTTTAGGGTTTTTTGTGTTTTTTTTTCCTAATTATAATAATAAAATAATTATTTTTTCTTACCCAAAATACCCTTAAAACTTATATCTAAATAAGTGCAGACAAATTATAAAATAATTAAATAAAGACTAATAACTGAAATAAATCCACAAATAAATATTTTAATAGAAAATGAAAAAATAAGTAGGCAATGAAAACACATTAAAAAAAAGACATAAAATTTCTAATGCTTCACAAAAATAACTTAAAAAAGTAAAAAAAAAAATTACTAAATCTATATGCTTCTAACTAACACAACCACTTAATTAAAGAAGAAAAAAAATAAAAAACAACCATTTAACAGTTAATCATAAATATCAAGAATAAATTAATAAAAGCACATTATTACATCAACACTTTCACATTACCCTTACGTGAAATTCAGCCGTCAAACCCATTAACACATTATTACTTCAACACTTTCACATTACCCTTACGTGAAGTTCAGCCATCAAACCCATTAAATACATACACCCCAAATAAAAATAAGTGGTTGTGTTAGTTAGAAGCATGTAGATTTAGTAAAAAAAAATTATTGTTCTTTTTTATTTAGTAAATTAGTAGGTTTTCTTTTTTTAAGTTATTGATGTAAAGCAGTAGAAATTTTATTTACTTTTTTTTTTGCTTTTTCATGAATTTTCATTGCCTACTTATTTTTTTCATCCTCTATTATAATATTTATTTGTGCATTTATTTCTGTAGTTAGTCTTTTGGTTATTTTATAATTTGTTTGGAGTTATTTAGATATAAGTTTTAGGGGTATTTTGGGTAAAAAAAATTGCTTTATTATTATAATTAGAAAAAAAACACAAAAAAATCCTAAAATTTGGTAGTTACATCATTAATTATTGCTGAGTTGAAATTGTTAAATCAGTTTTTCGTCAACTTTAATGGACAAAATTAGACGGAGAGTCAAATTTACAATGAAAAATTACTTTTGAGGCATGTTTGCAAAGTTTCAAATATTGGAATCGAGATTGCATATACCTCCAAACTTCGGGGTTTTTCCTGTTTTTTTCCCTTAAATATACTATGAATTAAAAATATATCTTTATGTAAAAATTCATACACTATTTAATATAAATTTAAACTTTAATTTTTTTTTTATAAATAAATTATTAATATATACTTTTATAAGCGCGTATTAACGTAATCCAAATTTCCAACACGAAAATTTTAGGTCCTTGACAACCAGCTTTTTTCATTTTAAACGGTACTACTTTGAAAGACTGGTCATTAAGAAAAAAAATGGGGCCTCCTAATAATATCGAAAAAATGGGGTCTACCAATAATAAGGAAGAGCTTGTTTACACTTTGTTGTTCACATTCACATTTGTGACTACTAGACTAGACTAGACTAGCCTAGCCTTGACTAGGTCAATTGAATTTGGGTGGTGTGAACATGTGATCTTTTTAGCAAAACAAAAATCATATGATCCAAAGCCAAAGGCAACAGAAAGCCAATGATTTCTTCTCCACAGGGGTCGCGCCAGAGCCAGAAATTTGTTGTCATAAAGTTACGAACGCCACCCGCAAGTTTAGGTCAAGGGAACACCTGATATTGACATCCTCATCATATTTATTGTTATTATTGTTATTTCTGCAGTTTTTTTAAGAAAATAATGGAGTTTGTGTTGAAAAGGAAAAGAGGAGGAAAGAATGCATTTTACTCGTTTAAATATATTTATAAGAGGGAGTGGAGAGGAAATAAAGGAATTGAGAGGGAATGCGAATCCCCTCTATTCCTTTATTTTCTTTTCTTCCAATATTGAGAAGATTGGAAGAGAAAGGAAAAGATTTTAATGATTTTTTTTACGTTTTTTCAAATTTAACCCTAATTTGTTAATAATATATTAAATCACATTCATTTCCTTTCTTTTCTTCTTTCTATCCAAACAAAATTTATTTTCATTCTATTCTTTTTCATCTTTAACTATCCAAACAACAATAAAATTAAATTCATTCCTCTTCATTCTGTTTCATTCCTTCCCTCCTAATTAACTATTTCCTTTCCATCCTTCCCCTTCAATCGAAACGGATTGTTATATGGTCCACTTTTGATTGGGGCTCCAAGAAAATCCAGTAACAAATATTTGCTCCTCATGTTTCATAGCCGAATGTGTTTTACCCATGAGTAATGCTAGAATCAATAAAAATATATACAAAGAGTGAGTCATCACTATATATTTAGAGGAAGAGCGGAACCGTGAGATAATGTCATCTTTTCTTTTTTCTTTTTTTGTAATATTAAATGCACCCACTCAACTATACTTCTCAACCCACTAATTTTTCTAAAGGCCTTTAGACTCACCTCATAAGTGGTGTGAATTTATTAAAGCCAATATTCTACAGAAGGAAAATGGAGGAAAAAAAACCTTAACCATATCCATAAATGAAATAGTTACGGCCCCTCCGATTGCATGATTTGCCTAATTCATAACTTAGTTCATTCTACATTGATGACTCAAATGTGTGTATATATATATGCATGCCCAGTATATGTTAACCTCACGATTTTTTCAGATTCCTTAATTCTCCAAATCGCAATCAAGCACAGACAATATGATAATTAACTAATCAAATAATTTCAAATATTGGAAAACTAAGGAGCCTTAATAGTTTATTCTATTGCGAATAACTCTTATTGGAATTATAACAATTATTGTATCAAGCGTGAATCTAAATAATGTACAAAACCATTACGAGTTTATATGTGTAAGCTTGTGAACCTCGTAACTACGAATAACAAGTTCAAAAAAGCTGCAAAAACCTAGTAATTAATGGATAAAGTTTATATATTTTTTGGAACAAGAGATGAAATTATGTTCTTCATCTTTCACCAATTAATTATTCTACTCAGTGAGTTGAGACCAGAAAACTTCTAGTAACGGAGAGGAAACAAACGAGAGGAGTGGAAATCATTGATAGAAGGAGAGAGAGAGGAAAATATGTTGAGAGAACAAAAGAAAAGAAGGATACGAAAGACGTGCGGCACTAGTGTTAAATACCTGGGTGAGTTTACAAATTTCAATTAGGTTAAAATTATTAAAATTAAAAATTTTAGACAGAGTGAGAAGCTCAATTTTGTAGGTATGCATAAAATCACCCTCATTGTTTTTCACCATTTTAGTGAGGAACATTTTTCACTGACCATTACTCCATTAGGCATTAGACTTCATCTATTGGGTAAGAGGCTTATTTGGTCCAATGTAAATCCCCGTAGCCAAGAGCACATTATTAGAAATCCACAAAATAGAAGGCCTACGAACACTGACGGCCTAATATGAGCTGGCCCAACTCTAGCTCCTGTCTATAGCAACCCCAAGCTGTGTTAAAAAAATTAAAAAATTAATGATATATTCCATTACTACTTCTTTTTCTTTTTCATGGAATTTATTTTTTAAAAAGGTAGGATAGAAAAATATTTCCTGACAAATAAAAGATGAGAAAAAATTCAATTTTTTCTAGCTTCTTATAAAGGTTACTTTTAATTATTTTTCGATCATTTTACGGTTTGGCAATCAATCAGACATTTTAAGGGATAATATTAAACCAACCTTTGTTTGTGGGCAGCGGGTATGCCTAAGCAGATCCATACACCAATTATAACTCATATCTAGATTATTGTAAAGGTACGTCGCATTCAAAGTTATACTCGTTAGAAATTGCTAAACAAATAAGTTAAAACAAAATCAATTAACTATACAAAAAGTAAAATATATTTACACCAATTTTACAATTTTGATAATGTATATTTTTAAAATAAAAATAAAATAGATAACGAATTTTCTAATTGTTTTCATTTAGTACATCCGTTAGGATTCGAAACTAACACCGTTAGTACAACCCTAACGGATGTACTAAATGAAAACAAACAGAAAGTTTGTTATCTATTTTTTTAAAAAATAAAATTACATTGTCAAGGTTACAAAATCGGTGTAAGTATACTATATTTTTTTGTTGTTAATCTAAAAGAAATTAAAATACAAAAAGTTAAACTCTAAGCAGGACTTCTTGAGACGTTTAGCTGGGAGAAAATGTCGTCCAGAAAATATTGAATGTAATTAGTGTATGCATTATAGTCGATAGTGAAGTTCTATGTAAGTGCCACCATGCATGTAGAGGGAGCAAAAAAACTATATAATTTGTGTGATTAACTTATATAAAACTTTACCACAAACTCTACGTACCACTTGGTGCAGCTAATATTTTCTCCGCATATACAATCGACATCCTTTATGGTCCAGCTCCACGAGCATGGGAATATTATGCTAGTTAATGTGCTATAGTGCCAACCCATCTTTACAATAAAAGACAAGTTTCCTCATCAACAAAGCTAGATAAGTAAAAAGCAACTTTAAAAAAGTTAGAGTTAACATCAAAACAAAGCTAGTGCTGTCTATCACAATTCACAAGGATACAAAAAGGAAAGAGAGAAGGGGGGGATTTGACTAGAGAAAGCCTAACACAGTAATAATTATCCTTGAACAGCCTTGGCCATGCCAAAAGCAGCAGCAGATGCAATGGCTCCGATTAACGCAGTTTGAAGCGCGCTTCTAATAGGTTTGTTGCCGGTAAAATAACCCTTTGCAAATCCAAAAATTAGAAGAGCCAACAAGGTTAAGATAACTGAAGCAACCACTGCCTTTCTGGCTATTGGGATGAACATGTATGGAACAAGGGGGACCACTCCACCCACTATGTATGCAATGGCTATGGTGAATGCACTTTGTAGCGCTCTTCTTGGATCTGGCTTGTCCAACCCCAGTTCAAACCTATAATCAAACGTATCATCGTACATTCAACCATGAATATAAAGAAAATGACAAAGTTTTGGTATAAAAAGAAATCAGTAATACTTGTAGTCTCAACATTGAAATTATGTATCGATGACAAAATCAAAATTGCTTGTCAATATTCGATATCCAGACACATTCAATTAACTTTTAATGAGGGTTTGCAAAATCCGTATTTATACAGTTTTTGTCCAACACAATCAATTGATAGGGCTAGGGCTTGAAAGATATTCAACCACATACTCAATTGACTTGGCATAGAATTTGCAAAATGTGAACTTACACAATATTCAGTTATTCAACATATGTACACCTAGTTTTTTGTTAGCAATAATCCCTTTTTTTGCATCCCTCCCTTTTCGATGTAGCAATATTTTAGCTTACATATTTTCTTTAAAGAAAAAGTTATAAACCTTTAATATACTCAAAAGGTTAGGTCATGACTGTGGTTTGGCCTTCTAATTTCAAATTTAATATACTACAAAGAAATTTTATCAACTTCAAAAACAAAATGTGAAGCTCTTATTTCAGTACCCTAGGCCAAGAAAGGTAAATGTGATAGTGGGATAGACTGATATTGCATGCTGTTTTTGAGCTGCTGAATTTGTCAACAGATCCTTGTTTTGGGATTTTTCCACACAGTTACAAAAAATGCAGAAACTACCCGTGGCTACATTGCCAATTTCAAGATACCAACGATGTGCAGAGGATTTTGGCTGCATGCCTAACTGACTAGTGACAACCCTACACATTTTCCCCAAGAAGGAAAATAAACAAAAATTTGAAATTGTCCGTATCTGCCTTGAAGGTTTGTATAGGGAATCTGAGAAAACTTTTCCCGGCCTAATTTTGAATTTTTGAAGAGAGAGGATTCTCACTCTACAAGTTGTTTCCCTTCAAAACTTGAAAGATGCTTCAGCTATTTTGTTTGGAGGGCATTCCCTAATGTGGTTAGCAATGCAGTTTTCACTGGTGCATGGTATATGTCCCTATATAGAAATTTCTACTAATTATATATATATATATATATATTATTTTAAAATTGTTTAACATCTAAGACCACCACCAACGCCAATCCCCACCAAAGCTATATCAAATTTGGATTCGGAGTTGAAATCCTGAAAAATGAACTCCAATCCCTTACATAATAACATTTGAATTACAAGCTTGGAAACTTATTATATGTGTGGTTTGGACAATCAATAAGAAGTGGTTAAACTACCAAGCTCAGTATCTATAGTAACGCCTTGAAAACAATGAAAAAACAAAGCAGAAGTATGTGAAGGTATATGAAGAGAAAACTTACTTCATCATGAAATCAAGCCAAGCTTGTGGATTCTTTCTAAGAGCACTGACTACTGGACTATATTCGTGTGGCTCTATACCGTACTCTGCTAGTATCTCCGCAACCTCAGCTGCCTCTGCAATTTTAACCCCAATTATCACAATTAACATCCTCTGTTTTTCCCCCTCTGCCAGTTATCTACATATTGTCTACTTTATGTTAGAAAGAAAAAAAATCAAGTATATTCATCCCGTCCACGAATGATTCATTTCAACATTCTCGAAAATCTACTCCACTGATTTCTCGGATTAGATTAATCTAATTTGATCTGAACTTGAAATACTCAGTTTAACAAGTAGTTCATCTAATTTGATATCAAACGTGTTAGATTTGATGAAATAAAATACTGTTTAATGAGCGAGGTGAAACTGCATACTTCTGTTTTTTTACTAGGATATATATTATAATAAAAAAAAAAAAGACTGATATTATAAAATGTGTTGGAACCTGTATCAGGTACGGTGATGATCTCTTCTTGTTCTCTCTTCAACTCTCTCGTGTAATGATCAGACTCGCTCTTTGCCGCTAGGTATCTACTCATTCAAAACATATATAACAGAAACATAATCAAATGTACAGTATCGGATCCGTTCATATTGATTAACACAAAATCAAAATTCAAAAAATAGAAAGTAGTCTAGTACCCGCCGAGTCCCATGGAGATAGCGCCGGCGGCAACCTCAGCGATGCCGGCTGTGAGAATGATGGAAGACGATGCATTGGCGCCGGAAAGTCCGGCGGCAAGGGCAAAGGGTACGGTGAGGCCGTCGGAGACGCCTATGATGATGTCACGGACGATCTCTCCGGCGGTGAAGTGGTTTTCGGTGTGTCGGTTTAAGAGAGATTTCTCTGATTCTCTGTTGGATCCATTTTGAGCCATTAGTTACGGTGAATTGTAGCTTGAATCTATGGCGGTGGTTTTTTTTTTGCCCCTTTTATAGTGTGATTGTGAGAGAGCGAAAGAGAGCAAAGCACAGAATGAAGTATTTTTTTTTTATTTTGGAATTTTTAGTATGTAAAGTACAAGAAGAGTAGTGAATGCGAGAGAGATTTTGATAACGATGACAAGGACAAGCACACCGATCTTATGGCTAGAAGCCCAGAAGTGAAAAATTATTGATAGTCACGGTAATACTTTGTCATTTTGTTGACATAGTATCACCAACCAATAAGAAGTTGACTAGTGGACTTCACTCTAATTAATCAATATATTCACTGCTTTCGATTGCGTCAGGTTTTCTGAACGGCGTGATATTCCTCTCCTTTCTTCGGGAAGTTTATGTGGGATACTGGGATCTGGATCAATCCTTTTCTTTTCTTTTCTTTTTTTGCCCTTTTCCTGCCAAACTATTGATCATGAGTTTTTCTTGTATACAAAGCACAACGAAGGAGAATAATGACCAGCGGGGGTTCACCGGAAAGGAAGATGATGATCGAAGAGAATCTAAAAATAACATATATTGGTTTTAGGGCTCAGCGCAGCGTTTTAGGGTTCGCAAAGCTTGGCTGAAGTTTTTGATATTGCCATGGAAGAAACTAGGGTTAGTATCAAAACCATATTGAGTTGAGAAACAGAGAAAGTAGGCTTCAAAAGAATGTCTACCCATCGCCAGTTGATGATTCTGGAAATTAGTGGAATAAAAATACATTGTACTTAATGTTGTATACCCAATATCCCCTCCTCGTTCTTTACCTCTCCTGTGGCAAAAATTTTGCCGGCAGTAGTTTTATTCTTTGTCCAACAAAAAAAAACATCAATTTGATTATTCTGGAGAAGGCAAGCAGCAAATTTCATATTTCATTTGACGCAAAAGAGGCCAAAGAAGTGCATTTTTAAGTAGGAAGTCCCAGCCAGGGGAAACAAATCACGCAGTTGAAGAGACGTCTGAAAGATTAGGAAATAAATAATTAATTTAATAAAAGAACGTGTGTCAAATTCCTTTTAATCAGTGATGCTATGTTATTGTGCTATGTTAGCAAAATGACATAGTATTACCATGATGCTCAATAATTTCTGTTGAAGTGGAATTGTTTTTCACAAATGTGTTTGATACGTTGAATTTGAGAGTTGAATAAGATTATTTAATTTTATTTAGATAGATTAAAATAATCTCACCTTTTAGGTGTGATTGTTAATCCCTTTTTAGGTGAGATAATAAATTTTAATGAAATAAATAATCTTTTTCAATATCCAATTTTAACGAATACTAAATATGAAATAGGATATCTTATTCCAACTTCTTATCCTACACGACCTTTAATAAGTTAAACGGTCCTTCCCAAAATCAAATTTGGACAAACACTAAACATGGTACCTACACTTTAAACATTGCCTAAAAGTCTAAAACACAAAGTGTTACACGGCTATACAAGTGGCAGTAGCATATGGATAAATAAATAATAGGCATGCACAAATTATTTCAAATTAGTTAAGAACTCGTGCGACATATGCACGTTTAACAAAAAAAATTTAATGATGTGTGAATAATTTAAAATTATTTGTAAATATACATACATATATTGTATTATATAATTTAGTAAAAATAATTATATATACAAATGCATATAATTATCAATTGGAGAAAATGTAAAAGATGCATATTTGAATCTTTTAAAAAAAAGCCTTTAATTTTAAGCCATTTTTCAAAAATAGTATTTTAAATACTTCCTCCATAATACAGAATTAAATTAAAAAATATTGTATTTATTATGAATATACAAAAAGTAGTTTATGGTTAATTAATTTTACCACCACTAAGAATATGAGAAAAGTAACTAATGTCGTTACTTTCTTCATAATACTATATAGTAAGTATATAGATGGGTTAATAATTAAGTAACTTTTAAAACATGCTTTCAAAAAAAAAATGTAACTTTTAAAATAGATTTAATTTTATATTTGGAAAATAATTGAATTGTTTTCTTTTGTTGTGAAAAGTTAAAAAAAAAAAAAGAAATAAATTATTAGGCCAAGCTTCTCCCTCTTTTCCCTTTTTTATTTTAATCATAAATACTAAAAATTGAGTTCTATGTATGTAAAATTGAAAGCGTAATAGAGTAGTTTGAAATATTACTTGTATCAAATTAACTTCAAAACAAACGTTTTCGCCTTTACATTATAGACGCCAGATCAGTTGTTGCTTTGCCACTGCCTTATTTCAAAATTTTCCTATAAGATAAATTGAAAATAAAAGGAGGTAGGGTTGGCCTCCCGGGGGTGTGCGACTGACGGTAAATAGAATTTGTGTGCCAATTTTGAAGGGATATGGTTATGGTTTGAGTTCTACATTTGTAACACCATTTTGGGTCAATACATTTAAACGGAAAGACCTTTGTACAAGGTTGTTGGCACTAGTGCACCGTTGATTACTTAGGATTTAAACTTAGTGGGATGACTCTTCATGGCCAGCCGGCAATTTGATTCTTGGATGCGCAAAATAGAACGTCATTAAGAAATAAGAACGTCTTTTACCTAGGATTCCCTTTCACTTCTATTTTTCTTGTAATTTTAGACACTATCAAGGTGTTTTATCCCCATCTTTGTCATTATTTAGCGTTTGCCAAAAAAAGATAAAAGCCAATTGTATAGCAAAAATACAACTTTCACATAGCAAACGAAAGTAGAGTTTTAACAAGACGGTTGGAAAAATCAAGGGAAGAAACCTTATTGATAAGCTACGAGAATAAAATAAGAGTCGCCTGGTCCTGCAATGGTACATTCCCAACAAAAGCTTACCATATGTTAAGGTATAAAGATATTATCTATGGTCCAACGAAAAATGTTCAAACAAAAACAGTTAGACCACTCCACTTCTTGTCTCCAAAACATTGTTACAAAACTATTCTCATTAAGATACAAGTATATTACGTTACCAATCTTACGAAACTCAAAACATGTAGGAAATAAAATGTTTAGATGCACAAAGTAAGTTTACAAGTCAGTATCAAATTAACCAAAATTTCAGGTTACAAAAAAGGGAAAAAAAACAAAATGTTATTGAGTCATTGCGGGTGGAAGAGCACAGAGACATATACGAATATCGCCTTCAAGCAATCGTTGATGAAAACAGCTCTTGTACATGTCCCAGAACTCATCTCTGACTTGAGGAAGTGTAAGCAAGGAATAGCCCTTGACATCAGTGTGCATGTCAAGTACAACAACTGATAATCTTGATAGGCCTAACGCCTCTACGTCAATTAACTTCTTGATCCTGTTCGGAGTGCCACTTGCAATATTAACACGATTCTTTAGAATGGAAACCTGATCATCAACTTTCATATGCTTTGAGAAAAGCTTTGCAGCTGGGCATTCTCTTGTCAAAGGCCGCAATTGCCTTAGTAGTTCCAAGGATCTTAAAGCAGATAAACTAACAACAAGAACTGCGGGATTTCCAGGCTCATTTTTTTCCCCCTTAAGTTCCTTTGCACAAAGCACTTCCTTCCATGATGGTCCAAAAGCAGCCTTTATGCCTTCAACCAAACCACTATCATCTTGAGCAAGGCTTTGGGGTAGCTCAAGAATGCATGTATCTTTGATTGACTCAACTTCGAGAGAAGAAAGCTGTATGTGGTTGGCCGATTGATACTGATCCAGGAAGAAAGTAAGCTGCTGTTGAGGTGATGCACCTTGCAGTAAATTGCTATTTTTGTTGTTCTTGATTTTGGGTCTTTTAGTTTCAGGCTCAGCTTTTTTGTTCTTTGACTTTTTGGTTTTGATCTTGGATTTGGGGAGTACAGCAATTTGCCTACTCTTTTCAGATAACTGCTTCCCCTGCTTCCCTTTGGCCATTCGCTCTTTCTTTCTCGATCTGTTGGCCTCACTTAGGGTTAACCCTCCAGCTACCAAACATTATTATTTGTAGTCATTAATTGAGGATCACTTCAGGATATCCCCTTCATATGACAAAAAGGCAAGTATTAAAATATATTCTTATCTAACATGGAAAAAAAAGACAATACTGAGTTACATTATTAACAGATTAGGAGAAACACAAATTGAAATTTAAGTCTTCTTAGAAGAAGAATGATCAAATTGGTTAAACACCGATCAATATGCATCTGAGATTGCACATTTGATGTGTATTTGGTGTGCGTGGAGGAGGTGGGAGTTAAGCAAAATCAATGATCAATCAAGATCTCTGTTCATGTCTCTTCAGTTCAGGTCTCCAAAACTTTCTTCACTGTATATCTCGGAAGAACGAAAGTATTTTGGTAATCATCCTCAGAAACAGAAGTGAGATCATTGATTTTCAGAACAAGTTTTTTTAAAGATACATTTTGCAAAACAATGTTTCAACATCACAAAAACAAAAAGTTCAAACAAATAAATTTTAATAAACAAAACCCCAAAAGGGATAATGGCTATTGCAAGGGAATGTACCAAGTAAGAAATGGTGTTGGAAATTGTATTAAAGACATTGCCCAAGCATCTTCAGTTCAGGTCTCCAAAATTCTTCCTCATAGAATTTCTTCTCGGAAGAACGAAAGTTTTTGTTTTAAATCATCCTCGGAATCTAAAGCAAGGCCTTCAACACTCATTCAATATTAACATAACAAAAAAATGCATACATAGATACATACATACACAAATAATTATGTTAAACAAACAAACAAAAAATTCAACATATGTAATAATGAAATGTCTCTTCAGTTCAGGTCTCCATAAGCTTCCGCATGTTATTGTTCTCAGAAGAACGAAAGTTATTTAGGTGATCATCATCAGAGACAAAACCAATCAACACAAATTGCTTATATATACTCAAAACAATTAACACAGATTGCATAGACAAACAACTTAAATCAATTTACATAAATTGCGCACCTAAACGTCTAGCTGGAATGAAGCGAAAACTCGTACCTCATCCGTTGACGGGTGAAGAGACTAACTAGTGCTTCGAAGAGAAGTACCTTCTGAATGTAGTTTTATAGAGTTCGTGAGTTGAGGCCGCAAAACCCTAGAAACTGAGACCTAGGGTTTGTCATTTGCATAATTAGGGTTTTCTTTGGGCCCTCCGATAACACTCTTCTCGGCTCAGCTACGTAGTGGCCCTCAGGGTTAACATGGGTTTGTGTGTTGTGCGGCTGACTTTTGGCCCATTGGATAAGGCTGGTATTGTTTTTGTTCCTTTTTTTTCTCTTTTTTGTTACAAAATTAAAGTTCCTTTTCTTTAAACGTGTAAATGGCTTATTTTGTATTTTCTACAAAATAGGTAGAAATAATTTATAAACTTAAATTATCTTCAACAACCAATAATGTATATATAAAATCAATTTTATTATAGCATATACTGTATTTAAAATATGTATAATAAATTTACCTAATATGCGCATAAAGTGGCTATAATTTATAAGTTAGAACATTGGTGTAACTTAATAGTAGGGATGTGCATGGTTCAGTTAACCGAACCGTGCAAATTAACTGTTAACCGAACCAACCTGTCAGTTGTACTATAATGGTCAACCGACCTGTCAGTTCGATTATTGTCGGTTCGGTTAGTCGGTTTTGGGCTTATATATTTTTTATATATTTAATATTTATCAGACAATATATAAATAAATATATATATATATATATATATTAAAAGAAATAAACTTAACTGACCAATAAGAGCACGACACGTGTTATATTGGTTCGGTTCAGTTATGACCGATTTTGTAATTTTGCTAACCGCCAACTGAACCGACCCCTATCGATTTTTATTTTTTTCAACTAAACCGAACCGAAAGCCTTAAAAAACCGACTACATCGGCTCGGTTCGAGCCTGTTCGGACCGATTTTTTGATTTTTCTGCACACCTTTACTTAGTAGTATATTAAAATTAAAGTTCCCCTAAATTTCTTGACATGTGAACATGATAAGTTTTGTAACACCCCCGTCTTAATCTACAGGGTAACACCCGTCATTAAGGCCTGAAGTGTCACTAACCCATCTTAGATTAACTAAAATGGGTAGATATGGAAATGCATAAAGAAATTCAAATAGTAATATCATGCTTGTCAAACAACAGCTTCATAGTCATACTGATGATGATAGTACTGTACATTGTTGTGATTATTAATAATAAATCATGCCACATATTGTAATTCAAATAGTGGATATTAATAACTAGAGATAATTTGGATGAGAAAACAAAAAGAAAGATAATTGAACACACAATATTTGACAAATGTAGATTTCACTAATTCTTTGAAAACGATTACAAAATCTATTACAAGAATTATTGCACTCAAAGCTCTCACAGAAGAAGAAAATCAACAGCCATTTAACCTCTCTCTCACAACAAGATGAACTCTCCCACAAATCCCACAGAAAGAAGAATTTCTCTTATGCCTTAATCTATTGAATGATTCTATCTATATATAACAATATAATAGAGTCCATCCAATCTAGGATAAGGTAATAAGAATCCTATGTAAATAAGGAAACTATTAACAAGGTAATAGAGACCAACATAAACAAGAAAACCAAGTTTGATAAGGAAACATATTTATCGCCCAGCTGCAAAACGACTTTTGCACTTTTCCCGCGTAACTGCAAAAATGCTTTTGCACCTTTCCAGAATGTAATATTCTAGGTGCAAAAGTGCTTTTGCACTTTTTCGGAACCGCAAATCCTCTTTTACACCATTCAAGCGAACAATTTGATTTCCCATAAAACTCATTTTCTCTTGGGTTTGGAACCGAGCAAAAAATACTACAATCACCACCTTTTGCGAATGTAACAAAATCAACTGCTATCTTCTTCTTCGCCTTGATGACACATGAAATATTCTTTTGTCTCACCCTTTACAAGGGCCACTCAATCATCTATGTCAATGATCGAGCCACATCCGATTATCTATGTTGATGATCAAACCATGTCCGTATTGGACACCATCACTAGCACGTAACTCTGAGTTGTCAACGGTCTAGAGCCACCACCTAAGCTATAACTCATCCTTGTTGCATATGCACCACCGGAACATATGCTTCTTGGTTCCCTAGCACCATTATGTACAACTCTCTCATGTAATCTATACAAGCCCCCGCAATGACTTGCCTATAAGACCACATCGTCGCCATGATACACGCTTATTACTCCACCTCGAGTAAAGTACCACATCCCAAGTGATTCTAATCTAGAAAGACTGATTAGATTCCACTTTATCTCCGGCACATGTCTAACATTTATGATTATTTGAACTAAGCCATCAAACAATTTCAAGCAGACTTGACCAACTCCACGAACTAACAATCTGGAGCCATCCCCCATGTAGACAAACCCGCTACAATCTTCATATGTGCTATACAATGAACGATTGTTGCAAATATGCATAGCAGCACCGCAATCCAAGAACCATCCTCTCTGACCAGTAAGGCTTGCAGGCATCAGTAGGACATCTATAAGATCGGCTTCTTTGTCATAAGAAGTCATCGCAATGGTTGCGGCTCCATCAGGGTTAGTAGCCGATTTTTTCCTGATGTCATCCTTCTTCCTTGGACAGTCCCTAGCACAATGGCCCGGTTGACCACATTTAAAGCAATCTCCTTTAAAGATAGTCTTCCGTCCTTTGCTATAATCTTTCTTTTCATTCGCTACAAACGCGCCTTCTTGAACGGTATTGACTCGATCCCTCTTTCTCATCATCTCTTCCGCAGACAGAGCTTGGCACACCTTCGAGGTGGTGAAAGATGATCTACTCATAAAGTTCTGAATTAGTGTATTGTACGAATCTGGCAGAGTCAAAATTAGTTGCAAGGCTTTATCCTGATATTTTAATTCTTCACCTACAGCTTCGAGTCTTGAGCATAATGAATCAAAAGCGAAAATATGATCCATAACCGGAGTATTCTCTTCCATCCTCATGTCGTGTACAAGACCTTTGATATAGATATTATTCGTCATCGTCTTAGCCATGAACAAATCTTAAAGAGACTCCCATAGTTGTTTTGCTGATGTAGCCTCCTTGATTGTAGTATGACCTTGAACATTCGTCATGAGATGGAGACGAATCTCTGACAAGCACTTCTTGTCCATCTTTTTTCACTTATCATCAATGACCTCAACTAGTTCCATATCATTCGAATCCTTCTTCTTTTTTTCCATCATTGGTGGACCTTCTAGGGCATCATCTAAGTCCAGCACTACGAGATAGTCTTTCATATTCATCTGCTATAGGCTAAAATCCATGATTCCATCGAACTTTTTCATCCTATAAGATTTCTCCATTATAACACACACCTCCTTGAAAACTACCCTCTGATACCACTTGTTGTGATTATTAACAATAAATCACGCCACGGATCGTAATTCAAATAGTGGATATTAATAACTAGAGATAATTTGGATGAGAAAACAAAAAAGAAAGATAATGGAACACACAATATTCGACAAACGAATATTTCACTAATTCTTTGAAAACGATTACAAAATCTATCATAAGAATTATTGCACTCAAAGCTCTCACAGAAGAAGAAAATCAACAGCCATTTAACCTCTATCTCACAACAAAATGAACTCTCCCACAAATCTCACAGAAAAAAGAATTTCTCTTATGCATTAATCTATTGAATGATTCTATCTATATATAACAATATAAGAGAATTCATCTAATCTAGAATAAGGTAATAGCAATCATATGTAAATAAGGAGACTATTAACAAGGTAATAGAGACCAACATAAACAAGGAAACCAAATTTGATAAGGAAACATATTTCTCGCCCAGTTACAAAACGACTTTTGCACTTTTTTCGCGTAACTGCAAAAGTGCTTTTGCACCTTTTCAGAATACAATATTCTAGATACAAAAGTGCTTTTACACCTTTTCGGAACCGCAAATCCTATTTTGCACCATTCAAGCCAACAATTTAATTTCCCATAAAACTCATCTTCTCTTGAGTTTAGAACCGAGCAAAAAACACAACATACATAAACATGCATACATGTATACAACCGTTACATAAAACCAATTAAGCAAGTCTAAACTAATACATAACACTTCGGGCTAGCTGTGGCTTCCCGAGATAATATATACATGACAGAAATGAGTTCGTTTCAGAGCCTTCTATATCGATCTCGAACCCGCCGTCTTGTTAACATCTTTCGTCCTATGTGTACCTGTATTAGTTAGAAAACGGGGTGAACTCACAACTCAATAGGAAAGAAAATAGGGGATAACGTGTTTGAAAAGTATAATCATTAATTTCTTAATAGTTTATACTTCAACCATCAATCCAAGTAAATATCATTATTTCACAAAACCATGCATGCTCATGCATATGCAGATTACTTCCCTTTGTGTCAACCGTTAAGCTACGTCACCAGAACATAATGTGGGCCACCTATCCAAGAGAAGTGCCAAAGCTAAACCAAACCATAATAAACATAACAATGGGCCTAACCGCCCTCAAGAGATACCAAAGCTGAACAGCTTCATAATCATAATAACAATGGGCCTGATCTATGACATTCCGAATTTTCAAACAAATATTTTAGTATCATTTAAACATGTTTAAGTATTTATTAGCATTACAACTATGTTTATGCATTTGATAATATCAATATATTTTTAATGTGCGATAAATAGTCGAATTGTGCATTTTTCCATGATGTTTGATTTTGTGGAAAAAATGTGAGTTAGATTTGTTTATATTATAAGAACTCATGTTAGAATAATAATTCATGAAGAACTTATTTAAAAATAAAGTATGTAAGTGGATTTAATTGTATGAAATAGAAGTTGAGGGGGTAGTGTGTAAATGGCAATATATGTGTATGATTAATTGATATTATTGGAATATAAAGAAAAATTGAGAGAAAAATAGGGGTGGAAGAGAGAAACAAAGAGAAGAAGAGAAAAAGAGGGAGAATGAGAGAAAAATAAGGAAAATTAGAGAATTAAATTTTGGTAAGTTTAAACTATGCTATTTATGTTTTTTAATCATCCTTTTATTGTGTTTGTAGTAATTGAAATTGGAAAATTATGATTGAAAATGAAAAAACATAGTTTTGAGTTTGTTTCTTGGTGTTCTTATGTGTTGTGATGATATAGTTGAATTTTTTTTATTATAAAGAGATAATAATATATGATATAAGTAGAAATCGTGTTAAAAATTTATAAGGTTATAATTCTGGCAGATTGGTGTCCCTGTGGGAGAATTGCTATAACTTCTTGTAGAAAATTTCAATTTATGCACCGTAAATTGCATTAAAAAGTAGACACACAGAGATTTTTAAAAATATATGGTAGAGCACCTAGCTCTCAGCCAATTGGTACAGTTTAATCCACGAAGTTGGACTATTGTCATATGTTATATTCTGGATAGTATGTTTGTATTGAGTTATTTTGTGAATATCTGATGTGTTAGCCGTTGGATTATGCTCAAATTCTGAAATGTTTATAAACATGTTGTGTAACTACTAGAAAATTTTGAAAATGATCAGAGAACGGAAAGTACCTAGTTTGTGCAGGGGATTCGGACTGCACCTAATTATGAAATATTGTAATGTGTTGTAAATTAACAAGTGCATAAGGAATATACATTTGTGTAATTGTTTTTGTATTTTTCACACTTATAAATGATTATATTAATGTAGAATTGGAATACTAATTATGTTAGATTGGTATGTGAAGGAACAGATACTTCTAACGCACCAAGAAAATAGAACTTGGAACTACGTTGGTGTGGACTTGAGGTGAGTGTACTCACTTGGAGTTTATATACATTTGAATGTATAAATGTGAAGGGTGGTGTGAAATATGTATGTTGATATTATGATGCTTGATACCTAATAATTGAGGCTATAGAGCGGTTATGTGTGTGATACATCTGATGCCCAGTATATATAGGGCTAGAGGATGTGTATATGGAATGGATGCTTGATGCCTAATAATTTAGGCTATAGAGCGGTTATGTGTGTGATACATCTGATGCCCAGTATATATAGGGCTAGAGGATGTGTATATGGAATGGATGCTTGATGCCTAATAATTTAGGCTATAGAGCGGTTATGTGTGTGATACATCTGATGCCCAATATATATAGGGCTAGAAGATGTGTATATGGAATGGATGCTTGATGCCTAATAATTGAGACTATAGAGTGGTTATGTGTGTGATACATCTGATGCCTAGTATATATAGGGCTAGAGGATGTGTATATGGAATGGATGCTTGATGCCTAATAATTGAGGCTATAGAGTAGTTATGTGTGTGGTACATTTGATGTCTTATATGATGGTTAGAGGATGAGAATTGAATGTAATTATATATGATATGTGTGTATATATATACTTTTACAGATTACTGATGAGGAAAGTGATGCATTCACTGAGCTTATAGCTTATACTTATATATGTGTTTCTCTTTACAGGTATCAAAAAGAAATGTCAACTGCCAGGTCTAGGATGGGTAGGAAGGTTTATAGAAAAAGACACTACGTTGTTTTTGTTTATTGTACTAGTCTTGTTTTGTGTATTTGACTAGATATCCTTATGTGTGTGAGTTGTAAATATTTGCTAGTATTACTTTTCTAAGACAAAGTTGATAAAAAAAATAAAAAAATCATAGATATGCGATGATGTTAATTTTGGAAATGATAATCTTATTATGTTCTCTTAATTTAATTGTATTTTTAAGTAAGTATTATTTTTGTTGTTCGGGGTGACATGATCGCCCTCAAGAAAAAGAGTATCAAGATCATAACATGGGCTCGACCGCCCCCAAGAAATATGGATATCGAGATTAAAACATATATAACCCGAATATGGTCTCTCTGTCTCATGTGAATACCAACAGATAATTAACGATTGGACCACAGTCCGCAATATTACATCAACTAATCATTTTCATACCAATTTTCTCAAAAATTGTTTAGATCTCCAGACTATTCACCTTAGGCTCTAGACAGTCAATGACTCACTAGTGTCTTGTCGTTGTCTAAATTTTTGGACTTTTCATCGCGGGTCCTAAACAGCCGATGATTAGTTGACTCCCTGGAGGTTTAGAGCTTTTCAACCCAAGGGCACCAGGCCATGCCTATTTTTCCATCCCGGCAAGCACTACCATATCACTCTCTATCACCTGACGAAAAACCAAACAAATACAAATAATCGTGAGCAACCTCCCACCATATATAACGTAATCGAGAATATATCCACATACGAATAAAAAACTCTCGAAGATAGATAATCATGTGCTCAAGAATGCCACTTGAGCATAGGAAGCCATCCACAACAAACATATAAGATACAATTCTTCCAAAAAGCATATAACACTCCATACGACATGAGAGTACTCCAAACTTGTCAAGAATATTGCCAAGAATGCCGGGTTGACACAATAATTATGCATAGCGTGCAATTCATGCTCTAAATGTAAACTAGAAACAACCTATGCCACTTAAACTTCATTCATCATGTATCCATGTTCCTCAGCGCATACATAACCCATTTACAAATTCACTTGGATACAACCAAACATGTATATCCAAGGAACATCACTTACAAGTCTATATTATATAGATGTCAAGTTCAAGTGGCATATCTTGTCCCAACTAATGCATCATATAGAAAATAGAAACTACATATGCCATATAAATTCTATCCAATTCACGTCCATGTTCTTTAGTGTATACGAAACCCTTTACTAAGCCCTTTTTCTTGTCAAAGCAACACATATACACCCAAAGAACATCCATATGAATCAATAACATGTAATCATATAGCTTAGATGGCATATCTTGCTTCATATCGTAAAATTATAGCTTAATCATGCATAAGTTACGAATATCAATTAACATGATTTTCTTAATAATCATACATGCATAAATCATCCAAGGATACTCAATAACAAGGAACATATACTTTATATTAAACATATGTATGTAAAATCATTCACCTCTTTGGTAAATAAGATCATATCATCAAGTTTGGAAAAAATATAACCCATACCTTATGTTTGTAAACAAAATGAAGGAAGAAAGTTGTAAACCGAAACCCCGTTCGGTAAAATCCTCAAGTTCTCATTTCAACACGTTCCTAGCGTAGCAAAATCCTCTAATCAATGATATATAAACCCAACCCATATAGCCAAAGCTCACGTTTGAGCTCCCATGGAAGATAACTAAGGTAGAAGATGATGAATAATGCAAGAGAATATGGTTTGGATGATTTCAAGCTTGTTTATTCGATTAAGGATGAGAAATGCATAGAAATCTTCCTATTTCTCTCTCTAGAACTCTTTAGAGGAATATGGAAGAGTTTGGGTCGAAGTTGGGGTGAAAATGACCAAAAATGGCTTGAAAACGAGCTTAAATCGGTGGGAATAGTTAACTGGCGGACCGGTATGCCAAATATAGAATACCGGTCCGCGGAGCACAAATTTTTCAAAAATTTATTGCCCAACTGGTATGCCAAAAAGGCCATACCAGTCCGCGGGTAATTTTGGTGCCCTGATGCAATGTTTTTATTTCACTCATAAATTTTCGTGCGAAACTCCGATTGAGGTGATATTTATGTTTACGGAAAGGTAATTCAAAGATCTACAACTTCTTAAGAGTAAGTTTTCTCAAATTCTAAATAGATAATTCTCAAAAATTCCCCGAAGATAGTACTCTGCCAAAGCGCTACGAACAACCAGAATTTACTAACCGACCTACTTCGCACGCTGTTTTGACCAACGTGGAGTGTGAATTAGCTTTTGGCCAAAACATGAAAGTTGTAGAATGATACAAATAATAGATATCTTCATGAACGGAATCTTAATCAGATAAGTAACAAAAAAATTACGGTAGCTCAAAGTTAGCTAGAATTAACGAATCGCGAATAACCAAAACTTCCTATTTACCAACTGAAATCGATTCGGACCACCCGAATCACCAAACGATCACTCACATGAGTATAAATAAGCCAATATAATTCAATTTAAAATAAATTAAAGTGCGGGATATTACAAGTTTAGATGGGCTCAAGCAAATTTCAAATGTCTAGGACACCATTGTCCGGCCAAGTGGTGTCTGCTACTTTCATTACTTTCTTCTCTCTTAATCTTACACACAATAATAATACATTTTGTATACAAAGTAGGATATATTTATATAACTTATTACACGCTTAGGGTTCATTTGGTTTGATATGTAGGAAATGAATAGGCATCTTAAGTTTCAAGAAACCTTCATTCTAGGAATTTAGGATTCCTTTCCACTGTTTGGTTCAAATAACAACTATCATTTTCTGGCATCCTCTACTAATTTCAAATTACTAAAGTACCCATTAACAAACTTTTTTAGATGACCCTTTCTACGAAGAACACATACAGTATTAAGATACACGCAGTATATATGTGTATACATATATGTATATGTATTCTACCAAGATCAACCTTAGTAAAGAAATATCAATTTGGGTATAACATTAAAGTAGAAGATTAGTTGAAGGTTAAAAATAGATCTAAATTTACCCTAACATATATGTAGCAGTGGAGGAGATGAAGGCAGCGAACGGAGATGGGAGAGTGGCCTCATCAATATCGACAAACACCAGATCTCATCGTTGGAACTGTGAACTTTTTTGTGGTGACTGGGATGAAGACGGCGAAGGGTGAAATTAAGACAGTGATCGGTGGAGATGAGGCCAGGAACGGAGATGGAATAGTTACCAAATCTCACCAACAGAGAAAGTCGGAGATGGAAGAGGGAAAAAATGTGGAGATGAGGTGAAAGTGATGGTAAATAAGAAAAAAAAAATGTGGGTTTTTAAGTTAAGGCGAATCTGTCATTTTATGAAAAAGTAACTTTACTCCCAAATTTGAAGGAAATAAAAATTGATCAAACGAAGGAATTTAGCTGTTCTAGGAATAATTAATTCCCTCCTAAAACTCCAACCAAACACTAGAATCTTATTTGGAATGAAATTTAGGATTTTAAGAATCACCAAAAATTCGAACCAAACGAACCCTTGAAATGCCATTAATTGTTATTATTCTTAAAGTTACTTCTAAGTTTAAGATTTTAATAAAATTTATGAAAATGATCTCCATAAATTACAACTAAAATACCATTTTAAAGGTTTTTACTTTCCTAAAGCAATCAAAGTTATCTTAATAACTAAGATCGGAAAATGAAGATTGGGAATGGGCGTATATAATTCCCAATCCAACACATTTCGGCATCTGGTTGATAATTTATTGAGATTTTAAATGAGGAAAGAGATTACTACAGGATATAGATTCCCACCAACCATTGGCATGTATATTTGAATGCACTAGAAAGATTATTCTTAATTTAATCATTGCTGCTATCATAATAATATAAGCATATGTCAATTTATTGTTTGACGCCAATAATATTTTAAGTTACTATTTCATTTCGATTTATATGATACCATATAAATTTAATCATAAATGGACATTAATTATTTTCATTAATTATATAGAATACGAGCTAACTTGTGAAAATAATTCAATTTTTTTTTCATAATAGTTGTACAAAAATACTTAATCAATGCTCTTAACTGAAATATAATTTTAAGCGAAAGTGTAAACTGTGTAATTGCATTTTCATGGATAAATAAAAATGATAAGTTGTAAAGACGTGTTAAGGAATTAAACTAATACATTTTAAAATTATTGCGTATATTAGGAAAATTGATCCAAAATGTTTCATATCCTGCACATCCCAATGCTTAATTGGGTTTTTATATTTTCTCTGAGCAGTTACTCGGATGCAACTCAAAATGCATGACAATATTATAATTTATTTATGAAGTTTTTATTTTATTTTATTTGAGTTTTTTATTCGGCAGTTAAGCATACTCCTAGTGAATTTACCAATTTAAGATTTTAGGAATAAATAAAAAATTGAACTAAACAGGCACTCAAGTACTCAATATTGCATATTTCTTCATATTAGCAATTTGACACTCTATGCCGATAATCTTATATTTTGGTTGGCATTTTAATTGTCATTGTAATAAGATAATGGGTTCGGTCGACATAAATGTGGAATTTGCATGCAACAACAGCAAATAATAGTGTAAAAATTGCTGTTGAAGACTAAATTGAAAAATGCACAACCAATCAATGTAATATTTATTTTAAAAGGGTAGTATTATTGTCAAAGCAATATTTATATTGTTAGAGTAATGTATAACTTTAAAAACATATAATGTAACTTTTCAAAATAATATGATACTTTGACAAAGAGAAAAAATGTTTTGAAAATAGTGTCCCCGAAAAGGTTAAATATGATGAAAATTTTCATTTTTAAAATATATCTCTGCATGAGTAACGACGTCGTATCCGTGGAGAGCAAGAATTATAGTTGCAGAAATGATGACTTGAAGCTTTGGTGCATATTTTGTCAAGAGAGGAGGTACTGTGGCTGCTCGCATTTGTTTGCAATGTGATTGAGTTTGAATCCTGTGATTCGAGAAAGCTATTTAAATTGACACAAGTGGTTGTGATTTTAATTATTTTTTATTGGACAAAGAAGTAGTTGTGATTTTAATAATGTACGCAAGTTCCCTTTTTTCTCCCTATTTTATTTTTTAACAATGCACATATACAATCTATATATTTTAACACAATTAACACTCAAAACACAAACTTTATTTACTATCTTTACATTTGATATGTTTGTTAAGTTTTTTTTTTAAATCAAATTTGGATTATTAATTTAGATGTCTTAAAAAATTGATTCACAATTTAAAATAAATCAATTAAAATATAATTTTCTCTTTCTTTCTTTAACAAATGGTGTATAAATATATTCGATATTTAATTTTAAAAAATAGAGAAAGGAGCATAAGCGAGAGATACCGTATTCAATTGATACGAAGAAAAAGGAAAAAAAAAATAGAGATGCACCATTGGCAGGTGATGTGGCACGATATACGTGGCAACACGAGGTAGTTGCAAAGAAGTAAATTAAAAAAAAGTCGCCGTACGAAACCGCATCCCAAAGAGTCGGTTCGTCCCTCACTCGCACTGCGTTCCCTTCATATTGCAAATGCCGCACCAATGTATGTGATCCCAACACTCGCCAAACAAACTCTGTTACCCCCGCTCCTCCAAATTACCAAACTATCCCCTTTAAACCACCCCACCTTTCCCGCCTTCCCAGGGACCCCACCGTCATTTCCCCATCCAAAACCCTTCAAACCAGCGCCAATTGCACCCTAACAAAAAATAAAAATTAAAAAACCTCCCCTCTCTCTCTCTCTCAAGAATTTGTTTAAAAACTTTTCTTCTATTGATGGTCGGTTGTTCTAATGGCGACAATTTTCGAGTGGTGTAAGAGCAGAAAGAGAAAAACTAATTTATCTGGATTCCAAAGCTTATCTACTAGCGGTGTAATGATCGATTTAGACGGTCCTTTTAGAGACAACATTCGATCGTTTCTCCAAGAATATGGCAAAATTGAGGATCACTTTAACGGAATGCCTGCCTGGTCTACTCTCCTCGTTAGCCACACCAACGGCGTCGTTTTCCCTCTCTACATTATCCAAGAAACTGTTCAACACTCTTTAAACCCTTTCTGTGATCACTGTAAATGCATTGGTAATTTATATATATATATGAATTTGCCCTATATATATATATAATAATAATATGTGCAATTGTTTTTTTATTTTCAAATCATCTTCAAATGTATGTATATACATGTAGTTTGTATATGTGGAATTGTTTATTGATTTTGAAATTTTGATGGTTTTGAAGGGTGGAGTCACCATTTTGTATCGAAGAGAAAGTATCATATGATAATTCCGGCCAATCGGAATAAGCAATTGAAGGGGAACTATTTGAAGCGTAGTGATCATTTACTACACGGATTGATTCATTGTAATGGATTTGGTCATCTTCTATGCGTCAATGCACGCATAGATGATTCTAATTATGTTAGTGGGAGCGATATTATGGATCTTTGGGACCGTCTCTGCACAACCCTAAGAACAAGGTATACTGGAAACAAAAAGTTGTTATATATATATGAGTAAATTAAACTGGAAATTATAAATTTGATTTGGAAATTAAACTGGAAGTGAATCTGAATTTGAAGAAAATTTTGTAGGAAAATTTCGGTAAAGGATGTCTCGAGGAAGAAATCAACAGAGCTGAGATTGCTTCACAGTGTGGCTAATGGACAACCTTGGTTTGGAAAATGGGGCTATAATTTTTGCCGTGGAACATTTGGAGTTAACATTGAGAAATATAAGAGAGCAATTCAATTTTTGTGCACAATCGACCTAGATATGATTGTTAATGATTTCAAGAACACTGATAGAGGAAGAAAACTAGAAAGGATTATATGTAGTTACAGAGAAGTAAGCAAGACTCAATTGATCAACATTAGTGATCTGTTACAATTCATGTTTGATGTCAAGTCTGGTGCCCTGATTGAGAAGAAAAAACCTATGACAGTGACGAAATATGCCTCTTCGAAACCCTTGTCTAGAAAAAACCATCAAAATGACTCTGCGACAGTGGATAATTCAGTTGATTTGTCGACCTTTGTGAATTCACTTGCCACCAGTGATTGCAGGTGGCCTGCAAGGAGATTAAAAGATGTAGTAACAGTGATTGTAGATCTTTTGGAAGAGAACAAGGTAAGTGATAATGGAAACAGTGAAATGTCTCGGCACGAACTGCGTGAGGGGGCAAGAAATTGTATTGGGGATACGGGTCTGATTGATTTCGTACTTAAATCAATTAACTGTGTTGTTGTTGGCAGTAAAACTGTTTCTAAATCAATCAATCCATTGACCAAATTGGTTGAATTCAAAATTCATGATGTTGAAGAAGCCAAATCAGCTAAAAAGTTAAATAAATTTTCGTCTTCACTCGCTAAATTCGACTGCAGATGGCCAGAACAGAGACTAGAACATGCAGCACAAGTGGTGGTTAATATTTTGAAAGAGAACAAAGCAACGATCAATGGAAATGGCGTGATGTCAAGGCAAGAATTGCGTGATGCTGCTAGACAGCGCATTGGTGATACTGGATTGATTGATTTTGTGTTAAAATCAATCAACAATTCTGTTATTGGAGGTCAGATTGTTTGTCGATTTAAAAACCCATCAAGTAGATTGATTGAATTTTCGGTTTGTGATGAAAATGCAGTGGAGTTGCCTGCCATGGCTCTTAATCCTGTCGTGGATGTGTATGAACACATTCTGTTTTTGTATGAAAATGTTCTTTTGGGTTATCCGGAGTGGGACTCAGTGAGTTCAGAGACACAAGTTATCTTGAATAGCAAGTATTTTGTGAAGGAGTGGGTATTTAAAGATGAGGAGGAGCAGCAGCTAATGACAATAACATGCCAGGTGCTGCCTAGCTTTGACGAGATAGAAACTGAGTTGAATCGTCCATTACCACCAGGCGAGTTGGTTGTGGTGCCACCAAGCATAACAATTGGACAGCTGAAGGTGGCGGCACAGCATGCACTTCGAGACACATACTGTATAATGGACCGGTTCATTGTGACGCAGATTGGAGGGTTGAAGAGCATAGAGGACGAGAGGGTCCTTTCTTGCGCGGTTGATTCTGATGGGCATGTTTGGGTGAGAGGGTGTGGGCTGGATTTGAGTACAAAGCTGAGATACGAAGGTGGGACCGAGAATGGAAAAGTGGATTGCATGTGTGGAGCCAAGGACGATGATGGGGAAAGGATGATAGCCTGTGATGCTTGCAATGTGTGGATTCATACTAAGTGCAACGACATTGATGATGATGAACCTGCTCCTCCACTTTTCTTTTGTGTGAAGTGTATTTGAAGGATGAATAGAACCATGCATGAATGCTGACAAAGAGACTATTATTATGGGTCCACTAGAAGCTAAAATACAATCTAAAGGAAGCCAGGAAATTGGTGAAAGACCCTCAAATTTCAGAACACGGTAATGTTCTTGTTTATAACTTTTTGGCTACTTCCATCATAATTGTAGATGAACACTGGATAGCTACACTTGAACTAAATCTTGAGTAAATACTGGAGTTTTGATAGTAATGGAATTGCCCGAGAGAAAAGCAATTGAATATAGAAAGTTACTTCCACATTGGTCTTTATCTTTAACAAGAAATGTGTATTCGTTGACAACTCTTCCTCCTAATTCTGTGCTTTTATAGTTGCTTCTAATTCTCTGATTATCCGGAATAATGCTCTATAGTTTTTGAACAAATTATGAACTTTCCTGTTGCATAGTATCAATTTAAACTTATAATACACACCCTTTCTGGGGAAAATTGTAACATAGAAAGATATTTGTCTTGTGACTGTTTCTAGTTGGGCTCAGTCATGGTTGTAGGCTTGTAGCTGTTACTTTCTGTGGTGAGTGGTTGTATCCTTACAGGTAATGGCCTCGATATCATTTAGGGTATCAGCGCTCATTTGTTTCACGCTTTTACGGTTTTTTTTTTTGGTGGAATCAGAAGCAATAGTGTCACATATAAAATTTGTGTTTGTCGGCATCCGTGATTGAGAATCTTGACATAAACTATTAGGGTCTATATTTTAATTTTACCGCTCTAGGATTCCTAAAAAACACAAAAACTTGAACCAGACATCACTCAGATTATAATTATATAATCATCTTGAAGAAGGTGACTATAGGAAAGAAGGGCCCACCAGATCATATTTTGTATATTTGTTCATGGTTGGTTGCTCTCAAGTGCTGAGAGTAATTTCTCAAGCTTGATTGATACTCTGTGCTGATAACAGTGATTCACTTTTCATCACTAGTTTGTATTGCTACTTCTGGTGGGGTCATTTTTTGAAGTTGCAGTTGGTTTTTTACTCCACTTTCTTTGTTGAAGCTTTATCTATTCGGCCACTTGTTCTTGATTTTTCACAGTAGTTACAGCATACTTTCTGTACTGCTTAGGTTACCGCAAAGATCTAGTACTATAAGCAATGTCCCTATTAACCGATACTTTTATTTGGGCTGCAGTGTGCTAATCTTGCTAAGTGTTACTTCTAATACTCCAACATATCCATTGGTTCTATTTTTGATTTTTTGCTGAGTTGGATCTGTCCACGTGGCTTCCTTGAATATGATCCTTGTAAACATGTATTCAATTTTCTTGTATATTTGGTAGGCCCTCTTTGTATATTTTCTTGTAAACATGATCCTTGAATATGATCCTTGTAATCATGTATATTTTGTCTTATGCTTGTATGAAGGAAGTTAGACGATTTGCTGGTTAAGTGGATTTTATTCTAAGTAGGAACATCGTCTCACTCGTGCATTACAGAATTTGCCAATCATTTGATGAAATGAGATATGCTTAATCTTCTTCTTTCCAGTACATAATTAGGAGATTCTTGAGCATTTATGCTTCTCGATAGTAGTTTACAGCTCTGTTTACTTAACTAAAAACTGTAGTCATACAAGATGTACAGGTGATATTTGCATTGTGAACTCGTACTGTGTGTATTTTATAAGTACTCCCTCTTGCATAATCTTACAATATCAAAGTGACAAACCTCGATTTTATTCATCCTCTCTAGTTTCTTCATTCTTTGCCATTGCTCCTTTCAATAACTTCACCTGTCACTATGTATTCCTACTCAAATCGACTAGAATCCTCTTATTTTCAGCGTCCTTTAGTGTTGTAGAATGTCACTACTATACAACATAAAATGTAATTTGTAATAATCCAATATAAACAGAGAGGAGCCATCCAAACGAGAATATACGTACAAAAGAACTAGTAAAGTCTCGAAAGTATTAGTGTTGACAAGTCATTTGAAGAGAAATCGGAGTGAAGAGGTTTTGAACCTTGTCACTTGTAACGATGTAATCAACCAAACGTATATCACTCGTATTCTCATGTATATATATATATAATGTTATAATTTTGTGTTGTCATGTTACCAAATTTTTGGGCTTGTACCCCTCTTATTATGATTTCCTGACACAGGAAGATCAAGAGCAGGATGGAAAATGGTGTTCGTTTCTGTTTGTTGCTTGTTAATTATATATATGATGTAGAGTGATTCTGTATTTGACCTGTGCTTTTAGGTACAATTATTAGCACATGTGGTGTTACAACCCACTAAACTAAATTCCATTAGAAATGGGGGAATTTTCAGTCAAGCAATGTACTTCCCAGATAGATCTTTCAAAGGTCAATCATAATTCCATATCTCCTCTCCAAGTTATTTTCCACAATTTTCCTTACTTCGATTTAGTTAGGTATTTGAGTCATATGAGCATTTGGGGGTTCCAAATTGTGAGATCCCCCAAATTTTGGAGATCAAAAGTAAAGTCTCATCCGCTGTTACTTCAAGACGTAGTCTCCTCCCACTCCCACAATTGTTCCTGCCTAAAACGTGGTACTATTCCGTCTCAACGCACTAAAATTGCCGATTGTAAAGATAATTTTGTGTTTCTTCCCTCCGTATAGTTTTAGCCATCTAGACAATAACGGACTCTTAAAATGGAACATAAAAGGGATCACAAGAAAACTGAAGTTTATGGAGAAAAGTTGAGGAATATATAGGTCCCTCGATTCAAATTAGAAATCTCACTTTTTCCTTTTGCCTGTTTAAAATTAATATTAGTAATTTTCACAATGATAAAAAATAAAAAAGCTTTACATTTAGCATTGATTACGTTAATCGTGTTTTCTTGAAAAACACTCAAATCAAAGGGGGCTGTCAATTTGACACAAGTACTAAATTCAGTATTCAACTAATATATTGATAGAAATTAAGCAGGTGATAAAATCTAAAGAGGTACATCAACATGAAAATTATTTTAACAATCACTAAGAGTGACCCGGTGGATAGTAACACCTAGATCAATGGGTTCTACTGGAAACTCTCTAGGTTAAATACTAATTTTATCATTGACTTACAAAGGTAATTCAACACTTTTACCTTTAGTAAAATCCTATTTTTACCTCCAGAAAAATACCATTTTTATCTATGTGACCTAAGCATACACATCATCTACATGCTAGATTACATGTGACCTAAGCATACACATAATATACATTACACAAATTTACCTTTTTGCCCTTCATTTTTTACCTATAAATACCCCCCTCGTTCATTCATTCAAAACACACCAAAAAAACATCTCTTCCTTCTCTCCCAATATCCATCCATCTCTCCTAAGAGATATAAAGTCATTGGCAATATAAATACAAGCCAATTTTCGAGGGTCTTATACTCTCTCTTTTCATACCCCAAAAAATATCAATCCTTATACGCTCTCTCTCCTACACAGTTTATTATTTATTCTGTTGAAATATTTGTAATCCTAATTCTATACTTATAAATAGAATTAAGGAAATTATAGAAAGAAGAGAGAGAGATTGGTAGCTTGTATTATCATCCAAATTGATTGTCTTTGAGCTAATACAAAGCAAGCACACACAAAAGGAGGACGTACTGCCGACTAGCATAAGCACTACCGGGGGAACCTACCTTAATAAAAAATGTCTCGTGTTCATCTTCATTTTTAATCAATTTCTGCCAGTACTGTTCACAGTCACTGTTCACATATACGGTACTGTTCACAGTCACTGTTCACATATACAGTGGTACTGTTCACATATACGGTTGGTATTGTTCACATATACGGTGGTACTGTTCACATACACGGTGATACTATTCACAACCACTGTTCACATATATGGTGATACTGTTCACAATCACTGTTCACAGTTATAATCCATTATTAAACCTCTAATTCACCATTATTCTTTGATTGGTCGGTCGTCAATCATCTGTTCTAGATTTTGACACCATCAGTTTGGCGCCATCTGTGAGAACGATAAGCTCTCTAAAGCTCTCGTTCTTTAGAAATTACAAGTGAATTTTCGGTGAAAAACTCATAATCTGGCGGGCCTATGCTACCTCAATATTATTAGGCGCATAATTTTGTGCTCAAAACTCCAAATCATGCGATTCTAGAGCCCATTTTGAAGAAAATTTCAAGAGCTACAACTTTCTAGTTTAATCTTTTTTCAAATTTGGTCATCTCGGGGTCCAAAACGGGGATACAAAGTTGCTGCAACAAAAAATGCGAAAATCTGGCAAGCCTACGCTAGCTCAATATTTACGGGCGCATAATCATTCAAAAATCCAGTTACGCAAGGGGATAAAACCCAAAAGAAGAGATAAGTTATTTTTTGATAACTCATATATGATTTTTTATCTTTGTTTTAATATATTTAAAGTTGTATCATTTTCTTACGATTAATAATCTTTATTGTAAGTAAAATTGATGAGCTTCTAAAAAATTACAATTGAATGTAATTTTTATCAAGTTCATCCTACAAATCACAAGAAAGAAATTAAAGAGATTTTCAGCGGATATCAAACTTCCACAAAGCTAAATGTGATTTTGAAGTCCGTCAGACAACCGCTGGACCACCCCAGTCCAAAGAGACTTGGCTGAGAATGATCATCTACTGTTGCACCACTGGTCAGAGATCAAGATTTTGACTTTCCCTGGTAATAAATAAGAAAATTGTCAAAATTTGTCTAAGTCAGAAGAGGGCATGGCTCTACTCAAGACTTAGCAAAAAAAAACAAATTTTCCTTTTAAGAAACCCTGGTGATAAATGAGAAAATTGTCAAAATTTGCATAAGTTAGAAGGGAGCAAGACTTTACTCAAAACTCGGCACTTTGCCTAAGTTAAAAGGGAGCAAGACTTTACGCAAAACTTAACAATTTGCCTAAGTTAGAAGAAAGCAAGACTCTACTCAAAACTTAGTAAAAATAACAAATTTTCTTTTTAAAAAACTAAGGACTTAAATGAAAAAATTGTCAGAATTTGCCTAAGTTAGAAGGGGGTATGACTCTACTCAAGACTTAGCCAAAAAGAACAAATTTTTCTTTTAAGAAACCAAGGACTTCGAAAAAATTGATATCAACATATAAGGGCTATGCTTTAAACAGTCACAAGTGAAACATCTCTGGAACATTTTTATAAAACTCTCACTAGAGGTGCACATTATCTAGTCACTCAAAAAAGGCTGAAGAATTTGAAGATCATCAGCACCAAAATTCAAAATAGTACTTAAATCAGAAGAAGAATAATCAGAAAAATCATGGCAAATATCCCCTAAAGCTGTCCAGTCAGAGCCCGTTGTTTCGCCAAAATTCATAACAAAATCATCTAGCGAAGATTGCGACAAAAAACCGTCCGAAGCAGCCTGGTAAACGGCGTCCAAGGTAGCCTGGTCATAGGACGGATTTGGAAATGACGGCAGATCCACTTCAGTCAGAAAAGCCCCATTTTTTATAATATTCACGGTAGGCGGAGGGATCTCAGGTGTAATCTCTTCTGCCGACATAAGGAGCCTTAAAAAATTTCCGGAAACAGGTTCTGAAAGATTCACGGTAGTCGGAATGACAGCAGGCATGTTATTTTCTGCCGACGAAGGGAACCTCGAAGAACTTTCAGGAGGAGCAGAGGAGCATAACGGGTTAACGCAGGAAAACCCCCTTCTAACCGAACCTCTAATGCCGTCACCTGTGCTTGTAACTCTTCCACCTTCTGTTCAAGAGAAGCAAGGAGAGCAGTACAGCCTTTAGTGGGATTTTCGATTCTCACTGTGGCTTCAAAAAGGAATGAATTGAGAGTCTCAAGATATTGATGTTTGGGGATATTTTGTAAAATATCTGCAACACTTTTCATCCCGAAAACAGTGAAGATTGTGCGATAATCCTGACGAGTAATCACATCCAGAAAAATTTATGCATATTCACACCATGGCTGACATTTCTTGCGTCTATAAGTACAAGCAGCACAAGAAGAACCTGTATAACGGAAGGTATTCGGCATACTTGTGATTTACTTTCCCTTATTCATGGGTATCCCCTAGTAAAATCCTAGATTACATGTGACCTAAGCATACACATTATATACATTACACAAATTTACCTTTTTGTCCTTCATTTTTTTACCTATAAATACCCCCCTCATTCATTCATTCAAAACACACCAAAAAAACATCTCTTCCTTCTCTCCCAATATCCATCCATCTCTCCTAAGAGATATAAAGTCATTGGCAATATAAATACAAGCCAATTTTCGAGGGTCTTATACTCTTTCTTTTCATACCCCAAAAAATACCAATCCTTATACGCTCTCTCTCCTACACAGTTTATTATTTATTCTGTTAAAATATTTGTAATCCTAATTCTATACTTATAAATAGAATTAAGGAAATTATAGAAAGAAAGAGAGAGAGAGGGAGATTGGTAGCTTGTATTATCATCCAAATTAATTGTCTTTGAGCTAATACAAAGTAAGCATACACAAAAGGAGGACGTAATGCCGGACTAGCATAAGCGCTACCGGGGGAACCTACCTTAATAAAAAACGTCTCGTGTTCATTTTCATTTTTAATCAGTTTCTGCCGGTACTGTTCACAGTCACTGTTCACATATACGGTGGTACTGTTCACAGTCACTGTTCACAATTAATGTTCACATATACAGTGGTACTGTTCACATATACGGTGATACTGTTCGCAACCACTGTTCACATACACGGTGATACTGTTCACAACCACTGTTCACATACACAGTGATACTGTTCACAATCACTGTTCACAGTTACAATCCATTATTAAACCTCTAATTCACCATTATTCATTGATTGGTCGGTCGTCAATTATCTATTCTAGATTTTGACACCATCACCCCACGAGTGAGATTTAGTTGAAGTGTGTGAAAGCAGACTTGGAAATTACGCGAGAAACCAAAAAAAATATTATAGAAATTAATAGTAACATATTTTTACATCAATGTCACCTAAGATCGGTTATGGTTAAAATTTAAAAGGGCTTTATCCCCTTAATTGTGGTAAAAAAGTGCAGTACAGTAATAGGAGGATCTTCTTTCGGTGATTATTTCCTCAAATTCTCTCGATAAGACTACATGATTATAGAAATGTATATGAAGGTCCTACGTTAAATCACCTCAATGATAGAAAAGTCTTGAGGGAATATTATTTTAGAGCATTATTTGTGCCCCCAGTTTTTGCCTAAATTCTCTATATAAAATCAACCTTCAATAAAATGCAGAACACATCTTTGCAATGTTAGGCCAAGCATTTCGTCCTTTTTTCACTTAAAAAATGGTTTCTTTCTAGTGGGTAATCAGTTTCCCACTTGCCAAACATATCATCCGTAAATATAAATGTAAAGACAGAGAGAAAGAAAGAAAAGCAGCATTATTATTTCCCTTAAGACAAAAGGGGGAATTAAAAAAACAGCAATAGTAGTGTTACGCATGCGCCTTTTTTTGATCCTTTAAACAAAGAGGAAGAAAGAAATGCCCATAATAATATATATATATATATATGTAGGCTTTTCTAGGAAATGGGTCATTCTTATATCAATACTAATAATGTCCAAATTGGAGTCTCATAATATATACAGTACATAATTGATCGAGAAGTTCATTTTAGTAACAAAAAAATTCTGTTAGAAATTAAGAATGCTGAGAGTCAAAACATATATATCATCAATCAGTATAATATTATAAAGAGTCAACCATATCATCAATCAAATATGTCAATATTCTTGATAATTAAACATATTATCTGTCAGTATGATTTTGTTGGGAGTCAAACACATTGTTAGTTTTGAGTTAAAAGTCTTATGATCAAAAAAACACACTCGCCTTTTTCTTGGACATCATCTTACTAAAAAAGAATACCTATATGAAAACCATAAGTATATATAAACATATGAAAAGACTACAGTCAAATAATACATATGAACTGAATTAAATTGAACGGAACATTCATATATACTGCGTAGCTATAGCCACACAAACACAGCAGCTCAGCAATACGTACTAATAATAAGTTCAGTTAGTTATATGAATTTTTCACGTGGAGGTACGTCAAATTCTGAGAGGAATGGAGTAATCGTTTTTCTACTCGATCGATCAAGAGGGGGAGAAAATGAAGTGGGAGTCAGAGTTATCCATGTGCAATACACATGTATAATTGGACAATCTTGTTGATATTGTTTTTGGGACCCATGATTCTAATTCCCCCATCAAAACTTTTGACGGCCCTTTTTGTCTGCCACCATTCACATATACAAATCATCCATCTTTGCCATTTATTCTTAATAATAATTTATCATGTATCGGGATTAATGCATCAGAGTCGATCGAGGGCCCCCTTTAACTTAAACAAAAACCATTTCTTTCATAATTAGACAAAATAAAACTCCCCATCCGACAAATATTGGGACATACCCCTCTCATATTCCGGGGGCACCCAGCGAAAAAGAAAAAGGTAAAAGAAAACCGACCATCTCTATATGGTCATATCAATCAACAACAAAAAAATCTGATGCAAACTGCATACTACAAGTACATCTCCACATATACCATCACCATTCTACCTGGAGTATATATGTTAGAATATGTGGTACGCACTTGCCGTTGTGTACTTGATATTTTTGGTATTTCTTTGAGTTTAATTAAAATATATAATTGTTTCATTAATTCCAGTCTTAGCATTAATATAATTTTTTTTATTATTCCTAAAGTATAAAAAAGTATTTTAGATAGACTTACAAGTAAAAACCTTGTTAAATAAAAGCAAAAGAGGGGGTCATTTAAGTAATTAAGTATGTACACCAAAAGATGTTTAGTATATACCTAATTACTCATGTCGCACCGGAAATCTAATAGTATATCTATATTATAAAACACCAAGTTTGATCAAATTTATTTTCAAAAAGTATAAAAATCTAATGGTTAAAAATGTACATGTTATGGTGTGCATTAACTTTACACCATTGGATGAGTTTTATACACACATCAAGATGTCACATCAAAGTTAAAACACTCACACCAATAATATACACACAATAAATTCTCACATACCAATAATTTTTTCTATATTAAAAATGATATAACTTAAAATAAAAATTCAAAATTTAATAAAAAATTAATATTTAAAATCTACTAATCAAGATCAATTAAACAAGATCCATCATGACTATCGAATTATGTAAAAAAAATAAAAAATTATTAAGTAACATTTAACCTAATAATAGCACAAAAGTATACTCTCACATACCAATAAATATTTTTACATTAAAAAGCCATAACTTAAAATAAAAATAATTCAAAATTTAATATTTAAACTCTAAAAAGAAATTTAATAAAAAATTAATATTTAAATATAATAATCAAGATTAATTAAAAGATTCATCTTAAATAAAAAATTTAATATTTAATATTTAAAATATACTAATCAACAAATTTTATAAAAAAATAATATTTAAATCTACTAATCAAGATCAATTAAACAAGATTCATCACAACTATAGAATTATCTAAAAAAATACAAAAAATATGGTAACATTTAACACCAATAATATACACACAATAAACTCTCACATATCAATCATTTTTTCTCATAAAATGTCAAAACTTAAAATAAAAAATCAAAATTTAATATTTAAAACTATTAATTAAAACAATTAAACGAATCCATCATGATTATAGAATAATTTAAAAAAAATAAAAAATTATTAAGTAACATTTAACACTAATAATATACACAAAATTAAACTCTCACACACCAATAAATATTTTTACATTAAAAATGCCATAACTTAAAATAAAAATAATTCAAAATTTAATATTTAAACTCTACTAATCAAGAAATTTAATAAAAAATTAATATTTAAATATAAAATCAAGATTAATTAAACAAGATTCATCTTAAATAAAAAAATTTAATATTTAAAATATACTAATCAACAAATTTCATAAAAATATAATATTTAAATCTACTAATCAAGATTAATAAACAAGATTCATTATACTATAGAATTATGTAGTCACCAAAAAAAAAAGACTATAGAATTATGTTAAAAAAAATAAAAAATTATTAATAACATTTAACACTAATAATATACACAAAAGTATACTCTCACACACCAATAAATATTTTTCATTAAAAATGCCATAACTTAAAATAAAAATAATTCAAAATTTAATATTTAAACTCTACTAATCAAGAAATTTAATAAAAAATTAATATTTAAATATAATAATCAAGATTAATTAAACAAGATTCATCTTAAATAAAAAATTTAATATTTAATATTTAAAATATACTAATCAACAAATTTTATAAAAAAATAATATTTAAATCTATATCAAGATCAATTAAACAAGATTCATCACAATATGAATTATCTAAAAAAATACAAAAAATTATTGGTAACATTTAACACCAATAATATACACACAATAAACTCTCACATATCAATCATTTTTTCTACATTAAAATGTCAAAACTTAAAATAAAAAATTCAAAATTTAATATTTAAAATCTATTAATTAAAACAATTAAACGAGATCCATCATGATTATAGAATAATTTAAAAAAAATAAAAAATTATTAAGTAACATTTAACACTAATAATAACACAAAATTAAACTCTCACACACCAATAAATATTTTTACATTAAAAATGCCATAACTTAAAATAAAAATAATTCAAAATTTAATATTTAAACTCTACTAATCAAGAAATTTAATAAAAAATTAATATTTAAATATAATAATCAAGATTAATTAAACAAGATTCATCTTAAATAAAAAAATTTAATATTTAAAATATACTAATCAACAAATTTCATAAAAATATAATATTAAATCTACTAATCAAGATTAATTAAACAAGATTCATTATGATTAAATTATGTATCACCAAAAAAAAAAAGACTATAGAATTATGTTAAAAAAAATAAAAAATTATTAAGTAACATTTAACATAATAATTCCAAAAGTATACTCTCACACACCAATAAATATTTTTCTTAAAAAGCATAATTAAAATAAAAATAATTCAAAATTTAATTTTAAATTATAATCAAGAAATTTAATAAAAATTTAATATTTAAATATAATAATCAAGATTAATTAAAAAGATTCATCTTAAATAAAAAATTTAATATTTAATATTTAAAATATACTAATCAACAAATTTCATAAAAAATAATATTTAAATCTACTAATCAAGATCAATTAAAAAGATTCATCATAACTATAGAATTTAAAAAAATAGAAAAATTATAGTAACATTTAACACCAATAATTACACATAATAAACTCTGACATATCAATCATTGTTTCTACATTAAAATGTCATAACATTAAATAAAAAATTCAAAATTTAATATTTAAAATCTACTAATTAAGATCAATAAACAAATCCATCAGCTATAGAATTATGTAAAAAAAAATTAATAAAAATTATTGAATAACATTTAACAAGGTATTTTATATGTTTGTACATTATTGTCATCTTAATAATCGTTTTTAGGAGTGTTTACAATACATTAGTCAAATTTTTGAACTATTTTCAAACATAGCAAAGGTGATTGAATTATTTTCACATATGGCCTTGAGTTTATTTGTAAAAACTTATTGTGTTGAGATCAAAATAAGATCAAAAAATATGATTAAAAGACTCTTTAAAAATTAAAAACAAATCGCTTCAATCCAGTCTACTTTTAGTTGTTCTAACATGAAGATATATTGAACATAAGTTTGTCGATTTATATTCATCACACGTTACTCATTTTTATCTTATTATCAATTTTTATTTAATTTATCGTGCCGGATGGCACGGGTATACCCTAGTATATAAAATGAGAGGAGTGAGAATGATTTGTTGTGAGAATGCCACATGGTACTCATTAATGCAAGAATTACATTGTTAATCTCTCTCTCTTTTGTTCCTTTTCCTTTTTCTCTTTATGTATTTTTATTAAACAAACCTTTTTAATCCCCTCGATTATTAATAAAGAAAAATATGTGTTCTCTTTATTAATCTTAACTTACATACGTCAAGAATTTACAAATTGGTCTTTGTCTCTTATACTTTGGTTATAATTTATTTTTACTATTATATTATAGAATCAATTTGAATTTCATTTTGTATTTAAAAATAAGACAATGTAAAATTTCTAATTCATTTGTAGAATTATAGTTGACAATTCTTTTTTGTGAAAAGGATTTGTTATGAAATTATCACATGGTAGTCATTAATGCAGGAATTAATTAGCTACATTGTTAATATCATTTTTGTTTTTGTTTTTTCCTTTCTAAAAAATCTATGTTAATCTCCTCAATGATTAATAAAGATAAATGTTTGTTCTCTTTATTAATCTAAGCTTAGGTACCGCAAGAATTTACAAATTGGATTTTGCCTTTTATACTTTGATTATAATTTATTTTTACTATTATATTATAAATTAATTTGAATTTCATTTCAACTTTATAAATAAGACAGTGTAAAATTTCTAATTCATTTGTAAAATTATAATTGACAATTCTTTTTTATAATAATTTTTGGCACATATACAATTTTTAAAAAAGTGCCCGTGCATAGCACGGGTTATAATCTAGTATAGTATAAAACAATTCTAAAGGGGGATTTGAATATATGACTTTTAATTACCATTAAATCAAATGTCATTATACATTCTTAATATGAAGAATTATTAAATATTTTACTTTGTGCACACGTAAAATATGCTCCTTACTAACATACACTAAAAATGTGTATGAATAATGAATCTGTTATAAAACAAATCCACGCAGCGTTTTTTTATCAATGGATTTGTGTTGCCTTTATACAATTTTTAATGCATTTAATTATAAACAAAAAAAATTCGCGTTAAATGCAAACTTTGACATAAGTTGAGTTGATTTTGTGTTATGAAAAATGTTCAATGCAAACACGCTAATAAGATACAAAATTCCAACCAAGGATTTAATAATGTTTATTATGAAGAAAAAAAAAAGGCAGTGAAAAACCTCAGAAATAGATACAAAATTGTTGAATACGCACAAAAGATATATATAGCCAATGCCGCAGCCAAAACCACCAATTCCTTATATGCTCTGTACAACCACCAAAAACATACTATACTCAGAGACAAGGTGGGTGTCACCCTCCAACTAAACCCCCAACTAAATTCCAAAATGTAGGCCTTCTTCACACTGATTTATCTTCATAATATTTAATTATCTATAATTCTTAATTTTTTTTTTGTAAATTTAAATTTGGTCTTATTGAGATTAAACCTTAAATGGGAACAAAGAAAATGTGCATAGAAAATTTTTGAAGGAAAAAGGGTTTTTTTTTTTTCTTTGTATATTGTTTTCGGCATTATTAATGGAGAGGAGCTCTCCGCGGGACACCCTTCCTCTTGTTTGCTTGCTTCTTTGGTTTTAGTGTTGAACTCACCCACGCTTGAAATTCTTCAGATGATTCAGCTGCTGAGATAGATGATTCTTTTTCGCTTGTATTTTCTTCTGTATCGTAGTTTTCCTTGAAAGAAAGCTCTTCAAATTCAGAAATTGGTATGGACATCAACTTGTGGCTTTGATCTTTAGACATCTCCACAACAGTCGAGACCTAGAAATTTCACCAAATTCCCTAAAGTTGGTCAAAGGTAATAATGTATTCTAAAAGTAATAAGAAAGCAAAAACTGCAGGTAAAAGAACAGTGTAAATAGGCTTCACACTAATCATGATTACTATATAATAAACAAAAATATCAAGGTTTTTGTTCATCTAGCTAGTGATTTTTACCTTGCATGCAATAGAGCAAAATTTATTAGGAAAATCTTGAATATGCCTCCCACAAGCTTCACAAAATGCCCCGTTTTTTGACTTTGATGATTTGCTTTCCTTCGATTGAGGCCGCGGATTTAGATGTACTGCTTTTTCGCCATTGATTTTATATGTCTGCCATTACAATTTGCTATCAATAAATAAACTAGATAAATTCTAAAAAGGGAAAAGGGAGTAGGAACAATTGAGCTAGAAATGATGAAACCAACAACAAGAAAACAGTGTGATTAACTACAATGATTAATGAAGAGATATCATCACTTTTAATTGTTAAAGATGCAACTTGGATTATAATTATCAATCTAGATTAGCAGCAAAAGAAGTGAGAATCTAGCTAGAAATCAATGTCATAAATGAAAAACCAATTCTTCAATCCACCAATGCATTTTAATAAAATTCTATAATTAACTTAATTCGCCAGCCATATCCGATACACGTACAATACAATTCCATTTATAAGTTCAAATAAAGTGCAAGATTCATCAAAAAGGCAAAGACCCACAATTGAAAGACATAAATACTCCAAATAAAGCACAATCCAAGATTAAAAAAAGAAAGTATAACCAATTTACAATCTAATTAGCAATTATACTTAAATTAGAGGAATTACCTGAATTTTAGAGCAATCAAGAAATTTTTGAATATCTTGGAGGCGAACAACATCGTGATAAACATATCTGCAGATTTGAAGGCGGCGATGAAGGCAGTGAACAGATGAACTGATACAGTGCTTGCAGAAGCATAGATTACAGTCAATGCAAAACACATTCTTCTCATTCTTCCTGAGATCTCTATGATCAACACATGACCCAAAGAACTTGCTGTGAAGTAAAGTACTCAACCACTCTGTTTGCCTATTCGTCAGCCTTATTGTACATCCAACCTACCAAAAAAAAAAAAATCCTCATATTGAAGTTTATTACGTTTAACAAAATTTTGCAAATTTTGCAGAGTTGAAAAGAATTCATACTAACCATTTTGGTGATATGGGTCGAATTGGGTCTGCTTTAAAAATCAATGGAGTTGTGTATGTTTGAGAGAGAGGGGGGAAGGGGGGAGAGAGATTGTGGGATTTTAGAATGGAAGGAGGAAGAAAAGAGGAAAGAAAATAAAGAGAGAAAGTGAGGTTAAATAAAGATAATAAAGTAAGAGAAATGTTAGTGAAAATTAATCACGGGGGTGTATGTGTTTGATTAACAGAGCAACGATACAAAATTAAATGATTACTGATTAAGTTATATTTATTCTTTAACTTTTTTTAAAAATGGAAAAGGTCTAAGTTTTTCATTAACTATAATAATAATAATGGGCAGAGGCATTAAGGGACAAGAGGGCAATTCTCCTTTCTTGATTTTTAATTTTTTTGAATATATATGGGTAATTTTTTGAGGAAAAAAAATGAGTAATTTTATTTCTATTTGTGAGTTTCGGAAAGTCTATCCACCTTTGATTTATGTTAATCTTGAGACAAACTGATCAAAACATTCTTATAAAAATTGAGAAATATATTCATTGATTAATAATCTTTTAAATATATTTACTTTTAAAACTAGTTTCCTAATTATAATATACTTCCTCAATAATGTAGTTTCTTAATTTGTAAAAAAGTTTATTGATACCAGTCCTATAGATTAATTATTCATCAAAAATATACAATACTACAAAATTGAGAAGAATTCATTTGTATTTTTGTACACCATAACACTGATGAATAATTTTTTTCAACAAATGAGTTTTACTATTTTCTTTTCTTTTTTCTACACGATGAGAGCTTTAAAAAAATAAAAGGAATAAAGCATCGTTGGAAGTTAAGAAAATAATTAAGAATAAAAAGAATCTTTTTTTCTTTTTCATTCAATCTCAATCACTTCACAAGTCAAAGGAAAAATATTCAATTGTGGTATATGTTTTTTTATTTTTGTTGCTATCATGAATCTATAATTAAAGTTATATATTAATTTGCTTCTAGGGTAGGAACTAAATTTTGTAGAAATTTTGTAGACATATTACATATGTTTCAAACTACACTTATTGTTTAATTAGTATTCCAAGACTAATTTGATTTTTTGTATAATCTTAATTTCCAAAAAAAAATGTGAAATATAGACTTATAGTCTAATCTCGAGTCATCTCAAGTCTGAAAAGGTAATATAATTGACAGTAAAATGCATATTATGTTTACTTTTTGACATATTGATATGATAGTGGATAAAACTAAAAATTTGGTGGATAATTTCAAATTAAATTAAAAATAATCATTATTATATAAAAATTATGCTAATACTATTTGTTGTAAGTCTATCCAATGACATGGTTAAACTTAATAGTCAATAAGATAAACTTAGCAAAATCCAAAAGGAGGATAAACTGATAAATCTAGTGAATAGAATTAAAAATCACCCAAAATATATATATAGGGACTTATGTTCAAAAATTTATACTTTAAGATATCAAAGTGTAAGAGTCTAAGGATGCGTTTGTTTTTTTTAATCTTTGAATGCTAAATTTAAAGTTCTGAAAATGCTATTTATTTTTATTCTGAATGAGTCTCTAAATATTAGGTGTTTGTTTAAATCAAATTGGTTCTAAATGCTGAATAAAAATACTTTTAACAATTATGCTCTTGTGAATGTATATGACGTTTTAAACCATACCAAAAACACTCAAATGATAAGGGTAAAAAATAAAAATAAAAATAAAAATATTTTAAATTAAGCATTTAGTGGGATTGGGAGTGTTGAATGCTTAATTGATAAAAAAATAAATGTTAACTTCTTAACCATTAACAACAAAAAAAATATTATCTACATCTAAATGCTTAAAACACTCCCATTAAGCATTCAAAGGGGGTAAAAAAAACCCAAATTATTGATGTCATTTGAAATTTTGAAATAACTTAAAGTCAATATAGTACAGGACCCCGCCCGCACCCACTTATCTATTACTCTCAGATATGTTTCTTCCTCTACTCTTTTCTCTAGTTCTTTCTTCATAAGCCACTGACCCTTAGTCCCGCCACTGCTAGTGCCACAGCTTACATACCACGATAAATTATCATCTTGATTAATATTAGATCTATTTTTTAATATTATATATAATTCTTGATTAATTGCATAATATTAGTTTAATTCTTGATTAATTGCATAATGTTATGTCTATTTTTTGATTAATTAATTAATTATATAATATTAGGTGATTTAAGTCTAAAGTTCTAATTTTAGCTAGGAATAAATAATTTGTAGTAATGTTCACATTCTAATTAATATTATTATATTTACGTTAAAATTTTATAACTTTAAATATATTTTTGCGTGCTTTGAATTTTACTCCCCTCCCCCTCCACCCTTAGACTAATTTTTAGTTTCACCATTAATAACAAAAATCCACCACCCTAAATAGAATTCAAACTCTAGCACACCCGCTCAAATGATTAAGTTATCAGGTTATATAATGTGTTAAAAAGGGTGTTTGTTGACTTTTCAAGTAAATTTACACATTAACCAATGAACCTTTTGACATATAATATAATCTAATAAATTAATCTTTTATTTTATACAGTTATCATTAAAATGATAAATAATTAAATTTATTTTCAAACGTGTATCTTGAATCAATATGGAGATTTTGTTTATTTGTGACCCTCTCGTATATACACAGTTCAAATTTAAACGATATAAACCAACTAAATGATGACATAAAGGAATGGAAGTATTTTTAACACATTTCTCAAAAATAATGGGTGTTCTTAAATGCACCCACATAATCAGTCTTCTCACCCCAGTGTGAAAATACTTTCTTCTCACCCCATCAAATCTTTAAAAAATCTTGCACTTCACCCTAGTGGTGGGGTGAGTTTACTAAAACAATGTAAAGACGATAAAGTTTTGTCGCTAAAAGTAAAAATATTAAATAATATTAATTTTTTCATTATTATAAGGCATATTAAACAAAAATTACATTATTCTTCATAAATTTCATTAAAAATTTCGTCTAAATAATACCTCTGAAAATAGAAAATATTAATTATGATAAATACAGTTTTAACAATTATATGATATTTCATATAATCTTTTATTATTCATTACTCTTAAATAGTTATTATTCATATTTAAAATTTGTCTACAAATTTGATTTTTATCAAATAAGTAAATATAAGTTTTAATTCACTACATCAAAAATATTAAAAGATCAGAAGTTGATCCATATATATAGTAGTATGTTTGATATACAAAAGAAATTTGAAATATTTACTGCGTTTTCAATTAAATTTAGATCATCCTGTATTTTTTAAGCATTTTGAAAAATTTATTAGTCATATTCAACACATTTATAAATAAAACAAAAATTAAATTAATTCTTTTATAATATATATGAAAATTTAAACATTAATTATACTCAAAGAAAAGCCCAGAAAAGCTCTTAAGCTATTTTTTCTTTATTAACTTTTTTTTATACATACTTACGTAAACTATCTCTCTCTCTCTCTAAAACGTACATGTGAGCGAAAAATGTACATGTGAGCGATATAGAGTAATAAGTTAGGTTAGATTGCAAAGGCTCGGAGAAGCCATTGTAGTTAACTAATTAATTAACAAAAGTAATAATTGAGTCATATACCATATAAGTATGTCATAATTCACTGCATCAAAGATATTAGAAGATCAATTTTATTTTTATCAAAAATACTAGAAGAAAGATGACAGAGGAAAAAAAACTCACAGGAAAAAAGTGAATACCGATGAATTTTTCCAAGTGTTCTTAAATGCATCTACAAAATCCTTCTTTTCACCCCGAGTGTTCTTAAATGAATTTTTAATGACTTAAAAACATTTTCTTCTTTCTTTTTAAAAAATGTTATCTTTCGTGAAAATGGAAAAAATGAATTGGAAAAATAAAATCATTTTTATAAAAATAAATCATTTATTAAAATATTTTGTTACTTTCAATTTCTAAGATATTTAATTTTTTGAGACTCAAGAAAACGATATCCTTGCAAAATATTAAAAGGATAGAGATTTTCTCACTAAACTATTTCATTTTTTAATATTTTTTTACGAGTAATTTTTAGAATTTAAATATTGAAACAATAAAAGCACAACATGCAATACATATATATATATATATATATTGTTTATGACATATTAGGCACATGTTAAGACAGACATTTTTTAGCTTTGATATCGTATAACTTAATGCGAGTTTTATTGAGCTCTACATGCATGCACAAATAAAAAAATTTGAATAAATTAAGAAAAATATCATTGAAAATGTTATCGTGCGAGAGACAATAAAAATAAAAATCTAGCACTTAATATAAAAATTAAAGAATATTTATTATAAACTTATATTTATGAGATATATGTAATTAAGTGAAAATAGTATATGATTGTTTGTTGGAAAAAAAAAGAAGTTTTTTAATTAATTTTTAAAATTTTAAGTGGGTGAGAAGACAAATTAGTGGCATTTTTTTTCAAAGTATAGAAAGTGGGGTGAGAAGAATGGGGTTTACGTTATTTTTTAGGTTAAGATTAACGTAACTTTGACTTTTGGTGGGGTGAGTTTACGGATTATGTGGGTGCATTTAAGAACACCCAAAATAATTTTAATAATAATATTGTGCTCACGAAATATATATGCATAAATGGTATTTTATAAGAGAGCAATCAAAGGGAAAGGGGGTGGCCTATGACGTGCTTTCCCACGAATCCCGATATTCACGGCCGTTGCTTACGGGAGTGTGTGGAGGCGCCGTTTTGTCTTTTATTTTTTTTCTTAAAAAAGTGAACCACTTTCCTACATTTTTGGCAATTTGCACAATGTCTTGCAACTTTAGTAGGTGCATAAATAGTGAGGTTCTTAGAGGATAAAAAAAAGGTAATGAATTAATGTCAATGAAAAAAAAAAAAGTAATGAATAAATGTTGATATTTCATTACGGGCATGTTTTAAGGAATGTAATTTTTTTGAAAAACCTAAATAGTTTATTACCATCTTCATTTTCAATTGCAATGCGTTTATAATTGGTAATAATATTACTATTTGATATGCGTTTTAAGAAAGGTTCTAGCAAATATTAGTTAGTATTTTAAAAGAATATTTTAGTAGTAATTAGTGTACCACTTTAAATTGTAAATGCTCTCGTGTGATCACCAATAGTAATGCTAGAGTTGTTCCAAATTTCATGTGTAATTTTGAGATTTTTGTGGTTGCCATTTTGTCATCTTATGGGGAGCGAATCATTTTGTAAGAATATTAGGATTACACCTACAATTTTTTTCCGAAAAAATTGATTGAAAAACTTCATTGCTAAAATAGAAGTGGGACTATTAACTTAAACAACATTTATAAAGTTTGTACCAAAAGAAATTACAAATAACTCAAGGTAAAATTTTGGGAGGATAGGTAACTTCAAAAATATATTCTCCTAAAGAACATAAGAACGCGAAACAACAATAAGATAAAGTCATTCTGAAATGAACATAATTTTTATAATCTTGAGTCATATCTACCTTATTTTTATAATCTTGAGTCGTATCTACCTTTAATGCTGCATATCGCTCTCCTCCATATAATTCGTGCAACTTAGATGATATATTTATTAGAGAAGGTGAAAACTCTTATTAAGAAAGGACAAAAGGTCTCCTTTTTTTTTTTTTGTCTTTTCTTTATTTCCCTCCAATATTAGGAGTCACCTACACTAATACCTACACGTTTCATTGTACAATCATGTTGACTTAATTTTGTACCTGAAAAAAAAATCACATTTTTATGCTAAAAGCATCTTTCATTTTTCACAATAGGGCCCTTTTTTTTTCTTTATCGAAAATAAAAGGGAAAACTAAGATGGTTTTCCTGTTCCAATTAGAGATTGTTTTAAAAATCAAGAGTTTCAAGTGGAATTTAAAATTTCCCCGGTTCAATATATAAAATGTACTAGAAAATAGGCTTATTATACATTGATTTTTACCAAAAATCTAATGAATAATATTTTTTTTGAAGGGCCTATTTTTAATTGGTAATTTATGAAGGGCCTATTTTTAATTGGTAATTAGTGTAAGATGCCTATTTTGTTTTAATAAAAGAATAAATTTAAATATCATTTAATTAATAAAAATATGTTATGTATTACCTAAAACTTTTAATGAAATTTTCACAAAAAAAGATGCAAAGTTTTCAATAAAATATGAACTGCAAAGTTCATATTGCAGTGAAAATTAGCAATATGAACTTTGCACTAAAAATATGGACTGCAAAGTTCACATTAAAAATAACAATATGAACTTTGCACTAAAAATAGTAAATTCATTGCAGTGAAATAATGCAAAGTTCACATTGCAGTTGGAGTTCATATCGTCCATATTTTAATCATATTGATATTTTTTTAGTTTATTTTAAGGGTTGGGAGCATTTTATAATGAAAAAAAAGACACGTCATATTATCAATAAAATAAAAAATAGGCCCTTTATTTAAAAAAAAATTATTCCGCCTTAGTTGAAAATCTTTCTCTAATAAGCCCTTTTTTTTAATTGCCCCTAAAATGTATTTCCTCCAACTAAAATTTAATAAACAATATACACCTATGCACGGATTTTCTAATTAAGAAAAAAATTATGATAACATGTACTTTAAGGCCTCGTTTGATTCAGGTATTAAAAAGTGGGATGAGATTGTTAATACTACTTTTTTTATAATACCTTGTTTGATTCGCACAAATATACTGGGATTACTAATATCGGTACTAACTTAATACCACTCTTTGTGGTATAATTTAATACCAGGGGGGAGGTGGTATTGTTTATCCAGGATTAAGAAAAATGAACCATATATTTTCAAAAATGTCATTACTACTATAATATTTTCAAAAATGCCACTACTACTACTATATTATTATTATTTTTTTTAATTTTTTTAAAAAAAAAATAATTTTTTTTTATTTGTTTTAAAAAAAATTTGTTAGTCCAAAATATAATCCCGTATACGAGTTACAGAATCAAACATGGTATTAACATCAGTATGAGATATCGCAGTATTAATACTGCATGAATCAAATAAGGTATTGGTATTAAATTAATACCAGGATTAATAGTCAAGTATTATTAATAATAGTATTATTAATCCCATTGACTATAATACCTTGAATCAAACGAGGCCTAAGGGTATATGTTAATAACATACAAATAGAAATAATAAGATCCCCGCAAGTTTTGATTGAATCACCGATACTCATGCAAAGACTTATTATATTATTTATAGTATCCTTAATAGGTGCCCTTAGAATATCCACAATGGTTAAAATAGTTGTATGTGAAAATAAATATAAAATAAATATTATGTGGTATTTTAAGAAAGATGATAAAAACACAAAATAAAAGTAGGGAGGAGAGAGGGAAGAAATAGGAGAAAGAAATATGTCAAAAGCTACGTTGGATCCTGCACTTTCTAAAAAACTTAATGGACCAAAAAAAAATTATGATGCGGTCCACCATTTTTTTTTTTAAAAAAAAATATGCGGTTCTTCAAATACCGCATTTACCTTTGACAATGACTCAAATCCATAGCTACAATAGTTAAGGATATATGATTTCTCAGTCACAGGCATTGTATTTGTGATCGAGAAATCTCGGTTCACATGTACCATATCTCTAATCGAGAAATCACAACTACAATACTTGAGAGACCGCATTTTTAAAAAATGTAAAAATTAGTAGACTACATCTTAAATTTTTATTTGAAAAAGAAAAAAGGATCGTGCCTTAATTTTTTTTCTGTGGCGTGAGCTTCAAAACACCACACAAATGTGGCATATGGTATCAAATTTAGTAAATCAACTTTACTATTTTCCTATATTATGAAATAGTATTTTACTTTACTTTTATTAATCATTGCGTGTTTTCGTGAGACAAATTTACTCTTCAAGTAAAAATAATTTTTATGCCTATTGACTATCCTGTACATATTTTTGAATGTCCATGGCAAACAGCATTTCGAGGCTCGTAGGCATCAGAAAGGTTATGGCGAAAATAAGAAAAATACATAAAATTCTCCATGTAAAAAAACTATCGAATAGTGAGTAAGATCTCTCAATCACGTGGACTCGTTGGGCTGCAAAAGAGGTGGCTTTAGGCTTTTCATTGTAATTGGGTTATTTCCCCTTCAATCTCGTTAGTGGTCCGTCTTGTCCGTTTGAGTTTGTTTTAGTTCTTCTAGCTGTGCTTCTATGTTTTCTTTTTTATTTTATATATTTTTAAAAAAACCACGTGCACCAAATATATATTATTATATAAAGTCAAGACTAATTTCAACTGTCGCTAAAACTATATCAAACTTTTGAATTGTTTATTTTAAGCATGTGATCTCTTTTTTCATTAAAAAATGTGCTTGCAAGAGGTTTAAAACATTTAACAATGTAATCAACTTCTTAACCACTAGACCACTTGATATCTTTGCTTTATATTTTAGTTTGAATTAGATATATTTAAGGATAGCAATGGATCGGGTATGGTGCAGGTTTGGCCAATACCAAACCCGACCCGTAATTGCAATAGCCCACCCGAGCCCAATGCATGTTTTGTTTTTGAAACCAAACCCGCTTTGCATAAATATATTAAAACTCAAACTCGCCCCACCCAATAAAAAAACAAAATTCACTCTAATTTTAACTAAATCTTGCCAACAATGATGCAAAAAAATAAATCGAGCAAAATTAAATTTATTTCAACAATTTTTCACTCTATTTAAAAGAATCATAAAAATAAATTACATGCAAATAAGATAATGAGATCGAATTTAGCTAGAGAGTATCGAGAGGAGGAGGGAGAGATTGAGTTAGGGCGTGCCGGCGTGGTACTGTATAATATATATGTGTGTGTATGCGGGTAAGGTTGGATCGGGTTTTTAGATGCAAAACCCTAACCCTCCCCGAACCCGATCTGGATTTTTTTTAAAATTCATACCAAACCCGAAATAATAATTAAAAAATGTGCATGTTATTTTAGGACCAATTGCAACCACCATAAAACTGTTGCAGAATTTTGAATTACCTATTTTATCCATGTAGTCTATTTTTTCATTCAAAAATATGCTTCCAAGAGGGTTTAAACTTTGAACCTTGGATAAAATAATTTGTTACTTTACCAATAAACCACTTAATATATTTGTTTTATATTTTAGTTTAAAATAGATATCTCTGAGTAGTACACGCATCACGTGTGTATGTGATATAGTCTAAATTATATGAAAGTACCATAAATTAATTAAGCAACATAAATAAATGATATATATTCGAACCCATTTTGTATTAGATGTTTTCGGTTTTAATAATGGACCAAGTCAACATCTATTACATTTATCAAAACAGTAAGCATGGCTATTAATTTGGGCGGTGTTATTTACACCCCTCATATCTATCACAAACACTGCAAAGGTAAATTATAATCACTAACACCCCCTAAGATTCGTCTAATGAGAGATAAGTGTAAATGCACACACTCGCCCCACTTGGGGAGAGTTTGTTTATAATAACTCTCCTAACATAGTAACATTAGGCAATGAATTAGTGGAGTGTTTTTTCAAATAAGGCACACCTAATGAGAGGTAAGTGCATTTATATAAACTCAGCTTACAAGAAGAAAGTATGTTGCTGAGCACTAACTTAACATCGGGCAATGGACAAAGACGTTTGTGACGAATAAGGTGGTGTTAAAATGTGTTTTTGGTTAAATTTTGGAGATGGTGTTTATGACAAATTTGTGGGATGTAAATAATACTACCCCTTAATTTTTATATCAACTTCAAATATTACGTGCTAATTTTTCTTTTCTATTAATTAAAAATTGTGGTATATTTAGTTTGAAATATTATAATTGTTATTTTCATACATGCTATATTATGATGAGTTCGAATTTGCTTTCATATATAGGTTTAATGCGGCACTTTGGAAATCCAAACATTTACGAGCTCGTTTGGTTTGAGTTTTAAATTATTCATGGAATGCTACATTTCATTCTAGAAGAATTCCGATATTTGACTTGAGTTTTTGGCTAGGAATTCATCATTTCAATAATGGAGTATTCCTTTAAATCTCTCCATCTTAAATAGATGCGAATAGATGATTACTCTAAGTATCATCTTTTAGATTTTATTTTAAAATTACCTCTTAAAATCAAAATATTCCTTCTACTTACCGAGACAACCTTTTTTTTTATTTAAATTTTTTTTTAAAAGGAAAAAAATTGTTATTGATCTTTTATTATTATTATTACATACATATAACGGCTTTTCATAGTTCTTAACAATAAAAACAAATTTTTACCTTTATAAAATTATTAAGACTTGTCCTTTAATTTTATAAAATGAAGAATATTTTGGTAATTCACACGTATTTTACTTATATTCTCGTTTAAACCAAACATAGAGAGGTAATTTAACGTTTCAGGAAATAATACATCGTGTCTAAATCAAACAGTGGCAAGGAATCTTAGATGTTAGAAGAAAAACTTTTCAAGAATTTATGATATACATTCTCAAAACTCGAACTAAACGCGCCCTAAAATTAAGGTGGGTAATGAGTAAGGCTTGAAGTCATTTGAGTTCACCTGGAATATATCGAGCCCGCTCAAGCTTAAATTTGTGTCAAAGTAATTACACTGCTAAAATTTGGGCCATATTTTTATTTGGGTATTGGGTAAGGCCGTGTTTATAGACGGGTTGAGCGTGCTACTCGATATTCAAGTTTGGGCCGAACTTTAGTTCAAACTTAAAAACATGTTTACGAGTCAGCCCAGAATTTAGCAACCAAGCAAAAAACTTTTGGGCTACTCAACCCAATTGGGATAGTAATTAATACTGGTGCTGCTTATAACACATACCATATTAGTTGGTAACTCATTTTCTTATTTTCACTCTACTAATTTTATTGTTTCCTTACTAATACTCCAAAACATGAGCACCCCTTTAATAATATTAAAATTAAATTAACAAAATCAAAATCAAAATCGGTTCCCCTCTCGCACAAATTCATTTCCCTCTTTTCTCAAATCAAACGCCACGCCATTCCCCTCTCAAAATCAAACATTCTTCCTTACTACAATTTCAAGTAAGCCACAAATATTTTTCTGGAGATCCAATTTCAAGTAAGTTACATTCCTTATCTACCTTATTCAATTTCAAATTCATCTCTATATGTTTGATTCATTGGTTTAAATGTGTTTATAACTCCAAATGTGTTTAATTTATTTATTTAAATGCGCCTAGAAACCCTTATTGTAATTGAAAATTATCTTTAAGCTTGGTTTCCATTGTTAACTTATAATTTGCGTATGAAGTTATACTCCCTTCAACATTAACAAGTATGGCACAAAGTACTTGGGTTTAATCTATAGTGCACGTGCCTTTATATTTTTTTGCAAATTATGTGTAATGAGTATTAAATAAGCTGCATATGCAACGAATGAATATGCACTCACTCACTAATATGGGTTGAGCTTGTAGTTTTTTTGGTGCGCAACACTTATTATTTGCATCTTCATTGATATGCCAAGAAATTAGTACTTTATAACCCACTAAAATATAATTTATATAGCATATATTTTTATATTTGTTGTGTATTTATTGTTTTTCATGTTCTTAAAATTAAATAAAGAAAGTTGGCTTTTGAATGAAGTAATTTGGAGTTAAAATGAAAAAAAAAATTGGCAAAAAAAAAAAGAAAGAAGAAGCTGTTTATGTATCCATGCACCAGAGCCCAAAGGCAAGAATCAAGGCTGGTCCGTTATTAATCTTAAGCCAATTAGGTTAAGAAAGCCCACAAGCCATCATCTCGTCTCAATTATATAAGAATGGAGAATGGATCACACAGCCCACAGGAAGGGAATTGGAGAATAGCATCCATACTTTATTTTCTTTTTCATTCCTTCAATTTTGTGCACAATTTTGGAGAGAACACTGCCGCAAGTAATTTTTTTATTTTTTCCTATATTTTCTTCCTTGCACAGTAATCCAGAACCGTTGCTTTTAATTTTTCATCTTTCTTCTTTGATATCCGTGCATAGTAGTTTTTGTTTGGAGAATGATTAATTATATTAAAGCTTTAATTTTCCTCTTCTTATCTTTTGATTAATTAAGGAGTAGCTTTTTTATTTGTTTGTGAGTGAATTGCCTTATGCTATTAATTTAATATTATTTTTTTTTAAAATTTATTTACCCATATTCAAGTAAATATTCAATTTATTTATTTATATATTTACTAATTATGTATTGTATTTTTGTTACAAGCATGCTAAGTTAGGTTATTTTCTAAGGTTGGGAATGAGTATATTTGATTGATTCTACTGCATATATTCATGCCAATTGGCTTTACCAATTTAATGTTTTAAAGTTAAAAAATAACTTTTCCTATTGAATGACTATTTTAACTGATAAAAAATAAAATTAGATTCTCACTATAATTTATTGGGTTTAATTTATGATTTGTTAAAAGCTGATATAAATTGTGTTTTTACTGGTATAGTGAGTGTTTTGATTTTATACATAAGTTTGTATGTGAAAGAATTAATAATTAGACTTCAATAATTAATTTGTTCAACTGAATTTACTTTTCGCATTTAATAGAGTCGGGAGACCAAATTAGTACGAGATAAATAGTAGAGTTTATTGGGCATGAATAATATGAATATTAATGAAAAACCAACTAATTTAGGGATCGTATTGCATAGGTTGATTTTAGGGTTTTTATCAAAAATAATTTGAAGTTTCATAAGCGGAATTAAAACTTTAGATCTACTCAATTTTACTGTCGAAACATGTGTTATGTTTTATAACAATTAAAACAATCAAGCAATCCACAACACAAGGAATTTACGAGGTATCCCTACTTGCGTAGGACTAATTCTCGGGACTAACCGATAGTACTTCACTATGATCAAAACAGAATTATAGACTCGATTGACTTACAAATATTGCTTCCCCACAATTTACGCAACAGTTCTTCAATCCCTTAAACGTATAATCTAACCGCAGCTGGCTTGGCCCAGCGCTTCCCCTTTTTTTGGCTTATCCGTCGCCTCCTTCTACGCACTTAATCACAATCTTTCACCCTTGTTTGTGATATCCCTTATTGCGCGTTAGCCACTTTGCTCACTCTATTTCCAATCGCAACCAAAGATACTCCTGCAGGACCGTTAACGTTTGGAACCCTAGTTCTTAAAATTGAATAACAGTAGGATCTCCTAACCTATATGGTGTTTCAAAACTCTCAAAAATTAATTATAGCGTTTGGATATTTTCTCTTTCAAAAACTCTCTAAAATCATGTATTTTTAACCCAAACCAATGGTTATATTTATAGAAAAAATATAGAGTCAAAATTCTTTTTAGAATATGTTAAAAATATTAAAAAATGAATTTTTGCGATAAAAATAGTGCTCTAGAAAATTAGTGCTAGACCGGTACAGGTCATAAAAGTGTGGACCGATCCGTAAACTCGGAAAGTAATTCTTTGCTCAAATTTCTTACCGAACCGGTACACATTAGCAATAGGTGTACCGGTCCACCCTTTAAATTCATACTACCTCCTTTATTTATTTAATTAAATAAAATTCTTTTTATTATTTATTTTCTTTTTACTTTATGATACCATATTAAATTCGTTTGGACACCAATTCGACTCAAATTTTAGAGGCAGCTTTATGGAACATGTAGACATGAAAAAAATAAGTTTTCTCAATAATTTGTGTAGACTGGGCTTTTTCAAATTTTGGCATAACTCAGTAAAAATACATAAAAAATAGATTTGACTCAAAAACTTTTAAATTTCAAATTTTAAGCTCAAACATCACCTATGTTTTGAATCAAACCATATAACCAACTTACCTTAAGTCCTGAACTATATGCGATAAATTCGGTAAGTTCGGCGAACTTCTGTTAATTATTGGATCTTCAAATATTCAAATCGACTCAAGCAATTACAACGGAAAGTGTTCTTGGCATCATAATTAAGCCAACTAAAAATATAAACCTAATAAATATAATATCAAATAAATGATTATGCCACCCAAGTATTTTATTAATTGATTATTTTTTAGTTGATAAACCATCCCACTAAATTTTTAAGCTATATTATGAATTAATTATAATTAGTGAGAGAGAAATGTACGCTCCATCCGTCAGGTCCCTAGGTTCGACCTCGCACTTGTTTAAACTATATTAAATATCAATTCATATACTTGCAAATAAATAAAACATCCACAACATTCACTATGGTCTTATGAACAGAGGCATGCTATCTTTTGTACTATCCACTATAGTTACAATGGATCTTAGTTTTTGTTATGTTTACTACTTTAACGTGAGAGTAAAAACACATCAAATGGTGTAGGTTGTGTTTAGAAAGAAGAGAAAAATTTTGAGCCTTCAATATAATATGTTTTTGTAATAAAGGGGTGTGTTTAACTTTTTTTCCTTATAATAAAAATTTTCCTGCCACTCCCGTAGAATTGATGTCTAATGAAAGTTTTTGCCAACCCTCAAAATCAAGGGAGGAGAATAATAGACAAATTTTGTCATAGGATAAGTTTGTTTCCTCCATTAGTTGTTACATTAATCTTCAAGTTGAATCTTACAAGGTTGGCTACAAAACTCTTCCTCTTCTTTTTTTTTCTTTTTCTTTTCCTGGCTTCCAATAGTGTTTTTCCTTACTTGCCTCATTTTTTTTACAGCATTCGGGAAAAAGGATTCAACCCATTTTAAAGTTTGGACTTAGATCAAATAAAGATTATGCCGACTTTCTTAAAATGGCATTCCTAAGTGGCATCTCTTATTCTATTTCTGAAGAGCTGGTAGAACTGGCGGCCACATCTTGTGAAAATGCAAGCATAGGCGCGCCAAAACCTCTTTCTACACATGCTCGTTACTCTGGGCATCGCTATGACATCCCATATTTTTATATTGAAAAAAATGTATAATTTATAATATTATATATATATGTGTGTGTGTGTGGGTGTGGGTGTGGGTGCATATTAATATATAATGTGTATATATAGGTGTAGGGGTGTACACGTGGGGTTACTTTATGTGCGTGATGGAGGTGCTTAAATCCAAGTGTAATTTTTTTGTTCATAACTAGCCACCAAGCTTTTTGTTCAACATACATGGCTTTAATTGTGGTGAGGGTCTCACTTGGAGAAGGAAATTGTTATGGATACTATTTATAAAACATTTGCATGGAAGAAGTATGAAGATGATAATAAGTCACAACATATAATCGTGAGTTTGAATAGGCAGTGATTTTGATGGTTATATTTTATGGTGCTATTTTTTAGGTAAGGGGTTGTACCTAACGCGCATCTAAATCTCGAGAATATTCATTTGTTGTCATATACATTGTATTTTTTTTTAATTTGTTACATTGATTGAATTCAATTTTTTATTTGGCCTCATTAATTGGTGTTATTTATTGATGTTGGCTAAATTACGGTGAAGCTAATTAGTGCATGGTTAAGTTTACTTACTAATCAGTCATAATAAGCCAGTCGTGTAAGGCTTGGACATAAGTTTCGACTTTGTGAAGCGGGTAGTTTTTAACATGTTACCAAGAGGGACCCGTGTATGAGGTCGGTTGGTGATTTGTTGAATTTTCGGTATTGTTGAATTACTGAAATTGTTATTTATAATATTTTATTGTTGAGATGTTTTTCACTCATGTGTGTTATATACTGCCCTCTTTCATTTTTATGCTGCAGGTGTCTCGAAACGGAGTTGGTTTTTGACTAACGAGTCGGGCGCGGTGTAGAATATTATTTTTTTAAATAGTGGAGACCAGCATGTGTTTTAATTTGTATAGTGAGGAGATTGTAAAGATTATATTTTTTTAATAAATTACTTATTTATAAAATGGAGTTGGATTTTATTTATTTTTATCGTATTTTAGACTCAGTCGAGTCGAGTCGTTACAATCGCATTCCTTAGTTTACTTCATGTATTGTTATTATTATTTTATAAGGACAAATGTTTGAAATTATAACTTTATTAATGGAACATACTCTTATTATCTGTTTATTTTCTTACTTATCTATAATGTCTGTGTGTGTGAACATACTCTTATTATCTGTTTATTTTCTTACTTATCTATAATGTCTGTGTGTGTGAACATACTCTTATTATCTGTTTATTTTCTTACTTATCTATAATGTCTGTGTGTGTGCGCGCCAATGCTCAAAGACAAATCACGAGTCAATAACTTAATTGAGAGAATATCACTTAATAAAATTAATGGCAAGTACAAAAATATAGCAAACAATAAATTTATGTCATGCATGCGAATACTATTTGATTATTTGTTTAGTACTTTGCTTGATTGATGTTTGGTTATACAATTTGTTGTTAGTCTCGTTTGCCTTACATTAGACAAATGAAATTGGGTAAAGGAAAAAAAAAACTTCTCGAAAATTCATAATATAGTAATCGGCTAATGAAAGCCAAGTACAAACATTTAAAATAGATACATACAGGTGGAGCATCTTCACTATCATTCACTTGACGTTGGCCAAATAAAATTAGCTTTGCCCTTGCTTGGACAATGTCAAATGAGTATAGGTGAAGAAATTTACTTCATGCGCATCGAGATTGTAGCTTTATTAGATATTCATCAAGTAAACAAGAAAATGAACAAATCTAGCCAATAACAATCGACTATTTTTCCAAGACTCGTCCCTCATTAACGGTAATACCTTGGAATGTAATTACTGTAAAATTAGACACGTATTAATCTCAGTTAAGTGAATTTTTTTAAGAGTTTAGGAATCCTGGTTGATCATGGACCAAATTGTAAAATTTCATAAGTTTAGTATGGACTAAAATGTAAAGTTACAAATGTTCAATGTTAAAATAATAAAGTTATGAAATTTCAGGGTGAATGATGATATTTTATGATTTATAAAGCCATGAGCATGTGATTTGAAGCAAGATATGCCATTATACTTTATATACATGTGTTGTTCGATTTACATGAAATATCCCTTAAATGTATAGAGGTTGTATGTTGATAAAATTGATGAATTGATGAATTATATACATTAAGGGATATGTATAGATATTAGTTATAGTTATATGGCATAAATTATTTTAAATGTTCATTTGTTAGCATGTTATGCATATTGTACATCATTATTGTGTCAGCCGGATTCTTAAAGATCTTTTGGCACGCTCAGACTATTTTTATGACCTATCATGTGGGCATATATCTCGTATCTATGGTGCCGAAAGCTTCTTATGTCTGTTGTATCATTATGGGACGTGATATAATCCTGTGATGAATCTGATTATGATTTTTATTGTAGCCCTTTGATGATGAAGGGAATATATATTGATTGGTGCTTGCCGGTGTGAAAATAAGTAGGGATCGATACCCCTGGGTTAAAAATTTTTAAACCCCCAAAGGATAGTAATGAAGTCGGCTGTCTAGAGCCAGCGGTGGGTAGCCCAAAAATCTAGATATCGGCAAAGCACTTGTGATTTTGTGATATAATATAGATGGACATGTGGTCCAATTTTATTATTATTTGATGATGATCTTTTATAGGCCGGATGACGTTATATCGTGATTACGTTCGGTTTATTTTCTGAGGCGGTCAGGCTCATTCTTACTCTTATGATTATAGTTTGGCCAAGCTTTAGTATCTCTTGGGTGCAGTCAAGTCCATTGTTATTAATATTATGATTCAGTTCAGCTTCGGTATTCTCTCGGTATAATAGTTGACATAAGGGAGGTAACCTGCATATGCACATGCATGCATTGTTTTATCGGTTGAGTCATGATTTATTATTAAACAGTTAATTACGTTTTGTACGTAATATTGTCTATTATATCCCCATACTGAGTTGTGAGCTCACCCCGTTTTGTGTAAACAAATTCAGGTATCTAGGAGACGGATAAAACTGAAGAAGCGACTGGATCAAGAACGAAGTAGAAGACTTTGATATCGACTCATTTTTATTGTACATATTTGTATAAGGTAAACCACGGCTAGCCTGAGTTTTTATTTACCTTATAATACATGTTGACATGATTTATATATTTTTTGGATCACATGTATGTGTATGGGTGTGTTTTATACATTGTTTGTTATTACTGCCCATAGCAAGAATATCATGTTTGCTATGTGACTTACTTGAATTCACTGTTTCATTATTTATATTAGACCTATTTTAGCTTATCTGAGGTGGGTTAGTGTCACTCCAGGTCTTAATTGCAGGAATTATCCTACTAATTAAGGCAATGGTGTTACATCAACCGAGTACGTATTAAACCTGATGGAGACATAAATACAGGATCGTTTAATGTTGCGTATAGATTGAAAAAAAACACTTTACTAAAACCCTATAAGAATAAAGGGATTTCACTTTTGTGGATCATGTAGAGGATCCATATGAGGAGACTAAGGTTTGAAAGCATCATATTGCAATCTTATCAGATTTTTCAATTCTCACTAGGCTATGAAAATTGATCATTTTCGCTATCAAAGTAACTTCTGATCGTCATATTTTTTGCGCTGCATTCTGAACGATATATCCAAAAATTAGCCCGATCAAAAGTTACAATTGATTTACGACTGCAGTACCGAAAACCTAAAAATCTTCTATCGTATTCATTTCGCCATCAAATCTTGCACTAAGTGTGGACTACGGTAACACCAAGATTTTATCCTCTCTCGATAAAACAAACCCTAACTCATGAGAATTATTGTTATAATGAAATGAGACAAAGCCGGCGTATATATAAGGCTACGATAAGGACCTTAAGGAGAAATAAGTGTTTGGGCTTCCTATGAAAAGTTAGAATCATAATTCCACTATGAATTAATTCCTTTCATAAATTATAATTCACACCACTAAAGAATTATAATTGCACTCCCGTCATTATCTCAAAATTATATTTCAAACTCCTTGTTATTAAATATTTATTATTATCCACACGTTAAGATTACAGATAACCGTCATTTAAATTAAATTACTGACAATTATATTTAAATGACTTATTAATCCTTGAACCTACCACTTAACTTATTTGACATGTCGGATTAACATAATCCACCTGCAGACTTTGACATGATCAAAACTTATAAGTTTCCCAATGGGCTATCATCAATCCCTATACCGGGACGTGGATTCCATAAATAATTAATATTTATCATACATATAGTGTCGTCATTCAATTCACGAAAATTATTGATTCATAAATGAATCTCACTCTTAATTAGTCAAAACAAAAAACATTACATATATATGTATATTAATTATTTCAATATTAAGAGTATAAGTAATCATAATAATCATTGAATTTTAAATTGTTTTATATAGTCAATATAAAAACAATTAACCCAATCTGATCATATTCAATACACACAAAGTGTAATAGCACAACGAGTTAAAACTATATCGTTTCATGTAATCAAAATAAACTACTAAAACTTGTACTACAATTCTACTGATAAGTATCCAATTTCATCTAAGACTGTGAATCATTAAACTTATATTCCACAAGAACCAATGATACAATCTTATGTGTGTAAGATATACTCTACACATCAAATCATTTACTATATGAAATAAAAGATACACATGCACAGTATTTAAATAAATAATATAATGCAACAATTACTTATAAAGATTCTCATTAAAATAGTAAAACCAAGTTTATAACATATTCAAACCAATAAGAAAATTATGACTTTTAGTATATCACTCTGACAAAACCCATACGCATTAAATAAGCATTTCAACAATAGGGGGCCAAGTAAAGCCAATACCATTCGGAGGAAATGAGCTGAGTATAGTTTAGGCACATCCACCATGTGCTTTATTTTTGTGTGTATGTTTGTGTTTTTTTTATTATCTCTACATTTTTCTCACAAACACAACCAACAACGATCTTCATTTCCTTGTTTTGAATTTTGAAGGAAATCAAAATGGAAGCTTTGGCTCGAAATGTGAGAATTGGGTTAGGATGTTTTTACACATAGGGTTTATGGGGTTTGTGGGTGGAGTGGGGTGTTAATGATTTCATGTTATTAATTGGGGTCATTGATTCTTAATGATTTGTTGTTTAATGTTTTAGCCACTACGTAAAAGAAAATTGTGGTGTGTGTAATTAGAAATGCCATCCATTTAATTTGTTTGGGTATTACCGACTAATGTGGTGTGTCATTAGCACCCCCCCCATTAATAATAAGTCAAAAATTTGTTGAACAAACCCACATAAAAGGATGATTCGTTATGATTACTATAATAAAAAACCACTTGTACTATATCAAAATTTCAGTATGAAAAAATCCGTCAGCATTATCGGGCTAAAATTTTTAGTATACTGAAGTCTGATATATAGAAAAATTATTTTGATATAGTATGCTAATGGTACATTATCAAAAATGTTATTATACTTTCCAAAAATTTGTCAATGAGCCTTCAACCTCACATTACACATGCTTTGAAAAATCAATACTCCATGAAAAATCAATATGTGTATAGTGTACATTACAGAGTCACAAAACATTCAAATTCATAAACATGTGCATACTGCACTAAATTTAGTTCAAGCCATTAGGATTAAGGTTGGCATTTTTTACCGAAAAACTGAAAATCAAACATAAAAAATCCGAACCATACCGAATTGGTTATTACCGAAAAACAAAACTAAACCGGTACGATACCAATTAATGAACTTAGTTAGTTCGGTTTAACTGAATCGAATTGATCTGTTTTTATAATATGTAATATACAGTAAAAATACTAAAATAACTATAAACTTATACTTAAATATAGAGAGGGGCAAAAAAAAGACTTAAATCAAAATTCAAAACCAAACACGCCCAAATTTCACTGTCGCCTCTAACTCTCACCTGCTCTCACCCACCTCTTTCAAACTTTAGCCCAAGTTTTTCATTTCAGCCTCCACCATCGACTTACCATCGCCGACTTTGCCTATCACTCTCTGCTTCTCTTTCATTTTTTCTTATAAAGGAACCCAAGTTAGCCCAATTATGTCCATATGAATAAGCTTATTTGTGATCATATATATTGAATATATCTAATACTGTAAAAATGTAATAATTTAATTCTTTTATACTTACAAAGTTCATTAATCGATATATGTAATAGTTTGATACTTTCAAAGTTAATTATTTGCAAAATTAAAGTGTAAAATCTTAATGGGAGTTGTAAAATTGAATATATGAAATTTGATTTGTTTATTTTTTGCATTTAAAGATTACAAGTTATGGACAATGTAAAATGTAACACTCTCGCCTTAATATACAGGACAACACCCGTAACTAAGGCCTGGAATGTCACTAACCCATCTTAGATTGACTAAAATGGGTACATACGTAAATTTACAAAGAAATTCAAACAGTAAATGTCATGTGTCATCCCACAAGATATAAGGTGATATTTTTGTGCAAAAACATACATGCGTACATATAACTGTTATACAAAATCAAGTAAGTAAGTTCACTAATAATATACGACATTCCGGGCTAGCCGTGGCTTCCCGAGATAACATATACACAACAAAAATGTATATGTATCATAGCCTTCTATTTCGATCCCGAACTCGCCATCTTATTAACATCACATGTCCCTTGTGTACATGTATTAGTTAAAAGAAAACGGGGTGAACTCACAGCTCAGTAGGGGGGATATAGGGGACATGTTTGAAAAGCATAATCATAAATTTTTTAATAATTTATACTTCAACCATCAATCCAAGTAAATATCATGATTTCACAAAACAATGCATGCTCATGCATTTGCAGGTTACATCCCTTTGTGTCAACCATTACGTCGAATCACCAGAACAGAATGTGGGCCACATTTTCAAGAGAAGTGCCAAAGCTAAATCGAACCATAATAATTATAACACTGGGCCTGACCGCCCTCAAGAGATACTGAAGCTAAACAGCGTCATAATCATAACGACAATGGGCCTGACTGCCCCCAAGAAATATTGGCATTGAGATCATAACATATACAACCAGAATATGGCATATCCGTCTCAAGTGAATACCAATAGATAATTAACAATTGGATCATAGTCCGCAATATCACGTCAACCGATCATTATCACACCAATTGTCTAGATATCTGGACTATTCACCGTAGGCTCTAGACAGCAGATGACTCACTAGTGTCTTGCCATTGTCTAGATTTTTGGACTATTCACCGCAGACTTTAGATAGCCGACGATTAGTTGACCCCCTGGAGGTTTAGGGCTTTTCAACCTAAGGGCACCAAGCCCTGCCTATTTTCTCATCCCGGCAAGCACTACCCATCATAATCATTCTCTTTCACCGACGGAGGCCAAATAGATACCGATATTGTGGGCAACATCCTACCATATAACATAGCCGAGAATACCCACATACGAATGAAGAACTCCCAAAAATAGATAATCACTGGTTCAAGAATGCCACACGAGCATAGAAATCCATCGATAACATGGATACAAGGTAAAACTCTTCCAAAGAGACAATTTCCGCACCATATGCCATAAGAATGCTCCGAGCTTGCCATGAGATCATCCAGATGTCGGGTTGACACAATAATCATGCATAGCGTGCAATTTATGCTCTAAATGTAAACTAGAAACAACATATGCGATATAAACCTCATCGAACCTCATACTTATCCCTTGATGCATACCAAAATCATTTACTAGTTCAATCATATCAACTAAACACATATACACCCGAGGGACATCACGTAGAGATCAAATACTATGCGAGAATTGAGTTTATTTGGCATATCCTGCTTCATATCATGAAATCATAGCTCAATCATGCATGATTTATGAATATCAACTAACATGGTTTTCATATTAAGCATACATGTATATATCATCTGAGTATAATAATTAATAGAGCAGTATGTGCTTCATATAAAACATATATGTATATAATCATTCATCTTTCGATAAATAAAATCATACTATCAAGTTTTGAAAAGATTTAACCCATACTTCAAGTTTGTAAACCAAAAGAAGGAAGAAAGTTATAAAACGAAAACCCATTCGATGAAATCCTTAAGCTCTCGCGTCACCACATCCTTAGAATAACAAAACCCCCTAATTAATGATGTATAGGCCCCAACTCGCATAGCCAAAGCTCATACCGGTCCGCGCTTTAATTTTGGGCCCTGTTGCACGGTTTTTGTTTCGGTCATAACTTTTTTATTGGAACTCCGATTGAGGTGATCTTTATGTCCACAGAAAGGTATTTCAAAGATCTACAACTTTCTAAGAGGAAGTTTTCTCAAGTTCTGGATATATTTTTTCCAAAAATTCACCGAAGACAGTGCTCTGCCAAAGCGCTACCGAATGACCAGAATTTTGCAACAGGCCTACTGTGCGCCCTGTTTTGACCCACGAGGAGTGTGAATTGGACTTCGACCAAAATACAAAAGTTGTAGAATGGTATAAATACTAGACACTTATATGAACAGAATCTTATTCGGATAAATAACGAAAAAATTACGATAGCTCAAAATTAGTTAGAATTAACGAATCGCAAATGACTAAAACTTCTTATTTACCAACCGAAATTGATTCGAACCACCCGAATCATCAAACGATCACTCACATGAGTATAAATAAGCTAATATAATTCAATTTAAAATAATTTAAAGTATATGGCATTACAAAAAGCTCAACCAAATTAAAAAAAATGGTAGCCTTGTTTTATTATTGCTTGTTGGGGTTATATTTGTTGTTTACTAGTTGATAGTTTATACACTAAAGTTTAAATCTTTTTTTTTTGGTAATTTTGGTTTTACCGAACCGTAATTTTGGTTCCTAAAAGTTGGTTCCCAATTTAAATTCGGTTCACAAATAGTTTGTATTTTTGCCATATTTAACTTATTGGTTTAGTTCGATATATATCAATTTGGTTCAGTTCATAAACCATGCCCAGCCCTAATTATGATACAATTCATCAACTAAAATTACAAACCCACATCATAAAGTCATAAACCATATACTAAATTAAATTCAATACTTCATAAACTAAACTTAAATACAATCCGTAAACTAAAATTCAAAACCTAAACAATCCATCAACTAAGGAGATAAAAACATAAAATTAAAATAAAAGTTAAAGTTATAAACCAAATAAAATAAAAGTAAAAAATTATAAACCAAAAACAATGTTCTACATCTCAAAACCCGTGAAAGCTTGAGAGGTCAACATACATTAAAAATATAAAACAAAAAAATGAATCATATTAGTTGCATTTAGAACATAAATTAAAGACGAAGAATAAATAGATCTACGCCAAGATCTTTGATTAACAAAGGAAAAAAAAGACTTCAAAAACCTCCAAAAATTCATCAACGAATAATAAAACTTTAAATTTGTAATTGTAACATACAATAATAACAAATTTATGAGGAAAAATGAAGAGATACATAATTAAATTGAAGTGCAAATTTGGATCGTTTTGGGGAGGAGGAAAGGGATTTGAGTATAAAAAGGAATAGAAGAAGAAAGAAAGAGGCGCGGCGGGCTAGTTAACGAAGAATGGAAGTGAAAATCTACATGGGGGGGGGGGGTTTAAGCTTTAACAAATTTGAATGCTCAATCTATGAAAAAAAAATGAGCTAAGTGAGTGCCACTTGGAAAGCCTCTTGGTGAAATTTGGTATTGTTAATCTGGTATAAACGGTAATGGTAAATTCGGTAATACGACTAGTAATATCATTAATCAGTACAATATAGTATACTACTAGTAACTAAAATCATTATCAGTATAATACCATACTCCACCAATATGGCATAATTATCGATTTATATCATATCATTATCAAAATTGAGGGTAATTTTGGGATAAAATTTCACCCGTACAAAACACCACACACACACACACATAAGGGCGCTGATAAATGTATCCCTATTTTTTTCATTAATACATTATAAATATTATTAGATTAAACAAATAAAATTTTATCTCTACCACCCTCACTTCCACCATCTTACTAACTTAATTAATTAACCCCTAATCGTAATAAAACAATTATACTATCTCCTCTTACCCCTTTCACCACCTCGCCGCTCACCACTTTCACCATCTTCCATCATCTCACCCAGAAAAATACTCAAGCTTCCCTCCTGAAGGCATTCCCAATTACACAGACATGAATCACAACAAAAATATCAATACCTATGAACAAACGTATCACATAAATGAAAATATCTATTAATATGTAGAATGTTATGTTTTCCTAAACAACCCAAAATTTTATGTTCAAGTCTCAATTGCTCAATGTGAACAAGTAACATTGAAGTCGTATAACCGAGTGTTACCTTTGCCACTCACCATAAGTTGGATAAGGGCATCTCTAAAAATAGGCAGTGGACTCAGTTATTGTTCAAGTTTTAATTGCTTAATGCGAAGTGAGTAGTACCATTGAAGCCTCTTGGCTTATTTTGGCCGAGTGTAACCATAATGACTCATTATACATTAGACAAGTACATTTAAAAAAATTAAATGGATAGTGTGCTCAATTATTGTTAAAGTCTCAATTACTTAATGTTGAATGAATGGCATTGAAGTAACTTGGCAAATCATGGGCAAGTGTAACTGTAGCTACTCATCAAAAGTTGGCTAAGTAAGAGTTGGAGATGATTAAACAAACTTATGTTTTTATAAACGTCCTTAAACTAATGTCCAGCCTAAAGCACCAAATTAAAGTACCTAGAGATCATTAAAGCAACTACTATTTTAATCACTATATTAAAGCAATAGTAATTGCCATTTCAAGCAAACTAGTTTTTCTACTTCTTTACCAAGGGCGGACGTGGAGAGATGAAAATAGATGATTGAAAGAATAAAACAACGTTGATAGAAAAGGAGAATACAAAGATAGATGGTTAGGTGGTGGGGTTGATAGAGAGGAAGGGACATGAGATTAACTTGTTTTTTGTTTTGTTTAAATTAACAACTTAATTATGTTTTAAGTGATGGGGTGGTAGGGTGGGGTATTTATGACAACAAATTAAAAGTAAAGGGTGTAAGGTATAAAAGGGCGTTAGTAAAAAAAAGTGTGAATATATCAGTAATCATAAATAATGGGGGGCGATAAATGCACCCCTTATTTGATCATTAACACACTATTTACCTTACACCCCCTATTTTTATCGCAAACAATCTTAAAGTGGTAATACTTGGTTGTCATTGCGTGAGTATCTTCATTGACACTCACTAAACATTGAGTAACTAGTACTTAAACAATAACTAAGGCCATTGTCCATTTTTTGAAATATACTCGACCAATGCATGGTGAGTGAATAGGGTAATACTTGACCGTCGTTGGGCGAGTATCTTCATTAACACTCGCTCGACATTGAGTACTTGGTACTTAAATAATAACTTAGGCCAAATAAACCCAAATATGAGAGTTTGGTCTTGTAATGGTATATGATTTGTAATGATAATGAAACAGAAATATCTCTTTTGACATATCCTTATTTTATAAATCACCACATGTAACCCCATCGTCGTCTTTTACATTACCAACACTACCACCATCTTTGACCTTCTTAAAATCTCTATTTCTATATCATTATACTCACTACCCATAATTGTTAATACTGTATCACTTAAAGAAATATTGTTAGTATTTGATTTCTTGTTTAAAATGAGATTTTTGGTATGTGAAGATAGAAGATGCAAAATAAGACGTATTATCTCATGAATGGAAGTGGTGAAAGGTGGCGAGGGATTTCTTGTTTAAAAAATAATTACATTATTGATTTGATTAACTTAATTACATTATTAGTTAATAATTAGTTACTTTAACCTTTAGATAAAAAAGCGCAATAAAAGGATAGTGAGAATAAAATTTTATTTTAATATTGATAAAATTTTCGAGAAGTGTTGGTGATAAAATAAAGGGTGCATTTATCACCACCCACGCACCCCTTTATTTTATCACTAACACTCCCTATAAGTTACACCTCTCACTTTTTAATTTTTTTTCACAAACATTTCACTCCACCACCTTTAACTTAAGAAATATAATTATGTTAATTAAAATAATTAAGTTAAAGCTATAAAAACAATTAAAACACACCACCCTCCCTAAAAAAAGAAAACAATTAAAACACACCACCCACCCTCCCCTATTATCGTGCCCTAGGTTTCTCTCGTTCTCTTTCTCCATCTCCATTGGTCTCTTTCCCTCATTCTCCATTTTCGCCGGTCTTTATTCTTTTCCATCTCTGTTGTTCTTTATCTTTCTTTGTTGGTCTCCTTCTTTTTGAGATATACTTGTTCAATTTACAGTGAATAAATGTAGTCATACTCGCCGCCTGACATTATGAGAGTATTTTCATTGGTACTCGCTCGACATTGAGCATTTGGATTTAACATTAACTAAACCACTGCCCATTTTTTTCGATATACTTATCCAATTTATGGTAAGTAAATGTGGTACTCGCTTAACATTGAGCATAAAGAACTTTATCAATAATTAAAGTTACAAAAAAATAAAAATAAAAAAAGATTAAAAATACATCATTTGTAATAACAAAAAAACTATAGATGGTCATTTTTTCATTAGCTTCACAAAAAGTTACATAATATTTACATCTTTACAAAAAATTACATAAGAGTTACATCCTCACAAGAATCACATATGAGTTAAATTTTACAAAAAATTACACGAGATATACTCTTTTGACATTAAGCAAGTATATCAATAGATACTCTATCGACATCAATCGAGTATTTGTTAATATACTCGCTTGTTATCACTGTTAAATGATTTACTATAATCTTATTCTATTGACATAAACCGAGTGCGAAAACCTGCAACTCGATTGAGTCGATTGACATTAAGCAAGTGAATTAACATATCTATGGGTATGATTTTTTTTTTGTTTTTTCACAAGATATATATATATGCATTTTTTCATTTGTTTCTTTCGTTTTATAATATATATGTATATGTATATATGCATATATATGTATGTTTTGAAGGAAAAAAAAACAAGAAGAAAAATGATGAGGTGGTGAAGAGGGCGGTAAGGTTGGTAGTAAAAGATGGTGAAATTGTTTGGTTGTAATTAAGAATTAATTAAATAAGTTAATTAATGAATTAATAAATAGGTGAAGAGGATAGTGGTAAAAACAAATTTAAATTGTTTAAGTAGAAAATATTTAAAGAGTATTAGTGATAAAATAAGGGGGGTGATAAATGTAAACATATTTGTTGTCACTAAAACCCTCTAATTTTTTTATTAATATTAAACTAAATTTTATTCCTACCACCATTTCATTTCACCTTTTCATACAAAGATTAACCAATAATTAACTTAATTAATTAATCATTAATCACAACAAACGATATCATCACCCCCACTACCCTAATATTCTCATCCTTCTCCTCATCCTCTTCTTCCTCCCCATCTTCTTCAAAACATACATATATATATATATATATATATTCGAAAACAAAATAATATGGATTCTTTTTCTTCTTCCTCATATTCTTCTTCAAAATATACATATATACATACAAATATACATATATACATACACACACATATATATGTATATTCTAAAATAAAAGAAAAAAAATGAAAAATGCATATCAATATATATCTCTTCTAAAAAAAGGCCACAAATCTATTAAGTTTCAGATGCTCAATATCCAGCAAATAACAATGAAGATACTCTCATAATGATGGAAGAGTATTACTACATTTACTCTCCCAATAATATGAGACTATATCTAAAAAAATGGGCCGTATCTTAAGTTATAGCTGAAATTTCAGATGATTAATGTCGAGCGAGTAAACATGAAAATACTATCCCAATGACAGAAGAGTATTACTTTAATTATGATTCTTAATCTAAAAGGTGGTGGAGGGGGTGTTTGTAATAAATATTTTAAAAGTGAAGGTGTAAAGTGTAGAGAGTATTTGTGACAACAAAAGGGGTGCATTTATCGCCCCCTAAAATAAATGTGAGCACCTAAATAATGGGGTGTGATAAATATACCTCATTTTATTGTCACAAATACCCTCTACACCACTTTTAAAAAAATTGTCACAAATACCTCCCTCCACCACCCTTTAGATTAAGAACCATAATTAAAGGAGAGTATTTTCATTTTTACTCGTTCGACATTGAGCATCTGAAATTTTAACAATAACTTAAAATACAGTCTAATTTTTTAAATATACTCTTCTGTCATTGGGAGAGTAAATGTGGTAATACTCTCTCGTCATTAGGAAAGTATATTCATTTTCACTTGCTCGAAATTGAGCATCTGAAATTTTAACAATAACTTAAAATACAGCCTAATTTTTTAAATATACTCTTCTGTCATTGAGAGAGTAAAAGTAGTAATATTCTCTTGTCATTGGAAGAGTATCTTCATTGTTACTAACTTGACATTGAGCATCTGCAACTTAATCAGATTTGTGGCATTTTTTTAAAAGAGATATATATATATATATATGCATTTTTCATTTTTTTTTTCTTTTATTTTAGAATATACATATATATGTGTATGTATATATGTATGTTTTGAATTATATATATATATATATATATTTATATTTTAAAGAAGAAGAGGAAGGAGGAGCAGAATAAGGAAGAATAATTCATATTATTTTGTTTTCAAATATATATATATATATTTATGTGTATATATATGTTTTGAAAAAGAGGGAGAGGAGGAGAAGAAAAGGGTAGTGAGGAAGTAATAGTATTATTTTGTTGTGATTAATAATTAATTAATAATTATTTTTTATATAAAAAGATGAAATGATAAGGTGATGAAAATAAAATAAAATTTAATTTAATATTAATAATTTTTTAAAAAAGTGTTAATGACAATAAACGGTGGTGCAGTTATCACCCCCTAAATAATTGTCTGTCATTAACTTTTGCCCAACCAAAACCCGCCCGATTCGTTTTGACTTTTACCCGGGGGAATATCGCTCCAAACTACACCACCTTCTCCTCCTCCATTCTTTAGCCCCCTACTTCGATCAATCCTGAAACCCTAACAAGGGTTATTGGTATTTTCCTTGCTATGAAATCCTCACCAATTACAACACTAACACTCCCCCATTCTCTATAACCACACAATTTCCAAATTGAGAAGAGAAACCCTAAGAAGATCTTTCCCTTTTTCCGTTCACACAGACATAAATGTCTCTCCCTCCTTTAGAGTGTATATACGTTACAGAAGACTGTGTTCGAGAATGGAAGAACGGAAACCCTAGCTTCAAGATTGCAGAACAACCGGTACCAATGCTTCGTTTTCTATACGAGCTTTGTTGGAGTGTGGTATGTGTTGTTATCTCTTTACAAATTGTGAATTATGAAATTCCCCAATTTTGTTATTATTAGGGTACTTGGGCTGATTGATTGTTTCTGGTGGCTAGGTACGGGGCGAATTGCCCCTTCAGAAGTGTAAAGCGGCTATGGAGTCTGTTGAGTTCTTGGATAAAGTTTCAGACGCAGAAATTGGTTCCAATTTGGCAGATATTGTCACCCAAATGGCTCAAGATGTGAGTGATGCGTTTGTTTATTTTAATTAATTTTGTAGTCATGAGTATGTGACTACATGCTTTGCATTTGACTATCAGTTTAATCTTGTAGGACTTAAGTATGGATTTGATTACTTGTATCAATGCCTAAAGGCATATTGTACCTAGTTACCCTTTTGCTTGGTCGTTTGGGTGGGTTTCAGGGTTTTGAGTTCTCATACAAGTGTGTGTTGTATGGAATTGGATTTATAGTTTGTTTGCTGTACTTTTAGATGGTGACACTGCGAGCAATTCGACTGTTACTTGTTGACCTGAATAGACCAGAGGATAGTAGCAATTAGTACTAGTTATGGAAATACCAGGTAGTTAAATTACACGAGTGAAAGAAGGCAATTTGGATTCACGGGTGATGAACTAGAGGCGTTATTAAAGTATAGGTTGGCCAAATTTAAAGTACCAAACCTCTTTTGCCCTGCGATAGAATGATCAGTAAGAGATGGGATGAGAGATGAAGAGAGGGGGAGGTGGGCCTTGATACGATGATGAAGGAGAGAAAGTTATTGTTTTTATCAGGAGTGCTAGACAAAGACCATTCTACCCATTGGTCTCAATTGATTTGAGTTCTATAACAGAACGATTTTTTTCAGACCTTCTTAAAATGAAGTTACGATGTATATATATTTTTTGATTGTTCATGTTCAATAAGTTCCCCCAGCTCATCAACAAAACCTAAAGGCCATCCTAATACAGATGAGGCCTAGAGGCGCGGAACAGATTAACTGCTTTTTTCTATTGAGTTCATATTTGAGCACAAAATATTTTTGGAGTTGTTAATTTAGATGGTCCATGATTAACACAATTGAAAAGAATATCGAGAAGTAGCTGTCATTGATCTTGATGCAGATCAATTTATGTTATAGGGATGCTGAAATACACAAATAAACAGATACAAATATAAGTTTTGAAAACCTCAGTGGTAAACCGAGAATTAAAGTGATTGTTAGCGCTGGAAGAATGGTGAAGTTCTCTGTTATGGCAAAAAATGTTGTAGGAGATGATCTTTGGGGAAGCTATGCAAAGGGAAAGTTAATACAAGAATGAAGGGGATCGTATTGAACCAAAGAAAGAGAGGTTTTGAGGATAAAACACAAGGCGGAAAAGGTGGCATCTTAAGCTGAAGTTGTTAGTGCTAAGAAGACAGTTCAACATGTTTCTTCTATGAATCATCGTGTAGCTTTATAAATTCCAAAAGGATAGAGTGAAAAAGGCAGGTTGCAGAGAAGCTTTCTTATTAATAGAAGGTTTTACCTGGAACCTATTTAAAGGATAATATATAGGGGATAGTAAAGGAAGGAGATAATGAGGGAAAAAGACATGAGATGCAGTCATTGACAAAGAGTGAGCATTCTAGGCATTTAAATAGGAGAGGGAGCTCCCACTAGATGGGATTATGTTATGACACTATAAAAAGAAACCACAAAATATGTTTTTGTCTCTTAACTATCTTTTTTCTTCGACCTTTAATTATTCTGACTTTCATTTTACAAATACGTTTTCAATAAGATGGGATTTGAAAAGTTACATGTCACACACACACACACACACACACTCTCTCTCTCCATATTCTATATAAATTTTTCTGTTTCTAAATAAGGAGGTAGGAGGAGATCCTCATAACCATGTAGATACTCGATGCTTTTGTATGGTTAAAAAAGTTGCCTAGGAGCTGGAGGCTTTCTATATGGGTATTTATGCAGAGGATAGAAGGGTCATCACAGACTACACAATTGAAGATGGCCTCAGCTGAAACAGCTGACTTATGGATGGACACCTTGAATTACTAGAATTTCCAGGCTCCCTTTTCCTTTTAAAACTGAAAAAGATAATTTAAAGAACGCAAAGTTAGGCCAACTCACCACAATGTTTGGCCTCGTTGAATTTTATGTAAAATGTTTTTTGCTCCTCATTGAAGATTTTATATCATTGTGAGTAGATTATGCATTTTCATATTTCCTTTTGGGGTTAGGAGAGTCTTTGTCAGGATTGTGAATCCATCATGCGTGGGTTCAATCCCCGTGGTTTGCCCATCAATAAATGTTCCATTTGTTACAGTGATTATTATTTTAAGTGTTGTATTAGATCATTAGTTTCCTATGAGTGTTGTATATTACTGACACTTGCACATTTATGTTTGCAGCTTACAATGCCTGGAGAGCATCGTTCTCGTCTCATCAAATTGGTTAGTAGCTAATTGAACAAACTTTTCTTGTTCCATGGATACCATTTGATTCTTGTTATCTTAGTGTAATGGTTGAGATCCAATTTTGCCACAGTGAATTGTATATGTTTTATCAGTACAATCCCAATTTTGATTCAGCACTATCATCTAAAGGGTCTTTCAATTTATTCTCATAACATTTAGATTGGATTTGGATATTTGCTCTGTGGTTCCGAAATAGTTTAAGAGTAGATTAATTTGTGGGGAATACTTTGGTTATCGTTTAACTATAGTTGCTTTTGTCGCTCAAGCCCTTGGGAATTGTTTAGGGGATGGACTTTGGATGTCTTCTTTAGGTTGACTGTGATAAAAGAGTAAATGTTTTTGCCATTTTCATTAGAGTGGATGTTCAGCAGATGCATGCTAAAACTTACCACTCTTCTACAAATGGTAGTAGTAAGGATTGCTGAATGCGGGGTTTGTTTATAGAGAGGAAAAATTGTGAGAAAATGTATACCGCTTTCTTTGCGTTCCCCAGTATCAAGGCTTCACAGATTGGAGGGGTCCCCCAATGTCAACACTGCAAATATTTCCTTCTTCCCGTTTTCGTTTTCCTTTCTAGGATTAGAAACCATAGATTTAGTACCAAAGTGACTATGAGGAGGATAGTCTTAGCCTCTTTTATATCCTATCCAAACAAAGGTACCATGAATACATTACTCGTATGAAGATGGTTTCTGGAATCGGGTAATGTTTGATAGTGTTGTTGAGGCAAGGATATATTTCTCTATAAGTTGATCCACTATTTTTTATTCACATTATTGATTGCTCTTTGCTTTTTCTTGTTATATTTGATTTTGCTTTCTGTTTAGGCAAAATGGCTGGTTGAAAGTTCACTGGTTCCATTAAGACTTTTCCAGGAGCGCTGCGAGGTGAATTTTATTGGCTGTCCTGAATCTAGTCATTCTCGTCGAAGAACAATGAAAAAGTGATTATTTCTTTTTGTCTTTCTTATAATTCGTAGGAAGAATTTTTGTGGGAGTCTGAAATGATCAAGATAAAGGCTGCAGATTTGAAGTCAAAAGAGGTAGGTGGATCACTGGCCTTTCAATTCGTACTTAGTTAGGGTGATATGGAACAGACTATTGAGTTGCGAGTTAGTGCTTGACTTGTTATCTTTTTACTCAATACTCACGCCAACCGAAGATTTACGAAAGTTAATATAGAGTATAGACAATGACAGTTTTGAGAATAAGCACAAACTTTAATTCTTGTAAAGGAGATCTGTTTAGTCCTCATTTCTTTTGCTGAACTGCCAAGTCAAAAAGTTCCTTGCATGACAATGACAATTGAGATGATAAGAATAAGATCTACACAATTTTTTTGATCTGGAAGTTTGTCCTGTTCAGCTATTTGCTGCTGATGTTACTGCCTTGGTTGATTTCAGGTCAGAGTAAACACTCGCCTTCTTTATCAACAAACAAAATTCAACCTTCTTCGTGAAGAGAGCGAGGGCTACGCCAAGTTGGTATGACTTCCTCACTGTTTTTGTTTTGGTTTTATTTCTTGCTTATTTATCTTGTGTCTTTGGGTTGGTTTTACTTGGTTTGTCATCTTTTGAAATTCATGTCAAGAGGATACTTGGATTCAAATAATAATCTTATTACAATATATATTCTTTTCAGTTTTTTATTGGAAACGGAAACTTTCTATGGAAATCAAAATAAATTTAACAAGGCATACAGGAGCAGTGGATAAGACGTCTAGTTAAAATAAACAAAAAGTTCATATCTGGAAACCTGTAGCGAGGAATAGAACAGCCAAAAAGGCCTAAGAAGTCACTTTGCAACAGATCACATATAGCTAACCCAAACTTTTTAGCTTCCAACCTTAAATTACATCCGTCATAATTCTAATGGAAAACTGCTGCCCTGTCAGGTTTAGTGGTAGCTATCAGCAAATGGTTAAACTATCCTGTAGAGATGGCAAAAACGATATGCTTTCTGATAACACGGTATCACAATCACATGAATGGTCTTTAAACATTCTGTGGTTTATTTCCAAGCAATTGTACTAAGAAAGTGCCAACACAAGGCATCACCAGAGTGATTTCCCTTTATTCCTCCCTCCACCCATCCTATCGATCATAAGAAAGTCAATCTTCCTCGTCTCAGCTAAGAACTTTTCCTTTTTCCCCTGCTGCTGCTTCATTCATCTCTTCCTGATGACGATGTTTATTATCAGGGGAGTATAATATGTCAAGTAAATAAGACCAGCCTTGAAGCTATTGAGTTCAGTTGTATTAAGAATTTGTGATTTTATTACCTGTCCATGGCCATGGTTGGAGTTGTTTTAGGATTCAATTCATATTTATCCTCTTTTCCGTTTTCTTTTATGCCTTTCTAATGTGAAAAATATGTGGATTTGTAGATTACCCTACTTTGTCAGGGTTGTGAAGCTTCAACTCAAAATACATCAACAGCGACTGTTGGCATAATTAAGGTTTTGGATTGAACTTAATTATTCAGAAGCATTGAAGTTATTCTTCCATATTTTCTAACTAATAATCACTTTGCAGTCTTTAATTGGACACTTTGATCTGGATCCGAACCGTGTATTTGATATCGTAAGTTATATGTTTATTCACAATTTTTTAACCTTTAGCTGCTATTGTTTTATATAGATGTTTGAATAAAAAATGTCTTCTTGTTCTAATTGGTGTTTGAAACTGTAGGTTTTGGAGTGTTTTGAACTTCAGCCTGATAACAGTGTCTTCTTGGACCTGATTCCAATTTTTCCGAAGGTGGTGGATATGTCAACTTTCACTCATATATGTCTAATATTGTTTGTAGCATTCATTAAAGGTGTGACTTTTTATATTGTTTTGCTGGACGGGTAGAGTTCTATGCTGATTCTTTGTGATGTTATGCAGTCTCACGCATCCCAAATACTTGGGTTTAAGTTTCAGTATTATCACCGTATGGAAGTCAATAATAGTGTACCATTTGGGCTCTATCAGCTTACGGCCTTGCTGGTGAAAAAAGACTTTATTGAGCTGGATAGCATGTGAGTATCTGCTTTCTCCCTTGTCATATTTCTTTGTTCTTCTCTGATATGTTTTAGACCATTTCCACTTCTCACTAGTAACTATTTTTTGCCATTGTTGACATTTCTTTCATATCTGAAGATTTTAATTATTTTGCTATGGGACAGGGTGCCATGCCCACCACTTCACTCCCCCAATCATGTATTATTTATGGGCTAAGAACGGAAGATTTCACTAGGACTTTAAGCTAGGACATGATACATCAAGAGGATACTAAAGCTAAATTTTATAGCTTGAATGTGTACATGTTCACTCATAGATTGATATACTATTGATGACCCATGCCGCATCACTGTTGTGTTACATGAATTCCCTGTGCTTACAACACTTTTGAAATACGCCTATAGCTAATTATTTGTGCTTGTAACCAACATTGTTTGGTGGCTTGTGTTTGGAAATCGGAGGTAAAGCCAATTAAGTGGAATTTGAGTATATCCTAGATGCGTAAAGTGACTGGAGCACCAATGCATGAGGAGACTTGAGGCCCAAGATTGTTAGATTAATATTATGCAGCGGATCCAACAATTTTAACATGTAGATTTATATACAATATACATAGATTGATATTTGTATTTGACAGTAAACGTCCTTCCTATTCCTGTTTCTTACTTTCTAATAAGCGGCCAATGGGAATGTGATCTTGGGAGTTGGATCCTCCAGTTGATATATTCTATAGCTGTGCTATTTGTTTAGGTGCTGCTTAAAGCTTGCCAACCAATTAGTGCTGTCTATTGGCTGGAAGTATTGATGTATTGAACTTTGGAGAGAATAAATGCATATCTTTTTAGCGGCATTCACTAATGCGGCTAACAAGATATGCTTCTATTAGAAGTAGTAACCTACTTTTTTGTCTCAACTCTCTTGTTGAGGCTTGATTTGATATATGTTCAGTCTTTGGAAATTTCTTTTGCACATTCTGAAGATTTGTGCATGCCAGCCTTTTAAACTACACATTGTCAAGTTATTCTCTTGACGTCTTGTACTACTGGTTCATTTTCTTGCTTCTTGATAAATTATTCATATCTATTTCAGTTATTTACATTTACTTCCCAAGGACGAAGAGGCATTTGAGCACTATAATGCTTTTTCAGCGAAGCGACTTGATGAGGTAATAAACCTGTTCAATATGTGGAATGTATTTGCTGCTTTTGTAACGTTTTCTCTCTTCCTGTCCTCCTGTTACTGTCATTTTTGTAGTGTCACAATTTCTTAAATGTCCTATCTTTTAAATTTATATTACGTGGTTACCTGGGTGGTGTTGATTAACCATTTATTCTCTCTATTCTTGCACAATGCCAAATGCGTGGATACTTTTTATGTTGGATGAGTGCAAGGGATGGTTTCTATATTGCATGCTATTAATGATATGTTATATCCGTAATTTCCTACCCCTTTTGTTGTCAATAAGGCTTTTATGAGGAGGTTTGAATGTCTAGTTATGGTCGTGCAATGAATGCATGACATAATATCTTTGAATGCTCATTTCTGCAGGCTAACAAAATTGGAAAAATAAATCTTGCCGCCACTGGGAAGGATCTTATGGATGATGAAAAGCAAGGTGGTGATGTGACTGTAGATCTTTTTGCAGCTTTAGAGATGGAAACTGAGGCTGTTGCTGAACGTTCTTCAGAGCTCGAAAATAGTCAAACTCTGGGCTTACTTACTGGATTTCTTTCAGTTGATGACTGGTTAGTTTCACACTTACAATCTTGTTCTTTTAATACGCCCTCGTATTAAAGACTATTTTAGTTGCTCCTTGTCCAATGAACTTGCTAATGGTAAGGAAAGTCTTTTTTGTTTATTTACTTCTGTTATTAAATATCAGTGATGGGTTGGAAATTGCGTGCTAGTAACGACCGAAGTACCTTTCATAGTCTGATGTACTTGTGAACAAATTAACTTGAACACCGCTTTGAAATTGTGTTTGTGGAATGACTGGGTAGGTTTTTTTTTGTTCCATGTGTGTCATAAAACAAAAACTAGAATTCCTTGATGTTATCAACCTTTGCTTGTTTGTTTTCATACATAGGTGATTTGATTTGCCAGGTCTCATGCTCGTATACTTTTTGATCGTCTATCACCTCTTAATCCGGTGGAACACACTCAGATTTGTAACGGACTGTTTAGGTAAATCTCAAGCATATTCTTTGATAGCTCGAGTTATAGGGTCACTTCGAGGACCTTAAAAGTTATTTTGTTCTATTATAGTTTTATTGTTGCTGTTACATTATTTTTTTCCATCATCTTTGGGGTTGGTATAAAGATTTATGCCTCTGCTGGTCTTTTGTATTCCCAGGATGATTGAAAAATCGATCTCTTCAGCATATCAACTTGTTCGTCAAGCACAGGTTGCAAGTGTCAACAATTCCGTGGAGACAAATTCGTCCATCAATAAATCTTTTATCGATCTTCCCAAAGAGCTTTTTGAGATGCTTTCTTCTGCTGGACCATATCTTCATCGTGATACGTTGTTGCTGCAGAAGGTCATTATCGTTTCTTTCAATAACTTGGGGCATCCAGTCCTCTTAGAGCCTGATTAATTCAAGGAGTTTATTTTGCTTTTGCTAAGTGCATTAGTTCGGATTTGTTAAGAGTGGCAACCCCTTGCGGTAAGGGTGAACTTGGGACTGTGTGGGTAGGAGCACGGTCTTAGGTTTGATTCCCCGCTGCGTGAAACCTTTCTTGGGCCACTGGGGGTGTCTCCCGGTCGAGCAACCAGGGCCTCATGGGATTAGTGGGGGAGGGGCCCCGATACCCATGGTTATCAAAATAAATAAATTATGTCAATTTTCTTTTTCTTTTTCTTGCAAACATATATTTATTCATTTCATTGATGAACAGGTATGCAGAGTACTGAGAGGCTATTACCTCTCTGCGCTTGAGCTTGTTAGTATTGGTAATGGAGCTTTCAGTTCGGAAACTGTTATTGGTGGGAATAGAAGTCCTCGCCTGCACCTAAAGGAAGCTAGGTTAAGGATTGAGGAGGCCCTAGGAACATGTTTACTTCCTTCTTTACAGTTGATACCTGCAAATCCAGCAATGGGACAGGAGATTTGGGATGTGTTGAATTTCCTTCCATATGAGGTTGGTTTTGCAGTGGAGTTGTTTGGTGTTTTTCATGTTTGCGTTTTTATTGGATATGGTATAATATATGGCTTGATTAATCTGGTATACATAGGTGCGGTATCGTCTATACGGTGAATGGGAGAAGGATGATGAGCAGATTCCAATGGTTTTATCCGCGAGACAAACAGCAAAGGTATTAGACATATTTTGCATTTTCGAGTTTGTTTGTCTCGTTGCTCTTTTGAGTGTCTTTCCTTCTGATTATAATTTTCTACTACATGCTCCTTTGTAGTTGGACACTAGAAGGATCTTGAAACGGCTTGCTAAAGAAAATCTAAAGCAGCTTGGACGAATGGTTGCAAAGCTAGCACATGCCAATCCAATGACTGTGCTGCGAACAATTGTGCATCAGGTATTTTGTTTGAATAAAGGAGAAATGCGGGACTTTCTGGTAGATTATATTCAAGATTTTGATTTTTTATTTCTATTATATATAACTTTCTGGGGGCAAATATAACATTTCATCTGGAATTGTAATTTACAGATTGAGGCTTACAGGGATATGATTACTCCTGTTGTAGATGCATTTAAGTATTTGACTCAGGTGTGTGCTTGTTTGCTTTTTGAAAGATTTTACTTTATCCTTTCTCTTCTCACTATGGTGGCTTTGGAACAAACCTTTTCTTTTAGGAAGTGGTTCTGTTACTTCTGTACCTAGATTTGTTTTATGAATTATTGATTATCCTTGCTCCTGGATGAAGTTCCTATTTTCTAAGACGGGCATTACTGCTGGTTTTTTGTTGAATGTTAGTCTTTGGTATCAGAGTTTGGCTTGAACATTACAAGTTTTAATTGAGCCTTATTTAATTTGTTATTTAATCACCTAAATGATCAGAGCTGAAGAGGTTGCAAGTTGCAACTTTGCATGCACATCAGATGTTTAGGTTCTCTTAACATGAGCTATTTTGAGCACTGTGCTTAGACTATGTCCACATTAACAAATTGGTAAACCCCATTACGTAGCGTGTGTGTTTTTAAGACATGCATTACTTGTGCTGATTTTGGCATTATGTATGCTGGCTTTTTCGTTGCCGTTTGTCTTTGGTATCAGAGTTTCACTTGAACCTTACAAGTGTGCACCTGAATATCTTTCATTTTTCATGTCAATTATATATACGTTGAACAAGTTAAATGTATGTGCCTTGTTTATCATTCCTTTAATTTGTTATTTAATCACCTAACTGATCAGAGCTGAAGAGGTTGCGACTTTCTGTGCACATTAGAAGTTTAGGTTCTCTTAACATGAGCTGTTTTGAGTATTGTGCTTAGAATATGTCCACATTAAAAAATTGGTAAACCTCGTTATGTAAAATGGGCATTTAGAAAAAGACAAAGCTCATGACTCTTTTACTGATATTATAACATTTAGTTAGCATCGTATTCCATACAGAGTGAGCATGGATTGGTCTGTATTGGGGCTTCCTGCTGTTCATATTTCCCCCTTCCATTTTTGATAACTTGTACTTAGTTATGTTATCTAGTTCTTGAGGTTAACCTTGCAAATTTGTATAACTTAAACAGCTCGAGTATGATATTCTGGAATATGTGGTGATTGAACGCTTGGCTTTTGGTGGGCGTGAGAAGCTAAAAGATGACGGCCTCAATTTATCAGACTGGCTGCAATCCTTGGCTTCCTTTTGGGGTCATTTGTATGTGTTCTTTCTTCTTGATACTTCCTTGAATATTGTTTTAAATTATTATTTAAATTGACCGTGTTTTTTAAATTATATTATCTTTGGCATTTTCTCTATGGTCTGCTCGCTTATTTGTGTATGTTCTGAATGATGTTCTCAACAAATACTTACTGTTCAAGGACATAAAAAAATTTACTTACTGTTTTAATGCAAGTATAATGGTTTACGTGGGACGAGACTGGTCTTAGTTCTTCAGTGGGTTGCCATAACCTTTTGCTCTATTTGGACCTATTTATCCATGCAATTCACTTCCTTTTACCTTCTTACTTCTTGGTTACAGTTTCTGCTTGTTAAGCAATTTTCTGGATGTGTATTTACGTAGAACTGATAATGTTAATGTAATGACAATATAGATTCGCTTCGTTGTGTCTAGACTTCACGGGGATGCTTTACCCAGTTTCTGGGTTGCAGATTAATCTCAGCAGCGGGGTGACTGAAGTCGGGAATGTTGTGATGTTGCAGACTTTCCTGAGCCTCTTGTTTGATTGGCCTATTAATTCAGAGTTCTTGTCTTGGGCATCAGTCAGATTCTTTTATGAGATAGTGACAGATTGATGACATCTTATAATCACTGTGGGAAAAGTGATGTCTATTGGTGCAGGAGGGAAAGTGGCCTCTCGAGAAGTACTTATTTTAAAATGTTCCATCCATCCTAATTTGTCTCTAATTTCCCTTGAAGTTTGACGTCGCTATTTTTGCAAAGGTTAAGACAAATCCAGCAATACTTGTATAGACAGAAGGCTTTTCTCAAGTCCATAAGTAGTCATTTGTGGGCAATATGGCAATAGACTTCTTTCTTTTGGACATAATAACTTGGTTTCATTCTCAAAGAGGGTGCTGAAGAGTTTGTGAGGAGGCAGAAAATGTTTTCTTAATGTTTTACTGAAGTTGGTTATTGACAAGGAGTATAAGATGAAATTTTGGAGGTCTTATTTCTGGGACTGATTTACGTCATTCGAAATTGTTCTTTGGCTGGAAAGCTGTGCATTTGGGTTCCTACCTTCAGCTGAATTTTAAATGATTAAGGATTGGTGGAACCACTCAATTTGCTGGTCTGGCATGAAGTTTAGATTTAGTTGGAAAGCTGAAGACAGATGGTGCTTAGTTATTCTGCCTAGTATTATATTGGTTTTTCTTGTTGGGGATCTTACCAGCTTTCTGATTGCTCATTGCTGGTATTGACTGGGACTTCCTGAGTGTTTTGGATTTAAATTCTTTTAAATATGTTCCACTTCCAGTAGTATTCCCCAACTTTGGTAAGAAGCCCAATCGAGGACTCTGCTGGGACAGGAGATGAGATGCATTCTGTTGACAACTGGGGGAGTTGAAATGGGCCATTTTTACTAGCTCCAAGAGGGTAGTTGGCGATGAAACTTTGGTATTATTTCAAGATCTTCATTTTATACATAAAGATATGCCTTACATGTTGCTTCGGCGGATAGCCTACTGTGAGTGGTCTACAGCTCTGATTTTTGAAGCAAAATTTAAAATCTCTCTAGAGGTGGCACTTGAAAGTTCTAAGAATGACGCCGATTTCTTTAGCTTCATCCACCACAGCTCTTGAGGGTTCAGGGGTCTGCTGAATCATTCAATGAACGAGAAGTCTTTTTGGAGTCCTGAAGAAGTTTGTATTTTCTTCTTTAATTTTTCCAGTGATAATCACACCTCATGTATGTGGTGGCATGAATGTTCCTCAGTTTACCTGTATTAAGATTGCCTTACTTTATTGAATAAAAGAGGAAAGAAACAATAAATTTCAATATTATATTTCGGCAGAAGTCTTCGTTTTACTGCCACACTACTATATTTAAAATTATTAGTACAACTTCTTTTGCATTTATGAAGACATGGGAAACAATACCTTTTGTTTTATTTAGTTGTTCTTTTTGTGCTCTGCCTATTTTTGCTTCAATTCTATATCGTATGTGGTCATTAAAAAGGATATCAGAGCTTCTTCTTCATTTTGGCATCAACAGTATTTTGTTACAGGGAAACCCAAGTTACCTAGGCGGCGGAAGCTGGTCAATTATGTTTGAGCTTACTGCTGCAAGATACCTGTTGCATGATTCTTGGACACTCAGACGTGTCCAACAACCCTTTTTCACATGGCATAATTTGATTATATAACACATTTAGATACAACTTCAGGTTTATGTGTGAAAGAAAACAGTTAATAAAGAGATTATGTTAATGAGGGAATGTTCCTGGTAAGAGAAATCATCAAACTTACGTCTATATAGCTAGATATATCCTGTATTATTATACCTATGAACTATGCACATTAAAAATAGCCCTTGCCAACGACATTTTCTACATCTATAGAATATTACATGTGCCTGTGACACACTTACGCTACAAATGTCCCGTGCCTGGAGCACTATACATGCTTAAAGAATTCTTGTGCCTACAACACTATTCTTGCCCAAATTTTTTATCAATTTGCATTAATTAAATAGGTTAATTGTTTTTGAGGTTTAACTTTGAAGGGATACTGGAGAGAGGTTGTTCATTCAAATTTTATCTCAACCATTTAACCGAAGTTGGAAGATTTAGGCCTCTAGATGTTACTGCAAAAGTTGCATCATGAATAGCAGATCACCACATTTCCTTGTAATATAGATAAAATATAACTCGTATTCTTGTTGCATATTCATACACTTGAATATGCTTGCATGTATTCCCTAATATTACTAATTATAATATCAGATTTACTTTTTATGTGATTCTTTTTGTTGACCATACTATATATTATGGAAATATTGATTTTTATTTGTGCGTCCTCAATGTGTCCATAACCTACCTTTTTAGGATTTCTCGAGTATTGTTATTGGACTACACTCCAATTGTTTTCTTCTACTTGCTGGGATGGTAAAATGTTTTTGCGTAACTTGATCAGCCTAATGCTATCTGTGGTGCAAACATTTCATTGTTGAAGTGTCTGAGTTGACATCTTCTATGATCTAGCTTGGCGCTCGATTCCTGTGTTTAATTAGATGTTTTATTCATAAAAATATTTAATGTACACTATTTTAATGGGTCCTGCATGGGCTCTTCGAACTTCTAGGGTTTTGGTCAGCTCACACGTGATGATTAAAATACTTTATTGTGTAGGATGTGAGTGAATGTTTGACTTTTGAAATCTTTAATGCTATGTTCATGAAATCTTATTACTAATTCCACCGACATTGTTTGTAGGTGTAAGAAGTACCCTTCAATGGAACTTCGAGGTCTCTTCCAGTATCTCGTGAATCAATTGAAAAAGGGGAACGGGATTGAGCTTGTTCTCCTGCAGGTATTTTCTTTTATTCAAATCATATGCCATTTTGTAACACATCTCTTTGAGCAGTGCTGTGATTTGAAATTTCATTATTGATTCAGGAACTTATCCAACAAATGGCCAATGTTCAGTACACAGAGAACATGACCGAGGAACAATTAGATTCCATGGCAGGAAGTGAGACTCTCCGTTATCAGGCTACTTCTTTTGGTGTAACCCGAAACAATAAGGTGCTCCTATTAGTTTGATAATTTATGTACGTTCACCAAATTTATGAAGTGAATATTGTCCCCTTGTCATTTATGTAATTACTGTCACCTCTCCTGAAAAATTGTCAGAGCAAATGGTGGAAGGGGATGATGTAAGTAAATACTTTTGTGAAATGACACAATTATCCTTGGGCTTGAAAGTCGCCACAGAAACTTGTAATGGATTGCACTTGGGAGTTAGATGTCTGCCTTCTAATAATACTAATACGCTATCTTCTGCAAACCCTCATTTTAATTAAACATCTGCCAACTACAATGACAACATATGTTTCATTTTAATCACAACTTATGAGCAATGAGGACTGACTACAGTCAATACAGTAGTGACTGAAAAGGTTTTTTTTTATACAAAAAGCACTGAAAGCCATCTCTTTAAAGCAAGACTGGAGAAGTGAATCCACGGCCCTTGATTTTTCAAGTAAATGAAGTTCACTTCATGTTTATTCACTCTCAGTTATTGCCCTTTTTGCATGTGCCTGTCTTCTGAAATGTATCTTACAATGTACTCCCTCAGTCTGAAATTAAGATCCTAAATTAAAAAACTAGGTGCAAAGAACCAACCAGACTTACCACTAAGGAATACAGGAACAAAATCAAAGTCAAACTTTTAAGAAGCATCGGCTTTAATGCAATAAATGGCTATAGCGTAGTCTTGTTTAACTATAATGAGGTTTTATTATTTTAGGAATGTGAATCAATTTGAGAAGCCCCAAACAACGCGGGCTTGTAATTTCAGACGAGGGAGCATGATATGTTGTACTACATGAAAAATATAGATAACAGCATTCAACATACTACATGGCTATACATCTATCCCCTGGCCTAGAAGAAGAGCATATAGCTGCCCACCTTTATCTTTTGATTTGTAGTGGACAGATATTAACATTTAACTATTTTTGGCAGGCTTTGATCAAATCCACTAACAGGCTAAGGGACTCGTTACTTCCAAAGGAAGAACCGAAGTTGGCGATTCCCCTTCTGTTGCTTATAGCTCAGCATCGTTCTGTGTAAGTTATTCAATATATTTCTTAAGCTATTTGAACTAACATGTTAACTGCTGGAAATGTGGAAGTTTATTTCTGCACATCTGTTAAAAGTGTGCCACTCTTATAATGTTCAACAATTTCGGATTCCTGTGGTTGTGTAGTTTCTTTTCTATGAGAAAATGATTTAAAGGATACACTGCACTTGGCTGTAATAGTGTAGGGATTCTGTTTGACCTTTCTATTTCTTTTTTTCTCTAGTTTTGCTTTCGTCCTTTGTCCCTTTTTAGGGGAGGGGAAGCCGTGGAGGGAGGCTTTTCTGTGTATCAAGTCTAACCTCTTAAACTAAACATTGTACTTCTGCTGATCCAAGAAGGGTTTACTAGTCAATATGTAGTTGGATGCACATTATAGTTTCAACTGATTGCTACCGAGGTGTCAATATAAATGTTTTGAGTTATTGCAAGTTTGACCCAAATATCTTCTGCTCTGCAGGGTTGTCATAAATACGGACACACCTCACATTAAGATGGTCAGTGAGCAGTTTGATAGATGCCATGGAACCCTTCTTCAGTACGTGGAGTTCTTGTCTAGTGCAATGGCTCCAACAGCAGCTTATGCTCAGATGATTCCCAATCTTGATGATCTTATACACCAGTACCACCTTGATCCCGAGGTGTGTTTGAATTTCTTTTTTTTTAATCTTGTTTCTGTGATTGTTTGGATCAAGATTCTTATTGGATAATCCTCATCTTCTTTTCCTTTTTTTCCCCAAATGGTTGGAACTATTTTTTGTTTTATTTTTTGAGCACTCACTGGCCTTTTTATATTACTATTATGCGCTCCACTATGTTTGTTATAATATTGTCCCCTCTCGTTTATCTAGGTGGCCTTTTTGATCTATCGACCTGTGATGAGGCTCTTCAGGTGTCAGAGTTGTTCTGATGTCTTTTGGCCTTTAGATTGCGATGAAGTAACAACTACCACAACTGCAGAAAAAGAGTCTGAACCTACAGATTCATATGGGAAACTAATTCTGGATCTTGGTTCTTCTAGGAAGCCTATCTTGTAAAACTCCTGATCATTGTCTATCCCATCTCTGCTTATATTGATTGCTTTGCCTGCTTTATATATACATGACTATACATAAAACCTGTTAAGCATGATATTCATTACGGTTCCTTCTCCTAACTGCTTAAGCTTTTGGGAGAGATGGTTCCTAGCATGGTATCAGAGCTTGGTTTTCTGGGTGGTCCAAGGTTAAAGCCTTGGCACCTCCATCCCCCTTTTATTAATCCAAAATTTGACATTTTTCTGCTCTCCATGTGCGAGTATGGGTTTGCACGTGAGGGAGGGTGTTAAGCATGATATTCATTATGGTTCCTTTCCTTTTTACCACAAATTTCTGTTTTTCCTCTCAAAATCCTTTACGCATCATCTATCTATTACATCTGCTTCTATTTAGCTGTTTTATCATTTGCTTTGAAATCATTCTATGCAGGTGGTCAGATCTTCTTGGTACTGTCAGTACAATGTTGCCTTCAAAAGCCTGGAATAGCCTTTCTCCTGATCTATATGCTACCTTTTGGGGTCTTACACTCTACGATCTTTATGTTCCTAGAAAGAGGTACGAGTCTGAAATCACCAAGCAGCATTCCGCTCTTAAAGCCCTAGAAGAACTCTCAGATAACTCAAATTCGGCAATCACCAAAAGAAAGAAAGACAAGGAAAGAATTCAAGAATCTCTAGATCGATTGACCACTGAGCTCCAGAAGCATGAAGAAAACGTTGCGTCCGTTCGTAGACGGCTCTCTCGGGAAAAGGATAAGTGGTTGAGTTCTTGCCCCGATACATTGAAGATAAATATGGAGTTCCTTCAGCGCTGTATATTTCCACGCTGTACGTTTAGCATGCCCGATGCTGTCTATTGTGCAATGTTCGTGCATACTCTTCATTCCCTTGGAACACCTTTTTTTAACACGGTCAACCACATTGATGTTTTGATATGTAAAACCTTGCAACCCATGATATGCTGCTGCACCGAGTACGAAGTTGGTCGACTTGGCAGGTTTCTTTACGAGACATTGAAGACTGCTTACTATTGGAAGGTAGATTCTCAATTTATTCATTTCCTGTCAGATTCTGTAACGTCCTCTACTGGATTACCCTACACACCCAATGCATGTGTTACTCGTATACATTTAAAAGTATAATTAATAAAAAGGAAAAGTGTCTTAGTGGTTAAAAATTGTTCCTAGAAGCAAGGATTTGAGTCTTGTTGCAAGTAATTTTTTAATGAAAGAAAAAAATTTCAAGGGTAAAATAGGCAGTTAAAAAAATTAACAGCTTCATTTGGCGGTTGAAATGGGTGCTCGCTTTTATAGTAGTATAGATTGAATATGGTTGCTCCCTTTATATTGTAGTATAGATTGAAAATGTTTACGATGATTAAGGTTATTTATCTAAATCAATGTTGTTCTTCTTTAGAGCGATGAATCAATCTATGAACGTGAGTGTGGAAACATGCCAGGATTTGCCGTCTACTATAGATATCCCAACAGCCAGCGTGTTACTTATAGCCAGTTTATTAAGGTGAGTACATAGACATTCAACTGCCTAACATTAAGTAACTATATTGCAAATTCTTTTTAATTGAAAAAATTTCTTGTGAGCAGTTGTTTTAATTTGCCACATTCTTTTTATCACGCATAGCACTTTTCCTGATTGTGGGACATCCATTGTTTGCTGAAAGGTACACTGGAAATGGAGTCAAAGGATAACCAGGTTACTGATTCAGTGCTTGGAATCATCTGAGTACATGGAAATTCGAAATGCTCTTATTTTGTTGACAAAAATTTCAAATGTTTTTCCAGTTACTCGAAAGAGTGGGATTAACCTCGAAAAGCGGGTAACAATACTGGAGTTGATTCCATAAGAAATTTATTTTCTTTACTTGAGTATCATTTAGTTGCTAATTTTGTTTTAAACTCCCACCTACACAGGTTGCTAAAATTAAAAGTGATGAAAGGGAGGATCTAAAAGTGTTGGCTACAGGTGTTGCTGCAGCTTTGGCCTCTCGAAAGGTAATTTATCCACCTCCTAGTGCAGCCTGTATAGACATAAATCAATGTTGATGCGTGCTTAAAGTTCATGTGTTTATGCTTCATTATTTCGATAGTGATATATTTCCACTTATTTTGCAGCCATCATGGGTTACAGAAGAAGAATTTGGTATGGGTTATCTTGAACTAAAGCCTGCACCACCATCACTTGCTTCAAAGTCTTTAGCTGGTAACATAGGTGCTGCACAAAATGGGTCTGGCCTGAACGTTCCTCAAAGTGAGATTGCTGGGGGAAGATCTGCCGCAGGCCAACAATCTGATTCTGGGAATTCTGTCAGAGACTCGGCATTGAGAACAAAACCTGTAGATGGGAGGTTGGAAAGAACTGAAAGTGCTTCACTGAAGTCTGATACTGTACCTGTAAAACTGAAAGGTGGTTCACAAGTAAATGGGTCAGATTTTTCATCCACTGTTCCAACTGCTGGTGCCCAATCTGGACAATCCAAAGCTGTTGAAAATCTAAAACAGATGGATGAGTCTGCCAATAGAGCATCAGAGGATAGCTTGCTAAAAGTTACTGCCAGGACATCTGCAGAATCCGAGGTATCATATCTTGAATTATGTAAATAATCAGGCACGAGTTCAACTTAGGGTTATTTTTTAATCACTCATTAAATTTGATGTTATCTTTGTTGGAAAGCAATATTATGTTATTTCTGTGAGTATATTTTATGTATGGTATTTATATTAGTTGTGGTATTGTTTATTTGTCTTGGTCAAAGCATACCATAGATGGGTATTTTACTTACAGAGTCTTTCCTTGGTTATTTATTTCCTTTACTTTTCTTTCCTTTCTCGTCTTTTATTTTCTCTTAGACAATTCAACTTGGTATCAGAGGCGCTACAAGATAATCCTCTTCTGCCGGCTGGCCATCTTGTAGTCCGCCGGACAGGATTCTTCTTTTTGTATCACTCCTGCCTCAGGTTTCTACCTAAGTGAACAGTGAGATACAGTGCTTTGAACAGTGCAATGAATATTATTTCCGATTGACAGTGATACAGTTGAGGTGAACAGTAATGTTTTGTCATGAACATTTTTTGTTGGCAGTGTTTTCAGTGAAAAGTGTTCTTGTTTTGGTCATTGGCTGGTCATATTTGCTGGTGCTACTGCTACAAAGGGTTAAAAGAAACCCTAGTTCCAGAATTTCGTTGTGGTACAGACATATTTCGAGCCAGCCGTAGTTTGTGATTCATATGTCCCCTCATTTTTTTGGTGATTTTCCCTTGGTTGGCAGCTTTCCATACACTGGAGCCTCGTAGCATCCTCTTATGCCTATTAATTGTTGATCGTCATCTATGCCCTTTGTTTTACATCCTTCATCGTTTCTTTGATGGGAACGCCTTGTCCCCTCCTCATTATCTTTTAAGTTTTCTTTTTGAAGTGGCAATGAAATTTCTGTTTCTTATTAAAAAAGGAAAAAAGAGTAGATTGTTAGATAGTGACTATCCTCATTACTTGTATCAAATTAAGTATCTCACTTATCTTTTTGGGATGTCTCAAACTAGGAGCTCTGTTCCTAAAATCATAGTACCAAATTTTACAATAGGCGAACAAGATCGGGTTTGGGTATTGTTGTTAAAGTCAATATTTCATAGAAGAATTGGTTTTTGTGCGGGAAATCTTAATTTGAGCCAGTGGGTTCCATTCTAGCCGCATTTTTCTATCTCTATATCTGGAATACTTCTCACTTGGTTCCCCATTTCATCATCTCCCTGTGGTGGGCCCTGCATGTAAAATTGTTGATGGTGTTTGTTCTCTGTCGACTTTAGTGGAATATATTTTTTACGACATTTCCCAACAATTGAGTGACAACTAAAACATCCATCGACCTCATTAATGCAGTTTCTCAAGGGGCTCTATAACTATGTATGAACTCAGACAATAGTATCTTCTTCAACTGTTCATGTTTCACCGTTTCTGTGTCCTTGTGATTCAATTGCTGTTTTTCTCTTGGGAAGTATATATATATATATATATAATATTAGCTGCACATTTTAGCGTAATTTCTCAGTAGCTAAAACTTCTATACTTATATTTTCCTTGTTGGAATGAATTATTATGGTGTACCATCAATGGTTTGGAATCTTTTTGCTTGGTTTTGAATCTTTTCGCTCATTTCTTTTGACAGGGGAGAGCCGGAGTCAAACGTTCAACGCCCGCTGGATCTTTTCTGAAGCAACCAAAGCAGGATATTGCAAAAGATGATGGTAAATCTGGAAAAGTTGTTAGCCGAACCCCAGGCCCTTCATCTGCAGGTGAAAGAGAACTTCCCATTTATCCATTTCAGGGAAGGCAAGATCCGACGGCTAATATTGCTTCACCATTTTCAGGGAATGGCAGCATAATCCCCGCTTCAGTGAAAGGCTCAACTCCATCTACAAGATCGTTAGATACCCATGGTAGTGAACCGAAGATGGAGAATGTAGCTGCAAAGCCTTTAAGAGATGATATGACTGAAGCTTCTGATGTACAAAGACAGCCTTCTCGATCCGTTCATTCTCCGCGCCATGAAAATACTACAAGATCTGTTGATAAGCTGCCAAAGAGAGCCAGTCCAGTTGAAGAACTAGATAGATTAAGTAAACGCCGGAAAGGGGAAATTGATTCAAGAGATTTAGAGGCTGACGTTCGAGTTTCTGCTAGAGCGATTGAACCTCGATTAACAGACAAACTTCATCCTGTTGATGTTGACAAGCCAGGGTCTGATGAGCACAAGCCAATGGATAGATCAAAAGATAAGGGTAATGAGAGATATGATAGGGACTACAGGGAAAGATTGGAACGTCCTGATAAGTCCCGTGGAGATGATATTCTACCTGAAAAATCAAGAGATAGGTCCATGGAAAGATATGGAAGAGAGCGCTCGGTAGAGAGAGGTGCTGATAGGCTTACGGAAAAAACGAAGGATGAAAGAAACAAAGATGACAGAGGCAAATTAAGGTATAATGAAGCGTCTATTGAAAAATCTCATGGCGATGATCGATTTCATGGGCAAAGCTTGCCTCCACCACCACCCTTGCCTCCACATGTGGTCCCACAATCTGTTAATGCGAGTAGAAGAGATGAAGATGCTGATAGAAGGTTTGGAACTGGCAGGCATACGCAAAGGCTTTCCCCGAGACACGATGACAGAGAACGAAGACGATCTGAAGAGAGTTTGGTTTCACAAGATGATCCAAAACGTAGAAGAGAAGATGAGTTTCGGGAGAGAAAGCGGGAAGAACGAGATGGCTTATCATCAACGAAGGTATGTTTCAGCACTACAGATAGTGATTTAGTTTGTCTGATATATATATACATCTATATATGGTGGAAAGTACCCATCATCGCGTTACCGTATATATATTGTTACAATTGGTTGAATAACATGGGCTTAAAATTTAAAATTCAGCAGCCAGTGTTGTACGAATGATGTGTGGAGAAACCTAACCTACTGTTGATTCGTTTTTCTGGTTTCATTTATAGCTTTTGTGCTACTTGGTTAATATATTGGAAATTTTGCCTAAATCTTGCTTTTGTTTGTAATCCATCCCGTTGAGACTCAATAAACATTGTCACATTGCACGAACCTCTGGTTGAATCCCTGTTTTCAAGCAATAAAATTTGTTGACTAAACATGCGTTGGGGTATGATATTTTTCCCGAAGGAAACAATTTATGGTTTTCTGAGAGCTGAAAATGTTTTTTCAACCGTTGTGCGTTGTCAACTGTTTATGCATGGCTCACTAGGTAATTTATTTATGGGATTTTGAGCAATCATGTGGTGTTTTCGGTTTTCCTAGAAGGGAAATAATTTATGGGTTTTCACCATGCTTTGTTCAACTGTTTATACTGTTATCTTTGTAGTCCGTGCATCCTTGTCATGCTATTCATCTGCAGCTGAATACACATAATGTCCAAAACCAATATACGCAGACAGTTTGAGATGAACAACAACATATATCTATATAAAGCTTGAGTGTCTTTAGACATGTTTGTGATTCTGGTTACAATTGATTTCGCCATAGGATATATACCCTTGCATTTGACCTTGGTATCTGGCTCGTGCATATCTATGGAATATTTCTTATAGATTCTCATTGTTGCTTGTAGGTGGAGGAGAGGGATAGGGAGAGGGAGAAAACAAGCCTTTTGAAGGAGGAATTGGATGCAACTGCAGCCTCTAAGAGGCGCAAACTGAAAAGGGAGCATTTGCCGTCTGAGGCTGGCGAGTACTCACCAGCAGCTCCACCACCTCCTCCCCCTACTATTGGTCTGTCACAATCGTATGATGGAAGAGAAAGAGGAGAGAGAAAGGCACCCCCGCCGCGTCCTAGCTATTTGGAAGAGTCTGCTCTGAGGATTCATGGTAAAGAAGCACCCAACAAGATGACCCGTCATGATACCGACCCGTATCCTCATAATATATTTTAAATTGTTTTAAGTTCAAAATGATATTATCTCACGATCTCGAGTGTCTTGCTTTTTCTGCATGTCCATATAAAATTTTATCATCAAATCAATCTGGTGTCCTTCACTTTGAAGGTGCTAATATGGTCTCCATTTGGTTGTCAATTTATTAGTACCTTATTAATATTTGGTGACAATGATATTAGCACTTAAGAAATTAAATTAGACAATTGCGTAGAAATACATGAAATTTTACAATATTATTGGTTCAGTATGACTTAGCTTGTAGATTAGATAACTAACATATGCATCCAAAATGGGCCCTTAATGAAGGTACAGTACATTCTGAAAATACAACAATATCCCCAGTTGTATCATGCATTTTTTGTAACCTGAATTTTCTGTGTTGGTGACACATTCCTTTGACCAGCAACTATTTATATTAAATTTTGTGTCTCCTTAACTGCTGTAATTTAGGATGTACGACAGAGAGTGGGATGATGAGAAGAGGCCAAGACCTGAACCAAAGAGGAGGCACAGAAAATAGCAGTTGAACGGTGAAAATGTGTGAATTTATGCTCAAATATTGCCTGGATTGCGAAATTCCAACAAGGCACCAAAATGTTTGTTCCAACTTGTTCATGTGGTCCATTGTATTCTATGACAACCAGTGCTACAGCTGTGGGGTTTCCTGATTTTATCTTTTCCAACGCCAGTTGGTCTAAAGTTGACTTTCCCCATATGCCCTTTTGTGTAATATATTACAGGTTGTAAATTTTGAGCAGGTAGCTATTTGTATTTTGCTGGACATTTAATTCTGCCGTGACATTCGTGTAGTGTAACTTGTCCAGATCCCTTGCATATTTATTTCGTTTGTTGGGCTATACGAGAAAAAAGTAGAGGAATTCAGAATTAGAGATTTAACAGTAGTTTTGTCGAATAATTTTCATTGTTGGGCAATCCCTAAATTAGATCATCTGTGTTTTATCGTCTCTCTACCAGCATTCGTCTGCACCCTTTTTTCTTTTCTCATCTTTTATCCTTCAATTTCTATTTCTTGGGGTTTTCAACGTGCTTTGGGAGGCATGTTTATAGCAATATATTAACATCCATTGAATATTCAAATGATTAAAAAGAGGACATATAGTTTCCAGCGGGACTGAAATCAAACTGAATTTCTGCAATATACTAAAACCATTCAATCTAATTGACATATAGAGAACGAGGCTTGATGTATATAAAAAATATTACTACACAAGGAAAGTTATACACTTCAACTAGGGGCAACTTTGAATTTGATTGCCCAAAATAGCCAACAAAATTAGTAGGCCAAACACACTCGAGTACTTATTTCCAAAGACAAAAAATCAAGGCGATATCCTGCAAAGAAACAAACAAGTTAAACCACAAACTCCTGTGATCACTATCAAAGTTCCCATGGATATGGAGGATTAGTTGGGAATGATCCATTATAGTGGTTCATATTTTGTTGCTGATAAGAAGGGTTTATAGAATAAGGATTATATACTTGCATCTGAAATCTGTCGTGGAAGAGCGAGTATTTCTTAAAACTAATTGAATCTTCTAAAAGGACCTCCCAAGCAACGTTGTTGGGATTGTCGTCCAACTGTATTAGTGGCTCTCTTTCTTCCTTCGTATTTTTTGGCACTGTATCTATTTCTTTGAATTTTGCCCAATTGCTGCTGTCATTTTCCTCTGATGAACTTGCCCGTGACTCGCTTGTCATGAGAGACGTGGTTGATGGGGAAGCTTCCGTCGACTCCCACATTTTGTCTAGAAAAGTTTCAAGGGCTCGGATTTGAATGTGGGGAATCCGGTCGATGTAAGGGTACTCGTATATCCCACACATCCCCATAGACTTGGACCAATCGTAGAACTCACTGAGGTGACTCCCTTGGGTTGCTGCTTTTTTGTAGATACCGAAAGCTTCTATGCCACTCTGATAAGGCATTTGAATGAGTTGGTCCAAAACCACAACTATCTCCTTCCTGAACGCTGTGTAACAAACGAAACTGTCACGTATTATATATTTCATTGCATTTTGAACTAGAAAGCTTCGGGCAGCTGCCCCCGTTGGCCTGCAGTCCATGACTCGATCAATAAGGCTTTGGATTTGTGGCAAAATTTCAAGCGTTAGATTCAATTCGTTGGTCTTTCCTGTTAATCTCTCTTCCTTTACCTCCTTATTTGAATCGGTGTACAAGTAGTTGAGAGCTTCATCTAGTAGTTGAGCGTATGATCGGATAAAAACAGTGTAATTTTTACAATCCGAGGAGGAGAGATCGCGAAAGTGGCATGGGTAGAGGGAAATTAATCCGGTGGAACGTGCCCACCGGAGTTCGTCCATAAACGAGGTGTTATCGGGTAACAATCGGAGTAGACGGTGGAGGAGGACCAAACATTTTAGCGCTACTCTCCAGCATTGTGTATTGCTAAAACGACGCGTAAAGCTCAATGAAAAAGCGCGGTAGGAGGAAGGAGAGGTGGAGAAAATTTTCAAAAGATCATGTACACATTTATCGGGTAAAGGCAAGTCATCGGGGGATGTGGCCTTTACAAGTATGATATGGAGACCGGAGAAATCTCCGGCTGCCAGAGCCTTGGCATAACTCACTGATGTGTGCCCTCTTAGAGAGGTAAACACTTTCCGGAGTCGCCTCTGCATGGTTGTGTTTGTCGTAGAGAGAGGCGTTTGTTTTATAGAGCGAGAAGTATAAATGGTAACAAGCTGAGTAGTTGGCATTTATTTTTATGTGAAGAAGATTGTTAAGATTTATGGGTATCTTAGGTAGAAACGAGGGGTTACAAGAGAAGTTTGTTGTCACATTGTACTTGGGGGATGTGTTTTCTGGATTAAACGTTTGAGAAAGGACAATCTTAACTCCTTCCTTTCTTATTGTAAGTTATATATGACAGCTTGGAAGTACATAAAGAGTTAAATGAAGAACTTTCATTCTATTTATCTTTTTGGATTTCTTTACAGCTGTTAATTTCCGTACAGTCCAAGGTCTTGAAAAGGACCAATCTTTGTTATTTGCAAGGAAAGAAGATTATTGGGTTAAATTTGTTTCGTAAAAACTTTAGATGTTTACACGCGTTGGAATTAAAAAAATTCGAAATTCATTCAAGGCTAAAAACATTTTTTTTTTTCTACTTCTGTCATAATGTATTTGTCAATTTTTATAGGTTGATGAGGCGTAAATAATTTTGCTTCCGCAGTGTTTTAACTTAAATTTAGAGTTAGAAATCAAACCAACGATTGAGAGTTTTCTACTCTTTTTTTTTTTTTTTTTTTTTTTGAGTTTCCGAACTGTTGCGTTCATGGTCTTTCAAAATTACAAGAAAAAATCAATTTGTTGAAGCAGAAGGCCTTTTTTGATTTATACGATTCAAACTTCAGAGGCATTCACTTTCATATCATTCTACATAAACACATGCAGGAGAGGATATTGTGATGTGCCATTAATCCATTAATTGGTGAATTATGATGTGTTACTAAATTCATTGAATAAATTTCATCACAAGTAAATTTTACATAAATGCTATATAATAATATTATTATTTTTTTGGTGAAACAAATCAATAATATTTTATTATATTATATATATGGTATTACCGGCCGTCATGTATTTACTGCCTTCAAAAGAAAAAAAATTCTAACATAGAGTTAACTTGCTGGTAGAGATGGCGACTCTGTCACCATACAGGAATAAATACCTTTTTTTTTTGTATTTAAGAGACAGGAGTTCATATGATTTTTTTGTATACCACCAATATGTACATATTAAGTTGTATCAAAAATTATTTTAAAAAATTTTAAATACGAGCTACACGATTTATTAGCCTTTGTACATTTTTAAGATTTAAAAAACATTACTCCTTATTATGAATGATAATATTATTACCAAATCAAGTGTACAAATTTAATAACATAGAATATAAATTCTCATAATAATAATTTATTTTTCTCAAGTTGAATCATAGGTACTAGCTCGCCTACTTTTACAAAAATGGGGACAGTGCAGTTAACCGTTCGAGTGGGACTAAATTACGAATTAATAAAAACATTCCAAATCAAATAAATTTTCACCGGTGGCCGGCCAACTTAAAAGAGTGCGTGAAACAAGAAGATTGGACAATTTTCACCTAAATATTTTCATACAAAACTGTGATGGATGGCCGGCCAACTTCTGATAACCGGTGCTGTATGTCATGTCCTTTTGCTCTTCCACTTCAGTATTTTCACACAAAACAGTGGATGATCAAGTCATGGATGGTCGAAAAAGATTGTTGTGTTTTTCCCAACTTAAATTAGTACTATAGTCGTGGTCTCCGTATCATATCCCAATTTATCTAGAGTGAGAAAAAAAACATCAATTAGTAGTATAAAAGTTTGAATTCGAAATAGTTAATCTCCCGTGCGATTAGGCGAGTCTTCATCCAAATTGAAACTTCTAGAGGACAATTAAGTATGAAATAATAGAGATGAACGAGAGGTTTTGTGAAAATTAGGAAGAGGTTCATCAATCGTAATTTTTGTAGGTGGGTTTGGCTAGTAAGAGAAATATAAGACACCATATTTAATTGATATTATATATAATTAAAAGATCGCAATATCTTTTAACACTATTTTCTAAATTTTAGTGCAAACCGATCGTTACACTATAAAATAATACATATAATTTTCATTATTTCTAACCAATCAAACAAGTATTAAATATTTTATTTTCATAAAAATTTACTCTACGTTAAAAGAGTTTTTATTCTACCAAGTATTAAATGTTTGTTCCAACCGCTTTGTGCTTTTTTCCTTTTCAAGACTAAGAGGTTCTTCTCGAAGGTCGGTGCTCAAATGGCTCTAGGGCGCCTTTTTTTTTTTTGATAGATGTATCAATTATCGATATATTATAGTAGTAAGGTCAACTTTTAGAGCCGTTGTGTTACCCATTTTCATGGTACGTTTTAAGTTTCTAACTAATTAATATTATATTATTTATTTATTTGATTGATTTTATTAAGAAAATAACATGATAAAAGTATATTAATGTTAATGTAAACTTGGAAGTCAGAACCCGACTTATTTCACTCTTCTTTATTATAATTTGTTGTAGGCGCAAAAAAATTTGAACCTCTCCACAAAATATGTTTTAAGCAAAATCAATAGAATAATAATAATAAGTGAAAAATGATAATGAAAGTAAATATTTTTTGTTTGTAAGATAGGTTCCTCTAGTAGAGTTAATGTTAATTCGGCAATACTTCTTCTTTTTTATATTAGTTCAAAGGCAATTTAACTTAGATAAAAATACAAGTTAACACATTTTTCCTTGTATCCCTAAGTAACAACTGAAGTGCTTGATTTTTTAACATCAACTTGGTCAATTCACTTTGTGAATCATCATCAACAATATTTTGATCATTATAAATTGTTGTCCACTAGTCCTTTGGCCTGGACAGTACGTAGAATAGGGTTATCAACCCTTGGTAAGACTAGTAGATTGCCATCACCACTTTGTTGTTGTTGGGATTGAGATAACTGAGGACCATCTATTTTTCTTCTTGTTTGGACCATGGTTGTTAATTTTTTTTAAAAAGGGGTACGTTAATTATTAATTTGCTAAGAACTTGGGAAAAGAATATGAGATTTTCCACAGACGGGGCCAATTGTGGATGCCAAAATTTTTAAATCTCTCCACAAGATAAGTTACATGCAAAATTAATGGAATAATAAGTGGAAAATGATAATGAAGGCAATGATTTTTTGTTGGTAAAGTAGGTTTTTACGGTGGTATGTCCTCATTTTTGTATGTGTTGTATTAGTTTAAAGGCAATTTAACTTGAATGTGAATACAAGTTACCAACTTTTTCTCTTTATAATTAATTACCTAGAATTATGGACCATTGTAATGGATTTCCCTTCTTCTATTTACAGGTATAAAATTAGGGATACAATGGTCCATTTGGGTAAACAATAAAATGACAATTAAGTGTAAACTTGAGCACTACTTTAACATTTTACAAGTGTTATAAAATATATAGTACGAATTACAAACGTCTTATGCTCATTTGTAAAGACGACCATTTCAGCATTAAAATATTATCACGACCATATTAGTATTTGGTGATATCATCCGTTAAAAGGGATAAAGGGGCTATAGTTAATGGTATCCATAATCAATTAACTCGGCTATAGAGAAAGATTTTTACACTCATTTTCCTTATTTTGATGATGGGTATGTATTGCAATTACTTTTCTATATTTTATATGACTTTGCTGCAATGAGACTTTGCAGTCTTTCATATTACATATTTCAACAAATCAATTAACTCAAATTGTAATTATTATTTTTAGGCTTCCTTATTTGCTAAAATCAACTAACGATTATATTCGATTCACGAGGTTGAAGCGTTCAAAATAAAATATTTGTTTAGAGAGAGAAAAACGAAAAATCAACGAATACATATATCAATTCAAATTATAAATATTTATGGCAATTGGGTCTTCAGTCTTCACCGCGCGACTCTGTATTTAAAATATATGTATATAGTAGCGTCCAAACGTATTCACTTATAAAGATTCCCGGCTCCACTTTTCTAGACGAGAAAATTATGTTGTCCGCAATATGAATGCTGAATTTTCCTACCTTTGACATTATTAAATGCATATATATATATATATATATATTTATAAAATCAGTGTCTAATTAAGAGTGGTGTTATTGTCACTCCACAAACTTCTTACTTTCGTTCCTATTAAAAAAAAGGTTTAACTTTCTATTTTCACCCCCATCCAGTTAATCATTTTCAACCAACTAATCACTCATTAATATTAATTACTATTCATCATATCCCTTTTCTTTTTCTTCTTCTCTATGGTTTTTATTCAATAGTTAATAATTAACAAAAATTCAAAAGTAACTCACAAAAACACACAAAATCTCCATTAATGTAACAAAAAAAAAACTTTAAGTTGTAGAGAAAGGTAGAGAAGAGCGAATCAAGGAATATCAAGGTAGAAAAACCTAATGAAGGAGAGATATGTTTATTTTTATTATGTTTAATGTTTATTTTCTTTAGTTAATATAAAAATAAAATAAAATTGTACAAACAAAACGAATTAGAACATAAGAACATGTTACCTCGGTTACGGAAAACCAAAATTAGAGCACTTGTTCAGTTTTCGATGACCGAATGTGTCATATGAAGACGTAAATGAGAATGATATTTCGGTTATACAGAACCGACATTTATCATTTTTCTCGGTCATAATGGTCGAATACATGCTTATTACTCGACTCTTAGGGGTCGAGGTAGTGAAAAAAATTCTAAAAGGTTATGTTCTTCTCCAAATACCTCAGTCCTTAGGAATTGAGGTATTGATACATATCATTATATATTAGTTACATGAAAATTTACTAGATTTTTTTATGTGCAAGAATATCCTAAAATTCAAAATGTATTCACATGTTTAAAGAGTATATAATTGAATTAGAGCCTTCGAATTCAAAGTTCGAACGAGGTAATTTTTTGCTTTTCATGAAATTTTAAGGATGTAATTTTTTTGTACATGAATGACAACAATTTTTATTAACTTGACTAAATTCGATCACAGAGAATCGACTATTATCAATTTTTTTTTATTAAATTCTATTTCTTTTAGTAATTTGATTATATTCCAGACAACTTCAGTCCTAGGAGACTGAGCAATTTAATGAACTTCGGTTCAAGGAAACCGAAATTATCCAAAATACTCGATTGTTAGAAACTGATGTAAGGTCTCGAGAGTTGAAAATATAGTTTAGAATACCTCGGTTGTGAGGGACCGAGGAAGTGGATGAACTCCAGTCATAGTGAACTGAAATTATTCTCAATACTCGGTTGTTAGAGGCCGATGTAAGGTCTCGAGAGCTAAAATATAATACGAGGAGGTCTCGGTTGTAAGGGATCGAGTAGTTTGATGAACTTCGGTCATAGGGAGCCGACATTAGCCAAAATAGTGTATTTTCTCTCTCTAAACTTTATATATCTAAACCCTTTTTATTTCGTCTTCAACAAATATCAGTGTTGAATAAAAAAAACAGTCAAAAAAAAAACTGAGTCAATGGTTGAATAATTTTATTAACTCTCCAACGTGTTAAAAATACAAAATGAATAAGAACCTTCAATTCTTTCTTCTCTACCATTCTCTATAACTTAGAATTTCTTTGTATTGCATTAAGGGTAGATGGATGCAAAAATTTGAAAACCATTGTTGAGAAGAAGAAGAGGAAGAAGAATTAATGATTAATTATAATTAGTTTGTGATGCATTAAGGGTAAATGAATGTAAAATTTTAGAAACCATTGTTGAGAAAAAGAAGAAGGACGAGGAGGAAGAGATGAGGAGGAAAATTAATAATTAATAATTAATCATTAATTATAATTAATCATTAATCTATGTATATTAAAATGAGAGTGGTAAAAGAAGTAGTGGAAGTGTTGATGAGTAAAAGAGAGTTGGTGAGAGTGATAATAGGAGTGGGAATGATACCAATTATATATTGGGGTGAAAATAGCACCACCCCTAATTAAAGTATACTTCTTGGACCGTTTTAACCATAATTTTCTGTAACTAATAGATTACCAACCGACAATTGTCACGTCGCTAAAGGCCTGGTATGCAAAAGAACAACCCATTTTAAAGTATGTGAAAGAATATATATATGTATATATGGATGAGTTTTCAATGGTTACATTCTCTTTTTACCCATTGATGGGTACATACAATAATTAATGCACATTGGTGAGGTGACAAATCCTTTAACTTGTTATAGCGGGTTAAGGTGACATATTCTATTTTTATTTTTTTAATTAAACTTTGGGTGGTGTTTGGTTGAGATTTTAAAATTTTTATCAAAAAGTCAACTTTACTTCACACTTCTCAAATTACTTTACTTTCTCTCTCATAAAATTTTTAAAATACCAAAACTTTAAATTCAAAAATCAGAATTAGATAAAAAAATATATATTTGAAACCTAATTATCAAGATCTATAAAATAAGATCCAATGTTACTATTTTTTTAATTTTTTTTACGAGTTTTTTGAATTGGTTGAAAAAAACTTCAAAAAAAAATTAAATTCACTTTTGAAAACATATTTTAAAATCTCAACCAAACATGATTCCTTAAAGATTTTTTTTGCCAAATAGACCTAGGATTAACCCAATTCTAAATTATGATAAGTGTTTATGGGCGTTTTTGTCATTTCAATTTTATAGTTAATTAATAATATAAGTCTATGAAAAATAATACTTTCAAAATATATTTGACTTTGAATTTTCATCTCTATATAATATGTTTACAAATTACATACAATTCAAATATTTTAATAACACTTTCAATCTAATCATTTTATTATCATTCGTGACAAATCATATTACAATAAAAACTCAAAAATTAATTTGAAGCATCTCATATAACTTGTGCTACTAGTTTTATTAGTTACTGTTCAACTAAATAATAATTTTAACACAATAACATAAAATAATATTAAAAGAAACGTATTTTCTTAATTTAAAGTATTTCAAACAAACTCAACTTTTAATAATTTGATTAGATATGGAAGTATGTGTACGATTTTCTAAATAACACTTAAAATATATCTTATTTAGTATTAAATAATTAATTATTTGGTTCAATAATCAATGTATTGTGTTTGACAAACAAATTTTGCACCATTTTCAAAATTAAGAAGTATATCCACTAATTAAAATTAATTTATAATTGTACTAATTTAGATTGCATTTTAATTTAGATTCCTAATCAAAATCTACTTTCATTTTAATTAATTTTCTATTTTTTAAGGTGCATTTGAATTATATAATTGAATTTAGCTTTAAAATTCAAAAATCTAAGATTCAAAAATTACATATTTGAAATACAAGAGTTTAAAATTTTGTATTTACTTAACAGATACAAGGAAATTGATTTATAAAATCTAAATATTATTTCGCTAAAATTTATATGTAGTTGATTAGTAAGCTATTTTTATTTTTTCATACCGTGACGGAACTCGTGCTTACACAAAATTAACCTGTTTGACTCGATCCGCCCCTATTACAGTATTTTATTCCTTATAATATAGCGTAATTACTACGGAACGGGAGTGGGTTTATGCGTACACTATTCACGACGGATTTATATTTAAAATAATAAAACCTGCATCGAGTTAGGATGTATTTATATGCTTGTTGGATTTGGGTTTGGATAACACACGACCCTTTGTCATCCTTCGTATTATTATTATAATTAATATTACAATTATATTTATAATAATAAAAAATAATAATTTGTTTAAAAATTAATTAATATTTTTTTAAGTTCGCAAGTTTGGGATCTATAAGAACAACAATATCTCTAAAATTTGAAAGTTATAACTTTAAGATAAGTATCAAATCTTATTATTTGAATATATTTATAAATCTCAAATCATAATTTCACACCAAACAAAAAATATTTAGATTTGAGATTCCAAATACAAATCTCATATTAAAATCTTCTCTCAAATTCACATTCCAAACACACCCTTCAAAAATTTTAAAGGGTTTTATTAAAAAATATTTTCAATTAACAACCACATTAGACCTATTTCATATAAAGTATTCATGATCATGTAATTAATTAGCTAGCACGACATTTGGTACTGTAATTTATAATATGAATAGTATTTTCTTTCACTAGAATGATTTATGAGAGGATAATTATGCAAACACCATACCATAAACCTCTAAGATTTATTTGGTGCTTCAAAAAAAATATCGTTTATGAAATTATGTGAAATAAATGAGCCTACAAACAATTCTAAAAAAATCATCAAAATTTTAATTTTTTTTTGAAAGGTTCACAATTCTTAAGTATTTTTATTTTTATTTTTTGCTATACATAATTTTTTTTTAAATTGTAGCATCTTATCATTTGATAATTAATTTAAAATTTAGAGTTTTCGGAATTAATAATATATATTTTTAATACTTAGAGCATCTCCAACCTTAGTGTGTAATTTTGGTTTGTGTAAAATTTACACGTTTTGTAAAAAAAAAGGTCTTCAGCAGTCTTTTAAAAAACTTTGACACTTAGGATTTGTGTAAAAAGGTTGTGTAAAATACAAACATAATTCACACAACCACGTCAGATAATCTCGTTTCTATTTTCCCTCATCCCGTTTTTAAAAATAAATTGATTTGAAAAGTAAGGGAATAAATATAGGATAAGTTATACTTGTGCGTATTTAATTGATAGTTTAATATTTATACAAAAGTCTAAAACAGACTGTTGGAGTATAAAACGAATTCTTTATTATTTTTGTGTAGATCCCACTTTGATACGTAGGATTTACACAAACTTTATACAAGACGATTGGAGATGCTCTTATGTTCTTGGTTGACATTTGTGATAAAATTTCGATTACATGTTTAACTTTGAAATCTTTGTTTGAGATATTTAGTTTGAATTTGAGCTTTTGTTATTTTTATTTTTTTATTATCTTATTTTTTAATAGTTTTTATTTTTAATAAGGGATAGTTTTGAAAATGACTATATTTTATTTATAATAAATTAAAATTTATTTTTTCATCAATTAAAAAGTTATCCTTGAAACTAATTCTAAAAATAGAATGTCCTTTGTTAGAATGAGAGTAATTGATTTGTAATTTTTTTTAAAAAAACCCATATTTTTATTTATTTAATTAAAGTAGATATACCTAATAATCTGATTTATTTTTTAATATTAAATTATTAATAAAATAATATTTATAAAATTAAATCAATAATATTTTTTTGTTAGTTTATCTACACTTATGAATTAATTTAGCAGGCAATACTAATTAACTTAACAATGTAGATTAACTACAAGATATCAATATAAATAAAATCACCCATTTTATATGGGTAAGGAATAGGGATATCATGCATTGTAATTACAAAATCATGTAATGAATAGCTAATTTATGATTCCTTAAAATTAAATAGAAAAAAATTGCCATGTCATCAGGTAACAACAAGTTACCCACTTAAATTTGTATTTAATACTTTATATTTCTCCAATAGGTATTAATTATATTAGCCAACTACACATTTGATTTCAACCATTGATTTTTTATCCAACGGTTAATATTACAATAACCATCCATGAGTAAAAAGAGAAGTAACCATTGAAACCTCACCCATATGTATATATATCTATACACAAAACATTATTTTTGAATTTTTTTTAAAGTATAAGAATCTAATAGTTAAAAATACACATGTTATAGTGTGCATTAGTTCTACACCATTAAATGAGTTTTATACACACATCAGTATGTTACATTAAAGTTAAAACACTTACACGAATAATACACACACAATCGACTCTCACACATCAATAATTTTTGTCTACATTAAAAATGCCATAACTTAAAATAAAAAATTCAAAATTTAATATTTAAAATCCACTAATCAAGATCAATTAAACAAGATCTATCATGACTATAGAATTATGTAAAAAAAAAATTCAAGAAAAATTATTGAGGAGTGTTCGTATATTATTGGTCATTTTAGTTTGTCGTTTTTAGGAATGTTCGCGGTACATCATTTTTGGACTATTTTCAAATCATATTAACAGACGTAGTTGGATTATTTTCACATACGACTTTGAGTTTAATTTGTTACAAAATTGTTTTTCCGAAATCAAAATAAGATAAAAAAATATGATTAAAAGATTCTTTAAAAAATTAAAAATAAGTTAGTTTAATCTGGTCTACTTTTAGTTTTTTTACTATGAAAATACATTGAACCTATGTTTTGGGTTACTCAAAACGTTAGACTATGGTAGATAATGAGTTCAAAATAATTTGATTGTTGTTTATTGATTTAAATTCGTCACACGTTACTCTTTTTTATCATATTATCAAATTTTATTTATTTCATCGTGCCGAATGGCAAACGTATACCCTAATATATATTAAAATTCATGACAGTGTGGCATACTTGATGCATGTGCATGTGCATGTAAAATATTATAATATTATATATAGTAATTCCCGATACCATATAGAGTTTTAAAATATTTTAAAAACACATGATAGTATTTGATCAAATGATAAAAAATTGTATTTTTACTTTTTAAAATATGAAGCGTACGTATCTTAATAATTTAATATACATACCAATCTTTTCATCTATCGAATATGATAGAGATAAGTAACTATAAGATGTATATGTATAATTATTCTTGCTTCATTCTTTTTGGTTAATTGGAGTAATGTGAAGTGAAGGGTCAAGGAATTCCAATAATGATAAGACATAATTTTTTGTATAATTAATTCAATGGATACTATTACCATTTTGTATATCGTTTTAGTCCTCTAGAAGGTCTTCTGGCTACAAGAAATTGTTCAAAAGCATTTATGGATGAAATATTATTTGATGCAACACTTCGAAGATATTCTCCATCTCCATTAATTTTTATTCAACTGCAAATTTGCATTTATAATTTCTACTATGACCAATTGGGCATTATCTTAATTAATCCAATTGGGCATTTATAATTTCTACTATGACCAATTTGCATATATAAATTTGCATTTATAATTCTACTGACAAGTCACAAATGCACGCCTTCATTTTTGAAATGTGTTTACTTTAGTTAATAATTTTCAATAAAAAAAATGTGGGTAATTATCTGGAGTTTGTCCACCTTAAATTACATTATCATGAATTTATAGTAAATATATGTGCACTTTATACGAATATTTTAAAATTTAAATTGATCAATTGATGAATTGTAATACTTAAATATTGATTTTTTATCTACCTTGTTTTGAAATGCTTTATAATATTAGTGGAGAGTGTATATAGTCGTGGCAAAAGTTATAATTTTTTGCCCCCTCAGCGTAAGTCTTGGTTCCGCCATTGCCCAGAAAGTCCTTTAATTAGGTGATTCTTTATAATATAAAATGAGAGTGGATAATTATTTTTGGTTTATCCTTAAAATTACATGATTATATATGAGGCAATTAGGTATAAGGGCTCATTATAATAATAATATAATTATAAAGGACACTTAAAAATTAGCCGTGTAAATTAAGGACACAGTACAAAAAAGACACTAATACCCCTTCATTATAATATCATCTCATTATGACACTAACAACAACCAGAAGGTGCTAAATGCATTTAGCACCTCCTAGACAGCAACTAGAGGGTAGTAAATGCATTTAGCATCTTCTGGGCAGAAGGTGCTAAATGTATTTAGTACCTCTTGGACAGCAACCACTTGGACAGGGGTGCTGTCCAGAGGGTGCTAAATGCATTTAGTACCCCTTGGACAGCAACCAGAAGGTGCTAAATGCATTTAGCACCACAATCAGAAGGTGTTAAATGCATTTAGCACCCCCTGAACAGCAATCAGAATGTGCTAAATGAAATTAGCACCAGAAGGTGTTAAATGCATTTAGCACCTCCTGGACCAGAGGGTGAATGCAATTAGTGAGAAGGTACTAAATGCATTGCTAAATGCACCCTGGACAACAACCTAAGGCTAACAGAAGCAACTTGAACAACAAACTAGAATGTGCTAAAATGATTTTAGGTGCTATCAACGTAGGCATTTACGATCACCGACGATAGTAAAACGATGAGCAATTGGTACTAAATGCAACGGTTCGATAGTACGATTGTAGATTCTGATGAGAACGGCGGTCAGACAGAAACTTCTCAACTAAACAGAGGGAATAAATGACATAGTAGGGTATGCACCCTGGACCACTACAACCAGTGTTACTTCAATGCTGCCGGGCCCTAAGCCAACGTTAAACTTAGGTGACATGGACAAACTAAGAGTGAACAAGCAAACGAGTCCAGTGAATGTGCCTAAGCAAATGAATAAAGAAGCTAGTTCATTCCTTGGAATATAGGCACATAAAATCAACTATGATCATGATCAATTTCATCAAGAAACTAAGATTTAGACACTTCATACACTGGCAAGGTTAAATCATTGTCGACCATCCTAGATACTTTTAATGTGATAATATGCATCAATGAAGGATAAAATTTTCAATCCGATATACCACTTAGAGAAAAGATTTTCCATGAAACGTAGGGAGAAAACTATAATGGAATGGCAAAATAGAGTTACGATCATACATTGTTTTTAATCGATCTCGATCTGTATGGACTGTACCTGGAGAGAATTAGTCGATTATCGAGTTAGTAAGAACGACCTTTGATCATCTTAATTTTTGTACGCATATTAAAGTTTATAAACTTTGTCTTCCAGTCGAACAACATACCAATCTTTCCAAAAATCAGACTTGGATCAAAGATGCCAACGGTTCAAGACATACAATGGAAGTTCACATATACGAGATTTTAGCGATTGAACATATGATATTCAAGAAAAGAAGAAGAAGCATTGATACGAATGGATAGAAGAAGAAGACGACGACGACGACAAGATATTGACAAAGAAGACGAATGATGATAAGAGATAACGCGCGGTCAGAGTACAGAGTGGTGTTGGTGTCGTGGTGGTAGTGGTGGACAGATTGTGTAGATAGGGTATGTGGTGAAACTATATTCTCATTATCTCTTGTTCTTTATTTTCTCTCTCTAAACTATGTGGGTATGTAAGAGAGAATAATATATACTTTTGTATAATTAGAATAAATGACATAGTTTAGGGTATTTTTTGTCCATCAACATTTATCATTTTTCTTAAAATAAATTAATATTATGAAAAGTGTCCTTATTGTAAAACCAAATTATGAAATTAGTACTAGTTGTTTCTCTTTATTAGAGAATATGAGTCTGTCCTTAGAGTTATACTAAATTAAATATGAGTCTGTCCTTAGAGTTATAAAATATTACGGAGCGAGGCCTTATAACCCATTATCTCATTATATATCCTTCGTAAATTCAGAAACGTGCTACTTCAAATGTATGTATTTCCTCCCTTCCTAAATAAAAGTCCTTTGTTCATTTTTATGATATACCAAATTAGGGTTCAACTTTCTTCTAGGAACATGATCAAAGAATCTTTATGGATCTTACAAAAAAAAAGGTGAAAATCAAACCTTAATATTAATTTGAGACGTATAGTAATTAAGAAAGAAATTTGCTCCAATTATTTTTTCTTTATAGGTTATATGTCTTAGTCATCTTACAAAACTCTATCGTATAATTTTAATACGTACATACATACATATATATATATATATATATATTTATATGAGTAAAGCTTTAGAAAGAGTTTCATTCTTTTAATTAAATAACGGATTTTTCCTTTTGAGGTGGTAAATGATTGAATTTTTTGATATAATTTAATAGGTGTACATGATCTCTTTGATGAGTGGATAAATTATGCCAAACTTCATAAAAAAAAACTTCAATTGAAAAGTGGTTGATCTAAAAATCTAAAATTTCAACGGCTAATACTACACACATATATATGAATCTTTAGTTTACCCATTTCCGATTAAATTTTTTGATGAAACTTTTTGAAGTTGATCCACTCATCATGAAGATTATTCCCACCAAATTTTATCAAGAAATTCAATCATCTACCCCTCTCTAAAGGAGAAGTCTATTTTTTATTTTTTTAGTTAAAAGAAGGAAGTATTTTCTGGAGCTTAATTGTCTATATTAATTTCTACATATGACATATATAATTTGTCTAATATATTTAATAATTTTTATGTAATATTTAGATATAGCATCATTTGCATAGAAACATGATCAAGAAAACAAGGGATTGTTTGATAAGAAAAGGTTAGAAAGATGAGCGAAAAACTTATTAAATTTATGAGAAGATGATAGAAGAGATAAATGATTCGGTAAGATACTCTCTTTTTGTTTTATGGATTTTTTTTTCCATCCTTCAAATTAAGCTAGAATTGGATTAATAGAAAAACCAAAATTGTTGTAGACCATATCTCACTAAATCACTCATTTGTATTTCAACTCTCATGAATTTAGTATATAATATTTTATTTTCATTTATTCTTCAACTTTTTCTTTTTTTGTTCAGATACAATTTATAGACTCTTAGGGCTCGTTTGGTTGGAGTTTTTCAGGATTCCTGGAATCCTAAATTCCATTTTATGAGGATTATTTTGTTTGGTTGGAGTTTTAGCTAGGAATTTAGGATTCCTAGGAATCCTAAATTCCCCCATTTTGCCAAAATCTATTCCCTTATAAATTGGGAGGAATCTTGGATTCCAAATTTCAGGAATCCTTTTTTTTTGTCCAAAAACTGTTTTTTTTTCCAGAAAATGAAAAAAAATTCCAGAAAATAAAAAAAAAAAAAATTTCCCAAAAAATGAAAAAAAAAATTTTTTCCCAGAAAATGAAAAAAAAAATTCCCAGAAAATTAAAAATATTATTTTTTCCCCAGAAAGTGAAAAAAAATATTTTTTTTACAGAAAATGAAAAAAAATATTTTCCCCCAGAAAATGAAAAAAAAATATTTTTCCCAGTAACTAGAAAAAAATCCAGAAAATTACAAAAAATAATTTGCCGAGTTCATTCCTAAAATTCCAACCAAACGAGCATTAATGGAATCCAATAAAGGATGCCAGGAATAAAGGTTTCCTGTCATCTAGAATGCCAATTCCATTCTTAAAACTTAAACCAAACGAGCCCTTAGTGCATATTTATATCAATTGTTTTAAATGCAATAACACGCTTGTATTTCTACGCTTTCAACTGTGCTCTGATAGAAAATTTTGATCTTAAGACATTTTCGTTGTCATGAGTCATATACTTGGATATGCACGTGTTCAACATATATTGTTCACTGTAACTCTCGAGTCTGAATTGGATTTGGCAAAACAAATTTAAGTTAAAGTTAGCAACTGAAAATTCAGAATGAAGGATCCAAGCCAAGCCAAGTAGCCAACCTACCAAACACGACGACCCTTTTTAGTACTATCTAGCTAGCTAGGTAGCCGCACCCTTGATGAGACTCGGGTTGATTTTGAGTTCACTTTTGTCTTTTCCTACACTTGAATAATTTGATGAGTTTGAACCACTTTAATTGATCGAATTTAATTAATTCGTACTTTTGAATATAATTCCAAATAAAAAGATTTTTTTTTCTCAAAATTTCACATCTCACATTTATATTTAAATTTTTGCTACACATATATATATTAGCAAGAATTCAAAATTAACGGAATAGGCCCGGGACATTACTATTTAGTTTTAATATATGGTACTATAAAGTTTCATGTATTTCGTATTATTGGAAATCCATTTTCCTGTGCAACGGACCTATGAAAGAGTTGTATATATAATACAGAACATTAGTTATAGAGTGACGTTTAGTCAATTCAATACATATTATTTTCAAACCTTGATACGTTTGAAATAAGAGTAATGTCTTAAATATTTTATTTGTTCTAAAATAAGAATCTAGTTTGACTTTTTATTTTTCATTTTAAAAATATTACTTTCAAACTTTGACATGTTTGAATAAAATTTGTTTATCTATCGTGAAATGTGGCTAATTGATTATGTGCTAAAAAATAAAATTTAATTTAAATTTGAGGCTTACCAAATGAAGAGGAGACCTCGTATTGACATTACACAGTTACATTTGTGACAGGTGGTGAATCAAATTTAAAAACTTAATGAGTTTATTGTGGGATTGTTAGGTAAAAGATTTTTAAGTTTTTGCATTAAAAATGAGGACATTCCAAATAATTTTTACTGTACTGTACAGTACAGTACAATCAAGCTAATAAAGAAGTTTATAGTTAGAGTCACTTCTTAAATATTGAACTGCCTAATCCTTCCCGACTAATCGTTATGGTTAGTTTGTTCGAAGTAGCTTTAATGATAAGTCGAAGTTAACTTGAGCACATCTCAATTAATATTTTTTTCGATCGTTAAAGGTAAGTCATCCACACCAGGACTAAGGCGAATCAAAAAAAAATTTGCTTGTAACTTGACTCTAAAATTTACATATCGTAGAATTTTAACTTATGACTTAACTAATGATTGAGGCAGAGCCGGTCTTGGCCAATTTTAGGCACTGGGCGAAATTTTAAAATGATATCTCTTTTATAAATAAATATATTAATTTTTTTATATTAAAAAACCAATTAATTTTTGTATTCCGCCAAAAACACATTACAATTAAAAATTGAAAGTGTTTACAAACTTCATTTCAAAATGTACAGGTTTACATGTCTTTAAAACCAATACAACAATAATTCAAACACCTATATATATGCTACATCTTCAACCTTCATGTGCATTTTCATCTTCTAAAAAGTTTCTAGATGCTCCAAAATGACGCTAAGAGGGCAATAGGCAATTGCAAAAGGAAGAGATGAAGATTGAAGAATAATAAAAGAATAGACATTACTCTGTTTTTCTTAATTTTGGTCAATGAAAAATAGGCAAAGACGAAGAGATCGACTTTAGAAATTTGCATCATTTTGTTGGAAATTTACCTTATTAAATAAAGATTTTTGGAAAGATATTTTATTTATTTAATATTTTTTTAACATATACTTATTATATTATATATATACATATACAAAAAATTTAGTACCCTTTTTTATTTTTGGGCTCTGGGCGGTTGCCCTGCCTGCCTTGCCCCAGGGCCGGCCCTGGCTTGAGGGTTTATCTATAATCTTGAAACAAAAAATGATCAATATTGTGGTTTTAGGGAAATTTTTTTTATTAAACTCTGCCTGTGTATGGAGCTTTGTTATTCTTCATTTTATTAAAGAGATAATACAAATTCTCAAATTAAAATATTAATAATATATGACTAGCTTGCTGCCATATAATTTCCATTTAAACACAAATTATATATATATATATATATTAGACACTTCTCACAACCAAGAATTATTAGAACCCCGTATAAGAACTTCAATAACATGTATATATAAAGCATACAATTACCCAAACTTTTCCTTGTATTTTTTCTTTTTGTACATTAATTAATAAACAATAATATCTCGCTAATTAATCTCTTAATTATAATTCTGTCTCTCTACTACTTGATACTGCAATTAATGTTAAGTAGATTCAAAAGGGCCTTTTAAGATCCTTAAAATCCATAGAATCGATACACTCAATTAGCCTCTCCCTGTGCAAATTCAACAATTTCAACAACTCACTTGCCTTCTCCTTTGTTCTCTCACTACAACCAACCTGTAACAACAAAAGCAGCTTTTGAAATGCTCCCACTTGTAATGCTTCAACTAAGACACCCCCATCTTCCCTCTCTTCATTCTTGCCAAGCTTCCAAATAATTGACACTGAAAACTCGGTCGCCAAATCCGAAATTCGCAGTATTTTCTTCACCAAAACAGGCACTGTTAGCGAATTTTCGTACGCCCTTTCTCTCCCTTCTCCACTCGCACATATTCCATCCAACACCCCCAATGCCTTCTCGCATATACTTCTATCTGAATCAACAAGCATTTCCAATAGCATTTCGATCAATCCCATCTCGACAAGTGTCACTATAGTCTTCTCATTTGCAATCGAAGGTGATGAAACCATATGATAAATCGCCACCATTGAAGCCTTTGTGGTGGTGGGGCAAATCGGCTCCTTAATGACCTTAACTAACGCATCTAGTGATCCTTCAATCTTCTCAAAACTATCAATTACGTTCGGTAGTTCTGATGAAAGAATCTCTTTTAGTACCAAAGCAGAGTTCCTTCTGCCCGATAAACTCCCACACTTCAAAAGCCACACCATGCAACGTAAAGACGAATCAGACCCCAGATAAATCTTGGAATCTTCGTCTGCCGGAAATACCATTGCCACAGCAGATATCACTTCTTCTACAACTTCCACATTTCTATTGTGCCCGGTCTTCGAGAAAGCCTCAAAGGTAGCGGATAGTATGCTACGAGCCCCACCACTTACAATGCACCTCTTGTTCCTCTCGCTCTCTTTCGCCAAGGCCTTTAGCTTCCCTGCCAGGTCACAACACACGTCCGCTTCGTTTCTCTGACATGCTAATGCGAGCCTGGAGAGAATCTCCTCGACCTCGTATGCACTCAGAGGAATCCTGGGTGTCGGGATTCTCTCTATGCCATATGATCGATTCTCCACACACCAGTCCTGGATCATTTTACGGATCGTGTGGTTGGGGATCGGGTCTTGGGCCCCCCATATGACTTGGTTGGTTATTGGGCACGTTTGGTTACCGGATTCGATCCAAGTCTCGATGCTCTGACGATCGTATGTTATTCCAGTGGATAACGTGACTGGATCTTTCATAAGGTCTAACGATATTGGGCAACGAAAATGGTTCGGGATCATCAAGTCCGAGATTTCATCAGGGTTTTGGTTATTTTTGGCTCGTCTTTCTGCTCTGCGTCTTCTCCATGATTTTATCATTCTTGTGTGAAAGTATTGATGGCGAAAATAAAAAATAGATAGCGTAAGAGAAGAGATGATAGATAATGTGAAGTTTAGAAGTTAATTTGGTTGGGTGTTTATTTTGGTTTTGGGGGTTGTATGTATATATTTGTTGTTGGCCGGGGAAGTGTTGGACGCGGTTGAATATTCAAAATATGGGAAGATTAGGAAAATAATTGAATTTGAATTGAAATTAAAACAGTAGTATTTTTAGTATGAAACGTTCCAAAGGGGAGATATATGCGTGGAGAGTTGAACGTTGACCATTGAAATTAAGTTTGAAGCGGTAAAACAAAACCGTCAGTTTTATCATAAGTTTAGTTTATTATTATTTAAGGAGGAACGAATCAATCAATCAATGGTCCAATGAGAGAGGCAGTCAACGGGACGGTGTACTCTTTAGGCAAAGACAAATTTACTGCTATCTCAATTTCACATTAACGTGTATATATTTTTCTTTCTTTGTTAGTTTTAACTTTTAATGGGTAAAGTTACTAAAGGAATTCAACAATTTAGACTTCTGAGTTCTGATCAGAGAAAATGATTTTTTTTTGGGTAGGACTCTATAAATTATATAGAAATTAATCTAAACTATTCATGTAAATATTAACGGTTCATATTATAATTTTATTTATAAAGTAACAAAAGAGTCAGATTCACGTTTAATTATCTTTTATCCTTTTGTAATGAAAAGAAGAGGAGTTAGACTTTACATAATTAAAAAAAAATATAGAAAATGTGAGTATTACTTATATAAGGTAATATATATATATATATAATTTTAAAAAAAATTATTAAATAAAAGTAAAATATATATGGTCTAGTGATTAAATGTGATTATTGCTTATATAAGGTAAAAGATTTAATTCTTGTTATTGTTAATGTCTATTATCTATCTATTACGATATAGTATTATGGATGAAGTGAGAATATTTATGATACAGGGTAGGCATTTAATACATGTATTTATTGTGCTACTTTTAATTTTCACTTCGATTTACATTTTCGTCATTGTTTAATTTGGCCTACCTCTACGTATCCCTTTATGTTTATGAAGATATAGAAGGATAAGTATATAAGTTGTATGTTCCTTCTGTCTTAAAATAGACCAGTGCATGTAGATTAGATTAGGAACATCGATTTGGGAGTCAAGTAACATTCTTAAAATTGAATATTCCGACAATTTTAATTACCCCATTGGAAATGCTCTTATTTTTGTTTTTGTGAAAAGTTCAGGTTCCTTGGGTAATTATCTATGAAGTCAGAATGATGATGAGCATTCTTGAAAAGATTGATCATGTGCTGATGCATACATTCAGAGAGAGTAACAGCTGTGCGGATTTTCTAGCAAATTTAGGATGTGTCGATAAGAAGAAGGTGTCCTTTGAAGGTGTTGAAAATTTTCCAAAAGAGTTAAGAGGCATGTATAGAATGGATAGGATGGGAATCCCGAATGTGAGAATTCGTAAACTGTAAGTATTTTGTGAATTAATAAAATTCTGGTTTGGATAAAAAAAATTAAATTAAAAGAGCAAAAAAAATAAAAATACTTGGAGTTGAATATTTTAATAAAAGAAAAACTTTCACTTACTTATACTTTATAATTAATCATTTTATGTAACAAGTCCACACATCACGTGAATTGATCACTTATTTTTAGTAAAAAGAAATGTAAGAATAAAATAGGTATTCTAAAATTTTGACAAAACTTCATGCGGTTGTGGCTTTATATTATTGAATATATTGATTATGTATTTTCTCTGAAAAGTACAAAAAAAGAAAAGAAGAATTATATGTCTTTTATAAGTACCTAAAATTTTAAAATGTTTAACGATAAAGTGTGACTCAATGGCTTGACCACCACTAGATTCGAATTCTGAGATTGATTGGGAGTTCTTCAGGTTGATTTTTGACAGCAGCAAAATATGGTTAGCCTTAGAAAAAATAAATTGAAATGTTCAATTTAAATTTAATTACCCAAAATGCTTTTAGAAAAAAATGCAAATGGAAACATAAGACCGAGGGTGTGCTAAGGTTTGAATACTTCTTTACTGTTGACCAGGTTTTTTAAAATAAGAAATTATACATGAGTTGTAGGTAGCTAACCAATGTCAGTCCGTCCACATTTGGATTCGCACCTGTTATACACGCACCCGACGCGCACGGTTAGGAAAATATGGTGGTGCTGGTGACTGGTGTATTTAATTTCATTCTCAGAAGACATGACGCCATAAAACGTGTTGTACTGTGTCTGAAATGTTGCATATTATTGGCCACTTCTTTTTTTTTTTTTTGGGTATTTTTTTTTATATATATTTGTGTCAAAGAATGCGTCGTTTTAGACTTAGTGCATGTATAATATGTTCCGTGAGGGTTAAGTTAATAAACATTCATGGTATGAGCGAATGTGAATATTATCTGGTTGTAATTTTCTTCACCAAATATACTACTAGCTTATATTTTATTTTCAAAAGTGCAATGATGGGAATTAAATCCTTTACTCTTTTTCTTTCTTTATTTTTTTTTGTAAGAAAAAAAAGTAAACTCTCCCTATCACAAGTGAGGCTCAAACCTGCGATAATGGTACTATACGAGGTACCATATTTTTCTCATTACTTTTTTCTTAAGGATTTACAGAAATTCTGAAGCAAATAAAAACAGTTTCATTGGTCATTTGTCAAGTAAATACTTCTCTATCTAAGTAAAATCAATTACAGACAAATCACATCCCGGAAGAATTATACTGTATTTGTTTTAAATTAATAGTTTCAATGAAACACAATTTTTTTACTTAATCCATGGTCAAGAAAGGAGTAGAGCTGGGGTTTGGCACAACAAGCTCTAAAATAGTCAACCAAAAAAATCACAATATAGTTTATATTATAAAAAATAAAAATTATCATGACTCAGTCGACTTCAGTACATCTCTCTCTCTCTAAAATCTAATTTTAATTAGGTTCACCCTATTAAAAATACATTTTTTGTTAATGTGAGATTTAGTTATTGTATAATTATGTCCTACAAAAGAAATGAGAGTTTCAATTTGAAGATCTCAAAAATTAAAATGGAACTATTAAGCTATTAATATAAGCGATAATCCTACTTCTACGAGGAGAAAAAAAAATGTTGAAATTCTTCTGCTAATATTGCTTGTGATGAAAAAAAATCGCACTTGAAATAAGATTAGACCTTCGGCTCATATGAGGCAACCCAATACTTTTTTCTTCAAATTAGTAAATCTCATTCGAACTAATTTTCAAGTTTGGGTTTCACCGATTACAGGTGAAACATTAAGTGCCCATTTTCTGAAAAGAAAAAAGACCCGGGTTGATTTTGGGCCAAGCCCAGATAAGAAGGTGACATGTGATGGAATGAATTTCGATCAAATGGCCCAAAAGCTACTATACCTGGGCCTCATAAACTTTGAAATATATGGTTCTGGTTTTTCCTGAGTTCGTTTTTATTTAGTCATTCATTCATTATTTATTTATTTAATTATTATTGTTTCTCTATGATGTAAATGCATAATTGCCATGCTTATTAATCTGCTCTTACCAAATTAAGTCCATAATTGATTCTCATAATGTTTTAATATTACTTTAAAATAAAACTTGTAGTTACATTTGGAATATTATTTGTCCCTAAAAAAATTGAACTTTCATTTGAAGCGTAAATAGTGAAACTCTTGATTAAGGGAGCGTAAATTGTATTTTACACAAAAAGTACAGTTAACATATATAAATGTGTGAAGTTTGGTCCAACCTAAAGTTAGTGATATTGGGTTTAGAGTTTTGGCATAACTTTAGGGGGCTTGCTTTTGAGCCATATGAAGAAACCTAAAAGAAGTTTATTTTTTCCTTTGTGAGTGAGAGGAGAGGGATTTGGTGCTATATTCACCGAAGTAACTCAAAAAAATAGTAGTTCATTATCTCACCTTACCCCTTAAAAAAAATTCAAATAAAAGCAAAATAATTTAGATAGGCACACATATAGAGAGGTAACCATCTTTTAGATTACAACCAAGGTTTATCTCGTTATATATATGAAGTAAAAATAAAAGTTATTTGATATATGAAGTACGCCGGTTACATCTTAAAAGAGAAAGTGAACGCTTAATTTAAAGTGCGTTGTTAATATTAATTTATCTCAATCAACTATATATGTGCCCATGTGTGGCTCAAAAAACCATGACACAGAAAGGATTGGTGTGAGTATAGTATAAGTTTGGATGTTTGCTACATTGACTCTTTAATTTCAGAAGAGAAGAAGCCTAGAAAACTAACATCAGCCATGTGGTGATAGGCCCATTTCAAGGGTTACTCACCAAAACCAAAACAAAAACAAAAACAAAAACAAAACCAACCAAAAGAGTCTCTCAAATATTGTTCGCGGCCATATATCTTAATATTCCCAAATGATCGATCGAGAGAGTACATAGTTATGGACAAAACATTCCCCCAATATAATCTTATCTAACCCAGCTAGCTCACTCAAACCTAACCAATATATATATATATATCATGCCCCACAATCCAAACACTCGCCAAATATTCCCAACTCAATCATACTTGTATATCGACCATCCATCTTACCTTATCCCTTCAAGTGTATATATAATGACGTTGTTTTTCTTTTTCACTATTCATTTCCCAATCTAACATACTTTTCATACCTTTTGCCTTCATGAAAAAAGCAATTAGAAATTAGGGTATTTGACGTGTTGAACTTGTTATATTTATTTTTATTTGTCACAAGAAAAAGATTGTTAGCGACTTCTAACTAAACTTGTCACTATATATAAGGTCTAAAACAACTACTTCGAAAGTCATGGATTTTTTTTAAGTATTCTAATTCGAGAATTAAGATAGAAGATGCTTGATCACTACCAAACGTATCAAAAGCCGAATGTCAGCTTATATATATTGACTATAGTGGATGCCATAGCACTTACTGAATTTCTAATTTTTTTTTTAAAATAAATGAATAAAAATATATGGTTAAAAGGAATTTGTCAAGGTAATGATAGATGATTAATGCCTCGGTGACAATTTTCAACCGTGACTGCCGGGAGTTTGAGAGTTCAACATATAGTTTGCCGCAGTAAATTAACGATCAGGACAATTCGGAGCTTCGTTCTCTACCTTTAACCTATTAATTAATTTCATAGTAATTAGTTCATTCAAATTAATATAATCGTGTTATAAATTATCAACTCTAAGACTCATTTTGCATATTTTGTATAATCATTTTTTTTAAGATATCTACACCGCAAAGTAAATTCGATTATATGCATTTGAAAAATGGTTTCCTCACTAAATAAATTCAATTTAGAGCACCACCACCACCCTTGTGTCTGCCTTCGAGTTCAAAATATTTTATATATTTTTTGTGTTTTTGAGTTAGATCCGTAATTGTTACCCTGATGCTTAAGAAGAATCAAAAACTGCTTTGCCATTGTGCCAAATATATAATCTAATTTAAAAATAAACTTTTTCTAGAAGTTAAAAAAATATTTACTCATGATAAATAATGTTTTTTTTTTCATGCAACATAAGTAAAGTGCGCGGTGTTGGTCAAACTTGAACTTTAAAATTCAAGATTCACATGTACTTAGAATAAATCACTAAGGGTGCGTTTGATTGCGAGCATGGAATTTACATAGAAAGAAAATAAGTTCCAGGCAATTGAATTGCCCAGAATTGAGTTGCATGGAAAATGTCAATTAAATGTGTTTGATTGCCTTAATTTTCTACCCGAAAAATAGTGTACTTTTCCATCTTTTGGTGTTTGATAGACATTATTTTCTATGGTAATTGTAACTTTTTTCAACTTTTGTTGTTTGATAGTTATTATTTTCCATGGAACTTGTATCTTTTTCACATGGAACTTCCTAAAAAACCAGATTTTTTAAAAACAGTTTCCTTTTTTTTTTTACAATTTTACTTCATCAAAAAACAGTATTTTGATTTTTGAACAATTTTACTTCATCGAAAATCAGTTTTTTTGAAAACAGTTTTTTTTTTTTTAATAATTTTACTTCGTCAAAAAACAGTTTTCTTTTTTTTTTAGACCACACTACTTCATTGAAAAACAGATTTTTTAAAAACAGTTTTTTTAACAATTTTACTTCATCAAAAAACAGTTTTTTTTTTTTTTTTTTAAATGTTTGAACAAATTTACTTCATCGAAAAACAGTATTCTAGTTTGCCTGCATATTTTCTTTCAAGAGAACCTGAATTTTAAAACATTTTTTTTTAACAATTTTACTTCATCGAAAAACAGTTTTTTAATTTTTTTAACAATTTTACTTCATCAAAAAATAGGTTTTTTTTTTTTTATGTTTGAACCTGAATTGCCTCGACCCTTGTGCGAATTGCCTGGAAAATTAAAACTACCCCCCCCCCCCCCAAAGAAAATATTTTCCAGCTTTACAAGGAAAATGAGATGAATAGTAGAAAAAGTGAGAGTTTGACTCCATGGAAAATATTTGTAATCAAACACTACAAAAGTGAGAATTTGGGTGGAAAAGCCATATTTTCCATGGAAAATATGGCCTATCAAACACATCCTAAGTAAAAAACACATAATATGTCACATTTAATAATAAGTTTGAATGTTAGGGTGTGTTTGATTGGCCTTTTTTACTTTTTTTTGGGGGGGGCTTGTATTTATTTTCTAGGCAATTGCACATTTTTTGAGACAAAATTTCACCCATTTTCTATAGTAAAAATGCTATAACTTTAAATGCAAAATTCAAAATTTAATATTTAATATTTAAAATCTACTAATCAAGATCAATTAAACAAGATCCATCATAACTATAGAATTATGTAATAAAAATATCAATAATTTTTTATACATTAAAAATGTGACAATATAACCAATATTTTTCGGGTAGAAAATTAAAGCAATCAAACACATTTAATTGAATTTTCCATACAACTCAATTCTAGGCAATTCAATTGCTTGGAACTTATTTTCTTTTCATGCAAATTTCATACTTGCAATCAAACTCACCCTTAGGGTGTGTTTGATTGGGAGTATTTTCTATGAAAAATATCCATTTTCCACTTGATTTGACAACTTAAGGTGTTTGATTGGCTTTTTTTTCTAGGCAATTGAATTCCCACTTTTGGCTCACACACTTACATTTTCCTTGTAAACAAGGAAAATATTTTCTTTCGGGGGGGGGGGGGGGGGGGGGGGGGGGGGGGGGCTAGTTTTTATTTTTCAGGCAATTGCACGATTTTCGAGACAACATTTTACCCATTTTCTATACTAAAAATGCTATAACTTAAACTACAAAATTCAAAATTTAATAAAAAATTTATATTTAAAATCTACTCATCAAGATCAATTAAACAAGATCCATCATGACTATAAAATTATGTAAAAAAAAATACCCATAATTTTTTCTACATTAAAAATGCCACAATACAACCAATATTTTCCGGGTAGAAAATTAAGGCAATCAAACACACTACACTTCATTTTCCATGCAACTCAATTCTAGGCAATTCAATTACCGGTAACTTATTTTCTTTCCATGCAAATTCCACGCTTGCAATCAAACGCACCCTTAGTGTAATTGATCGTCAAAAAAAAAGGGAAGAAAAAAAAATGAAGATGAATGATACAGTATAACATGAGAATATATTTAATAAATTAAAATGTTAAAATGTAACATGTGATTCTGTATTTTAAAAAATACATGTAAACAGTGGCGGATGGAGGGGGGGATCGGGGGAGACCCGGGTTCCCCCGAGATATTTTAAACCTCCATTAGTATTAGTATTTTTTTTTATAAATATAGTTGTTGGCACTCTTTAAATAAAATTATGCATTTTTATTTTGTTATAATTTTTTTTATTTCTAAAAATTATTTTAGAGTGTTAATTTTTTTTATGGAGTGTCAATAGTTATACCCATTATTATTTATATTATAAGTATTCAATAAATTGAAGTGGTTATGGTTTCTCTTAATAAATTTATAAAATATTATATTTTTTATGTTGTGTTTTGGCCCCTCCGTACTACAAATCCTAAATCCGCTGAATCATACAAGACAAACTTCACGAGCTTCTACGATATGTGAAAAGCTAAATGGCCATGCATGAAGTACTCTAATGTACTGTTGTCAAAATATATTAAACAAATAAAAGGAAAACAATATTGATGAATATATTAAAATTATACATCCGTTATTTTCAAAGCTAGTTTACTTTGACATTGAAGAATTTAATTATGTGAAGTGGTAGTTATTTTCAAAGATGAGTGTCACTGCCAGTGGACCACTTGGGACAATTGAAAGGAATAAATTAATTAAACAAAAACTATGATACTATATATTAATTATCAACTATATTAATAAGTTGAAATAGAAGTAAAGACAGATTAATTATCGGCACAAATTCCGGATTAGCAATGAGAGAACAAAGACAAGAAGACTTGTAGTGGAGGAACCCACGTAGTCCCTTTAATTTGAGAATTATTGATTGAAATAAATAACAACTTATGTCATATATATGACTGCCTGTCAACCACATGAACCCTTATTATTATTATTATTATTATTATTATTATTATTATTATTATTTATTATTGTACATGCATGTATTCTTCCCCTTACCACACATTTTTTATTCCTCCGCACATCCATATTCCATTCCAAACCAACATTATTAACGATAGATAGAAAGACACCTGCAATCTTTCTCTCTCATCCTTTTCTTTTTTCTTTTTTAATGATAAGAATGTCCCTATCTCTCTACGTATACGAAAGGTGCTGCTAAATACATAAATTTTTTACTTTGTTTTACTTTATTGATGTATATGAAGTAATTGAACAGGCACACTTATTGTATATACGTCGAGTTGGTATTTTTTTTTTTTTTTTTGGCACCCAACACTAACTCTGTGCATATTAATTATGTGCTTAATCATTCACTGTATACACGTTGATAAAATGAAACAAAATAAAACAGTCTGTATATTTAACACCACCCATGCAAAAACAAAAGAGTGTCTCGCCCTGCCAGTGGACTACTTTCACTTGATTTTATCTTCTTTTTTTTTTTCCTTCTGTTAATTAACTCTGTGAAAGTAGCACATGTACGTAAATATGATAAGCTATTATAATTAATTTCCAAATCAATGGGTTTTCAAAAAGGAAAATTTTCCAAACCAACGTTTACTACTTTTGGATTTTGTCCCTTTTTTTTTAGTCCGAGAGTTCATTCGTACGAGATATATGGACTAACTTTTATATATAGACTAATCTTTGTTCGTAAAAAGTGCAAACACTAACCACCAAAAATTTTACATCTACTAAGATTCAAATAGGCAACACGCCTGCCTTTAATTTCCAAATATATGCTTGGTATGCCTTTTCTGAAGGAATAAGTAAATGAAATTTTATTTGAACATTGCACCTAACTACTTATCATCGTGGTTTTATAATATGTTTTCTTTGGTTAAACATTTTTTTAAAAAAATGACATGACAAAATTTGAAGAACCCCGTTGTTGTGCATTTGATTAAGGTGAAGGGTTGACCTAATTCAGTCCAAAACGTTATAAAATAAAGAGTAAATTACTAAAATGGCTATTCAACTATACACCGAGTTTTAATTTACTCATTCATCTTTTTTTTCTTTTAATTTATCACTCAAACTTATAAGTCCGTTTTAATTGCATACTTCCATCCAAATTACACCGTTAACTTAAAAAAAAAAAGAGTAAAGTCCCAAAATGACCATTCAACTATACACCAAATTTCAAATTATCCACTCAAATCCCAAAAGAAAGAAAACTCTAGCTAATTAATTATTCATCATCATTATCATTAACATTTTCCACACTCTATCTCTCCTTCTCTCTCTTTTTCAACACCACTAAAACCATCTCTCTCCAATTTACCTACTCAAATCTAAAAAGAAAGAAAACCTTGCTAATTAATTGTTCATCATTAACATCTTCCACACACTCTATCTCTCTCTCTCTCTTAACACCATTAAACCCATCTATCTCTCTTTCTCTCATAAATCACTATCAAGTCGACATTTCTCTCACCCCTATTGCCATTGTCACCACTTTCCTCGTTTTCACCCTCTCATTCTTCTTAGACGCCACACCACCTCGCACCGTCGCACCTCTATACACCGTATCTCGCACAATCAACATAACACCACCATCGAGTTCATTGCTGCACCACCACCGACGGCATTCCAAGTTATACAAAAAGGATTTTTCTCTTTAATCGATGGATTTGGGGATCATTTTTTTCAAAAATGATTGTTGGAATTGAACCGTTGAGACGATTGTTGGATACATTGAAATCCACCAAAGGTTGAGCAATAAATGCTTCGCCTGAGACTGGTGGGGAAATCGCCGGAGAACTCATTGTCCTATAAATAAATGCTTCGAATGGATTTAAGGTAGGAAAAATCAGAGGGGATCTGGCTGGAGAGTCTATTGGAACGGAGACTGAGCACACGAAGGTTAATGAGATTGCCAATTGTCCGGGGAAGATTTTGGCCGACGAGACCTACACCTAAGAAAGATAGAGAAAAAGAAATGGGTTTAGTGGGGTTGCGAAGTAGTGTGGCGCTAGAGAATAGAAAGAGTGTGAAAACGAGTCACTGGAAACGAAGAAAGTAGTAACAATGGTAATGGGTTTAGTAGTGTTGAGAAAGAGAGAGTGAGGAAGATTTTAATGATGATGAGCAATTAATTAGCTAAGGTTTTTTTTTTTGGATTTGAATGAGTAAATTAAAGCTCGGTGTATAGTTAAATGGTTATTTTGGAATTTTACTAATTTTTTTTGAAGTTAACGGTGCAATTTGACCGGTAGTATGAGATTGAAACGGACTTATAAGTTTAAGTGGTAAATTAAGTGAAAAAAAAAAAGATGAGTGAATAAATTAAAACTCAATGTATAGTTAAATTGCCATTTTGATAATTTACTCCAGAATAAAAGTGGACCCAATAGCAGTCTGCTTTATGCCCCAATGTGGTCACAACATATGGCACAAACATGATAGCTGTACTCAACTACTGAATTCAATATTAACAAAAACGGATAACTTGCGATTACTACGACTAGTAGTAGCATGCCCAAGTGTTCGATAGGTATCAATCCATGTCAACATAAAATGGACATCATCAAGTTGCAATAATAATCTTATAAAAAATGCCCCATTTGACAAAGTTGTGCTTCGGAACTTCTTTAAATCAAGCTTGCTGTTTACCACTCCCAACAACTTCAAGAAAAGCTCTTGCAGAATATATTTACACACGGGTCACACTCATTTACATTTCATCAAACACAACTCTTATCACTTGTTAACCCAATAACAACATGATAGGGTTAGACCTGGTATATATACAGCCAGTCTCGCAGAACGTCCCTATAACAACCAGAGTCTATTGAAAAACCAAAAAAAAAAAAAAAAAAATTCGCTAAAAGCCCAGTTCCTGTGAAAACGGTCCATACAAGAAACCAACTTTATATATGTGTGCACACACACACACACACGCACACATATATTATATTATAGCTTGGATTTTCTTCAACTTCCCTAAAAGACCTAATTTGGAGATTTATCGAATCCGCAAGTCAGCTAATCCATGAAACTTGGTAGTTTAATTTTAGCTCAACCCCAATAAGAATCAACAATGCCTAAAGGCCTTCATAAATATGTCTGTATCTATTTGCATTTCCAACAGGTCTAAGGAGCAAAAACAGAAGGCTGGGAAGTCAAAACTATCCAAATTTAAAAACCAACTCCAGAATATGTTATGAGAAACTTAAAACAACAAACCCTGCAATAACCAAAGAGAAATGAGAGAAAAAGAATGAACAAACCAAACCTCCGCCATGAAAGCATCATTAACGGCAGCAACACTACCCTTCCATCCATCTAACCCTCTTCATACAATCTTCATCGTCCATCTGCTGATGTAAACGAATCCGCAAATCCAGAAGGCCGAGTAGGTATGCTGGTTTGCGTATTATCGTTGCTCCCCATCATAGACGAGGAAGTACCATCGTAGCCACTCATTCCCTCCATAGCCTGCCACTTCTTGATTGCATCAGGTAAGCTCATATCGTAATCGATCCCGTAAATGTCATCGGGATCTGTCTCGCTCGGTTTCCAAAGCTCGGCGAGTGAGGAAAGCACGTTAACGGCATGACCCATGTCGGGCCTTTGGTGGGGTTCCCTTGCACAGCAGTGGAACGCCAGCTCAGCCATGGTGCTCACACTGGCGAGGGCTTCCTCGTCAAGATTCATTGTTGGGTCGATGGCCTTCCGGAAGGTATCCTTAGTATTGTGCATTCTGCGGAACCACGGGACGAGGTGCATGCTATCATCGTCCGTGTCCTCTAGTGCCTTTCTTCCCGTTATCAGCTCCATTAGAATCACACCAAAGCTGAACACGTCGATTTTAGTGGTTACTCGACCAGTCACTGTCAATTTACATGAAAATTTCGATTACGAGTCACAAGGTTTCCAAGAAGCAAAACAATGAGAAAGGCAATTGTTCAAGATAAACCAGTCCAACATTTCTAGATAGATAGTACTTGAGCATAACTAGGTACTCATATATTCTGTAAAGGAAAGGAAACATCACAAGAAACAACTACCTTACACCAACATTACCAATCAAGAGTTACAAACAAAATTAGTAAATTCATCGAGTATTGTGCAATGTGCTATAAACAGAATCATGCTAATGTAAATCTGATCTACTTCAACTTACTGTGTTGGTTAAAATGATATTGTATTAGATTGTCATATCACATAGAGCCTACTTTCAATTTCAGGTGGCAATTTAGAAAAAGATAATTTCCTTTAGCATTTTGCTTCTTCATCCCTGGTCAATGTGCTTATCCCACAGAGCATGCATTTTGTTCCGATGATATATTTCGTACTCGTGTTCCAAAAGTCTCAAGCATAGTAAACATATAACATTAAAGTTAGAACAATCTAAAAGCAAGAAGGTTTCAAAAGAGTACCAGCATATTCAGGTGCAAGATACCCAAAAGTCCCAGCTAATTTTGTCACAATAGAAGTTTTCCCTTCCGGAGCAAGACGAACAAGTCCAAAGTCGGCAACTTTAGCACGCATATCATCACCCAGAAGAATGTTGGATGGTTTAAGATCCCTATGAATAAATGTTTGTTGGGCTAACCCGTGTAGATACTCAACACCCCTAGCAACATCCAACGCAATAATTAACCTTTTCGTCCATTCAAGAGGCTTCAAACCTTCCTCAGACCAGTTAAAAAGATGCCTACTAAGTGTCCCCTGTGGCATGTACTCAAAGACAAGAAGCCTCTCATTTCCATCCAAGCAATACCCCAAAAGAGCAACTAAATGCCTATGTCGAACCTTAGTAAGAACAGCAATCTCGGACTTAAATTCATTCAAACCCTTCTCGGTAACCACAGCAGATTCCATCCTCTTAACAGCAATCTTAGTCCCATCATGCAACTCACCTTTGTAAACAGTTCCGAACCCACCTTTTCCCAATATGTTCTTTTCGCTAAAGTTATTAGTCACATTCTTTAACACTTGGATTGAAATCACCATGTTTCCACTCTCAACAATATGAAGATCATTAGTTCCACTACTCCCATGGCTGTAAGTTTCAGTAGTTGGCCCACGATTGCCACTCGAACCAGCAACCGTGATCTTAATTGTATCATTGTCTGACCCTGAATGGCGAGGATGAATCACCATCGTATTCGGGGACTGCACTCTAGAAGAACGCTTATGCTTAGTTCTGTAAAGTAAGAACACTAGTATTCCAGCAACAAAAAATGCACATACACCACCAGCTACCGAACCTGCAACCACTTTGGCTGAAGATTTCTTGCCACCACTTGACTCTGTACTGTTACGGCTTGCAGGAGTATTTGTACCTGAGGGGGAGCCAGGTGTTGCTGGTGTAATAGGAACACTATCCTTTCCAATATTGACATTGCCGTCAGTTTTTGTATGCACATTACCCCTAAACGCTGGGATTTTACCGTAAAGCTGATTGTTTGAAACATCTAATTCTTTAAGGTTAGCCAAACTAGTAAGCTCACTTGGGATTGTACCAGTAAGATTATTGTTGGCAAGAATCAATCTTTCCAAAGATGTCATGTCAGCAAATCTGGGAGAAATCGTACCCGTAAGCCCAAACTTTTGCAAATTAACAACAGTAATATTCCCATTTGAACATGTAATCCCGAGCCATTGGGGCTGGGAACACGGGTCATTACCTTTCCAATTCTCCGCAAACACCGTCGGGTACTCCATTGATTGGGCAACATCAAGCAACTGGGACACACGGATATCACAATTAACACCGGGATCAGGTAAACAAAAACTATTTGTGTCATCACTCATATCCACTGCAACAGAAGGTCCAAACTTTGGAGTTGGACCCTGTAGCATATTGTTAGTCAAATTCACCACCTGAAGTGACTTTAACCCCATCAAAGATTCAGGTACCGGACCAGTAAAGCTATTATCTCTCACACTGAAGTTTTGCAACTGGATCAAACCCGAGAAATCCGGTAAGGGACCGGAAAAGGAATTAGTGTGTAACCAGACCTCAGACAATTGGGTCATGTTATGTAAAACATCAATTCTACCCGTAAGTTTAGAAGTACTTTTCTGCCCATTCAACCACAGAGACTGAATAGAAGAGCCCGCAAAACTCTTGGGCAATTCACCCTCTAGTAAATTATACGCAAGATGCAATTGTGTTAACCCAGCAAAGGTATCTCCCCCGAAGAAATCCGGGATTTTCCCGGAAATGCTAGCGTTAGTGGCCGAGAAAACTTGGAGAGCGGATGCAGTACGAAGACTATCTGGTATTACCCAAGGGGAGAAAGAATTATAATCTAGACTAACTTGTTGTAGAGAATTCATACCAGTAAAAAAATCAGGGGGGATTGAGGTGAAATTGTTATTGGATAATAACAGGACTTGAACCGAACTCAACCCGGCTAGACTCGGGAGTGGGCCGGTGAGTTGGTTGCGAGCAAGGTCTAAGCTCTGCAAGGCGGTGAGGTTGCCGAGGTTGGGGGGGAGAGAACCGGTGAGGTTCTGTTCACGGATTCGGATCCGGGTGACCCGGTTGTCCTTGGACCACTGAACGCCGGTCCATTTAGATGGGTCTGGGGCTTCCCAACCAGATGGTAGGGTTTTGAGGGAATTTTTGAAATCCTGCATTACAGAAGTATCATCACCATCGGTGGACTGAGAGTGAACAGACGAACAGAGTAATAGTATAAGAAGAGAGAATATAGAGAGAGTGAAGAAGAGGGTTTTTCGAAGGCGAACCCTAGAAGAAGAGAACTGTTTCTCCTCCATTTTTGTTTGTGGAGAAAGAAGAGAAAGGGAAGGTTTGTCTGGTATAGATAAGAGTAGCTAGGGTTTTGAAGGAGAGTGGTGAAGTAAGAGAATGTGATTTTGGGGAGAAAGGGAATGGGGGAAAAGGAGGGGAATTTTTGGGGGGAGAAGGAGCGGCGGTGATGGAGGGGGGAAAAGGGAATGACAGAAAAGAAAGAAAGAAAGAAAGATGGAAACTGAAGAGAGAGAGAGAGAGAGAGAGAGAGAGAGAGAGAGAGAGAGAGAAACGGCGTGGGGTTTTTCCCAAATGAGGGAGTTTTGAGGGGAAAATACAGTTGGCACATGCGTGTGGGGACCACCCCTTTGTTTTTATTTTTACTTTTGAAGTTTTGATGCATGGACAAACAGCTCCTATCGTAAAACATTTTGTATGATTGATGAAGAAGGAGGGTTAAGAGTGCGAATTCTTTAATGGAGGATATAGGTGGATGCACATTCATATTTTGAAGGTGATTTTATTTTCACTCAGATAATATTTGATTTTGTTCTTAACCTTTATTTAATTTTTTGGTACCAAGTAAAAAGATATTATTTAATTACTGAGAATTAAGTATAAATTTATTACTTAATATTCAAGAGTCAACTAAAATATAATCAGATTTATATTTGGCGCTTAAAAATCGAATAACATGCATCTACTCGATATTTAAGGATTGAATGAAAGATGTGAGTAAAATTATGTATTATTGGAGGTACAAATATAACCACCCTATTTTTTAAGTTAGGATAAATTTGAATTGAATAAATAAATTAAGCAAAAGAAAAAAGGTAATTTAATGGTTAATATTATTTTCAGTTATAGAAAAATTATAAGTTTAAATCGTTCAAATTTTAATATCAACATATTTTTTTCAATTAATAAGGAAAAAAAATTAAACTTTGGCTAACATAGGGCATTATTTGAAACTTGAAAGTAGAGCATTGCGTGTAAATATTGGTTAAAATTAATAATAACATTTTTTTTTTTTCAAATTTTGGCTGACATGGGGCATGATTTGAATGTAAAGTAATGTGTCCAAATATTGGTTAGTGTTGGACTAATTGTTTGATTGATGGAGAGGATTAAGAGTGCAAATTCTATATTTATTAAGCACAAAATATATGTTGGTACATGTTAGATCTTTAAGCATGGACAAATTTGAATTATAATAAGCAAATTAACAAAAAGAAAAATAATTCAATGATTAATGTATATTATGTTTAGTAATAAAGAAATTATAAGTTTAAATCTTTCCAATCTTAATATAGCAAATGTGGATATTGCCGACGATTGCAAAATCCTCATTTCAATCATCTCTTCCGACCTTGATCCTCCACGGGAGGTGGTAGCAATTATAGCGGATATCAAGCATTTGCAAAAGCCAGTAAAAAAAAAATTAAACTTTGGCTAACATGGGGCATGATTTGAAAGGAGAGTATTGTGTCCTTGGTTAACATTGATAATAATAAGGATAAAGTAAGAAAATCATAATAAAAAAAAATTCTTATTTATATATGCAATTTATTGCAGTTAATTCATACTATTAATTTTACTCGAGTTACCTTTTAAGTTCAACCAGCAGTTAGAATAGACTAACAAAAGTAATTAGTGACTTAATTTGTATAAATATTTTTTTTTTTAATAATTTAATGTTAAAATATCCACTAAATTAATTAATATATCCACTATAATTAATTACTTGTAAAATATTAACAAGATGAAAGTAAAGGTAAAAGAGCATAGCTCCTCTTCCTTTATCTTAATTCGATTTCTCCATGATATAGTGAGTTTCGATACATGTTCTTTTAGCTGGTGCAAGTTCTTCCGGTATATTAGAAAGTTTTTTTTTTTTTTTGGCATTATACTTCTCGAGCATTATTCTTCTCATTTTCTTCATTTGTTTATTCTATAAATTCTAGGAAACTTCGGAGTTTTTATACTAACAACCACTCCACAAACTACCGGTAGCTTTATACCATGACGTTAGATCATCGTCATTTCTAACCTATTGTAGCACCGATAAAGTATCTAGAATAATAAATTCTTTCTAATTGGATACCTTAGGTTCTTAAAAATATTTTTATAAATGACTGTGGCAATGTAAATAATAAATAAAAAATACATATTAAAGTCGTGTGAAAAATGTAAAATTGTCATCCAACACAATACAACTCTTACCAAAATAAAACATTAGTTATGCAGTCGATATTAGATATTAAATCATGTTTTTCTGAAATTCATTATGTTGTAATTAGAACTAAGTTGTTTTTATCAAACTTTACATTAAAAAAATATAATTTCAAGTATGACTTGAGAACCAAAAACAAAATTGTAGGACACACGCATTGAATGTTCTCTCTGTGACCTACTAAAGGATTATGATCGAAATAACCCGTGCTCACACTAATTCTTAATTCTTTCTCAACTTCTATTGCCACATCAACCCATTATATTGTGGAATATTTTTCATATTGCAAAATATTGTTCGATTTGCTCATTAACAAAATATGTTTCATTGTAGTATAGTTAAATTAATATAATTCTAGTGTGTATATTTTGATCGATGAAACGATCTACTAAGTTATTAGAGTATTTTTAACAAACGTTTTTAAAAAACTCTTAAAGCAAATTAGGAGACAAATTAATATGGAAGCATATTTTGTTTAGGAATCTAAATTAAAAATTCAATATACAATTATAAATTAATTTTAATTGGTGGATATACTTCTCAATTTTTAAAAGGGTAATGTTGTAAAAGTTGGTTTGAAAATTCCTTAAATTAAGGGTGGATTAATTGTAATAAGTGGTGGATAGAAACAAAATCACCCTTTTAATATCAAGAAACAAAATCACCCTTAAAAACCGAATAACAAGTCCTTATTCGGTGCTCAAGGACCGAATGAGAAGTGGAAGTGGAACCAAGTATTATTGAAAGTAAAATGAGTGCAAAGTTAATTTTGCACTAAATTTTTAAATTGTATTTTTTTTATGAAATCATGCAAAATTAAGTTTGCACTACATATTTTTTAGTATATTATTATAAATAAGTGCTTAATTGAGAGTGTTTTGGAATAATTTCAAAAAATTACATATTTAAAACTCATTTTTTTTAATAAAATACATATGATAATTATTTCGGGGTTATGCAAAGTTTAGTTTACACTCCTTATTTTCTAAAATATTGCTATGTATTTCGGTCTATTTAACATTTTTAGAGTTTTATGAGTGAAATATAAGGATATACTTGATAAAAAAAATATAAAGAAATCATGCAAAACAAATTTGTATCAAATTTTTTAGATTGCAAAATTAAATTTGCACAAAAAATTGGGATACAAGACCTTTTACCCTATTTATAGTTTACTGATTTGAAAGTTAATATAGTATTTATGAAAAATAGAAAATAAGATAGAATGATGTGATGACATATTTCGAATTTTTTCTTTATCTTTTATGAAAAATATATTAAACAGTTTGTTGGATTGTCTATAAATAAAAAGAGTGACATTACTTTTTTATATTATTTCTATATTTTGATATAAATTAATTGTGCACTAGAAAGTTATTTATATTACCCTAATGCGATTAACCAATCAACCGTATACATAATATTTCAATCTTAAGAGAAGCTTTTTACATGCATTAAAAAGAGTTTCCTAAACAAACCTTGGCTAAATATGTTTTTTCTTAATTGTGACAAGATATCTAGTTAGTTGGCTGACCATGCCAATAAACTTTGAAGTTTGGATTGTGATTCACTTTTAATCTAAAAGTGGACAATCGTTCATAATACAGTAAGGGGCATAAATAGTGATTGGTGAAACACTCATATCGTTGAAGCTGTGTTCGAGTTTTCACTTTGTTTGGTACCTCACGTCTAGATTTTTGCACTATCATGAGTATATATTTAGGCATATTGATTTAATTGGTCTTTAACTACTATATAGTTTTTTGAGATCAAAACAATAAATTTCATTAATAATCTAAAAATGTTACCGTAAAGACGACTCCTTTTTGAATAATTTTTCTAAAATCGTACGACAATTAGTCATAAGAATAAACTTATAATATCTCAAGGTATGAATATATTCAATATAAATGACGACCATACAAAACTAATCTAAATAGGGGCATAAATGCAAATAACAAACAGAAAAATAGTATTAAAAATTACATAAACCAAATCATCCATAAGTGCGTCTAGTATTATATATATTTATTTTCAACAGACATAAATGTAATTAATTATTGTAATCTTTCATGTTTACCCCTTATATGTGAAGAGCAAGTATTTTCTGAATGCATTTTATAAAATGAAGGAAAAAAAAAAAGAGTAAAAATCGAACTAAACTTCCCCATTATTAAAGATCAATCACAGCACTAGCTGGTGATGCTGGTCCCTCACACTTCTAGGTTTGGGCGTTACTTCTTTATTAGGGTGCAAATGAGTCAAAGGCTGAATGACAGTACGTACTTACCATATTTATTTATTTATTTATTTATTTCCTCGATCTATTTATTAATTAAGTTATAGAAGGAGGTAGACAAAAGTTTTAATTTGGGGGTTGTGTCTGAGCTGTAAATTAAGCTTTTGTGGAGTTTCCCTCGTTTTCCAAAGATTAACTATGTTTTCTTTCATCAATCTTTCTTACTCTACCATTTTTATTTCATTTTATTTGTATCTGTTCTATAAATTGATTAATTCAACCAACCTTGGCTATATTTATGTTCGTCTGTTTGAGTGTAGATTTCTCCGTGAAATAAAACAGCTGGATAATTAATGAATTGATATATATGCATATATTAAATATATGAAGACAGTTTTGAACCACCAATTATTCAATTAGTATTAGATTAAATATGTGTAAGGTCTAGCAAGGAGTAAATATTTGCGCCAGTACAATATTTAAGGTGTATTTCAGCATCATATTTAGGGTGTGTTTCCAATTATTTGTTATGAAATTAGAATTAGGATATAATTTTAGAATTTTATTATTTAGATGGATTATATAGTCATGGTTTAAAACCATTAATTCTACAAGATTAAATTTTATACGAGAAATAAAGTTTTTCAATTTTAATTTTTATAATTAAAGATAGAAAAAATTCATAGTCAATCACCACCATTCACGCCACCCGCTTACAGCCATATGCCAGCCCTATGACTATCCCTTCCCTTCCCCATTCACCGTCCTTATTGTGAAACAACTAGCCCCCCCACCCCTCAAGAGCACCCAACAGCCAACAGGTAGCATATATAACATATAGGGTAGGGAAGGTTTAAGTTATATCCGATGTAAAACAATAAAAAATTTTACTTGTTAATAATTTTAGAGATAATGGGTTATAAGGTCTCGCTCCGTAATGTGTTGTAACTCTAAGGACGGATTCATGTTTAATAAAGAGAAGTAGTACTAATTTCATAATTTGGTTTTACAATAAAGACACTTTTCATAATATTAATTTATTTTAAGGAAAATGATAAATGTTGATGGACAAAACTACCCTACTATATCATTTATTCTAATTATACAAAAAACATATTATTCTCTCTTACATACACATAGTTTAGAGAGAGAAAACAAAAAATAAGAGAAAAGAGAAGTTGTCTCACCACCACCACCACCACCACCACCTTACTCTCCGATCGTATCTCCGAGAGGATCATCGTTCTCATCATCATCATCATCATCATCATCATCATCATCATCATCATCATCATCTTCTTCTTCTTCTTCTTCTTCTTCTTCTTCTTCTTCTTCTTCTTCTTATTCTTTTTTTCTAGATCTACAATAGTAAAACATATATAACTTTTGATCAAACCGTTGGATTTGGCTAATTTTTGGATATGTTGTTCGGAAGACAAAGTTACTATTATTGCGCAAAAAATTAAGACGATCAGAAGTCGTTTTGCTATCGAAATCGATCAATTTTGACAGCCCAGCGGGATTTGAAAAAAAAATATGATTGTAACTTCTTTTTTTTTATTTTTTTACAAACCCTACGTCGATCCATATCTATATACATATAAATAAATTGAGTGGATGTTGATCTCATTAATTTTGTTGTTCTCTATTTTGTAATGGTTCTAAAATTATTTTAGCACCTTTTGATTTGTTGTTCAAGTGATGTTATCTTATGATTGTTGTCCAGAAGGTGCTAAATGCATTTAGCACCTTCTGGTTGTTGTCTAGATGGTGCTAAATGCATGTAGCACCCTTTGGTTATTGTCCAGATGGTGCTAAATACATTTAGCACCTTCTGGTTGTGGTGCTTAATGTATTTAGCACCTTCTGGTTGCTGTCCAGAGGGTGCTAAATGCATTTAGCACCTTCTGGTTGCTCTCTAGAGGGTGCTAAATGCATTTAGTACCTTTTGGTTGTGGCGCTAAATGCATTTAGCACCTTATTGTTGCTGTCTAGCGGGTGCTAAATGCATTTAGCACCTTCTGGTTGTGGTGCTAAATGCATTTAGCACCCTCTGGTTGCTGTCCAGGGGGTGCTAAATGCATTTAGCACCCTCTGGTTGCTGTCCAGTGGGTGCTAAATGCATTTAGCACCTTCTGGTTGTGGTGCTAAATGCATTTAGCACCCTCTGGTTGCTGTCCAGGGGGTGCTAAACGCATTTAGCACCTTCTGGTTGCTGTCCAGAGGGTGCTAAATGTATTTAGCACCTTTGGTACTTTTTGGTTGTAGTGCTAAATGCATTTAGCACCCTTTGGTTGCTGTGCAGGGGGTGCTAAATGCATTTAGCACCTTCTGGTTGCTGTTGGTGTTATAATGAGACGATATTATAAGGAAGGGGTATTAGTGTCTTTTTTGTATAATGTCCTTAATTTACATAGCTAATTTTTAAATGTCCTTTATAATTATATTATTATTATAATGAGCCCTTATACCTAATTGACTCATAATTTTATGTCAATTACATAATTTATCAATTTAACTGTTAAATTACTTAATTATATTATCTCAAAGATACCTGTAAAAAATTAAATTAATTGGAAATGCATAAATCTTTCATCATAATTACACTAATCTTTGTCAAATATTGACATTTGACAAATTACATAGAAAGAAATAAATTAATATAATTCCTTTCTTTATGCAAATCTAAAAAAATATCGGAGTGATTTGAAACTTTCCACGCTTGTTAAAAGCAATAAAAATAGTTTATCTAGCGGTAAAATTGATAAATTATAAATGTGAGAAAAAGTTATAAATGTGTGTAAAACTTTTTAAACTTACCGGTGTAAGTTAAATATTCCCCCATATATATATATACACATACATATTGCTTTGTATCCACATATATATCATAAATATATATTAACAATATAAACTCGCATATAAACAAAACCTATATATGTATGCTTGCAATCTGTTTTCTTAAACAATTTTTAAATTCAATTCCCCTTTTCCATTTTCTGAATTTCATTTCTATTCAAAATTCTTTTTCAAGTATAATTTTGTTTTATTTTAATTCTAAATTCAGTCAAATTAAAATAATCGGGTATTCAGATCCAACAACTCCAGTGACACAGCAGTCGGCGGAGGTGGTTAGTGGGTCGGCTTTAAAGTCATTGTCTTTTTGAAATTTTAAATGAATTCTACAAATTAGCTAAACAAAGAATTTTGGATTTTTAATGAAATTCTAAATGAAAGCTGCATACAATCCAAACAATGATATTATAATTATAAGAGAATTTCAAAACCATGTAACCAAATGCACCCTTAATATAATTAGAATATTATTTGGTAGATTCATCTGGATCAAGAAATAATTAATAGAGGTACAGGCGGACCCAGAAATTTTTAGAGGGGTGGGCTAAAAATGACAGACAAAAAAATCATTAAAAAATATTGAATGTATAACCATATAGAGAAAAGAAAATTTAATAGTATAATTTAAATATTTGAATTCATACATAACGAAAAATATCTAACAAAGTTGAACTCGACGAATTTTTAATAATTCAAATTCATCTATTACAGACTCTAAATCAATTTTTAAACTGATGTTTTACTCTATGTTCACTAACATGCAATCAACGAGAATTACATCACCCATTGAGTTGCGTACATCTGTTTTGATGTTATTCATATTGAAAAATGCTCTTTTTCTACTTGTCGTAAAAACAGGAAGAGTCAATACAAGACGAATCAATATGTTAAGCATAGTATAATCTTTCATACAACTAGTTCTTGGAATAACTTGGCAAGGGTAGAAAGTTTATAAAACTCGAGATTATAAACAACATCAAACTTGTAATGCATTAGTTGAAATCTCAATACACGAATATCTTAAGTAGTGAAATCAATTGGATAGAATTTTGCAGCAAGCATGCAAATCTTGTCCTCGTCAAATGATCAAAAAGAGTCATTAAGTTTCAAAGTTATGCTAAGAGTTAGAAGTTCATCGAGTAGCATGCGTACAGCTCTTTGCTTTTTTTTTTTTTTTTATAATACATATTTAAAAGAGTTATAATTAGTAGATTTATAATATTTGAGTTGGGTTAAGGGGTAAGGTAAAATTTAGAAAAGAGTCGGGTTTAAAATAATTTTTTTTACAAGTGGTAGTAAAATTTTTTTTAAAAAGATTCTGTGTTAAAATTGATTCATACACCCTTTACCGTTAAATCAAAAAGAGCAAACAGATCTATATATATTATCAAAAGAATAAACATTTGTTAAAGCAACGTTACTGTCACGAGTTCACCACCATCTTTGCTCACCAACATTGTGAAACTATTGTCTTGATACCCACCAATACTGCCTTAATTACCTTGATACCCATGTAAAGAATGTATAAATAGAAGAAGAAAAGTAATTAATATTCTCACTAATATTTATGTAGTGGTTTATGTTTTTTACATTTGAAGTTCTTGACATATGTGCTAAAGGACACTTTAACAGTTCTCAATATTTAAATGCTTTACCTTTTGCCTATTATCTCGCAACATGGTGATAGTATTAATTAACAACGTACAAGAGTTTAAAAAGAGAATCAATTAATACTTCAATTCCCACTTTTATAATTTTAAAAAATTATTATTATTTGTCAAAACAATATACAACTTAAAAACACAAGTGTTATGTTTTAACAAATTAATAATTGTTTTTGCAATAATGCCACCCGATTCTTCTAAAAAAAAGAAGAAGAAAAAAGCAGCTCATTTTTTCACTCATTTTGTATTTTACAAATAGCACAATCAATTATAAAAGCATCTCAAATACAAAAATGGATTGGATATCTCTTTACCATGGACATATACGTGTGTATTTTCTATGTGGTATAAAAAAGTCTCTTGATAGACAAGTTTTCACAAAAACCATCTCTAATGATATTGTTTAAGAGGTTGTTTATTAATAAATTCATAAAAAATAAATTAATAATTTTATATAAAATGGATCTTGTTTGATAGGTCTTAACTCATACTTTTTTAATGAGTACTTTTTATTAATAAATAAATTATAAAATTACAATTGAAATATGAAAAAATGGAAAAATGACCAATAACTACACTTCTCTAGCCCACCTTTATCCATTAACTCTTAACAAGCTAAAATTTGACCACTAACTAAAATAGATTGCCATTATTTTTCTCATTAATAAAATTTCAAAATACCATTTCGATTTTACCCTCCTATTTAAACATAGGTAAAAATGATCTTAATTTGAATTGCCATTCTTGCTCAACATAAATGAGAAATTTTTGGATCTGTAGCAGATTTTGGAACACGAGCAAAATAGAGGGAGTCATTCACGATCATCATTTCCATTGATTTTCACAAATTTTCATTATTCACAAATTTTCGCCATGGTTGTCGCTGATATTCCTCGCACCGGCGCTACTGGTGGAGAAGAGAGAGAGTAAGTGGAGGAGGGAGAGAGAGAGAGAGATAAAGAAAGTGGAGATTTGACAATTGGAAAGGAGATGGGAGGTTTTAGAGAGAGAAAGTGGATTGAAGAAAAATGGATGTTATGTTTTTATTTTTTTTGATATTGAGTAGGTTTACATTAGTAATTTTGCGAATTACTGGGCAGTAAGTGAAAATGAAGAAGAATGAATATTTTACTTTTTTTTTTATGTTGAGTAGGTTTATATTTATAGTTTTGCGAATTACTGGGTGGTAATCCGAATTACTGTCCACAGGAATCCAATAATAGAGTGAAGATGAAAAAGAATAGATGTCCTACTGTTGTTCTTTTTGGCATTGGATTACTGCCCCTAATAATCCAACAACAGAGCGAAGATGAAAAAGAATGAATGTTATACTTCTTCTTTTTTTTTTGACATTGAGTAGGTTTATATTTGTAGTTTTGCGAATTACTGCCCTCCAGTAATCTGAATTACTGCCCCTTAGTAATCCAACAACATAGTGAATATAAAGAAGAATGGATATTTTACTGTTATTCTTTTTGGCATTGGATTACTACCCCCCAGTAATGCAATAACAGAGCGAGGATCAAGAAGAATGGAAGTTATACTCTATTTTTTTTAACATTGAGTAGGTTTACATTGATAGTTTTGCAAATTACTGGGCGGTAAACAAATATGAAAAAGAATTTATATTCTACTTTTAATTTTTTTGACATCGAGTAGGTTTACATTGGTAGTTTTACAAATTAATAGGCGCTAATCCAGATTACTGCCCCCAGTAATTCAACAATAGAGTGAAGATGAAGAACAAATAGATATTTTACTGTTATTCTTTTTGGACATTGAGTAGGTTTACATTGGTAGTTTTGCGAATTAATGGGCGATAATCAAGATTATTACCCCCTACGTAATTCCAACAATAGAGTGAAGATGAAGAGGAATGAATGTTTTACTATTGTTCTTTTCAGCATTGGATTACTGCCCCTCAATAATCCAACAACAGAGTGAAGATGGAGAACAATGGATATTATACTTTTATTTTTTTTAACATTGAGTAGGTTTACACTGGTAGTTTTGCGAATTATTGGGTGGTGAACAAAGATGAAAAAGAAGTGGGTATTCTACTTTTATTTTTGTTGACACTGAGTAGGTTTATATTAGTAGTTTTGCGAATTACGGCCTCTAATAATTCTGGATTACTGCCCCCAGTAATCCAACAACAGAGTGGAGATAAAAAGAATGAATGTTTTACTATTATTCTTTTTGGCATTGAATAGGTTTACATTAGTGGTTTTGTGAATTACTGGGCGATAATCTGAATTATTGCCCCTTAGTAATTCGGATTACTGCCCTCAGTAATCCAACAACAAGAGTGGTAGATGAAGAATAATGGATGTTATATTGTTGTTTGTTTGGCATTGGGTGTGTTTATATTGGTGGTTTTGCGAATTACTGGACGATAATTTCCAATAATCCAACTACAGAGTGAAGATGAAAAAGAATTGGACTTCACCTTTATCTCAGTTTGCTTTGTTGCTTTGGTGATTTTCGATTTTGATTTTTGCATTTTTCGTGATTTTTGAATCTTCTAACTTTAATTCTGGTCATCGCGAGTTCATTTTGTGCCATGGATGATAGTCGAACTATATCTTCATCTCGATTTGAATTTCACAAATTTCCATTCTTATAATGGGGAGAGATTGAAGACTTTAAGAGAGAAAGTGAATGAGATTTTTTGAAAAGTAACTATTTGTTGAGAAGTAGTACCAGGTGTAATAAGAAGAATATCTATGGATATTTCATAAGAAATCGGTGAAGATGAGTTAGTAGTCAACTTTCATCCGGATAGGAGTTTGTGGGCAAAAAATGGACTGGGATGTAGTTAGTGGTCATTCTCCCTTAAAATATTTGAAAGCTTAAAAAGAAAAGTATGTAAACAAAAATAATGATGTTGCATTTAAACATTATCTAAGAGACTCTTTAGAAGTAGAGGATTATACTCATAATGTCTATTAATTTTCATTTTTGCCATATCATCTTCATGGATCTTTATGGATAGTTGCATTGGAGAGCATTATTTTAACTTATTGTCAATCAATCTTATATAACATCTCATTTTTACTAAATTCATGATTGCATTGGAAATACTCTAATGTACTGGGCCTAAGATGCTCTTAAAATAGTGAGCTTTTGCTTATAAAATATATATATATATATATATATGTCATTCCAAGTTAGGATTGACACATGCATATGGGGCAAAAGCTTATTAGACATGTAGTCACGTTGAACCCTATAATTGACCCTTCATGGCCCGGTTGGTACTAAGCTTTTATACAAGATAACAAAGCGACAACATCATCTGTACTTGTATGTCTAGTTTCTGCCGCTCCATTGCTGGCAAATTCATTTCATACATAATTACTCGTGCTCTTAGTTTAGGCCCATTTTTATTTATCCATATTTTATTTTGATCTAGATATTTTCTAGTACTATAAAATATTCGGGCCAATTTTCGCGCATCTCAATTAATCTCTATTCGCGGAACATTGACCAACCACTGGCCACTAGATGTTTTTGCAGCCGCCGAGATTTGATATAAGGAGTTCTGGGATTCAACCTTGTAAATTTGAAATGGATATACGGATAGATACGGTACTCCGCATACTCACTTACAAATATTAATTTTCACCTAGTATGACAGAGGGCAACTAGCATCGAGGCCGAAACTCTCAACACATTTCATGTCGCGCGCTGTAGTAATTTTGCTATAGCATTAACACGGGAATAGAAAAGCATACATAATAATAAATCTTTAAATTGGTTCTAAAACAATGAATTGCATACACCGTCGTTTTTGTTCATTTATGGCACCCACGTCTAAGCTATTATTACATGATAGGGCGTTTGGGCACAGTTCTATATCACTGTAAACGTGCTCCCTGACCTGGAGGAAATTTTATTTTTGTGATGCTTGAGTGGATAATTTTCCGAGGGACAATCGACAACTTAAGTTCACCTAAATTTTCATTCCACATATAATTTAAAAGTTAAAACCCATCTCAATGCTAAGTTGTTGTTTTCCATAAAATTATATTCTTTTCCTTGCAAGTTATCATAATCAACCTAAAAGAAACATGGTTACTTTCTTTGAAATTCCATTCAACTAAGATCAATTAACAATTGAATTTTATTTACTGGTTCAAAGTTGAAAGTAGGTTAATTTGCAAAAAAGCAAAAGGCGTAAGTTACAAGAATATGATAATTCAACCTAACCTTTTAGCCCTTCTCTTCCAAACCCCGATACTAACCAGTAATACCGATGCTTGATTAAGCCGGATTCGGCTGGCTATAAATAAATGCGAAAACTTAACATCTTATAGCACTAAATAAATAAAAAAGTTTCAGCTCGGCTGAATCCGGCCTTGGGACACAGGCCTGACAATGGTGCAATAGCTAGCTTTGATATCAGAAAAATACACATCCAAATCAATACAATAGTTGTAAGCCAGTACGTAGTAATCTAAGAATCAGTGGCCTTAAAAGGGGAATCAAGGGCTCTCTACTAGTAAAGAGAATCGTACAAATCAAGTTATCAGGAGGTAGCTATAGCTAGCTTCTTAGTTTAAGTGTCAAGGAAACCATACAACAATAATATCACATTATACATTGTCAACTAGCCCCCATCCCTTTCTAAAGATCCATCTGTACATAAAATATCAAGAAATGGAGGTTCCTCAAGTACTAGTACGAGTAGCAGTAGTAGCATACATGTACTTTAAGAAGCTAATTAAGTTAATAATCAAGTTAATACCTGTACTCCAGCTGGTCAACAATCTCAGAATCATGCCAGCAGCGTATAATCTTCTTGTTCCCTTAGAAACATGGAATCTTCAATTAGCTGGTTCAGATTCGAAGAACTTGGCAACGGCCTGGTAAAGATTCTCTTCGTCAAACGGTTTTGATACGTAACCATCCATTCCACATCTGAGGCACTCGTCATATGTGGCGTGGATCACATCAGCTGTCATGGCTAATATTGGGAGGTGCCATTGCATCTTCTTTGTAGTTCCTTCTATGACGCACTCTCCTTCTCCCTGCTGCTCATTTTCTTTGCTCTCCATCATCCGGATTCGACGGGTTGCCTCAAAACTGCACGAGGGGATCAAAAATAAGTATAATTCATATGATCTGATTTAAAATATGAATGGGAAACAGCAAAAGCATGCTTTGAATTACCTTGTGGTGCATTGTGCGTGTTTAGAGATTTACAGTTGTGGAGATGTACAGAGCTCCTCCAAAATACTTGAAGGGAAGACTTTATTTGCAAGATAATTTTTCTCTTCTCCTTTCTCAAACTCTTATTACATATCATGTCTGACTAGAACCTTATTACATATCATGTCCGACTAGAAGAACTATCTAGACTGACACTAAGAAACTTCACATTGTCAATAACTAATTTAGATTTTTTTTTGGGACAGTATGCACCTAGACTAATCTAAAGTTTTCCTAACACAAAACGTGTGAAAATTTGGACAGTTTCAAGTTCTCAAGTACTAACACAGTAACGTGCGGAAAAAAATTAAAAAGGATCAATTTTCACAACAACGAATCAATAACATGAAGGATCTAGTAAATACCCATCCATTTCCGGCATTTGAATGTCCATGAAGCAAGCATCGAAATCGTGAGGTAATTCGAGCAACGATAAAGCAGCTTTGCCACTCGCAGCACACTTTACATCAGCCCCAAACTTCTTGAGTGCACCAGCGGCAACTCTTCGGTTCACCATATTGTCATCAACAACCAACATTTTCTTGCCACAAAGAAGGCTACGAAGGAAAGCAGATCCTTTACGCATGTTTTCTTGTTGCGATGTTTTCCCCATTCCAAAAAACTGTTGAAGACATGCTGCCACCATGCTTGCCCTCAAAGGCTTCATGATGACAGTATCTGAAAAACCCGCTGCTTTCGCTTTCTCAAGATCTGTACTTGAAAGATTGGTCGCAAGAAGGAACATTTTAGGCAAATCAAACATTTGTCCGTTTTGTTTCCAGTCGAACTTTCTTATATCCAAACCGTCATCTTCGCCAGTTAACCATGAATCTTTCTCAACTAGAATCATATCTGGTAGCCACTTGCATCTGCCAAACAAGAAGTAGAAGTTAAAGTCAAGAAATGATTTACTTAAATGGCTTTGGGGAAATATAGATTAGAGGAAACTTCAGGTTCATTGTTTTGACCAGCTTTAGTCCGAATGGCCAAATTTCAGACTTCACTTGGTTAAAAATTCAGATGCAACTTCTTAATATGCCTTCTGAATCGTGAAGAGGCTCTGCTACATCTTAATGTGAACAATGAAGTCTGAATGTCTGCATAATACCACTTTTGTCCTCAACATAACTATTTTGGTCAAACTTTAAAAGATAAAAGAAGGGCAAAATGGTCAAAGTAATAGATATTGCATTCAGACAAAAATAAAACAACTTTTTAAGATTCAGAATTCAGACAAGAAAACAAACGCCACCTACGTATGGAAATTACAGAACCCTTCCCAAATACAAAGGATTTCCTGTTAAGTTAAAAAGAGATATTAAGGAAATTAAACTTACTTAGATTTGGTGGAACCATTTTTGCCGGATACAATGAATGCAGCCTTGATGCTACCTACAACTTCAACCATAATCCCAAGTCTCTGCAAATGGTACTTAGTTACAGCTGCCCTTACTGGCTTCTCATCTACCACTGTTGCTTTAAGTCCTTTATAGGCCACAGGCAATTCATCAGAGACAGACTTTTCCGGGTCAACAACAGCATTTTTATCACAAGTTCTAAAGGCCGCAGTGAAAGAAAATGTACTTCCAACCTGAGGTCGACTAACAAAGCTTATTCGACCACCCATCAGCTCAACTAGACACTTGCTAATGCTCAATCCGATCCCAGTCCCACCATAATTTCTCGAGGTAGAACTGTCTGCTTGCATGAACGGCATAAAAACCCGTTCTTGGGCACGTAAGGGGATCCCGATCCCTGTATCCTCGACGAATACCATCAAAGTAACATCTTGAGAAGTTTCATCAGTTGCCGTTGATTTAGTAGAAGTATTGTATTTGAATTCTTCATTGGTGATTAAATGCTTGAAGGTATCCCATCCGTTACGGTCGTCGGCAACTTCACAACCGCTTAAAGTTTTATACTGACCACCACCGGACGGAACTAGGACTTCCGATCCTACGTTTGAACAGGTTTCGGATTTTGCGTCTAGAACAGCTTTTGCGTGTTCAGCAAGATGGACTTGAACAAATATATGTCCTCTCTCAGTAAACTAATAATAGTTCAAATTATTAGTCTCCACCAATTAATAGTTCAAATTAATAATTTTTGTTAAGGTGAGTAGAATAGCAAGGGTTGCATAGTTTACTTACCTTGACAGAATTTCCGACCAGATTTGTAATCACCTGCCGGAACCTACCAGGATCTCCCATGACAATATCTGGAACTTTATCAGACACATACACTGCCAACTTCACTTCCGCATTCGATTACACAGCATTGGGTTCATAACATTGAACATTAAATCATCACGAAGGACACCAACCATTGATCGGAAAAAATAGGGGGTTGAAAAAGAAAAAGGAAGAGAACAAAAGCACAAAGTTAGTGATATATATATATAGTTAAGTATTGGTATCAATCTTCTCGAAGTTCATTAGGCCTTACCTCGAGACCTTTGCTCCTAGATTTTTCAGAAAATAAAGAAAGGACTTCATCTAGTATGGACCGAAGGTTAAAGGGGACTGCCTCAAGCTCTAGCTTGCCAGCTTCGATTTTTGCCCTGTCAAGAACTTCATTTATTAAGTTAATTAGTGCCTTTCCACAGTCTTGAGCAGTCTGAGCAAAGTCTCTTTGAGTAGAACTCAAATCTGTATCCAGAAGCAAAGCAAGCATCCCTGAAATCACATATGTAAAATAAAACATATTTATCTGATGAAAAGTTCCCCAAGTTGATAAACAAGAAAACTAAGAAAGGATCTAGAATTTCACATACCAAGGACCCCATTCATGGGAGTTCTAATTTCATGTGAAACAGTAGCTAGAAACTGCATTGAAAGAACAAAAGGAAACTTCAGTCAAAATTTGTAATCTGATAATTAACATAAGTTGAATGGAACTCGGGGGCAGGTTAATTAACCTGGGATTTGGCCACATCAGCAGCTTCTGCTCGGACTTTCAGTTGCTGCATTTGGTGGAAATCATCCTCGACTTTAACAATGTGAATAGCTGCACCATATATCATATAGCCCACTAATAAACCAATTACAAAGAATAAGGACGCGGTGGTGATTGCTGTCCATGATGTAGGTGCCTTCTGAAGATACCTGCGTATGCAAAATTCCAAATAATTAGCATCTATAGCAAAACCATAAGAACTAGACTTATTATATATTTGTCTGCTTCTAAAGGAAGGATCCATTTTTTGCAAAACAAAACATGTGGAAGGATCACTCACCTACATATCATTTGGTGCTTTCGAAATGGATCCCCAAAGTCGAGGGCACTTTCATGGCTCAGTGAAAAGTCGCCATCTTGATATTGACGGCCGTACATGATTAGGGGATCAGAGGAGTTAGTAATGTCATATACGTTCACCACAATCGCTTGGTTCCCAGCAAGTTGCCCAAGTAGCTTTTCAACAAGGGACTCAACATCGAAGGCTCCACCAAGGTATCTGCTTTCAATGAGAATTTTCTTAAACTGACGCAGCATTATTTTCAACTATTTCCACAATGGGAAAATCATCACAATAAAAATCGGAAGAAGGTAGTACTTCTACTAATCAATAATGGTTGAGAAAACAAATCATTTGGTATTGCGAAATTTGGTATATTGATTACGTTCTAAAAAGGAAATTGGACTTTGTAATTAGGGACATCCCAAAAAGGAATCGTGGACTCTTAATTTGGGATGGAGGGAATACAAGATATGGTCTTGTGCAAAAGTGATAGTTAACCTATCCTAATAAGAAGTTTGCAGCCTCAAAAGCCAAGACGACATTTAAGTATTTAACTCAAGTTCACGAAATCCTCTACATAAATCACGTTATTACACTTTACCATGTGTAGCACATAAGCGATAAGTCTCTCTTTACTATCTCTATCCAATTAAGTGTCAGCTAGTTGTTTCCTTTGCTCTACCGTCAATATTTATGGAGTCACAATAGGTATACAACTACGAGGAACATGAGAGACTAACAAGAATAGGCGTCCCATTGGCTTTTTCAAAGCCATCCCTTTTGCTTTTTGCAGGCACTCCAAAATAAGATGTTACTTATTAGACCAAGAAACATATTTATTATCAACTTGGATTACAGCCTGCTGGTAGCTGATTTTCTCAGCACAAGCAAAGAATCGAAATATATATATATATCAATAATGAAAGAAATTTAAGTGCCTCTCATAAAAAAAACTCTATTCGACGACTTCAATTGAATATGCAGGTACTATAGTAGTATAGTTGACCCATAGAATGATCATTTTAAAAAACTGCTTAATTAACTCCACTTGATAGAAAACAAAGGCAAAAATCACAGGTTGATAAAAGCCTCCAACTATAAACTAGTTATTAGCAAGTGGTAACTGTCAAATTAGAAAGACAAAAATTAGGAATTATACCCTGCAGTTGCCGTAATGCGTTCTTCTTCGGATGGATTTGGGGGAAGCTTGGATTTGTAAACAGGGAATGTCAACACCACCCCAAGATGATGAGAACCCAAAAGCTTGAAAGGATTGGTAAGAACTGCTTTCCCAGTAGCCCTAGCCCTCAAAATGTTTTCTCTATCCTCCTAGTCAAGTAGATAACAGTCATAAAAAGCACATTCAAAAAAAAAAAAAAAAACCAAACTGACAATAAAAAATGGGGAAGATAAAGAAAATCACCTCCCCTGACATCATATCAAGTGATTCAATGTAGGAAACAGTTTCTTGAGAGAATATAACAGGTGCATATTCATCGCGCAAAGGCGAAGGCTCCTTCTCCATTGTCCTTATGGTCCAACCGTGTTGCCTCTCGAATTCTTCCCTCTTTGAATTCACAACCCTTTCTGCGTATGCCACCCCACTCAACAACGGCCTCTCAAAAGCCGTTCTCGCAGTGTACTCGGCAAAAGTTTCCTACATCAGTATACCCACAAAAGGATCAAGAACCAAATAACACATTAAAAACAGCTTATTGAGAGAATATAATGATCTTAAAAAGCACTAATAAAAGTTTCGTACATCAGTATACCCACAGAAGCTTTCTTTAGCGTCCAAGCTGAGAGTAATTTTTGGTGTAATGTTCTTAAATTATCAGTTCACATAAATAAGCACAAACCTGATCAATAGCTGATGGGTTCTTGTAATAATGGAAAGTGGATACAAGAACAGCAAGGGCATGGACATGGTTAACACTAACACTGAATTGATCTTGTAACATCCTGGCCCTTTGATCACACATGCTCACAAGTACTTCATTTCTTCTCTCCTTGTTTTCAGCATCCATTCTATTGTAAATTACTCTGCCAACAAAGGCCATGAATATGATCCATAGAAATAGAATTTTAGGGAGCCAAGCTCTGTTGATGAATGTGTACTTCCTTTTGATGCCCAATTGCTCATTCAACCTCACTGCAACATAGTGGTTTCTCTTCATCTTCAGACCCATCAAAATTCCCTCTCCTTGTCTATTCTTCTCTCTATTCTCTATTATCTTTCTTCTTTCTCCCACTTCATCACCAGTCTAAAAAGAAACAAAGACCAATTAAATATAAGTCTAATTATGACAAATCCTATTGAGAAATGAACAAACAAATATTTTCCTCCTCAGTTCCCCAAAAAGGACAATTTCCCCCCTCTCCACTTTTCTTTCTCTTTCTAGATTTCACATAGAGAGAGAGGAATGGAGGAAGGAATTGAAATTCAAAAACCCAAAAAGAAGGGTTTGCCAATTCCCTCGCATGGCTTGTTCTGCAGCCCCCTCAACCTCAAAAGATGTACAAAGCCCACATTCCAAAGGTAAACTCTACATGGGTGTTTCTGGAGTGGAATAAAAAATTGAGAAACTTACTCAAATCATTTTGTTATCTTTTTTCTCTCTCTAAGCGTGAAGTTAAACTAGTTGGACAAGAGTCCAAAATCCAGACAAACAAGAGCACGTTCACTGTTCTCTCTTCGTTTAACACAATCTAATTAAACAAATGCAGAGAAAAAAAAATTCCAAGCCAAAATGAAAGACATTGACCAGCAAAGCACAACCCATAATCAACACACAAAAAACCAAATAACCCAAAAAAAAAAAGAAAAAAATTAAAAAAGAGAGAAAAGGAAAAGGAACAAGTTGTTCTGGTCTACAAATACAATGAACTAGTTGTATGTGAGTTGGGTTAGCCTCATACTCTCAACCCTCCCTCCCCCGCCCCCAAAAAAAAAAAAAAAAATTAAATAATATATATACATATATATTATGTACCTTACTTTTAAAAGGAGATGAATCGAATTTGAGGATTTTTGCAGATACGCTGTTGTCCCCCTAGACAATTTATAAAGTAATCTAATCCCTACCCCCACCCCCTCTCTATCAATTTTAATTTTATTAGTTATTTTACTTTCTCTCTATGTGGGCTTGTTTGTTGAATGCCATTAATTTATTTATTTTATGGAGGATAGCAGAGTAATGGGTTGAAAGAGGGTGAAGACGAAGACGCGTACTCTGTAATTATGTGGAAAATGAGTGCATTTAAATTTGTTGAAAGTGAAACCAGAAAAAGGAAAAACAGAGCAGAAGTGGAACAGAGGTGTTTCTCTCTCTGAAAAAGGTACGTGAAGAACTGAGAGAGAGAGAGAGAGAGATGCAGAGTGTGTTTTCCGGACCTAGTTTGTCTAAAAAACTTGAGAATTTATTTTTATTAATAATTTCCTGAAACAATTTTTTTTTAAGTTGTATAATTTTTTAATACAAATAATTATAACACTCGGCAAATTATAAAAATAATAATAATTTTTGTAAATGCATTAAATAATTTTTAAAGTTGATTTAAAATAAAAATCAATGCACTTCTAATCGCATCATTAGAACTCTTATTAACTTGTTATCTAAATTTTTTTAAACAACTTAGATTCATTAATAGTCTTTATTATTATTATTATTATTATTAAATTTATAAATGTCAAAATAAATAAATTTAATTTGTCAAAGTAAATAAGAGCATCTTTAATGGTTGTATAAAAATTGATGTGTATATCCTATGTGTCAAACATTTTTTACACAAAACTTGAAATCCAAACAAAATATGCTCCAATGAAAATTTTGCAAACTTTTGTGTAAAATTGATAAGAACCAATAAGATATGAACAAATGTTAGATATTATTTTATACAATTTTTTATCATTTTTTGTTGAAATTATATATACATAATAATAAAATCATAATGGATCTTAATTTATAGGTCTTGATGAGTAGATTTCAAATATATAATTTCTTTTAAAATTCATATTTTGTATTAAAAGTTATTATATTTTAAATATTTATAAAAAAAATTTAAAGTGTGAGAAAGCTGATGTGGTATTATAAATTAAGGATGTATTTTACACTTTTATTTTATACAAAACTCATTTTTAAAAGATGATTGGAAATAAATTTTTTTACAAATTGTGTAAATTTTACAAAAATAAAATTATAAACACTATTGGAGATGCTCTAAGGCCTCATCCAAAATCTCATCATTTGTGAGTTGAGTAATTTTATGTGAATATATTAGATAAAAACTTATTTTGTATCATAATTTTAGTACGTTAATTATATTTTAAAAAATAAATAATCTGAGGTGAATTTTTGTGGCTATGTTTATTATTGGATATTCATTGGAATGAATGGTTTAAGAATAATTTTAGTTTAAATCTCAACAGATTAAAAATTATTATGGCAGAACAAAAATTAGTCATTCATCTAGTGTAATATAGGAATATTTACTGAAAAGGAAAATTTAATTAAAGATATATTCAAAAATAATAATTTTTTATTTCGTAGGTTGTAACTCAACAAACTATTATTACTAGAAATGAAAAAAAAAAGTTTTGCGTTATAATATTTTTCACAAAAAAATCAACGAATAATATTTTTTAAAAATAAAGGCTTAGATATCATTATCATTTTGAAATAAGAGCTTGTTTATTAATTGTATTTTAAAATAAGGGTTTTGACCGAGTGCAAATTTAACTTTGCAATCAAAAATTTTAATGCAAAGATGTTTTGCATGATATATTTATATTTTTTAATAAGTATATTCTTATATTTCATTCATAAAATTTTAAAATAATGTCAAATATATAGTAATATTTTAGAAAATAAGGAGTGTAAACTTAATTTTATATAACTCCAACAAAATTATTATGTACATTTTATAAATAAAATAAGTTTTAAATATGTAAATTGTTAAAATTATTTTAAAAGTACCGTCAATTAAATACTTATTTATAATAATATGCTAAAAAAATACATGTAGTGCGAATTTAATTTTACATGATTACATAAAAACATACAATTTAAAAATTTACGGCAAAGTTAATTTTTTACTCCTTTTAAAGTTCAGTCAAATATAGGATTTTAATTTACAAAATATTATTTTCTAGTTTTTTTTACATAAAATGTTTTTAAAAAACCTTATTTTTTAATATCTCTATATTATTAAAGTAGAAAAATAGAATATCGCTTTCACATATCTTGGCGATAATGACTTTGCGACAGGGCGCAGATCTCATCCTCACTTGAATTACTTGATAATCCAATTTCTCATTTGTCTAATTACTCTACTACCCATTGGATTTCTGTTCCTTTATAAAATCCTTCAGCCTCAAATCAGGATATAATTTTACGCTAATTTCAAATTTATCCATTTTTACAATAAAACTAATTTCTTATTTTTTGTATTTAAATGACTTAGACACTAATTATATTAAAGCAAATTAAGCTCTTAATTTAAACATCTTAAAAAAAATAAAAAATTCTCAATTTAAAAGGGACAAAATATATATTTCCCTAGGAAGCAAAAAAAAAATTAAAATAAACATTTGAGCGCTTGCGAAGTTTTAAGTATTTGTAATGTCTTTGTCCATAAATTAGATTCGGATAGTTAGATTTTTCTTCTAATGATTTTACATGAATGTTATAAAATATATAATTCAAATCAATCTTTGGATTGTCATATTTAATATCTTTTTGATAACGAAGAGAGCTAACACATTTTTCTTAAAGGAAAAATAGACAGAAATTATGCGTGCATTAAGTTACTAAAATACTATTTACCTGAAAGAAAATAAATAAAACTAAATTTTATTAGAGATTCAAATCTATAAATTTGAGTATGATGAGTGCGTTCTTTACAACTTGAATACAGTGTGTTATTATTTGTATAATATCAAGTACAAAATTTTACATGCATGGTCTATGCTTCAAAATTTATTTATTTATGCCACGAAGTGTTCCAGCACCACATTGAATGAGGATTAATCCAAACACGAAACATCTTACTAAATAAATCAATCCTTACAAAAATTTATTAGTCGAAATGATAAATTTAGTCGAAATTCGAGTATATACAATACAAATGATAAATTTAGTCGAAATATGGAGCATCTCCAATGATAGTGTAAAAATTGGCTTTTAAATCATATGTATTAATCCACTTTTGCAAAAGACTTGAGTATTAAAAAAAATGCTCACAAGGTACTTTTGTTAAGTATTGTGTAAATTTTAAAATAGTTAATAAAATTCCAACACTTGTTAACTATTAATTCAAGCAATTTACTATTATTATTTTCTCTTGAATTTTGTATAAATAATTTTATAATCACAATAATTTTGATTTATTGGTATTGATGAGAATAATTCAAATATATAGCTTTTATAAAAATCCATATTTTACATTTGAAATTATTATATTTTCAAAATTTTATTTAAAAATGAAGAGAGAGAAAAATTATTTGGTATTGTAAAATGAAAATATATTTTAATTTTCACGCCAATTTAAATTTTAAAATACTATTAGAGACAATACTAAACTTTATACAAAATAAAAATATAAAAAACCATCGGAGATGCTTTAGTTCCAATTTTACAACAACGTTTGTTTTCTTTTTTCAAACTTAAATCGACGAAGAAAAACCTCTGGACCCTTACGCACTTTGGGTCAAATAAACGGCAGCTGTAGAGTTAGGTTTGAGCCAAAGAATGGATATCTTTTGATGGAATAAGCAGAAGATTTTATGGGGACCATTTAAGTATCGACATATACATACATATTATATACAGAGAGAGAGAAGATTTGGCTTGTCCTTTAGTAGTGGCCAATAGGTTGATTCATCATTCATTCGTATTCTTGTGTAGCTCAATAAATTATAAATTATTACCTTTTAACATACGAATTATATTGCCTTGTTAATATCCCTTTAATAACAAGATTAACAAAGACAAAAAAAAATAATGTACACATGAGAAAAAAAAACTTAAAAGTTGAGTAAAAGTTGGAATTTGAGCTGCGAAAATATCAAATTTTATCATTTGGTAAAATTAGCCTAAAATTAAAATTTAACACGCGGTAAATTTATTAGATTTTGGTAACCAAAATTCTTCAAATTTTACTTTTGGCAGAATTTTTTATTTTATTTTAGCCTTTTTGGTTTAACTCAAAAAATTCAAATTGCTTTGCTTTTAACCCACTCCATTTGGAAAATTAGTAATGGCCCCAATGAATGGATAATTATTAAGTATATATTTTGTAAATGTTTTTTTTTTCTTTTCTTTTATATTTTTTCCATCTTATCCTTTTTTAACTTTTCATATTTAAATTTATTAGTCACCTAAAATTATATTTTGTTGTGGCTAAAATATATTTCTTTTAGATTATGTTCTTTTTGCATGATTTTGATATATGCTTTGGTAAATCATGTGATTTTCGTAATTCATTACTATTCTTTTGGGATAAGTCTTGATATTTTAAAATTCCTTGAAATTTTGAAATCTTCATAAATTACGTGATTTCATAATCTGCTAAAAAAAGTTAGGATTTCGGAATATCGCGTTGAATTACAGAGTTTAAATTTGATTAATATCATTTTAATCTTATCTCTCATCCATTATTGGTCATTAAGACTTTCTCGGTTTAACTAGAACACATGTAAATGGATAAGAATCACTCCCAATCACAAGTAATATTACTATATTTTGATAATTTATAAAATACTTATAAAAAATTAGGTTTTTTAAAAAAAAAACACACACACAAAAAAATTGAAAATCATAAGATCTTAAAAATCACACATTTCAAAATCTTATGATTTATCAAATCACATTATTTCAATTTTATTTGAAAATAACACAGCCTTAGGGATTTTTATGGTTTTAAATTCAAATTTTAAAAGTTTCAAATTTGAAATTTCGTAAATGTAAATTACGAGTGATAACTTTTTTGTAATTAATGAGGGTGGATTTTGGTTTAACAAAGTCAACGAGTGAAAGTCATATATGGAGGCCATGTCAATAAATTCTTAGACCTTATTACTGGCTCGACAAGCATGCATGATGATCAAATAGGGCTAGTGACATCACACGCATGCTCCCCACGTGTTTGCTGGGCTGAGTAGAAACTATTGGACAAGCCCACTGGGCTAAAGGGTTGGAGGAGGCTTACAAGAGGATAAGGTGGCAAAGTAGTTAACTACAACAAAGTTTTCTGGTAAGAAGGTGTACTGTCTACTGACAAATACTATGCTAACATTAAACGCATTCCAACTATCATGGTAAGGTGGTTGGAGTGAAGATTAAGCAATACTCAAGTGATGGAGCATGGGTTTACCACCGTGGCGGAGGATTAGGGTACCATAGCCTTAATTTCCATCAACTAAGGGTGTTTAAGCCTCTATATAAATATAAAGCATTTACTTCTTCAAATAGAGAATAAACTAAGTCAATCCATGGACTAAATAGGAAGTTAGGTGCACAATAGGAAGGTCCTTACATCATTTCTAAGGCTGTCAAGTTTGAAACATATTACATCAAAAATTCGAATATCAAATGATGGTGTGTAATGTTGGTAAACTTATTTAACTATTAATTTCATTTGATCTGATAACATTCAGACTATAATGAGTTAATGTATGGATATTTATAAGACTGATAACTATAATACATGATGTATAGAAGTGGTTTCAGCCCTGTTGGGGTCTTATTCCACCTCTGTTAAATGAGCTCAAAGCCGAGTGAAAAAACAATATAACCATTCCACTAATTTGTGTAGATATAGGACCCTAAACAAGCATGAAGGTTGTGGGATGATGATTGCTTAATTTAGTATTCTCTACAAAATTGCCTGCTCAGTGTTCTTGAGTTACCATGTCATCTATCTTTCGAAGATCCATCAATTGCCCCGTTTTCAAGAAGTAAATGCCTTGTATATATACATGAGGCTTCGGCATACTTAATCTCCTAGAACTAGGGCTGCAAGTTGCACACAATCCTCTGCCACAGTGGGTAAGAACCATGCTTGACACTTGAGTTTTGCTTAATCTTTATGCCAACCACATTAACACAGTGGTTGAATTGCATTTAATGCTAGCATGGTGTCTGTTAATTGTTTGTGAATTTTACTGTCATGCAACACTGTTGTGTTCACTTGTTTTACCTCATAAATGCATGATAGGTGTCCTAGACCTCCTGGTAGCATTACGATCTTGTTTGATGAGTTCTATGGGGTCCTGCCATTATTAGGAGGACAATGTATGGATCCACCAAGCCTGCAGCATCTCCTATGCAGGTTTGTTAGGCGATGGTGGAGCCTCAGAAGTCCTTACAACATGTATGCCACATGAGATATTTAGCCATTGACTTTGTTAGACCAAAATCCCCCTTCATAAGGGAATAATTGTCGATGCCTTCGAACATAGTTTATTTGAAAAAAATACTACCTAATTGTAATTTTTTAGTTCTTCTTTTTGTAAACTTGTTATATGAATTATCCAAATATATATAAATGTCAGTTTAGTAAGTGTAGTAGGCCTGCAAGCACTTACTTTCAAACTAAAATACCTGCTAAAAATAATGTGAACACCTCATTTTTGACCCTCACAAGAATCTCGATCTCTAGGAAAATGAACATGCATACATGCATACATTTTCTTCACATGTGATACAGGTCAAATAATGAAGGAGAAAGGACACCCGGACTAGAAGTTACAAGAATAACTGGAAGTCGCCAAAATCATAAGCCGTCAATCTTGTGAAACCTTGTACAATGAGACTTTTTGATTACTGATCATCCTCAAACTTTACGAGTTGTTATATAGTGACATAAGAAGTAACATATTCAAAAATCAGCTCGATCTGAAGGCAAAATCTCCAAAAATTTAAAAAATTGAGAGTTCATTTTGGGTAATCAAATTGAGGCCTTCCCGAAGTCCAAATGATCTCAAATGTGGTTAGTAGATAGGTTTTATCATGGGGAACAACATATTAAAAAATTAGATGAATCTGATGCTCCGTTTGGCTGATACAAAAAAAACCATCGCGTGTGAATAGTAAATGGCGTGAAAGGAATCATTAAAAGAATATTCCCCAAGTCAAAAGAATCATTAAAAAATATATTCCTTAAGATAAAAGAATCATTAAAGAATATACCTGGCATATTCTCAGCATATTCCTTCAACCCCCATATCTTTACTTAGCTATAAATAAACCCCCATCTATTCATATTTTTCATCCACAATCACTGGGGTCTCGTGGTACACACCAAAAGACCTATATTCTCTCCCTCCGAGAGGGCTTAGGTATAATTTTATCTCTCCTCTTTTATTTATTTATCAGTTTTATAGTTTATATTATTATCTGCATAATTATTATCACTTGATAACTTTTCAAAACCCCTTTTCAAATTGTTTTTCAAAACTAAAAGCGTATAACAAACCCTTATCTAATTCCAAAATAGTATTATTACTTTTTTACTTTTTCAAAATCCCAGAATAGCGGTATTGTTATACGAATGAATCGATAATCACTATATATCCAATATAACTCATAGATTGCAGTGTATATGTGATAAATACTCGATTATGAGAGCACTAACGCCATCTATAACGGTTTAATTAATAAATTATAGTGCACGATCGATCAACTCGCCTCATATCACATCGAATATAAGATTCCACATTGACTCAGTTTTCGAAAAGCTCAAAACTTTACAAAATAACTTGTTTCATTGCATCTATTGTTATTAAACTTTTTTTTTTCAAATTATACACACACACTTATTTCGAAAATCATGGGCGAAATAAGAAATACATCCATTTTCATCCCATCCCCAAAATTCTGGTTTTTAAAGCAAGCACGGAAAGCTATAACGTAATAGCAATAATACGCAAGAATTGAATTATTATACGCGCATATCCTACTCAAGAGACCGAAGGGGTGAATTGGGTGTCTAACACCTTCCTAATTCGTAACTTAATCCTCAAACCTTCGAAGGAACTGGTTTCGCATACATTGTGTATAAAAGGATATTTAGTCCATAAGTTAATTGAAGAGAAATTGAATGGTGTTAAGATAAAGCACTAATGAAAAAACATACCAAAAATTTAAAAAGTTAAAAGTTAAACAAGAGAGCTTACTTTCTGGTGTTGTAGTATTGAGGTCTAAGGTATGGCAGCCCTTATTGTGCTCCCAGCCAATACTAGAGACATAAAAGAAATGGGTTTCCACTTTATTAGGTTGTCCGGGAGCCCTTGCACAATTTTATTAGACCTACCCTCGATGATGAAAGTATAAAAGTTAACAGACTTATGGCCCACGTCTTTGAGCTATAATAGGTGAAGTCACTCCTACAAGGTTATCTCATGTTTGCCTATTAGACATGGCTCTGAACATAAGGTTCAGGGTTATAAAGTAAGCCCAGGAGTTGGGATGTAGTTGGCAGGGGGTAAGGTTAAGAGAGACGAGCAGGTTCTATAACCATGTTGTCCATTAGGAAACATAGCCTTCTCTTGAAGGTTATTTCATAAAAACAGGCCTTACTAGGCCTGTAGAGGCTAGCTCGTTCTTTCTCATACAATATACGAATCCAGACAGATGAATATGGATTGCTTCCCTCAACTTGGGGATATTAACCACCCCCATGTTTAAGGCTATGTAGATGGCACTCTATTCGTCAAGGCAAGAGGTGTAGGCTCGAATTGAAGCCAAATATTCCTCAATAGTGGGAAAATAAAGATCTTTGTTGTCAAAAAGCCATCAATGTCAGTGTAACTGATGGTCTTATGGTCGTTGGTATAGGTTGTCACCTCAGTTATGGGGTCAGTTCTGGCCAAGGACTTAACAACCACGTCGTTAGTAGGAAGATTTGTAAAGCAAGGTGTTGCTGTGTTTAAAGTGGAGGCCACATCAAAGTCAACAGGTTAAAGTCTTACATGGAGGCCACATAAATAAATTCTTAGACTTTATCGTTGGCCAAACAAACCTGCGTGATGGTCATACAGGGCTGGTGACATTACACATTTGTCCCCTATGTGTTTGCATGGCTGATTAAAGATTATTGGACAAGCCCACCAAGCTAGCAGGGTTCAAGAAGGTCTGCAACAAGATAATGTCGTAGAGCAGTTAGCTACAACGATGTTTTCTAGCAGTAAGGTGTACTGTATACTGACAGAACACCATGCTGACATTAAATGCGCTCCAACCATCATGGTAAGGTGGTTAGAGTGAAGATCAAGCAATACTTAAGTAATGAAGCATGGGTGTAACCGTGGCAGAGGATTAGGTGTACTACAACCTTTATTTTTATTGACTAAGGGTGCCTAAGCCTTTATCTAAAGAAAAAGCATTAACCTTTTTAAATAGAGAGGAAACTATGTCAAAAATTCGTGGACTAAGTTATAATTAAATGACATTCATGTACTCTAAAGCATCAATAATTTAAGAACACTGTATAAACAATCATTTAATGAATATTAAATCAAGCATTCATTGTCCTACAGCCTCCATACATGTTTAGAATTGATAACATTTTTAGAATAGTTGAGTGATTATAAAGGTCCATTTGAGCTCCAAGCTCACTTGACAGAGGAGAAGTAAGACCCCTCACAAGGTTGAACCACCTCAATACATCTTATGTCAACTGTTATTTTATCTTAAGATTATTTTAATCATATTCCACATAAGCCATTTATTACCGGACGAAATTCTATGAGTGGTTAAATAAATTTACTTAGATTTACACACCATTCAATAATTATAAATTGCCTTAAGATAAATATATATATATACTAATTTTTTTTTTCTGAAATATGGCGGTGAAAGTTTTATTATAAGTATATCATTTACACAATTTCTTTAAAAAAAAATTATTTAAACCGAAAATGGGTGTGGTAAAAATTTAATATAAATGTTCATTTTTGTCCAAAGAAATTTTATACAAGCATCTCACCCATTTTTAAATTGAATATTTTAATAAAAATTTGTAGAGATGATTTATAAAAAATGACAAACAATTTCAAATGTTGAAGACACTTCTAATGGAGAGGAAAAAGAGTTTGGTGTTAATGTTTATTTAAAGAGGAGCATAGAATAAGTTTATGATTATATTAAAGTGAATTTTTTTTTCTTAGAATAAGTCTTGGATTAAGTGGAACTTTTTGATGCTAGAATAAGTATTTGATTATGTTGAAGTGATATTCTTTTATTATGCTAGAATAAATATTTGATTATATTCAATTGATTTTTTTTATTATACTGGAATAAATTGTTGTTGTTGTTGTTGTTGTTGTTGTTGTTATTATTATTATTATTATTATTATTTTGTGTTTCAAATTAAATTCCATGACTATTTAAACAAATGATATTGTAATTCATGTGATTTTTAAAATTTTACATATAGGATGACGAAACATGGGAAATTTAATTGAAGAATTTTTAAATGATAAAATTTTACGTTTCTGTCATTTTCAAATTCTACTTCATCCAAACACACCTTTACTTTTTTTCTTTTTCCATATAAAAAATTTATTTGAGTGGAGATGAAGAAAAAAAATTCACAAAAAATAAAGGATGATGGAAAACATCTACTCATAAAAATGAGAATGAGATAGAGAGGATCTCATCACATTGCTCAACCTATTTTCACATTCTCATACAAATAAAATTGATTTTGTTATTTTATTTTATTTTTTTGTTATCAAAGGTTGCCTGATACTCTAAAACTTCAATAAACACACTTATAAAAGTTGCCCAAATAAGTTGATTCATGTGTCTTCTTGTATAGTTCAATAACTTATTCTTAATTTTATTGATCGCAAATGTAATAAACATGCATGTCCCTATGGCACTATCGATCTAAACTTCTACTAGATTTTCGTTGGGAAACCCATACATAAAAATATGTCTCAAACTCGAAACTTAAGGGATATATTTTACACCATTAAATATCTACATCAAAACTCAATATAAACAACATGTCAAATAGAACCCGACTTAACCAATGCAGATTTTGTTTTGAAAAACTTGAATCCTCTTTATTTTAATATGCATAAACTTGAATTCGATGCTCGACCTCAACCGACCTATAGCATTTTAGTTATTAGATACTATAATTAGTTTGTGCCTCGTCTTTGTTGTGCAATCCTTATTTACCTCGGTCTTGAAAAAACCTATTCCAAACTTGGCTTATTAAAGAGATTGTAATTCATATAATTAGTTTACAACCCACGCGATGCATGGGCGTGTTATAAAAATCATTTAATGATATTAGTACATTGTATAACTTATTTGTTGAAAAGTTAGAGATGATAGAATACTTGAAAAGATAAGCAAAGAAAAAAAAGGTAAAATAATTGAACAAATTAAGGTGCGTTGGATTAAAAAGTTGTAAAATGATGGAAAAAATTAATTAATTTTACAAAAGTTTGGAAATAAGATGAGTGATTTTTTGCGATGTGAAATTAATGAGATTACCTAGCGATAGCATATATATAATCGATAAGCATGTTGACCTTGAAGGTCTTAATCTTATTTTGATAATCAATAAATCAATTATATGTAATTTAACTTGTTTCTTGATATAAGTTTATAGTTCATTTATATGGAATATCAAGAATAGCATGATTGCTCAAAGGAAGCTTGACAAGGATCATTCAATCAATATCCGATCAAGTCAACTATGTATTGGACTAGTAAGGAAGATCATATCTCATCACACATATGCTATCAATGCATTTCATAAAGCAGAAAAGATCAAGGATCACATGCAAAAGCTTCAAGTGAAGATCAAATTGAAAAAACAAATCGAAGCATTCAAAGACTCGTTAATTCGATAATTGAGTGAGTACTTAGGATTTATGTAAAGTTTCTTATTTAATTATTTATTTAGCTCATACATATTGATATAGCATTTTTAGATTAATCAAAACCAAGTTTGAATCAAAATCATTTCAAAACATCATTCTTACAAAAACCTGTTTTGAAATAAATTCATATTAAATTCAAGCGATCGTATTTTGAGTTTTCCCAAAAATAGGTGTCTTAAGGATATATATTTGAGGTCCCCAAAGCATTATAATTGATTTTGAAGCTTATACGCAAAAGTGTAAAAATTGAGATTTTGGCCTGATGGACAAAGCCCATTAGTCGACTGATGGATTGTGCTTAGTCAACTGTTACTTCAGAACATAGCCGTTGGATTTTTTATTTTTTACTATTTTTGGTACCAAACCTCAAAAACGGTTATATCTCTTTTGGGACCATATATATATTATCTAAGACATATTTTGAACACTTTTTGAATCACTCTCATACTCTATACTTCATTTATCTTCAATATAAAAAGATTCAAGAACATTGCTTTTGATCAATCATTATTTATTTGAGCTATAAATCTTGATCAAACAAGTAACTCTAGTGTGAGTTTCAATTGTATCTCTTAAACACTTTAGAGTTGTTGTTCATTGGTGTGAATCACCAAACAATCTATATTCAAATTGTGAGAGGTAAATCTCATAGGAAAACAAGAAGATAAATTCTTGTTTAGTTTTTGTGAGAGGTAAATCTCATAGATTAGCAAGAGGAATTCTTGTAAGAGTATTGTAGTATAGCAATACTTGTAGAGTGTAGTGAGATAACAACACTTGTAAATGTTTAATCTTCACTCGGAAGAAGATTGGAATTAGTGAAACTTCTCGGGGAACTAACCGAGCGCGGACTATGGTTTGATAAACCAAAACTGTGAGGACAAAAAGCCTTGGACTTCCAATTGGTTTAATTTTTCTAACTCAAGCTCCTTATTTGATTGCATTTATATTTATTGATTGCTCTTGGGATTGATTGCTTGATTGTTTATTTGCTTGCATTCCTTAATATACTTGTTTAGCTGGTTAAATTGCTCAAACATTTTGAAAAAGTTTTTAATTCTGCATTAAGTTTTTAAAACCTTATTCATCCCTTTTAGGGTTAAAATCCGACCAACAAAGCCCATGGAGCAGAAGTGCCCATTATAAGGTGATTAGTGAATGAATTATCGTGAAGTGATCTTTGATTCTATGCAAGTGGTGTTATTGTAGAATCAGCCGCAGCACTATATAGATTAATACTACACTCCTTTTTATCTGCTAAAGTTGGATTTTACTTTTCTCTTTTTTTTTTGTTAAAAAAAATTGAGAGTATTAATATGTATGAGAAAGATGTTTGTTTTAAAACAATCATTTGAATTTGTTGCTAAAGATGTTTTGTTTTTTAACCTTGCAATATAGAGGGAAATACACAATTCACAAAAAATGAAAGAAAACCTCATATAAAGAAAGATTACGATAAAAACGGTTGCATTTGAGAGATGAGAGAAAACATATTGAGATGGAAGTGCAATATTAATTTGTATGCAAACCCACACAACGTGTGGGTTTATCTATAATATTGAAAAACGAATAAACAATAACTACTTTTTGTTATTGGGACAATATCATATATATATATATATATATCAAAGGTAAAAGGATAAAATAATATATATAACTGTTAAGTAATTCAAATAGAAGCAAAGATCAAGCTAAATCACGTCATGGATCGTAATTCAAATAGTGGATATTAATAACTAGAGATAATTTGGATGAGAAAATACGAAGAAAGATAACGGAACACACAATATTCGACAAACGAAGATTTCACTAATTCTTTGAAAACGATTACAAAATCTATCACAAGAATTATTGCACTCAAAGCTCTCACAGAAGAAGAAAATCAACATCCCTTTAACCTCTCTCTCACAACAAGATGAACTCTCCCACAAATCCCACAGAAAGAAGAATTTCTCTTATACCTTAATCTATTGAATGATTCTATCTATATATAACAATATAATATAGTTCATCCAATATAAAATAAGGAAATACAATCCTATGTAAATAAGGAAACTATTAACAAGGTAATAGAGACCAAAATAAACAAGGAAACCAAGTTTAATAAGGAAACATATTTCTCGCCCAGCTGCAAAACGACTTTTGCACTTTTTCCGCGTAACTGCAAAAGTGCTTTTGCACCTTTCCAGAATGCAATTTTCTGGGTGCAAAAGTGCTTTTGCACTTTTTCAGAACTGCAAACCATCTTTTTCATTCTTCGAGCGAATAATATGATTTCCTATAAAACTCATCTTCTCTTGGGTTTGGAACTGAGCAAAAAAAAAAACACAACACAAGCAACTGATAAAACATAGTAAAATCCTAAAAGAAAATTCAAACTTGAATTGGCAGCATATGAGAAAAGCTTTAATTTATTTGTATATACTGAAATAAATACATAAAACACTTTGGTTATATGATATTTTAATATGGGTGCTAGTAAAAGCATCCTTAATATTTAGTTTTAACACCTATTTTTTTGAAAAAAAAAATTCACTAATTATAATCATACTTTAAAGGCACCCAAATTTTTTAATCCTCTCCTTGATATAGTAAAAGAAAAAAAATTCTTTAATCCTCTTTAGGTATGTAAACTCAGTCAAAAGATTTATCTTTTTTCTAAAATTGTTTCTTCTTCTTAAAATCAATTTCTTTCTCTCTCTAAAACCTTTCTTCTCCACCGTTTTTCCTCCATCATCAATGGAGGCTTTTAAAACAACAATTTTACCATCATCAAAGGGACATTACAGTTTGGATTTTAGAGAGAACTCTCTCTCTAAAATATACAACCGAGCTTTTTTTTAAACACCATTTCTCTCTCTTAAACTACCGCGTCTACCTAAAACAACATTTTAAAACCGTTTTTGAAACCTCTATTTGAGTTGCTTGATTCGAGTTGGTTGATTTTGGGTTGGTTATTAAATCTACAAAAATTTTGTGTCTCAATACTTGATTTTTTTTATTTTTTTTGCTTTATTTCATTGTACCGAATGATAAGCTGGTAGATGATTTAATGAGTTAAGCTGATAGAGACGTGAACAAGATGATAAGTTGGTAACAACCTTCCCGCTATAATTTTGCTAGAATCGTGGTATTGGATTACTAAAAATGGGATATGAAAATGAAATATAAGATAGTATACAAGAGCAGAGGATCAGTAGGCACTTCAGTTTTGTGCAAATTTTGTGTGAGTTAAGGTTGGTAAGTGGTATGGTGTCCCTTTACTGTGTAAGAGAAACTAATGGAAGCATTTTGCTGTGTACAAATTCATTAGCCAAAAACCCATCACTAAACCAAGGATATATTTAAATGAGATAACAGGAAAAATGTTAAACCAATGTGAGTAAGTAACCGAATTGTGGTGTCCCTTTGCTGTGTAGGAAAAACATTTTGTTATCAGTCCACAAATTGCTGATGGAGGAAGAATTGGTGGAGAAGAAATGTTTTAGAGATAGAGAAGTGGGTTATAGGGTGCTCTAACCATTAAGGTGCTCTTGAAAAATTAAAATTTTCATATGGGTGCCTAAAAATGAGTGTCAAAATTGAATTTTTAGGGTGCTTTTACCAGCACCCTTAAATATGGTGCATAACATAAAAAATATGAATTAAAGAAATAAGTAAATGTGCGACTAAGATGGATTAAATAAACAAGTAAATGTGTTGACTTTTCTCAATTTTTAAGCATTATCATAATATAGTTTGAAAATAAAGAAATAATATAGAAATGCAAGTCATTGCATCGCTGTCAAGAAATAAAACACCCTTTTTGAAAAGTATAAGCATATATCATCTTATAATTATTTAGAATTAATCTCTTTATTTAGTGGGCAAACATCTGGTTCTCGTCTACTACTTATGTCAAACTAAGTAAATTTAAAGTATTATGCATGGAAAAATAATTACTAAATGTTATAACTTTAAACTAGTTTTGAAACCTCTTGGACTTATTTTATTAGGAGGTAACGTTTCATGTCCTTTTTTTTATGACATGCTTGGGGAACGAAGGATACATATATAGATGGACGAATTAATTGAAGAACTTTGATATGTTAAGATGTGATATTCTTTATCAACTGTTGGCAATAGGGAAAAAAAAGAAGAAGCAATACTTTAAATTAATAAAATGAATATAATAATGCAAGAACATGTTACCTATTCCCATGAAACGTGTGTATATCTTATTCATTGAGTTGAATCTGCCAATAAATTTACATCAAACAAACTTATCCAGAGCAACAACTTGAAATTAAGAGTCATTCAAATTATGATATATATGTATATATATATATATATATATATATGCATATACGTAACTAACACATATAGATTTAATAACTTTACTTTGGAGAAATATATACTATTATTATGACTTTGCACTAGCTGATGGGCAAATTCCTACCGATTCCAACATGATTTTGCATCGGTTAATTTTGTAATTCAAGAAGCAGAAGACGCGTGTAAATAAAAAACTAAGAAAATTCTTATCAATTACGCATGTGGCAAGGGATAAACAATTTTCACATTGGGATAATTAAAACCATTTTGTGCAAAAACGTAAAATAGGATGAAAGATGATTTGTGCATATATCTGGTTCTTCTCATATTCAATTAATACGATGAAAGCATAATTCCTTCATCTTCTATTGAAGTAAAAGATACACGTGAAGATTTAAGAGGCATACTTGTTTAGAAATGAATGATTATGTGAATTCTGAATCTCCATTTCTTTTTATTGTAGTGTAGTGAACGCTTTTAATCCTCTAGCTTATGTGATGTTTTTATCGTTTTTTGGTTCCGTTCAACGCCTTTAATTCTATTCGGTATGATGATAATGTGATTAACTCGATATTTATTTTTAGACATATTGACCGAAGAAGGGGAAACAAAATGGCAACTTGAAGACAGAAAAAAAAAATACTTAGTCATATAACTAAAGGGAGAACGAGGAGAAAAACGATGTCGTCAAAAGGTTGTGACGGTTCTCCTTTTGCGCGAGAGGGAGGGGTGTGAGAATTGAACGAACCACACGTGGTGCCCTCTTATTGAAAAAGGGCATTTTAGTATTATAGTATAGTATATATAAGATATCTCACCACTGATTAGGAAGATTTTGACCTAATAGGTGTTGGTATTGTTTTAAAAACTTGAAACCTCACCGTTTACTATATGGGTGTCTTTGTCGCACGAGATTAGAGGTAGGATTTAATTAATTAATCACATCCAATGTTTATTGTAAAAAACAATAGGATAAACAAATTTTATCATGTGATTGGTGCAAGGGTGGATAAGATATTTTTATCATATCACATGTTTGGTGCAACACGAGATAGAATTGCACTGGGGATTAATTATCTCTTTATCCAATTAGAATTGGATAAAATAATACCAACTGGTATTATTTTATCTCGTGGTTATCAAATAACAAAACGAATATAAAAATAATTTTTTAATTAATTAATTTTTATTTTGATCTTCTTCTTTACACACTTTAGATAATCAAATTGATTAATGATAATTTTCGATCACCCAAAATCATCGTAACTCAACTAATAAAATTCATTTCTCGTATGCTATAGTATTTTTATTTTTCTTTTATTAAATGAAGGTATTTATAAGGAATTTTAGTTTTATAAAAAATTAAAATTTACATTACAATTTGAAATTGTAGTTAATGCATAATTCGTAAATATTGTAGTTAATGCATAGTTTGTAAATATTGTACGTAATATAAAACTTTTCTCCCATAAGAGATTTTAAGAAACTTATTTATAAATAGGAGAATCGCATCAACAAAATTAAAATAAAATTGTGGACAACAATTAAAATTGCATGTATTTTTAAAATAAAAGCTAGTTATGTTGTATAATATCCGGACTTGAAATTTAGGACTCCATTAAATGCAAAGTTTATTAAATCTTTATTCGATTAGTTCTTATCTTGTCTGATCCCGCTTAATCCTTATTCGATCGATTTCTTTCCATTCCTATTCAACTAATTCCGACTCTTATCTTATCCAATCTAACATCTTTATCCAGCGCGCCAAACGTACCCTATGTAGAGACTTAAACTCGATTTATCCGCTTGACACACCTAACACGTTGAAATTATATGATATTATAATTGTGTTTGAGAAAAAAGTATTATATTCAAATTCAGGATGGATCAAAGGGTTAATCTATTAGGATTTTTAAATAAAATAAACACTTTAGTTGTCCTAATTAGTCTAAATCCATTAGCATAAAAATTGAAAAAATCAAATGATTTTTTTTGGTGATTTAGACTTTGGGTGTCGTTTACTCCTGCATATCAGACGTTGGGTATCAAAGTTTTGCATAATAGGTGTTTGAGTGTCATTTTGGACGGAATCTGTTAATCAACGTAGTCAACCGTTAGCTCAGTTAATTTTTGACGCAATTTACCCCTAGAAAAAGACAAAATATATTGCTTTTGCTTAGGGGTAAAATGGATAAAAATTAAATGAGCTAATGGTTGATTAACGGATTTGTCCAAAATGGCACCCAACCACCTATTATGCAAAACTTTGGTACCTAACGTTTGATATGCAGGAACAAATAGCATCAGAAGTCTAAATTGCCCCTTTTTTTAAGTTAGTAGTAAAAATTTATTCTGGAGAATACTTTCCCTATTAATAATTTTTTTTTAAAACTAAGAAATTAAATATTCCTAATTTTATAATTATTCATATTTTGTATTCGTCCATCATTAATTGAGAATATATTAAAAACCTTAGTCAATATATATAAATAGTTAATTAAAATGGAAACAAATTAAAAATTGGATATCTTTGAAACACTTTCGAATCTAACAAAATATAAATGTAGGCATAACTATGACATAAATTAACAAATAGCCATAACACTCCTAAGCCAGTAGATCAATTGATAAATGAATAAGGAACTCATGCCTACAGCACTACTGCACGATCTTGTATCAGGTTTTACTGTAGAATTCCAACCAAAAATCCTTCTCAAACATGACTTGCCCAATTTAACCCACACCCCAACGGGTGTGTTGTAATTATCTGATATTATAAAAGCATCTCCAATGATAAAGTAAAAATGGACTCGTAAATCATGTGTCAATCACTTTTACAAAACAACTTGAATACTAAAAAGATATGCTCCAATGGTACTTTTATAAAGTCTTGTGTAAATTTTAAAATAAGCAATAAGATTTCAACACTTGTTAATTATCAATTTAAGTAATTTATTTTTATTATTATTATTGTTATTATTTGTTGAATTTTTTTATAAATTATTCTAATGGCACAATGAATCTTGTTGGGTCATGTCGAAACATGTGAAATATGTTAAAAGTAAAAAAAAATTGAAACCGTGCATGTAGATAAGAATTATACAAAATAATATAAAAAAATATTAGATAAACAAATATTATAAATAAGAAATAAATATTACATTTCTCCTAGTTCTAAGTGAAAAAAAAATAGTGTGTTTTATATTAGAATTTTAAGTTATTAAAACATATTTAATATTAACAATTATTTCACAAAAATATATTTTTTACTAATATTTAATATTTTTGGAAACTAAGCAATATGAATATTTATAATTGACGATTCTTCATATTTAACATTCATTCAGAATATAATGTGATTTATTAGTAAGTAGTTAATTAATATGGAAACAAATTGAAAAATATATATGTTTGTAGTACTTACAAATTTTATTTTATTTTTGAACAAGAAGTACTTACAAATTTAATTATAAATATATAGCAATAATTATGATCTCATTTGAAAATAAATTATAATTTGAATATTCTTAAAATACTATTAAATTTAATGAAATATATAAACATATATAGTTTTGAGTTAAATTACTAGCATGCCATGATATCTGCTGGTAGATCAAAAGATTAACAACTAAAATTAAATCCTAGCCAACAATTGAAAATATAAACTGTGACACCCTGCCTTAATTAATAGGATTACTTCTGTAATTAAGACCTATAGCGTCAATAACCCACTTTAAACTAGCTAAAGTAGGTTTAATATAAATAATAAAAACATAGAGTAAACCATCATGGTATTCACACAGTGGATGCTAATGTAAAACATAAATACAACATATATACATGTATCCAAAGGCATACAAAACCGTATCATACATATATACATAACAACTGGACATACATAACATGGAGTTTAGCACACACCATAACTTACGTTAGCCGTGGCTTGCGTTATGAATATATACATAACAAAATAAGTCTGTATCAAAGGCTTTTATTTCACTCCCAACCCCGTCACTTCTTCAATCTTGTTCGTCTCATGGATAACTGAATTTGTTACATAAAAACGGGGTGAGCTCGTAGCTTAGTTGGGAGATATAACAAGGAATATCATGTTTAAAACATAATAGCATGCAGTTTGATAACAATTCAAACTGTAATCAATAGATCGATTCAGAAATCTTCAATTTATAAGCCATCATTTTATAAACCAATGCATGCATATGTATATACAAATTAACTCTTATGTGTCAATCATTATACCACATCACCAAAAGAATACCGAGGCCTAACCGAATCATAATCATAAGAATAAGAATGGGCCTGATCGCCCCACATAATCATTCGAACATGATAATAATATAACATCTTCCGGCTCAAGGGAGATCATCATCATATTATAATAGAATTGGACCACACGTCCATCAGTTTTATATCATTATAACACAAGTGCATTGCCGTTATTTAGATTTTCGGGCTACCTACCGCTGGCTCTAGACTGTCGACGCTTTGTTACCTTCCAGAAGTTTAGAAATTTTCAACTCAAGGGTACCAAGCTCCACTTATTTTCATCCCGGTAAGTACCAAACAATAAACATTCACTTCGTCATTGTAGGGCCATAATAAAATCATAATCGGATCCGTCACGGGATCATATCACATCTCAGAATGTTACAACGAGCATAATAATTTTCAGCATCAGAGATACAAGATATATGCCACATGATATGCCATAAAAATATTCTTAACATGCTGAGTGATTTCCAAAATTCTGGTTGGCACAACAATGATGTACAAATAACACATGTATATTAAGTATAAATAACATATCTTGCTTCAAATCATATGCTCATGGTTTTATAAATCATAAAACATCATTATCTTCATCATGTTGAAATTCTTGAAATAACTACAATTTAAACATGATGATTATTGTACAATAAAACCGTATAATCGAGTTTTAAAATAATAATTTAATCCCTACCTCAACTCAATAAATTAAAGAGAAGAAGATGGAGACTAAAATCCCGTTTGGAGAAATTCCAAAATTTTTACGTCACCCGCGATCCTTACGTTGCGTAGAATAATTTCTCCTAAAGCCAAATCAAATTTTGGAAGCTAAATATAAGTAAAATCTAGAGAGTGTGAGAGAGAAGAAGAAAGATCATCTCTGTTTCAGGGATGAAAATAGAGGAAAAATGGTGAATAAATGCTCTCAAACCTTTAAAAATTGTGCAACTGCCTCAACAACAGTTGCTTGTTGGCCCCAACAAGTGCTTATGTGCCCTCAACAGACGCATCTCTAATAGCGAAGCAAAAATAAATTCAAGACCATTACAAACAGTCGCCTTTCCTCAACAACAGGCGCCTGTTACACACAAAATCGCAAAATACAATTTGAAACATACTATAATTATTTATCAACCATTTCCACACTAAACACACTGAACCAACCATAATTTACATTAAAATAAACATAGGGCGTTACAATTTAGACCAAGTTGTGGGTAGCCCGAAAATCTAAATAATGATAATGCACTTATGTTATATTGATATAAAATCGATGGACGTCTAGTCCAATTCTATTATGATGTGATGATGATTTCCCTTGTGCTGGAAGATGTTCTATTGTTATCATGTTCAGATGATTTTATGGGGTGGTCAGACCCATTCTTATTCTTATGATTATGATTCAGTTCGGCCTCAGTATTCTCTTGGTAATTAATATAGTATAATGGTTGACACAGGGAAGTAGCTTGTATATGCATATGCATGCATTGGTTTATAAAATGATGGTTTATAAAATGACAATTTCTGAATTGATCTATTGATTGCAATTTGAATTGTTATTAAACTCCTATTATGTTTTGAATATGATAGTCCATGTTATATCCTCCATATTGAGCAGTGAGTTCACCCCGTTTTTATGTAACAAATTTAGGTATCCATGAGAAGGATAAGATTGAGGAAGCGACAGGGTCGGGAACGAAATATAAGCATTTGATACAAACTTATTTTGTTATGTATATGTTCATAAGGCAAGCCACGGCTTGCCCAAGTTATGGTGTGTGCTAAACTTCATGTTGTATATGTCCAACTGTTACATATATATGTATGATACAGTTTTGTATGCCTTTGGATACATGTATATGTGTTGTATTTCTGTTTTACATTAGCATCCACTGTATGAATACTATAATGGTTTATTCCATGTTATGTGATTTACCTGGATTAATGTTTTCATTATTTATATTATACCCATTTTAGCTAGTCTAAAGTGAGTTAGTAACGCTCTAGGCCTTAATTACGGGTGTTATCCTGTTAGGCAGGGGTGCCACATAAACAAAAGTTTTGTGATTTATTAACATATATTTTTTTATTTAATGAAAAGAGTGTTAGGTCAACTTATATATGCTTTAACTGATTGTTGTTCGATTTGGTTAAAGGTATACTTGATTCTAAAATTTAAAGGGTGGTGATATATACACTCTACAAAAATACTTAATAACATTTTCACTTTTTATTCGGTCATTCACAACCGAGTGAGGTGAATGTTACTCGATTTTTGAGCACTGAATATAAACTTTACAATGCCTTAGTTAGCCTTAAGTATATAGGCTTATACTCAGCACTCAATAACCGAATAATAGACATTTTACTCAGTTGTGAAAAATTGAATGAAAGTGTGAATGTTATTAAGTGTTTTGTGTGATGTATATATCTCCACCCAATTTAAATATCATAAAACTCTAACTTATAACGTATATTGTTATATTTTACTTGGATTTACCTGTGCCATCCGGGACGGTGAAATAAACAAATAAGGTAATGGGATAAAAACAGATAACGTGTGACTGATCCAAATCAGACAAACTATAATCAGTCTATTTGATTTTAAAACCACTGTCTAGCAAAGTTTAAAGTTTTACAACAACCGAAACGTAGGTTCAATCTTTACATTGGAAAAACTAAAAATAAACTGGGTTGTACTGCCTTATTTTTATTTTTTTAATGGAACTTTTAATCTTATTTTTTGATCATATTTTACTCTTATCAAAATTCTAGTTTAACAAATTAAACTCAAGGCTAGATGTAAAAATAATCCAATTGCGTTTGTCAGCATGCTTTAAAAATGGTCAAAAATTGGACTGGTGCACCGTGAAAACTCTTTAAAAAGACAAATTGAGATTACCAATAATGCATGAATACATAAAGTATAACCTTATATACTACTCGATTTTTTAATTTTTGATATTTTTTACATGATTTTATAATCACAATAGATTTTGTTTAATTGATCTTGATTAAGAAATCTTGATGTGAATGTTTTATATTGGATATTCTTAAATATACCTACTAAAACTTGCTTCTTATTTGATGTAAAATATAACTTTCAACTCACCCCACTAGCTTTAATGTGTGTATAAAAGACATCTAATGTTACAAAACTAAGGTACAACATAGCATATATATTTTTAACCATAAGATTTTTATATTTTTTGAGAAGTTTTTTTTTTGTCAAACTTTATATTTAACAATATAGATTAATAGATTTCAAATATTTAATTTTTATTAAAATTTGTATTCAAATTTATGATATTATAATATTTAATTAAAAAGTTGATAAGAGAGTAGAAAGGGCAAGGTGAAGAGAGAACTTTATTAGTGTGTATATTTCGTGTGTGAGTAAATTTTTGATAATTTAACATCTTGATGTGAGTATAAGTTTGATCCAGTGGTTTATAAATATTAACAATACAAAAAATCACTTTTATCCTTTTAATTAATTTACTTATTTTTAGTCGTGTTTTATAATATAGTTCAATCAAAATTTAAATTTACCGGTGAAAAAAAAAATTGAAACTTTTGAGAGTTTGTACTTACGTAGATGAAAAATGTGCCACTAAGAAGTGCGGTGGAGTGGTCGGCCATGTGTTGGTAGTCAATCCCCCATCACTATATATTAATCCCATAACGGAAAAAGGTGTATGTTTTCCTGTTCAGTTAATGATGATATCTTCCCTCACTTTCGTATCCTCTTCACATGGCCCCCTCAGATATATATATACTCTCTCTACTTTCCGAAGGCTTTTCCCCAATAATAATGCTGCTATAGATATAGATATTTATTTATTTATTGTAGTCCGTACCTTTATTATCCTTAGCCATTTGATCGTTATTATGATAAAATGACTCGGGGACAGATCGAGGACCGGCTCCTATTTAATGGGTCCGGTTTGAAACATTATTTCTTGACCAAATTATGTTACGTTGCCTTTTTTAATATGTACGCTGTGTTTTGTTTTTAAAAGAAAGCTGAATTCTTTCTTAGACAATGAAGAACGAAAATCACAGCAAATTCATGTGATCTCTCTTACATCAGAGTGGATGTATTTTCCAACTAAAACTAAACTACTCGCTCAATATGCGATGTTAGATGGGTATAGAATTGAGTTTTGGCAAACCAAGTACTAGTCCAATTTAATGATACAAAATTATATGTTAATATTTTTTAGCGTGTGTTTTGATTCTTATTTTTCTGGTTTTATATGTTAAGTTTCAGGAAATCAGCATTTGCGACCCACTTGAATCTAAGCTTCAGTCCACTATTGGGTTTGCAACCATGCTGGATAATTGCAGTTTATGAATAACTTTTGTGAGTTTTGAGTGTGGTGTAAACTATTGCGTGTTTTTGTTATCGTGGAGCTTTCTAAATTTTGAAGTTACATGAAGGTAATTAAAAGTGTACATTACATTGATATTAATTGGTTTAATTTTTATTTTTATTTTTTTTAATAAAAAATATAAGGAGGTTTGAGTTTTTCTTTTTAAATACAAATAATGAAAATCACACTCCAACTCTTTGAAATTTTAACCTAAAAAATGTTCCAAATTTAAATAGGTGTCTTCAGTTAAATTAATTCACTTATTCTAATATTAGTGGGTTATGCAATTGTGGAGTTCATAGAAGACCTTGAAACGCCAGCGCGCACAATCTAATCAATCATAGACTTTGAGAAGCATAATTTCTACATAGTCCAGCGACATAATGTAATTGTTAGAGAGAGAGAGAGAGAGAGGATAATGGGGGTGGGGGTAGGGGCATATTGATTGTGTGTTTAGAGAATATGGGATATTATCTACAAAGTACGGATACTCATTGTACGTTGTGTTTGTGTTGAATATAAATATTTTATAGACGCTCGTTGAATATGTACGTATCATACACTTTTTATATTGTTCATAATTGAAGTATATAATTTTGCTTAGAGTACATGTCACACACTTCTTGAACACTTTCGAACGATTGTCGTCTTCTTTTATTATATTACGATAAAATTTTATATTATTTTCTAAAATAAATCTAATTATGTGAAAAAAAATAAAAACTTATATTAATTAAAAGTTAATTGGAGATGTCTTTGCAAGAGAATAGACTAAACATCTTAATAATTTATATGATATACATATATCTAATTACATAAAGTTTAATAATATAAGATCTTATAATTAGTTTGATTATACATGTGTATATATGTATATACATTGATCGATATTTATTAACCTATTATTAGTCAATATCTTAAGTTTTTAGAATTTGAAATGTTGATGTGTCCGTATTGTATTGTATCGTATCGTATTTGTGTCTTGTATCTGTGTCCATAGTATATTACGCGTATGTTTAAAAAAACAAAGTAAACTTCCATATATCTCACCATTTACGAAAGTATGGATGCATTTTTATTCCTTCCTTTTATCTCGTTGCTCCCTATTTTGTGGAGGGTGTGAATGATAAGTTTCAACATATTCCATTTACAAACATATATTTCGAACTAATTTGGTTGAGAAAGACACATGTTCGGACTTGAAACCTCAGCAAAGAGGAATGAGAAGGGGATTTTTATTATTCTAATTAAATAATGAGATTTAAATTTTTCTTTAAAATATATGATAAATAAATATATGTATTTCCAATTCTATGAATGCAAACTCCACCTAGCTACCATTGTCACCACCAAATGCTTTTATTCAAAAATTAGTTTGCATCAATGGAGAATCAATTTATGTTTCTCTGTTCTGATTATTGAAAGAAATAAGATAATTGTCACTTGAAATATTGGTGTTCCTCGGAGAAATGAAAGAAATTAAGTTGAGTTAGAATTATCAGATCAAAGATTTTCATGATAATATAACAACAAATCAAATCACATATCCCATGTATCGCAAAGGAATAGTATTTATTCCCGACTCTTATGGTACAACCAGATAATATTCTCTCTTTAATTATAAGTCAAAATTCGCAATAACTTCAAAAAACACACACATCCATATATGCTTAATCAAATCTTCAACCAAATCCCCATAATATATATATATATATATATATATATATATAATCTTCAATATCCCACGCTTTACGTTGGTCAAATTGTTGATATATATGACGACTTTTATTTATTCTTTACACAACTGAAAAATATGAGATAATTTAGTGGGGGTAGCTGGATTCTCACAGGAATTGGTTCAAAAAACATAAAAGACAGTAGCCGGACTTAAAGAGGGTAGGCTTATCGACCGTCCAGAGTTTAAAATTAAGAAGGGTATTAAAATTTTATTTGCTTATATATATATTAAAAAAATACAGCCTCCTACAGTGTGTAGGGAAATAGCATTTTCAGCTTATTCTCATACCATAACAGAGAAATAGAGGGGCATTAATATTTTTTATTTTATTCTTATTGATTTCAAAACAATAAGAGAAATATAAATTTAATTGTAGTTTTTTTAATGGCATGTAAATTCTTATCATTGAAATAAATAAATTTATTTGCTTAATATAAAATAATATTTATTTATAGTGGAGGGTTCAAGTTACACTTAGGCCTCGTTTGGTTCACGGATTTTAGTATTCGGGAAAGGAAAGTCGTTTCTTTCCTTTGTTTGGTAAGCACAAATTCCGGAAACACTTTCCCGAGAGAGGGGAAAGTAGGGGATAAAACCATTCCTCCCAAAACACATGGGATTGATTTTCCCATGTGATTTCCAAGCATTTATTAGACAAATTTTAAACAATAATACTCTTAACTAAATACTTTCCATAGTTTACCAAACACATGAAAGGAAATTTGACAGGAAATTTACTTTCCCACCTCCATGGGAAAGATAAGGGAATTGATTTCCTTTCCGTGAACCAAACGAGGCCTTAGGCCTCGTTCGGTTCATGAATTTTAGTACTCGGGAAGGAAAGTCGTTCATTTCCTTTGTTTGGTAAGCACAAATTTCGGAAACACTTTCCCGAGAGAGGGGAAAGTAAGGGGTAAAACCATTCCTCTCAAAACACATAGAATTGATTTTCCCATGTGATTTCTAAGCATTTACTACAAAAATTTTAGACAATAATACCTTTATCTAAATACTTTTCATGTTTTACCAAACACAAGAAATGAAATTTGATAGGAAATATAGTTTCCTACCTCAATGGGAAAGATAGGGGAATTGATTTCCCTTCCGTGAACCAAACGAGGCCTTAATGTAAAATAAAGAAATTTTACACCCACTCATAATTTTCTCTCAATTTCATAATTAATCAATCTAACCATTCAATTAGTTAATTATAATATCTCACTCATGCGTGCAAAAAATTAAACTAATCAGAGATGCACAAGTTCTTGAATTATGAACCTTACAAAAATTGAGTAAAAGTAAGTCTAGATATATATATGGTTACAACTATCAGATTAATTTGAAACTTTACATGCGTGATAAACATAATAAGAATAGCTTATATAATGGTGTAACTAATAAAGCGGTGTAGCTGATAAATTATGAATATGAAAAAAGTTATAAATGGGTATAAAACTTCTTAATCTTACATCGGTGTATCTTGAACTTTCTCCTTATTTATAAGAGAGTATATTTTAGAATTTTGCCCAGGGTCTTAAATTAGCTGAGACCAGCTCTGAATAAGGCATTTAATTTGTTAGAAGTTTAAAACAATGTATGCTTACTAGAGTATACTTACCATTTATTTTTACCGACATAAATTATATTTTAACTAAGTACAATCAATTTAATGCGTGCAAGTAAGAATATATAGTAATAGTAGCTATTTAGAAAATCATTTTATTTTATACCATACCAAATCCATAGTGGGTACGGTAAATATAGTAAAAATTGGCTGTGTATGCATGGTAAGCCTTTGTGGTCTCACATGAGACGTGCATCTATTACCTGTCCTATGTAAAACATGGAAGCCTTTTCATGAATCAAAGGAGTAGAACTCAAACAAAAATATCTTTTCCGTGGGGCACGTCTCACATGAGGTGTATATAATTAATTTACCCATCTTACATGAGGTGGATAAATGATACACATTCCACGTGGGACGGGACATCATTTACCTGTTTCATTATAATTATTATTTACCATACCCGTTGTGAAATTTGCCAAACTTAGCTTACCATATACCTTACCACTTACTGTATCCATTGTAGATAGCCTAATACTCTCTAACTATTCTAGATTTGTTAGCTAGATTCAACTGAAGATAGATCAAAATGACCTCTCCATTCATTGATTGATGCATTGAAATAATAACTATATATTCATTTATTACTTTCATGTATCATCCAATGAGGTTCATGTTAACTAGGAAGATAAATAAATCTAGATTTCTTTTTAGAGACTTATAAATGCTAATTAATACGTACAATTAATGTTACAATATGGCTCATTTATTTGAGTTATAAAGGCCTTTGCAGTAACAAAAGATCACAACTACAAGACCATTAATTATGTATTCTCACCGTAAAAGATTAAAGATAAATGTATATTGCTAAAAGAAGTGTTATATACACGGTGTATATCATAATTGAATCGAAACATAGTGTTGTCGTTTAATTAAATCATGCATTTATTTAACTTTTAGTTCCTGTATTAGTCTTATATTAAGAAAATATATTAAAACGCATCTAATCCTCATTTCCCTAGCTTCGAAGGTCCTCACATAGGAAGTTGAGAAAAAGGCACTCTTTCCTTTATCACTATTTGGAGGAATGGAGGACCTTTGAATCTCTTTTCCTCTTTCCTCATATAAACACTGCTACTGAAAAGCATAAACAATTTTATCAAATAATTGGCGATAACATAAAGTTAATGAAAAGTGGATGTGTTATTTTGTTTTGTTTTGTTTTATTTTATTTCCCCCTTTTTTTTCTGTTTTCTTAAGTCGCATATTTGCTAACTAGGAATGGACAAAGGCATGCCTCGTAGAAAGGCGAAGGATCAAAGCCCCACTAATTAATTACTAGAGTAAATACTATCAATGGCCACTGAACTATTGGCAAATTCTACCAGTAGTTACTGAACTTAATTTTGTTACACTTTGACCATTGAACTTTTAAAACGTACTACCATTGGCCACTCCGTTAAATCTCACCGTTAATTTTTGGCGGGAATCATGACATGTGCTTGTCACATGATATACGAAGGGCATTTAAGTCATTTTGCACTTTTTCCCCTTTTCTTTTCTTTTTTTCTTTTTCTTTTTCTTCTTCTTTTTCTTCTTCTTCTTCTTCTTCTTCTTCTTCTTCTTCTTCTTCTTCTTTTTTCTTGTTCTTCTCCTTCCGATCTGTTCTTCTTTTCTTCTTCATTTTCTTCTTTTTTCTTGTTCTTCCGATCTCTTCTTCTTCTCCTTCCGATCGGTTTTTCTTTTCTTGTTCCGATCTCTTCTTCTTCTCCTTCCTATCTGTTCTTCTCTTCTTCTTCTTCTCCTTCTTCTCCTTCTTCTCCTTCTTCTTCTTCTTCTTCTTCTTCTCCTTCTTCTTCCAATCGGTTCTTCCTTTCTTTTTTTTTCTTGTTCTCCTTTTTCCGATCTCTTCTTCTTCTTCTCCTTTTCGTTCCAATCTTCTTCTTCTTCTCCTTTTCGTTCCAATCTTCTTCTCCTTCTTCCGATCGGTTATTCTTCTTCTCCTCCTCCTTCCAATCTTCTTCTTCTTCTTCTTCTTCTTCTTCTTCCGGCGTATTTTGTTCCGATTGAATCAGGAGGTCTTTTAATTGACAATCACCAAGGAGAACAAATTAAATCTAGGGTTTATTTTACACCCGTGAACAAATTGAATCCGTGAAGAAGAAGAAGGTTTACAACTTTGGTGTGTAAAATCAGGAGGTCTTTTTTTTTTGCTGAATTGAATTAATCAAGAGGTCTGTTTTTTTTTTTGTTAAATTGAATTAATTTGGTGGGTTTCGAAGAAGAAGAAATTCGTCTAAGAAGAAAGAAGAGGAGAAAGGTGAAGAAGAAGAAGAAGAAAGAAAAGAAAAGGAAAAAAAAAGAAAATGGAAAAAGACTTAAATGCCCCTTCTATTGCACATGAAAATCACGTGATATTGATTCCGTCAAAAACTAACGGTGAGATTTAACAGAGTGGCCAATGATAGTACGTTTTAAAAGTTCAATGGTCAAAGTGTAACAAAATTAAGTTCAGTGACTACTGATAAAATTTGTCAATAGTTCAGTGGCCATTGGTGATATTTACTCTAATTACTATATATGCTAACTCGACTCTCAGCGCATAAAGATTAGATAATTTTTTTCTTGTTTTCATGTAGTTAGAAAAACACCTCTCTAATTAAAAGATGTGGCGCTGTAATAAATAAATTGCACTAAATTGTGGAGTGAATCGTTAGAACACCCGAACACGGTTCGAGTTCGACCTCTAAGGATGGCAGTTTTAGTCGGGGACAACTTCAGTTCCCTGAGCGAAAATTAGTCACACCCCAATGTGGTGTGATAACATCTCATGACAAAGATCATAATAAAAAAGAAGAGAAAGGGAGAGAGAGAGACCTCTGTTGCAAGTTTTATTTTTTTGTGAAAAATATTTGTACATTTCAATGTGAGAGTTTTCGTGGAATACAACAACTTAAAGTGAACGTAATTTTTGAACATTATAAAAGATTATAAAATCAGGTTAAACTAAGGTGTACCATGAAAAGTAATTGAATAGGAATTGTTGGAAAATATGAACTAAAATAAAACAAGGAAAGAGAGTACACCGGGTTGAATCGCGGATTAGGTCGCCCTCTTTAAGACGTTTCGCGGCTCTGCTCGGAATTGTACTAGCAATTCTGATTGTGCCATGCCATCCTTAGGATGAAATAGCCCAGATTCCCTCTATACGATTGATTTGCACTTTTATCGATCGCTCGGGATCGGTAAACCTTTTACAGCCGAAGGCATTTTTTTTAGGGTTTAAAGAATTTTCTGTTCGTTGTTGTTGAGGATGATAAGTGACCAAAAAAACTATTTTTGATTCGTTAATAAAAGGAAAAAAAATTGAACGGAAAAATACGTTGAGGAAATTCCGCAAACGTTGAAGAAATCGTAAGGAGCATTTTTTTGGAAGTGGTTATCACTACTTTAATTAAAAAAAATAAATTTTATTTATTTAATAAATAAAATTTTCTAAAACTATTTTGTATAAAAAGATTATACTTTACACAAGACAATCCCAAAGCCCGAGCTTGAGACCGGACCGGGTGATTGGTCGGCGCGCATGTGTGGAGAATCACATTCATCCAAGTCCTCAACCAATAGCACAAAAATGTAATGCCCAAAGGGCTCAAGCCCCTAACCAAATTCTCTTTTATAAGAACCCATGAAAGGTTTTATATCTCTCCTATGTGGGACTTGGGAAAACATACCTTGTTTTGGTTTTTTTCTTAAATACACAAATGCTCCAACAATCCCCCACTTGTATTTTAGGAAAAACATTCTCATCTAGCATATTACACAGGACAGTGCATAACTAAATGTGTTTTTCAACTTGAACCTTTACGTAGTGTTTGTGTTTGAGAATATACTAGAATAACTCGTAGTTTTAAACTCTATCTCTGATAATCACAACACACACTGCCCCAAGAGTGTTGTCCAAAAGCTAGCACGTTATGGCCATGTGCTTATATCCTGGTTAGTGAATTATCTAGAGAATTTGCCCAAAATTCCATAGGAAGTGACCTCTCTTCCACATTCACATAGGTGGGTTTATCAAGAGTACTCCTGTAGCATCGGTACCCCACTCCACATAGAGCTATATAACTCATTAAGAGAAAATGCTCAACCTTTTTGTCGCTTCAAAATATCATGCTCCATAGAGATGAGATAATATTGCATATATGATTCTAAAATATCACTTGTAACTTGTTGTTTACCCTTTGAACATATTTTTTTGGATCTACAGTCCATAGGTTGGGTTACCATTACAGTGACTCAATTCTCGTAGGGCGTTAACTTGATCCCTTTCGAGGTGTTAAGCACTTTCTCCCTCGTTAGTCCTTTCGTTAAAGGATCAGCCAAATTTTTCTCAAATAGCACATAATCTTTTTTTATAGCACCATTGGAAAGTAACTCTCTAACCGTGTTGTGTTTACGACAAATATGTCGCCTCTTACCGTTATAGTAACGGTTTTGAACTTTTGCAATAGTCGTAGTACTATCACAGTGGATAAGGACAGCTGGTATCGACCTCTCCCATGGAGGGGTATCTGCAAGAAATCTTGTCAGCCAGCTTGCTTCTTCACTAGCAGCAGCTAGTGCTATCATCTCAGACTCCATCATAGATTGAGCCAAAATGGTCTGTTTCTTGGATTTCCAAGAAACTGCACCTCTAGCAATGCTGAAGATGTATCCATTAGTAGCATTGGAATATTCTGACAAGGTATTCCAGTCAGCATCGCTATATCCTTCTAGGACAGCGAAAAACTTTTGATAGTGTAACTTTAGGTCCATGGTTCTTTTTAGACAACGCATGACCCTCTTAATAATATGTCAGTGCTCCATACTAGGACTGCTAGTAAACCTATATAGTACCTCCACTGCAAAAGCAATATCAGGCCTAGTGCAATCAGTAGCGTATCGAAGGTTACCAATGATACCCGCATACTCAATTTGTCTAACACTGTCTCCAATGTTCTTGAACAACTTCATACTAGGATTATATGGAGTACATGCTAGTTTACAGTCTAAGTAATTATATTTCTTTAGAATCTTCTCAATGTAATGAGATTGATCCAAAGAAAGTCCTTTTTCCGTCCTAGTAATTTTAATCCTTAAAATTACATTGGCTTCTCCCAAATCCTTCATATTAAAATTTGCACATAGCATGGATTTCATATTATTAACAACATGGATATTAGAACAAAAAAAAGCAAGTTATCAACACATAAGCATATAATAGTGCATGCATTATTCTCAGTCTTATAATAAATGCATTTATCACTTTTATTCATTCTAAATCCATTCGATATAAGTAATTTATCAAATTTCTCATGCCATTGCTTAGGAGCCTGTTTCAAACCATAAAGGGATTTATCTAATTTGCATACTTTTTGTTCTTGGCATGTAACAATGAACCCTTCAGGTTGTTTCATGCAAATCTCCTATTTTAATTTTCTATTAGTGAAAGCAGTTTTAACATCCATTTGATGCACAACAAGATCATGTAAGGCATACAAGGCAATCAATACACGTATGGATGTTATTCTAGTCATAGGAGAATAAGTATTAAATAAATCTACATTTTCACGTTGTCTATAACCCTTGGCAACTAAACATGCTTTGTATTTATCAATAGTGCCATTAGGTTTCAATTTCTTTTTAAGTATCCACTTACAACCTATGGTTTTACAACCAGGAGAAGGTCTATTAGATGCCAAGTTCTATTCGATTATAAGAAATCCATTTCATCGTTAATAGCTTCTTGCCAAAGGTCAACATCTAAAGAAGACCAGGCTTCTTGAATAGTGGATGGATCATCTTCTAAAGTGTATGCATAAAAATTAGGCCCAAAGTCTTTAGTGGTTCTAGATCTTTTACTTCTCCTAGGTTCAATGGATGTATCATGGTGCACGGTACTGGTAGGCAAGGTAGAGCTAGAAGGTAGTGAGCTACCCCCACTATTCTTCAATTTAAAAGGAAATTTATCTTTATAGAAATCTTCATCATTAGATTCAATAACAACCTGATTTTTTATGTCATAAAATTTATATGCCTTGCTATTAACTACATAACCAATAAAAGCACATTCATAGGCACGACTAGTAAGTTTAGACCTCTTAGGATCAGGTATACGCACATAAGCAAGACAACCCCAAACACGTAAATGAGAAATATTCGGTTTTTTATTTTTCAGAATTTCATAAGAGGACACATTCGATTTTGTTTTAGGCACACGATTAAAGACATGGAAAATAGTCAATAATATTTCTCCCCACCAATGATTAGCACCTCCTGAATTCAACAAAATGGCAACTATTAATTTAGCAAATGTCCTATTTTTTCTTTCAGCTTTTTCATTCATTTCAGGAGAGTAGGGAGCAGTGGTCTCATGAATAATTCCATGGTGATCATATAGATTAATGAAATCATTTGAGTCATATTCAGTGTCTCTATCACTACGTAATCTCTTTATTTTCGTACTAAACTGATTTTCAACTTCAGATATGAACACTTTAAACATATCAATCGCTTCACTTTTATTTTTTATGAGATAAACATATGTGTAATATGAGTTATCATCAATAAAGGTAATGAAGTACCGTTTTCCATTACGAGTTAAAACACCATCTAATTCACATATATCAGAATGAATTAAATCAAACGGTTCCGATTCTCTAGTGACAGATTTATGTGGCGTTTTCGTAATTTTAACTTAGCTACAGAATTCACATTTTTTGAAATCATCAAGTGACAGTGGTGGAATTAGTCCTATATTATTCATGTTCTTAATTAAACGTTTATTCACATGACAAAGTCTAGCATGCCAAATATTAAAAGAACATAATATATAAGTATAAGCAATTTTATTAGCATCAACATTCAACTTAAACATTCCATCACAAGTATAACCTTTCCCCACAAATACACCATTCTTAGTAAGAGTAAATAAATCTGCCCCAATAGTTTGACCAAAGCCAGCTTTATTAAGGAGGTAACTCAAAACAAGATTCTTTCTAATTTCTGGAGTATGCAGAACATTCTTAAGGATGCCAGTCTTTCTAGAAGTAAACTTCAACTCGACATCTCCCAAGCCAGTAACATTAGTGGTGTGGGAATCACCCAATAGCACTTTCCTATCAACAGCATCAGAATAGGTCTTAAACAGAGCACAATCATAGCAGACATGGCGAGAGGCGCTAGTATCCACCCACAAGCCTTCAGAACCTGATACCAGATTAATTCTTGTTATCATAGCCACTAAGGGCTCTTCTTTAATAACATTCGCATGAGGAGCTCGGCGTTTATTTCGATAATTTCTTGCTATATGACCAGGCTTTCCACAGTGATAGCACGAGAACACACTGTTATAATTATAATTATTATTATTATTAGCCTGGCCATTTTTGTTTTGGTTCTAAACTTGGTTGTTCCTATTCTGGTTCCCATTCCAGATCGTATTATATCTACCGTTATGATTTTTCATATTTTTCTGGTTCGGCCTCAGAGCTGCAGGGGTATTGTTCGATCGATTCTGATTTTGATTACGGTTCTGATTTTTGTTGGAAACAACCAGAACCTCATCATTCCGATCTTGCTTACGGTTCTCCTTCCCAATCTTGAATTTTGTAATCAAACTTTCAAATGAAAACTCTTTAGATTTGTGATGCAAATTATGTTTAAATTTTTTTCAGCAATGGGGTAATTTATCGATCAAAATTGCCACTTGAAACTGCTCATCAATATTCATCCCTTCAGAGACGATCTCATGTGCAATTTTCTGAAGTTCGTGGGACTGTGTAACAATAAGCTTGTTGTCCGTCATCTGAAATTTCAGATAACGACTGACATCGTATTTCTTAGCCCCAGCCTTTTTAGTGTCATACTTCTTTTGAAACGAATCCCATATTTCTTTTGATTTACACGGTAAACATTTAGCTTGTCACAAAGAGCATTAAAGGATTTCTACAGGTAAACATTGTCTTATAAAGCTCGTCACAAAGTTTTTTTATAAACACAGCATATTCCACCTTCTTAAAATAAAAAAAAATATTTTTTGTTTCCACCTCTTGTAGATCAGATTTCTACTAGAAATAGTAGAGATTATCTTCATTAGTATAATCATTGACAACACCCGTCATATAGTGTTCCCAAGTTTTGAGATCCCGATCTGACCCCCGCAAGAACCCCAACGACTATCGAGAAGATCTGGAGCCCGGGACCCACCCCTCAAAAAGGTTTTGTTGGCCAAACAAACCTGTTTTTAAGGGGATCGCGTGACAAACCAGGGATCTCTCTTGTGTCGCAGGACCCCTCTGAACCCGACCAACCACTTTTTGACACATCACAGTTCAGAACCCATAAGCCGTTTGTCGCGCGACACATGTCGCGGACAAACAGATAAATAGGAAATTCCACCTTCGAGCACTTAAGGCAACACCCCCATGGGTTCTAAGCAACTTTCGCCACGATTTCTAAAAAACGCCTTATTCTCTCTCATATTTTTTGTTTCGGAAGCATATGTGATAACCATTTATTCCGCAAGAGTTATAATGCACCCGGAGTGCCACCTTCAGACCGCCAAATTAAGAGGAAAGCTGATCCGTCAAGGTTTTCTCTTGTATTATATTTTCTCTCTTATTCTTATTAATCGCCGGGAAGGTAACTAAAGCTTATAGTAATTAAATAAGATAGAAGTTTTATAGCTTGTTTAAAAGATTTTTCTAACGGGTGATAACGCGCTCGAAAAGCAGGTTTTCATTAGTTATTTCCAGAAAGCAGTAGAATATTATAAAAGCATAGTTTTTCAACTATAACATATAAGACATAGAGACCGAAAGGGCGGAATTGGTGCTTAACACCTTAAACGTAATATAGTTCCCGAACTATAGAATCCTGGTTTCGGACGTGTAAAGAAACACCTGTAAGCCTTCCCTCTTAAACAAATTTTGTCCGTTTTTTCGACCTGTAGAACCCTCTTGTCTAGAAATAGGATAGAGGGACTGAATTATCAACACATAGAAGCAAATGGAACAAATGAATCTTTTCAATGTTTCAGACTCCCACCAACGGGAACGAAACCCGGGGGTCGCTTTTGCGGATTCTCACATAACTAAAATGGGTATGTTAATATAAATAATTCAAACAACATATATAACACATGTCAGATTAAATACCAATATACAGGATGATTACTTTTTATATACGTCTAATATTTCTGTCACGTGTCAACCGAGCATAAGGTGTCAAAACAATACTAAGGTTCATACACAAGCTTGTAACCATTATACAAACCAACTAAGTAAAGTTAAGATAATATACAATACTTCGGGCTAGCCGTGGCTTCCCGCGATAAAATGTACACAATAAAAAATGAATCTGTATCAGAGCCTTCTATATCAATCCCGAACCCGCCGCCTTATTAACGTCACACGTCCCCTGTGCACCTGTATTAGTTAAAAAACGGGGTGAGCTCACAGCTTAGTAGGAAAAATATAGGGGATAACGTGTTTGAAAAGTATAATCATTAGTTTGGTAATAGTTTATACTTTAACTATAATTCTATAAAACAATGCAATTTGATGATAATATACTCCTTAACCATCAAACCATGTAAATACCATGATTTCACAAACACAATGCATGCTCATGCATATACATGTTACCTCCTTTTGTGTCAATCGTTATGTCGAATCACCAGGACAGAATGTGGGCCACTTTTCCAAGGGAAGTGTGAAAACTAAACCGAACCATAATAATCATAACGATGGGCCTGGTCGCCCTCAAGAGATACTAAATTTGAACAACTTTATAATCATAATAACAATGGGCCTGACTGCCCTCAAGAGAAAGAGTATCAAGATCATAACATGGGCTTGACCTCCCCCATCGAGATTATAACATGGAATCACGTATAACCAGAACATGGCCTCTCCGTCTCGGGTGAATACCAACAGATAATTAACAATTGGATCACAGTTCGCAATATCACATAAACCGATCATTATCATACCAATTTTCTCAACAATTGTCTAGATCTCCGGACTATTTACCGTTGGCTCTAGACAGCCGATGACTCACTAGTGCCTTGCCGTTGTCTAGATTTTCGGACTATTCACCGCGGGCTCTAGACAGCCGACAACTAAAGGACCCCCCCGGAGGTTTAGGGCTTTTCAACCCAAGGGCACCAGGCCCTGCCTATTTTTCTCATCCCGGTAAACACTAACCATAATCATTCCTCTTCACCGTCAGAGGCCAAACAGATACAGATAATTGTGGGCAACATCTCACCATATAACACAGCCGAGAATAATCCACATATGAATGAAAAGCTCCTGAAGATAGATAATTACTTCTTCAAGAATGCCACACGAGTATAGAAAGCCGTCCACATTATAGAAACGAGATATAATTCTCCCAAGAGACAATTTCCATGCCATATGCTGTAAGAATGCTCCGTATGCCACGAACACAAGATGCCGGGTTGCCAATAATGAGCATAATGAAATCATGCTCTAAATGTAATAGAAACACCTAGCCACTTAAACTATTCGTATTATGTTCCTCATGCCTAGCCCATTTACAAATCCACTTGGATACAACCAAGCATGTATATCCAAGGAATATCACATACAAGTCTATATTACATATATGTCAAGTTCAAGTGGCATATCTTGTCTTAACTAATGCATTATCCAGAAAATAGAAACTTCATATGCCATATAAACTCCATCCAATTCACGTCCATGTTCTTTAGTGTATATGAAACCCTTTACTAAGCCTTTTCTTGTCAAAGCAACACATATACATCCAAAGAACATCCATATTGATCAATAACATGTAATCATGGAGCTTAGATGGCATATATTGCTTCATATCATGGAATCATAGCTTAATCATGCATAAGTTACAAATATCAATTAACATGGTGTTCTTAATAATCATACATGCATAAATCATCCAAGGTTACTTAATAATAAGGAACATATGCTTTATGTTAAACATATATATATAAAATCATTCACCTCTTTGATAAATAAGATCATATCATCAAGTTTGAAAAAGATAGAACCCCTACCTCGACTTATGAGCGAATAAGAAGAAGAAATGATGAATATTACGGCTCTCCCCAAGCAATCTGCACGAAGAAGATGATGAATAGTAGTAAGGAAGAAGAGATTCAAGTGATTTGGAGCTTTAATCTTTGGTGTGGGAGGTTATATGGGAGGAAATCTTTTAAGAATCTCTCATATTTCCCTCTCTAGACCCTTTTAGAGCTTGGTGGATGTTTTGGGTCAAAGTTATGGCAAAAAGGGGTCCAAAAAATGCTTAAAAATGACCAAAACCGACATTGGCCCGCTACCGAACCGGTATTGAAAAAGCCCATATCGGTCCGCGCATCAGTCTGTGATCCCAATACCCACCCGCGTGTAATTTTGGGGTTCTAGCGTACTATTTTTGTTTCAGCCATAACTTTTGACTCGGAACTCCGATTGAGGCGTTCTTTATGTTCACGGAAAGGTATTTCAATGATCTACAACTTCCTAAAAGGAAGTTTTCCCAAATTATAGACCAATCGTTCCCGGAAATTCTCTGAAGACAGCGCTCTGCCAAAGCATTACCAAATGACAAAAATTTTGCAATGGGCCTACTTTGCGGCCTGTTTTGACCCACGAGGAGTGTGAATTGGATTTTGGCCAAAACACAAAAGTTGTAGAATGGTATAAATACTAGACACCAACGCAGACGAAATCTTATTTGGATAAGTAACGAAGAAATTACGATAATTCAAAGTTAGCTAAAATTAACGAATCGCAAAGGACTAAAACTTCCTATTTACTAACCGAAATTGATTCGGACCACCCGAATCATCAAACGATCACTCACATGAATATAAATAAGCTAATATAATTCAATTTAAAATAATTTAAAGTACTGGATATTACATTAGCCATGATAACAGATACAAAAATAACAGTAACAAACGTCTTAAAATTGTTGAAAAATATGAACTGAAATAAAATAAAGAAAGAGAGTAGACCAAGTTGAGTCACAGATTAGATCGCTCTATTTAAGACGTTTCACGGCTTTGCTCAGAATTGTGCTAGCGGTTCTAATTATGTCACGCTGTCCCCAAGATGAAACAGCCTAGAAACCCTCTGTACGATCGATTTGCACTTTTATCAATCGCTCGACAATAACACTCTTTTAATTACTCGGGATCGATAAATTTTTTATCACCGGAGGCAATTTTTTTTTTTAAGGTTTAAAGAATTTTCCGTTTATTGTTGTTGAAGATGGTAAGTGACCACAAAAACTATTTTTGATTTGTTAATAAAAGGAAAAAAAATTGAAAGGAAAAATACGGTTGAAGAAATCGTGGGAAGTGTTTTTTTTTTTTTTCAATTCAAAAAATAAAATTTATTTATTTAATAAATAAAATTTTCTAAAACTATTTTGTATAAAAAGATTATACACAAGCCCAAAGCCTGAGACCGGACGGGGTCGGGTAGATCGGTCGGTGCGTGTGTGAAAAACCACATTCATTCAAGTACTCACCCAATAGTACAAAAGTGTAATACCCAAAGGGTTCAATCCCTTAACCAAATTCTCCCTTATAAAAACACATGAAAGGTTTTATATCTCTCCTATGTGAAACTTGGAAAAGTATCAAATTACATTGTTTTGGATTTTTCTTAAATACACAAATGCTCTAACAGGAATTATGCAATCAAAACACAACTGAAGTTGAAAGATACACAATTAATTAATCATGGGTATTTTTCATATAAAAAGAGTAAAAGACATCTTTAAACTATGTACGATAACTTGGAAATAGACGGTGTGAATTTAGCCCGCCAAAAAAATTCTATAAAACAATGGGGGGAGTTAATAAAATTTAGGCAATTAATTTTAAAAATGACAGTTCAAATTTTAGCAGTAACTTTTATTAAATAAACTGTCCATAAAAGCAACAACTACTTGATAAATTTAGACTCCGTTTGATAGCAATATGGAAAATGAAAATAAAAATAACTAATTTAGGTGAGAAGATGGAAAATAAGTTGAGACATATAGTGAGATGCTTTCCATCTCATACTCATTTTTGTGAGTATATTTTCTACATCCTCTTTTAATATTTTGTGAAATTTTTTTCTTCACCATCCCCCAAAGAAAATTTTTTCATAGAAAAAAGCAAAATGTAAGGCTCCGTTTAATTGCAAAGTGGAAAAGAAAAATAAATTGAATTAGTTTTGATGAAAGGATGGAAAATAAGTTGCGTGATGGAGGTGATATCCTCTTAATTTTTAAGTTTTTCCATGAATAAATTTTCTTTGCTTGATGATGAGTAAAAAATTTTCCCAAAAAATATTGAAGGATGGATGATATATACTCATAAAATGAGTAACATATCTCACCTTATTTTCTATCTTTTTACACAAACAAAGTAAATTTATTTTATTTTTCCATCTTTGCAATCAAACGGAGCCTAAGAGTTAATCTCACCATATCTTTCAACTTATTTTTCATCTTTTCACTTAAATTAGTTATTTTTTTTTAATTTTTTATATTGCTATCAAACGGAGCCTTAGAGTGATTTTTGCGATTCTAAAAAAATTACATCCAAACTTTAAAGTAGTGTATTCAAAAGGATGTTTGTGTTGGTTTGAGAAATATGTTAAAAAAAAATGAAAAAAAAAAGAAGGTGATTGAAGTTTTGTAACGTTGAAATAGAAAGGTAACAGAATCAGAAGAGCAGTAGTACACAATCACATGGCTCTTCTCATATATAGACTGGTACTATTACTGTACAAAACAATCTTTTATTGTACAGATTAAGAATAGTAACTATTATCAAATTAATAGTTTTTATTATTAATACAATTTATAATTTTTGAAGTATATTATAAAAAAAATTCAAAGCAATACTATGTTTTGTCAATGAAAATATTGTTTTATCAACATAGATAGCCCATATTAATCGGGGACATTACAAATAAATATAAGCAATATTATTAGCACTTTAAATAATTATTTCAACACTTCAATTTTATTCTTAGGTAACACTTTTTATATATTTATATATATTTAAGAGTACAATTATTGTGTGGAAAAAAAAAAAGAGTACTATTAGAGCGTTGAAGCGGAGTAGGAATAGTCACACCCTATAAATACTTAGATTATTATTTTAACAAATATAGTAGCAATTATGTTTTCTTTAAGTTATATATTCCCAATAAAAATTAGACTAGATAGATCAAGTATGATTTTGCTAAGAAGCAAAACAATGTTAGCTAATTTTGTTTTTGTTTTAAACCAAAAGGGAGGGGGGAGTAGCTAATAGATAGATAGATAGATTTGAAAATTAAGAAGAATTTAACACTGAAATACTAAATTTTAAAAATTAAAAGGGAGCAATTGTTCTTCTTAGTTGTGCTTTAGATCTTCCCATCAGTATGTGCATATATGGAAAAGAATTATATATGTATATAGCTTTTGACAAGAATGATGAAACTATCTGTACAGGTAAACGGGAGCGAGATTATGTAGTTTATATATTATGGGATTCATTAATCTCACTTAATTTAAAATGCGTACATATATAATAAGTTATGAGGTAAATTGTATAGTTGAATCTTTTTTTTTTTGAACAGCTATAATTGAATCTTCAAAATTACATACAACATATGTGGAGTTAATAATCTATTTTTTACACTCATATTTTGTTCTTAATACAAAAAATAGATACCAGTTATTAAATGACTTTACTATAAAAAATTTCTAGCTAATCCACTACAAGTGACTTTATAATTTTATTTTATTTTAAAAATGAAAAAATATATATATTTGATATAATTGTGTGTGTGTATGTATATGTGTGCGCGCGCGTGTGAGATGGATAAGAGAAACATGTGATAATATATAGAGGTAAATTTGTTGTTGTGTACAGTAATAGTACTCTGAGAGAGTGTACCCTTGTAGGGCATTTAAAGGGAATCTCAGTCCTGACCCGAACAGATTACCATTATTACATTACACGAAATATTTCATAATCTATTATATATATATTTGGACGTGTAATTTTCATTTTAATTGGATAAATAGAGAGCCTTAAAATCACATTTTGTTTTCATCTTTGTAAGTTTAAAATTGCGACTTTGACTCACAATTTTATGGAAATAAAAAAAAAATATTAATTATAAAAATGTGAGAAGATCTACATTTTTAAGTCTAAAACCATGAGTCCAACTCACACTTCTTATTTTTATAATTCTTTTTTCTGGTAATTCCTTTTAAAAAGTCAATAAACAATTTTTTTTTCTTTTTTTTTTTTTGTTATTTTCTATAATATAATTTATTTCTTTCATTGTTATTGATATATACATATATTTTTTAAAATTCCTTTTTGTTTTAAAGTCCTTTTTTTGCATGTCTTTAATCTTTAATTTTTTTATTTTTTTTAGCAAATTTCTCTAATTTATTTCCTTTTTTCTTTATTTTCTCGAAGAGTGCAATTGTTGAATGATATTTCTTTTTTTTTTTCCTCATAGAGGAAAACTTACACTATTATATTACCGATGGAGAGTAGTGCTGCAAGTTTAGTGAGTAAATATTTACTGAAAAAGATAACTTCAAATAAATTAATAGATAAATAAGATATTTATTAAAAGGGACGAAATCTAGTATTAAAAGAGAGTGAATTATTTTAGATTTCACTAACTTGGGTGTATTCAATTTAGAATTTGAAGGATTTTTTTTTGGATTTGTAAAATTTATGTGTATCCAATTGGGATTTAAAAAGTTTTTTTTTTTAAAATCTTATGGTATTCAATTACGATTAAAAATAGTCTATTATTTTTATGAATAACAAATCCACCAACAAATCTTCTCTTTAGGAGGAAGATTTCACATGTATTTCTCTTCTATTTTTCTCCTAGGTATTATTTCTTCTTCATTTTTATAATCATATTAAACCCTCCGCTCCATTCTCTTTATCTACAACATCTTTTTCTCTCAAACCTTATGTATTATTTCTTTTTCGTCTCTATAATCTATTTAAACTGATTCACTATATTTAAAACCTCTTTTTTTTTTTGCTATATAGCTACTTTCAAAATTTTAATTACCCAATTAATTATCTTTTTTCAAAACTATAGAGATGTCGTTCCCTTGACTTTTTCCCCCATTTTATGAATTTTTTTTGACAAAAGATGAAAATTGAATAATCTAAGAATTTAGAAGAATCCAAGAATTTTAAAAAATCCACAATTTTTTTTTAAATCTAAATTTAATACACCCTCCTAAACCTTCAGTTCAATTAACATTTATCCTAACATGGACAAAGTCAATTAAGAGCCACTAAGCCTTTTCAAAATATAATTATATATATATAATATTTAAATTCATGTATATAATATTAAAAAATTACATAAAAGTTAGGTTTAAATTAATTATAAATATAATGATAAAAACATTATGGTATGACTATTAATACACTAGAAAGTGCCCTGAATGTATTAAAAGTGTCAAAATACATGTAAAGTGACACGCGATTAAAGGATTTATTTGGAGTGCCGATAGCATTACTTAAATTATAATTAAGAGTATTAACTTAATATTTAGTAAAGGCCATATCTCTCTTTTTTAAAGCAACGTTTAACTTTACATTGCAATTAATACAACAAACTGTTTAATTAGTGAGTGACGCCCATTTTCAACTTTATTAGTTGTGACAAAACACAATGTCATCACAAATATTATATATATTTGCTCGATCACAATAATGTGGATAAATTATAGCATGATTTTGTACGTAGAAAATTAATTGTTAGATAACATAGATATTGAGATTATTATGAAACATTTTAGAATATGAAAAATTGTTTAGCCGGCCGAGATGATTGTTATTAATTATGCTCATGACAATATCATGAATTAACTATTCAATTTTTTTTTGTTTTATCACCCCCCACTGAAAATAATTCCTGGTTATGTCCCTCCCTCCGAACTTTTGTTTTCGTTTTCTTTCAGTTGTACGAGAAACAAGGAGTTTGTGATATGAGAAGCAGGGCCTTAGCCCGACTTTAGGTTTCGTGAAACTGGGTTTTAAGCCCATTTTGCAGCTTTGCATTTTTTTTGTTTTTTCAAAAAATAAAATAAAATTGAGTTCGTCCGTTAACAAATAATTTTGGTGTCCAAAATTTCGTAAGACGAAATTCACTATTGTTTTTGCTAACACAATCAATTTTTCAAATTTAATAAAATAATATATGTTTTTATCAATTAAGATAAAATAATTATCTTTTTTTTTTTTAAATGCAAAAGAAGAACTTAAACTCTCTTGTGATTGGACCTCAAATATGTGGCTCAATAAGTAGACTAAATGGGCTCGGTACTCCAGTAGTTTAGATTGGCCCGTCAGCGAAAAAATAATAATAAAAAAATTATTAACGTGCAATTGATAAAAAAAATTGAAAATTTTTATTGATTTTTATGAGAAATTGAATAAGTAAAACAAAGTTTTCATTAAAAAAATACCAAACACATGGAAAATTTATCATCAAATTCTTTATTTGTATTTCTAACTTCTCATAATACTTAATGATTTCTCAATCATTTTTTCTTTAACAAATCAACTATTACAATATATTAAAAAAGAAAAAGAAAGTTACTCTAAGGTTGGGATCACAAAAATTCAAATCCTCTTAATAGTTGAATTGACAAAAAAGATAATATTAAAACTTAAAAATTAGGGAGTTAAAAACATAGAACACATGAGGGACAAAAAGGATATTTTATGCCGCTTATTACACTTAAATCAGAATCCCCATTCCCATTTGCCCTAATTTCATAACAAAACCCCCTTTCTCTGGAGAACATAATATGACATAGAAACTAAGAAACATGAGAAGGATTTTGCTATACATTTTTTTTTTATCTACCAAAAGGGCCTGAAATTGCATCTTTATTAAACCCACTCCCAGGCATAACGCGAGCAAAACTAATTGTTTCTTTAGTGTAAATTTCATCTCTACCCACAAAACATTGTGTAAATGCTCCAAAGTTTCACCATAATTGTTTCTTTAGCTGCTTTGCAGAAACCCCTCTCTACTCCTTCAATTACAAATGTCAAAACAATGATATTCCAAACATAAAAATAGATTAATTTCAAAGATTTACCCCAACATTTTGACAAGCTCAAAATCTCCTCCCAGGATTCAAGTTGGTCCATGAGGTCTTCTTTATTTTCTTGTTCATGGAGTTGCAAAATTTGTGAGGGGAAGTATTTATTTTTATTTCCAATTTAGCGGGATTTCTCTCTCTAAATGTATATCTATTATATAATACTATGTTTTCTTAGGAGTGTTTTTGGTTTCGGTTGAGGTAGATACTAACAGTCCGTTTAGATTGAGGGAATGGGGAGGAAAGGAAAGGAAAAGAGGAGGAATGATTATATTTCACTTATTTGGATAGATTTATAAGAGGGAGTGGAGAGGAAATGGAGGGATTGGGAGGGAATACCAATCCCCTCTATTCCTTTATTTTGTTTCCTTCCAATATTGAGAGGATTGGGAGGGAAAGGAAAATATTTTAATGATATATTTGCGTTATTCCAAATTTAACCCTAATTTGTTAATAATATATTAAATCACATTCCTTTCATTTCTCTTCTTTTTTCTATCCAAACAAGATTTATTTTCATTCCATTCTTTTCCATCATAACCTATCCAAACAACAATAAAATTAAATCCATTCCTTTCCATTCTATTCCATTCTTTCCCCTTCTAATTAACTATTTCCTTTCCATCCATATCCTTCAATCCAAATGGGCCGTAAGGTACCCCAAATATAAAAATTCAGTTTCGGTTCGGTTTCTAAATATTCGAAACTCAAACTCGAACCAAAATTTTCAGATCGATTTTATTCGGTTTTGATACCATGTTTTCGATTTAATTACTATTTTATTTGTACTTTTACAATAATAAAACATAATAAATAAAATGATGAATTATCTTGCCATCTGTATGTGATAAAAAAATCTTAGCATTATGTAGTTAATTCAATAATAAGGATACGAATTAATATTTTTTTTAAGATGATCACAATATACAATTAATAAGGTACATATTTTTATAAAATTGTCATGTTTTTTTGTATAATGGTATAATTAACATGTGTCCTTAGAGTATATATTAACATTTTTTTTTTATTTTCTTATACATAATTCGGTTTGGTTTTGGACTAACTTGCCCCAAACCCAAACCCAAACTAAATTATTCAGTTTTGGTTTTTTCATTTTTCATTTTTGATTTCAGTTTTCTTTTTTTATTCGGTACTTTACGGATCGATTTAGATTGGTTCGATCTGTTCGTTCAGTTTTCGAAGTGGCCTTGACACCCCTACTTTTTCTCACTCCTTGAAGGTGGAATAATTGAGAGATTCAGAGGGAAAGGTGAAGAGATGGAAGAGGCATGTTAAATGGCCTAAAATACCTTTTTTGTCCCTTACATGACGCACACATAACTTGTTACGTAAAGTTTTAGATGAAATATCTAACTTCGAACAAAAGTAAAGCACGGTGCAAACTTGGTGTTTTTATATGAGCAAAATAAAATTTTATGGACAAAAGTACAATTCAGTATAAACTTTAAGGGTATATGTTTTTAACACAAAATTAGGGTTAAACTTGTATAAGCAGCAGCCTCTTATCAATCAAATTCAAATATAAAGTATTTGCACCACTAATATATTGTTCCATTGGACCAATAGTTCAACTAATTTGAAATTTTGTAATAAAAATAATAATGAGAGAGCATAGCCTATATTTTGTTTTTTTCGAAGAATGCTCATTTAACTTTAGGACCCACCTCTGTCACTGTATGCTTTAATGATGTGCCATCACCATTTTGAGTTTGTTTCATAGAAAAAAGAAAAATGAAAAAAGAAAATAAAAAAATATATGCGCTACTACATGTTGTGGTCCATGAGGAATTGAGGTTTGTCTGGTTGCCTAGTGGCATCAACTAAGATGGGTGCAAGATGTGGGGACTGAATCTGATTGATGAATTGGGGATAAAATAGGAGTGGCAAAGTTATGGGTTTCCATTTTATTAAAAAGAGGAATTGTGGGTAAAAACTGAACAACAATTCTTGGTAGACACAAATGAGATGCAATAATGTCACCTTTATATATTAGTTATGAATTTTTTATTCTTTTTTCGATAAAAGCCATGTTAAGATATATTTGATAATTAATCACAACCTAAAAAAAAAAGAAACTAAAATTTATGTTGCTCGAATCTAGATACTCCATCTCTATTTTCATTGTGCTAACACTTAGGTGTAAACGTTTAGGACTTAAATTTATTGATCAATACAATAATATTAATTATTGTATTTTTTTAATATGCTCTCATTCTACATCTGTATCCGTTGAATATGTTCTCACGAATATATTCCTGAAGTGTAACTCATAAAAATATTTTTAAAAAATAATGTCATATATAATAGTTTTATTTAATTTTATATTCTTAAAATATATAATTCATTAGCACACTTAACAAAATTGTCCGCAAGATAAAACCGACAAAATACTGTTTCCCATGCACAGAATTGAATAGAATCTTTACTCGCTCCCCCCCCCCCCCCTAGTGGCTAGATAAGGGGAATACACAACAAACAGGACACTCATATCTCCTCTTCTCTCTTCTTGCTTTCTCAAGTATGCTTTTCATCTGAGACTCAAAAAAAAAAAAAAAAAAGAAAGAAAGAAAAGAAAAGTATGCTTTTCATATGTAGTTCTTGAATGAGCCAACAGAGCCCAAATTCAACTCTTAACGTTTGGTTTTTGTACTTTTCTCTCTCTCTCTCTCTCATGATATCTTCCTTTACTTTCATTTTATGTCCTCTAATCTGCTCCATATCTGGCAAAAACTAGAAAACCCAAAATTCCTTATTGTATTTTGATAATCATACTCATCTAGAACCACTTAAAGCTGAAGACTGCAGTTCCAAGAAACAGGGTACGGAAATCATACTATCTCAGTTTATCTTCTGAATTTGATGTTTGGTTCATATGCTTTTATGGGTTTCTTTATTGTGTTTGCTTCTAATTCTTGGAGATTTATTTATTTGTTGATTTGTGTTGGTTATTGTGAATTCTGGGTTTCCCTGGATTTTTTTCTTGGTTGAAGATATTGGCAGTTTTTGTTGCTTGGGTTTTACTGTGTGCTCCTTGCCTTTTCATCTTCTTATAGTGATTTTTAACTAGACAACTTGAATTTCTTTCTTAATGGTCCTATCATGGGTAATTTTAGATGCATCTTAATTTATGTATAGAAGTTGATTTGGAGTAGGATTAGACTTTGTGGTGTTGATGTGTATCTGATTATCCAAAAGAAAAAAAAAATTTCTGTTGCCTTGGAGAGCTGGAGTTCTCTTCAATTATTTCTAGCTTGGTGAAGTTAGAGGCAAGTTAGATCATCAGCTTTGTAAGATGGAACATCTCTAGCATTATATTTATGGCCTTCACTATCTCTAATTATAGTGATAAATTCAATGTTTTCGTGTAGGTTCGTTTCAGCTATCTATCACTTAATCATGTTTGGGGAAATGCTTCTGTTGACATTTGCACTGTTATGGTGATTTGCTTGTGAATGAATTTATCAAATAACTCGGAATTTGTCCAGATTTTAGAACTTTCTGCCAATCCTTCTGTTTTTTCCTTTGGAGAAAAGAATTTGGAGATTTCATACATCTCACCTCTTTTTGTCTCTTAGTCCATTCAAATTGAGACATCTTAGGTATGTCTTGTATTGAAAAATGTAGTCCCGGTGCTGTTCATCAAGTATGTCAACTGAAATGGGAAATTTTTAATAGTTTAACACTTTATGCATTGCTTTTGGTACATTTTAGGCTGATTCTCTAACACTGTTGACATTCTTTATGTTTTGTGATATTAAAGCAATTGGAATTAATTCAGCTAGAATTTGTTTAAGTTGAGATATTCTTTTGCATTCATTTGGTTAAGGTTCATGTACAAAATGAATTCCATACTTCCTCCTGTTAGTATGGATTGTGTAAGAACATATAGACCTGACCCGGAATCAACTAAAATATGTGCTTATACATCACAATCGGAGAAGATCAGTGCTATTATACCTACAATCTTCACCATTTTATTTGTCACCAATATAGCATGTTATGATTTTTCTAATGTCTTCAAATAGTAGCAGAGACCAGATTATGATGAACAAGATCAGAAATTCATTTTGTTTATTTATTAAAAATTTTAGTTTTCGTAAATAACCTCCCTCAAGTCTTTGGTACAACATATTGAGCTATTATTGATGCGAGGTGACCCAATGATAGCATTCATTGTTATTTTTCCGCACAGGTTACATTGAACCATCAAATTTTGGTTGTTATAAGTTGAGCTGCTCTGTGTTAGAAGCCCGTATCATATCATTCGATCTTCCTAAAGTATTTGAAAGAGCTATAAAATTTTTGATAATATATAATTGAGAATGTGTGTTCTTGACTTTCTTCTAGATATCATGTATACCTTTTCTAACCGCTTTTACCAAATATTCATTTGAAATAGCTATATGATTTTTATCGAGATTTTGATCTGTTCTAACATCCACTTTGTCATACTTTCAGGTGAAAGTTTATAAATCACTCCCCTCTTCTCCAAACAACATGAAGCCGCCAAATCTCATGTTTGAATCCGAGGACGAGTCCGAGGTTAGCAGCCAAGTGGCCTCCAACATATCCGCCCATGAAATCTCGCCTGATCCTTCGAAGGACAGCACCACCACCACTTCATCCTCCCTCACAAATCTCAATGTGCCTAAATCCGAACTGGGGCTCGTCACTCTCAACCTAACTCTCGGCTTCAACGCCACCGAGTCAGACCCAAACCGTATGCATGAGCCCAGCAGCGAAATGGGTGCCCCTATTCTATCTGGAGCAACAACACCTCGTGTTTTCTCATGCAACTATTGCCGGCGCAAGTTTTACAGCTCACAGGCTCTTGGGGGCCACCAAAATGCACACAAGAGGGAAAGGACACTAGCAAAGCGGGCCATGCGCATGGGCATGTTATCTGACCGGTACGCCAGCTTGGCATCTCTGCCACTCCACGGGTCTGCATTTCGATCCCTAGGCATTGAGGCTCATGGTTCGGTGCACCAAGGGATTGTGCCGCCACCGGTGGGGCATTTACACGGGACCCGAGCTGGAGGAGCGAGATTTGATCATGGATACTGCTTGTTGCCAGCTTTTACGGAGGACGACGAAGTGGAGCTGTTCTGGCCTGGTAGTTTTCGACAGATTGATGAACGATATAATGGTGGTAATGCGGGTTTTGACTGGGGGCAAAATCCAAATGTAAATTTTGTACCAATGGAGCCACCGCCCAAGACAGATTCGTCTTCACCTGATCTTACTCTCAAACTTTGAACTCTTTTTTGTTTCAAATCGTATTTTTATGAAGATTTGGATTTGTATTTGTCTAACTGGAAACTAAATCCGTCATTCTCTTGTACAGTGAGAAGCATTCAAGATGAGTGCTACGGTATTTTTTTTTTGTTGGCTTCATTTTTCTTATTATCTGTAGTGGTTAAGATTTATAAATTATGTTGTTTCCACTGTTGTATAAGAGATGAGGATGATTTGAATGTTCAGAGCTTGTTATAATGTCAATTTGGTTGTGCTAACAATGGAATGAATGGGCACGCTCTTCCATTTCATCACTCCACAAATTCATGATTCTTTTAGTTCTTCCATGAACCATATATGTGATGGATTATGCATAGCTCAAACTCAAAGCTAATGTTCTTGCTAATTCTTGTTTTTATATAAGCATTGGAAATAATTTTGGTACTTCTTTATTTCTTGGAATCAGAACTTCCTACTTTTACAAATAGAATTTGAACTTTGCACTAAAGATACCAAAGAAACCAGTTCTTTTGTATAATCTGACTACTTGATTTGGGGCACCGCAAAGAAAGAAGACAAGTTATAAATGGAATAAATTGAACCATATGATCTTCACTTTAAGGGTAGAAAAATGATCAACCCATCATTTACCATATCCTGCTGTTCTTCTTGAATCCGTTAGACAGAATTTGCACGAGAATGGCACCACCAGAGAAGCTCAATCATTTCTAGCGTACGTATATCCCTTAAGCCGATTGGGATCTCCGCAAGATCCCCACAACTATCCAATAGTAACTGTTCAAGGCTAGGGAAGTCATCACTCGAAGCAATCCACTGTTTAAGTTTTGCACCTTGAATTTTCAAGAACTCAAAATCTTCCCTTGCTTGTTTCCCACACCAATTCCTTGAAGAAACTATCCTTCAATTTTGAGAACCTCGAGGTTGGGTAACACTTCTAGGGTCGAAATGACCTTTAGTCCTATATGTCCGCTCGTTGAAGTTAGTTTCTTTAGATTTGGAGGGAAATTCAAAGCAAGAATATTCAAATGAATTATTTTAAAGCTCCTATCAATTAATTTCATGGTATGAAGATGGGTATGATTTGCTAGATCCGGAATGGGAAAATACTCCCATTATGAACAACTTCAAGAAGGGCCCACTTTCCTAAGATTTGGCGTTCTAGATAAGAAAGTATGTGCAGACTATCCAGTAAAGATGTATTCAAGTTATTGGACGAAGGCAATTCGAAATCCAAATGGGGTAAAATAAACAGAAGCCGCAATTTTACCATGGTCCAGATATCAGGGGGTAAAGCTCCCCTCGTGGTTGACACTTGATAAAGAATAAGGTTTCTAAATTCCAGAGGTTGGATATTGATGATGGCAGCCTATCAATGTAGTACACATGAAGTGCTAAGTACCTTAAATGAAATAGGTGTACTATTTCAATTGGAAATCTTCTCTTTCTTCATTGGAAGCCCAGCTACAACAACAATTGCAAGTGGTAATCCTTGGCATTTTTCTGCGATTGGATTCCAATTCCCTCCAACTCTTGAGGGCAACTTTCTTTCTGAAATGTTTCTGTTGAAATAGAACCCAACTTTCCTCTTGAGTTAAGAACCAAAGACAATGAAAAGAGCCATTGGGCTATATATATGAAACCATATCTGTGGTCCGAGTTGTGACTATAATCCTACTTCCATTACTGTCATTCGGAAATATTTTCTCAGATCGTTCCAATCTTCAGTGGCCCATATGTCATCCATGACAATCAAGTAATGCTTACCCTTCAACTATGAAGCACGGGTACTCCATTTTTGTAGGGGTACCCGTTTGGACATGACTCGGACACGGGTCGGACACTACTGGAACACGCCACGTGGCACGTCCAATAAAAATAATATTAAATTTTGTTGGACACGGTTAAAACGGGTATAGGTACGGTACCCGACACGCGGAGAAAGAAAAAATAAAAATTAAGGGGTCAATTTATAATATGCAATGGACTTTGGGTGTCTTTTTATTAATTTTATAAAAAGTATATTAAGTTATTAACAGAGGAGATCTCCGAATATCAATCGAACCCATTTTCACATCTCTACGCTAATCAAATGGCCCTCTCTCATCTCAACGGCCCTATCATTGTTGTCGACCTTCTCTCTTCCTCGGTCTTCTACTCTTCTCACTCACAGCCACAGGTATTGTCATGAATGTAATTGTGGTGAAAAGTGAGGGTAGATTAGGAATTGTGAGTGTGTGTTGTATGAGAAATGTGAGGTAATGCATGAGGTCACCCATGTGTAGTGATCATCTATATAATGAAGGTTGAATGGTATTGTAAAGCATGAAAAAATATATATGAAAAATGTTGTTTCTCTCTCTAAAATCATGTTTCTATCTCCCTCTACGTTTTTCTTCCCCTTCTTCTTTTCTCTAAATGCCTATATTTCAATTCTAAGTTCTCCCTTAGTAATCTCTAATTCTTTTTTTTTTCAATTATATTCTAATTATCCCCCTCTCAATAATTCTAAGTGTGGATCAGGAATTTATCAATTCATGACAATCGGTATCAGAGCAACAATTCTCTGACCTCTTCCACTGCTAAACCATGGCCGGTAGTGGTGACGCTGCATTGAAGGAGCAAACTGGAACTAAACAAGCCTCGTTTAAGGCTTTCCTGTTGAAAATGGAGCAACAATTTGAATGGCTTAAGAAGAAGCTAGATCCAAATTGTGAGCTTCCTTATCCCTTAGATCCAAAGGATGATTCATCATTTACTCCTCTATTGCCAATATATCTGCACAACAGAAGCATACTTGGAACTCCAGTTGGGCTTGCAATAAGGGCAGAGAACACATTTCCTAAACCCGTGAGATTAGTGAATCAAACCTACCCATGGTGCATGGAATTAAACCAGCTGATCTGGAACTCAGGGAAATTAAAATGGAAGTAGATCTAAAGGACAAGGATAATAGATTCATTGAGGTAAGTAATGAGCCCAAATCCAAAGTCTATAAGTTCGGTTCTAGCATGCTAATAATCGAAGATTCTGGTGATCGAGTGATTAAGAAAATTGATGATAGCCATAGTAATTCCACTATTATTTTCCAAAACAAGGTAGATTATGTAAAAAACAGGGGTGTGGTTGTATTGAATCCCTTGGGAAATGGTTCTGTATTCGTTCAAAAGCTTTTATATTCCAATTGTAGCAATTGTAATGCAAATGAATCATTAGATATGTGGATTTTAAAGCTTGTTAAGCATGAAACCATTGCCATTGGAGTGAATGATTCTATGATGAATTCAGAGAGAGGAGTGACAACTGAAGTATATACCACCAAGGCTTTACAAGGCAGAGGAGAATACGAATTTGTGCATGATCCTAGTGGTGTTTTGTTTATCAACAACATGAGTCTAATAAGCTACATGAAGATACAATTGAAACTTGTCATCAATTTTTTCTTTCCGAGCAGTGTTTGATCCAGGTGGACTTTGTGCTTCTACGAGTATATCCACATTTCAATCCTCGAAGACAAGGATTTTAAGGGGAAGGCAATGTCATGAATGTAATTGTGGTGATAAGTGAGGGTAGATTAGGAATTGTGAGTGTGTGTTATATGAGAAATGTGAGATAATGCATAAGGTCACCCATGTATAGTGATCATCTATATAATGAGGGTTGCATGGTATTGTAAAGCATGAAAAAATATATATGAAAAATGCTACTTCTCTCTCTAGAATTCTGTTTCTATATCCCTCTACGTTTTCTTCTCATTCTTTCTAAATTTCTATATTTCAATTCTAAGTTCTCCCTTAGCAATCTCTAATTCTTTCTTTTCAATTATATTCTAATTCTACTCTTCTACCCTTTTACAGTTCTACTCTTCCTCTATTTTCCCTAATTCGTTTTCTAATTTTCTTTGTTCAGATTTTGAAAGAATCAAATAAATAGTTTAGAAATAGTTTGATTAATTTTGGTTCTGCTTGGATTCCTTAGAAATAGTTTTACTCTTCTTCTATTTTACATAATGCATATTATTATATAAATATATTTATTTATTTATAAGACGTGTCTCACATCATATCTGTGTCTAAGTTTTTTAAGATTTGCCGTATCTCGTATCGGTACCAGGTAAGTCACCCGTACTCGTGTCTGTGCTTCGTAGCCCTTCAACCATATGAACATCTCTTCTCCCAAATTCTCATCATTCACAGGAGTAAACTTCATCTTCATGCTGAACGACATAACTTAGAATGCTAATCAACAAATCCCTCTTTATATACACTTGAGACACAAAGGTCCATCCACGAACATAAAAGTGATACACAACAACTAGGATCATTATAAACTTTTCTTGCCAGAGTTTTGTCAAATCAACTCCGCCCATAACAACAACTGGGATAACTTCGACTTGCCTCTTTATGCCTATAGGTTCCTCGTCCTCAAAGTCCATCGCAGTTTGTTGATCTGCAGTAGAACTACTCGCTCTTGGTGAACTATCACGAATAAAAACATCAGCTTCCTGAAATTGAGATTGCATTGCCATCGTCATAAATCCTCATCACTTCTTTCTTGATCAACCTAATCTCTTCTGCAAAGTTGATAATCCACGTAAAATAATCAAACCCATAACCAATTGTCTCAGTGATGATTTGATTTCCTTCTATCAAGTCTACAAGTGAGTCGAGTTTATCCAATGCCTCTTAAGCTACATGTCTAATTTGTGCCAATATTTTCTTCACTTGCTTGTTGTATTTCTCATCCAAATCTTGGAGGAAGGATCTTAAGAATTTAAGCTCCTCGTAAAGAAATTCAACTTGGCTCTCAACAAGAATCAATCTGGATCTTCGGCCACTTAATAGCTCCACCAAGTTCTCTAAGAGGAAATCATGAACAGTGTCTGCCATTTGTCGTAAAAGATTTGGGAGCTGGACTAACTTATCTTTTTTCCTGCAAAACGATGATAGTGCAAAAAACTTTTCAAGAAGGTGGTGTGAACCACCATCAACATGATAAAAGAAACTGACCCATCAGCATTGTCCTTAAGAGGGCCCCACACACCAATAATTCTCAAGTTGCGTTAGTTATCAGCATCTTTAGTGCCAATCAATTTAACTTTTGAACACCAGCACACCACTGAGAATGATCATGTTGAAAAAATAAACAGCAATGATAAACTACTGAAATCGTTAATCCTTCACTTTTTCCTTCTTTTAATTACTCAAGCATCCTTTGCTTCAATTTAATTTTACCTTATTTTGCTTTTCGTATATGGAGGAGATTCAACTATGAACCGAATCCTGAATTTGGAATGCTTAATACTGGAATTAAGAACTTCATGCTGAATGGAACCTCTTAAACATAGTGTTTGATTTTTGATTATGGATGTTGAATAAATGGCATTTTATAATTTTATCCTTCTTATTATAATAAACATCCATACTTAATGATTAAAAAGAGTAGGGGTACTTTTGGAATTGAGATTCATCTATGTTAAATAAAGCATCCGGTGCACTCTTGTCTCACGATACTAAAATTCAGCATTATGAGGTAAGAAAAAAAACACTATTTCTACCCTTCGATACTTCCATTCAGTTTTTCTAATTTCATCTTCATATCAAAAAATTTACGATTTTGTTAGGTGTATATTATAATAACTTTCTGTTATTGTAACCCAATAATTATTTGATTGTATATTTTTTAATGAACAACAAGATCTGTTAGAAAAAATTAAAAAAATGAACAAGAAGACCTTACAAAGTAATTCTTAAAAATAAATAAATGAATAAAAATGATAAATCTGGTTGACTTGATAGGGCAGTCTTCTCCTTCCTCTCTCCTCTCTCCTCCTCTTTTTTATTTTTTTTGGGTGTCAAACAGTGATGAGGTATACTTTATTTCATTGGATTATATTAAATCAATTGAGGCACTGAAGAGTTTTACATCATACTTCAAAAATAACGTATTATTATGCTGGAAACCAAATTTGATGTGTTAATAGTATTACCCATTTTAATTAAATATTATATTAAGAGAAACAATTAAAGCACCATAAATGAAAGGCATGGTTATTAGCACCCAACGCTTTAAAAAGTGTTCTCAATACTTAATTTTTTTTCAAAAAGTTAAAAAAAATGTCACTAAAGAGTAAAGATAATTTCGAAACCACATTAAAAATAATTTTAAAGTGTTAAGAGTAATTAAATGGAGTGCTAAATCCTTATTTGAGAGAGAGAATATCCTTCTTGGGAAGTGCTTTCAAGTAGCTGATTGGGTGGTGGGAAAAGTTAGAGATAAAGTCTTTGAAGAAAGCTGAATACTAAATTCTGCTCGATCTGCTCTGCAATTAGCTAATTTGCTTTCAGCTGATTACAACCCAATAGGGACAGGGTATGTTTTCCTTTTGATTCTTTTGTTAAGTTCTGTTTTGTTGTTTATTCTTTTGGAGGTGTGCTCCTTTTTTGTTAGTCCAAAGCTGGTGGAGCAGGTTTAAATACGGACCAAATTTCCAATTCCTCTTTTTGCTACTTTTACCTCATTAATTCCCTCTTCTTCTATTTTTATTTTTCTTAAATTTCAGTCTTATGATCGAAGAGAACATGGAACCCATTTTTCTTTCTGCAGATTCCTCTACCGTAAGTCACCTGTTTCTGAAAAAAAGTTGACTAAGGAGCTTTCAAGAGAGAGAGATGGCTGACACTCTTGTTGATTTCTTATTAGAGGACCTCAAGCGCATACTAAGCTATAGTAGAATCAATTTCATTATTGCTGAAAAAGATCAAATTGAGTCTCTCATCATGGATCTTGAATTTATAAGATCATTTCTTGATGATTCGGAGGAGAAATGCAACGATAACAATGAACTTAATCTTTTGGTGGCTCAGATTCAAGATGTAACATGGAAGACATTAGATGACCTTGATTCCGTTGTGTGCAGTGTTCTCATGCAAAAGGATGAAACCTTGGCCGGGAAAGTTGTTAGAGTCTTTGATCACTCTTCAACCCTCGAAAGTTTTGAAAAAGAGATCCAATTTATTAAGACAAAGGTGAAGGAGATTTATGACAATAAGTTGTATGGAATTGGAGTACAAGAAGTAAACTCATCCGGTGAAAATTTGCGAAGATCAAGTAGTCCTATTTTAGGCGAAAAAGAAATTGTCGTGGGATTTGACAATGAGGTAATAACAATAAAGGAGAGGCTTGTAGCGCTGAAGCAGCAGCTTGAGGTAATTTCAATCGTGGGAATGGCTGGACTGGGTAAGACAACTTTAGCTAGTAAAGTATACAACGATCCTCTTATTGTACATCACTTTGATTTACGTGCATGGATATGTGTTTCTCAAGTGTATCATAAAAGGGAATTATTGTTTGATATCTTAAATTACATTGTGGAGAACAAAGGTGACCTTTACAAAATGAAGGATGAAAGGTTGGCGGAAGAGTTGTACAAACGCTTAAAGGGTCATAGGTATCTCATTGTCATCGACGACATATGGAACATTGGGGCTTGGGAAGATTTAAGAAGATCATTTCCAGATGACAAAACTGGAAGTAGAGTTATGCTTACCACTCGGGTCACTGAAGTGGCATTGAACATTAATTGTAGTACCCCTCATTATTTGCGCTTTTTGTCAAAAGACGAAAGTTGGGATCTTTTGCAAAAGAAGGCATTTCCAAATGAAAACTGCCCTAGTGAATTGTGGAGAATTGGGAAGGAAATTGCTGCAAAATGCCAGGGACTACCACTAGCAGTTACTGTTGTAGGTGGACTTCTTGCGAAGGAAGAGAAGACAAAAACATGGTGGCAGCAAGTTTCTGATAGAGTAAGCTCTTACATTACTGGCGATGCTGAGAAGAAATACATGGATATCCTAGTTCTAAGTTACAACCATTTGCCTTGTCATTTGAAGAAGTGCTTCCAATATTTTGGAGCATTTCCAGAAGACAACGAAATATCTGTGCGGTGGTTGATCCGTTCATGGATTGCCGAAGGGTTTGTGAAGCAAATGGGGGAAAGAAGATTGGAGGAAATAGCAGAGGAGTACTTGATGGATCTAGTTGATAGAAGTTTGGTACTAATTTCCAAGAAAAGATCTAAAGGTGGAATTAAAGTGTGCCGTATCCATGATATGTTGCGAGATTTGTGCTCAAGACAAGGTAAGAAAATGAACTTTTTGCAGCAATTTAAGCGGTACGAAACATTGGTGCATAACTCTTTGTGCTTTCACTCCCATGGTTACCATTATGCTATTTCTGGAAATGTATGTGATGCACTTGTTGGCCCACTGCCTCTCTTTGCACATGTCTACATGAAAGGGATGCTTATTTCTACTCATAGTAAATCACTTGTTTATAAACTTCTTAAGGTGTTAGATTTGGGGTTCATCAATCTATCTGGCTTTCCGGATGAAATATTGCACCTAATTCATTTGAGGTACTTGAAATTTCATGTTGACTCACTCAATAAATTACTACCACAGATACAAAACCTTTGGAACTTAGAGACACTTGTTATTGTTATTGATCACCGAAGGTTTGGGTGCAAAGTCACTATACCGCCTAATATGTGGGAGATGGTGAAACTGAGGCATCTATATATTTCAGGAAAACTCGAATTTGAAAAACCTTGTTACAATTATGTCTTAGATAACCTGCAAAGTCTTTCAGCACTACCTCTTTCTCATTCCACAGAGGATTCAGAGTTCATCTTGAAAAGGACTCCCAATCTTAGAAAACTGACATTTCATAACAGTCTAAGTACATTGGAAAAGATTTCGATTCCTGATCTTTCCAATTTAACTCATCTCGAAACACTGAAGTTGATAGACGATAGTGTAGCAGAACTGGAAAGCATTCCCCCACCAAGTAAATTCCCCCCAAGTCTCAAGAAACTGACCCTAAAAGGTGGGAATCTAGATTGGGAGGAAATATCAAACCTTGGAAAACTACCAAACCTTGAGGTTCTCAAGTTAGGAGATAGTTTTTTCTCTGGGACAACATGGAAAACAAATGAAGGGGAATTTGGTCGGCTCAAGTACTTGGAACTTTCGTGGATGGATCTTGAGTTTTGGATTACCTCCTCCAGTAGTCACTTTCCCAGCCTCCAGCATTTAGTGTTGGATAGGTGTATGTATCTTGAGGAAATACCTTCTTGCATAGGAGATGTACCTACGCTGGATATGATCGAGGTATCTTGGTCTAGCTGATCAGCCATGGAATCTGCCCGAATAATTCAGGAAGAGCAGATGGAATTAGGAAATGATGGGCTCCAAGTTGTTCTTGTCTATGAAAGATTTGGCATGGTGCGGTCAAAATCCACATACAACCTGAAGGCATTGATGGAATAATCGCGTATTTTGGGTTAGTTGGCTTAACAATGGTGCTCCTTTCACTTTCATTTTATTCTAATATTTCTTTAGCGTTCTACTTAATACTCCACTGTTATTCTAAGTTTACCCATTCTTATGTTCTTGTATTTGTTCCGGAATCTGGATTTCTGTTTATCAAATCATTTTTGTTGCATCAGATCAAAGGGAAGGTGAAGATTTGATTTCTGAGGTGAGTTTCGTTCATTATTCTTGTTTCAGAACTGCTTTGTGTTAAGTTAAGATGTACTTTTGAAGAAAAATGCAGAAGGAATTCGTTTTTCTTTCTGAAAGAATTGTGATTTCAGGGTTTGAGTACTGCCTTTAGAGCAAAGATGTTGAGAATTGGTGTTTCTGACGTGTTTCTGACGATGCTCTTGAGATGTCTGAAGCTTTAAGTATGTTGACTTTTATGTAATTAATTACATTAACTAATTGGTTCACGTTTTTGTTTGTTTCTAGAGTTTAAAATAATAATTTCACATGGATTATATCAAATTTGCAGTGTAAATATATTAATTTAAAATAAAAAAAAAATTCAAAACTCGAACTAATTGAAAATTAAAGATTTAAGTCAGTGAGTGGGCTCTAAAATTTAAGACAATGATACTTTATATTTTCATAACACATGCCTGGCTTCCTTCCAAATTTTGTAATCATTTGAAAACTTTTCTAAGGTTTGTCTATTAAAAAGCCAAACCTTTTTTTTTAATGGGCAAGTTTACTTTTATCACAATTTTTTTTCTTTCACCATATGCCTCTCAGTTGGTGTTGGCGGTAATTACATAATTTTTTAAAAAAGGGGATAAAAGAAAAAGAAAAGTAGAGAGATAATATTTTAGTTAAAGAAAAAAAGTGCCCTTATTTAGAAATGAAAAAGTAAAGTGTCACTCATTTTAATATAATTGTGAAGGAGCTCTTTATACCCAATGCGTATAAAAAACTATTTTGAATGTGAACGATTTTTCTTACAAATAAATGTTTGTATCTTATTGGTTGTTTGTTATTAACGAAAATCAAATACATTATTTTCTAGTGTACAATTGGATTGCATTACTATGTGAAAATAAAAATAAATCAATATATTCATTTACAACAAGAATCTATCAAATTCTCTATCAACATTTACATATAACCAAATGCACCATATTTTGTCTTATTTTTTGCAAAAAATAAATTATCTTTTGCATTTAAACTAAGACTTGCATATTTTCTTTTGCATGTTTTAAGAAATGTACATGTACTATATAATTCTAATATTTTAGGGTGATATTATTGTCAAAGCAATTATCTATATTAATAAAGTAATATACAATTTTAGAAGCATACAATATAACTTGTCAGTACTATACTCTGCCAAAGAGAATATTCTTTTGGCAATATAACTACCCATATTTTACTCTAAATAATAATACCATACTCAAAAAGAGTATGCAAAAATAATGTGTTAGTTATTAAATCAATAAGTAGTTAAATGATTAATTTTTTATTTCTTTTTGCTACGCTTAAATTTTAACTAATCAAATGCATTTTATATGTGATATTACTCATATTAAAATTATTGCACACTTGATGTATGTATAATATCATATTTTAATAATTTATTTTGATATTAGGAGCGTTTTGTTCTTGTCATATAAATAAAATCTAATTCACTAAACCAACCATAATCTTTATTTTAATTATTATTTTTAATTCGATGATATACGTGCAAAAATAATAGACACGCATTTGTTTATTTTCTAGTTCTAGAAAGATAATTGATTTTTTTTGGAGAAAAGGGATAACTGAGTCAAAATATCAATAAAGTAGCATTTACCTACCTTCGTTTAATAATTTCAATTGCATACGAAAGAGAAAAAAAAGTAATAATCAAGTATTGCTAAGCTTGGTGAGGCTTGGACTTGTGACCAAGCTAAGCATTAAAGTGGTTATTCACATCTCAATATTTATTATAATAAGATGCGCAACAACTCCTCATCATGGGTTGGCTCTTACGCAAAAACATTATTCCAAAGTCTCTCCGTGCTTAATATGTAGTGCTAAAACTTAAAAAATTAGTGGTGGGAGGTAAGACTTACTTAATTATTACTGTTTTTTTTTATCTATTTTTTTTATACAAGCGATACATCTAACCTACGTTTATTAGAATAGGATGTGATAATGGTGAAATTATAAATAAACATTAAGGATTTATTTGATAATAATATAGAAAACAAAAATAAAAACACTTGATTTAGGTAAGAAGTTGAGTTATATAATGAGATACTCTCAATCTCATACTCATTTTATGAGTAGATGTTTTACATCTTTCATAATTTTTTGTGAAATTTTTTCTTTCTCAACCATTAAAGAAAACTTCTTCATTAAAAAAGTAACAAATTAAGAAGACATCTCACCACAAATTTCAACTTATTTTTCGTATTCTCATGAAAGTCAACTATTTTTATTTTTCATTTTCATATTATTATCAAACGACTCCTAAGGGGTGGAAAAGCTTAACTAGATTTTTACTATACAATATATATATATATATATAATAAGGGGGTCAAAGTATAAATTTTTTTCCTAAGATTAGTCGAGAAAATCCAATATTACTGCATATTACAATATTTAAATTCAAAAAAATACTAATATTAGTAAATACTTTTAAAATTATGGTGTGCAAATAAACATAGCCCCCCCACCCTTGAGGCTGCTTCTTCGTCGTAAATTAAAATTTCAAGTTTTTTAAGAACAAAACTCTCCCCATTTCCCTTTTTGAAGCTTGGGTCTATTTTTATGACCCTTTAATATATATATATATATATATATAGGTTATAAGGGTGTATTCTCACACTTTAATAAAAAGAAGGATGATTATTTAAAGGAGTGAATTGATGATTTATTTATGAAAATTTGTAGGGATGATCTATATAGTTAGTATATCACCTCCACAAAAATTCAACCTAGAAATGGGTGTTTTGAAAAATTAATATATATATGTACATTTTCGGCCGTTAATATTTTTGATGATGATCTTACTTACTTCTAGGTTGAATTTTTTTTATGAAATTTGGGATAAAATGAAGAGTTATTTACAAAAGTTACCCATAAAATTTACCTCGTGTCTTACTTGTGTTCACAAAGTTTCAAATTGTAGAAGTTATTTTATGAAGTTTACATGCGTCTCACTTTGTCCCAAAAGTAAACGGCCCTTTAAAAAACTAGACGAAATATGTTATGTGCTTATCATGATCTTAAAAAGTTCACCACTTGTCTCACTTTGATCTATGAGATTTCAAAACCACTCAATTTTCATCCAAAAGTTTCACCCTTGTCTCACTCTACCCCCAAACGTGGATAGCCCGATAAAAGATCGGATAATATGTGCCATGTGTTCACTACGCGATCTTCTAAGAAGGACAAAAGAGGAAACCACCCTATGTTTTCTTCGCATGATACTTTACCATCTGTTTCTTTAACAACTTTAAATCTGCTTTGTTACACTGTCTCTCGTCACCAACGACAGCCCTAGATTCATCCCCACTATTTGGAATTTTGGATTTGAATAAGGATCTCGACTATTTTTTTCCTTCATCGTATTATTGATAACAATTGAAATCGAATTAGACCTTAAATCCCTTTATTTATCTCTAATTTCTTGATTGAGATCTGGATATCAACTTATTTTTTTACCTGTATCATATTATTTATGATAATTATGATAGAATTAAAAACTTAAATCGTCTTATTTTTAAGATTTTTATTGTCTAGTAAACAATTTTTTTATTTGAATCGACTAAGTTTATATGCCTTTTTCATTATGGGGTGGCGAGCATTGGTTGAGCAAGGAGTTGGGTCCAATGTGGATATCGCCGGCGGTAAGGAAAAATGAGGGGGCGAAGGAGTTGAAGAGGAGACATAGGGCGAATGAGACTTGGGGGGATTAAATTCAAAGTTGATGAGAGAGAAGTGGAAGTGGATAAAGAAGTGAGAGAGGGAAGATGAAAATTGTGAGTTTATAGAGCAAGAGATAATATAGAGTTTTGGATTTGGTAGGGTATGAAGATAGGGCGGATGAGGATAAATATTGAGAGATGAATCTACTAGGTCTCTTTTCATCATTTCTCATAAAATGTTTGAGCTGTTTATTTCGGAAGTTCATATTTCTTATGTAATTTCTAATTTCTCTTCAAATATAGGCGTGCATGGGTTTTTTTTTTTAACTCCCAGTTGCAAGTTATATTTATTCCTACATTTTGTGTTTCTGTAAATATATATACATACATGAGAAGGATTAGGTGCGGACCAATCCGTACGGATTGGTTCCTTTTACGACAGTGTTGCGTTATAAAAAACACACTCCAAGTGTTTTTATGACGGAAAACCGTCATAAAAGGACCAATCCGTAAGAATTGGTCCGTACCTGAAATAGACTCCATACATACATATATATATATGTAGATATATATATATATATATATATCATCTAGGCTATCTTTTCATTTTGGTGGAAAAATGCAATGTTGATTTTTTCTTTTATCCCTCTCATAAGGTCATATGATAGTCTATCCACTTTTCGGGCAAAATGCAAGATTGGTAAGACTTTGGATGAAAATTGAGCAACAATAAATCAAAGTGAAATAAGATAAACTTTAAAAATTTACTTGGTGAGTGCATGACAAATTTCGTCCATTTTTAAAATAAAGTTAGATACTTATCAAACTTTATATAGTAATTCCTGTAATTTTAAACTTTGTGAATTAAAACCAGACAAAATCAAAACTTTACGAATAACTTTTATAAATATCTCTAAAAGAAAGAGTCCAATGTGGGTCCCACTGTAGAGAGACCCTTGTGCCAAACATGAAACACCAAACATCTCCCCAGAAGAGGCTCCACCCTGTTATTTGACTTCTTCCAATGGCTAGTCAAAGTCTAACTTACTGAATTTATCAGAAAAAATCAAATGAACTTCTTTGAAACTCAAAAAGTTGTATTTTTTTTTTATTTAAGAGAGAGTTTAGTTCGGTTTTATTTTAAGGTTAAATGTTTGACTAATAAAAGTGGAGTGAATTTTTTATTTATAAGATAGGGAGAAATTTAGACATTTTTTTATTTTTAACAAGAAAAAACTAATTTTTTATTAAAATAATTTTTTTTAGAAAATAATAATAAAGGACATTACATAAACGGTGGTTATAATAAAGGACATCCGTTTAAAATTATTAATTTAAAGGACAACTTTTTAATTAAGGACAAAACACAAATTATTTAATTATTTCAATTAATTACGATAAATTCTAATACTACCCTTCTTGAAGATAAATAAAATAAAATTAATATACAATTAAATTATGAATTAAATCAATAAAAAATAAATTCAAACCAATTCAAATACATATGATAAGAAAATCAATTAAGAAGATAAACATAAAAATTATTCAATCAAAGTCTATGAGGAGATGGAATTAAGTTCACTCTATAATCCAATCATCTCTCTCTCTATCTCTATCTCTATCCTCTTATTCACCGGAAAACAATGTCAGCACCTTCTCCGGCGATATGGATCAGATCCGTACTTCCATACTTTCAACCATGCATTCACCTTTCGGTATATTCATCTCCACTTAAATCTCGATCTTTTAATAACCATTTTATAATTGTCATAATACATTAGTAGCTTTGAAAAATTCCATTAGAAGGATTTGAAATATATACAAACAAGGTGGTGAAATGATACATGATGACCAAGTTAATGGTTGTTTCTGTTTCAGTGCATCCTTGATCTTCTTTCATTTTCCTTTAAGTACTTTTGTTGTTGGAATTGTGCTTTTCAAAAATTTCAAATTAGTAAATTCATATATAAAAAAAATAGTGTCATAATTTATGTGAGTTTGAAGCGAATTCGAACCATCGGGTTGAACATAAGAGGAGGGTGTTTTCACCCTTTCATGTATAAGGTTTTATTTATTTTAGGACTTGGAATATTGTTATTGGGTATCCAATTATATATAAATATATGAATATATTTTTGTGTAAAGGTTTCGGAATTTTCAACATTTGACAATTTGTTTGGATGGATCCATACAAATTAAAACAGCTAGTAAAGGTAACATCTATCCTTTCTATAATATTTCTTATTTTTAATTTGTTTAGTAGTGTATTTTACTTGATGTTTTAACTCCGTAATTTAATATGTTTGGTAGAAAATTAATTATAAAATTATAACGTAATATGTCTGCCAAGAAAACGCCTCTTTTTTATTGTAGGCATTTTTCTAATATATTATTTTGTAGGCATTTTTATATCTTTGATAATTTTGCTGGCATATTGACTAACAAGTAGAACACTTTATTTTGTAGACATTTTTATAAAATATTATTTTGTAGGCATATTAATTTGTATACATTTTTATCCTTGTTAATTTTGCAAGCATATTAACTAACAATTATAACATTTTATTTTGTAGATGTTTTTTAAGGACTCGTATAAATTTAAGTATTGAGTATTATTTTATCATTGGTCCAAATATAAGCATCCAAGTTGGTAAATTTTTAATTTGTTTATTTATTTAGTTGACTTTATAGCTTTAAATTTCGAAAACTCCACTTTTTTTTTTAAAATTTGAAGTTTTTGAGTTTGAAATTTTTTGAATTTATTTTTCATTTGAATTTTTTGAATTATTCTTGTATTTATCGTCTTTGTTTTAAAAATTTTAATATCTATTTTTGAATTTATTATCATTGACTTAGTTACTTAATTAATTGTATATTTAGTTTTGAGTGTTTATTTATAAAAAGGGTAGTTCTGGAATTTAATATAATTAATTTAAATAATTTATATTTTATCTTTAATTAAAAAATTATGTTTTTAAATTAATCTCTTAAAAAGAATGTTTTTAATTAGAAAGAGAGTGTGAAGCCCCCTTTTTTTTTTTTAAAGCCAGCAGAATACTTTTGGCATGTAGTATGTACACATTTACACAGTAATTAAACCTAAGATGAGGGGCTATTTCTGTAATATCTACTAAATGAAAAGCCAACAACAATCAAGGCTGTTTCTCTCCGTGTGAACCCCCAGAAAAAATTACAGCCGTTAGTGGGAAAGGAGGGAGAAAGAGAGGTATATGGACTCAGAGGAATCAAAGCAAGAAAGCTGAGGAAATTGAACTAAGGAAAACTCAATTTTCTCTGGTAAGTTCTCTCTTTCTCTCTCTAATTTGGTCATGTTGCACGAAAAAGATAATTTAAGTAAATGTATCTATGGAGGAGAGAGCTCTCATGCCCTCGTTTCTCAAGAAATTCTTGAGAACCCAGAGGAGAAAAACGGATTCTTGGAAAAGGGTATCGATTTTCTTGGAGATTCAGAGATTTGTGGTGATGGGTCTCAGTCAAATCCCTCAAAAACTGGGAATTCTGGCTCCCACCCCCAGGAGCTGACTTTGCGCTATCTATGTGATAATAATTCTAAGTTGGGTTTTCCCGAGAAAGGTATTCCCGGGAAAAATCTGCTGAATTCGTTTGGAAAAATTAGTTATAAAGGAAAAGAAGTGGTTTCTGAGGACCAAAGTGAAGATGACTGTAGATGGGTAGAGAGAGATTTCTTAAGATTGAATGAAATTAAGGGGAATTCATTGAAGAGAGAGGTTGAAGATGAAGAAATTGATAGAGAAAATAGAGACAAGAAGCCAAAGCTAGAGACTCTTAATCTTTCTTTAGCTTTACCTGATATTTCACTCTCTCTAGCTGCGTCGAATCCAGTACAAAAGGTTGATCTTCCGGTACAATTGAGGCCTAGTCGGAGCGCACAATCTTTGGAACCATCAAATGGTCAAGCCCCAACATTTTCCAATGATTTTACAGCAGCTTCATTGTCATATTCATATTCCCACCAGTTTTCCCATAACCCCAGTTGCTCCCTAACCCGAAATTCAACCGAGAATTACGAGTATTCAGTGGGGAGTCACAGGAGGGATTGTGACCAAATTTGGAATTGTGGTGAGGGGACTAATGGGTCGGTCCATAGTCGGTTTAGGCCGGTTGGGGATGGGGTTGTGTTGGCTAGTCAAGGTAATCGGACCATCAGTAAGGATCCATTAAACAGTCTTTATCAAACAACTAGCTCTGATAACGTTTCATTTTTACCGTCCGAATTGCCTGCAAGACTGAGGGTCGACACTCACTCAGGTGATTCAAGGGGAGGGGCTGGGTCCAAGCAATTGAAGGTTTCAGAGAGTTCAGATGGAGGAAGGGCGTGTAAACTTTCAAGACCCGAGAGGATTCTTCGAGAAATTGTGTCAGAGTCTGTTTCTGTGGTGGCTCAGATGATTCAAGAACTTCCCGATGAAACAGTCGAATCCACAAAGGAATACTTAAAGATACTCACTGCCACACATGAGAAGAGAGAAGAATTAGTGGGCCTACAGAAGCGGCTGGAACGAAGATCCGATCTTACCCGCGAAACTCTCTCAAAGTCTAACAAAAGCCAGCTCGAAATCTTGGTTGCGATTAAGATGGGTCTTGGAAACTTTTTATCGAAAACCTGTCTTCCTTCAGCTGAACTTCTTGAGATCTTCTTGCTTGAAAGATGTCGAAATGTGAACTGCAAGAGGCTTTTGCCTGTTGATGACTGTGACTGCAAGATTTGCTCAACAAAGAAAGGATTCTGCAGTGAATGTATGTGCCCTGTTTGTTTGAACTTCGACTGTGCCAATAACACTTGCAGTTGGGTTGGTTGTGATGTTTGTTCACATTGGTGCCACGCAAAATGTGGGATCGAGAGGAACCTAATAAAACCAGGTCCCAGCTTGAAGGGGCCCACGGGGACAACCGAGATGCAATTTAACTGCCTCGGGTGTGGTCATTCTTCAGAGATGTTTGGATTTGTTAAGGATGTTTTTATGGCTTGTGCTAAGAGTTGGGGTGCAGAGGCGTTGATAAAAGAGCTCGATTGTGTTAGAAAAATCTTTCAAGGAAGTGAAGATTTTAAAGGCAAGGAGCTGCATGCGAAGGCAGGCGAGATGATATCCAACCTAGAGAAGAAAGTGATTTCTCCTTCAGATGTCTGCAGTTTCATCTTTCAATTTTTCAATGGTACGTTTTACGCCAAATTCTTAGTTCTTTTGCTTCTCAGTTTTGACTGTTATTGTTTCTTATCCGTTTGAAAGAGGTAAAAGGCTTGCATCAATTTAAGTGACTGCGAGTATATTATAGTTTAGTTGTTGATATTTGAAGAAAACAAGTTGGATAATAAGAACGCATGCAAAGACTAAAAAATGTTGGACAAAAGGAATACTCCATAATCTGTACATCGGCCATATAATGAATTGATCATATGATTTTAGGATGTTTCAATTTAATAGGAGCTGAAATATAGCTAGAAAGTGTAATTAATTTATTATTATAGAAAGAGAGAGGAATTCTATATAGCTCAAATTTGGGGGACTTAGTATTCTCTCTTTAAGTGTGCATATTTAAGTATCTTTTTGTCAAGCTGATATTACTGGGAAATATCAGCAAGTTAGAAACTGTGGGATACTACTATATACCTGTGCTAGTATTTTGTTAGATTCCGAAATTCTGATTATTTGCTTCACTTTTCTTGGGCCAGTATTTGGTACTGTTTGCAATTTTTGACATCTTATTATTTTTTGTGGATGAATGAGTTAAGAGTTGAGAATTGTTGCTTTTGAATGTAATCAAAATTTGAATTTACGTTGTGCTTTTGCCTAGTATACATGGCTTCTTCCAGAGCAACGCTTTATGGTTTGAAGCATAATGTACAACACCATAATGCACTAATTTCTTTAACAGTAGCTGTTTCAGTTTGGCAATACGCATTTCCCATGAAAAATACGCACAAATGCAAGAATGGGGTGGGAAATGCTTACTTCAAATTCATCTATGATATTTCATTTTTCAAATTTTAGCTGTGCTTAATTTTTATAGGGCACAAAGTCATGTAATCTGCTGGTTTTTGTGATTTATAGATACAGAAGGTCCTTCAAAGGACCTGACAGCAATTCAAGCTACCCCTTCCAAGCCTTCCTTTTACAACACGGGCTCTTCAAGTGGAATACGTGATATTTCACTACGCGATCTCAACCAGAATGATTTTAAACCTTCTTCCCATATGAGTGAGAAAGTAATCGAAGACGAATGGTCTGTAAAACTAACAAAGAGAAACGGGTTTGACAGCTTGGAAAGCGTAGTGAGGATTAAAGAAGCTGAAGCAAGAATGTTCCAGAGCCGGGCTGACGAAGCAAGAACAGAGGCAGAAGGGTATAAGAGGATGGTTAGATTGAAGAACGAGAAGTTGGAAGAAGAGTATGGTGAGAAACTCGAGAAGTTGTGTTTGCAGGATATTGAGGAGAGGAGGATAAAGAAACTGGGCGAGCTTAAGAATTTGGAGAATTCTCATTGTGATTATTACAAAATGAAGTTGCGAATGCAAGCCGAGATTGCGGGGTTGTTGGAGAGGATGGAGAGCACAAAGCAGCAGTGGGTTGTCTCACTTTAATTTTCTCTCTTTTTTTTGTGATAGATAATTGAATTGAAATGCACCAACAACGGTGGGTTTTAGTTTGTGTGTTTTTGCCATTTTGGGTAATGTCTTGTTTTGTTTGTTTTGTTTCTTCAAATGTGAATTGAATGGTTATTTGTAGTTGAGGATTTGAGAATGGGTAATATTTTGTTTCTTCAAATGTGAATTGAATGGTTATGTTGTTGAAGATTTGACAATTCCTTTCTGATAATGATATCTGAGTGTTGTTTTCATCTCCTTTACTTTTCACATCAGCTGCCTTATTAGCTCAAATCATGGGTATATCTTTAATCACTCTTGTATAGTTGAAACACACATCAATACTCCCAGAGTACCGCGTGTCCATGCTCTAGTCTAATATTACTCTAGATAGGGGATTCATCATACAAGCATAGGGCAAAAAAATATGCGAAGAATGAAAATGTGCTTATTTGGCACACTTATTGGGTCTTGAATACGGCTACGTAATACTTCTAGCGTACCAAATTCTTCTTCTGCTAGCGTCTCCAACCCACCACATAAGATCCAAAAGAGGAAAAGAGAACATATAGCCATATAGGAGTCCGAAAGCATGAAACCAAGACATATTCCAAGAGGGAAAGAATTATTACTCTTGTTAAACAAACATGTCAGCCAAAAAAAAAATTCCATGGATCGTCCATAAAATGTACCACAAACATCTTTATTACAATAAATACACAACTTTACCCTCTTCCATTGTTTGTTAACCATTTCTCACACTTAAGGAATTATAATAGTCCTGACATGAATAAATAAACAATTTTACCAGATTAAACCATGTACTCAAACTCTACGCCGCAGTAGGATAACACTGAGGGAGACAGCAATTGCAAAGAGGAGTATTAAGAGTCCAGTAAAGTTGACAATTAGTGCCTCTTGGCTGCGCTGTAGTTGTAAGAAAATAAATTTCTCCACCAAACCCGTCTCTGCGCTTAATATTGCCATGAAGAATATGACTACTCCGAAAAAAATGTGCCATGGTGCAAACCTTGCTCTAGTTGAGGATTCTGTGCCGGGAAAGAAGAATGAAAAGAAAGCCAAGAGCCACTGCAGAATAAAAAGTATCAAATCAATCTTTTAGTTAACATGGATAGAAAGACGTTGATGTCAAACGCCATCCTTGTACACCATATTTCTAATGAATCGGATATTTAATGGCAAAAAGTATCGAAGGACCTAGGAATTTGAGTAAGCTAGAGATGCCTTTTATTTTAACAAGTGAACACGTTGTCACGGTCTACAGTCGAATAATCAATACAATATTTTACATATCTAAATCACTATACAAAAATGAAGTTGAATTTTTTTTTTTTGGTGAACTGAAGATTTTGTTTGGATTAAGCATAGACAAGTGCAATTTAATAACGTTGAGGAATTAATTAATTACCTGAATACCAAATAAGCAGATGGTGGACATGCCAAGCCAAGAATGAAGCGTATACATATTGGGAATAAAAAGCTCGTTGTGAAACTTGAAAACTGCATAAATCCCAAGAATTCCAGCCAGCAGAGCTATGAAATGCAATATCAGGTGAAACAATTTCTGCCCTTCTCTTTTTGCTGGCACTGTCTTGTACGCCATTATAGCTGTTCATTCATTCACTCACATAATTATATAAAAATTATAATTCAGTTACTTCAAATCTTCAATTAACAGTTTGTTTTGTTTTGCCTGCTTAGGACTAGTTTCTTACCTTCCCCTGTAATTAAAATGAACCCAAGTACCATTAGGAGTGGGTGCAGCTGTAACAAAATAGGTCCAAAAAAATGGTTAATAATAATGTTATAGCATTGAATAAACAGAAACTTAATAATATGAAGTAGTAGCTAGTTGATGATGTTTTATATTACATTGAAAATCTTTTGTTTAACGTCGGAACTGAAAGCGAAGCCTTCCCGGAAGTGAAGGAGCCAAACAAGGACAAGGGTGGCAATTGCTATCACCAAAAGATGGGCGAAAATGGTGACCGGCAGCGCTGACAATTGCAAGCTCGAGCGACTTTTGGCCATTGTTGCACTAGTAAGTAGTAACTCTATATGAGAGAGAGGGAGAGAGAGAGAGAGAAATGGCCCCAAAATACTTGGTGGTATAAAATATGAGAATGCAGCAAAGACTAATCTTTTAGGCTCCGTTTGATTGCAAAGTGGAAAAGGAAAATAAATTGAGAAAAGATGAAAAATAAGTTGAGTGATAGAGGTGATATATTCTTGATTTTTAAGTTTTTCCATGAAGAAATTTTCTTTGTTTGGTGGTGAGTAAAAATTTTCCACCAAAAATATTAAAAGATGGAAGATATATACTCATAAAATGAGTAACATTTCTCACCTTATTTTATATCTTTTCACACAAACTAATTAAATTTATTTTCTTTTTCCATCTTTACAATCAAACGGAGCCTTAGTGACTAAATTTGTTAGTTCAAATGATGTAACAACGGACATACACTAATTATTGTGTGAGATGCTTGCAAGACTATCGCTTGTGGTTTGTTCACTTGATATTGTTTATATTGGACAATCACAAAATGAGCAATTCCTCTTAAATCAATTGTCTATATATTACAGAGAGGAAAAATATAGGTTGGTAAGAAAAAAAAACCATCGGTTCCTCTTGTTTTCATCATCAGTAGGAAAGATGCCTTACATTTAGCTAATAGACAGTGCGAAGTACACAAAGAATGACCAAACATTTCATACACGAAATGGAACTTGGGAAAACCGTCCTTCCGGTTACACCAAAGTTGGCATGCCTGCCCAATGATATTCATAATTCTCCATCTCAAATTAGAATTTTGAATTTAATTTTTATCTTCTTTTAAGAATACATTAATTTTAATAATAATAACAATTTAAATCATAATTGAAGAATCTTAAAAATATGTAGTGGGCGGAGGTAGGAGTTGATACTTCCCCACGTCAAAATATTTGACTCATTTCCTGTTATTAGGAGATATTTAAAATTAACAGTCTCAATTCTTATGTGAGACATAATTAATAAACAAAATTTCAAGTAGGTTACAATTTTAATCATTTTCATCATTACAGAGTTCAAACCTACTACTTGTTTCATTGCTTTGTTTCTGTTTAAGGAGGTAGTTAACTATTATTTGATTGAGTACACGCTTTTCTTGTTTCTACCTATAATGCAATTTAAATTTGTAATTGTCTCAATTGTTTGGAATCTTATTTCATTTTTATTTTTATTTTTATTTTTGAAACCGGAAATTTGTAATTTACTATGTGATGGCTGAACTTAGAAGAGAAATTGGCATAGCTGTAATTCATTCTCAACGGATTACGAGACTATTACCAACTATTTCACAAATTGGATTTAAATCTACCTTTATCTTAACCGTTGATTACGTCTGCAAATCGGTTTACATAAATAATCACAATCAATCAATTTATGTAAATAAAACTCTGGACCATCTCACAATTACAATCACGTTGCCACATCTATTAAGCGCATTCCTACAATCAGTTCATTGCCCTGCTAGAATCCATTCTTCGACAATCAAACTCACCAAATATTACGTTACAAACTTACAATAGTTGTTTTGTACATTACAATCATGCCCCGTTACAGTAAATGTGCTATGTGCTATCTATCTGGAATTTAAAAAGAAAATTAAAGAAATCAACACTCAAGAATGGCATGCTACTTACCCCAATAGCCTAAGAAAGGTTTCACATAGCGAAAAATCAAACTTAAGACCCTGCGGCTTTGGTGTAACCCCTTGAGTTGGTATGCTGCTTATTCTTATTCTAACCCAATTTCGATACCCTATATGTCATATATTTACATATAATTTTCATGGTTCACACTGGTGATGGCGTGATGCCATGCCAAGCTCATAAATCTCTATAAGTCACATACCATGCTCTATATCTTAAGCAACCCTAAAAAATGGCATTCTTTCCCATTCTAGCTATTCACAAGAGATCTATCCATCTATATATATATAGAGTGAGGATTAAGCGTGCACCAACTGTGCCACTGGTCCATACGGATTTGCCATTTTGGCACACTTCTTGGTTGAATTTTTTGATGAAATTTGGTTGAGATGATCCATAACACATCATGAAGATCGTCTCCACCTTTTCATCAAAAAAATTCAATCGGGAAATGTGCCAAAATAATCATTAAAAGCAATACTAATTTAACTCTCATCTCTCTTCCCGTATACTCATTCAACTCTCCATGGCTTATTTACTAAACTTTGCCATGCATAGGCAGTCACCTTCTTGCTTACTGCTGCGGACAGGATTATTTGGTATAACGGCGTCAATCCCCTTGCTTATTTGGCTGTTACCATATCGCAGGTGTATCAATCTTCATTCACACAATCCAGAGCACGTATCCAATTTATTGAAACAAGATCCAATTTGATCACATATTTTTTTCTTCCCCTAGAAAATTCTGCCTGTTCATTACCTTCCTTTTGGGGCAGGCAATGTTTTAAGAGGCGTTTGAGGCGTGCTCCTCGAGGCGAGACGTAGGAAAAACGCTCATGAGGCGTGTTTTTTTGGTCATTTTTGTGGCTTACGCCTCTTCAGTGTGAGGCGTCTGTGAGGCGTAGGCCTTGAGGCGTAAGCCTCAAGGCGTTCGAGGCGTAACTTATCAATACTAAATAGTTTTGCACTCATTTTTTTTTAAAGTACTTACAATTAAACCCTAGCCCCACAACGTTGAGCAAAATGATCGACAAAGAGGAAAGCTGCGCAAGACGAGAGGGAGAGAAACATTCTGCTGAAGTAGGGTTTCATGGTGGAAGAAGAAAAAGCAGCAGCAGCAAGATTAAAATGAAAGAATGAAGGAGAAGAAATGAGATTGAGAGAGACTAGAGAAGGGATGAGGGAGGAGGCTTACCTGAAATAGAGAGTTTCAAGGAGAAAGCTCCAATCTTGATGACAATGGTGAATCTTGAAGAAGAGAGGGATGTGCGGATGGGAGAGAGGAAAGGAGAGTGACGGCTGATTTTTTCTGTATGTGGGTTTTGGTAAAGACTAAAATAACTTATGTATCCTTGGTCATTTAAAACATTTACTATGGTCCATTAAATTTTTGAGATGTTATTCTTTCTTTTCTTTTCCTTTTTTTTAGCAAATTACTCTCTTTCTTTTAAAATAAAATTGTTACTTATTTAAATGTTATTTAATATTTTAAAAAGTAACCAAAAAATAAATAAATAATACATTTAGTTAAAATTTCAGTACAAAATGCAATTTAATTTATATATATATAAAGTAATTTAATTTATATTTTTTTGTGATTTTATTAGACAAAAATAAAATAAAAATGAGGCTTACGCCTCAATACGCCTCAAAACTTACGTCTCGCCTCGTCCGAGCTAAACGCCTCAAACTCGCCTTTCGCCTTTTAAAACATTGGGGGCAGGTTCACGCATTTCTCATGTTCATAGCCTTTCATCTTTATCATTGGTAAAGATACGGGTTTGTTTCTACTTGGTTATGCTTTCTTACATATTTTAATTCCTCCGAGGTTTCTGGTTTTAAATATGTGTAGCGATGGTTGTGTACAAGATGTTAATAGGAAATCGCAAAAGTGGAAGTGTGTGCACGTGATTCTGCACTTGTTGACGATTTTGGGGATCGTTGGGATACATGCAGCATTCAAGTTTCATGATATGGAGAACATAGCTGACAGGAAAAGCATGCATTATTTCTGTTTATTTATCTTACGGGTAACTAAAGACTCAAGATACTTCAATGCTTTTACTTACTTCGGTACTATCCAATACCTACTGCAAAATACACTTCAACTAGTCAAAAACTTGTCAAATACACGTTTAGATGGACACTTTTCACCCCAATACACTAGCGTTCATGTTAAACAACAGTAAAAAGGTAAATTCCACTTCTAAAGACGAGCTACATTTTCTTATGGGATTTCATTAAGTTCAACCTAAACAAACTAGTGATTACAGTTTTGAGTATATGTGAGTTGTGACACAAATCTGTTTAAACATGTTCCCAATAAATCAGCCCGGCTACCTCAATCTGTGTTGTGCCATGAACACTAAGCAATGAAAGTTAGTCATGAGATCGATCAGCTGCAAAATTTGAAAGAGAAAACAATAGGTAAAACTGGTTACTGGCGTGCAGAAAATAATTTGAAAGAAAAAATATTGGGCAAAAATTTGCATACCAAAATAGAAAATGAAATAACCACCAAGCGCAGAAAATAATTGAATATTTCAAATGTGATATCTACCAAACACAAATTCTACATAAAAGTAAAACGCCAAGTGGGGCATACCTGCAGCAATGCATATAATTAAGCTTCCTCAGGAAAGCAGCCAACATGATAAGCCTGGTCATCCAAGCTATGATCCTTTGTTGAGGAACTTTGCTGATTTGAAGGTTTTTTACTAACAGAGAAGTTCCGATAGGGATGCTGAACAGGAGGTAAAAGCAAAGCTGATTGTTTGTCCATTGACAGTAAGCGTCCACATTTACTGCATTACAAACATGGTAAAATTCCCTATACAAAAGCGAAAATAAAACTCAAAGAAGTAGAGAAATAAACCTGCAAACTTTTGAGAATAGAGTTTCATAGCTGCAGATCCAGTGCTACAACAACAAATACAATACATTTAAGAGCATGCATAAATTTAAAATGCAGGGCGGATTTAATGATGAAAAACGTGAATCGTTGAATGTACAAGATTATACCAATAGAGAATGTAGAGTTGTTTCAGTTTCGGTACCAATAAAGTACTGCAGAGCTGTAGCAGCATGTTCCTGTAATTTGGCAATTAATGACAAAATGAACAGCAAAGTTGAACTCACAGTTTGAAACCCTTCAACATGTATAAAATATGTACATAAAGGTTGCAAAAACATTTACCGTGATGTGCCTGAATACATGATAAACTGAAAAACCTCTTGCGTGTACGTAGCTGCCCCCCTTTCCAAAGAAAAGTTAAACGGAAATGTATCACTAATGGCTCACCAGTAAAACATAAAATAAAATTAGATTACAAAGAAAGGATCAAAATGCAAAGAATAATTCAAATCTTTAAACTTGACAAAGAAGTGCATAAAACAAGGGAATCACACATTACAAAACTAGATATGTGTGTGTATGAACAAGCCTAATGAATTGGAAAGTTATGAAATAATCGAAGCATGAGACTTGGGGAAATTGTTGCAACGAGAAACAAGTTTACCTCGTCAGGGGAAAAGAAAGCAACTGCATCAGGATCAATAGAACCAGCTGGATGCAATGAGATTACAGCTCGGAAAACAGAAGGAAACAGCAATTCAATCACAGCAATCTTATCTGCAGCAACACCTACAGATCCTTGCCTTGGTTTATTTGGACTATGAAAACTATGATCTTTTGATGGTTCTGTGGAATTCTCATTAGATGAAGAGGGCAGCAAGGAAGCCCTTTTTAACCAATCCAACCGTTGGTAAGTAAAAGTGTTCACATTTGGCACTTCTTTTTCGAGATACAAAAGAATATCTGATAATGTTCTCAAGTCATTAAGCTCTTCTTGGTGACTTGAAGACGGTGTTTCAGTTCCACAATGTTTCTTGGAGATTGATGATTCATTAACAGAACCATCATCAAGATGTGGGAAAAATCGTCGCTTCTGATCAGTAAATGCCTTCAGTGCCAACCTGCAAACATACAAGATATAATACCATACATGAACAGGGAACTGTGCAAATTTAGCAACTGCAGCAGCAGCAAATAATAGAATGACACGCAAAGCAACGAAAAATAAATTAAGTCATTATTGTGAATAATATTGTTAAATATTTTCAATAAATCCCAAAATTCAGAACTACCAGAATGAAGCATTTCTCTCTTTTATAGGTTCAAAGCACTCAACTCATCTAAAGATATACTATTTTAGTAATTTTGCTTAGTGGCAAAGGAGATGCCTAAATATAATGTGGGATGATATTGGGAAAATGTCATCATACCACGTAACCTAACAGAGTATATAAACATATATTCAAGAAAATGGGGAACTAAATTCACTCAACCAAACTCCACGTAGGTAGGCAGAAATTGCTATGTTATTTTGACATTGCATGTCCGCAATGAGAGTATTTCTGAAAAGCAAAGTTCCATCACAATATTAAGCATAAACCTGGAGAGAATACTACCTAAACGCACTTGACAGGTCATATCCTATCACCGCCCTCTAGGAGAAACCCCTGCTATTGCCCTTGAAGAAATTGGTTTGTAATTTATGGATGAGACTCAGCTGGTGAGCTCCTTCTCAATCTCTCATTGCTTCTCTTGTTGGCCGACTTCTTGGCAGCAATAAAGACCCCAATATACTACCTAAAGATCCTATTAACTGCAACCCCATCTCATCAATATATGTTTTATGTTTGTCGTCCAAGTTATTTGGACATTTTGACAGAAAGCTCATCTCTGCCTCTCCAGCTAGAGTAGAAAGAGTATGTATTTTGGTAATTTTGTAGACTATTTCTCTGCTGTGTTCCCATGCAGCTGCATATGTACCATAGTTGTATTGGTGGACAATATAATACGGGCCCATACCTAATTGTCATCCAGGCGCAAGGGTTGGGCGTTGCTTACCTAAAGGCACGCGCTTTAAGCGCCTAGGCTCCAGGCGCGGTGAGGGAGTTCTGCATGAGAGGCGATTTTTATTCTTTTAATGTTCTGACTCCCCCCCTCCTCTTCTCTCAAAACGCTGTCGTTAAGCCTGTGGGATAAAATTTTGTGCTTCTTCCCCTAAACACGTCATCCTTCTTCTTCTCCTCAATGTGTGCATCTCACAAGTACTTCTTCTCCTTCTTCTTTCTTCATTCCACTCAGGTCACAGCATCACGCTGTTTTTTCTTCTTTTCTTTCTCCTTCTCCTTCTTCTTTCTTCTTTAGTCTTTATATTATGATATGACTCATTTTATTTTATTGTGCCTAGACTTATTTTGAGACTTGACGACTTATTTATATTATGATATGACTATTTATTTATTGTAGCCTAGACTTATTTTGACACTTGATGACTTGTTTTTATATTGTGTTATTTAGATGTTATTACGTTAATGACTACGATCCATGAGGACTTGTTTTTTATTTAGACTGAATTTGGTGGATTTTTTTTTTTTGCTCTAGATTATATGACATTATAGTAGTTGGTGCAAATTATGATTAGAATCATATATTTCAAGTTTTTGAGTGGGGTGCGCCTCGCTTCAAAAAGGCACACTCTTACTAATTGGTGCGCCTTTAACTTTTGACAATTATGGCCCATACTGTGGGATATAATATATGAATGCATGCAGATATCTAAACCTCAATTCTAACATGTTGTGTTCAGTCCAGTGTCCCGTCAAATATTAGATTTCACATAGGCATATTAAACTCTTTTGCAAGTTGAATTAATTTCATTGGACTATTTAGTAATTGTTAATGTCATATCTGAGAATCCATTGGCAATTTTTGGAGAGGCTTCTACGAATTTCAATTATTGTTCTCCTACCAAGAGCACACTTTTACTACATGAATCGTCATGTTTAGACTTACAATGTGCATGTTTAAATTACTGCCGTATATCATAAAAATTCGTCAATCCTTGGAGCAAGAATTCCATAAGAGGGAAATATTAAAGATCATTGAAAACTTAGTAAGGAAGAGCAAATTTACAGTAACAATAGCAATAGCCAAGATATTTTTCCACCCACCTGGTCCTGTCAACAGCAGAAGCGCCGGCCTGACCAGCAAGTTGACGTTTCCATGCATACGCAACAACAGCACCATCTGGACAAACCAAAGGCATGTGTAGGCCCCAAGAATTACTTCGTGACCGAAGCGATTCATTGAGAACCCCAGAATCTTCCAACTGCCTTCCTAACAAAAGTAAAGGTATTTAAAATCTATACAAGCTGCCACATCATAATTCCATATATTAACCTTAAGAGTCTCACTTGTTTCTTAACCAATATGCTCAAAAGTGTTCAGAACCCTATGGAAGTGGAAAAAAAAAATCAATTCTCAAGGGTGACCCAGGACCCCTTAACTCTTCTGTACATTCCATGTATCGGTCTAATTTGGTATTCCAAGTATCAAAATGAATACAAGATCATATTAATATCCAATCCTGACGAACATTTAGATAAGGCCATCATCATGTTAATATTTTGCTACAAATCGTTAAAAAAAGGTCACTTAACCATATATATATTTCTATACTATTACTATATATAAAGTGAGAGTAGGGATTTTCGCAAGCATGTCAAATTACGAAATCATCTTTCATGCTTCAAAATTATACAAATTTCATGCTTAAATAGGGACTTGAATCTTGACTTAAAGTGTTTTTTTTTTTTGGTTCAAGCAGTTTTTGGGTGAACTAGCTTGCGCGCACCAGCTAAACCCCTAAACCTGTCCAAGCCGGGGCTAGGACTAGGGGATTCAGGACATTGCTTGTCACCTGTCCCTCAAAGATTGCATCTTGGAGCTTGAACTCATGACCTTTAAACTTAAAGAAAACATGTTTGACCAAATACCATCTTACGTTTTTATTTTGTTCTAAAAATCTTTACAGAATTTGAGGAATTCTTAAGTATAATTCAAAACCCTAAACCTGGACATTAGAACGAAAACTAAATTTGTTGGTGGTAAAAAAAGAGTGAGAGAGAGCATTATATAATACCGATGGATCGGAGGTCCTGGAGGTACTGACGCATAGAGGACTCTTCTTTGACGATCAAATTCAAGGGTTTATTACTTGAAGACTGATGAGGTTGCCCCGCCACGAATAGGGCTTCCAGGAGTCGGTCAGCTCCCAGTCTGATGTCGGCAATCAGACGGGCAGCGTGGCCCAGGCGGTCCATGGCTAGCGCCACTTGTTTAGGTGGCGCCTCCGCCGTTGATTCCAGAGATTCCGGCGGCGGCGTGGCGGGATTAGCCGCCGGTTGCGGTGGTTGTAATTGTTGCTGCATTTTTCTTTTTTCTTTTTTTTTGGCTGTGTTCTGTCCGTAGTAATTATTAACGCTTTGAGAGTAATAATAATGATAAGTACGTGAATGGAAAGTGGGCTTAAAATTAAGCCCAATGACTGGTTTTTTGGATCTTTCTATATGGGCTTATTACCTCTAAACCTCCTTTTTTCTTTTTTAAATTCTCCCTTTTGTAATATATATTACTTGTATTATAAAAAAATAATAAAAATTGTGGTGATACTTACGCTAATAAATATTTTTTTGTTGAATATTTTCTGGCTCGCATATCATATCGTTATAAAAATTTCTTTTATATTATGGTGATGATGCATTCTATTCTTTTATAACAATTACATTCATTTATTTGTTTAATTCTAGAAATTTGTCAATTGAATAATGTAACTTATAGTGGTACATAATGCTATTCTTTTTGTTATAATTAATATCATATATGAAGTCATAAATGAAGTAATTCTTATATTTACACTTGGCAGGAGAGGGAGGGTGGGGAGCACCACTTATTTTTTTCTAAAAAAATTTGAAGGCATTCCCCTATAATTTTAAAACATTTATAATTAAATATTAATATAATAATATGAATTATCAAATCTTGGGGTGGCCCCTTAGATCCATCCTTGCATATATCCTTCTTCTTTTTTTTTTTTCATTGCCTTCTCTCTTTGGTGGACTGTAGTGGTGAAGGAAGAACATGATGGACATATGAAATGAATGTCTTTGTTTAGAGAAATATAAGTCTATAAATTTAAATGACTACGTCAAAAATGTATGGATCAGTGTTTTACATAGACTATACACTCTAACAAATGCATATTATATTATTTGAGTTATTTATTAACTTGACCATTTAAATTGTTACGTTATTTTTATTATTACTCACTCAAACAAGCAAGTGGATAAGTGGAACGGAGATGAATGCTCTGAAAATAATGTTTCTTCCTGAAAATGACACCCACTATCTAATTCATGATTTGCCTCTGCTAATCCCCATTATAAATAAAACAACGGGTAATGATGACAAAAAAGCTTAAAGTTGTGGCTTAATATATTAATTTGTGATTTAATTAAGTGTGTATATATATACATATATGTGAGTGTGTGGAGGAAAAGAGGGTGGGGAAGGAAATCATTTGCTCTGTTAAAAGAGACAATTTACTAAAAAGAAGGTAAAGTTATATTCAATTTCATTAGTTTCCATAGGGAAACATTTCAACTTGTAAGGACCACCTATAATGCGAAAATAAGTCATTTTCTTTTTCTTTCTCTTTTCTTTCTTTGTGGAGTTTTGTGTCTTCACAACTTTTACTGAGGGGACATTGCACAATAAAACTGGACACTGAGTGATCGAAGGGAAAAAAGACAATTAAAATTAAAGAGTGTGTTGATTGGCTTACACGAAATGAAAAGAGTTCGATCTCTTAAATTGATTTTCATAGAAAAGAAATTCACTGACAAAAAAAAAAAGTGGAATAGTGGTGTTCGAATTATGTGAAAAAAGAATTGAATTGAAGTAAATCAAGTTATAATATCAAAACAAACTATATAGTCAGTTACTCGGTATATATTACCGACGAACTTATATATTTATTATATGTCATCCTTTTTATTGTCATAATAAAATATCATTGGGTTATACACAAAAAAAAATTATTACAAAATTATCGCTTGTAGAAAGAGTCAAATATATATCAAACGGCACCAAAAATTAACAGATATCAAACGGCACCAAAAATTAACAGAAATATTTAAACTTTTGAGTTTCCACTGAAGAAAAATTAAAGAGTATATCTATCAAAATACCAACTCCAAGTTGTTATAGTTTGAAAAAGCAAATAAACGAAAGATTGAATCACGAGCCCATAACAATTAACATGAAAAATTGGATCTGGGTCGTATCTCAAGTTGTAAAAATGTGGTAATTAACACAAGCATCTAATTAATTAATGTCCCTTTTTCTTTTCCAAAAATCATCAAGATCTACTTATAACTTGTATTAAAAAAAAATCAATTAACACAAAATTGTGTCTATAATAAAGCGCTTTTTCCTCCATTAGTACTAAAAAAAAAATTTGGCACCATTCTATTTTGAAGCCTCTATCACATGCATGCTCTTCTTTCCAAGCAAAGGGCAATATCTTTGCCAATCCAAGAAAAAGATAAAGGGCACCATCTTTTGTACCAAAAAGAGAAGGAAAAATTAAAGAACACTAAAAAATTCATCTCTGTTCTCGTCTTAATTTACTGGGAAAAAGCCTGTTAATTTCCTTTGCAAGTAAGTGAAGACCTTAAAAGGAACTAGATCAAGTGCTATTTTGCAAAACTAAATATGCTTTTTAACAGGCTTTCCGGCTATATATATATATATATATATGTGTGTGTGACTAATACAGTAGTTTTGAACTAGTACATACAATAATTTATATGTCTGGTCTCCTCAGTGTATGCTCACCTCTAGCTTTATAATCTCTTTATTTATTTAGGATATAATATAATATATAATATATATTTTTTTTAGAAATCCACATATCTTCATAATCTTGTTTTGTTTTGCCTAATTAAAATTTATTTCAGTAATACGGAAAAATGGTTCTGATCATAAGGTAATTAAACATCTATATTTTTACTCTTGCTAAAGTAGTAAACAAGACATAAGATTCGACATGGTAAAAAAATTTAACCTCATTTACCTTAATTAGTCTATCAATAATCAATAACTAATAGAAAAGGGAAAATAACAAAAATAAAATTACAAACTATTCAATATGAACCTTGAAAATCTAATATTATACATATCTTCTTTTTTTTTTTTTTAATCTAAATTATGTAACATCATAAATGTTTGTAGAGCAATAAAACATGTTTTAGCATTACTCTCCTAAAAACATTATTTTGGGGTAAGTCACAACAATCATAACCACGTATTTGTTACTGTAAACGCAGATGCATACAATTATAGTCATTTTTGAACTAGGAATTTAAATTATTCTACATTAATTTGTAGGAATTCAATGTTTAGTGGATGAAGTCTAATTCAATTTGATTTGAAAGGGCCAATTTTCTTCTTCTTCTTCTTCTTCTTCTTCTTCTTCTTTTTCCCCCCTTAAAGATCTAAGTTTGATTGCTATATTAATCATTTAAGATAAGATTCCTACTATCCGTGCATGCGACTCAAAGATACATACATACATACATACATACATATATATATATATATATATATCTAATATTGTCCATTGCTGGTTGACCCATATATATAGCCAGAGGCCAATTAATAATTGCGTAATGTGTTTGATATGTCGGGAATAAATTATATGAATAGGCCTACAAATTACAACAACTAGAATTTTTGTAACAAAACAAGAGTTGTTGAATGAACCCACCCCCCACCCCCACGCCCACCCACCATAGTGTACAGCCAGTTATATTTAGCTACAACGGTATATTTGATAGCGAAATTAGAAAATGACTAAAAGAAGTAAAATATTAACTTTATGATAAGTTGAAAAAAAAAGTCTATTTTGATTTTTTATATTTTTGCCTTACTTTTAATTGAAAGTTTTTCTTACCGACCAAGGGCGGAGGGAATGTGAGTCAAGTCGGGATTGGATTTGGATTTTTTTTATAAGTTTTGTAATATAAGGACTTTTGTGTAAACATTTAAATTTTGTAGGGCCTCAAAACTTTGAAGATAAAATTGTAATTATTTTTAGTAAAAGCTAGCTAGCAAAATAAGGGTGCTGTTATTGACACACACCTATTTATTCTGTAACACTCCCTTAAAAAAATGTTGATTAGTCTATTGACACACACCACTTTTTTTATTTTTAATTAATAATTAAACCACTAAACACTCTCTTAAACAACTTCATCTTCTTCTTCTTCTTCATCATCACCACCACCATCATTTTTGCCTCTTCTTCTTCATCATCATCTTCATCATCATCATCATCATCACCACCACCATTGCCGCTACCACCTCCACCATTGTTGGTACCACCACCATCCAAATCATCATCCATCTCCAAAAGAAGTAGGATACTTATATTTTGGTTATTTCTTTACGTTTTCTTTCATTTATAAATCACTAAGGTATGCCCGTGCCGATGGCACAAAAGATTTTTTTTTTAAGTTGTATTTAACTTGTTTTATAACATTTAGTTGTCTACTTATGCTGTGTTTTATGTATTGATTTTTCACTTACCCTCGTTACTATTACAGAAGATAAGACATTGTTAAAAATAAGAAATCATCATAAATAATGTTTCTAAAATAAATGTACATCAACATTAATTCTTACAATGTTATTTCAAAAATTTAAAGTTTACCAAACAATTTTTAAGAATTTCTCGATTTAAGGCTCCAATTTTTGTTTTGTGATGTAGTCAATTAGATTTTTCATAATTACACGTTAAATGATAACATGGCATAAATCAAGTTAAAGTTTGTACATATTTGTTTTTGTCTGCTTAACGGGAACAATTGGGTTGTGTCTTACCCAATAATAAATCAAGTCATATACAAATTTGAAAAAAAAATTCACAAAATAGTTTGTTGAGTTGTGTTTGGGTAAATGCAAAAATAACCCGCACTTATTAAGAACTGACATGAGACCGGTCTGTTTCTATGTCTATAACCAATGTACTATATTCTAAAGAGCAAAACACTGTATAACGTAAAAAAAAAGCATGGTGATTGATAGATGTGCTATCATTAAGCACTATAATGCAGCAATTAGCAATGATAATTAATTTTTATATAACATTACAAGATAGTTCGTGCCATCTGACACTATCAAAAAGAAGAAAAAAAAAGATGATAAAATATATGGTGTGTAATTTAAAAAAAATGTATATAATGTTTCTTCAAAAAAAAATGTAAGAAGCTTAATGATCAATTAATGCACCGTCATTAAGTACTGTATTACAACACTAATAATTAACTTCCTTTTAACATTACTTTCAAATTAATTAATTAAGTGTGTCGTATAATTCTAATTAAGAGCCCAGATTTATTTAACTTTTGTAATCGTAAATATACGACCAAATAGAAAATTGAATTTTGAATTTGAGACTGAAAAAAAATTCTTTAATATACTTTAGGGAAATGAAATACTTATAAATTGAAATGATATACTTTAATTGTATATTTTAAGAATATACAACCATCCAATACACCGAATATGAATAAGTTGTTTGCACTTGGTTTGACAAATTAAGATTTGAATTTACCATAAAAAAGAAATATATAAATACTGATAAAGTCTTATTGTAATAAAAAAATTATGAGTAGCAAACTGTGACCTACTCGTGTTGAATTACAACACAAAGTTCATTACAATGCATGTAAAATCTCTTTCAGCAAATAGAATTTGCCTTAATAGATGAGTTAATTGCTGAGTTAGAGTGTTGAGATAGAAGCTAACATGAAAAATATACATGGGGAATATTAGTTGGAACAGTCGCGTAGGATTCCATCAACAATTTGTTAACGGTGTGAATTACTATGATTAAAGTGGAACACAAAAAGTGTAATGTAATTTTTTTACAGAAAAAAAGGGTAATAATCAAAATGAAATTTAGTGTAAAGTATAATGTTTTAAATTACAATTAACATATAATAAATCTAATTTACTTTTTTCCCCAAAAAAATAATCTAATTTACTTTGTATTACATTGGTTATGGGTCAATTGAATATTTATTTTCTTTACACGTATTTTTGTATATGTTAATCAAGCTATATTTGTTAAAAAAATGAAACTACTTATTTTAGGGCAAAAAAAGTATTTAATTTATTAATTAAACTCAATTTTTAACTCTCCCACGCCTGGTCCCCTCCTTCCTTCCTACTCTCTTGTAGCCTTAGAAGACATATTTTTTTTACAAAGTTTCTTAATTTGAGTTCCTTTTTTTTGGACTATTCTTAATTTGAGTTGGAAAAAACTTAAATCAAATGAATTTCTTAACTTTCGATTTTGAATTTCTAAATATTGTTTTTCCCACCCCCATCGTCCAGAGAAAACAACCCCAACTGTCATGATGCTGGCAAATTTAAACTATCAAAGCACCGAGCCACTTATTCTCGTCATATTAATCAACCAATCCTTTTATCCATACCAATTTAATTGATTATGCGTCTTGACAGCATTGAAAAATTTGATCATCAAATCAACTCTCCCACCACCGCTACAGAACAATCAAAACTCAATTCCAGGAGAGAGAGAGAGAGAGAGAGAGAGGGGTAGGTATGTAAGTATGACTAGAAAAAGAAAAAAGAAACAAAGATGTCAATAAAATAGTAAATAGTTCTAACCATTTGATGTATTATAGACATCTTTAGTTTTGTATTTGAATTTTTTTATTACAAAAAGGGAATTTAATTCTTTTGAAAAGTGAAATTAAAAAATGAATAAACTTATGATGCGTTTTTATTGCAAAGTTGATCGAAAAGTAAATAAGAAAATAATTTATTTTTAAGGCATTTTTTTTGTTTTATATAAGAAATTAGCAGTGGATAAGAAAAAAGTTTAAATTATAATTAAAAAAATATGAAGAATATTTCACCAAAATACTCATCTTTTTTTTAAGATATTGAATAAAATTAAAATTATTTTATTGACCCTTAACATTTTCTTGCCCACAAATTTTTGCCAATAGATGTGATGGCATTTCCCAACAATAATCAATAAATCTCTTAAAAAATTACTACAACTAATTTTTGCCCACAGGTTAATTTCGTTATATATATATTTTTAATTTCACTTTTCTTTTATTTTTTCTTTCCTTTTCATCTAAAAAAAATTAACTTATTAAGAGAGAAAAAAACATTTTCTTTTCTTTTATATATATATATATATATATATGACTGTAGTTAGAGAGAATGTGCATAAGAAAAAAATGTATTTTTTTTCTTACAAAAGGGTGTAGTGTTTTAGAGACCATTGGATCTCTTCAAATTATTTTGCGCTTTTAGATTCAAAAAGTTAGTGGTCATTGTCAAGGAATAGTAAATCCCTCATTTGTATTATAAATTGGATACAAACAAAGGAAAAAAAAAACAAAAACAAAGCACGAAGAATGTTTACTCGATCCTTAGGAACCGAGTGTCGTACAGCTTACTCGGTCCTAAGGAACCAAGTAAAGTACAGCTTACTCGGTCTTAAGGAACCGAGTTAAGCATTGGGTTATTTTTTCAATTCCACTCGGTTCCTTAGGACCGAGTGACTTGTGCTTTACTCGGTTCCTTTCGGCCAAGTGTGATGAACAACACTCGGTTCCTAGGAAACGAGTAAACCTTCATCTATGGTAGAATTTTTTTTGACGTGGTGTGTGCACGGGTGGAACTTTTTTTAGTCAATAACAAAAAAGTTCAAGAAAAAAAGAGTAGAACAATTAGATTGTTAAAGAAAAAATTAAACGAAAAAGATTGAAGATGAGATTTGTGGGGTGAGTGGTGTGATTTGTTTTTTTGAATTATAGAGAGAGTTGAATGCTTAATTCCAACTAGAATTTTTGAAAAATCCTTAATGGCAACGTGTTGATTTATGGAAGAAGAAGATTGAAGATGAGAGAGAGTGGAGTGGTAGAGAGTAAGAGTGAAGTGTTTTTTAGATGAATGTTAATTAATCATAAAATTAAATGTGGAGTGGTGGAGTGATGGAGTGTTAAGAAGAGTGAGAGTGTACTTATGGAGTGTTTGAGAGATATGGAGATTTAGAGAGTTAAATGGTATTTGTTAATAGTAGCCCCCCAAAATAATGAAAAACTTTCTTCTGGAACAAAATTCTAAAAAGAAAAACAAAAGAGAAAAACCAGAGTTTACACTCGTAGCTTCTCTTTCACACGTACTGTTATGTTGGATTTCTTACTTGAATTTGCACTCTTTTTAAGTATTAGACAGTGAGGATGATTGACTAACAAATTCGGCCCCTTTCTCTTCAGAGTTTATTTTGATGTGTTATTATTTCTTGTAATTTTTTTTAAGTGCTAGTCAATTTTCCACAAGATTAAAATTTTAGCTCTGCCACTGTCAACTACATAAACATTAATTATATTCTATAATAAAATGTCAATTTCCCCAAATAATTCATCTAATCATTTTCTAATATCCTATAAAAATTAAAGACCTTTTTAAATCAACCAACCATGATTTGTTAATCGGGATAAATGGTTCTTTTCCCTCTCTCTTTTTTTCCAGAGTTAAACTCCGGATAATCCATGTATAGTTGGTATAAAAAAAAAATATGGATCCAATCACTAAAATAAAAATTTTATAAGATGCAATCCTTAATATTATTTAAAGGATTGGGTCCCTAATAAATACAATATTTGCATCATAGAGATAGATACTATGAAATTAAATTCTCACTAGATGTAAATATCAAGGGAGAGATAAATAAACAAATACTATGAAAAAAATTACACAAATATTATATCTACGAGCAACCGTATCTTTTAAAACAGAAAATTGTGAAACTAATCTTTTAAAATTTTGATTACATGACTGGATACAAAAAAAAAAAAAAAGAAAAAAAAAAGAAAGAAAGAAAGAAAAGGGTGACCCGTGGGTGTGGGGTTTTGCCACATGTGAACCGATAAACTTGAAATTCGGCGCTAAAAAGAGAAGAGAAGCCGTGAGGTGTCGTTTTCGGCGCTTAATGGCCGATAAACACGTCAGCAATGAAAAAGCTGCTCATCAAGTTGCTTTTACTCGTGGTGTAGACCTATTGGGCGGACCCATCTGAATTGAAAAAGCTGATCGAGAGAGACACGGAATTAGGGAAATGTGGAGCCCCTCCATTTGCTAATTGCTTGACATGGACCCACACAACATTGCATATTCAGACCCATTGCCCTTGGCTTTATGCTTGGTTTTTCCGTTGCAATGTAATTTCTAATTTTAAGAGTCAGAGTTCCATTTTTGTTGTAAATAAGTTTTCATATAAAAAAGAAAAAAAAATTAATTCAAAATATGCATCTCAAAAATGTGTCGTAGTCTCATTGTTGAATGAATGTTAGAAGATTAACCTAGAGTATAAATGCAGTTATTATTTTATTGTTGGAGTTTATTACTGTAAGGGTGTGTTTGATTGGGAGTATTTTCCATGGAAAATATCCATTTTCCACTTGATTTGACAACTTAAGGTGTTTGATTGGCTTTTTTTTCTAGGCAATTGAATTCCCACTTTTGGCTCACACACTTACATTTTCCTTGTAAACAAGGAAAATATTTTCTTTGGGGGGGGGCTAGTTTTTATTTTCCAGGCAATTGCACGGTTTTCGAGACAACATTTTACCCATTTTCTACACTAAAAATGCTATAACTTAAACTACAAAATTCAAAATTTAATAAAAAATTTATATTTAAAATCTACTCATCAAGATCAATTAAACAAGATCCATCACGACTATAAAATTATGTAAAAAAAAATACCCATAATTTTTTCTACATTAAAAATGCCACAATACAACCAATATTTTCCGGGTAGAAAATTAAGGCAATCAAACACACTACACTTCATTTTCCATGCAACTCAATTCTAGGCAATTCAATTACCGGTAACTTATTTTCTTTCCATGCAAATTCCACGCTTGCAATCAAACGCACCCTAAGCGTATGTTAATATAAACAAACATTTAAGAAAAAAATATGATACACCCTACGTCTATTATTTAGATCCAAAATTTTAGTCATATCTTATGATTTTATCCGGTGAGCCACTGCCAAGGTTCAATTGTCCTCTCTCGCTCCTTTTCTTCAATCTACCCACAACTTATTTTTTTATTTTGTTTTTTAAAAAAGAGTAAAGATATGATCATATTTTTCATGTCTCTTATAATAGTATAAATTTACTTTGGAAAAAAATAATAATAATTAAAGACTCGAACTTGCATTGACCAAGACGGTAACACTAACCTTCATGCATGACCATCAATTAAGTACATGTAATGTTGGCCTTCCAACTCACAACATATTAGTTAAGGCTTTTACTCTTGAAAAATATAGTATTGCTATTAAATTTTACTCTATGTTATTTACTCTTAAAATACACACAAATATTGTACTCAATTTGTCCTTCTTTTAAAACTAGTAGCAAACTTCTTATTTTTTTAAAAAAAAAGTCCCGGCTCTAAATTGATAAAGTGACTAAATTACTATTGAAATGTTTTTCGTGTATAAATTATTTTTTCAGTATTAATTAATCAGTCACTAACCAATTTTCTTTATTGTGTTGCACACGTACATTCTATATTGTTATGATGTCAATCTACAAACCAGTAAATTAAACTAGTTTACAATGCACAGTTGCACACACATATATATGCAATTAATACTTGTATGACTAGCATATAAATAATTTAAAGAAAAATTGTTTTTTCTTTTGGTAAAAGTTCTTACCCCGATCTAAGAAATCCTAAGTTCGAGAGGGAACTTAGAAGACATAGAAAATGCATAAAGTTTGAGAGAAAATGTGCAGGTGGGGTGAGAATTTTCTTTATTTGTAGTATAAGAAAGTGACTCACACTTTTTATTTTGTTTATAAAAAAAGGAACCTTTAAAAATAATAAATTGCAAGATTTTCTTTGTCCATCATTTATTGAGAAAGGAATAGTTACAACCATCAAAAGTAGTCCAGTAATAGCGTTCTAAGTTCAATAATGAGTTTGGTTAAGAATTTTTTAAGTTGAGTTTCGGTAGCCGCAAAAACACTATGGTGACCAGCAATTGACAACCATCTTACGAGCAAAAATTAATCAAAATGCACAAAAAGTAACTCAAACATTCCGTAACAAATGCCAAAAAAAGAAACGAGAATAGTTGCATAAGTAGCCGTGCACCTAACATAGGGATCTCCACCGTAGTGACATCCAAGACAAACTTTGGATCCCTTGTCTATAATAAAACCTCATAGCTAGCTAGAAAACATAGTTCAAACCTCTCACACTAACTTTATATAAATATTTATGGCAAAAAAAAAATTATATAATAATAATAGAATGTGATTATTACTAGTACCCGAAACGAGTTATTTAGTATTTGAAGATAATTTTTAATGATAATTTTTTTATAATCTTAAATATATTTTAGTGATGAATTTTTAATTAGAGCAATTGTGTGACAATAGCGATACAGATGCTAATCTAAAATATTATAAGCAAAGATGGCAGCAAACTTCCCCCACCCCTGGAACTTTATGCATTTTCTCGCTCTTCAGAGTTATCAAATTTATAGCACGCTAAAATATATCATAAATTCATAAAGAATTTTTATTTTACTTTTAATATATGATTATTGCACGGTGATACTGAATACACCCAAACGAGACCGAAGGGGAGAGAGGCCCTGGGGTTGAAAACCAACCCATTTACCACTTGGGAAGTACCCTGGGTTTTAAATAATACTTAAAATAAAAAATCATTTTAGAAAATTATATTACTATGTTTTTTAGTGCTAACATATTTTAAATATTGGCATTTGGATACGGATACGCAGCTGTAATGTATAATGTAATGTAAGTGATGTGTTATACTTTGTTTTTTTGATTATTAATACATGTTAAAAATTAACGTTAAGAGTGATTGAGAAAAAAATTATTTCATGTTTACAACCCATCAGTTCTCGCTTTTTAAAGAGAGGTTAAAAACTAAAATTGATCTCTTTTTAAACCATTATATTCAATGGTGAGGAAGGTCAAAACACTAATCAATTAATTTTTATGCCATACTTAGTATTTAAACTTTTTAATTTTTTCATCTAATAGTGGTTAATTCGTTGTTGTATTATGTCATAAGCAGGAATGTACGCATAATTTTTGTTAAGGAGGTACATACATAAAAGGCTGTAAAAATAATCTTACTTCATAAATTATCACTCATATATATATATATATATAAGTAAAATGAAAAATTACATTCATAGGTATAATAGACATTTTTTAAAAAACGTTATTTGAAAAAAATATATTCACAAACTTAATCATTGAGAAATATTTATCCATCTTAACCTCACAAGAACAAAGATAAACATTAAGGTTCCGTTTGATTGTAAAGATGGAAAAGGAAAATAAATTTAGTTAGTTTGTGTGACAAAATAGAAAATAAGGTGAGAGATGTTACTTATTTTATGAGTATATATCATATATCCTTCGATATTTTTGGTGAAAAATTTTTACTCACCACCAAGCAAAGAAAACTTCTTCATGGAAAAACTTAAAAATCAAGAGGATATCACTTCTATCACTTAACTTATTTTTCATCTTTTCACCAAAACTAACTCAATTTATTTTCATCTTCCACCTTGCAATCAAACGGAGCCTAAGGGTCCGTTTGATAACATGATGGAAAAGAAAAATAGTTGATTTTTGTAAAAAATTAAAAAATAAGTTGAGATATATGGTGAGATGCTTTCCTACTTTGTGATTTTTTTCATGGAATTTTTTTCCTTTAGTGGTTGAGAAAGAAAAATATTTCACAAAAAATAATGAAGGGTGGAGGACATCTATTCATAAAAATGAACATAAGATGAAAAACATCTCATCACAATTTCTCAACTTATTTTCTAACTTCTTACATAAATCAAGTGTTTTTCTTGTTATCAAACCAAGCCTAAAAGGTTAAGAAATTTTAAAAATAAAGAATGTTTCACCTATTGCCAGAACAATTTTTTGTGTCTCATTTACAAAAATGTTAATTAATTGCTTCCGTATTCACAAAAATGAATCGTATTGTCAACATTGGTAAATACTACTCACTTTATTTTAAATAAAGAGTGGCAATTTTCTTTTACATAAAGACTCATTAGAGTCTCATTTTTTTTTTTTTGCACATAATAATATATCAACAATAATAAAAAAATAATTAATAAGTTGTAATCGTGCGCATTGATTAAATTGAATCAGTGTTAGTATACTCTTAATTTGAAATGAAACGAGTAGTATATTTAATTTATGGTCAAGAGCATCCTACTATTAATTATAAATATCAAACATAAAATATTTTTAATTAATTAATATAAATATAAATATATATATATATATATATATATGAAAAAAAAATGAAAAAAATTAAGCGTACCCCCTCGGACTCCAGTGTATACGTCCCTGGTCATAAGCAATTGGACCCAATATTTTTTCATCACTCAGACACATATAATTTAAATTTGACAATATAATATTATCAAGATAGCGTGTATTTCATATATATGCATGCATGTGAGGAAAATAATTTTTTTCTAACTCCGCTAATTTGCAATGCGCGTCCCTGTATACTTTTTGTTCCATTAAATGCTCTTTATTCAGCTGATTTGACCACCACCAAATTTCTTTTAGGATTTAGGGCTTGATTTGTGGGTATTTCGTGAGCAAATTGTCCTCTAATCTTTAAAGCTAGGGGCACTGGCCTTTTCACGCCATCTCCATCGATTATAGCAAAAAGATATATATATGTGTTTGCGGTTTTTGTATTTACCTTGTAATAATTGCCACTTTACATTTTTTTTATTATCAATGGTACAGACTAAGAATCAATAAAGACTTGTTTGTGACATAGTAAAATAAAAGGATTTGTCAAGTATCAACATGCAGTGTGTTTTTAAGTCATAAATTCAAGCCTTACTATTTTTTTTCTTTGGAAATTTGATAATACAAAGTTTATTATGAATATCGATTTTGTTCTTCTTCTTCTTCTTTTTTTTTTTCGTAGTATATTAAATGTTACAGTAATAAATTAATCTGATTATTGACAATTAATTAACTTAAAATTAAGGAAATACTATTGTCAAAGTAAGAGTTAACGTTCATCTCATTTTAAAATTATTAAAGATGAAGTGATTTGCTCTACCAAAGAACTATTAATTTAGTAATAATATATCCCTAAAATTAATATATTTTTAAAAAGAGACAAGTAAAACTCCTATAATTCTGTTAAACAAAGTATTCATTGACATGCAAATGATTATACTCCACAGAAAATCATACAATAAATATAAAATAGAGAAAGGGAAAGCTCTTTAGGGCCCAGAAGTCTTATCCATCATTATTTTTGCCCAAGTGATTCATTGGTCTTTAAATCCTTTCTCTCTCTTAGCCCCACATTTGGATCTTAATAGTATTTTTTCCCCCTTACTTTGCGTTAGTGATAATCTTGGTGCTTTATCCTTAGTTGAAGACATCAAGATTTGAATTTGATGCCTTATTCTTATTCAAATGTACATGAAGCCTTCAAAGAGTGGTAAAGTGATTTGTGCCAAAAAAATTAAAAAATAGGAAAAATTATTGATGTATTACAAGTACGTACAAATTCAAGAAGTTTTGACACTTGTATATAAGAATGTTTGTAATTAACTACATTTAACACTTATTTTCAAGTTAAAATTGTTTTAATAGCAATTGATTTAATTAATTAATATGTATGGGACTTCAGCTCAAGTAGTAATAGATCTCATTATTCACACATTGCGTCCATGTTCAATCCCGTTCTCGCTTCTCCCCAAAACTACTCATATGTGTCCATCGGTTATATCAAAAAAAAAAAATATTTACTTTTACTATAATAAAAAGATAAGTCAGGTGAAACTCAAACATGAGATTTTCTAAATTTAGTGGGCGCATTTATTACAAGATTAACCCACTTACTCTTTCAATTATGTTATATATTTTGCTAAACTTTTTTTTTTCTTTCAAGACAATTTATAAATTTCAGTGAAACTTTTTTATTTTCCTTTCTCTTGAGGAAGAGGGAGTAGTATCCATGAAAGTTAATTAAAATGATAAAAAAAATTGTTGATTCTAATTGAATTAGTCTCAGGCAAGTTTACATTTTTAATAAATTGTACTACTAAATATATATGTTTAAAGAACAAGTTTCGGGCAAACATAATTATGTACATACAAGCACTATGGGTGCCATTTATTGGAGTTTTGACCTCAATTATCACAACTAGTGGAGATAAATTTTCATAAGTATAGATTCTAAAAGTTTGATTAGAGAAGAAGATTTTACTTGTAGGCAAAGGTATTGACCCCTTTTTTTAAAGGTTATGTTGAGTGCAATCTCTTTCTTTCGTAATTATTCACTAAAAATTGATATAACATGATTAAATTTCACATATAATTTTGATATTGTCGATATTGTCACGTTGTAAGTTAGATGCTAATTATTCTTCCGAAATTAAGTTTCACTTTTATTTTTGAAATATCTTAAATTCAATTTTTTTTTAGATATAATTAATGTGTTAAATTTTAAAATAAAATATAAGTTGTAGTTTTGACTTTGAATAGCGTAATATTTTGTTAAAATTCACAAAGTCAAGGTGATACCTTTTCCTGCGAAATGAAAATAAACTTACATTATAATAATAAAAAACCAAAAATTCTACAAGTTTAGCAAGTGAGGTTCTGACTAAGATTATACGAGAGTTTAAGAGCTTGAAGCAATATCTTATGAATTCACAAGATGTTAAGGGCCAATTCACAAATAAAGTATGAATGGCGCTTTTGACCACACTAAAAAGAGCCTTAGGCCGGTGCTAAAAGAGCTCAAGGCTACTTATTGTCAGTCCAACCCTTTTTAAATAAAAAAAAAAGGTAAGGTGTAAATTTCTCCCTTTTAACTCCTCTCAAATATGGGTGGGGCGGCGCATCGACCACATCCTTTAATAAATTCGGCTAATTAGCACTTTTGACCTTTAAAGTTTACCATTTTTTCTACAGTCGTCCTGGATCTTTTTTTCAACTGAAGCCTCCCCAAAGTTTGCTTCACGTACCACACTCGTCCAAAAGTTATGACCTATTGAAAATGTGGAAGGAAAGCGCATGTGCAAAGCATGAGCTCGCTTGTGCAAAGGCAATTTGGGTATTTTTAAATCAAACACCTTCTTCACATAGGGCTAGTTATTTCTTGCAATGATAATCCTCCATAATCCATTCAGAAATTCATATTAACCAAAAACCATATGGAAAACTGTAAAAATTCATATAATCAACACCCATGGTGCATCAAAAAGGGGAAAGGTTAAAAACTCATTATCAAAATTAAGTTTACATTTATATATATATATATATATATCTAAACAAAGAACAAATATACACATACACACAAGCGCATATCAGAAGAGCAATTTACCTTGGGTTTGATTTTTAAGAATAAGAAGAAAAGAAGGTTCCTCCTAAATCCTCAACAACCCAGCATTCACATAAATTATGGTTGATCAGAAGGCCCTTTTTTTATGGATATGTTATAGCTAGAGAGAAAGTTTTAGAGAGAACATAAAGTGTAATTTCTTTTTCTTCTTGTTGATTTTGCCATGGATATGAAGAATGAAAGCAAAGGAAGATAAAAGTAAGGCAGAAGTATCATCCTTATTAATCGTTGGCCAAAAAATCCCTCTTTTCTAGGGTTTTTCATTCTTCCAACCGAGAACAATAACAACAAATCAAGAAGCATATCTAAAATCTTAAATAAAGAAATCCAACACCTATGGAGCAAACGGTACCTAAAAAAAAGCAAGAACACAAACAATATATATGCATATAACATACAAAATTGAATATAAACCAAATTTAATATTAAGAAACACATATGAAATATGAAATCAAACAACTTTGTTTTTTTCTCTTGCTTCTTCTCTCTTCCATGTTCAATTTTTAGGTGTTTAATGTTAAATTTTTGGGTTAACGGGGTCCTTCTCCATCAACGGGGACCGTACTCTCCCGCAACCCAAATATGAGTTCAATTCTTCAGCGAAACATATATCAGTTTTACACCATGGCCATTTTGGTGTGGTAATCTCTGGCAATAAAATTGGAGAAGATGAAAGCGAAAGGGGGAGACTGGGTTTTACTTTCTTGTGTAAATGACTCATTTGCACCCCGAATTTTATACCCGATTTCAAGTTGCATCATAAACTTTAATTTGTTCTACCTTACACTCTAAATTTTAAAAAGTGGTTTTAAATGCCCACTTCGTTAACAATCCATCCATTTTATAACGAAAGATGCAAAAAAATGGTATACGGGTAAATTTTTATCTTCTTCTTCAAATTCTTCTTTGACATCTTCTTCTCATAAATGAAGTCTTAAACAATATTACAAATAAAAAATTTAATCCTAAGAAGATAGTATTTATGTAGATTGGATCAGATTCCTAGCTTGGATTTTCTCAAACAAGAGAAAAACAATAATAGCGCTCAATAATTTTAACTTCGATCATCTAGGGAAATAATCATCAAATCCATCTCTTTTCTATATTAAATTCATAGACTACAATGAATTAAGGCTAGGGTTCTTGTAAAAAAAATAAAATTAAGGCTAGAGTTTTTAGCTCTCTACAGAAGAAATTATAATAATATAAATCAAAATTAGAAGTATAAGTAAACAAGTAGAAATATATATAAAAAAAATAAGTAGCAAACAGAAATGGATCAAATTTTTAGCTTGGATTTTCTCACTGAAAAGAAAAACAAAAATAGCGCTCAGTAATTTTAACTTCGATCATCTAGGAAAATATTCATCGGTTCCATCTCTATCAATTTTTATATAAATCACAAAACAGAACTACATTAACAAGAAAGCAATTTAAAATCCTAGATCACACAAATTACAAAATATATTTATCAATTAAGATTGACGAAGAGTGAAAGGGAAAACAATGCTGAAGCAAACACATTACATTTTAATGATATTGAAGTATGTAATTCAATGGCGGAGGGTTTTAATATATAGGGTTCTTGCTATTTGGGTTTGAGGAAGATGAAGAAGAATGGGGAAATTAGAAACATAATAAAAGGTATTTTTTTATTTCTTAAGAGATTGAAGAAGAACCTTTTAGATGTATTTCCTTTGATAAACATGATACGAAATTATTCTTGCTATTTGGGTTTGAAAAAGATGAAGTAGAATTAGGAAATTAGAAAGACAATAAAAGGTATTTTCCATTTCTTAAGAGAGAAGAAGAAGAAGATTTACCCTTATGCCTTTTCTTTTACATTTTCCGTAACAAAATGGACATATTGTTAACAGAGTGCGCATTTAAAAACATTTTTTGAACTTTAGAGTATAAGGTGGAACAAATTGAAGTTTGGGGTGCCCTTATGCCTCTTTTTTGCATCTTCCGTGAAATTGATGGATTATTAACGGAGTGGGCATTTAAAAACACTTTTTGAACTTTAGAGTGTAAGGTGTAACAAATTGAAGTTTGGGGTGCAACTTGAAACTGGGTACAAAGTTCGGGATGCAAATGAGTCATTTGCTCTACTTTTTTTGATTTGAAATACTCAAATTACCTCTGCACAAACGAGCTCGTGCTTTGCAGATGCACTTTCCGTCCACAATTTTAATGGGACATCCACTTTTGGACAAGTGTTGTATGTAAAGCAACTTTGAAGATGCTTCAACCGAAAAAAAAGAAGATCCAAGATGACCATGGGAAAATGGTAAAATTTAAGAGTCAAAAATGCTAATTACCTAATAAATCCAAATATTTATCACTAGACTAACTCGCTCACTCAACCCTTTACCTCTTAAATACATCTTGGTTTGAGAAACGAATAATTTTTCACATTTTTAGGGGGTTAATGTCCCTTGTCTTCCTTAAGTAACATAATTTTAATCATTAACCAGTAGAAATCAACAAATAAATTACTCATTTAAGAAAGTAGTAAATGAGAAAGAATCCATTTCATATAGAAAGTGTCGTAGACAATTAAGATAAAATGTGAGTATGTGACACTAAGAAAATGAGATTCACAACTATCTTTACATTTTTCTTTTCCTTTCATAAATAAATTGTATGTAAATACATAAGATATACAAAGAACCATTCCGAGAAACTATTTTTAAAAAGTGTCTATAAATTTGAAAATAATGGCAACTAAAAGTACATATTATTTAAAATAAGTTGATACACAAAAAAAAAAAAAAAAAATTGTTTTTCATAAACAAACCATTTTTTTTTTTGGGTATATATAGACGAATCATTAAAGAAGCTTAATTTCAGAAGGGAATAACATTTTCACATTTTTGGAGCGTCAGTGTCTCTTGTCCTTTCTTAAGTATCGTCATTAACCACTAAAAAATAAACACATAAATTACTCACATGAGAAAGTAGTTAAAGAAAAAGAAAACATATATTCATTTCAATATTTATTATGAGTATCAACAGCTCATGCTTCTCACCACAAATAAAATGACCTGCGTGCTCTTTCTCTCATTCAACAATAAGCTTCTTCTCCAAATCACAAGAAACACCCAGAAGAAACAGCAACAAACTCTCACCAGTAGATAGCTATCCCACTGGTTAATAATCAAAACCCAGAAAAAAGAAAAAGAAAGAAATGGTGATATATTATTTAGATTTCTTTCTCCTATGCTCTGTTCTTGCTCTGGCTTCTTCTGCGTCTTTGAAAAACCTACCAATCCTCTCATTTGATGAAGGGTATTCACAGCTCTTTGGGGATGAGAATCTCATGCTCCTTAAAGATGGAAAATCAGTTCATCTCTCTCTAAATGAACGAACTGGTACTTCAAAAAACATTTTTAACATCATCTAATTGATAATAGGCCATTTTTTTAACTGATGCTTATGGGTTATGTGTGTGTATATATATGTATATTTACAGGTTCTGGATTTGTTTCACAAGATCTTTACCTTCATGGATACTTCAGTGCTTCTATCAAGCTACCTGCAGATTACACTGCTGGTGTTGTTGTTGCCTTTTATGTGAGTCATTTTATTGTTTAATTCTTTTAAGTGAGATCAATCCACTGCTCCAATAGGTCTATAGATATTGAAATTGACAGATTACTGTATGGGTTTACATATGGAATCTCTTGATTTTCGTACTGTATCTGTTTAAAACTTTAATACCCGGATGGAATTCTTCAAAAACATCTTTCAATAAATATGTATAAAAAGAAGATATGGTGTAATCTGTTGTGATATCCAGATGGCTCTGTTATAGCACTCACTCCTATGTTTTTTATGTGGGTAGTTTTTTCAAGTTTAACAGTACTGAATCTTCAAGGCTCTGTTTCTTCAATCCATTTTTCCATAAAAAAATTTGATTGGATAAGTAAAACCCAAAATATTTTACAAGAAGGTGCTCATTTGAGCCATAACATATTTGGGATCTTTACCAATTTCTGATATCAACTCACAAGCTCCTTATTATTTATTTATTCTGTTAGTCCATCTTATTAATAAAATCATCAAATCATCGTTTTTAGTCCCCAAAAAATTCAACTTTTAGATTCATCCAAGCTTCACTTAAAAATTAACAAATTTATTAACATTTATTTATTACAGATGTCAAATGGGGACATATTTGAGAAGAACCATGATGAACTAGACTTTGAGTTCTTAGGGAACATAAGAGGCAAAGATTGGAGGATTCAGACCAATGTTTATGGGAACGGAAGCACAAGCATTGGCAGAGAAGAGAGATATGGTCTCTGGTTTGATCCTTCTGAAGATTTCCATCAATATAGTATTCTTTGGGCTGAGAATCAGATCATGTAAGATTTTTATTTTCCTATTTTGGTTACATACTCTGTTTTTGTTCACAGCCTTTTCTTTACCTGATACCGCGGGCTATATCGCATGCTGTATATAACATAATCTTATCATCTCATGTACTAAATTATTTCATACTTCTTTGGGGTTTGTGTGCGATGTCCCTATTGTGGACCAGAACCAATGCTTCTTTCTTTTTCTTTTCTTTTTTTGGGTAATTCAAAGTGACATTGCTATACCTGTGGATATTAGCATATCCCCTGTTGTTATAATTTTAGCAGTAAAAATTTTAAAGGTCATTTTTGAAATTCTTTTAATAGTTAAAATATGCAAACCTTGAACATAATTTGATTACTGTAATTCAATCGCTCTGTCAAGTTCCCTAAATAATGCTAATAAGATATTGTCAATAGCCTTGTGACAGTGATAGTGTTGACCAACGTATACTGGGATGGAGGGGTTAAAGATTGCTTGGAAAGAGACTCATGTTTGGCAAGTATCATGCGACTGTATTTTGTGTAGTAGCTATAAGCACTGCTAGTTGTACCTTGTGCAGTTGTGCATAAGGTTTAGTACCTTATCTGCACCTCGCTTGGAGAGACGGGGAAGGAGGTTTTCTTTCTGTAATTCTCTACGTCAAGATTTACGCAACGCATCTGACAATAGCATTTCCCTTATATCTATTATCTAGACATTGATTTACAACTCTTTCGAGATGATAAATCTTGTGGTCCTTAAAGGCGGACAATCAGTACAAACTTCTGGAATCGTTTCTGTTTTGATAATTAACATTTCCCTTGTATCTATAATCTAGAGAGAGTATATCCTTATTGCATTTATTATGCGTTTGTCAACATCAAGTATTAATGGCAAGATAGTACAACTAGGATTTGGTCATTTATTTTGTATCATCTTGACATTGATTCTACTCTGTTTTGTGGTTCCAATGGCAGATTTTATATTGACAATGTTCCCATAAGAGAGATCAAAAGGACCAAAGCAATGGGTGGGGAATTCCCCGCCAAGCCCATGTCTTTGTATGCCACAATATGGGATGGTTCAAATTGGGCTACAAATGGAGGCAGATACAAAGTCAATTACAAATATGCCCCTTACATCGCGGAGTTTTCTGATCTTGTCCTCCACGGCTGTGCCGTTGACCCGATTGAACCGTCATCATCAAAATGCGAAAAAGTACCAAATTCCCAAACAACTATCCCCACTGGTATAACACGGGAGCAAAGAATCAGAATGGAGAGTTTTAGAAAGAAACACTTGCAATACTCGTATTGCTATGATAAAATCCGATATGATGCTCCTCCAGCCGAATGTGTGCTCGATCCCCAGCAAGCTGAAAGACTAAGGGGGTTTGATCCAGTCACATTCGGTGGTGGCCGCCACCGCCACAGCAGGCGACACCACCACCGAAGCCGATCAGAGGCAACCTCAATTTAAGAATGATATCATTTTTATATTATCACATGGCCATTCATTATTATAATTTTCCTATTGAGTTTGAATTTTGTTCTTCGTTTTTTTTTTTTTTTGTGAATAGATAAAGGGAAGAACACAGATTTGTTTGAAGATAATATGATGGGGGTATGTATATATTTCATATCCTTATTATATATCATTTGATTGATGTTGTATTTGGATATTGTAAGTTTAAAATGCTGATCTGTGTACCTGAGAAGGAGACAGGCTTATGGTTTTCATAAATAAATTATCATAAGTTATCATTTTATATATGTAGTAGGTTTAGGTTATGAGGTTACCTTCTTTTTGAAATTTTAATTAAGGTAATATTATGAATTTTTTCTTTACTTTTACATTAAAGTCCAAAATTTGAGGTGTGTTGGTCTGGTTAGTCTTTCAGGTCAGAGTTGTCTTCTTGTGACTTGTGAGGAGCATTTTTTGTCAATGGTGGTAGGGAATCCTAAGCAGTTGAATGTGACAGCCAAAGAAAAAATGTTTTCTACGGTTGTAGTTTTTTGGTGTTAATTAATTACAAGGATCTTTGCTGCTTAAACATAATTTAAATTAATCATTGAGAATATAATATACTTCTGCCATTTTAATTTAGTAGGAATTCAATTTTCTTTATTAGAATGTTTCAAATCGACAATTCCATTTTTTTTAACATAAACAATGTTATAAATTATAAAAAATAACTTGTATCGTTGACTATAGTTATGTTGTAATTATTGTTTTCTTAAAAATAATAAAATTAAAGATGGACTATGAATTTGAGAGAGGTAGTATCTCTTTTCTATTGTTTGGTTACTTCATTTTATTTTCAAATCTATAACATTACAACTAGTAAACTCCAATCAAGAGCTAAAAGTATGTAAATTGTGATTTATCGGTCTTGTTCATTGTTGCCTTTAATGGCAAATTTTAATGTCCTGAGTATAATTAAATTAATTTTTTTCACAACGTATTAGTGTAATCCAAACGGACTAACAAATGTGAATTTGATCAATAAAAAGGAAACATCACTCCTCTTGTTCCAAAGCTCAGTCTAAACTTACATTCATAGCCTTTTTTCTCATTTTTTTCAAATAAAAACCATGCTCAGCTGAAAATGCTCTTTTAGTTATTGTGAAAACTGATAAGTTAAAATTGTGCTGGACGGGTTTTAATTGCGTTCTAAAGAAACTTTTAACCTTAAAACATTCTAAAACAGCAAAGAGAATATACCCTTGCCTGCTTATTAACAAAACCTCTCTCTAATTCTGAGACTCAGCTTCCTTTCTTTCTATCAGTTTGATAAAAATTTGAACAATCGTCTTGCCCTCTTTGGTAATGAGGCTCTCTGGATGGAATTGTACACCCTGCGAGCACAAAGATGAAATCGATTAGCTTCAAGGATCCAAAATTCTAATATGGAATACAACAAACAGATACAAGTGTGCACATATATTTAATTCTTTTTTTGTTCTTTTCAGAGAGGGAGAAACAATGCAACAAGATGAACTTAGGCCCAGTTCGAGGGGGAGGGAACTTGAACATCTGATCGGCCATTCGAAAAAGGTTTTACATGTATGTATATAATAATTTCACATTGAATTTCAGAACCCAAAATTTTCATCCAGTAACAAGATTCACTTGAGTCGAAGGAAAAGGCTATTTTACCTGTAGATGTCTATATCTTTTGTGCCGAGCACCCATGATCAGTCCATCCTCTGTCCATGCAGTCAGCTTGAGTTCTTTAGGAAAACTGTCATTCTCGATTACAAGGCTGTGATATCTGCCAGCCATAAAAGGACTGCAAAAATAAATCAAGTATATTAAAGAAAAAGATTAAATATTTATGCATAGCATTACTTATTTCTGAAGGTGCAGTGTTCTTAGGACAAAATATGGGCAGGTTATGTGAAGATGAGTACACAATGAGCTGATTAATTACTTCTATCTTTCAACTCAGTACATCTTTACAATTAAAATAACCAGTCATACATATAGGGTAATATTGTGACCAACAAGTGCGAAGAGAAATAGCCCAAGGGTCAAAAGAAAAATATGTGTAAAAAACATTCATCAATTTCACAACTCACCAAAATGAAAATGAAAGATAAAGGATCAAGAGTGATAACAAGCCGGTTGAGATTATAATAGGGGATTTATTCTGATAAATTTTCCAATAAAAAACCAATATAGATGTATCTAACTTCTAAATAATTTCCAAACTCTAGTGATGATTAAATTTCTTTGAGAGATAATTAAACAAGATGATTATTTGGAAGTTATAGTTGAGGTAATTGAATATATGAAACACAAGAAAAGTGAAGATCACGGTTGCATCATATGAACGAATTAGCGGAATTAAGCCAATTTGCTAATAGCTATGAAATATGAATATACTTTATTTTCCAGGAAACAAACACACCACATATGCAACATTTATATTCAAATCCAACAGAAACAAGTTGGAAAAAGAACACCTACTTTGATAAGTCTGCAAACAAACCATCTTCCTCGCTCTCATTGTAATATACTAGAGAACTTTTCCCATGCATAACACCATAAGGAGAGCGAACAATTTTCCCTGCAAGACAATAGTTCAATTACCTATACTGCATAAAGAAACCAAGCAGTAAGCATATTAGAAATCCAAAGATAAAAGTAAATTTATATCTTTGAAAAATTAGTTGAATCCCTTTTCTCCATTACAGTGAATAAACACAGTTAAAATAACATGGAACTATGGAAGCATACTCCACATAACTGAAACATCTTGGTAAATATAAGACTAAAGATACCTTTTTCTCCGAATAATCCATTTTTTAAAAGAAACAGAAACATAAATATTCCCAATAAAGATAATCAATTCAATTAATAAAATATCAAAATCATTAAAGAGCTTTCGACGGTTGGTTCTCATCAGTATATTGGATCAAAATGTATAATAAATAGAATAAGTAACACACAATAAGTGAGATGCTCTTCAATGCTTATTTGGGGATGTAACAAAAATGAGATTGGAGCATTCATTACTGAACATCTCTAAACTGAAAGCACGAAATGGAATGCACGTAAAACTTAAGGCCAGAAATGAGAATTAACCTTTATGTGTATGTTAACTTTTCTCAGTTTTTCCCCCAGGTGCATATTCACTTGTTTGTTATATTGATGTTCCTTTTCATATCCCACCAAGATTTGTATATAACCCCATAAATTCACATTAAAAAGTTAAAACAAAACAAAACAAAAAAGTCCATAATTGATGTCTCATACCGGTTAAATATAGGTTAAACAAAGCAACATTCATAGCTTTTAGGTTATTAGCCTCACCTCCAAAAGCCTCACCAATGCATTGTAATCCCATACAAACACCAAATAACGGTACAATAGGTCCAAGTTCCAATACAGTTTGCATCGATATGCCTGAGTCTTTAGGTGCACCTGCGGTAAAAGGGAAAAACCGAGATATATCATAATTGATCTTTCCACAAGAGTAACAAAAAGGAGGACGAAGATGCAGCAGTTGGCTAAAATTATCACCTGGTCCTGGGGATATAAGAACTCCTCTTGGTCTTTTCCTGAAAAATTGGGACAAAAAAGAAACAATCATATGCATAGTTAGTTGATTTATCAATAATCTAAAGAGTACATAACACAAGAAAATTATTATAGGGTAAACTCTTCACTCCCAAGAATGCGATAACAATGTGAATGAACGAGCAAGCAAAGAGTTTATTTTACCAAAAATAAAAACCTTACTTTTTCAGTTCATCCACAGTAAGTTCATCATTTCGGTAAACCTCAAAGTTGCATCCCAGCTCTCCCATGTACTTCAAAACCACAAAGAAATGGATATCAGTTGATGCATGCAACAAGTTAATAACAAAGAAAAAGCTGCAAAGAAAAATAGCAATAATCCACTATAAACACCAAATTCTAGCCAAAGAATAAGATTTTTGAAAATTAAAGTCCTTAGGTTTGGCCACACCAGAGAGTGCCACATGTCCTCCACTTAATTTTTCATTTCAAATATCTAAAATACTGTTGCGTCTTTCTAATAAAATAATTACATTCGGCCACCACAGCCGGAGGTCCATTGGTGGTGGCCGATGGCAGCAATGGTTGGTGATGTTTCGTGACCACAATGGGAGATAAGGAAAGAAGAATGTTTAACAAGGGTATTTTTTGTCAATCATAAGCTACTAATAATAATTAATATTGCCTTAATATTGGTCAAAGTACTCATTTCAAAACTAAATCGTCAATTAGGGCCCTAACCAAACCAACATAAGAAAGCATGTACTTATGTTACAAAAATATTATTCCTTGTTTAGTTCTATAAAACTGTTATCCTGCAAGAAGTGTAGTGAATTTCTGGTTTAAGAAACAAGGATCCTAAGATCGAGGATACTGAGAGTCTCCTATTGCAACATCGCTGCCCAGCTATTCGAGAAAAACGGATACACTTATTTTCCCCCAAACCTCTTCCTTCAAAGTAAATCTTACTTAATTTTTTTTTCTCCATTTTCACTCAAGCCAGGTAAACCCTTATTCCAATATCAGAGCCATAGCTGTACCTCCAAAGCACAATTTGCTTTTCTATATGTTCCTCTTCACTTCCCAGTCAATCAGGAGAAAAGTGTGCTGTTTCAAAAGTGGATTTTTCTTGTCTTTCTCCCTGTATTATTTAGGAAGACTAATCCTGTCTTTTTAGGTAATTATATTTTGTTAGATTTTATGTGCACGTCTATGGTGTCACGAGGCGTCCTTTGATGGCCCAAAGGAGGCCGCGTGAACGACCGTGCTAACCGATAGCACGGTTGAATGTGATCGAATTTTATTAACAATCAACGAACAACATGCAACAACAGTAATTTGAAAGAGAGCGTGAGCGCAAATTGAGATTACTTCATTGCAAGAAAATGAGATTACATGGAAAGCTATTACAATTCGAAAGAAAGTAAGAGCTTGAAAGCAAGTGCTAACCAACGTGCACTGGTAGGCAACTCGGGTGTGAGGCAGATAGTCTTATCCCGACATATAACCACTTAATGAAAATACCAGAGTGGTAGCAGTGCACGTTGGGTCTTACAAGTTACAAGAAAACTATTACAAAGGAAATGAAATGCAATTACAAGGAAAATTCCTAAATCTAGTTACATGGAAACAACAATATTTACATAAGGGAAACCTAAACAGAATAATAAAACTAGATGCTGTGCTGCGCTCGGGCGCGTGCACGGTGCTGATGAAGCGCAATCGATCATTGCCTGTTGGGCCGTGCTGCGCTCGGGCGCAAGCACGGTGCTGATGAAGTGTTGTCGGTGTCGGTCACGAGTGCTGTTGGAAGGCACCCCGTGACACATGGTTATGTTTACTAGTTGTCAGTATTTGCCAAAATTGCACAGCATTTTATTAAGTAAAACTTTTTAGACATATTATGCCGTTCCAGTTGATCTGCATAAATGCGAAAGCAAAAAATGCATGTTTAGGCAGCACCACCTACTTGAATGCATAGATTTTGACTTACGAGTCCTAGACCTCTTTGATTTGGATAGCAAACCAGTCTATCATGTGTCCATGTGCACATTTATTCATATCCAAGTATGAGGACACAAATAAGCTAGCTAAAGTCTCTGAGTACTTGTTCATATGTCTCCTCTTACAGGTTCAAGCAAATCAGCAAGAAAGTCCTTGTTGTTCATTAATACAAAAACTTGCTTATGGTACTTAACAACTGGAACATCTTCCATATTTCTACAGAGACTAAGAAAGTAGAAAAATTCTTTTCCAAACACAAACTGACTTTTCTCGGTAAATCATATTTATCTCAAAAGGATGTTCAAGGTTCCATAAAAGAAGGTACTGCAGTAAACAAAACAAGCACAAAGAAACAATAATCTAAGAAAGGGGCACAAAATTGAGCTCTTGCATTATTGAATGAATGGGCATGCTACCAGACACAAAAGGCTCCTATGGAAACAAAAAAGGTTTCAAACTAGTAACCTAGCTAGGGAGTAAATTAATTGTGAAATATACACTCTTTCAGGGTGGCTAAGTTGCAAACCTCCTAATAAAACAAATGGATGAACTTGGCTCGACTCCATTATCCCTTCAGTTCAATTTCCTTCAATGGGGTCCGCTTTAAGAGTTAAACAGATGAATTTTTTCATCCAACTTGGTGGAGGTGATCTCTATAATTAGTAGATCACTCCACAAAATTTTATCAAGAAATTCAATTTAGAAGTGGGTGAGATGATCATCTAAAATTTCAATGAACGAAAATGAACATATATATATATATATAAATACACCTGCTTCCGGTTTGAGTTTCTATATGAAATTTTGTGGAGATGGTCTACTCATTATAGAGATCATCTCCACCAAGTTTCATAAAAAAATTCATCCATTTATCCCTCAAATTAGATCCAATGGAGAGATTGAATCGAAGGGTAATGGAGAGGAGCGATGGACGACCTGATTATTTCCACAACCTACCATCAATTTGGGGCCATAGTTGGTTGGGACTTACTTATTGAGAAAACTCCTAATGATTTTCAACTTTTTTTTCCATATTTTCTCAGCAACCAAACAAGACAAGTCTCTTTCGAGGCAAGTAATTTTTAACTTAAATGAAATTTTATTCCAATAATGCCCTAGTCTTTTTCTTCATTGGCTATTGATATGTATCACAATAATAAGGGTAAAAAGAAAAAATTTCATCTATTCGGCTTTCAAAACCAAATAAAACCAACATTTTCCAGACTTTACGTCCAGTATTAAGCATTCATAATCCAAGCATTCCATGTTTAGCAAATCAGATGCTAAAAACAAACATCCATACTATATTATAAAGCCAAGACCAAATTCAATCACTTTGAAGCTGTGTAAAACTTCTGCTTTTTAATTTTACCCTTGAGATTAATAATCATTTTCATACAAAGCTTGGTTGCAAAAGGAATCGATCCTTTACCCTTAAGTAATAAAAGTCGAACCTCTAAGAAACACTTAACTAGTAGGCCATCTGTCATCATTATTATAATAATATTCAATATTGAATTCATACATATGCACATGCATTGCACACTGTAATCTAGTTCTGAAAAAGGGAAAAGAATTTCAAATTCAAACCTGAAAAAGGTTGTAAGTGAAGCTGTCATAGTTATCAATGACAATGATTGGATTGGTCGTCGCCTTCCTATCTGAAATAATTGGTGAGCCGGAGGTCTTTAAGGAGACAGCCAAGGGCAGTTTTGGAACATGAATGACTTCCTTTTGAAACAATGGCGATCCACCATGGGAAGCATTTTGTACTTGAAAAGAAATTCTGGGGAGAACTAGGGTTTTATGAACTGGTGACGGTGATGATTTTATTTGAAGGAGAGATGACTGAGAGGTACTGCAAGCCGCCATAACTTGTAAGGATCTGAGAATTCAGATTATGGAAAAGACTCACTGCCTACTTAAAATACTATATAAATTTAAAATCTTAAAATTTGAAATAAAAAAATTTATTTAGTATCCAAAAAAAATTAAATAGCCACTTAATTTTATCGTTTAAAACTTAAAAATTTTATTCAAATTTTTAACCAAAAACTTTGCCACTTAAATTTGAAACTTAATTTTGAAGGGTGTAAAATGTTTATTTTACTCCAATCTTTTATCAAATTCAACAAATCCTTTCCCACTTCTTCACTTTCGTTCATCTCATCCTTCACGATTGCAACTCAATACCTTGCTCTATTCAGATGATATATCTCTCTCTCTAATACATACACAAAGAGACGCATATACATACATATTATAAATATATTGACTGATTGAAGAAACAAATTCTATGAAGCAAAATTTATATATATATTGACTGATTGAAGAACCTTGCAAATGTTTCTCAATTCAACAAAGATAAAATAGAAACAAATTTACCTAAAATAGAAACAGTTTCAAGGAAGCAAAATTTAAAAGGACAAAATACTTATCACATCACATAGACTTACAATTGCTTCTCAATTCAACAGAGATAAGGATAACACCTACATTTACCTGTTAATAGTGAAGTGAAATTGACCGGAGGGAGTTGTAATGAATGAAAAAAAGGGTAAACTGAATTGAAGATGAAGATAAGGGTAACATTGTCATGCTAAAAAAAATTCAATTTTCAGATGTGTTATATTCAAACAAATAACATTTTTTCAAATATAATTTTCAGAGCTAAACAAATAACTTTTTTAGTTTTTAGTTTTTTTATTAAACGCCACCTAAATTTATTTGAGGACAAAGGGGTGGTTTGTTTTGTCTAAAGTTTTTAGATTTGGTTTTTAAATTGTTTGTTTGTTAAAAAATTTAAGTAGATTGTTATTTAAAATTAAAAATTTATATTTAAAATTTTAAGTGACAAATTTAAGGTTTTTGTAGAGTTTTTGATGAGTAAGATTAATTTGAAATAAATTTTGTAATTGATTTAAGCCATATATATATGGTTATTTTGTCCGCCGGATATATGTTTGTTTTTCATACGTTTCGTATTATTATGCGTGCAGACATTTGTTTGTCACCTGTGAATTAATTTGGGATATGAATGCTGAAACAATAATGATATTAATCGGTATAAAATGATATGTTAATCACTTCGTTAGTTAATAATTAAAGGAAAATAATAACATGTACCCTTAGAGCATATGTCAAAGTTACTATAAATGAAAATAATAAAATTTTGTTTGAGAATTTGTGTTATATTTAATGTATGTTAGAAGTTAATTATCTTAAAAAATGGGTAGTTAACTTGTGCCCTTAGGGCACACGTTAACATGACCCATAATTAAATACTTAACTTCAAGTTTACAAATTTTATTTAGTGAATTTTTGCATCTAGTGAAAAATGGTGATTAGTAATATTTGTAAATGAAATGGATTAGCTTGGTTGAAAAGTTTAAATTATATGGTCTGCTATTGACACACAACATTTAACTCTCTAACACTTCATCTCTTTCTAACACTACATGAGTACACATTCTCTATTCTTAATACTCGTAACACTCCATTTAATTTAAATTTAATTAATATTAATCTAAAAATACTCCCCCTTATATGTCTCTACAATTCAAAGAAATAAATTAAATCACTCCACCCACCTCACAAATCTCATATTTAATATTCTTCTACCAACTTCTTTTTCCACGAATGAACCAATCATTCACAACTTTGTTTAATATAATGCTACTATTATATTTTATGTTTACATCAACTTGTGGCATGGTGTCACCCATTCTCCTCCATGTGTGTGTGAAAGAAAAAGAGAGAGAGAGAAAGAGAGACTATAAAAGTTCATTCAGTTCTGCCATAGATGAAAGTTTACTCGGTTTCTAGGAACCAAGTAAAACACACGTCGCTCGGTACTAAGGAACCAAGTAGAATTAGAGAAAAATGACCCAAAGCTTAACTTGGTTCTTTAAGACCGAGTGACATGTGTTATACTCAATTCCTTTTGGCCGAGTATGATGAACAACATGCATTCGGTTCCTAGGAACCGAGTAAACATCCTTCATGCTTTATTTTTATTTTTTATTTTTATTTCATTTGTTTGTATCTAATGATTTATAAATGAAATAAAATATAAAGAAGTAACAAAAATATAAATATCATACTTCTTTTAGAGAGTGATAATGATTTGGATGGTGGTGGCGGAGGTGGTGGAGAGGAGTGGTAGAGAGGGAAGAAGAAGAAGAAGAAGAAGAAAGTATTTAATTAATGAGGTTAATAATTAATTTGAGTTTAAATGATTTAGAGTTATTAATTATTATTATTAATTTGAGTTTGATGTTTTAATCATTAATTAAAAATAAAAAAAAATGCATGGTGTGTGTCAATAGAGTAATTAACATTTTTTTAAAGGGAGTGTTAGAAAGTCATATGATGTGTGTTGAGGAGAGGGGTTGGCCTAATGGTAGGCAACCTCCACCCTTGTCTTGAGATCAAGGGTTCGACTCATGGGGTTGGGTGGTGGGTTTTCCTTTATTTGTAGGATTAAGGGAGAGAATTAGACCTCCCTTAATTTTTTTTTTAAAAAAAGTCATATGATATGTGTCATTAGCAAGTCCTTTTTTATTTTCATTTAGAATCATGTGATCTAAATAAACTAATAAGGCAAAATTGTCATATTATAAAAATCAGTTTTCAGATGTGTTATTTTCAAATAAACAATATTTTTTCAGATACACTTTTCAGTTTAAATTTTTAGTTTTCAGTTGTTTTATCAAATGCCACCTAAGTTGTTCTAATTCTAAATTTAGCCGTACATCCGCTAAAACTTTTAGTATGTTGATTGTATTGGCTTGACTTAAAAGCTTGAAGAGGTAGTATAATTTCAGTGAAATTAAAGGTTGCCCAGAAAAAGACAACTAAATGGAGAGTGAATGTAAAAATAATATAATGGAATAAGAATATTGCTAAGGTTTTCTTTCTATATGCACATCATAAGGTTACATTAGTATTGATTAGAATTGATGAAATATAAAAATTATTGCGTAAATTTGGGCACTACTTTAAGATAATATTGTTCTTAACTCTGGTTATTTTTCATCATTTATTTTTCAACTCAGCTTTCTTCTATGTGTTGGTTGACTATAATTGGTCGATCTTCATTGAGTCTACTCACCTTGGTCGGCTAACTAAAATACCCATATAATAGTCGGCCACTATATAATGTAATAATAATATCTTGGTCGATTCGATGACTCATCCTTAATAATGAAGAACTTTGAAATGTGCGCCGACCATGATGTGGACTTCCTAAGTTAAGCCTGGACAAAAGTCTACGTGCAATTTTTACCACCTACACAAACCTTAATTACCGGTGAATAGAAAATTATGATAGAGTAGAGAATTAGCGTTTAGAAAGAAGATAGAGAGATAGAAGAGACTCGGACAAGACCAAATATTGAGTTAGATGGGGAATTTAAGAAATTTACCCAACGTTTGGTAGTTTGGAGAAGTGAATGAAAATGTTAATTTAGAAGTGGAAGAAAAGAATGAAATAAAATAAAAGAGTTTAATTTTATTTGTTACTTTGATAAAACAAAAAAAGAAAGGAATGGAAATAAGTATAGAAATAAATGAAAAAAAATGTGATTTAATATATTATTAATAAATTCTGGTTAAATATATATATAAAAATCATTTTCCTTCCGGTCATCATAATTCGGGTGTTGTACTAAATTCGAAGATTGGCCAACTAACCGAATATAACCGATACGAATTGATTCGTTAAAAATTGAATAAAAAAAAAATCTAAACCAAAATGAAGAAATCGAAAAAATCAAATTGATTTTGTTTTAGTTTGGGTGGTGTCTTTGTACTCCTGAATCGAGTCGAATTAATATTATTTGCTTAATTGCACTTATATTACCCAATTTTTTTGGCACAAGTTGTAAGTACAATTTCTAGTAATCTCCTAAATGTTGAAATTTCTTTGCTTAGTATGAAATTATGTTCCTCTATGCCAGTGGACTCATTCAACATGAAAAACTTTTTGTAATTCGGGTATGCTTCTTATTTATTTATAATTTATTTTTCTAGTCAACCTTATAGTTGTTAGTGTGTTGTATATTATCTTAGTTCATATAGTGAATTATGATTATACGAAATGATGGATGGTTTATTACATTATTTGTTTTTGGTTATGCACGAGCAATATGTAGTCTACTATTAACATAATCTCCTAATTTAGAAAATTTCTTTGGTCACACCAATGTCAAACAAAGGATAATTGCCTTTAATTTACTAATACAAATATTATTTTTAAAAATATATGAAAATTGAATAAACCCAAATCGTTGCGTCTGGTCCGAATGATTCAAAAACTAAAACCAAACTCGAATCGAATTTTAAATTCGGTTTAGGTTTGGGTTTCCATAATTTATACCCTAACCGAAACTGAAATCACTCTTAATCATAATATTTGAAAGTAACAAGTAAAGAAATAAAAATAATTGAGAATCCATCCCGTTACCTCAGTTTCATTTTCATTCCCCTTCGTAAACCGATCAAAACGAGAAATTTGTATTCATTCATCTTTTTCTTTCCTTTTGTTTGTATTCCCTCTATCAAAAGGGATGTAAAACACTCTTTCCGATTCATTCTCTCTAATAGTGAAAAGTTTTTTAAATTAAAACTTATTTTACATTGATATTTTACCCTAAAAACACATTACAAATTTTAAAAATTATATTTCCCACCTTGTTTTTCCACTCATAAACAAGGAGATAAAGTGCCATTATGTTCCTTCGTGAACTTCCAAACAAATGATAGAAATTAGAAAATAAGGTTGTTTTTTCTTCACTCTAATTAATATTTTCTCTTTATTCTTGTTTCCCCACATTACAACACTACTCTCATTATATAGGTAGGACTCTTCACTCACATGATACACACACCTCTCATTGTGTAAAAAAATGATGTTCCAACTGTTGTGTAAAATATATATTTAGTTTACACCATCACGTCAATTTTTCTTTCTTCACTTTTTTTTATAAAACTTTAAAATATATTAACTTCAAATACAAAATATAGATTTTTATAAAAATTATATATTTGAGATCTACTCATCAAGATATATTAACAAGATCCATTTTGAGTATAAAAATATGTATTGTAAATTTCAAGAAAAAATTATGAATAAATACAAAAACTAACACTTAACATGTGTTAATATCTCTTTAATTCATTTAAAATTTGCACAAGAGTTTACAAAATATACCATTGTAACATTTTTTTTAAAACTTCAAAATTTTGTGTAAAAATGAGTTTTTTTTTTATTTTTTTAACAACAGTTAAAAATACTCCAACAATACAATTACCGACCAAAACACTGAAATGTCCTCAACATTAGCTAAAATTATAACTAGATATATAAAAATGACACCTCAACACCTTTAGGGCATGTATATTCCATATGGGGTCGTCTTATCCATATCCAATACGAATTATGCACTGATATTTGCCCGATATATACAAGATATGTATCAAATTTTCTCGGATTTATTATTTTTTGGATATTTTATGAATACGGCTAAGATACATCATGGATACATTAAGGATAGTACATGCAGACATGATAATATTTTGTATAATTAATAAACATGAGCTAATTCATTATATTGAAAATATACACAAAGGAAAAAAATATTAAATACCTTCAAAATAGTTATGAATCAATACTTTTATTTACTTGAGGTTAATAGTCATGAGTATTTTTTTTTATTATCTAATGTACGATATTATGTGCTATCTTTTGAGATAATGGGGTAGAGATGAAATGTGAGATGATAATTATTTTGATGGGATGTGTGAAATATTTGGAGCTAATGGAAGCTAAATAGTTATTTCATGTTTTTATAGTTGATTCTTAGATTCATGTCTTCACAAATAATAGTAGTATTTGCTAACTTTGTAAAACTACTAATTTTTATGTATACAAATATACTACATATTCATTTTTGTAGCACATCTAAACCGTATCGTATCATAGTTCTTTTTTTAAAATGTGTCATATTTCAGGTCTAATGTTGTATCGTATAAGATATATACCCATATCTATATCCATACTTCCTAACTCAACACGTACTCTATTAGTTAAAATGATCGACTCTCGTAATTTAATTCCTTCTTCCCCCAATTAATTTCGAGCCCTAGTTACATAAAAAGCATTCCTGACATTAATTGATTTATCTTCTACAATATTCTTTCAATTGAATGGATTTATTCCATGTTTGGGAGGTTAAGAGAAAGCAAGGGGAGGGGGGTGGGGTTATGGAAAGCATAATTTTGTTTTATTCTGAGGAAGTGGATTTTATTTTCTCTCCTTTGTTTTTGTTCGTGATTTACAAAAAAAAAATGATTTGTTATTTATGTATTTCTTCTTTTTCTCGTTTAGAGTAGAAATCGATCAAATTGTGGATTAACCATTGGTTGTTGGGTCGCGGGGTGTCTATAGTAGGGTTGGGTCTCCAACTTAAACACAGTTTATAGGTGTAAATTTTCTCCAAAAAATCACGTTACTATGTAATAATACTTATGAAGTATAGACACAACACGTGACAAGTAATTTTTTTCAAAATGTAGGACATCTACCGCACGTGAGCTAAGGGGGACACGTTCTTAATTAATTAATTTTATTTATATGCAATAAACATTATAAATATTTAAGAATTCAATAAAATGAAATTATATTGCATTAATAACTCAAATACTCAAAACATAATCACTAAGGCTCCATTTGATTGCAAAAATGGAAAAGGAAAATAAATTTAGTTAGTTTGTGTGAAAAGATATAAAATAAGGTGAGAGATGTTACTCATTTTATGAATATATATCCTCCATCGTTCAATATTTTTAGTAGAAAATTTTTACTCACTACCAAGTAAAAAAAAATTATTCACGGAAAAACTTAAAAATCAAGAGGATATCACCTCTATCACTCACCTTATTTTCCATCTTTTCACTAAAACTAACTCAATTTATTTTCCTTTTCCACCTTGCAATCGAACGGAGCCTTGGTGATTATGTTTTGAGTATTTGGGTTATTAATGCATAAATTGTTTCATAATTAAAATATCAAAAAAGTATATATATACTAAATTGTTCTATAAAATGATAGAAAACAAACGGAGAATATAAAAAGTAGCTTAGTTGCCTCATCTCCAATTGATGTTGCAGTGAAAAAACACTAGGAGTAGTAGCTAGCCGTCTAAATCAATTATCAAGTATTAGAGACTATAATTAAATCCAAGTGTGAAAGAGTGTCGAAGAGTCCGACAAGTGTCGGGTCGACATGTGGCCTCCAAGAGAGTGTCTGCACTTCATAGAATAACACTCTCTATCTTATAAAATCATATTGAATTCTACATTTTTTTAATATGAAACAATGGTTTGAGTCAAATGTTTTCAACATATCACTAACATTGATTAGATGCAAATCAACTTTTTCTCAACAAGTATACAAGGGAGAATGGAACTTGTAATTTGATTACTCGACATTACTTTTCCTTTTTCCTTTCTGAAGTGAGTAATTTACATCCAATGGAGAAGAAACATTTCAAAAGTTGCAGAATTTTTGGATAAATTATGGCCTTATGGGGTGATTAAAAAGTAAAGAAAAAAAATCCAAGCCAGTTTTTAACCCAAAGGGTTAAATGTATTGTATTTCATACAGAACTCCATGGTTCAATCTTCCTCTCTAAAAATTACCCGGATCTATCATTACTTATATTTAAAAAAAAAGTAAAAAGAAACTAAGGGTGTTCAAACTAGAAATTATGTTGCCCTTTACCGGCACTCAATAAATAACGTGTCCCTAGCTAGCTATGATCTAAATAAATATTCTAGTATTTTAAAAACATTTGTACATGCATATATTTTTTGTAACATTTTTGAAGAAATTAAAGATATTTTTTTGAACTATTTAACCATGTGAGATTCTCCAAAAAAAAAAAAAATTTATTTGTGAAATGAATATATGTAGGAAATGGCCAAACCATGCATCCCTTTAATTTTCCTACACGAGCTGCATGCCAAATATAGAAGTACGCGTTCTCCTCACACGCCATCCAAATAAAATAAGTAAATAACCCAACCATCCTATACTATACTTAGCCACAATTTTCTCTACTAGTTCGTTACACGTACAGTACAGCATAGCATTCTAGCTACATAAAGATCATCGATCAATTCATCATCATTCACACATAATAATTAATTTCAACTTTCATCTTTCCCTTCACACGTTGTTTCACGTACTTATATAAACCCTATTAGTTCTACATCTCTGCGTCGTCTTGAATATTCTTGTATCTATCTCATCCCTACACATTGTAATTCTTGTATCACATATTCATATATATCTAGCTAACAAGTTTTTAAGCCACTTAACTATAGTGTACTACGAAATATTAATCTCCATATTTCGTGTATATTGCTCTACAAATTGTAATTCTTGCACGTATTCTTGTCCACTGATGATTTAAGCCATTTAACTCGTGTATGATATATATAGGCAGCTGCTATTTACACACCAAAAAACATTTGATAACACTCCACTTTTCATTTGTCTGATACCAAGTGAATAAGTACATGTTCATCGCTCGATAACAAGCGAGTAAGTGCATCTTACTCGCTTGATGACAAGCGAGTAAAAACTCCAATGCCTTACTCGCTTGTCATTGAGCAAATAACATGCACTTATTCGCTTATCATTGAGCAAGTAACATACACTTATTCACTTATCATCGAGCGAATGAAATATGGAGTAAAACCAAGTAATTGTTGGTGTGTAAATAGCGGCTGCCTATATATATCCACCTCACTCTTTGTAATTGACTTCACATTTAAACAAATCTCTCTGTATATATTTTGTGTTAGAAGAATGATCAAACATGGTGGGCTACTTAGTGGTCAAAAATGACAATTTTTGACCTTTTAACCTCCAAGCAATCTTTGACCTCCAAGCAATCTTTGACCATTGAATTGAGATGGTGGACTTAGTTTGTTGGTTTATAAATAGAGCATTGTGCAAGACTAAAATTAATGCCAAAGGAAATAATAGATAAGGAGAGAAATTAAATTCTAGGGAGAGAAAGTGAGTTTCTCTTGGTGAGAATTTATTTGGTGAGAGAGTTTATTTTATAAACTTTGATTTCTTAGAGTAAGATTGGGTGTACTTGGGTTAAGGGTAAAAGAGTGTATATCTTGTATTCTTTATATTGTACAATTATTATCTCAATAGTGAAATCAGGCTGTCCGTGGATTAGTGGCGATTTGCCGATACCACGTAACTTTTGTGTCTCTTTCATAATTATTATTTTACTTGCTCCATCATATATACGTATTGTTTATGGTGAGCATCGCTTAGTAGCGGTAATATTCTGATTAGTAAAAGGGTGGTGTCGAAATTATATTGGCATAGATCCTAACAACTGGTATCAGAGGGAGGTTCGAGGTTTGCACAAGGTGTTTGATTAAAAGGAGTCGTGCATAGATTTTTTTTTTATTCATATCACAGGTGCTGTTCAATTTCGGCAAAGTTTCTTTTACTATGGCGAGGAATATTGCAGTTCAGTACGTGACAGACAGATATGATGGAAAAGGGAGCTTCACTCTTTGGCAGACGAGAGTGAAAGACCTCCTTGTTCAACAAGGTTTGGCAAGGGCGTTAAAAGGGTTAAGTGGCAAGCCGGAGAAGATGAGTGATGATGATTGGGAGGATATAGAGTCAAAGTGCTTGAGCACGATTCGACAAAATATCGGTGATAATATCATCAACAACTTCATCGATGAGGATACGGTGCCGAAGCTATGGGATAAACTAGAGAAGATGTATCTAGGCAAGAATCTCACAACAAAGCTCAATCTCAAGCGGGACCTTTATCGCTTGAAGATGGGGGAAGGCGGCAACCTCATGGACCACATGAATAAATTTCATGGGCTTGTTGATCAACTTAAGAAAGTTGATGTTAAAATTGAGGAAGAAGATGAGGCCTTATTGCTTCTTACCTCACTTCCGGATTCTTATGAAAACATAGTCACTACCGTCTTGTATGGAAAGGATACGTTGAAGATGGTAGATGTGGAGTCGACTCTGTTGTCTAACGACAAAAGGAAGTCCTCATGTGAGGAGATTTCGGACTCGGCTATGATTGTTCATGATCAGAATAGGGAAGGAATGCCAGCCGGGGATCTGGTGGAAACAGTAGGTCTAGATCAAAGGGCGGTGGAAAAGGCAAGCAATGCTATAAGTCCTATTTTTTTATTTGCAAGCAGTGGGGTCACATAAAATGGTATTGTCCTTTGAATAAGGAAGGTGACACCAGTAATGCAACAATAGCATGTGCAGATGAAGGAAACTTTGGAGATGCTCTCACAATCTCCAAATGTAATTCTCTTTCTCAAAGTGATTGGATATTAGATTCGGGATCTTCGAATCATATTTGCTTCAAGATGTGGTTGAGAAATATTTTGATTCGTTCAAAGACTGGTTACATGTAAATGCAGGGACAAGAGTCCAAGGCAAGTCTTTGACATTGCCAAACGGTAATAAATGTACTGTTATGGGTGTTGGAATGGTGAAAATCAAAATGTTTGACGGGTATATATCTCAGTGTAATTTATCACAGCGTACTTTGGGTCTTCCCTATTAATGGTGTGGCGTATGTCTTAATAATAAACCAAAATTACGGATCTCTCTAAAAAAATCAGAGGAATAATATCCATTAGCCAGTTGGACTCATTTTTCAAAGGCTGCCAGGTCTTGGTAAAAGGTGGAGCCATCAAAGGGGAAAATCACACGTGGAAATAAGGTCCTAGCAAAGGGAACCCACTCACAACAAATTAAGTAAATCAGAGAAACGGTCAACAAACTTGTACCGCCTGAACACCAGATATTCAGACTTCATCTTTCAGGAAACGGGGTGCACAAGATATCAAGCGCTTGAAACGTGTTTCGTTTGATCGTACAAAAACGAAAACACATGTGTCGTGAAGAAAACGTTTCCAGGCAGAAGGCGAAGGTGAGATAAAAATTCCTACTAGGGAAGGGGTAACGCTCCGTTCACGCCGATGAACCGTCTGTCCCCCTTCGGAGTCGGCAAGTAAGGTTGACTGGCAAAGCTACGCACTGATTGGCCGACATGAATCAAGGTGGAGATAGGACCAAATATTTCCTTGATTGAGGAACGGCGCCGTGCGTAGCGGGTACGAGGAACAGGCCAAAAAAAAAAAAAAAAAAAAAAAAGACGTTTGCGTGTATAGCAATTTTTGACGGGAGTCTTATTATTTAAGACTAGGAAAATCCACGTCAGGTGGAGCGCTTATAAAATTATTTGAACTTGGCAATCACGAAAAGAGAGTCACATGAGCTGTGTTTTGGTGTGGCAGAAAATTGCCAAAAGTTAATTGGCAATTATTTGCCAAGGTGGAGATTGTTAGAAGAATGTCCTTGTATTACCCCCTCATCCAATAAATCAAACATGGTGGGCTACTTAGTGGTCAAAAATGACAATTTTTGACCTTTTAACCTCCAAGTTCCCTCAATCAAATATAATTTGACCTCCAAGCAATCTTTGACCATTGAATTGAGATGGTGGACTTAGTTTGTTGGTTTATAAATAGAGCATTGTGCAAGACTAAAATTAATGCCAAAGGAAATAATAGATAAGGAGAGAAATTAAATTCTAGGGAGAGAAAGTGAGTTTCTCTACAAACTGGTGAGAATTTATTTGGTGAGAGAGTTTATTTTATAAACTTTGATTTCTTAGAGTAAGATTGGGTGTACTTGGGTTAAGGGTAAAAGAGTGTATATCTTGTATTCTTTATATTGTACAATTATTATCTCAATAGTGAAATCAGGCTGTCCGTGGATTAGTGGCGATTTGCCGATACCACGTAACTTTTGTGTCTCTTTCATAATTATTATTTTACTTGCTCCATCATATATACGTATTGTTTATGGTGAGCATCGCTTAGTAGCGGTAATATTCTGATTAGTAAAAGGGTGGTGTCGAAATTATATTGGCATAGATCCTAACATTTTGTGTGTATCACATATTCATATGCATGTACGCATGATTGAAGCCATTTGACTGTTATGTATGATGTATTAATCTCACTTTCGTAATTGACTTTACATTTAAACAAGTCACTCCATATGTCATATATGTATATTATTACGCTGTACGTAGTGATGTTATAGTGTAATAACTTATTTTTTTGTAACTATATGAATGAATAGGGCAATGCTCTCATCCCTACACATTGCAATTCTTACATCACATATATCTGAACATGATTTAAGCCATCTAACTGTTATGTATGATATATATATATATATATATATCAATAAATCTCACTTTCATAATTGATTTCACATTTAAACAATTCATGCTGTATTTCGTGTATATTGTTTTGCACCTAGAGATGTTTATAGTGTAATAACTTGGTCTTGTACATGAATGATTAGGGCAATGCCACTGGATAAAATGCAAGCCCAGGGAAATACGGACGAGTTTATTGCATATCTGCGAGGGGAGTTTGCCGCGGCTAATGCTATAATAGATTCTATGTGCCACCATTTGAGGTCGATCGGCAAGCCAGGGGAGTATGATGATGTTATTAAGACTTAAGAGTATACAGCAGAGGAGGTGTTATTGGGATCAGATCATACGTATGCAGCCCTACTTTACGGTGGCCGGGATTTTACATGAACTGAAACAGGTGATATGGAGGCGGCAACAGAGGTTTTCTGGCCTGTCAAATAGGCAGGGACAGTGGGTTGATCTTGTCAAAAAAGGTCAGAATTTAGAAAAAGATTCTGGTTCGGAAAAAGGAGGAGAAGACAACAATTTGGATCTGACAGTTGAAGAGCAAAGAAATGGTAATGGTTTGTTTTTATTTCGTATCAATTGAACTGATAGTACTTCTAGGTGGACATTTTTATCTAACATTAAAAATTCAGATAATAATATGACAATTACTCATTTGTTATAATAGATTGTGATACGGATGAGTCTTATATAAATCTCACCTTCTAACCAGTACATGGTTTCCACATTATATATGTCAATCTTTTTGGGAGATAAAAATGTCTGTCTAAAATTATTATTGAATTGATTACCAGTCTCGTCAATTTGTAGTTTGATCAAAGGGACTGTATTTCACCTTTTTCTTGTTTATTTCTCATTTATGAAGCATGTAAGTGGGTTTGCATGATTCATCTATAACTATTTCTGTACCTTTATATTTGATTGCATGAGTGCATACAAAATTCCTCAAAGTTGTTTGATCTGCCGTCAAATGATATTATTTAATAATTAATGGCATGCCTTTTCTGGCTCCATTCTTGGAAACGACTCACGCCTTTTAGAATATATACCTTAAAATGAATGAATCAAGTTTTATGTAGATTGTAATGTGTGGAACTTCACATATCTTGTCTTATTTTTGATGGAATGCAATTGCTTGAGATTGCTTGGTTCTTGCAAGCATGCTCCATCTTTCCTTTGTATTCGTACATTTCGCAATTGTTTAGCCTTAAAAGAATTTAGTTATGTTTTGATTTTTGAATATGGAGTAGTTCTTTCAATGTACTTATTAGTAAACCATTTACTTTGTCGTCTATTTCATTTTTGTGTTTTTTATTGTAGTGTGTGTTGGGGGTGGGCTGAGTTGCTCTTCAGACTTTTCTTTGGTACCAACAAAAAACTGGCATTCAGAACCATATATTGCATTTATGGGGAAAGTATAATCCGTTTTGCACCTTCTGTATTCCACTCCCTTTGATGGTAACGTGAATGGCATATTGAATTATCAGATATAATGTGTCCTATTTTTTTATTTGGTCCAAGGATCTCCAAATGTGGATCTGGAGAATGATTTTCCATTGTTACAAACTTCAACTGAGAAGCAGAATATTTCAATTGCCGCAGCTGGTACTGAGATGTTTGATGGGAAGGCAGTAATATTCTTTTAACTCTATTCTCTTCTACAGCATTTTCTTTTAAAATTTCAGTAGGAAATATCAGTTTCTATCGGGCATTTCTTCTACCTTTAAGACGATCCAATTTCATCTATAGGTTAATGTGGTTGATGAAATGGAATTAGTTTCAGAACTGGTTACATTGGTAAATGATTTGAGAGCTGCAGGGACAAGAGGACACTTCCAAGGCAAGTCACTTCCTGACTTATAGCCAAATCATACTTCAATTCTGATATAACTTGTGATCCTAATTAGTTTATTAAATGTTTACAGTGGCATGTAATTTGACTTGATCAATTTTCATACACATTATATATAGTACAAAAAAAAGGATCAGTCACAGCTGCGTAGGCCTTCTTGCTGTGTATTGCTGTTGCTCATACCGAGAAGTGGGACTTTCTAATATTGTTTTCTTAAAAAGTAACCCAAGTCAATGAGGGACTTTAAATCGAGATGGGGAGAATTTTGCTATTGGGGATCCGTAGTTTACTAGTTTGAGAGATCCTATAGATACTCTCTTGGCATTCTTATTTCATAGTTTGTTTCTAATTTGTGCATTACTCCCTCCGTCTCAAATTAAGAATCTAATATTCTTTTTTGGGGACATCATAAATTAAGAGTCAAATTTCCTATTTCAAAATATAATTAGTGTATAAACAAATTTTGTCTCTTAATTGTGTGTGTGGGGAGGGGGGGGAGTTTAAAAAAAAAACCTCAAACTGGCTCCCCTGGTTCGGATATCTCATTATATATAATTGTAACCTCAAGTGATTATCATGTTTTCAGCCTAAACTTACCAAAACAATCTTATAAAATATTTTGTTTGTTACTTTGTTTTAATTATTACTTTATTAGTATAATAAGAATTGCATTTTATATGGCTAGTAAATTAGATTGTATGTGTTGGAACTTCTAACAAATTGAAGGTATTTTGCTAATCCGAGCTTTTCATGCCATGAAAGCAAGCAAGCTCAGATAAATTAAAGATCCCAACCTTTTTCTCATTCAATATAATCCTTCTCATCCATTACTAGTTATATTCTGAGCCATCCATCTGGCCGGTTAGTCTTAGGTCCTCAAGAAAACGTGTATAATTGTCAACTTCCCTTTTGTTCTCAACGTTGTAAAATCCATAGGTATTGGCATCGAAGATGAGCTACAAGTGTGCTCTAAAATTTTGAATTGAATTACTTTGTACACCATCTCTTCTTGCTTGGTTCCTATTTTAGTATTGGCCATAGTGCTTCATGGTTTCGGCTCATTGCAGTACATGTTATTAATTTCTGAAATCCTGTTTGAAAAGAACTACGTCTTATTCGTTTGTAGTCTCAAAGAGACCAACGACGGGGAATGGAGGAGAGATGATTCAATTGGTCCTACGCACTGCAGATACACCTCTGGAAGATGAAGCCACTTCTAAGACCTCCAAAGGCATGGCCCATAATTCAATGAAATTTTTTTCCCCAAGAAGAAACTAAACTATGTTTTCTAAGGGTGCATTTGATAAAAAAGTTGGGAAATGATTGAACCACTTACTCGTTGCATGTTTTGACAAGTTGAAAAAAGAAACAAGTGGTTTGGTGAAATACTAAAATGCTCCATCACTTTTTGGGTTTCGCATATCGAATAGAATTCTTGGGGTGGTGATTATTAAATTTTTTTCAAATGAAAATAAGAAGAGAGGGAGAACCTATATTTACCAACACAAAGTTTTTTCAAACGTCTTATAAGAGTTAGCAATGCTTTCAATCATTTTCCAACTTTTCATCAAATTGACCCTAAAGAATGGTTTTGTTCATGAAAGAAATATATTAATTGTTGCGTTTGCCTTTTCATTTTTTGTTGAAATCTGAAGACCACAGAATTGAACACATTGCTGCCTTGCTGCAAGACTTTGCTGAACGCTTAATTGCTTCACAAGTTGTTACCGTGAAGCCAGACTCTTGCATTATCGATGTCTATAGCCAGGTTGGTAAATTATCGTAATACTTCAAGGTAAATTTTGCACAGTTATGATTTATGAAATGCAATTCCCTCCCTTCAGAAACACATATTCTTGTTCTTTTGGCAAAATCGCTAGCAAATAAAACCGGCCCTAGTCCAGCTGCAGCAGAAGCAAATACCAACAAATGGGTCCCACCACCTCGTAGGTCGCCGATTCCAATTTGCCGTCCAGTCGGCCTCAGACCATCTCCAACCCAAAACACCATTTTGGTGTTGATTTCATTTTTACACCAATTTTTTTTTCAACTCTAACCATAACACCAAATATAACACCAAAAAGTATATTCTCTCTAAAAATAGAATATTCTCTCCAAATATAACACCAAATATAACACCAAAATGTGTTTTGTTTTAATGTAAGTTTAAATTTATGAACTTTAAATGTAATTTAATTTTTTGTCCTTATTATTATATATTAAAATTTTTAATTACAATAAAATATACATAAATTTAATTAGAATAAATTAATTTTTTTAATAAAACAAATTATTAATATTTCTAATTAAAACAATAAACTAAAAAAATTAAATTAGAAGTATAAAAATGACCTAATTGATATTTATATGAAAATAACAATGAAGATAAAAATTAAAAAATAAAAGAAAAAAAGATGGTGGGATGGTGTGGAGTGAATAGTGTTACACCAAATATGGTGCAACACTATTCATTGCACCAAATTTGGTGCAAGTTTTGGTGCTTCCTTGGAGCAAAATGGTGTAAAAATCACACCAAATTTGGTGGGATGGTGCAAGGTTGGAGTTGCCCTCAAGGATTACATGCCAGTCTCGACAACCGAGGCATTGCCAGGTGCACCGGTAGTTCCACAAGTAGAGTCCCCAAATACCATCCAGCCTATTTTTGTTGCACCGGCCATGCCTTTTCCCATACCAGTGTTCGTGCCACCTGGCTTAGCTGTTTGGCCCGCTGCTCCTCCCCCTCCCCCTTGGTCGACGGGCACTGGCGTTTTTCTACCCCCAGGTTCTGGTGGTTCAACAATTGAAGTTTCGGTATCAACCTCAGCAACCAAAGGCTTATCTGCCGCACATAGTCTCAGCGGTGCTTCTCCAAAGGGTAAAAGTAGATGGAAAAATGTTACAGAAATAGTGCAATGGGTGCATTTGAAGTAAAAATGTCAAAGAAAGCGTTGAATGGGTGCATTTGAAGTAGATGTAGACCAATGTAACAGAGAACGCAATGGATGCATTGATGAATTGGTAGAGAGAGAGCGGCGACTCATGAAGATCAGCAAACATAGTGTTGACCCCAAGGTGGTTTATAAGCCAGGAGGAGCAGTTTAGATAGAGAGTCCTTGCTTTTTACTATTTGGTTAGTTTATTTTTATATTAATTAATTTTATTTTAAAAAATAATTTATGTTCGTATTTTGGGGGCCCAAATTTAATATTCCAGATCCACGGTTGACAACATACATTATTTTTTGCTTGTTTAGTTTAATATAAAATGAGAAGAATAAAATTAAAAAATGTTAATTGGCTTGATGATTGAATAAGAATTTCACCCAAATTTAGTGTCATAACCGCTTTTTATCGTTTTTAGCTTATATTAACTAAATGGGGATGCACACACAATGGATATGATGGTCTTATTTTTATTTATGCAAGCATATATTTAATATGGAATGGGAAGAATAAAATATAAAAGTATTGTTGGTTCAATATTATTTAGGTGTCATTCTTTCTGCAAGGTTCATGTCTACCTCTAACCATCTATTTCTTTTATTTTATTTAGGCTCTATTTAATAATAATGTGAAAAATGATAAGAAAAACAACTAATTTACTTGAAGATGGAAAATAAGTTTACAGGTGTTATGAGATGCTCTTCATCTCATGCTTATTTTTGTAAGTATATGTCATCTATTTTCCTTTATGTTTTGTGAAAAATTTATATTCACCGTCAATTTTTTCCATGAAAGAAATCAAATGCAATAGTTAATCTCACCGCATATTTCATTTTATTTTTCAACTTCTCACAAAAATACAATATTTTTTCTACTATTTTCCACCTTATTATCAAATGGAGCCCTAAAGCATTTCTTTACCCAAAAAATAGTATAGTTTATTTAAATTCAAAGAAGTTTTACGAGATTCTTAAAAGTTATTCTAGAGTGCGTAAGGGTTTATAAAGAGTGACTATAGTACGGGCTTTTAAATTAATAGTTCCATTGTATTTTTTTTTGGATGATTTAAATTAAGCATCTCATTTCTTTTTTGAGATATTAATCAACAAATCTCACAATAAAAATTATTTAATTTTTTTACTATTGACTTAATTGAAATTAGTGTTTTATTCCCGAACACTAAAGCCAAAGGAATTATTAAATGTGACAAAATTAAGAAGTATTACAAAACCACTTGCTTCACGTACCAATTTTTAATAATTTTGCCATATCAACTTTGTTTTATCGAAAATAGAATAACACATTTTGGATTTTAGACACTTATTTTTTGAAGCCTAATTTTAGGTTTTTTAAATCTGGCTATTTGAGATGGACTTGGGGATGTCCACACTCAATTCAAAATATTTTGAGCGTGTTTAAACTCGAGCTCAATTCTAAATAAAATTCACTTTTTATGTTCAATCTCAAGTTCTCAACTTATAATTATTACGTGCTTTGGGCGGGCCATCCCGCATAATTAAGATTCATAAGTGTGGTTCAAAAATCTGTAAAGCACTAAATGATGATTAATAAACAACCATAAACCACCGTATAGTATGAAAAGTTCAAAAGATTCTAGATAATATCTTAATTCTAAAATACCATTGCTTAAAATTCCTCCAAAAAATTACTAGACTGTTAAATGATAAATTAAAAGTGGTGTGATGCGTAAGTTTGTACAAGTGGGTCAGGCCTAGTTCAAATGTAACACTTAAAGTTCAAGCTCAGCCCAACTCAAAATTTTGTTAACAATTGGAAAAAGTGAGTTTTGGTCTTCTTTGGCTGATCAAATTACCTACTTAAATATTAGAACATCTCTAATGCAATACTCAAAATTAGAGAAAATCAATTAGCTTTTGATTATTTATTTAACATGTTGTTAGTATTAAAAATGATATGCTTCACAATGGTTTTTTTTTTTTTCAATAACTAAAATTGTGTGGTTCATTATTTTAATTGATTAGGAATTATTTAGATTTAATTTTAAAAGAAAAGTGAAAAGATTATCTAAATTTGAAATGATTATTTTTATCTTTTTTTTACCATATAATTAGTAAGCTTTTATTTTGATTATTGAAAAAATGTTTTACTTTTGATTATTGGGTAATACAATATTAAAGTTTGATTATAGTGTTGGGCTACATTTTTTAATTTTAACTAAATACTGTTAAAAATTGTTATATTTATGATTTTTTTATGCATGGGAAATATTATTAGACACTCGACCACCACAGAGAGCGATGCGTGTGCATTAACGCGCTGTTCGCGCTCTTTCTAGGGTATTGACACTTTTAACTCCGCCCTCCCAATCTGTAATCTCAGTCCGGCCAAAATAGCAAAGGTGCCCAAATATGGCGGTCACCGACCATCCACGTCTCATACTTCATAATTTCCTCTCTCCCGATCTCTGCAAGGTTCATCACTATATATTCTCTTTCTTTTTCTTTTTCTTTTTCTTTTTTTTTTTTGCACTAATCCCCGCTCGATGAGTTGAATTGGTTGCAATTCACAGGAACTCGAATTCATACACAAAAGCTGCAGCACAATCGGCTACAGGCCAAACGTATTCTCCACAACTCTCTCTCATCTCATCGCCACTAACTCCCCCCACTTGATTATGCCATTTGTCCCCATCAGAGGTAACCTAATTCAATTTCCTCACTTACCCCTCTCTCTCTCTGTTTGGTTGTTCAGAAAGTTACTAAGTTTTCGTGTATTTTTTTTTTGACAGAGAGGCTGAAAGAGAAAGTGGAGGAGTTCTTCGGGTGCGAGTACGAGCTCTTCATCGAATTCACTGGTTTGATCAGGTTGGTTAATCTCTCTTGTTGTAATTGATTTGTGCTACCTTCAAAGTATAATAAATTCTCAAAGATCAGTGGAGGCATGAACACAATGCAGGATCACAAATAAATCAGAGAACAATGGTGCACTGTTTTATTAGATATTTGACATTGAACTCGCTTACATTAGCTTGATTATTTAGTATTTACGTAAGAGGATGTAACCCTAATTTCACTTCTTAGCTAATTACATTGCTGTCACTCTTATCTGCAATATCACTTTTAAAATATAAGGGTGGCAATATGTTGGAAATTGGACTACTATATGATCATAAACCATTTACAGGGCAACATTAAAAATGAAGAATCATGTTTTCAAAAGTGGAAACTTTATACTTCATTCACTTCTATCATAAAGCCTAAAGGCCCCAAACGGGCTCTAAGATGCAATTCAATGAGATTTTGGAAAATAGATGGTTTTAAAATGTAATCGAGTTGGATTTTGGACATGGTTTCCAAAATTTATTTAACCATTTCTTATTTTCTGAAAGAGAGCAGCTTGTGCATCCATTTAGGTAGTTTGAATGCTCGAAATGTAATTGGTATCTTGAGTTCAACACTGATGTTCTAGTCATACCCTTTTTTTAATCTCAAAATTCATAGAAGAGTCCCTTTAATATTGTTGTCTTATGTATATCTTGTAACAAAGCAGTTGGACTAGAGGAGCAAGTATCGGATGGCATAGTGATGACAACAGGTCTTATCTCAAACAACGGGACTTTGCGGTGTGTATGCAGCTTCTTAATTAGAGTATTTAACATAATTGAATTGCCTTCAATTTTATTCATTGCTTATACTCTTCTGTTTCAAGTTTTATGGCTTTTTATGTGATTATTACTCCCCGAATACTATCTTTGTTTTACTGATGGGTGGACACGTCAACACATGTAACTAATACAAGCAGCACATCCACATTCTCACACTGAGGAAATGAATATTGCAAGAGATGCAAAATATCCAAAATTGTCAAACTTAAAAAGAAAGGTAATAAGAGTTGTTCACGCGTTTAGCTTTATTTTCCTTATCCTTTAACAAAGGCCTTAATCTGCAAAATCTTTTTTTTTATAGAAATTAATTTGCAAAATCATTTGACTAAGCTTATGTTGTTATTACCTTTCTCTGGCGGTGAATGTCATGCGAGAATTTTGCCATAATTTTAGTTTCAGCTTCTCATCCATGTTTGACATCCTTGCTTGTTCTTGTTGATGCTATGCATAAATTAATGGCAACTATCAGTATTTTGATGGTGCTTTCTTTGATTTATTGGCATAAACCTTCATTTGATCCCTCCAATCAGCACCAAGAAACTGATACATTATGATAGTATCTTTCAGTTTGGGTCATTTGTCAATGGTCACGTGATTTGCTGTTGGGATAGCTCTTATCAATTGATTGGATCCTGATCCGAGTTTGATCAAACCAAATGGTTTGATTTAGGTTGACAGATTTGATTAAACATAAAATTAATATAGGCAATTTTATACATCAAAATTCAATACGTTTAATTGTTTGATATCGTATATTAAGTCAGTAGAATCCAAACATCAAAAATTGCATATTCTGATTAGCTTTCTATTGATTTTCCTTGTTAATGATGAGATTTGAGATCATGTATGATAATTTGGTTCAGATGCTCATTCTGATTTTGATCTGTATACAAGCCTATGTTGGGGAAGTACCATGTGATTGATCGAAATATGACTACCCATAGTGATGGTTTGAGCAGACTTGATATTATTGTCACACTTACTGAAGAATATCTCAAGCACAATCTGAATATGAATTCAGTAATTATCGAGTCACGTGAAATTGTATTTATTCAGTAGCTTCTGCTGACTGTCTTCTATCTGCTTGTTGAAGGCAGTGTGTTATTTGAACTGTTATGGTGTGGATTTCGAAGGAGGACTTTTTCACTTCCAGGATGGGGAGCCGGCGACCATTTTTCCCATGGCTGGTGTGAGTAGTTTTTAAGTTCTGTAGTTAAATTTCGCTGCAACAGTTAGAAAATTTGATGTCAGTTTTCTTTGCACATGAAAATATCAACTAAGAATTAATTATGCTACTTGGAATAAGTTGGTACAGCTAGGAGCTGAAATTTTTGGATGAGGCTGGTGATTATATATCTGTTCTATTATATGGTTCCAGCTATAAGTTGTAATCACTCGTCGATTATCATTGTGTATGCTAGGATGTTGTGATATACACCGCCGACAGTCGAAACATTCACTCTGTTGATGAGGTACATCCCCAAGTTCTTTTCTTCCTTTCTCTAACCTGGTTACATATATATACTCTCTCCATCTCAAATTAAGATCCTGTGTTTGAACTTTGAAGGTTAAACTTATTAAGAAATCTTACGAACTTTTGTAGCTACCCCTCATCTAAAGATAGGGAGAGAAAGGGACTAGTATTAGTTTAATTGTTTAGCCATTGTAATAAAACATTAGTTTTTGTGTATCACAGTATTTTGTAGCCGTTTTTAGGAACGGTACTCTTAATATGAAACTTGCCAAAAGGGAATGGTACCTTGGTATACTTGAAAACCGAGACCATAAATGGTAATATAATTTCTTTTTATTTGCAAAGCTTTTGAAACTAATTCTTCTTATAGCATGTTATTTAACAGATTTCTGGCGGAGAAAGACTCACACTTACATTATGGTTCAGTCGTGATCGATCGCATGACGAAGATGCTAAACTTATTTCGTTTATTTCACAAATTCCATCGGATAGCAAGTCTGATTTATACCTACCTTTGCCAGCATCCAATAACATGTACTGGTTTCCTCCAGACAGAGCTTCAGGATTTGACATACGGTATGCAAGATTACATGTTCTTGGGTATGATCTTCATTCTTCTCAGGACAAGAGTTATTTCTCAGCTGTAGAATCATCTAAAGATTCATCAGAACTACTAATTGAGCCACTACAGTTGGCATGGGGAGAGGAGTTGTTTAACAAGGAATTTTCAAACATATTGCATGCCCTTCAGGTATTTTTTTTCCATTGTACCTTTGGCCTCTTTAACACTTTATTTATTTATTTATTGCTAAATGCCAAATCACAATCTCACAAGTGAACACAATCTTTTCTCATCTTGAGGACCATTTTTTGTGCTTTTTGTTAAATGAACTCAAATTGAAAGTATATGAATTTATTCCGGTTGCATTCTTGTTCGTAGTGGCAGTCTGGATAGGTTATCTGACTGCAACATTTATTTAGTACTTCGAACTTCAAGGCATATCTTTCTCCCGAATTTACTTTTGCCATGTGGTTTTGTAATTTGTGTTATTATCTTTTTTTTCAGAAAGGAAGCAAATCTTTCAAAGAATAGATTTTAACCCTTCTCAAATAAAGCTTTACAAAATGTCTTCTAAAGACTGCCAATACCTCAATCTCCCCAGTTATCCCATTATTTTCACTATTTTGTCATATGCCTATATTCCACTTTGGTTTCGAGTCCAACCTGTGCATTGAAAAAGTAGAACTTAATTTCTACAAATTTCTCCAAAAATGGAATTTCTTAGTGGTATTATCATTTTGAAAAAAAGGGGGAAGGTCCAAGTCTCTTCCCTTTACTACAATAATAACGAAAATCCCCCCACCCAAACTCAGGATCTGTCCTGAATTATGGTGGGTGCCTCATCAATTAGGCTAGCCCACTCACTCTTGGTATTATCCTTTGATCCCTTTGTCTAAAATAGGTGGTTCAGTTTTACTGTTGGAAGGCCTCAGAGTTGCAAACATCTGAAGGCAACAAGAAAAGCGACAATAAGGTGCCAATATCTGAAACACAATGGGATAGAAGTTATTCTCTAAAATTCGTGTTTGTGAAGGACTGGCAACTGGCAGAGACAATTCTCGGCCGTGTCAGTACTGCACAGCAGAACTTTGATTGGGCGAGTTTTTCTGATGCAATTGCTGAATGGGAAGCTTATACCTCCAAGTACCGTCGACAAATACTTATGAGCTTACCATACTGGAAAACACATCAATTTATATTCTCCGATCCGGCAGCAGGTCTTGAGGAAGGAACTTAATGTAAGTCATTTAATTTAGTTTGAGATTTATATCTTGAATATGTTCGTGCTCCTTGCCACGAACATATCATATATTCATATGGGATACTGCTTGGACAAAAGTTATCAATATATACAATCATTCCATTAGGAAATATGAAAGAAAAGAAACGGATGGATTTTTTAGGGCGAGGGATCAATTTAATAAGGAACTAAACTTAATGTGAAAGAAAATAAATATATGAGGTGCAATGATGTTCTTAGTTGAGCTCTCATGCCAGAGCTGTTGCCAGGCTTGTAAAATCCGTGTTGCATCGATATCCGACCCTACAGACAACATACCTAATCTGATTTGATCCCATTAAACGAATGATGTATAAAATACTAATCCAGAGCTGAATTTGCTACCAAACGGATGTCCAAGCTATATATTCGACCCAGTCCGGAATTTGAAGAATTCTTGGATTCAACGTGAAACAAATCATTTTATGGCTGGAAAAAGGGAACAATCTATGTATTATTGTTCAATCATTAGTGTACGGAATATTTATCCATAAAACAACAAAACTACTATATATTAAGACACAAGGAAACACGAACACTCCTAAGACGTTGACGTATCCTTGTCCGACACTGACACTTCATGTACACGTGTTCAGCACTTCTTTTCACGTGTAAGTAGTTTAAATATATAGATTTTGTTTAAGCCACGTGTCCGACGTTTCTTGGACATTCTTGAATAAGTGTCCTCTACTTTTATTATATTGCCGTGCCAGGTGCTAAGTATGGGTGTTTTGTATCCATTAAGTAAAGACGGGTTGTAATCGAATAGCGGCATCTGAAACATCTCTTGAGGGGCGCCCTACTGGAGCAGGTACTATCCGAGAATAATTAGCCGATCTAGATTTATGGATTATTGTAGATTATTCGTTGGTAGAAGTACAACAATGTAATAAACTACTTCAACAGGTTGTCGTACAATAGTATCCACAACCCCCTTGCGGGCTCAGAGAGAAAAACGGATCCTCCCGTCGAACGTGCTATGAGAGCATAAGCATGTAAAGAGTACATGTGTTGAACTAACAAGGAAGTAATAAAACCTAAAGAAGTTAGAGCAAGGCCTAATTGAAAGTGAATCAAATTATCATATTATTGTTTGAAATAAATTTAATTACATGAAAAATTCAAATGAATGCTTCTAATGATAAAATTATTATATAATAGGTGAAAGACTACGAGAAGAGTAGAATAAATATATTAATTATTTACGTAATATAAATATATATATATATACTACATATATTTAATAATATGAGATATTAGTGATTACTATATTATATATTTTATATGTATAATAAATATTTCTTTACATGAAAAATTGTAATATATATTGAGATTTATTGGTGTATCATCGGCTTGTCCATGTCTTAATTTTTTAAGATTTGATGTGTTATATCATATTTGTATCCTATGTCAGTAACTATGCTTCATAGATTAGACTGATAAAAGTGTAAGAATTTCTTAATCAAAAAGGATTTATTAGATTCAAATCGATTTCACATTGACGGATTAAAAACCCTTACCGTATTCAACAAACAAGGATAGCTTTTGGATGATATTCGAACAAAAATTCGATCCATTGATAAGGATTGACAGGCCTCGGTCAGGATCCTTTCCATGTCACAGGAAATAGATGTCAGCAGTATTAGTTTTTAAAATAGAAGGGGCGGCGCACTTCTTACTTTTTAACCTTTTTTTGTAGCAAGAAAATTATATGGGGCAATCGGCGTAAACACTGGTGTTCTTACTTTTCCCTCTATGTTTTTTTTTATAAAAACAGTGAATAAATCTGAGGTTGGATTAGGGGTAGAGGAGAAATTATCACCTAGGTACAAGTGAGGAAGGAGCTTATAAGCTTATGTCTTGATTATGCTTAAAGGGTTTTTTTTTACTCTCTAAAGAAACATTATATTCTGAAACTATAGATATGGTAGGCTTTTATGGGTCTGTTTGGTAGTGGAAATGCTTCTAATGATTAAATATATATATATATATATATAAAAGATTTCTTAAGTTCATTATCAAACGGATCTTAAAAGCCTTTTATTGTAAGGAAAGGAAAAAAATGATAAATTAGGGGGATGTATTGGATTTAGAATCTATAAGATTTTTATGGACTTTTAAAGTTCATGGGTATTCAATTGAGATTTTAAAAAGTCTTTTAAAATCATGATGTATTCAATTGAGATTTTAAAAAGTCTTTTAAAATATTGATGTATTCAATTAAGATTTTAAAAAGTCTATCTAAATTTTATGGTATTCAAAAGTCTAATGACTTAGTAGGATTTTAATTAGTGGTAGATTTTGGTGGATTGTAAAATCTTTTTTATACATAAAAATTCATCTTGAAATCTTCTCACTTACCCAGAGATTTCATATGAATTTCTAATTCCTTTAAAATTTTACTCAACATTCTCTCTCTATATCTCTATCTCTCTCCCCCTCCCCCTCTCTCTCAAAATTCAAATTTCTTATTATGTGATGAACGCATTATAATTTTTTCTTCATTCCAATAAAGTCTTTATTCTTTTTTTTACTAATATGATTATCACACATTAACATAATTTCAAATGATTAGATCGCTAATTATCATTCAAATTTTTAAAAACAATTCATATCAATTTCATTAAAAAATACTAGTGGAGTGAGAAGTCTAATTTTGTGGGTGCGGTATGAATTTTTATAATGTATTTTATTAATTGTCTTTACATTTTTGATAATGTTACTTTAAACTTGTAATTAATTAATTTTATTGTTTGTCTATTGTCTTTTGATTTTTTATTTTTTATTTTTTTGATGAACTTATTAAAATCTGCAGAAATCCATAGACTTATTAAAATCTGGAGAAATCTAAAAGAATACATGCATTAAAATCTGTCATATTCTATAAGGATGTAAAACAATCCATAGACTTAACATAATTTACGGATTTTAAAAAGTCAGTTAAAATCTGAATTGAATGCACATCCCTTAATTTAAGGATTTAACCACGTATGAGAGTTGCAGCTCGCATAAATAGAATAGGATAAACTATTTTGAGGATATGACCACAAGGGATTATGCTATTCAATTCCATGAAAATAGCATTTGGGTGTCTCTTGGATACATGATGTATTTTTTAAAACTTTCTTGATTCCATGCTTTTTGGCTTAAAATTAAATTTTTATTTTTGATATATTTATAGAATTGTGCATCAACTCCTGCAATAAAAGATTAGGCGGAATAGCATTACCTAACAAATTTGGGCATTTTCACATCGTACTCGTCATTTATTGGGACTCAGTCACAGTTGGACTAAAACTGATTCTTTTAAGAGGGTAGTTGATTTTTTGGTTTAATATGAAACTAATTGGCCAATCAAAGGCTTTTGGATTAACATTTTTTTACCCCCAAAAAGCATGTTGAGCCAAGCGCTGTGGAGTATTCGTGCCGTCATAGGGTGCTTGTTGGCAGCTTATCTTATCTTTAATCTCTTATTAAAGGCTAAAAGCCCCAAATAAAATTAAGATTAATTTTTGCCAGTTTTCTAGTAAATACTAATCATTTGTATAATGTGAGAGTGCGAGGGGTAAAAGGGGGTGTCGCTGTCTTTGGAAGTTCTCCCATTGGTGGATATGTTCATGTGGTTGCCATTCATACCCATCGAATACAACCCATTTGTATATATTTAATTTACTAAGATATTTGTTGAGGACGGCCCTAAAATCACATTTTTTTATAAACTGTAGTGGTGGACCAGTGTCTCAATTCTTTTATATAAAGTGAATACATTGGTATTGCACTCCCATTGAAATGTTTTTAATTGTACTCCGGTCAATTTTATTCCAATCGACGAACTAGTGGCTTAAGTGGTGCATGTTAGGCTTTGTTTAATAGTAATATAGAAAATAAAAAAAAAATTAACTAATTTAGATGAGAAGATAGGAAAATAAGTTGAGGAATTTTGATGAGATTAATTTTTACTTTTTAACTTTTTTTCTTGGAATTTTTTTTTTGGATAGTGGTAGTGAATTTTTTCCACAAAACATAAAAGATGATGAAGAACATATACTCACAAAAATTAGTATGAGATGAAGAGCATCTCTTCACATGCCTCAACTTATTTTCCATCTTTTCACTCAAATTTGTTGTTTTTCTTTTCATTTTCTATGTTGCTATCAAACAGAGTCTTATTGTTATATATTTTTTTGCTTAGTGTTTCCTCCGTAAATGTTACTTAAACGTTACGCGTGAAAATTTAGAACATTAACGATGTCTCTAGAAAGGAAACTAAATTCTTCTTTTGAATTGTTAAGAAAAGATGGTATACGCTTATTTTTTAAGTGGTCGAATTTTGGTTCATTTTTTTAATTTTAAATTAGTAATTTCACACAAAAGAGGCTTCTGTAGTTTATGTCAAGAGATTGAATAATGTGAAATTCATTCTTGCATTACGAGAATGAATAAAAACTTAAACCAAACCAGCACCAAGAGTGAGGGATTATTCCAATGTTATGCATTCCTACCATTTGTTTATAATTTATATATGGGACTACTCGTAAATTTCATCCTACTAATTTCAACATATTCTATCTACTTAAGACTCTATATTGATTCTAGAAAATAAACTTAAACCTTTCTAGATTCTTACTACGGTAAAGGTGTCCACCCGAATTTAGGAGATTTATGGTTCAAGTCTCACTTGATATAAGGTTTCTTTGTTGTTTATAGTTCAAAAAATACACTTAAACCTTCAATTTTTTTAAAATAAATAAATAAATAGAATATTATACAACAAAGGTATATCCTAATTAGATTATCATTTACATGAATCAGTTTAGAATCATATAGGCAAACATTTTAAACCTTAAAAGCTTGACTATATATATTCAAATTACATCCTCGTTTTATCAAAAAAAAAACATGAAAAGAGATATATTGGCGATGATTAAATATATGATTAACTTTATAGATATTTGTAAATATAGTTTATTTGGATATACGTTGAGAGGCGGGAAGCGGAAAAAGGATGACCATTAGTATCTTTAGAACATTTCTCATTGGTTGATTCTTTCATGTGGTTGCAATTCATACCTATCAAATTCAACTCATTTGTTTATTATTTACACAGATATTATCCACAAAACGACACTGTAATAACTATAAAATAAATAGCAGTAGTTAGACAATATTAATATATGCTTTAGGGTTTTTTTTTTTTTTGCAATAAATTTTATTATAACATTAGTGCATTTCAAAAATTTGCATTAATATGACTTTACAATTTGATTTTAAACTTCAAGATTTGTTTTTATTGGCTTTAACTTTTACTTGGGATGGGATTGATTATTAAGAGCAACTTCAATTATCTCTTTGTATTTTTTTTGAATTTGACACTAAATTTGCAAGAAAAATTATATGAAAAAGCCATAGAATCCTGCCCCTTATATTTCCAATATGTCATTTTTCTGAACCGTTGGACGATAAATTTGTAACAATATTTACACTTTTGTCCTTTAATTTTGTGATATTCAATCTTTAGGAATCTCTATTCTTGTTCATTTATTCACGGATAAATTTAGGAACTAATTCTCAAATATATGGAGAAAACGATGAAAGATTAATATTTGAAAAGTTGTCAAGTGATTAATATCTAAATTTACATTTTTAACTGAGGTGAAGTTTGGAAAAGAATTAAAGCTGTGGCCTAGTTGGTAACATACCTACTTAAATTTAAGAGAAGTTTAGGAAGAATTTTTGTTATTATTATAATAAAGTAAAAAAACCATTAATACTTTCCTTATAAAATAAAGGATGGGGGAGACAAAAAGGACAAGCTAAAACGGTCAAAATAAATGACATGCTAAAGTCAACTAACGGCAGATGGAGTCCAGCTAACTCCGTCCATAGTGAGTAACCGCCACACGCCTAAAAGTTTCGTGAATGGAGGGAGCCCTCAAGCATCGTTGCCCCCAAGTTGCTTCCTCAGCTAAGCTTTTTGTTTCCTTTATATATATATATATATATATGGGGGGGGGGGGGGGGGGGGGGGGGCGGGCGCTCTCTGTCTCTAACGCACACATCACTATGTTTGTATATTTCAATCGTGATGTGATATTTGTGGATATGGATAGCCTTGACTTGGAGCAAATTAACAATGGGATATGGAAAAATATTCTTTCATTTCTTTGAAAAGTAAACCTTTTAAAAAGTTCAATGGTTAAGTAACGTTTAAATTTTAAAGTGGCCGAGTAAATTTAGTCCATTTAAATTTGTTGTATTCGATCAGTAGGCTTTGTCGATGGATTTGATTTATGTCAGAGTGAAGTAAATTTATTTATATATATATATATAAAAAAAAAGTTATTGAATTCAGGTTGAGTTGTATAATAGATCACTAAAATATTAATTCATATTTAAATTTACTAATCCGATCCAATCTGATTAAAATTTTTATTATGTAATAATTAGTTTGTAAATATATAAAAAATGATAAAACTAAATAATTAAATTTCTTCTTTTGGTTGTAAAGATAAACTTATTTAATGGTATATAAGTTAAAGTTATTTTCTATAAATGTAAATAATGACAGTTAACCATATATCTATGTTTTGGATTGGATCGGATTGCAAACGGATTGGATCGATATATATATATCTGATTTGTTAATCAAAAGCTTAACGAGTTCGGATCGAATTTGGATACTCAGATTAAAAACTTCAATTTATATCCAACTAAACGGATCATATTTAAATCAAATTCGAGTGTAAATTTGATTCATTGAAAAGTCTAGTATTCAGGTTAGCCTCCTAACCCCATCCATTGTAGGTATAATTGCATTTCTTGTACCCAAAACAAGTGTAATGTATAGGAATTTGTTATTAATTTGTTTACTATATAATCTTCAATAAAATCTCGACTGAGTTTAAAAGTTATTCTCACTAAAATCAATTATTTAAGTAATTTATGTCTTTGTTGAGTAAAACTTGCGTCACAACACATTTTACGTGTGTGCAAATATGATATCTAATAATTCTTCATATAATGTATAAATTTTGAAAACAAATACTCACAAGCGATATTTCTCACGTGGTAATAAGATTTGTTGTTTGGGTGTAATATCATAGGATTGAGCCCTATTTCAAAAAAAAAATCTCGTTGCTTGCTAATTAAGTAAAGAGGGAGAAAAGAGGTGGGGGGAGGGGGGGGGGAGACAGTAACAATTGTCCATTTTGAGAAATAAATGAATTACTTTTTTTATGAAATTTTGTGGAAATGATCTTTATAATGATTAAATCAAAAACTCAAGTTAAAAGTTAGCAATGTGATCATATAAATTTTCAATGGACAAAAATAAACATATATATATATCATATTTTCATTACACATTTTTTTTGAATTTTTTGATAAAATTTTGGGGGAGATAGTTTACTCATTATAGAGATGATCTCCACCAAGTTTCATGAAAATTATTTTATTCCTACGGTCCTTATTTTTCTTTAAAGTAAGGGATTTATTTATAAGAGTGTTTCCAATAGTATAGATATCTTACAATTAACTTGAACTAGTTAAGGTCGCCTATTCCAAAAGGAGCAACGATTTATGCTTTCACTAAATCTATAATAATTATAAAAATGAAATGAGGTGGATTGATTTACACTAAAATTGTTTTGCACTTTTATGGAATATTTATGCTATATTCATCTTTAAATTAAAAATACCTACGATTAATTAGACGTTAAATCTTGTTCTACTTTGCTTTTTAATTATTACCCACAGTTGACTAGATATTAAATCTTACTGTATTTTTTAAAATTTTTTTTTTGAAACAAAGAACAAAAATTTATTAAAACAAATCATGCGAGATAACATCCGAAATAGACGAAGGATAGGACATGACCCATTCCTTCAGACCAAACATGGAACTTGACGCTCTAGCTATAGTATGAGCGACCAAATTTGTTGATCGATACACGAACCTAACCAGATAATGATCAATAGCCAATAGAAGGGCTTTACAATCATCAACAACAAAGCTTGTACTAGTAATGTCTTCAGTCGAACCATTGATAGAATTTGCTAAAATCTGATAATCAACTTCGACTAAAATGTTACTAAAATTCCGCTTCTTGAGCTAGCTTAGGACCTCTTGCAACCAGATGGCCTCGCTAAAAAGAGGGGAAAATCTGCTCTTAAAAGACCCCTAACATGCTGCTAAAAAATTACCCGAACTATCACGAACAATGCCCCTATAATCCATCATATTCGGGTCAGAAAAAATAGCGGCATACATGTTACATTTTATCGAACCAACTGCAGGAGCTTCATTTCCACGTTTTGCTGCTACCGAGCATCTCGTCCTCACGAACTGAGCCGGACGTATTTTAATTTGCATGGAGAGAATAGACCTCCATTCGGCCAACTCCAAGCATGCATTGATAACTGCAGCAGGAGATTTCGATATATTGTTCCAAATAAACTCATTCCTTCATTTCCAATTGCACCAAAGAACAGTAGCAATTAATTCCATTTCTTTCTTCGTGTGGTTACATTTGCAGCCATTCCAATCTTACTGTATTTAGTCTTTTTTAGTTAGAATTTACAGAAAATCATGTAGTCTAGCTTTAAATTTATAGTACTCTTAAATTCTATTTTAATTCACTTCCATTAAGTTTCGAATCTAAAACACTATAAATTAGTATCTAAATATCAATCATAGTTCTATTTAATTATATTAGAATTAGAATTCTTAGAAAAATCTCTGTTTTAATTTTTTTTTAAAGCTTCCATGCATAATCTTCTACTAACAATTTATTATATCTAAACCATAAAATTCTAATGCATTTAATTAATATTTGTTATCGTAAACAAGTTTGTTACCGTAAACAAGGACACAAGGATTAGTTTCTTTTTTTGAAAAAAGAAGAAGAAGAATGAAACGTTTAAATTTTTTCACTTTATAATAATAGCAATAACCCTCCACTCCTGTAAGACTCAAATTAAGGATCTCTCTTGTGAGACTCAAATTAAGAATCTCTCTTGAATGCAGGTGAGTTTCTTACCAACTAAATTAGCCCACTTACTCACAGAAGGATTAGCTTCGCTATTGTTTAATTTTATATTAAAATTATTGAACAAGTCTAATTTTAAAAGTTTGCCTTTGACCCGTAAATCTTCGGCCGCCCCTAACTCCCTAAGTGAGAATAAGAGGATGATTTATACTAAGGGGGCGTTTGATTTTACTTTTAAATACTTAATGAGAGAGTTTTAAGTATTCAAATGTACAATAAGCTATTTGTTTTTTTTAATCATTAAGAGGTTAACGGCTATTTTTTTAAATGATTAACCATTCATGATTAAGAGGCATCAACACTGCTGAACATTTAGGCCTCGTTTAGTTCACGAATTTAAGCACTCAGGAAAGGAAAGGCTTTTCTTTCCTTTGTTTGGTAAGCACAAATTCCGAAAACACTTTCCTGACAGAGGAAAAAGTAAGGAGTAAAGTCATTCCTCTCAAAACGTATTCATGTGATTGATTTTTCCTTGTGATTTCCTAGCATTTATTACAAAATTTTTGGATAACAATACTCCTATCTAAATACTTTCCATGCTTTACCAAACACAAGAAAGAAAATTTGACAGAAACTTTAGTTTCCCACCTCCATGGGAAAGACAAGGGAATTGATTTCCCTTCCGTGAACCAAACGAGGCCTTACACTAAGGCCTCGTTTGGTTCACGGATTTTAGTACTCGGGAAAGGAAAGTCGTTCATTTCCTTTGTTTGTTTGTTAAGCACAAATTCTGGAAACACTTTCCCGAGAGAGGGGAAAGTAGGAGGTAAAATCATTCCTCCTAAAACACATGGGATTGATTTTCCCATATGATTTCCAAGCATTTATTACACAAATTTTAGACAATAATACTCTTACCTAAATACTTTCCATGGTTTACCAAACACAAGAAAGGAAATTTGACAGGAAATTTACTTTCCCATGGACTTTCCCACCTCCATGGGAAAGATAAGGGAATTGATTTCCTTTCCGTGAACCAAACGAGGCCTAAATTTAAATCATTATTTTATACAAACATTTAATACATATTCAAAATTTCATTCAGAAACAGACATCATTTTTAGAGCTTGTATTCAACATTTAGCACTTAATATTTAGTAATAAGTATTCAACAATCAAAGATTAAAAAATACAAATGCACCCTAAAGTTATATTACGCCATAATTACTTCTGTTCTATTCTATTATATATGGATAAGATTATTTTATTAGAACACATACAAATTATAAACTAAATCTTTATGCTATTAGAAATCATATAAACTTTTTTCTACAAGCCCCTTAGCTAGAGCTCATACAAATTAGAAATCCAATGTTTGTTCTATTAGAACTCATTCAAACTTTTCATGTAAAAATTATCTAATTATTATTTATTATTTATTTTTGTATGTACCGTACGTTTTGTTGTTTGATTATGCATTAATTTTGTAACTTCAAAGTTTCACCGGTGTTTTACCACTACATATGGTAATAGTATGGAAACTTCTAAATTTTCCACTTTCGATATGGATTTGTATCATTAAATTAAATGTTGTCGAAATCCTTAAAAAGATAAATCATGATAATATGGAATACCTAAGCGAGTTGTATGTATAGTCATGTATCTCTATTGAAATGTCTTATTAGAAAGACATCGATCTCAACAAAAAATCTTCATTGGGATATAAAAGAAATTAATAACGAATCAAAATATGGATAAACTTTTGATAAGATGTATTAAGCTTGATTTGGGATGAACTTTTGTATATTAATAAGATGTATTAAGTTTGATTTGGGATAAACTTTTGAGAAATTTTTAGGATTAAGTAAGCATACCTCAATCAAAATAATGTGTTCTCACAAGAATTTTTATAGAGTAGCTCGATTTATTTGTCAATTCAGTTTAGTGTTCTACTAGAGAAATATGCTACCTATAAAGCATATTGTCGGATCACTTAATATATTATTGGGTAAATACACTAAATTACACTAAACTATCATAATTTGGCACTTTACCCTTTAATTTATAAAAGTCGACACTAACACCCCACCTCCAAAACTATTAGCTGTTGTCACTCAACCCCCAAATGACATACTTGCCCTTGTACAAAGGTTTGAAATAGAAAAAAAATTAATCATTTGCTCTATCTCTCTCTACATACATATATACACCTCGTTTAATCTTTCTAAAGAGAAAATTTAGGTATCATATAATTAGACACATAAGTGTACGTAGTATGAATATTTCTAGAGAAAAAAATTTGAGTACCATATAATTAGACATATATATATATATACATACTAGGTCCTAACATGTGCCAAAGTCAATATCAACATTTCAAAATGTATCTTAAATTTCAGTCATACAATTCTTTATCTTCCTATGCATTTTTAAGATTAAAAAATCATGACCCCTATTATATATAGTCCATTTCAAGTAAGGACCAAGCTTTATGGATTGGTCATTTTGAAAGGGCAAAAATATGAGGTTTTTAATGAAACTTGGTGGGGATGGTCTCCATAATTAGTAGATCATCTTTTCCAAATTTCATCAAAAATATTAATCACGAAGTGAGTTAACTAAAAATTTGATATGCATTTTTTGACATATATATATAAAATTTTCAATTTAAACCAATTTCGGTTGAATTTTTGATGAAATTTGGTGGAGATGATTTGCTAATTATGGAGATCATATCTATTAAGTTTCATCAAAAAAACTCATAGTTTTCCCTCTTAAAAGGAACAATCCGTATAGATTGGTCTTTAAACTTGGTTCTTACTTAAAAATTTTCCTATTATATATATATATACATATATTAAAGAACGAGAATGGGTCATCAGAGTTGCAGTCGTCGGCTTGAGAAAGACATGAGGTGTTAATGGTGGTGTTATAAATGGGTGATGATGATGAGAGGTGATAATAGAGGTGGAGCTCTTCCCCTCAAAAAATGGAGGATAATCTGAGAGAGAGAGAGAGAGAGAGAGAGAGAGAGAGAGAGAGAGAGAAAGATGGGGGGTTGGTTTATTTTATTTTCCTCTTTTTTTTTTCTTTAAACTTTGTATAAGGGCATTTATGCCATTTTGGGAGGTTAGTGTCAAGTTTTGTAAATTGCGGGGGAAAATGCCAAATTGAGATAGTTCAAGGGGCTTAGTGTAGTTTATCCTATATTATTTGCTTTGATAGAAGCTTAAAGTAGTTTAAACAACACTATTTTTCTCATATGTTAACATGATAAATTCTAAGGGGGAAATGAAAAGAAAACAAGAAGTATCAATACTTCTAAGGTGAAAAAATATTTTTCTAATTCAAATTTAAAAGTTTTTGAAAAATTATTTAATTACTTTTTAACTTGCTTACATAATTATAATCAATTTAAGTTATGTATATATTTCTTAGTCGTCATATAATCACATGCACTATGACTAATCGTAAAAAGTGTGTTTAACAAGTTTTATAATAAAAAAAATTTAGATATTTATACAAAATAATACATAATTGTTGTAAATATTATTGTATTGAGCAAATAAATAACATAGAAATGTATTATAAAAATATTGATCGAGATTAGGGTTAAATTTGGATATAATTAAAAAGAAAATACACTTGCATTTGAAAAAGTGTGTGAATTTGAGATTCGTTAGTTCGTCACAGTCAGCCAAGTTGAGGTTTAAACACGTCCACACGGCCAACTTGTTAATACTCTAATATTTTTTTCAAAAATTATAAATATAAATATTTATCTATATAGTTTAGTATTCATTCCAACTCAGCCCAAACACAAAAATTCAAGGCTGCTGTTAAGTTGAGGCCCATCTCAAAACTTAAAATATTTGATATTATTATTATTATTATTATTATGGTTAATATCTCCTTCAATGAGCTCAACAAGATTTGTATGTTTTCTTCACCTACCAAACCCTCTCTGACGCGCGCGGGCCACACATAAAACATAAAATAATGGCCGTAACTCTGCAAGTCTACCCTGATCAACTTGTCAACTTACTCTTCAATTATACCTACGAGTATCATTTTGTACGGGAATTATATGTTGAGTAACTAGTAGATTTATTAAAATAACGTGTTATAAGATAATACGATATGAAGTTATAAATTAATAAATATTTTTTTTAATAAATTTAGATAGTTATCAGATTTAATTGGTTAATATGAAATAATAATGAATCAGTTATAAGTTTATTCTTAATAAATTCAGATGATCTGTTAGACTTATTTTATTTTCAATTTTTTAAGAAAAGTAAAGGTTTTTTTTATTATTATAAACTTTACTTTTCTTCACTCATTTATTTAAGTTGAAAAAATAAAAATTAAAAGAATATTTTTATTTATTTTTTTAAAAAAATCTCTTTAACTGGTACATTTGGGCTGTATCTTATCATCCATAACAAACTGAATCATATACGAATTTAAAAAACACCACTTAATAGTTTATTGGATTGTGTTTGGGTGAAGGCAAAAATTATTCACATTGTTAAGAACAATTATGAAATTTATGCCAATTGGCTCGATGAGAAACTATGAAGCACCGATATATATATAGTTATCGGATACGATAACGCACCAATATGGTGATACGACAAAACTAGAAAATTTTAAGATACGATACGTCTTGGATACAGATAATAAATATTAATTATATAGTATTATATGTCATATGTATATATATCATTATTCAGCTATAAGAATTTTATAAATTTATGAACAATATAATTAATATTCATAAAATTAAATCAAAAACATGAGCAATTCAATTACATAATAACTTGAAAGTAGATATAATATTTCGACTTGAATACTAGAAAAATGATATAAACCAAACAACAATGATTACAGTGAAAGGATGGAGAGTTTTGGTCGATCATTTCATCTTTTGATAAAAAAAGGTCAATTTATATATTCACTGAGTTGTAAAGGAAAAGTTTAAGTCTTAGGTTTTTAAATTGAATGAATTATTTGCTATTTTTAAAGCGACCCCAATTAAAAAATAATTACAAAAGTTACCACATTGTATCCTGCAGGTATTCAATATGTATCCCTTGCGTATCCTAAAAAAAAAATGAATACATACTCTTATACGTATCTTGTACATATCAGTCTCGTATCCATACAACATAGGTATCCGATACTGATACTCCGACCCTAACTGAAGTATCCGTACCTTAGCAGTGAGAAATATAATTGCTAACATGTGAACTTAGAATAAATGTTAACATAACCCTTTTATTATACACAACCAAAATAATGTTGCATATATAAGGGCGGAGTTATTTATAATCCCCCCCCCCCCCCATATTTGTCACAAATACCCTCATATGGTAAATTTATTATCACTAACACCCCTCTAAGGCTTGCCTAATGAGATGTGAGTGTAGTCACATACATTCAATCCACATGAGGAGAGTTTGTTGATAAGAACTCGCTTAACATCAGGCAATATAATGCAAGAGTGTTTTTCAAATAAGTCCAAGTGCACTCACATAAACTTAGCTTAATAATATATTGTTAAGCATTTGCCTAACATCAGATAATGGAGGAGGTGTTAAAATATATTTTTAATTAAATTCTAAAATGACTGTTTGCGATACATTTAGAGAGTATAAATAACACCGCTTATAAATAATGGCGATGCAATAATTAGTGGGTAAACAAAGGATATACAAAACATTAAAGCTACAAAATGATGTATATCGTATCTATTTAACGAGACGAGCAATGATCAAAACTCGGATAAATATTTTTATGTTTATTGAAATATATTTAGTATTTGTTGCATAATTATTATATATAATTATATAAACATAAATATGCAGAGGCATGCGGCATGATATGATCCACGTCACAATGGTGTGTTTCTTAAATTCCAACTTGCATTTGAAGGTCACTCTCCCGTCTCTTTTGCCACTATCTCTATACATCCTCCTTTCCACACTTCATCCTTTAATTTATCATCTTCACCAGGGCCCACCACCACCATTCCACATCCTCCTCCTCCCCCTCCCCCATCACTTTCTATAAACCACGCCTCTTTAGCACCGAGGAGACAAGTTAGCAAGCAATCACGTACAACTCTCTCTCTCTCTCTCTCTCTCTCTCTTTAATGCACTGAATCTCATGGTTTTTTGCATGCATGGCTAACTAAACCGGCCTCTCATATATATATATATATATTTTGTAGTTTCTTTTCGAATTATGGTAGTCATGTGGCCTAAATTGGTAGCCGGTAAGATCCTCAGAAAGACATTGGGTAGCAACAATTTCGTGGCTGATTTTCCAGAGAACACACAATTATCTTCCCAAGAATTCCCAGATTTTGATGATTCTAAGAACACCTTTACTGATCATCAGGAGACACAAAACTACAAGTAAGATATATATATATATGGCATGCACTATATATTCCTGCCTTTAATTTTCACCTACCTGAATTTTGTGAATATTCTCCTAATTATTAATCTAGCTGGTCTATCTCTCTATATACCATATGATTAGTACTTATTTTTTATAGTACTAACTTTTTTATCCATTTTAAAGGGTCTTCGTTAGTACATGGAACGTTGGTGGTGTTGCTCCGACCGACGATTTGAATATGGAGGATTTGCTATGTACGCGCAACACTTCTTGTGATATCTATGTTCTTGGGTAAATACTACTCTTCCATTTTTCTATTAACTTTTGGTATAGCTAGAAAAATAAAATGCGAGTAGAATTTTCAAATTGTTTAATAAATTAAACGCATGTGCTATGTTCTATTAATTCAGGTTTCAAGAAGTGGTTCCTCTAAAAGCCGCAAATGTTCTAGGATCAGAGAAGAGCAAGATTTGTACAAAGTGGAATTCTCTGATTAGAGAAACTCTAAACAAGAAAAATGGCAGACGAGAGAGGAGAATTGAAGGTGAAAAGGGAATTGAATTTAGCGAAAAAGATGGAAATTTGGATGAGAATAACAGATTAACAGAGGAGTTCAAGTGTCTCATAAGCAAGAAAATGGTCGGGATATTCATCTCAGTTTGGGTTCGGAGTGACATTTGTCCCCATATCCGAAACCCTAGTGTCTCTTGTGTAGGTTGTGGCATCATGGGTTGTTTAGGAAATAAGGTACTTCTCAATCTATCTTTTTTCATACCATATGTTCAATACATACCAAAAATTTATGCATATGATGTCTTTGTTTTTTAATAATACGTGATACTTCGCACTCGGCGAAAAATTGGGATATAAGTACCAATCCCCTATATTCGATCAGTTGGCTTTACTTTAATGGAGGGTGTACTTAAAAATTGACATTTGGCAATCCCAAATAGATCCCCCTAAATTAAGACTTGGCAAGGGGCGGGGGGTTCTACTTAATTTCGTGCTGGGTCTTAACGAATGTGGGTAAATTTTGCCTTCACCCAAACACAATTAATCCGATAAACTATCGGGTGATATTTTTAGAATTCGTACATGATCCGTTACGTACATTATCAGGTGACTTAATACGACCTTTTTCTACCCATTAAGGAGAGAAAGTTTAGGAAAAAAATAAAGTAAAAAAATTCTAAGGAAATTTGTACTTGAAACAAGATGGATAAAAATAAAATTACTAAAACAATAAAAATTAGGGATAAATATTTATAAATCATAAAACTTTATTAAACATCTAACAAGTTTTTACTTTTATTTAAACATTTAAAAATTTTAACAAGTCTAACAGGTCACCTGAATTCATTAAGGATCAACTCGTAACTGATTTGTTATCATTTCGTATCTCTGACAGTGAACCCGATAACCACCCGAATTTGTTAATGATCCACTCATTAACTTAAAATTTTGTACCAATTCGCATCATGTTATCGTATAATTTTGCCAAGTCTATCACTAATATTGTAGTATTTTAAAGAGAATCTTCTTTATCCTTTCACATGATATTGGGAAATCATTTCTTTCACGTAATAATCTATATTTTAACAGGTTTAGAATCCAATACACGTACATTATTTTATTTCCAAAATAAATGGTGACAATTTTTCCACTAACCCGATATAAAATATTACGTAATTCATTTTTTACATCCCTGAATGTTGCTTATTTCTCAATTCGGTCCTAAAAGTTCCATTCATCTCATTTAATTTAGTACTCAAAGTTTGAGTTACATCTCACTTTGTCAACTTTTTTGGACAAAAAATCCATGTGGCACGTTGATGAATATTGAAAAAATGGATCTTCCATCCAAAAAAGTGACGGGGCATCCAATTTTGGATGAAATTGAGATGCGTTCCAAACTTTGAGGCAAAATGAGATGAATGAAACTTTAAGGATTGAAGTAGAAAACAAGCAAACTTTAAATGTGTACCCAAAATTATTAAATTCATTATCATGATGTAACAATTAAGCTTACTAGTTTTTCATTACATACATCTAAGTTTAATTCATTAGAAATGTATGATAGTCATATCATTCAGTTTTTCAGCTAAAAGAACTTCTCATTTGTAGGGCTCAGTGTCTGTTACATTTCAGTTACATGAAACTAGCTTCTGCTTTATGTGCACTCACCTTGCGTCTGGGGACAGAGAAGGTGATGAGAGAAATCGAAATGCTAATGCGGCTGATTTATTCGCACGTACAAGCTTCCCTAGAGGAGAATCACTTAATCTACCAAGAAAGATTCTTGATCATGAGTATGTTAATTTTTCATATTTGTTTATTTATTCATTGAAACGGTCCAAACGAACTAATTATTGATTAGTTGGCTTAATCAATCACTGTTATTTTAATAAGAACACTAAGTAACCATGTATATCATGAATATATATATATATAGGACGAATTAATCGGCGGTTGGAAAGATTAATTGTTGCTTGTTTATGTGCTTGAGATTGTCTTTATCGACCGACCCTGCAAATCATACAAAATTAACTTTGTGATTGGTTATGTTAATCTCGATCTGGTTTAATTTAACTTAAACATTGGTAGTCCTTTGATTAATATAATAAATGCTGTGGGATCCGGTGAGGTAATTCAGCTGCTAATTATATGTATATATATATTAATAGTATGAAAACGATTATATATATTTATCTTTGGTAAACCATTTCTTCAAACAAGTTGACTTCTTAATTATTTTTCTTTGAGCAAGTGGGTGAAAATATCTACCTACGAGGCTATGACTGTTATTAAACTAATTAATTTCTTTTAGTAGTTTCAACGCTAAATATCCTGACAATATTAATTGATTATATGGTTGGTTAGTACAGAGCTTGATTGTATCTTTTTGTATTTCCGACTTGATTATTATAGTACACTTTTTTTTTTTTGTATATATATGTATATATACAGTTGTCCCCTTTTATATAGAAACATATTAAAATATCTCATTATTCTCGTTTTCATCGCATAGCTAGCTACAGAGACCATATCATTGAATTTGAATGACGTAAATTTATGTATTATGTACGCTCGATTTATATTTTCTTAATGCTTTTTCAATATAATTTCTAACATGCGTTTGGTTTCTTTTAGTCGGATAATATTGCTTGGAGACATGAATTATCGAATTTCTTTGCCTGAATCTACAACGCGGTCACTGGTGGATAAAGGAGAATGGGGTGTATTGCTAGAAAATGACCAGGTACCTGAGAAATTAAACGAAGTTTGTTAAGTACTTTTACATTATTTCAAATATTTTTTTTTAGCTTTGGATGATTAATTAATTGATATGGTTCTAACACTGGCATAAAAAAATGTTCATGCATGGAAATAAAGCTGAGGAGAGAACTCATGGATGGTCAAGCATTTGAAGGCTGGTATGAAGGAAGAATCAAATTTGCTCCTACTTACAAATATTATCCGAATTCAGAAGAATATTATAGTGGTGTTGGCAAGAAAGGCAAAAAAAGGCGTGCTCCCGCATGGTAATATACGTTACACATTACTTATTTTTTGTATGATATTTTTTGATATCGTCACAGTTAATTGATGTGTCAAGTATGTGATTTTACTGGTCTCTGAATCTATTCAGATTGTTGGCCACGTCCCTGGCCAAAGCCGCAACAAGTCCATATTTGTCCTATAAATTAACTGTAATAGTAAACTTCATGTGTATACAAATGAAATTATTAATTCATGAAAAATAATTGCTTTTGTATATTTTTGTAGGTGTGACCGGATTATTTGGTTGGGGGAAGGGTTGAAGCAACTTCTATACACACGTGAAGAGTTAAACTTGTCCGATCACAGACCTGTCAAGGCCGTTTTCTCCACCGAAGTAATGGTTTTGCGAACGTTCAGAAGATTTGAAAGCATTTTTCTATCTGAAAGGTTTGATCAAATCACACCATGCGCCCTTAAGAGATGATTATCAATGTAATGATCAATCAAGTTTCCAAATTTAAAATTAATTAAGGATACATCATATTATATAGTTGAGGGGGAGAGAGAGAGAGAGAGAGAGAGAGAGAGAGAGAGAGGTGTTTTAATTATATTTGTGTATTAATTAAAACTTAAATGGTGATGAGTGTACAGTGATGTTGATTATCTTGTTCTCCGTGTTCTTTTCAGCTACAAAACTGTCCTAATCATCCTCTTTTTAAAAAAATTGGATTGATGTATATATTAATTGTAAGGTATGTTTTGGTACAACAACTTTGATTCAAGCTAATTTAATTAATTGCCTGCATGATTTCTTCGATCCATGCTATTCTCCTTTCATACATGACCCGCCATTTAATTTATTATGTATTTTTATATTTTTGGCTGCTAATGATTGGCACTATCTATGCTGCAATTTGATTGGACAATATTAACCATATGATCATTCGACAGTTATAATTGAGTTGTTTTCATGATGGGACATTTGATATAAAAATGGGATGGTCTCGACAATTATTTTGGTTTTTTTCTTCAAAGTTACACCTAAATAAAAAATTAGTATGATTGACATTGATTGAAAACGTTTCAAAAAAATTATGTTTTTTAGAAAAAAGATATGAATAACAATTTTATTTTATTTTAAAACAAAACTTCAATGCCATTAACAAAAGTCAGGCACATTAATTATATGGAAATGTATTATTTGAGGTATAGACTTGCTTATCAAAGGCCTTCGTTGGCATGTGGAGGACGGGTCTAAAGTTACGATATTTTTAGATCCGTGGCTGCCTAGGCCATCCTCCTTCAGGCTCATTACTCTAAACACGGTTTCTCGAGACTCTTTGGTGAGTTCTATATTCTCCCCTAGCGGAGGCTGGGACAAAGCGAAGATCCGACAAGTTTTTATCCGATTGACGCCGAATGCATTTTGGCTATCCCGCTCAGTTGTTTGAATCACCCGGATGATTTATGTTGGCACTATAATAAGAGTGGTTGTTACTCGGTGCGAAGTGTTCTTATTCTAAAGCTTCATGTTTTTCTAATCAAGTGTGCACCTTTTGGAAAAAGTTTTGGAATCTCAAACTCCCTAAGAAAATCTTAATTTTTTTATGGAGAGCTTGTTCTGGTGCAATTCCAACTAAAATGAATCTGATTAAAAGAGGTGTTCGTATTGATGTTCTCTGCCCGAGGTGTGAATCATGTATCGAGACGATTGAACATGTTTTATGGGGTTGCGTGTGGTTACATGATCTTTGGATGAATAGCCCGGCAAGCAAAGATCATTTGGAAAGGGATACATAATTTATCATCCTTAGATGGCGTGATATATTGTTTGGAGTTTGACACGGGGTCTCTATTTAGATTTTTTACTATGCTTGCATGGTATATTTGGAGCGATAGGAATTCTCTAGTTTTCCCAAATTGATCGGGTAAGAGCATGAATCGTGTTCTCGTTAGCGTCGAATCGTTAATATTTTCTTATGATGCAATCCATACCAATCGTGGAGGTGGGGCAGTGACAGCAGTGGTATATAGATTTGGCTTTAATCTTGATTTGTATTTAATGATTTAAATGTGTGATTTCTATTTGAATTTGGATTTATTCTTGATTTAGGTTTAATGTTTTACAATTATATTTATATATACGCCATTCATGGTGGTGGTGAAGGTTAAAGGTGGTGGTGAAAGTGGCCGGAGATAAGTGGTTAGGAGGGTGTTGAGGTAGGAGAACAATGGTGGTGATGGGATGGCGCCATGGTGGTGATAGTAATGGAAAGAAAAATAAGAAGTGGATTTAGCGGGTTTTAAAATCTGTGGATTTTGTTAAGTCCATAGATTGTTTTAAATCCTTATAAAATTTCACAGATTTTAATGCATAGATTCTTTTAGATTTCTACATATTTTAATAAGTCCATCAAAAAAATAAAAAATCAAAAGACAAACAATAAATTAAATTAATTACAAGTTTAAAGTAACATTATCAAAAATGTAAAGACCATTAACAAAATACATTATAAAAATTCATACTACTCTATTCAAATATCATTATGATTATCATAACCCTCTCCATTCTCATTGTTGTCTTATTGATTTTCATTCTCATTATTTTATGACCACCTATTTACCAAAAAAATTCAAAGCAACAAATTTTTATGATTTTCTTATAATTATTAAGTGAATTTTACACTTGATACTATGTTTTGTTTATATGTTGTTATTTTTATTTCATACTAATTATTCAATTCTTAGTATATGCATATTTATTAATGGACTCAGTGAAATTTGTCAAGCACTACAATCATGTGCAACGCACGTGAAAAAAATAGTTATAATAAAAAAATAAAGGATAAATAATAAAAGAATTTTGATTACAACTCTAAAGTAATAAGCAAATTATAAATCTGTCGTAAACGGTTTGGATTGAGTCTAAAAACCCAATGGATTGGGTTCCTTTGCCCTTTCTATTCGATTTCCATATTCTGTTTTAAAAAAATTCATAAAATAGGAGAAAAAAATCAAAGGCACGACATCGCTATACTTACGGAAGGATATGACTAATTGGATAATTAAAACTTTGAAAGTAACAATATCTAAATAAAAAAAAGGTTTTAGATAGAGTGAATGAATTAGAGAGATTTATTAATAAATTATAGAGACGAAGAAAAAACAATACATAAGATTTGGGAAAATAAGAGGTTTTAGATAGAGAGAATGGAATGGAATGGTTTATATTATAAAAATAAGAAGAAATTATATCTACGATTAGGAGAAAGATGGAAAAGAAATATATGTGAAGTCTTTCGCTTGAAGAGAAGATTCGTTGGTAGATTTATTATTCTTAAAAACACTCACAAATCCATTAAAATCTATCAACTTATGAAATCCTTCAAAGTTTATTGAGTTTTGAATATCATAAGATTTTAAAAGACTATTTTTAATCCTAATTAAATACCACAAGATTTTAAAATATTTTTTAAAATCATAATTGAATACCGTAAGATTTTAAAGGACTTTTTAAAATCTCAATTGAATACCCATAGACTTTCAAAATCTAAAAAAATTATATAGAATCTAAATTGAATACACCGCCCTTAGAGATTTTACGTTCTCTCTCAAACGACTACCAACAGAGTGACGGACAGAGCTTGAAGGGAGACCAACTAACCTTCTCCATCAAGGTATTTTTATATAATCTTTCTTCACATTTTTGTTCTATATCATCATGTTATATATATCAAGAGTTATTATCCATGTTGATGGTGTCAAAATCTAGAACAGATAATTGACGACCGACCAATCAATGAATAATGGTGAATTAGAGGTTTAATAATGGATTGTAACTGTGAACAGTGGTTGTGAACAATATCACCGTATATGTGAACAGTAGTTGTGAACAGTATCACCGTGACTATGAACAGTACCACTGTATATGTGAATAGTAATTATGAACAGTGACTATGAACAGTATCACCGTATATGTGAACAGTGACTGTGAACAGTATCGGCAGAAACTGATTAAAAATAAAAACGAACACGAGACGTTTTTTATTAAGGTAGGTTCCCCAGGTAGCGCTTATGCTAATCCGGCAGTACGTCCTCCTTTTGTGTGTGCTTGCTTTGTATTAGCTCAAAGGCAATCAATTTGGATGATAATACAAGCTACCAATCTCTCTCTCTTTCTTTCTATAATTTCCTTAATTCTATTTATAAGTATAGAATTAGGATTACAAATATTTCAACATAATAAATAATAAACTGTGTAGGAGAGAGAGCGTATAAGGATTGGTATTTTTGGGGTATGAAAAGAGAGAATATAAGACCCTCAAAAATTGGCTTGTATTTATATTGCCAATGGCTTTATATCTCTTGAAAGAAGATATGTTTTTTTGGTGTGTTTTGAATGAATGAATGAGGGGGTATTTATAGGTAAATGTAGAAGGGCGAAAAGGTAAATTTGGTAATTTATATGATGTGTATGCTTAGGTCACATGTATTCTAGAATGTAGATGATTTGTATGCTTAGGTCACATGTATTCTAGAATGTATGATGTATGCTTATCACATGTATTCTAGAATGTAGATGATGTGTATGCTTAGGTCACATGTATTCTAGAATGTACATGATGTGTATGCTTAGGTCACATAGGTAAAAATAGTATTTTACTGGAGGTAAAAATTGGTATTTTACTGGAGGTAAAAGTGTTGAATTACCTTTGTATGCCAATGATAAAATTAGTATTTAACCCCATCAATTTACCCCTATCCTTATCATTTAGCTCGGATGAGCTGATTGGTGAGAATATCCTTCAACCCGGGAGCTGGTAGTAGCTTTGAGTTCTGAAGTTCGTGATGTCTTAAGCCCGAATCCTTCGTAGGTGAACAAAGTCGACAATTCGATGCCTGCAAGAGATCTTTTGCCTGTGTTAGAGGTCTTTTGCCTTTTTAAGAGGTCTTTTGCTTTTTTAGAGGTATTTTGCCTGTGTTAGAGGTCTTTTGCCTTTGAGAGGTCTTTCGCCTGTGTTAGAGGTCTTTTGCCTTTTTTAGAGGCTTTTTGCCTTTTTTAAAGGTCTTTCGCCTCTGTTAGGTCTTTCGCCTGTTTTAGAGGTCTTTCGCCTGTTTTAAAGGTCTTTTGCCTGTGTTAGAGGTCTTTTGCCTTTGAGAGGTCTTTTGCCTTTTTTAGAGGTCTTTTGCCTGTGTTAGAGGTCTTTATAATGTGCACCTCTAGTGAGGATTTTGTAAAAATATTCCAGAGATGTTCCACTTGTGACTATTTAAAGCATAGCCCTTATATGTTGATAGCAAATTTTTTTTGAAATCCTTGGTTTCTTAAAAGGAAAATTTGTTCTTTTTGGCTAAGTCTTGAGTAGAGTCATGCCCCCTTCTGACTGAGGCAAATTCTGACAATTTTCTCATTTAAGTCCTTGGTTTTTTAAAAGGAAAATTTGTTCTTTTTGCCAAGTTTTGAGTAGAGTCTTGCTCCCTTCTAACTTAGGCAAATTGCTGAGTTTTGAGTAGAGCCTTGCTCCCTTTTAACTTAGGCAAAGTGCTGAGTTTTGAGTAGAGTCTTGCTCCCTTCTAACTTATGCAAATTCTGACAATTTTCTCATTTATTACCAAGGTTTCTTAAAATGAAAATTTGTTCTTTTTTGCTAAGTCTTGAGTAGAGCTATGCCCTCTTCTGACTTAGACAAATTTTGACAATTTTCTCATTTATTACCAGGGAACGTCAAAATCTTAATCTCTGGACCAGTGGTGTAACAGTAGATGATCATTCTCAGCCAGATCTCTTTGGGCTGGAGTGGTCCAGCGGTTGTCTGTCGGACTTCAAAATCACATTTAGCTTTGTGGAAGTTTGATATCCGCTGAAAATTTCTTTAATTTCTTTCTTGTGGTTTATTGGATGAACTTGATAAAAATTACATTCAATTGTAATTTTTTTGGAAGCTCATCAATTTTACCTACAATAAAGATTATTGATCGTAAGAAAATGATACAACTTTAGATATATTAAAATAAAGAGAAAAAATCATATATGAGTTATCAAAAAATAACTTATCTCTTCTTTTGGGTTTTATCCTCTTGGGTAACCGAATTTTTGAATGATTATACGCCCGTAAATATTGAGCTAGCATAGGCTTGCTAGATTTTCGCATTTTTTATTCCAGCAACTTTGTATCCCCGTTTTGGACCCCAAGATGGCCAAATTTGAAAAAGGATTGAACTGGAAAGTTGTAACTCTTGAAGTTTTCTTTAAAATGGACTCCAGAATCGCATGATTTAGAGTTTTGAGCACAAAGTTATGCGCTTAATAATATTGAGTCACCATAGGCCCGCGGGATTTTAGCATTTTTCGTTCCAGAAAGTTTATATCGAAGTTTTGAACCCCGAGATGGACGAATTTGAAGAAAGCTTGAACTGAAAAGTTGTAGCTCTTGAAATTTTCTATAAAATGGACTCCAGAATTGCATGATTTGGAGTTCTGAACAAGAAGTTATACCTCTGAGAATATTGAGCTACGTACACCCGCGGGATTATGCATTTTTCACCGAAAATTCACTTATAATTTCTAAAGAACGAGAGCTTTAGAGAGCTTATCGTTCCCACAGACGGCGCCAAACTGATGGTGTCAAAATCTAGAACAGATAATTGACGACCGACCAATCAATGAATAATGGTGAATTAGAGGTTTAATAATGGATTGTAACTGTGAACAGTGGTTGTGAACAGTATCACCGTATATGTGAACAGTGGTTGTGAACAGTACCACCGTGACTATGAACAGTACCACTGTATATGTGAATAGTAATTATGAACAGTACCACCGTATATGTGAACAGTGACTGTGAACAGTACCGGCAGAAACTGATTAAAAATGAAAACGAACACGAGACGTTTTTTATTAAGGTAGGTTCCCCCGGTAGCGCTTATGTTAGTCCGGCAGTACGTCCTCCTTTTGTGTGTGCTTGCTTTGTATTAGCTCAAAGGCAATCAATTTGGATGATAATACAAGCTACCAATCTCTCTATCTTTCTTTCTATAATTTCCTTAATTCTATTTATAAGTATAGAATTAGGATTACAAATATTTCAACAGAATAAATAATAAACAGTGTAGGAGAGAGAGCGTATAAGGATTGATATTTTTGGGGTATGAAAAGAGAAAGTATAAGACCCTCGAAAATTGGCTTGTATTTATATTGCCAATGGCTTTATATCTCTTAAAAGAAGATATATTTTTTTGGTGTGTTTTGAATGAATGAATGAATGAGGGGAGTATTTATAGGTAAATGTAGAAGGGCGAAAAGGTAAATTTGGTAATGTATATGATGTGTATGCTTAGGTCACATGTATTCTAGAATGTATATGATGTGTATGCTTAGGTCACATGTATTCTAGAATGTACATGATGTGTATGCTTAGGTCACATGTATTCTAGAATGTACATGATGTGTATGCTTATGTCACATAGGTAAAAATGGTATTTTACTGGAGGTAAAAATTGGTATTTTACTGGAGATAAAAGTGTTGAATCACCTTTGTATGCTAATGATAAAATTAGTATTTAACCCCATCACATGTAATAACAAATCTGAAAACAAAAAAAAAGATTAGCGTATTGATACTAGAATGTAAAGAATACACAATTATATATATATATATGTGTGTGTATATACATAGATACAAGTAATATATATATATATATGGATATATAAATAAAAGTATGAATGATAGAATACTGCTCTCTGTTTATCCCGTTGTCATGTGATATTATTATTCTACATCTATATTATTTTAATATTACTTTGAAAATTTGCTTGTTGCTTGCTTTGATTTTACCTACTGTAGTTGCATCACATGAGTTAAAATATGTCACAGAACTATGCCAAAAAGGTAATTAGCACCATTAACCTCTTAAAGTGTATTCTTGTATTTGCGCCTGTGTTTTTCTCCGCACTTCCTTTGTCAATTTGGAATTTTCCTTTTGACTTTAATAATGATCTGTTCATAACATGGATATAAAAAAGAAACAAAAGAAAACAAAATTGGTAATGATAGTAACAGTTTATATTTAGGACTGTTAGAACAACTTATATGATCCTAACGATGATAATGACGAAGATGAAGTTAAGTGGTCTACATATCTATGGGTTTTATTTTTTTTTAAAAAAAGAATGATTTTAGGTGGAGAATGGTGGTTTTTGTTTCGTCTACTACGTATTTAGAGATTTTATTTTGTTTTTTAGAGTATTAAAAAATGCCTTTTTTCGAATTTTTAGTTGATATGTTCTTGAGCATTTAACCTATAGTTTTTATGGTGGCCTTTTTTTTTCTTTGATGAGGAAATGGGAAGACGGGTGTTTTACTTGCTAAAAAAAACATACCATATGTATTTTATATTTCCAACCAAAAAATATATATTTATACTTGAAGATGATGTAAGGATTAATTTACTGCACTCTTGTGTATCCATATGCTACTACTCTATAAAGCACCAGTCATATTTTAACACAGTGGTATGTAGGATGCACTCTTCTCATTTCCTCATAAAAAATAGACCATGAGAATGATAGACCACACAATAATGAGAATGAAAATCAAGAGGATAACAATAAGAATGAAGAGGGTTATAATGATCATAATGATGTTTGAATGGAGCAGTATGAATTTTTATAATATATTTCGTTAATTGTCTTAAAATTTTTGATACTGTTATTTTAAACTCGTAATTAATTGTATATTATTGTTTGTCTTTTAATTTATTTATTATTCATGGACTTATTAAAATCCGCATAAATCCAAAATAATCCATGTATTAAAATATGTTAGTAAATATATATTTTACACAAATTTTAATTTTACACAACAGTTAGAACATCATTTTTTTACACAATAAGAGGTGTGTGTATCGTGTGAGTGACGAGTCCTACCTATATAATGAGAGCAGAGTTGTAATGTGAGGAAAAAAGAATAAATTAGTCTCTAGCTCAATCTATCTCTCTCTCTGGAACTTCATAAACACCTACATTTGGTTACTTCTTTAAGAGAGAGAAAATATTAATTAGAGGGAAGAAAAAACAACCTTATTTTTTAATTTCTATCATTTGTTTGGAAGTTCACGAACGAACATAATGGAAATTTATCTCATTGTTTGTGAGTAAAAGAACAAAGTGGGAAATATGATTTTTAAAATTTGCAATTTGTTTTTAGGGTAAAATATCAATGTAACAAGTTTTAATTAAAAAAACTTTTCACTATCGGAGAGAATGAATCGGAAAGAGTGTTTTACGTCCATTTTGATAGAGGGAATACAAACAAAAGGAAAGAAAAAGATGAATGAATACAAATTTCTCGTTTTGATCGGTTTACGAAGGGGAATGGAAATGAAACTGAGGTAACGGGTGGATTCTCAATTATTTTTATTTCTTTATTTGGTACCTTCAAATATTATGATTAGGAGTGATTTCAATTTCAGCTAGGGTATAAATTATAAAGATGCAAACCTAAATCGAATTTAAAATTCGGTTCGAGTTCGGTTTTAGTTTTAGAATCATTCGGACCAGAAGCAACTGTTTGGGTTTATTCAATTTTCATATATTTTTAAAAATAATATTTGTATCAGTAAATTAAAGGCAAACTTTGTTTGACATTGGTGTGACCAAAGAAATTTTCAAAATTAGGAGATTATGTTAATAGTAGACTACATATTGCTTGTGCATAACCAAATACAAATAATGTAATAGACCATCCATCATTTCGTATAATCATAATTCACTATATGAACTAAGACAATATACAACACACTTACATCTACAAGGTTGACTTGAAAAATAAATTATAAATAAGTATGAAGCATACCCGAATTAGAAAAAAAAATTCATATTGAATGAGTCCATTGACATATAGCAACATAATTTCGTACTAAGCAAAGAACTTTCAACATTTAGGAGATCACTAGAAATCGTACTTACAGCTTGTGCAAAAAAATTGGGTAACATAAGTGCAATTAAGCAAATAATATTAATTCGATTTAATTTGAATCGATTCAGGAGTACAAAGACGCCACCAAAACTGAAACAATTTGATTTTGTTTTAATTTCTTCATTTTGGTTTAGTTTTTGTTTTATTCGATTTTTAACGAATCAATCCGTATCTGTTATATTCAGTTAGTTGGCCAATCTTCGAATTTAGTTCAACACCCTAATTATGATGATTGGAAGGAAAAAGATTTTTTTTATATTTAACCATAATTTATTAATAATATATTAAATCACATTTTTTTTCATTTCTTACTATACTTATTTCCATTCCTTTCTTTTTCGTTTTATCAAAGTAACAAATAAAATTAATTAATTTATTTTATTTCCATTCTTTTCTTCCACTTTTAAATTAACCTTTTCATTTTCATTCACCTCTCTAAACTACCAAACGTTGGGTAAATTTCTCAAATTCCCCCTCTAACTCAATATTTAGTTTTCTTTGAGTCTTTTCTATCTCTATATCTTCTTTCTAAATGCTAATTCTCTACTTTATTATAATTTTCTATTCACTAGTAATTAAGTTGGGTTTGCGTAGGTGGTAAAAATTGTACATATGCTTTTGTTCAGGCTTAACTTAGGAAGTTCACATCATGGTCGGCCCACATTTCAAAGTTCTTCATTATTGAGGATGAGTCATCGAATCGACCAAGAAATTATTATTACATTATACAGTGGCTGCCTATTATATGGGTATTCTAGTTAGCCGACCAAGGTGTGTAGACTCAATGAAGATCGACCAATTATAGTCGGCCAACACGTAAAAGAAAGATGAGTTGAAAAATAAGTAATGTAAAATAACCAGAGTTAGGAACAATATTATCTTAAAGTAGTGCCCAAATTTAAACAATAATTTTTATATTTCATCAATTCTAATCAATACTAATGTAACCTTATGATGTGCATATAGAAAGCAAACCTTAGCAATATTCTTATTCCATTATATTCTTTTTACATTCACTCTCCATTTAGTTGTCTTTTTCTGGGCAACCCCTAATTTCTCTGTAATTATACTACCTCTTCAAGCTTTTAAGTCAAACCAATACAATCAACATATTAAAAGTTTTAGCGGATGTACAGATGAATTGAGAATTAGAATAACTTAGGTGCCATTTGATAAAATAACTGAAAACTAAAAATTGAAACTGAAGATTGTATCTAAAAAAATTTTGTTTGTTTGAAAATAACACATCTGAAAACATATTTTTTTTAATATAACAATTTTTCCCTTATTAGTTTATTTAGATCACATGATTATAAATGAAAATAAAAAAGGGATTGCTAATGACACACATCATATGACTTTCTAACACTCCTTTTAAAAAAAATGTTAATTACTCTATTGACACACGCCACTTTTTGTATTTTTAATTAATGATTAAAACATTAAAATCAAATTAATAATAATAATTAATAACTCTAACTTATTTAAACTCAAATTAATTATTAACCCTATTAATTAAATACTTTCTTCTATACCGCCTCCGCCACCATCATCCAAATCATTATCCATCCATAAAAGAAGTATGATACTTATATTATTGTCACTTCTTTATTTTTCATTTCATTTATAAATCATTAGATATAAACAAACGAAAAATAAAATAAAACAAAGCACGAAGGATATTTACTCGGTTCCTAGGAATCGAATGTTATTCATCATACTCAGGCAAAAGGAACCAAGTATAACACAGGTCACTCGGCTCTAAGGAATCGAGTTAAGCTTTAAGTCATTTTTTCAATTATACTCGGTTCCTTAGGACCGAGTGACGTGTACTTTACTAGGATCCTTTAGGCCGAGTATGATGAACACCACTCGATTCCTAGGAATTAAGTAAATTTTCATACATGGCAGAACCAAGTGAACTTTCATAGTCTCTCTTTCTTTCTCTTTCTCTATCTCTCTCTCTCACACACACACACGGGAATGGATGACACCATGCCAAAAGTAGATGTAAACATAAGATCTAGTAGTAGCATTATATCAAACTAAGTTTTGAATGATTGGTTCATTCGTGGAAAAAGTTGGAAGAAAAAGATTAAAGATAAGATTTGTGAGGTGGGTGGAATGATTTAATTTATTTCTTTGAATTGTAGAGAGAGATAGAGGGGTGTATTTTTAGATTAATATTAATTAAACTTAAAATTAGATAGAGTGTTAAGAAGAGATAATGTGTACTTATGGAGTGTTAGAAAGAGATAAAGTATTAGAGAGTTAAATGGTGTGTGTCAATAGCAACCCCTAAAAAATACCATATAATTTAAACTTTTCAACCAAGTTAATCCATTTCATTTACAAAAATTACTAATCACCACTACTTCGCTAAATGCAAAAATTCATAAAATAAAATTTGTAAACTTGAAGTTAAGTATTTAATTATTAACTAACGAAGTAATTAACATATTATTTTATACCGATTAATATCATTATTGTTTCAGCATTCATATCCCAAATTAATTCACAGGTGACAAACAAATGCCTGCATGCATAATAATACGAAACATATGAAAAACAAACATATACCCGGCGGACAAAATAATCATATATATTTATGGCTGAAATCAATTACCAAAATTATTTCAAATTAATCTTACTCATCAAAAACTCCACAAAAACCTTAAACTCTTCAAACACTTTTGCATCTGCACCATTCCTCACCAACGGTTGAAAGAAAAACAAAAATTGGTAGCTACCACAATCCCAACTGTCAACGTACTTGAAGGTTTTGAAGAGGTTAAAAGATGTATTTTACAAGTTTTTAGATTTAAGTGACTAATTTTCCACTTTAATTTTTTGATACAAATTTTTAATTTTAAATAGCAAACTACATAATTTTTTCAACAAACAAACAATTTTAAAACCAAAATCTAAAAATTTTAGCCAAAACAAACAACTCCTTTGTCCTCAAAAAAATTTAATATCACTTTAAAAAATTTAGGAATTCAAGTGTAAAAAAATTGAATGGAATTATGGACAGAATTAAAGCTATAAAGATTGAACAACTTATGCTACTTTAGGAAAAATATTGACTATTTTAAAACATAAAGAAAAGAATTGAATAAAAACCCAAACTTCAAAGTTGCATTTTTGTGGGGATAAATGGACTCATAGACAAGTTGAGTAGGCCTGTGAGTTTCAGCCCAAGAGGCTCTTTTCCCTCGACTCGAATATCCAATGGTGTGGCTCTGTAGAATATATATACAATACAATGTGCTGCAGCCGTAATAACTTGTTTTGAAATTCCCTCCGAACCAATTTGTCAAAAAAAAAAAAAAAAATATTCCCTCCGAACCAAAGTTACTTCTGGTTTCAAATTCACATGGTGCGTAATGTGAAATTGAGTATCATCATCATAAAATAATTCATAATACATAACTCTTTCAGTTCATTCAAATAAATTTGTCGGCAGAGAGATATGACGAGTGAGTTATCTTCAACTACGCGCGTTCGAGTTTTGGAGTTCCTTATTGAATCATCTCATGTAAGTATTCTCAAACCCTAAAACTCACATTTGCGAGCTACACGAACTCATATAATCATCAATTTCTGTTATTCTTCTTTTTATTTCTTTCTTGCTTTATTTACTTTTTCGCATAAATATCTGATTTGAGCAAAAAGCAACTTGAAGTTCCTCCGATCGTCAAGTACTCTGCGTTATCACTCTTCGCTGATCGGTTTTACCGATCTGTCTCTAGGTAAGCATGTTTGTTTTTTCTTCGTTTGGTTTCACAATTGTTATTTCTTCGATTTACTAGTTCGTTAATGATATTATGAAATGCTGATAATACTAGGCGTCTAGGCATTATGAATTGAAGTGGCTTGATGTTTACTAAAGCCTTCTCTTATATTAACGAATGTAAGTTTTTTTAAATTAATGAACAAATTGATATGGAAGTTCGGAAGGCAGTTTTAGATAAGAATTAAGTAAACAATGCTCAGAATGTTCGACAGCTATTAACGTTTCACAGTTGCCGCCTTTTAAAAATTGCTTGCAGGAATAACAAACATTTCCACTGGGAAATTAAGTATGCAATTGCTGAAAAATCTAACTAATGGAAGGTTTTTGACTTGGCACTACATTGTTGATTTAGTAAGAGATGAACATGATCATTACTAAATTGAATGACACGATACAGTACTAGTGTAATGTTGTTCTCCCTTATGCTGAATTTCAAGTCAAGATTGATGTATTTGAATGTATAAGATTTGGTACAATAGGTGAATTACGTTAAACTACAGACAGGTCTTAGTGTATAAGTGTATAACCATTGCTTGTACTGTGAAGATTCAGACAGAGCAATAATATAGCACATTGGCTTTTACACCCCATGAGAGAAAGCAATCTTCAGCTATTTGCTCTTGTTTCAATATGGATCTCAAGCAAAGTACGTTATCATGCATTATTATCTTATGATTATCATTATTGTTTCGATGCCTCTAACTTCAAACTTATAGATACATGATTCCCGTCCTCTATCTGTCAAAAACTTGAAGTCATTGGGAGACAAGGCCATTAAGGAGCAACATTTTACAACTCGAGATTTTTTGGAAGCAGTAAGCTATTTTTTTTTTTTTTTTGGGGTTACAACAGTTTCACAACTGGATAGCTCCATATTTTGTCCCTGTAATGGTGTTTTGATGAAGATATTCCGCAGGAGGTGATCTTAATGCAGGTAAATATCATATAGTAAGGAGTTTCTCGCATTTGACAGCTTAACTGAGTTAATTTTTGCCCCCTTGAGGCATTGGATTTTGAGATTGGTGCGTCGAATATTGCCTTTACATTCCTTGAAGAGCTTCTTATTCAGTTGAAGTGAGTCTTTCCATCCAATTTTTAGTTTCAGGTGGCAATCATGTTTTTAGAGATCAAGTAATTAATATGTTTCATCCTATTGGTGTCATTAGTTATTTCTTTTTTCTCCTTTGTGTGGGTTTAGGGGAGTTGCAAAAGTTGGGGAACACGTAACCTTTGAAGCATGCATGGATATTATGGATCTCCTATATGAAAAAGAGGAGACATCAATTCATTACAGTTCTCCCCGTTCTCTAGCCGCATCTATCTTGGCAAGTTGATACATTTTCTTGAATTGAATACTGCTGATCTAGAGGTGCTTATATTCTTTATCTAATTGCTTCTTTACAAGAGATACCACTCCCTTGCAGGTTGCTTCATATGTTATTACAGTTCCTAAACAGAGGTGGGAGTTCCCTGTTCTTCCTTGGGGTAAGAGACAATACTGTATCCTGTTAGTTCTTATCTTTGTGCCTTTTTATTTACTTTATTTAATCGCATATTTAAATTGCCATTTCAAATGGTAAGCAAAAGGGTACTAGCAATTCAGATATCTGGGGCTTGTTTTTTGGAGGACGGAAGAAGGATTCTTGAACCAACCATTTACACAAGTATATCTAAATAGGTCAATCCGCCTTCTGTTAGCAACTGTGGGAAAAGTAAGTATGTTGTTATTTACTAAAATTAAGGAGGCCTCTAGTAAGGGGAGAGTTATTACCATGATCTTTTCCATTGTAGATTCTGTAGACATCTCTGGGCTAAGATATATTTCATTTTTGCATTTGGCAGTGGTTGGACCGTTACCTAGGGATAGGATTCATGATTATTGAATGGGATCTTTAGGGGGATAGCAAGAGAAAATGCTTGTGGAAAAGTGCTTATTTGGCTTTAGCATGGTAGTGTGGATGACTTGGAGAGAAATGATAGAACTTAATAAGAAATGGATGTTACGAAGGCATGGGGAAGACTGATATTTTTGGCTTCATTATGGGCTAATTGATCTAAACACTGTAGAAAACACTATTTTAGAAGTAGCAGAAATCATTGGAAGGAGATAATACATGATCAGAGAGCTCCAAATATTTTAGCTCCGATTATTGTTCCTTGCAACGTGACAGCACAAGAATAACCATTTACCTTCTATATATTGCCTCTTTAAAGCGTTAAAGTCAAACTCATTCCTATATGTATTACAAATCATAAAGCTTAAAACATATTCCAGCCACAACTTCTTCGTATAATCAGTCTGTAGGCCCTTCATATTATGTTGTCCAACATCAATTGTTTATAGGTTATAGCTTATCTGAATGGTTCATTAGAGTCCTACATCAGACTACAGTTGTCCTTGTGTTGTGGGTTTAGACTTGAATTAATAGTCCTTGTCTTGGGGCATCGTTGTTGACTCGATGATATCCTTTTTAGTTGGGCCAACAATCAAGGATGTGATTTTGATGATATGAATACGGTAAAAAATCCTTTTTGTTAAATTAAGTTTGGTTTTCCCTTTTTTTTTTGGTGGTTGTGCGCTACTGTAGCATTGGATTTTATCTTCTCCATGTTAATAATCAACCGTGTCAAAGTCAATCAGTGGACTGTTTTGCCTTTTTCCTCAGATTCCATTCCATGCATGTTTCTTCTGATTGATTAAATTTTCAAGTCCTTACAAATTTCCAGCCCCTTTACTTTTTAGGGGTTTTCTGCTTCTAAAAGCTAAAAAGTGCTAAGATGACCAATACTCTTCTTTTCTTACCCGCGATTTTAGGGGCACTTCTTGTTTTTATAAACTTAAACACATGCTGGCATGCTGCTGGTGATTGTGGGTCAGTTGGGCCTTGGTGGTGGTTGTAGGTGCCTATAAACATACTAGTTGACAAATGACAATGCACATACAATGCGTGTACAACACATATTGACTTACAATTCAAATGTATCATAACAAAAGTGTGACAAGGTTTCAAGGCTATTGAAACTGACGCTGCCTTTATACAAGAGTAGATATAGAGGTATGTTGATGCAAGTGCCTGTTTGTATATAGATATCCATATTTCTCTGTAGATCTCAATCGAATGATGACATGTAGCAGTATATGGGCTAAGATTTGGTGGTAACCGGTGGTTGTCCTTGGTGGCAGTGGTAGATGATGTGGTGGCTAATATGTTGGTGGTGGCAGTGACTTATACCTATTTGCTTTCATTGAGATTGAGAGTGGATAAGAAGGGAAAGAAAGTGGGAGGGTGGGGAAAAAAGCACTTGGGTTATTTTAGAAACTATTGGAGAGTGAGAAACGCATTTGTTATCATCCATTATCCCAGGGCATAAGTGTAATTTACACTTCATTTTATATATATAATATTTGCATGGGGTCAATTTTGTTAAATCTTAGTTTTTTCTGCATTAAAAGAACAAGAGTGCTTGTCAAAAAAAAAAAGAACTAGAGTGGGTTGGTCTTGGATAATTATATAGCTGGCCCTATAGATGATATAGAACAGTTATTATTTATATGCTTATGGAAAAATTAAACGCATTTGATTAGGTAGAACAACTGCAAAATATAATTGGTTTGACTCGCTCAGGTGAGAGCAAAGGGTCTACTAATATTGAAAAGATATTGTAATTTAGCAAAGTGAATCAAGCATAATAAATTCCTAAACCTACAAATAAGAAAAGAAGATCAACTATAATAAATGCCTAAATCTATGAAATATTTTACTTGTAAGATATTCGTTAAACAACTAGTAACGCATAACTGATAATTTATGATATTTCAACAAGAAACACCATAAAGAATATTGTTTATAAATTTTAAAACGTACTTTAAGGTCATATGGTAACAAACATTTAGATGATGTTTTGAGTTGAGTTTTTAAGTTGAGTTTTTTAAATATGGCGTTTGGTAGAATTTTGAAATATGTTGAAAAGTGGATTTGGTTTTTTTTTTGAGTTTTTTTCAACCAACTAAAAATCTCATAAAAAAATTTCAAAAAATAGTCACAATAGATCTTATTTTATAGATCTCGACGAGTATGTTTTAAATATATGTTTTTTTATTTAATTTTGATTTTTGAATTTAAAGTTATGATGTTTTAAAAAAAATTTAGAGAGAGTAAAATGAAATAAATTTTGGGAAGTGTAAAAGTAAAGTTGATTTTGAGTTGAGTTTTTAAAATTTGGAGAAAAAAAAGGCCACCAAACAGGCCTTAGGGTGCATTTAATTGCAAGCATGAAACTTGCATGTAAAGAAAATAAGTTCTAGGCAATTCCACTTCCTAGTATTGAGTTGCATAAAAAATGTCAATTAAATATATTTGATTGTCTTAATTTTCTACCTAAAAAGTATTGTACTTTTTCATCTTTTAGGGTGTGTTTGATTGGTAACATTTTTCATGGAAAATGAGCATTTTCCACTTGATTTGACAACTTAAGGTGTTTGATTGCACTTTTTTTCTAGGCAATTCAATTCCCACTTTTGTCTCACACATGTGCATTTTTAAGGCAATTGAGGAAAATATTTTCTTTAGGGGGAGGTGGTTTTTGTTTTTCATGCTTGGGCACGGTTCATGAGACAAGGTTTTTACTATTTTCTACATTAAAAATGCCATAACTTAAAATATAAAATTCAAAATAATATAAAAATTTAATATTTAAAATCTACTAATCAAGATCAATTAAACAAGATCCGTCATGACTATATAATTATGTAAAAAAAAATACCAATGATTTTTTTCTACATTAAAAATGCCATAATACAACAAATATTTTCCGGGTAGAAAACTAAGGCAATCAAACACACTGCACTACATTTTTCATGCAACTCAATTCTAGGTAATTTAATTGCCCGTAACTTATTTTCTTTCCATGCAAGTTCCATATTTGCAATCAAACGCACCATTAGTGTTTGATAATCATTACTTCCTCCGTTTCAATTTAATTGTTTACTATTTCATTTTTGGATGTCCCAAAATAATTGTCCACTTTATATATTTAGTAGGTCATTTAATTACAATATTTTTTATTATTTCTAATATTACCCTTTAAGCTTCCACCACTTTCTTTATTTTGAGTTCCGCCACCTTTTTTTATTAGGAGAAAAGTAAAGGGCATTTTTGGAAATAAGTATTTTCTCTTGGGGTAATTATTATGTCTCCTTAATTTTTAGTTTTTCAAAGTGTGACAATTAAATTGGAACAGAGGGAGTATTTTTTATAAAAATTGTAACTTTTTTACATGAAATTTAAGATATGTTAAAAAAAATTTAAAAACTATATTATAACAATAAGAAATATAATATATATAACAGTGATAAATAAATATGTCTTTTAAGTTAAATATCATAAAACTTCTTCTCCTTAAGAAATATAATATATAAAAGGGGGTAAGGTTATAAAGTTGAATTTGTCTTGGAATATGTGCAATTACCTAGAAAATAAAATATCCTCCCCCTTAAGAAAATATTTTCTAACTTTTGGAGAAAAATAATATCACATCACCTAAAAGTGAAAATTTGACTGCCTATAAAATACTGCCAATTAAACACATTAAAATGAGAACTTGGGTGGAAAAGTCCCATTTTCTAGGCAAAATGATGCCAATCAAACACACCATTAAGATTTATTTGATAAGAATATGGAAAATAAAAATAAAAATAGTTGATTTTTGTAAGTAATTAGAAAATAAGTTAAGACATGTGTTGAGATGTTTTTTTACTTGTAACTTTTTTAATGGAAAATTTTTCTTTAGCTGTTGTTGTTAAGGAAGAATAAATTTTCACAAAAAATAATGAAGAATTGATGACATCTACAGATCTACTCATAAAAATAAATATGAGATGGATAACAGTTTATCACACGCGTTAACTTATTTTTCAATTTCTTATACAAATTAAGTGCTTTTATTATCATTTTTTATGTAGTTATTAAACAGAGCTTTAGAATACATGTTTTTGTTCTTTTGGGTCAAATGTATGTAAAGAAATGCATTATTTATTCATTTATTTTTTTGGCTTCTCCGCCGGTTGTCCGAGCTACCTTTTGCGCACATCGACTAATTCTCGCAAGTTGTGTGTAATTGTGCTGGTTAAGCATTATTTTGACAACGCCGTAAATCGATATTGGGAACTTTAAGTCGATCATAAGATTGTCTTAGTGACAACTTTATACTATTGAGCCAAAAGACTTGGTTTAAAGAAATGCATTATCAAATAATTTTTTTATTCCGCAATGAATTTAATAAAAATTGGCTGTGACTTTTACTTCTTTGAGTCGTGTCTCATTTTTATCGGTCAAAGTAGACAATCAAGTCGATGCTGGGATCTATTTAGGTTGGACTTTGCAGTTACATGTGTTTTGAGAGCCAATTTCAATCCCTCATTTATTTGATGCTTTACTTGATGGGTTCGGTTTTGGAATTATTGAGAAGATACATAAAGTTTATTGACCAGACGAATTGGTTGAAGTCAAACATTTCTCACTAACGGCGTGAACGGGGAAGCTGGTTGGGTTTGAGTACTTCCCTGGCTTCACAGACTGTAATGTGCTTGTGTACTGTACTCATTCTTTTCAGAAACGCAACTGCCGTCCAAATTGATGATTGAATACTATAACATATCATATATGAAATGAAATGAAATCCAATGACAATGACAATGATTTGAGGTTGCTTACTTCGAAAAAACAATTTCCCACCCACAGCTAATAGGACATTGATAGGTGGGGTTGGGGTTTGAGTTATCTCATATCGTTCTTTGTGCCAAAAATAAATTAACCCTTATTCAACTATTAATGTCGTGTCTTATCAAATTCGTGTCATAGTTTTTGTCATTTTGAAAGCATGATTACCTATAGTCATACTTTGCTCACCCATTAGCGTACTTGTCTCTAATGACCCAAATTAATAAGTCTTGACCTATAATTTGATAATTATGTGTTGATTTGTGTTGTGTTACTCTGTATGCTATTATTTTGCTAGGTCAAATTTTAACCACCCTATACCCCACATCTACTACTCAATAGTTATATCTTGCAATCCCGTCTCCATAACTTTTCAATAGAGAACACATTCGGTTAGATTGGTGCAGTTTTGGATGAAGCCTATATATGTTTTATACAAGAGAAGATCTACTAACTTTTACTCCTTTCGTACTAAATTAAGAGTATATAGTGCTTTTGCAGGATTCTGAAGAGATTATAATTAGAGACTGGTTTTTATTTGCTTGTTTCTTTTTTGGTTGACAGTGAAGTTTGTAACCTCATGCAAAGAGGAGGATATCATAGAACTTGTCAGAGACATACTAAAGCATGTACTAGAACCCTGAATTTTAAAGTGGAATAAATGAACTTAATTAAGAGACCAAACAACCAATATACGCATATACCAAATCCAATAGAGATGAATATACTGGTTGTTGCTTCAGCGGTACAACACCTTAAAGCTGTTTTGTGAGACAAGTAAAGGAGGGTTGTACCTCCAAACTTGAAAAACATGCATTTAAGTCTGGGGAAAGTATCTTCCCCTAACATTAATGAGCTGTATATAGGTACAACCGCACGAGCTTGTGTTTCTACACTAATGAGAAGTAAGGCAAATTCTACAGTTGTGGGCCTTTTGTTTTTGTATCTTTCTAATCATAGATTTGTTTTTTTTTTGGTTAAAGTGAACCACCATTAGCGAAAGATGCCAGCTTGTATCGGAAGATTTGTTTTTTTTAAACGCCAAGCCCTGTTTGGTAGACAACTAGAAAAATAGTTTTTTTAATTTTGTACTGAAAAATTAATTTTATTTTTATACTTCTCAAAATTTATTTCACTTTATTTTCACATAAATTTTTTAAAATATTATAACTTTAAATCCAAAAATTAGAATTAGATAAAAAATATATATGTGAAACCTAGTTATTGAGATCTATAAAATAAGATTCATTGTGATTATTTTTTTAGGTTTTTTCATGAGTTTTTTTGAATTGGTTAAAAAAACTCCAATAAAAATTAAATTTAACTTTTCAACTTACTTTCACATAGGCCTCACAACGGGACGTGTATAGGTTGCTTTCGTGTCGGGTTGAAATTGTGTTGAGTGAAAAGTGCTTCTACTTGTACACTACTTGTTTAATAAATGGGTAAAAAATTCAAATTCATACACGACCCGTTTAATTAACGAATGACACGAATTGATTCGTTTAACCCGTTTAAAATAAATAGTTCAATTCAAGTCATATACGAATAACATTTAATGACTTATTAATAATTCAATTAAGTAATTAGTCACAAAAATATACACACAATAATTTATATATATATATATAGCGGCAACAACAACTAAAAATCATCATATATTATAATTGTGTTAAAAAATTAAAAGTTTTTAAAAGCCTTTCATAAATATTTTTTTATCATATATGAGTTACACGAGTTAAAAACCGGTTTACACGATCTGAAATAGACTCACATATATTCTTATCGGGTTAAACGGATTTTATTCGTGTCTTGCAAATGTACACGAAATCGACTCCTTTAATAAATAGGTTTGATTAGTCAACCCAATTATGACCCTTACGCTACTAAGGGTTTACCCAAACTCAATAAATTTGTGTCGATTTTGTGTTGTATTGTATTTTCCAGGGCCTACTTTCACACTTTCTAAAAAAAAAAACTAAAGAACTCTACCAAACAGGATCTAATTCTTTTGCTAATGGTGGTTCACTTTAACCAAAAATAACAATAATATTATTTTATTTTCAAAATTACTTTGTAACACAGGGGATTAACATCATAAATTGATAAAGGGCAAGAATATCTCAAATGGTATAATCACAATTGTAATTATAATTAATTTTAATAATATTGGCTAAAAAAAATTACCCCAATAACGTAATTAAATTTTATCAATCCTTTAACCAACAACCAAATCTATTTCCTCTACAATCATTGTGGGAGCATAATTTTAGAATGTCCATTTCGGTCTAATATCAAGATCCAAGCCTAGGCCCAAAGGGGTCGGCCCAAAAATGAAAAGGCGAGGCACAACCAACAGAACTAGGATAAACAATTTGAGGCTCGCTGACCATGTGTGATATCCTAGTCGAGTATAGCTTCGAGGTCGGCAAGGAATAGTGATGCTGAGATAGGTGCGTTGATGAATGAAGACATGACACCTGTAAAGGAGGGTACTACCAGTGTTAGTTTCCGATATGGGCGGAATGTAATCCATACACCTGTAAAGTACTATTTCCCTCAAGATAAGGACGTGCAACACACGTGTGGAGGGGGATAATTGTTGACCAAGTAAGGTCCCTTTTTGTCATTTTTATTCTTAACTTAACTGAACATTGTAACCATAATTTTATGATTATAAATAAAAGGGAATAGCCCAAAACAGAGGGGGATGATCCATGTAAAAAATATTTGAGTAAAGAAAGAAACACAAATCCACACACTAAGGAAGGATGTACCACTGGATTGGGAGTAACAGCCACCAGTGGAACCTACCTACACAACCTAAAAAACTCAGTCTCATCCAGTCGGCAAATTCACTGTTCATCCACCACTTTTTAGTATTTATTACTGAATCTACCTGCTTTGGGCTGATTCCCTCGTCTACAAATTCATTATGAGTTTGGTCAGATTTAGGCCACCCACAATCATAATTAACAACATTTTTTAATAATCAAAATAGGGATCTCATTAATTTTATTGGCTAAATCAAAATATATATATATATATAATATTCTCTAATTTTAGATAATCTTTCGCACCTATTTTTCTAAAAAAAATAAGAATTAATTGTTTAATTTGTAGCCAATCAATGTAATTGAGTCCACAAATTTAGTCATTGACACAAAATAATCATCGGAGCCTTAGATTGTTAACTTTAATAATTTACTAAATGATTAATTAATTAATAGTTAGTAATTATCTTAATTAATTATTTTTAGTTATCTAATCTAATAGTATATATATAAAATGGGAGAAATAAAAGTATTAATGCACCTTTTATTTAGAAGTTGACATGTGTCACCTTAATTATTCACTAATTAATTAGGCAATAAATAACACACTTAATACAATACTTTAATAAATAATTAATCATTCACCTTAATAATTATTTATTATAATTATTGTCTATACTTACTATATAGTATTATTGGGGAAGTATATACATTAATTATTTTTCTTATATTCTTAATTGTAATAACATTAATTACTTATTAATTGAATTTTTATATTCTTAGTGCATAATAAAATAATCTTATAGTATAATATTGGAAGTAGTATAATTTATTATACTATTTTTTTAAAATGTGTTAAAATTAATAGTCTCATTTTTAATTTGCTATAGTAAATGAGTTATATTATCAACTATTAATTTGATTGAAATTAATGTTTTCTTGAAAATAACAAAGTAAAAGTTGCAAAATTAATTTTAAACGGGAAGCAATATATACTATATTCTAATTAACAACCTATGTGATGCACGAGTATTTAATAAACATACAATTTATCTTAATAGCCTTTTTCATATAATTGATTTAATTATTTTTAGTTATTTCAATAGAGATGCTTTAAGAATGATTGTTCTAATTAAAAGACAATTATTTATATAAAACACTGAGACATAATTATTAGGGAATTATGAGGGAGTAGTATTGAACTGGGTCGCTAATACAATCATTGTTAAACTCCTAACCGATTCCGATATCATCCTATCGAATAGGAAACTACACGTGGAATTGATAATCATCATGTTTGCAATTTAGGTCTTTAAAAAATTTTGTTGTTGAGAGAATTAATCCACATTAGAGATGTTTAGTAATGATTATTAGTTGTTGACCAAAACCCACGTAATTACCCACTCATCTTTCTTTTGTGGAATGCGGACACATTTATCTAATTATCTTATTATTTGGTCCAGGACTCGAGAGTTGAAAATGTTTCTAAAAGAAAAACTAGCACCACTCAAGTAACGAGAACAGATCAATTGCCGGTTAAAATATACTCCTAGTTATTTTTAATCCTGGAACCAAACAAGCCCGTGCACAAGTTTGTATTTATTTCGTCTACGCTCTACTGGTGGAGAATGGGAATAAAATGCTACACTCTTACGGGTTAATTATTAATTAATATGAGACAAAAACTTCAAGAGAGTAGCTATATAATAAGATGGAGTGGAGGTCTGACAATAGCCACTTTTTGTCTTATTATTATTTGGGTAAAAAACAAGAAAAACTCTGAAGTTGAGGAATATTTGTAATTTTGATCGTGATATTTGAATTTTTTCAAGCGCGTTTCTAAAATTACTTTTTATTGCGATTTTGACCATCCATTCATTAAATTTAACGGAGAGGTTACATGGCATTCCAATTAATTTAATATGGCAAATATATCATCTCTCTCTCACACTCTTAGTCACCATAAAAATCCTAAAATTTGGAGTTATCTGCAATCTTAACCCCGATATTTGAATCGTTGTTTGTGATACACTTACTGGGGTAGTTATTGTTAATTTAGTAATTAAAGAGAATATTATTATGTATTGTTGGTGTTGCGTGTGTATAAATGATTTAAAGGGCTATATAGTGTCTTTTTTAATCCATTTTTGAAAATTTTAATTTGGGATAATTCTCTAATTTCAATAAAGTAAATTCTAAGGTCATTTTTTTATTGGCCGATGTAAATGTGAATTTTAAAGTTTTAAAAGATATTTCACGCGTTTTCATATATGCAAAATCGATTTAGGAATTTTCTACAGGCTTTTCTTACATAGAGAGAGAAATTGGTGGTGGAGATCTTTTTATTTTTTATTTTTTTTACGTGTCTCAAATTAAGAATTCAATTTCATTTTAGTACATATATAGAAATTAGTGCGTTCTTTAAAAAGCATAAAATTGACATATATATATATATATATATAGACTATAGATGTAGAGAAATTAGTGCGATCTTTAAAAATGGTGTAAAAAAGACTCTATAACCTTCAAATTCATTTATACGCGCGCAACACCAACAATACATAATAATATCCTCTTTAATTACTAAATTAACAGTAACTAGCCCAGTAAATACATCACAACCAATGATTCAAATATCGGGGTTAAGATTGTAAATACCCCAAAATTTCAGGGTTTTTGTTGTGACTAAGAGTGAGAATGAAATGATATGTTTGCCAGATTGGATTAATTGAAATGCCACGTAAGCTCTCCGTTAAATTTAATGGACGGATGATCAAAATTGCAATGAAAAATAATTTTGAAGGCACTCTTGCAAAGATTGCATATACCCCTAAACTTCAAGATTTTTCTTGTTTTTTTCCCTTATTATCTGCTCTCACAATATCTATGTACAATTGTATTCAATATGCATTTTCTCGTATCTTTAAGAGCCATCTCACATGCATATATATATATATATGTTAAATTGAAATGTGTTTATTTAAGAGTCCGAAATAAATTTATACTATAACTCGGGGCACATTTGTTTTGCGTGCAATATCTTATTTAATAATCATTGGTATTATGTGAATTTTTTTATGATAATATTTTATCAAGTGGTAAAAACATTTTTTTTTTATGAATTTCTTGTTCAACTTCTATTATGTGGCCTAGTCTAGAATCTAATATGCCAAATAAGCAAACATTAATTCTGTATTTATTGCTCACCGCGTGCACGGACTTGGAGCGTTGTCATTAGACTATAGTACGGCTATGAGGTATGCATGCTTATTGAATATTTATTCATTGAGATGATCAAAATTAACATTGCACTTTGCAAAATCAATGTAAAGATACATCCTCTAATACTAGATAACTTTATCACTTTGTTATGTTAAAATTAATGTATTTTTAGAAAGTGAAACAGTCAAATATGGACTCTTGTGATGAAAATAAATAGAATTTTTTTATATATTTTTCAACTTTTTTTTTTCTCTTTTATCAAATGCAGCCTTAAAGTTTAAAGAATAGCACAAATGATTATGTGTTGATTTAAGTATTTATTGAAATGGCTAAAGAATTAGTTCAACATTATATTTAAAATCAAATATTTGAAAGTATAGATATTTTTATATATAAGACATTTACATTATATTTGAACTTTGCACGCACATCACTTTACGAATTCACGCTCTCTAAAGTATTATATTTGTCTAATGTTTGTATTAAATAAAATATAATGAAAAGAAAGGGATTTTTGTCAATATGGAGGAAATTTCTCAAAAGGAAAGATGGCAAGTCAGTAAGCTCAACTACATGCTGTGTGTGTTTGTACTTAAATTGTACTCAAAGGAATTGTGCACTTTCCTTTTTGGACAAGTTCAGGAGTACTACATCTATCTTTAAGTTGACAAGATGTATAATCTTAATAAAGAGGGGAGATTGAAGATTCCAAGCTTCGAGAGTTAGAGAAGTCAGGTTTTATGAGTTTGTTTTTAAATGAGTACTTTTTTAAAGGAATTTATATATATATATATATATATATAATTACTAATGACTTAAGGGGAATGACATTGTCTTCATGACCCCTTACTAATAATGTGAAATGGGAACTTCATCAAATTTTTATGACCTCGTTATTAAAAATAGGTGTTCGGTCATTATACTAGCAGCCATGCTTTTGTAATAGAAAATTTGAAAATGCAAAATATTTGCCACTCATTTTTAACTGATTAACAATAATAGTTTTGCAGCATAATGATAATATTAGTTTTGGCTGTCATTAGAGATACAAAGGGTAAGAGTTTGGCTTAGTTCCCTCTACTAATAAATCACGTTAATGTTAATATTTTTGAACTTTTTTTAACTTACTTGGTGGTTCAGATTTAATTTGAATTTTTATATTTTAATTCGACAGCTCACGGACTTTCTTAATTTATGTTTTTAATTGGTGGTTCAGATTTAATTTAAAATTTTATATTTTAATCCAACGCTAAAAATGTAAAAGTAAATGAAAGTTAAATGCTCAAAGGTATATTTATTTATTTATTTATATTTTTGATTTATATTGATGAATCGAATCTTTTAATCTCTCCCCACATAAAAGTTTGCTTAGTTAAATAAGCGAAAAATATTTTGTAAGTTATAAGTATTTCAATTATTCGAGAGCCTTGTTATATTTTTCACTCATTTTCTTAAAAAATGCATGTGACATAAAAAAAGTGAGAGTGAGAGTGTTTTACCACCAGTTGACCCATTTACTAGTTATTTTCTTGTTATTTCATTCTATCTGTATATCTAAGTTGTATATACTGCATGTAAAAAAATTATTCTTTAACTTATTTCTTAAACTTTAAAGCATGCCTAGTTTTATTCGATTAAAAAAATATATGGTTTAAATATTTTCCTTAATATTATATTTTAGTAAAGCCATGATTATTTTTCACAAAGTGTAGTCATTGTATAGTTGTAGTACACTAATATCCGCCATTTCTAGGATTAGGGCACATCCCATTTTGCTGTGTCGGTTACAATTTTAATAAAACAGCCCCGCATATTGTTATCAATTTAATGCTTAGTCGTAAAAGCCCCACTCACGACTCAACCTTCCACCCTTCTTTATCTCTAGTGATGAAGAAGCTCTTAAACCATTTATATTTATCTAGTCCAAAATATGATTAGATACTTCATTATATAAATGATTTAATTGTCAAAATTATTTAATTCTTGTAATAATAATAACTTACAAACGTAAAGATTGATGTAATGATTATTTAGCTAGTATGGTGTTTTTGTAGAATTCCATTCATTTAATGAGTTGTTCTATACAAGTTTTCTTATGATTAGATAACAATAAACTCATTTATTCGTGTTGGAATTAATTCACATTTAATATATAATAAGAGGACGTCTAATAAAAAACAAAAAGAATAAAATAATCATTTGTGAGAAAAAAAAGTTCAATACGATAGAAATCTTTGATTTATATATGCTACTGCATGAAATTTGCTTCTTCAATCAATCTCCATCATTGTTCAAAAAAGAAAAAAATAAACCTCCATCCTATCATTTGTGAAAGCTATTTACAAAAATCATTATTAATTGTGTTTAGGTCCCACGTGACTACAAAAATAGTTAACTTGTTATATTTTGCATGGTGGGGTGGACCACTCCACTAAAAATTAATATTGATGGCACCATATGGTTTACACTGTAAACACAATTATTAACCCAAAAAATAGACTAGTAAATTTCTTTTTAGTGGAAAAAGAGTTCACTTTCAAGCTTTTTATGATAGTTAAGAAGAGAAAAGAAAAAACTTTTTATGCTTTTTAATTAGCTGTGCCTCATTAGTCATGTCTTTCTCAACTTTTAATCCTTGTCTATGCAAGATTCTCCACCTTTCACAATATTTAAATTGTCAATATAATTAGTATAGGAAAAACATGTAAACGTACCTCAACTGGTAGGTTGCTATTTAATTATATATATGTTTGTTGACTAGACTGATATTTATTTTAGCTATTAAATTAATTAAATTATTCTATTTTTTTTTGAATTTTTTTTTTGTGTAAAATACTTACCTTCACTGGATTGACACTGATAATTTAGTTCAATTGTCAAAAATTAAGTCTAAAGCTGTATTTATCTTTTATTAAGCAAAGAGAAAAAAATAAAAAAAATTGTCATATTAAATTCGAAGTGATGTATACTTGCCAACAGCTGCTCCACTGCTGGACTTTTGGTATCAATGGGGAATCTCTTACCACGCGCCTCTCAGGCCATTAAACTACAACTCTCGTCCTATCATTCAAAAATAAACACCACGCTCCTTCGTCGAGAGTGGCAAAATAACACCTCTCACTTAACCCCACACAGTAACACTCTTGAATCGTCAGTTCGTCACTACCCTTCACTTCACTTCACTTCACTTCCCTCCCCCTTCTTTGTTAGAATTAGATAGATAGAGAGTGAAAACAAAAAAGCAAGCAGAGCAAAGAAAAACCCTAGAAAGTTGAGGTCATCCCTCTGGTTTAAACCCTCTTCTTATCTGTGTGCTACATTGCCCTTACCCTTAATTTTTCTTGTCTAACTTCACAAATCCTAATAATCTCTTCTCTCTCTTATTTTGTTACATTTGGCTTCTTTTGTACCTAATTTCCTTCTCTCTCTCTCTCTCTCTCTCTCTCTCTCTCTCTCTTACCCCACTTTCCGTTTCGTTTACTGCAGGGTCCCATTATTTTTAATTTTTTTTGGGTTGATTTTGAGAAAGACGAAATCGAAACTGTGGGGTTTTGTTGTTTATTTTGGGATATGATTATGATGAAGCTTCAGATCTGGTTAAGGGTGTTCAGAGTGATCAAGGATTGAAATGGGGTTCATTCGTGTTACCAACTCTTCTTCTTTGACTTAAAAAGAAAAAAGAAGACGACTATAATCAGCTCCCTCTCCTATCTGTTTTTGGGAAGACTTTTTTCTCTGTGTTCTTTTACCTTTGGAAGCCTTTTCTTCTTTCTCTGTGTTTTTGAGAGTGTGTTCGGGGTTGGCAGAAGCAAAGAAAAATTTGAGTGGAGGATAAAGATTAAAGAGAAGTTGAAGAGATTCTTTAGCAATGTTGGGGACAGGAAGTCTAGCCAATTTCCGTGCAACCACTAGCTGCAATACTTTACTCAGAGAACTTCAGGTCTGTCTCTCTCCCCTTCAATTTCTCTCACTTGTATGGAGGTTTTCTTGATATATATATATATATATATATTCTAATTTCATGATTCTTTTTTCGCGGGTTTTTCAAGAGAATTTGCACTTGGTGGGGTTTGCAATGACTTGCTCTAAGTGGGGGAAGGGTTGTGTCCCTAGTAAACTTTTTGCTAATTCTTCCCCTGTTTCTTTTGTGGTGTGGGTTTTGAATTCAAGTTTTTTGTTCTTCCCTTTTATGCGTCTTAAAGGAGCTCGGGTCATGGCTTTGTTAAGGATTTCTAGGGTTTGAAGATGACCAACATCTTGTGTTAAGAAGAGTAAGAATCCATGAGGTAGAATTGGGAAAAAAAAATGGAAGGAAAAAATGAGGATCGAAGAAAACGTGAACTTAGTTTTAATTTGTTTTTGTAGTTAAGTTAAAAAAGTGAAACTGTGGCAATTTCTGTCCTTTGTTTTCCTATGTGGGGTTAAAGAAAACGTGATAGGGAAATGAATTTAATTGGGTTATTTTGTTAAGTACCATTTGTTCTAGTTTTGTTAAATGACAGTATTTACTCTTCACTGTATTGTAATTGTATTGTATTGTATTCATTTCTGTAGCAAATATGGAGTGATATTGGAGAGAGCGAAGCTGATAAAGATAGAATGTTGTTGGAGATTGAAAGAGAGTGCTTGGAAGTTTATCGGAGAAAGGTTGAGGAAGCTGCCAATTCGAAGGCTCGTCTTCATCAATCAGTTGCTGCAAGGGAAGCTGAACTTGCCACTCTTATGGCTGCTCTTGGCGAACATAATATTCATTCACCGGTAAAGACTAAAGAAAGCACATTAGGTGCTGATTTGAATGCTATTCTTCCTGTTCTGTTTGTTAACTCCTTCTTAACCTAATTTTGTGCTTCCCTTTACATTATCTTGTTCGATTTCGACCTTCACCTTTTTGGTAGAACTTGAAAGTCACTTAATATGTTATGTACTATAAACAACTCATCACATATAATAATAGTAATGAAATTATGACATTTCAGCTGGTATAGTGAATTAGTGATAAATCTAGAAGATGCTCATTCCATTACATTCAACTTCATTACTTCATTAAATTCAATGAAATAGTTACCAAAACATAGTTGTAACCGAGCATTTTTTGTAATTATGGATGAGCCTAATCACTAAGATGCAAGTGTTTATTGGAACTGATACAAGTGGACAATATGTGACTATGTGAGTGAGGAACAACTGTTTAGACCGGATAATAAGTTCTCATAGGAAACTCCTGTATATTATTGTGCTGAGTTTTCGTTAAGTGTCTTTAATGATTATGTTAAAAGAATTTTGGTAATTAGGTTGTTACTCACAGACAATTGTCATTATGTTTTATGGTAGCTAAGTTGCTGAAGCTTGCCACCCCTACAAATTCGAGTAATTGGCTTGCATATTTTCATGGTATATGAGAGAAGTTAATAATGGAAATCGATTCTAGTACATGCATAGTCATGATATTTGTATGGCGTCTTACATATACGACTCTCTCTTGCTGGCAAAACTTATTCTGTAACTTGCCTATATTTTATGTATCTTCAATTAGCTTTTGTTGGGGACTCATGCATTTCATTTAATATTTCTTGTTAAACATGTTGTTTTGTTAAACTTGCAGATACAACCCGAGAAGAAATCGATATCATTGAAAGAGCAACTCACATTAGTTACACCACTGGTGGAAGATTTGAAACAAAAGAAAGAGGAAAGGATTAAACATTTTGCAGATATAAAGGCACAGATTGAAAAGATCAGTGGTGAGATTTCGGGATATAGTCATCTTGTCAACGACATGAGCTCCTTAAATCTGGATGAGGAAGACTTATCGTTAAGAAAGCTTACCCAATACCAATCACATCTTCAAAATCTTCAAAAAGAAAAGGTATTCATTCAGTTTTTATTGATTTGTTTTATCTCTGAAATTGGTATCCTACATCTGAAGAACTTGAAATTTCGTTGAGATAATATTTAGCATGTTTAACTGTACCAGATCTCAATGTTGAATTTCTTATTGATTTGTGGATTCATTTTCCCTGTCTTATTCAGTCTGATCGCCTTCATAAAGTATTGGAGTACGTGAATGAAGTACACTCCTTGTGCGGTGTTCTTGGATTGGATTTTGGCAAAACTGTGAGTGATGTGCATCCAAGTTTGCATGGATTGAGCCTCGAACAACAGTCCACAAATATCAGTGATACCACATTGGAAGGTCTAAATCAGTCCATAGTTAGGTTGAAAACAGATAGAAAAGTTAGATTTCACAAGGTATTGCAAATCTCCTTTGGTCACGTATAAGTGTATGCTTTGTTTTGTATAGTAATTCCTGTCATTAAATGCAGCTAAAAGATATCGTTGCAACACTATTTGAACTTTGGAATTTAATGGACTCAACAAATGAAGAGAAGATCACATTTTCAAGGATTACGTCGATTCTTGGATCATCTGAAGCAGAAATCGTGGAACCAGGTGCTCTTTCATTGGAGATTATTCAACAGGTTTGAAGCACCCTGCACCCTCGCTTTATGTTGTTTTTTATATTTGAAAAGCAGGAGAAAATATTGGGTACAACTGGTGTACCACTGGCGGTGCACTTGTCCAATGGTGAAGCCCTAAGTGGCACTTCAACAGTGGATTTAGTGTACCACCAACCTGGTTTACCCAATATATTCTCGATAATTAGACTTTTAGAAGAATTTTGTAATGGTTTAAGGACTTATTCAAACTGAGGGCCAGAGCTTATATTTGTATATATGTAAATTAAGGTTACAACGAGGAAGCAAAATAAATAGAAAGACGAAAGAGAACATAATAGCCTATTTATGGGAAGTGCAAATGCAAAGGATACTTGATAACACTTAACAACCTAATAATAATGAATAAAATATGATTTCCAACATCTAAATATCGATTTTCTTCCTGGCAGGCATCTTCAGAGGTGGAGAGGCTTACTAAATTAAAAGCAAGCAGGATGAAAGAACTAGTCATAAAGAGGAGATTAGAGTTGGAAGATATATGCCATAAGATTCATATTGAACCTGATCCAAGCACAGTTGCTGAGAAATCTAATGCAATGATAGATTCAGGTACTAATTCTTGTCCATAGTGCGCACCTTGAACTCTTTTGGATGTGATCTACAGGTTAATTCATTTCATGTCGTTATGCTATTTAGGTCTTGTGGATCCTTGCGAACTTTTGGCAAACATTGAAGTGCAAATCAACAAAGCAAAAGATGAGGCATTGAGCCGAAAAGATATAATGGATAAGATAGAACGTTGGCTTTCTGCCTGTGATGAGGAAAATTGGCTTGAAGATTATAATCAAGTAAGCTACAAATTATTGCACTTCATAATTCATACAGGCTAAAGATCATTAAATTTCATGATTTTGTTATTCTTTTATTTCTTTTTTTGTGGAGATTTTTTCCTACTTTAAATCTATCATCCTTCTCCATTTACCATAACTAAGGAATGTACATTTATGTAAATAAAATTCATATTCTGCCATTTAACTACATATTAAAGAGAGACTTTCTATATCTTGTTGATTGTCAGGATGATAGCCGGTATAGTGCTGGAAGAGGTGCCCATGTAAACCTGAAACGTGCAGAACGCGCTCGAATTACTGTAAATAAGATTCCAGGTATTGTTTCTTTTCTTTTTCTTGATTCCATCTGTTGTCTGTGCTTGGCCTTAATATTTGGAATTAACATTATTATTATATTCAGCTATTGTTGATAGTTTGATATACAAGACGCTAGCATGGGAAGATGAGAAAAAGAAGTTGTTTCTATATGACGGGGTGAGTTATGATGAGGTTTATAGATCATGATTTGTTCCCTTTGTCCTGTTTTTCACATTAAAATTATTGCAATGTTATCTATAGGTGCGTTTGGTATCAATACTGGAGGAGTACAAACTAGCAAGACAACAAAAAGAAGAAGAAAAGAAGCGTTACAGGGTAATAATACTATATATAGAGAGAGAGAATAATAGTTTGTATTTAAAACTCTGAAAACAAGTAGAAATGAAAAATGTTAGGCAATTCCAGTTTAATTTCAGTATAATACTATATATAGACAGTGATAATTTGTATTTAAAATTCTAAAAACTAGTAGAAATGGAAAATGTTAGGCAATTCCAGACTTCCAGTTTGGTAAGTTTATTTGCAAATACAAGGGATATCTTCTTTTTTTCCAGTTAAAAATTGTGTTGAACTCTTAATTGAAACAAACTGTCTAGTTAGGGGTACTTTTGGTGGATTAAATGGAAGATAATTGCATTTTACATGGAAGATATTTCATGGATTAAAGGGGAGGTGGTTTCTACTTTCTAGATCCCATGGAAAAGGAAAACCTAGTCTAAAACAAATTGTACCATGGAAATTTATCCCTTGATTAGGTTAAAAGTAATCAAACCCCGCTAAAGATGAAAATTATGGAATCTTGGGCATTTTCTGTGGGAAAAGAAAAAAGCTAATCAACTTGCTTTAATGTTTACATATCAAGTCATTTTAGTTGCATTACGAAACAATGCTAGTTTGAGAATTTAATTTCATCTTTTTGAGGATGGTTTTTATAACACAGGACCAAAAGAAGCTGCAAGACATGTTACTTACAGAGAAGGAATCGATTTACGGTTCTAAGCCTAGTCCAAGGAGAAGCAGCAGTTTTAGAAAGGCTGCTAGTACTAATGGTTACCGTGCAAATGGGAATGGATCCCCTACAGTCATTCCCCGCCGTAACTCAGTGGGTAGCCCAACTCCATCAGAGATTCTAACCCCACGTTCTTACTCAGGCCGTCAGAATGGTAATGGTCATCATTTCAAGGAAATGAGAAGGCTGTCCACTGCACCACTTAACTTTGTGGCCATACCAAAAGAAGATACCATCTCCTTTTCATCTGTTTGTGGTTCTGAGTTAGGCTCTCCTCCTTCACAAAGCTGAACCTGGTTCGTGATTTGGAAACTTTAACCAAGAGGTATTTAATTCTTCATGATGGTTTTATACTATATGCTCTAGGAATGAGAGGATTTTGGTGCATCATGTACACGTATAGTATTCCTGTTTGAGTAGTCAACAAGAATGTTTGTTTGCAGTTGTGGAAAGACTAGATTTTCATGCACACCCATTTATTAGTAGTTTAAAAAGAAAATGTTATATTACAACAAGAAACGTAGTGGCTGAAGGTTTTTTGATAACGCTCTTGCGAGGGAAAAATTGGGGAAAAAAATATGACGCAACTTCAGTAACTACCAAAATGGGTTGTGGCTTTATAATATAGTGGAATCCATATTTTTTATGGTCAAAAATAAGAGTTTGATCCTGGCTTAGAAGGAAAGCTAAGTCAACAAAGGTTAATTAAATACAAGATATACACCTCTATCTCAAATTAACGGTCTCACTTTCCTTTTCGGTGCGTCTTGAATTGATAGCCCAATTTCCTTTTTGGGACATAGTCTATGTACCAAATCTCTCTATAGAAAGTAAGTTGTATTTTTTTTACCATTGATTTCGTCGAAATTAGGGTTTCCTTAAGAACAAGGAAGTATATATTTCTCTTAGCTTTTCTGAAAATTCTTGAATAGGGCTATATGCCTAGTGCCAAAATTTATTTCATTATTCCTATCAAATTTGTAGAGAAACTTATGTATAGTGCGGTTCACTTTCCAATCAAATAACCTGTAATTAAAAATTTTGTGCAGGAACCAATGTACCTCATGTAATTTCAACTGAGTGCATAGCGGATTAGAGGAGCAGAAACCTTGTGAATAGAAGGGGATGTTGTTAGGATTGTACTTTTGGACAGTGGTAACTGCACATTACGCTGCATTTGGGTGTGTTGTTTTGAAGACAGAAGAATATAAAGTGAGGAAGTTGATGATAGATTGTTGTTGATATTAGTTTTTAGGTATGAAGTCTAGAGAGAGGCTACTGACCGTTCTATTTTGTTTACAGATCTTGCTATCTATATTTTATGATGTCTGTTTTGTGCCTGCATGTATGTTTTTAGTGTGGTGATGATGATGACTAAAATTTGATGCTGAGACCTTGATTTCCCTTGTCTTATTTTGGTAATGCAACTTGTAGGATCTTTCTTTGGTCGCTGGTGCCCCATTAAACTGATTGCGTGAAGCTGAAGCGCGATGGAAAAGTAATTAATAAATGGAAAATTAGACGATTGATTTTGTGAAATTTTTTATTATTTTTCCAGTTTTTCTATAGATTGTGGTACTTCAATATTGTAAGCATAGAATGAGTTGTTTAGAGTTTACTATGATATTCAAGTGCGAAGTGATAGGTGAGCTACTGCTAATAAAAATCAATCAACAGAATTATGAATTCGAAAGAAAGGTTACAGTTTGAAAAAGTGGACACCTTTGTTGACTTGTTACTTACGCACTCATCAACTAGGCCCGCTTATCCATTGTTGCTCCTGTTGGCATCGGTGGTGTTTTCGGTTTTAGTTGGAGTAAAGATTAGTAGATCTAAACTCAAACTAAATTTAAAAGTTAATCCAAATTTGAACCATTGTTGGTTTGGTTTTATTTGGTTTTTATATATTTTTTTAAAAATAAATTGTAATACAATACTTATTTTAGTCAAAAAAAAAATAAAAAATTATATTTACTCCTTATTTTAGATACAATAAAAAATATTTTGTTTTGAAAGCCAACACAAAAAATTGAATAATTCAAGCAGGAAATGTCTCCCAATAAGCAATCCTCAAGTCATATAGGCTGATCTTTTAATCAAGTTACATAATCAGAGATTGACTTCAAGGAGTGAGCAATACAATTACCATCACTCTTTACAAAGGTAAAGCTCACCTTATGACAATCCCGACTTGCTTGCAGGACATCAGCGACAACCGCACCTCTTGTCAATAAGCCCACGTCACCATTAAAGATATCATTCACAACAACAATGTAATCCCCCTCAAGAATTAGGCCCTTAAAACCAGTTTCACCAGCAAAGATAATCGCCTCCCGTGTAGCTATCAACTCAGCTATCTTGGTCGACATAGCTCTACCCTCGCTTTAGAGAGGTTTGCACTAACACTTCTCGGTAATCTCGGACAATTGCACCAATCCCGATTTCATTACTAGCGGTTCCAAGACGCATCAAAGTTTACTTTGAAAGTACCATGAGAAAGATCCTCTCAGTTGAATGAAAGACAGGGTAAGTGTGTTAAGAAAATTTAGATTCATATATCTAAATTTTGCCAAAATGCTTTTCGATGACGCCACACGCATTCTAAAGGAAACCTTCATGAACAGTTGAGTTCTGAGCAAATCACATGAACCATGCAATTGTTACAAGAAGTTTAGGATCCTCGCGCCATTTGATCCCCACAGCGCCCGTAACCACTCCCACCCTTCAACCATTTGCCAAACATCATTCCCTAATAGTCATGATAATTCAAAGATTGATTTCTCACCAAACCTAGTAAATTTAGGAATATAAAATTTTAGATAGTGAAATAATATTATTTTTGAATTACATATGTAATGCAATGTTCGGTTCAATTTATTTTTGCAATGTCACACCCCAAACCCAAACTAAACATATTTAGTTTTGGGTTTTTTTTTGGATTCGGTTCATTTTTTTACGGATCAATTGGGCTCAGTATGGTTTAGTTGTTCGGTTTTCGGGTTCATCATAACACCCATTGTACTTAGTGATAAAAGTTTTCATTCATGCTGGGGAAATTCCATATTTAAATTTCATCGAGAGTGATATATATATTTTTTATTATTATTATAATAAAAAAGAATTAAACCTATTTTAGAAAATAGAAAAAGAAAAGAGAGAACTTGACGAAAATCAAATCTAAACGCTTTCATAGAGACTAAACTAAGGTGGCGTTTAATAAAATAACTGAAAATTGAAATTGAAAAAATTGTTTATTTACTTCTGAAAACTATATCTGAAAAAATATTATTTGTTTGAATATAACACTTCTGAAAACAGAATTTTTTTTGATATGACAATTTTGCCCTTATTAGTCTATTTATATCACATGATTAAAATTTTAATGAGGGTAAAATATATATTTTGTAATGGGTTGTTTTAAGTTTTCAAATTTAAGTGGCAAACTTGCCACTTAATTTGTTAGATGCAAATTTTCAAATTTAAGTGGTAAGTAATTTAATTTTTTTATCAAATAAACAACTTTAATATCATTTAAATCTAAAAACTTTAAATTTTCGAGTTTAAGTAGTTGAAAAAAACAATCCCTAGGAGTGCGTTTGTTTCATCGTAAAATTAAAATATCAGATTTTATTTTTTTTGGTTTACAAAATATCAGATTTAAAATCATATATTTTTAAGAAACAAAATAAACATTCAAACATGATTTTTATAGCAAGCACAGCAAGCAATCAATCAATCCCTAGAAGTACATAGCAGCAGAAGAGTGTCAGTGGTATAAGATGCGTTTGGCAAAAGTTGGCCAGATTTTCCTTTCTTTATTCGAGACACAACTAATTAAATAGGGGAAGTGAAATTAAGTAAATGGATGTGATAACGTTCGGAGTTATAATCGGCATAATCGTCCTCTTCTTTGTAGCCGTTTGCATAATCACTATCGAAGGCACCTGCAAACGCAATCGCTCCTCTTCCTAATTTCCCTCACTCCCCAAACACACCCTTACCCCAAAACTCCAACTTCCAATTTTTAGGTCTTTCCCCAAAAATGCTGTCTTCTCATAAACAGATCCACTGTTTGTTATTTATAGCACTTTTGCTGATTGTGGAGCTCAATTTCAGCTTTGGCCACGGGGGAGTTCACCATTCTGGATCCTGTGCTTCGCCTGTCCATCAATCTCCTGCTCCTGCTCATCATCACTGTGATCACGGACACGACCACGACCACGACCACGACTACCATCAGCATGATTATCAAATGGTGGGGGAGAAGAAGCTGCCGGAGGAATTGGCCGAGGAAGAGGATCTCAAACTCTATGGATATGGGTCCCACCATCACGATCACCATGACAGTGTTTCGGAGCTCTCTGGTCTTGGTAATTTTGTTTAATTTTATGTATGCGATTTTTTTTTCTTTTCATATATATATATCGAGAAATTGTAGTAAGAGTAATATTGTGACTTAAAAGAAATGAAATGTGGCATCAATGCATTCATGAGTGGTTAGTAGGTGACATCCACTCCCTTATCAATTTACAAATTCATCAATGCACGGATGCCGTCACTTATTTGAGTCTCGATCTTGAGTTCCTGTAGAATTATTGCTATATATGGTTATATTGATAATTCTGAAAGCTCAAGCAAGCAATTTTTGTACTGTATGTCTGTCAAAAATGCCGGAAGTTTGGTCCTATGTAATATTGAGATACAGAGAATCAGTAGAAAATAGACGTATATTCCCTCCATCTTAATTTCACAGAGAGATTATTTATTAAGAATGCCTCAAACATGGTCTTTTTGAATATTTTGCTTAAAAGTGATTTTTTAAAGTTTTCACTTTACCTTGTAAGTACATCTTATCACTTTAGGGCGATGAGTTTGCTAAACACACAAAAAGTTGATCTGCAAACTCGGCACTATCTGTCATAGTCTTGGTTAAAGTGATATAGTTAGTGGTGAGTCCTAGATCAACACATCAATGCCAAGAGTGTTTCCAAATGCATGTTCCCAAAAAAAAATTATGAATAGTTGAGGAGTAAAAAATGCATTGTTCTTTAGAATTGTGGGTATTGTTCTTATCACCGGAACATCTCCCCATATTCTTTGCTTTCTTAATGTCATTCTACAAGGCTATGATCATCAGATATTGGATTGAGATTGCTGAATTTGAATAACTATTCTACCCAGTGGAATCTAGATTTCTATTTTATTGAATCACTGCCTTCTTGGAAAATAATGAGTTTTACGTTATCTTCATTTGATTGTCCCTAATGCGCTCTTCTTTTGGTTGCATTTGGCAGGCCTTTGGATTCATGCGATGGGCTGCTCACTCTTGGTGAGCTTGGCTTCCCTTATCTGCCTGATTATTTTGCCTTTGATATTTAGTAAGTGACTTATCCATCATGACTTGCTTCTGTTCTTGTATTTAACAAGCGGTTGCCTTTACTGACTTCTTCAGTCTCTTTTCATTTAAAGATGTCGTCTTTGCTTCCTTGCTTCTTTTCTTGTTTCTAAAAATCCGTTCTTTTTTCTGATTTCGACACTTTTTTTGAAAGATGCCTTTGCCGACCACCAGATACTGAATTTCATACTATATTGCAGTACAAGGAAAACCATCAAAGACAGTGGTTGATTCATTGGCCGTATTTGGGGTCAGATTCTGCATGCCTTTCCCCTTCTCTTTTTTGTGTGATGTAGTATTTACTATTTAGTAGTTGTTGTCAAGTAGCCTTTTTCTAATTGTTTCCTTCGAATCACTTTATTTAATTTTAGAACACTGTTTAACATCATTATTAAGATGGAGAAATGATCTTATTCTTATCAAACTAATAATTCTGTTTTATTTTATTTGGCTGTGGTTCTTGGACAAATTGAGCCCCAAGGATACCATTGATTGCTTTAAGTGAAGTAGTTGTAAACACTTCCCTCTATTCTGCTTTACAGTTGCTGGTTTGAACAGATTTCTTGACCTTCTATGACTTTGGATTTGCAGGCAGGAGCTATGCTCGGAGATGCTTTTCTTCACCAATTACCACATGCTTTTAGTACGAAGAATCAGATTCCTTTGGTTAATGATGCTTTTTGTTCTCTTGTTTTTTTTTCTTTGTACTAAGCCTTAAAGTTGCAGGCGGTGAACACTCCCATTCACATGATGAACCCATGGCCAATGCTCACCATCATGTTCATTCTGGACACGAGCATTCACATTCACATTCTTTGAAAGATCTTTCTGTCGGGTTGGCCATTTTGGGTAAGGCGAGAAATAGAAATACATTTATACATGCTTTATTTGTCAATTTCAACTGCATACCTGCTTTTTATAAATTTATACATAGGACGTCTGAATGTTTGAGCAAACTAGCTTCTCCTTATATTTCTTTACAATGTTTTATTGTTGTGTTCAGAATATTAAGTATCTGAATGTATGATAAGCGATATATAAGATCGGCCTACGAGTTATGAGAGAGGACTTATAGAACTCCTTGAATAACAGATATTTATGTTGCATCACTAGAGAATAAATGATCGAGGCTGCAGGTTCTTATCTTTGAGATTAAGAGGCTGAAACGGTGTGTGGAATTAAATTACTGCTTGTGCAAATTGTCCGAACTAAATATGCTACTTTTAGGAATAATGTTGATTAAAAAGGTTGCAGTTTCTTATCAGATAAGCACCGTCTAAGATGGTTGAATTAGTTACAAGAGAGGACTCGAGAACTCCTAGAACAATAGGTATTTTGGTTGAATCACTGGACACTAAGTGATGAGGCCGTAGTTTCTTGTCTTTGTAATGTAGAAACTGAGATATATGAGATTGAATCGCTATTTCTGCAAATTGTTAGAAATTAATATGGTGGTTTCTGTACCAGTAAGAATGTTGATTAAAAAGACTTCAGTTATTTTACTGCGCAAATTCATTTTGTGTTCATATTGGATGTTTGTTGCAGCTGGAATTGTACTTTTTCTTCTTGTAGAAAAGATTGTAAGGTATGTGGACGAAATGTCTGGAGGAGTTAATGCCTGGAATCATGGTCATCATCACCATCATAATAAGAACAGTAAAAAGTTGAAGGGTGATGATGATGTTGATGACAATCTTCAGGTGAAGCCTTCTAATGAGAAGGATGAAAGCATATCATCTAAAGGAGAACTATTAGACAGGACATCTGATGAGAGAGTGATTGGAGAAAAACCAACTGATACTGCTGTTCTACGGAAGGTACTATGAGGATTTTGCAAATTTTTAGTCAGGTCTACTAATTTGATTGTACATTGAAGACGGTTTGAATTCACGCCCTTGCAAATTATGCATTTTTTTATCCTTATCTTTTTCAGAGAAGCACTGGTACTGGAGAAGATAAACCTAATTCAGATGCTGCAAATGGTTCTGCCAATAATATCAAATCCTTGGTTGAGAAAGATCCAGTCCATTCGTCATCCAATCTTGTGTTTGGCTATCTCAATCTCTTCTCTGATGGTGTAGTATGTGTTCCTTCAATTTTTGTTATGATGGAAGTTTTTTCTGTATGGACGGTTTTGTGGAACTTTGTTTTGCACATCGTTCTTTTAATATATTTGGGAGAACTATGTTTTGGTGCTTTGAAATGGAAACTATTATAAAAAAACAAAAGACGGAAAAAGTGTCAGGCTCGCCATATGGTGTAATTGTGCATGTAGAACTTTAAATCAATTAAAAAGGGTCTAAAACTGCTGCGGTACTATTATTCAATGAAAATAAGTATATACATACTACTCTTACATCTAGCGAAAAATTGTTGAAAAAATTGTTGAAAACGCATTCACAAATATGTGGGGTATGACAATGGCTGAGATATATCTGACAGAAAACACAATATTGTAAATATAATAAAACGTTGGTTGATTTTTAACAGCTTCCTTGAAAGATAATGATTATAATCTGAGTTATCGCCTTCTCATATTTTCTTGGCCTTTTAAGAACCTCAAGTTGTTTTGAGTTGACTGAAGTTTTAATGTATCTATTACTGTGTAACAATGCAGCACAATTTTACTGATGGGATGGCTTTGGGAAGTGCTTTCCTCCTTTATGGATCTGTTGGTGGGTGGTCAAGAACGCTATTTTTGCTTGCACATGAGCTTCCTCAAGAGGTTCGATTGTTTTTACCATTTTGCATTTTCTTATCAAATGAAGTTGTTTTATACTTTTATCCATTTCAACTATTGAAAGCATGAACATTGTGGAGCTTAACTTTTGGAAGATCCAAAAATGCAACATATTTTTTTCTCAATAAAATATCCGAGTATTATGGTATACAAATTGAAGTAGTAAGTACAAGCGGTGTCTATATTTGTTTGTATTTATCCGTAAATTGGACGTCCTTATGTGGCATTTTGATATATTTTAATTTTTTTTCATGGTTAAAGTGCATTTTTTGTGCAGATTGGTGATTTTGGAATTCTGGTAAGGTCTGGTTTCAGTGTCTCAAAAGCACTCTTCTTCAACTTCCTCTCAGCATTGGTGGCACTAGCAGGAACTGCATTGGTTAGTTGTGAAGATTTTAGCCTATTTTTTGTGCGGATATAGCATATTAGCACTCCTCTTTTGTACCATTGAACTCCACAATTGTCAGAAAAGCTGGTGCATTATTTAGAAGTGTCACTAAAAGTGATATTGGAGCACTAAAATACAAGAAAACAGAGTTCTAATAATCATTTCCTTTTTTTTTAATTAATAATCTAAAGTTCTAAACTATGAAAAAGTTAATAAAGAAAACGTGCTGTGATTTCTGTTAGGCATTGCTGTGGGGACAGGATCCAGGACAATCATCTTTGATCGAGGTAAGATATCATCCTATTCAAGGAATCTCTGAATATCTTTAGGTGGTGATGATTTGAAAACAAACACACACCATCTGATTATGTTGTTGTTTATTTGCAGGGATTCACAGCAGGTGGGTTTATCTACATAGCAGTTGCTGGGGTGCTTGCAGAAATGAATAATGGCAGCTCTTCACCGAGAAGTACAGCAACCCAATTAACCTCACTCATACTGGGAATGGCTATTGCCCTTTGTATATCCCTTGTTGAATGAAATTGCTTTTCCAACAGTGTTGTAAGGATCACTTTTCATAGTTTTCTTGCAATCTCTTCTCTTTAGCAATGAATTAATTTATTGAATTGGTCTTGTGTTTCTAAGTTACTCCCAGTTGGTTTACTTCTTTTGCTACGTTTGAATTTGTTTCAACGAATTTTGTTTACTTTGTTTAGACCAAGTTTAGAACCACGTCCTGTTTAATTTGTCTTTCACACTTTCTTTCAAAAGTTCACTAATTTCAACATAATTAGGACCCGTTTGATAGTAACATGAAAAATGAAAAGAGAAACAACTAATTTGGGTGAGAAGATGGAAAATAAGTTGAGGGATGTGGTGAGATGTTCTCTTGCCTTTTGGTTTCTACCTCATACTTTTCCATTTTCTCACCCAAATTAGTTATTTTTCTTTTTATTTTCCATGCTGCTATCAAACGGAACCTTAATGTTCAAATATAAATGTCACGATTTGTATATATGTTATTTATAAAATGTGTATATTTAGGAAATAATTAGGAAATCCTTATTATAAGGAAATATCCTTATTTTTAATATATTGATGTACTCATTTTTTCAATAATAATATAATAATTCTTCTCACAATCTCTTGTAAACTTACATGGTATCAGAGGAATTCGTTTCTCACCTAATAACCAAACCCTAGTCACTGTGTATTTATCCCATTGTGTAAACTCTAGCCGCAGTGTTTCTATCCCAGCGTATACACCCAGTCGTCGCGTGTCAAAAAAAAAACATGTGCCACTTGAATGCAAAGCGGACATTTCATCAATCATATCCTGGCGCCAGCCCAAATCAGAAAGAGTGGTTCCTACATTTTTAGGTGTAAAAACAAGAGACAAAGACGACACAAAGGCAATATATTGTGGAGATATGTTCTCTCTGGTGGCTAAGATGTCCTCTGTTCACCTACTTCTCTCTATGGTAGCCATTTTGTAGGGAATTAGGGCAGCAAACATGCATCACATACACAGATTTTTGCGCTAATCATTAAACCCTAGGATCTATATTGTTCAATAAAATCGATAGAAGACATACCTTGTATGAGATTTCGAGTTAATTGAAACGAACACGATAGATCAGATCCTTCTGTTGTTGTCGTTCTAACGTAGAAAATACGACGCCTTTACAGTATGCACACACGAACGAGATCAGATCCTTGCTTGGTGTACTAGCGCCTTTTAGGGTTCTCTCAGCTATTTCGTCTTTCTTGCCTCTACAACTCTCCTTAGACGGCCAAGAAGAACAATGGTTCCTTTTTAAATGGGAACCCTAGCGAGAAACCCTAAGCAATAAAACGAACTAGGCCCAAGTCCAACTTGGTCCGTTTTTCAATTCGTTTTTGATCCAACTCGTTTTGGTGTGCAACCCTGTAGGCTTATACTCTTTGGCAGTATAATTAAAAGCCCGTTTTATTATACAAATAGTAAGCGGTCTCTAGTAAAACATTACTACTACCCAAAGGGTATAAAGGTCAAAACGACACAACCTTAAATTGATATATCACATATTAACTCCTTTTGTCAACCGATATCTAGATTGAACACAAGACTAGGTAAGTGTCATTCTCGTATAGTTCAATCTTTATTTCTTGATATCTAAGTATAATTAATCTTATACAAATGACACCTCAGTTGTTCATGGCCATGCAAATATTAATTATACTTATCAAGGGGCCCAAAGATATCTATCTCATTATATGAGAGTGATAAATCCCATCTTGATCAACCACATACCTTTACATAGTTTATAGTATGCTTGATCATCATCTTTATAATTACTCGGTCAAAAGCAACATTTGATGATGCCTGACATGCTAATCCCTATGTTGGTAACTATGACGATCTTAGGTCTGAGGATAATATGATATCACTAATGGGAACATCACTAATGACATTATATAACACTCCTCGCAGTGTCCCCAAAGCGGGTCGGTCCAATACTTTGTTCCCTAACAAGTATCAGTGTGTTCAGCTTGATATCTTCATATCCATGACTTGTGGAACATAGTCATCAGCTGACTCATACTCTAATCATTATATCAATGTGATCCTAGATTATTGACACATGATTAGGGACATCTAAATAATATTATTATAACATTACTAGTATCCCACAATCAAGTCACGTACTTGATGAACTAGTATTAATATATATTATTTATTAGAGAACATAAAGTAAAATGGAATAAACTTTATTAATAACAATAAGCATAAGATATCCAAATACAAATCATAATCTATGAATAGTCCTAGGACGTATCTCTTTCACATTTGTCATTGGCCCCTTTATTAGTTGGACATTAAGAATGCTTTTCTTCACGGTGAATTATAGAAAGAGGTATATATGGAGCAACCTCTTAGGTTTGTTGCTCAAGGGGAGTCTAATCTGGTGTGCCGCCTCTGTCGCTCTCTTTATGGACTAAAGCAGTTCCCACAGGCTTGGTTTGGACGCTTTAGTTCGGTTGTTTGTTAGTTTGATATGACTCGTAGTGAGATGATCACTCCGTCTTTTACTCCCATTCATCTCCTGACAGATGCATCTACTTAGTCGTTTATATGGACGATGTTGTGATTACGGGAAATGATTAAAAGGGCATACAGGAACTTAAGCAGCATTTATTTCACCACTTTTAGATGAAAGATTTAGGAAAATTCAAATAATTTATGGGAATATAAGTTGTTCAATCTCAACAATAAATTTGTTTGGTATTGTGAAATTTGGTACATTGAATATGTCGTGGAAAGGGTACTAGACTCCTAATTTGGGACGTCTCGGAAATGAATAGTGAACTGTTGAAATTGTCAAATACGTTGTCTAAATTTGATTTCAAAGTTAAAAAGTGCCATCGTTGCATCTTTAGGGAAACTCAAACCCCCTCTTTAGGTTCTTACATGAATACATGACCTTCTCATAATGCTTGACCTGAAGTAAATTTTTAACAATATTAAGTCATAAATCACTACTTCAAGTAAAGTTATCCCACAACTTATATCAAATGGGATCTGATTTCCACAAAAGCACAATCTGTGGTGGGTGTGTGACTGTATGTCAAGCTTGCTGAAGAGGCCATAACATTTACTGCTCAAAAAAGAACTCATCTGATAGACCACTGGATATCATAATACAAGAGTTAGGTACACCAAAAGGTTGATGATAAATATACAAAATTATGAAGTTTATGATTAAAACAAAAGGTTACAAACAAGTCTGCTGCATCTAGGATTAGACTGATTCTAAGGCAGCTAGATGAGAAGAATTTGCATCGACTTATCATGTTATACCTTATCAAGATTCGAACTTGTTTAACTGTTGAAGTACATCAAAGATGGTAATACTTTGGGGAGGATAAGGATAGTGAGGCGGCATTCTCAATAATGGGGTCATAATGTGGTCCCCGTGAGTAAGATTGTGATGCCTCTTCCGCACAGCTCGAACTGGAGGATCTTCAGGTACTGCCACCAATCTTTCTTCTTTTTTCACTGATGTTGATAGCTCTGCTCTCAAAGACCTGTTCCCCCTCTGCGTTCTTCTGTTCTTTATGATTTTCGATGATGTAGACATACAAAAGTATTAACAATGTCAATAGAATGGGTTTGCTAGAGAATCATGTATGCTACTTGTAGGGTCTGTGTCTGAAAAAAAAAAAAAAAAAGGCAAGCAAATGCAATATTTGTAGAAAATACTTCGAATGTGTCATGCTAAACAATCTTGAAGTGGAAGTGCTTCTGTCGTGTTAATTTTGTAAGTATGTTGATATCCTAAACCCGCTTGTGGGTGTTGGAACTCTTGTGAATAGAGGAGCCAACAATGAAATTCAGATTTCTTTTCCCTTTTATGTTTACAATCCACTCACATGGTGCGAGACAAACTCTTATCAAAAAGGGCACATATAGCAGACCGGAGACCAGAAAGACTAGTGAGCACACATATATATATTACATGGGAGCATTTTTGGTAAGGATTACTATTCATGGACCAACAGTACGGATTGGTCCATTTGGCACGCTTCCCGATGAATTTTTTTGATGAAATTTGGTGGGGATGTTCTTCATTGTGTGTAGAACATCTCCACCAAATTTCATCAAAAAATTCAACCGGGAAGTGGGTTAACTACATGATTGAAAAATATTAGATTTTATATATCTATTTCTGGACCAATATTTTTCAATCATGTAGTTAACCCACTTCCCGATTGAATTTTTTGATGAAATTTGGCGGAGATGTTCTACACACAATGAAGAACATCCCCACCAAATTTCATCAAAAAATTCCATCGGGAACGTGCCAAATGGGCCAATTCGTACCGTTAGTCCGTGAATAGTAATCCTTGCCAGAAATACTCCCTATATTACATTGCTACTAGGAAGGACAAGTGACTATACATATATAACACATCATTTTACGACACAGGTGGTGTGGGACAAATTCCCGTCAGTAATAATGCAGTAACACGAGCATATACAACACTCTGATACTGGAGTGTGATTACTTGAGTCGTAGTGATAGTTCGTTCTGCTGAGTATTATCACCTTAGAGAGCTATTGCAAAATCATCATAATGGAATTTGACAAGTCACTTACATTCGTAACAGAAGAACCTGGCACCGGGCATTTCACTGGCTGATCTTCATCCAGTGGCTCAGTTGGGTGCTCAATCGGCCAGAACTCAAACTCACTTTCAACCCCTTTTTGTGTGCATATCCATACCACTCCTCTCTCTGCTCTCTCTGGTTTCATCTCTAAATGTAATTAAGCTTCCCTTATCCTCCTAGAATTTCAAAAGAAACACAAACTAAAAATTAACACGAAAACACTTAAATACAAAATCTCAGTTTCAACAAAGACAGAAAGAGAAACTTACTAATCATTCCCAAATGAAAGACGCATATAGAAAAAAGACATGAGATTGTAGCAGAATGCCAAAAAAACAGAGCCAGATCAGTGTAAGAGAGAGAATGTGAAAAGGTGAGTTAGTAGAAGAGATAGAGAAGGGGGGCATGGTGGGATCTGGTAACAGTAAAAAGAGGATGAAAGATTCCCATAATTTATCTACGTAGCTAGCCTTTTTCTTTCTTTATTGGGTCCCTAGCTCTCTGTTTATATGTGTGGATGTGCAGTGTGGGACAGAGGGAGGTGTCTTTTTTTTCACTTTGTTTTTAGCTTTAAGAACAGTGCCGGTTTGTTTGAAAAAATGTACCATCTCCTACTTTTCATGTTCTTCTCTTGATTTTGCTGAAGTTGGCAAATTGACTAAAAGACAGAGATGTGAAAGTGCATAGGTGACCCCGTCCATAAGACCACCTAGGCGTTCGCCAAGTACTTAGAGCACGAAAGAGTCTCATATTTTATACATGAGGTTGGGTATATTATTTTGATAATTTACGTTAAGAAATGATTTGACTTGTATTTTTCATATAAAAAAAAATTGGACTCTTGGGAGAAAAATGCTACTTTAAATATGCATTTACACAAATTGGAAATTTGGTTGATGGTAAGAGAGCTTATTGTAATTTGTACAAACCAAATAATGATAATGGGAGTAATAGTAGTATGAAGAAGAAAGAGAAGGTAGAAAATGAAAAGAAGCGTGCAGGTGAGGGAGGTGGCTGTGCGGCCCAAGAAACCAGGGAAGGCGGAAAGCGCTGGACCGCGGCTTCCTTTGCCCTTACTTTCTCTTTCCTCTGTTTAATTTACTTTCAGCAAAATGTTATTCCTACATTAAATTTAGAGGTAATTATATAAATGTCCCATGGTACTCGAATCTCACATTACTCCTAGGAATTTCGTGACAAATTTGAAAATCGATCTGTTAAAAATTGAGTCGAAAAAAAATTGAATATGTTTGGTTCGGGTGGGGGTGTTGTGATAAATTCGAAAATTGAACGAACAAAATAAGTATGGTTAGGGTTTGGGCTGTGCTGTCGTAAAACCAAACTGAATCATGGCATATATGATTCGCAAATGATATTATTTCACTATTTAAAATTTTATGTTCCTAAAATTTATAAGTTCTAGTGAGAAACCGAGACTTTGAGCTAGACCGAGTTGTATTAAGCTGAATCGATCAGTTAAAAACTGAATCAAAAAAATTCAAAACCAAATATTTTTAGTTTGGGTTTAGCTGTTTGGATTGTGCTGGTGCAAAAACGAATTAAACCATGACTCGCAAATAATATTATTTTACTATCTAAAATTTTATGTTTCTAAAATTTAGGAGTTTTAGTGAGAAATCGATTTTTTCAACTATTATGATTATTTGAATTATATTATACATATAAGAGTTATATATTTTTTTTTAACTAAAATAAATAAGAGCAATCATAAAATTCTTATTTTTTTACTAAAATAAGTGTGACCTTGCAAATATTTTTTTCAAAAAAATATATAAGAAAGTCGAATAAAATCAAACCAAAATCGAATTTACAAATTCGATTTGGATTTGAGTCTTCTAATTTCTACCTCGACTGAAACCGAAAATATCCCTAAATATAGTGCACGAATCTGGATGTTGAATCTGAAAAATAAATATTGGTTTTGAAATTTGAAAAATGAATTTGACAATCCACTTTGTTTTATTTTTAGATGTCACATTTGAATAGGTAGTGTTTACGTATGACATCTGAATGAATATTATTTAAACAACTTTACCACTATCTTTCTATTTTATAAAAATATTAAAAAATATATTTTATCTATTTATAAAATAAAAATTCAAAATTAAATGGAACCTTTGAATTTTAAGAGTTAAAATTAATGATCAAATTTGAATTTTTAGACACATTAAATATATTTTAAAATCTTTAATTTTTTTTTTTTTTGGTAAAAAAATCTGTTAAAGTTTGACTGACCATCCATTCAACTTTTAGAGGTGCAAAGAAATAGGTGCTGTTTTTTGTTTGTGCAAAAACCAGCTCACAATGAGGTTTCGTTGCATTGGATTTTTAACCAACAAAATCATGAAATTTCACCTTTGTTTCAAGTTTTTTTACTCCATATTTGGTTCTCAATGATGCATGTTTGGGCCTTTGTGCCTTCCTTTTGTTTAAATAATACTAGGGTATACCCGTGCCATCCGGCACGGTGATTTTTTTTTTTTTTTTGATAATAGGATAAAAAATTAACGTGTAACGAATTTAAATCGACAAAATCAATCAATCTATTTTAAGTCTATTATCTAGTCTAATCTAACGTTGTGAACAACTGAAACGTAAGTTCAATATATTTTCATGCTGAAAAAACTAAAAGTATATCATATTGAATTAACTTGTTTTAAAAATTTTAAATAGTCTTTCAATCATAATCCAACCACGTAACGACAAAATCAATCAGTCTAATGAGCCCATTGTCTAGTCTAGTCTAACGTTGTAGACAACTGAAATGTAAGTTTAATATATCTTCATGCTGAAAAAACTAAAAATATATCTAATTGGACCGAGTTGTTTTTAATTTTTTAAAGAGTATTTTAATCATAATCCAACCACGTAAAGTACGTTCTAAAAATAACAGATTGAGATGACCAATAATGTATGAACGCATAACGTACGTTCATAAATGTTACACAATAATTTTTTTTATTTTTTTTTGTATAATTATATAGTCATGACGGATCTTGTTTTAATGATCTTGATAAGTAGATTTTAAATATTAAATTTTGAATTTTTTATTTTAAGTTATGGCATTTTTAATGTAGATAAAATTATTAGTATGTAAGAGTTTACTGTGTGTATATTATTGGTGTGATTGTTTTAACTTTGATGTGACATCTTGAACTAATGCACACCATAACATGTGTATTTTTAACTATTAGAATCTTATATTTCTTGAAAAAAAAAAATAGGTCAAAAATGGTGTTTTATAATATAGATAAAAATAATACATGCAAAACATTGAATATACGACCCCATTAACTCATTGGAGTATCGTGAAATTAATTTGTACAAAAAATTTATATTGAGATTAAATAAAATAAAACAAATCAGAACAATTGGGCTCTTAGCTGGAGTATACTTCATGGCATTTTCTAGATACTTTTGGCAAATGTGGCAAACTCTAATAGTTGTTCAATGTTTTATTTGAAAGATGTGGCAAACTATAATAGTTGTTCAACCACAAAACATACTTTTCTCTTTTTCCTAGCAAATTAGAAGCTACATCCCCCAGGTTCAATCAAACTCAATAAAAATATATAAAAATAAAAAATAAAAAAAATACACCATTTCATCGCAGCCTACTTCTGCACTCACTCCCACCCGATGAACCTTACTCCAAAACTTTCAAGATTAAAACTACTGTATCAATTTTATCAAGATAAAAAAATAAAAAAAATACACCCTAACTATTGTATCAATTTGGTGTTTAGATTTTAGCCATCACAATTATTATATTTTGATAATTTATAAAATATTGTTCATTGATTTGACCGCTATCGTTTATTTATTTGACCGCTATCTTTTATTTATAGTTGCTATTTCGTGCCCTCGAGTTTATTTATTTAAGAAGTATGTAGGAGAAATTTTACAGAAAAAATAAAAAATAATTTAAACATAACTTTTTTATTTGGGACGTCCTACAAAATTATTTAAATTTTTTTGGAAAAATATTGTTTAAAAGTGCACTATATTGAAAGAATTTTGAGACTTGCGATCAAAATGCCCAATATTGAAAGAATTAGACTATAGGCTTGAGTTTTAGTTATCAAAATGCCCAACTTTTTTAGCTGGTCTGGTGGGAAAAAAATTATAGCAAACTTACTAATTTACCATTTATAACAATGTCAACAAATGAAGAAATTATATGTAAAAAATAAGAGAATAGAATAAATACATGTACTGTGCTAGCAGGGGAGAGAGAATAATCAGCTTTGCAAATCTCTCTCTCTTTATTTATTTATCTTTTTTTTTGAATGACAGTACTTTTTATCTTATTTTTTGAATGACAGTTTTTTTTTTTGTTGTTTTTTAGATTCTTTTAATAACAAAAAAAGTGAACCCTTAGATGAGATAGATAAAATTGTAGCCTTTGGATTAAAATAGATAGCAGTCAAATCGATGAATAGTAAAACCTTGATTTGTATTATAGATATAAATCCTTCTATGAAATTTTGACGTGAGAGAAACATTGACTAAACAAAGGATCTCACTAGGCCCCACCCAGTGGCAGCCCCCGAGTGTGGGCCTCCGATGTTAGAAGAAAATATAATTTTATAATTTTAAAATATCACGTGCTTGTATTTTACGGGCAATGATTCTAAAAAAATCATTGGTAATACTCTTATAAAAAAAAGTTTGACGTTATTAACACGTAATTAAACACTCATTAACACTTCGTCCTATTTATTCGCTCCTTAAGGATTGAGAATATGTGCACATACTCGATACTTAGAAGCCGAGCCATTTTTTGGTAAAACAAATTACACTTGCTCGACCTCTAGGGACTGAGTATGTGTATATATATTCGGTCTTTAGGAGTCAAGCTAATGTATACATATTCGATCCTTAAGAACTAAGTCAATATTATAATGTTAGAGAGTATTTTAGTGTGTGTCAATAATAACTTTCTAAAACAAATTGCCTTTTAATTATTGTTCCACCTCATTTACATTAAGTTACTAATAGTATAGTTAATCTATAACTAATTAGATTACTCTACCAAAATTCATCCATCATCTCCACTATCTTCAAAATTCATCCAACATCTTTACTTTTTTTAGCCAACCAAGTTTTGTGAAATATTTTTGTTTACACTAAAACAGCCATCAAAATATCTATTGATTGATGCAACATAATTTTATTTTTAAGTAACATTTGATCCAAAGCAAAACTTTAAATTTGACTATGAAAAAGGTTTACTTGATTCCCTATAACCGAATTGCAGGCATGAATACTCAATTGTGATTCGCCGAATGACATTAAACACACTCGGTTGTTCTCAACCGAATGAAAGTCCATAAAATGTGTTTAGTGTCATTCGATTGAGTGAAACCGAGTGTGTTTAGTGTCATTCGAAAGATCACAACTGAGTGTTCATTTCTACAACTTGGTTACGAGGAACATAGTAAACCTTCTTTGTGCATTAAATAAATGTGACTGTGTTGTTTGTTTTTATACTTGTTGCGTGTGTTATAAAAATTATAAACCGAGAAGATTGAGATGTAGACGATTGAATATAACAAGTTGCAAGTTTTTGTGTGTTAGAATTACAAGTTTTATTCGATGTAGATGGAGATGATTGAATATACACATTGTTTTCTTGTGTTTTGTTTGAAAATTAGTACTATTTGTTAATGAGGTAAGTGTTCGTTATTAATTATAATTAAACTTTAATATATGTATTAGAGATTGTTAATTAATTAAGTTGGGACTTTATTTTTAATTATAAGTAGTATGTAGTAAATGGAGGTATTACCAAGATAAAAGTATAAAATTGAGAGTATTAATAAGAGTGAGGGTATTATCAAGACTTTTTGAAGTACCAACATCACTACCTTATTTTAATATAATGAATTAAATTATTGATCTCTCAGCTCTTATTTTCTATTAAGATCTCACAATATCACTGTGTCATAATGCTATTGGCATCTCATACACATTTTTAAGTACGTGTGTGTGTACATATATATATATATATATATATATGTACGCACTCCAATTCCAATGAACAAAAACAAACATCACTCCATTAGTATGATCCAAATTATTTATCCTTAACTTTCATAACTCTTAAGTACTCAAGCACAAATCATACATTTGCAGACGTTCTATCTATGTATGCAAATATCTCAAAGTATCCTAATGATCAATTATTTTTTATAAATCAAGAACATGTTGGTTCAAGCCCTACCTAGAAGGTAGGTTTTCTTTCTGTAATAGTATATATTTATTTCATCTTTAATGACTTAATTTGTTGAATTCTCAGCGGTTACTAACTAGTTTGAATATTTTATATCTTTGAAATATATTACTTTTACTTAAATGTAGAATTTCAAAATTGAATTAAATCTAACATATTTCAAAATTTGGAAGCAATACTTCTTAGATTTCAATTCGTGTGATTGAAAGAGATCCGGTAATTAATAATTTTACAAATCCTAAAACAATTGATATTTTCGTTATTTTCATTTTCGTTTTAACGTACAATCAACTCATATACTCATTTTTCTTTATATAAAAGATGCAATTTGCCCAATGAAAAGAAATAAGCCGTATCAATTATAGCATTTTCTTGTTTGAATATGATATTCATTTGTAGTAAATAAAATTATATTGTAACTTATTATGGTAAAAATGCATACATTGTAGTAAATACTCGATCAAAAATTATGACAAAATTCAAAAAATCTAAATAAATTGTTTTTGTTTCTAGAAAAATTCCATATTGGGTAGTTGACTCTTATAACGTCATGTTAACATAATTAAAAAGTTAAATTACCAACTCGAATTTAAACAAATTAAATTGTCTTTGCTTGGAGGGTGTAGGTCGGAAAATACCCTAGAGGGGGGGTGAATAGGGTTTTTAAAACTTAATGGGATTTTTAAAATCAATTTAAAAATGTTTGATGTCTATATCAATCAACCAACCAATAAACAAAGATAAATCCAATCACAAGAAACAAATAACACAATATAAGAGATAAAGAGATAGAAAGATAGAAAGATTGAACCGATCAAAGTCAAAGACTTTTTGTCCATACGGTTCGGCTTGTTAGCCCCTACTCCGCGCTCGGTTAGTACCTCGAGAAATTCCACTACTAGCGATCTCCTTCCGGGTGAAGATCAAACCTCTACAAGTGTATCTTTCTCACACACTCTTACAAGTATTGAAATTCTCTCAATACTCACACAAGAAAACTCTCTGTGGCTATCTTAAGAGATAAACCTCTCTTAATGTTTGAAAGAAATGATTTGGTGACTAACACCATTGTACAATAGCTCTATAGTGTATGAAGATTACAACTTAAGCTCACACTAAGAGATATCAACTTTGATCAATAGAATATAGCTCAAAATAAGAATGATTGATCAAAATAAATGTTCTTGAATCTTTAAGAATGAATGTAGATGAAGACAATAGTGTAAGAATGATTAAAGTTGTTTTAAATGAGTCTTAGAAGGTGTATATATAGTCTAAGACAACACATGACCGTTTGGAGGGAGTTGGTAAGAGTTTGGTGCCAAAAATGGTAAAAAATCAGAACTCCAACGGCTAGTTTCTGGGCCATCAGTCGACTGAGCAGAGCTCCTTAGTCGACTGAGCAAGCCTCAGTCGACTGAGCCTCTATGCTTAGTCGACTGATGGGCTCTGTCCATCAGGCCAAAAATCCAAATTTTGTACTTTTTCAATATAACTCTAAAACCACTTTTAATGCTTGGAGAATGTAAAATATAGGTTCCTAAGACACCTATTTTTGTTAGAGCATCAAATGAGATCATTTATAATTAAAAATGAATTAATTTCAAAAACGGTTTTTCTTCAAAAGAGGGTTTTTGAAAAGATTTTAATTCAACTTTGTTTTGATCAAACTTATGATAAAGAGATATTTATGACTATTATAATGATCAAATTGAAACCTTTACAAAGAAACTAAAGCACTCACTCACATAAACAATAAGGAGTCTTTGAGAGCTTTGTTTGTATTGCTTCGTTTCTTTTCTTCCTTGGCTTCATTGTGCTTCAAAGAGATCTCATGGAAATTGTGTGAAGTGAGAGTTATGGATTGCAATACTTTGTAGATGAATGACCTTGAAACTGGCTTATCGGTTAAGTCCACATATGATCAATTTTGTTGTGGCTATAACTTAAAACACAAACTAAGTTAAATTACACATGATTAACTTTATTGTTATTATCAAAACAAGATTAGTGACTTTCAAGTCAACAGAGGGCAATTCTAAAAAACTCCATGTGTTACGTACCCAACTTTTTAATTAACTTCAATTTTGATTTTAGTACATTTTAATTTTTTATAATGCCTTCCGTTATACACTAAATTGAATGTCGATGTAAATTAAAGCTAAGTTTTTATTTTCGGTTATGACACCTGATTTACTGTTGATTATTTTTCCCCTACGTGTATTTTTATTTATTTAATAAAAATATGAATTGTTAGGACTTGTGTTAGAAGATAAAGTAAATACCATGAATGGCGATTTAACTATCGTAAAAGTTTTAAAATGGTCACCGAACTATAATTCGTTTCATTTAACCCATTCAATTATTTAAGTAGTTCAATTTTAGCCACTCCGTTAAAATTTCCGTCAACCCACTAACGGATTCAAGGGCATTTTCGTCCAAACAGCAAAAAAAAAAGAAAAGAAAAGAAAAACTGTTCCTTTGTCTTCTCCAACTCCGGCCGGCGCCGGCGAACACTCCGCCTCCTCCTCTCTCCTCGCTTTCTCTTCTTCTTCCTTCTCTCTCCTCGCTTCCGCTTCTTCCTCCTCCTCCTCTCTCTTCCTCTTTTCTTCCTCCTTTTGCCCTGTTGATGAGACGATTTTTTTGTTGAGGTTGGAAGTGAGGATGAAAGTGCGTTTGGTTGATATTGTTGTGTAGATTGTGCTCGGCTAAGAAGAGAGAGAAAGATGGGTTTGGATTGTACTCCGGCGACAATAGTAATGGCGAAAAGATGAGACGATTTTTTTGTTGAGGTTGGAAGTGAGGATGAAAGTGCGTTTGGTTGATATTGTTGTGTAGATTGTGCTCGGCTAAGAAGAGAGAGAAAGATGGGTTTGGATTGTACTCCGGCGACAATAGTAATGGCGAAAAGATGAGACGATTTTTTTGTTGAGGTTGGAAGTGAGGATGAAAGTGCGTTTGGTTGATGTTGTTCTGTAGATTGTGCTCGGCTAAGAAGAGAGAGAAAGATGGGTTTGGATTGTACTCCGGCGACAATAGTAATGGCGAAAAGAAGAATAAGCAGGGCAAAAGGAGGAAGAAAAGAGGAAGAGAGAGGAGGAAGAAGCGGAAGCAAGGAGAGAGAAGGAAGAAGAATATAAAGCGAGGAGAGAGGAGGAGGCGGAGTGTTCGCCGGCGCCGGCGCCGGCCGGAGTTGGAGAAGACGAAGGAAAATTTTTTTTTTTTTTTTGCTGTTTGGACGAAAATGCCCTTGAATCCGTTAGTGGGTTGACGGAAATTTTAACGGAGTGGCTAAAATTGAACTACTTAAATAGTTGAGTGGGTTAAATGAAACGAATTATAATTCGGTGACCATTTTAAAACTTTTACGATAGTTAAATGGCTATTCATGGTATTTACTTTAGAAGATAAAAATAAAAATGTTTATTGGGCCAAGATAGGCTTCTGGGCCAACAATTTGTGTGGCCCAAAAGAAACTCTTCCAGTCTTCATGAGAGGATCTAACCAAGTAGACTGAGCGGAACTCCTTCCTGCCAAGATGGTCGTACGGATGTATCAGGGCACTTCTAATGCCAAGATGGTAAATATGCGTAGCAAGTTTGACCATGTGATTCTTAACATTAATGAATTTTTCCAATATTTTTCAATTTTAAACTAGATTATAGTGGCCGTTGATTTCATGATGAGTTTTAAAAAAAAATAAAAAAAAATTAAAAAAAGGCATACATCACGTATATTTTTACCATTTAATTATAAATAAACCAAATCTCTACTTCTAACCTTTCTAAAACTTCTCCTTCAACGATTTAGTGATTTATATACAATCAAACCTCCTCTGTCGAATTTAAAACTTGTTCGGCGTTTTTCACCCGCCTTAACATATAAATAAAAATAAAAATATAAATATAAAACGAGTCAAAATAAATATAAACACATAAGAAGATTCTCTTTTTCTAAAAATTTTCTACGAATCCAATTGCCTTAATATAAAAGTAAAAATATTCTTATTTTAAATATTAAGTAATGATGTTAACAATTTATATAATTATTTTCAAATTATTTTTAATAATATTTTATATAAATTATTTAAAACATTTTTTATATATTAAAAACACTTTGTAAAATAGGAGAGTGTAACACTAATGTCATTATCCAAAATTTATCTAACATTAATATCAATCAATAAACATGACCGGTGAAACGGAGAGAGGGGTTTGCGAGAACGGAGCGTAGAAAGAAAATTACCGAATTCTCTAAACCCTAATGATATCAGCCTCCCTGGCCTAGTGCCTCACTCCCTCTCTATAAACCCTAGTAGTAGTTGTAGATAACGAAAGACCATACCAAAACAATCTTTATCTCTCACTCCAATAAATCCGATTTTGATCACAATCAACCTATAAACAAACATACATGGATCTAATAGCCTTGCCCTCATCCTTCAATCTGTGCTAAGCCCCAATCCAAATGAGCGAAAAGCTGCAGAGCAGAGCCTCAATCAGGTTAATTTTCCTCTATATTACGTATATATCCACTTTACTTCGTTAGTTGTTCCCTTTTCTGCGAGTTATTGATCAAAAAGTCACTGGATTGGAATTGTACTTGTCGTTCTTGTCAACAAAAATGACTGTTGTGTTTTGCATATATAATTCCGTTTCTTCAATTCTTTGCTATTCATTTGCTTTTAGATGATTGTGAAATTGCAGAATTGAAAACTTTCATTTACTTAGTTAATCTTTCTCACTATATATGTGTTGAATATATCCAGTTTAACTTCATAATTTGTTCCCTTTTCAGCACAACCAATTGTTTTGTTTTGTATATGTATAATTCCGTTTTCACCTATTCATTTATTGTTAGATGATCGCGAAATTGTAGAATTGAAGACTTTCATGTACTTATAGTTGGATTTTTTAGTGTGTTATTGGTTGCATTGGTCTTATAATTCTGTTTTTGCAACTTACTCATTGTTTTCTGTTCACTTGTTGTTAGATGATTGTGAAATTTGAGAACTCAAAGCTATTTTGTAGTTATTGGACTTTATAGTGCAGTCTTTGTTGCATTAGCTTTGTGATTGATCCATTTGTGCCTTTGCATATCAACAAATTATAATGTTTTATTATGTATGTTGATACGCAGTTTCAGTATACACCTCAGCATTTGGTGAGGCTGTTGCAGATCATTGTAGATGGACATTGCGATCTGGCCGTGCGGCAGGTTGCCAGTATTCATTTCAAGAACTTTATTGGAAAGAACTGGTCACCTCTTGATCCTGGTATCGACCCATCTTATGACATTTATAAGGGGTGTTCTTGAATGACTTTTGTTGCTTTCCGATGCTTATAATACTATAATTTTGTCCATGCAGATGAGCAATCAAAGATATTGCCCAGTGATAAAGACATGGTCAGGGAGAACATTCTTGTGTTTGTGCCCCAAGTTCCCCCGTTGTTGAGGTAACTGTTTCTCTATGCATCTTTGTTTTTCTATCACTCTACTCTTGAATTTATGTATTCATATATAGCAACTGTGTACATTTACCCGTGTCTATTCAACAGGGTGCAGCTCGGGGAGTGCCTTAAAACAATTATAAATGCCGACTATCCAGAACAATGGCCTAGCGTTCTGCACTGGGTGAAGCATAATCTACAAGATCAGCAAGTTTATGGAGCTTTGTTTTTGCTGAGAATTCTTTGTAGAAAATATGAGTATGTGCACTACATTTGGGTGGTCAATTGATAAATGCTATGACATTGTTTGTATATGCATTTAACTTTTGCTTGTTCAAAGTAAAAATATGCAATTAATTCGCAATTTTGGATCATAATTGCCACAGTTCAACTCTATTTTATCCCCGGTTGAATCTCTGAATTTCTTTAGTCGTATTCATGCTTTTATAAGTTCAACTCAGGTAAATATTTCGTGAACGGGCTTATTGCGCGTAAATAGAGTTGCTATTTGATTGCTGCTGATTTTATAAATTGGATCAGTAAGCATTTGTAATTAATGGGACAATAGGATTTGAATATTATTTTGAGTTGTGTGTCCATAACTCCACGTATATGTTTTGCATAAGGTAGATAAATTTTGGCTTGAAAGTTAATGGGGTTTCTCTTTAATCGTTTTTCCCAGTTATGTGCAATTTTTTCTCATCCAAGCCAACACATATTGTTGTGATTTTTATTTTAGGTTCAGGTCAGACGAGGAGAGAACACCAATTTGCCTCATTATTGAGGAGACATTTCCCCATCTGCTGAATATATTTAAGAGGCTTGTCCAGATCCCCAATCCTTCCATAGAAGTGGCGGACTTGATTAAGCTTGTCTGCAAAATATTCTGGTCATCTATATATGTATGTTTTTAAATTGAGAATTTTATAATTTGCCCTTTGTACGAAGGATTCCCTTATTTGGTAAACTAATGTTGGTAAAATGTTGCCATGTTTCAATATCCTGCAGAGTCCATGCCATTGGACTTGTAGTTGTAACAGGTTTTATTATATATATATATATATATATATATATTTATGTTGGTTTCTTATTATAATTATACACAAATTAGCAAGATAAAATGATTCATGTAAAGATGGATCAACTGCCCTTAGAACCTAGATAGTTGAATAAGTAAGTATCTATGTGTTAAATGTCATCTAATTGCTCTCTTTAAAATTTTCCAGATGGAGCTTCCAAAGCAGGTGTTGGATCCAAATGTGTTCAATGAGTGGATGTCTCTGTTTTTAAATATATTGGAGAGGCCTGTCCCATTAGAGGGCCAACCTGCTGATCCAGAGCTTAGAAAGTCATGGGGATGGTGGAAGGTAAAAAAGTGGACGGTCCACATTTTAAACCGCCTTTACACCCGGTGAGTTCATCCCTTGGGATTTATAGAACTAACATGTGGCTTAAAAAACTTATCTTTGATTCCCTGCTTTTGCTGCTAACAGGTTTGGAGATTTGAAACTTCAGAAATCAGAGAATAGAATTTTTGCCCAAATGTTTCAAAAGAATTATGCTGGAAAAGTTTTGGAGTGCTATCTAAATTTGTTGAATGTAATACGTGTCGGTGGCTATTTGCCTGACAGAGTTATTAACCTGATTTTGCAATATCTAAGCAACAGGTTTGTTTTCTATTGTTATCGCATGTTCTATTGCATTACATTATATTATCATCATGAATATCCCCATGGGGCACTAAATCATCATTATAAGAGTTTTCTCCTAAACTCAATTTTTATTTACCTATTCACACCCATCACACACAAAAAAAAAAAAAAAAACCCACACGTATGTACAGTTATATGTCTATATTTGTTTCGCATGGTGCTGCTTCCCATTGGTCTGGCTCCTGTTTGCTCCATTAGTTTGTGCTTCCTTTTGTCCTCAGAATCGTACATCGCTTTTGTGCATGAACTTCATGCATATTTCTTGCATTGCCCATGTAAATTTGTTCGTATGATATTTATAATTAATTCGGACCCCCTTACCTCTATGCAGTGTTTCGAAGACTACTATGTACAATCTGCTGCAACAAAGACTTGATATTGTTCTTTTCGAGATAATTTTTCCGCTAATGTGTTTTAATGATGATGATCAAAAGCTTTGGGACGAAGACCCTCATGAATATGTGAGGAAGGGTTATGGTGAGCCATCAGAAATTGGTTGCCTCCCCAATAATGTCCATGCATTGCTTTGGTTTTAATGAATCCTTGCTTTGTTGCAGATATCATTGAAGAATTATACAGTCCTAGGACTGCAGCAATGGATTTTGTGAGTGAGTTGGTAAGAAAACGTGGAAAAGATAACCTTCAAAAGTTTATACTCTTCATTGTTGAGATTTTTAAAAGGTATTTTATCACCTTTCTTTATTCTGCACTTTTTATGATTATCTGTTATGGACCTATGGTGCTGTAGATTGATCCTGATTTTGGCATCGTTTTCCTAATTAGATATGATGAAGTATCAGTGGAATATAGAGCCTACCGACAGAAAGACGGTGCTCTTCTTGCAGTTGGATCACTATGCGATAAACTGAGGAAAACTGAACCTTACAAGTCTGATCTTGAGCATATGTTGGTAGCACATGTTTTCCCAGAGTTCAGCAGTCATGTGGGCCATCTTAGAGCCAAGGTTTATTGCTTTAAACCTTTTATATTAAGCGCGAGGGGGAGATGTCGGTTTTTTTTAAGGGCGCACTCCAAGTTATCCTTCATTGATTCAAGAAATTGATGGAACCCACAACCTCCATTATAAACAAATGCACCTTCACCACTCAACCAATCTCCAACACATGGTTTAAAATTGTATTAAAAACTTTCCTACTATTTGCCATTCATAATATTGCACAGGCATAGTCACTTTAAATCACCCGAGGAAAGGACGGTGTTCTAAATTTATTTTATTTTCTCATTGATTATTTTGAGTAATTTCAATTTTTATATTGTTTTGGAATTTCTTCATGTTTGCTATCTTCTTTTAGAATTCCTACTTGGTCTTCTCATTTTTTTTTTCCAATTTGGCCTGGTATATTAGGCTGCATGGGTTGCTGGACAGTATGCAGATGTTAAGTACTCAGACCCAAATAATTTCCGTAAAGCACTACAAAGCGTCGTTGCTGGGATGCGTGATCCAGAGCTTCCAGTTCGTGTTGATTCTGTTTTCGCATTGCGCGCTTTTGTTGAAGCCTGCAATGGTATATACCCCCTCTATTTCTCTCCTTTCCAACTCCCAAACCCGCGTCAGTTCCAAATACTTCAAATATTTGATGCTTGTTGAGGACTTATCGTGGTGATCATTACGCAGATTTGGGTGAAATCAGACCTGTTCTTCCACAACTACTTGATGGTATGTGAATCAATAAACTATTTGGGAGTATTGAAAGCACATTACCATGACCTTTTTTGGTGGACGTCAATTATTTTTTCTTTCTTTTTTATTTATTCTTTTCTTTTCAGAGTTTTTCAAGCTTATGAATGAAGTTGAAAACGAGGATCTTGTTTTTACCCTTGAGACTATTGTTGACAAGTTTGGAGAGGAGATAGCACCCTATGCTCTTGGATTATGCCAAAATCTGGTGACACTTGTGATTGATTTTTCTTTGAGAAGTTATACTACATTCTATCTTTGTCTTGTTTGATCCCCTAATTTCCCCATATATATGTATTAGGCTGCTGCATTTTGGAAGTGTATCAACTCTGCTGAAGGTGATGATGAAGTAGATGATCAAGGTGCCTTAGCGGCAGTTGGTTGTTTGCGTGCCATAGGCACAATCTTGGAATCTGTGAGCAGGCTTCCACACCTTTTTGTCCACATTGAGCCAATTCTGCTTCCAATAATGAGCAGGATGCTGACTACTGATGGGCAAGGTACTTATGCCACATAGAGTATACCTTAAATCCGGTAGAATCTATATACTGATTGCTGGAAAGCATGTCTGGTGTAAAATAGTCGGGGAAAAAAGTAAATTCTTTTCTGTGCAGTAATGTGGTGTAACCCTAGCGGGAAGATTATTTCTGCCACCTGTTCTTCTAGGTTTTACATTAAATTAATTCTCCATGAATCTAATTATGTATGATATTTGAATAGGTCAGATATCTCATTGGTTTTCTTGTTTCCCGGTCCTGTTTCCCAGTGTATTCTTAATTGATTAATTTTGTAGAGTTGGCTTGCCCAATTGTCGTTCAAGTATTACTTTTTAATTAAAGATTTGTCTTTGCAGAGATCTATGAGGAAGTTTTGGAAGTTTTGTCGTATATGACCTTTTTTTCACCCTCAATATCTATGGCTATGTGGAGTCTTTGGCCATTGATGACGGAAGCTCTGACTGATTGGGCTATTGATTTCTTTCCAAGTAAGATCTGTTTTTGTTTTTCGTTGAACAAAAAATACCTTTTATCTTTAAGTACTTGTGTGAAGTTTTTGAAGCTGTGTCATCAGGTATTACCTTGGGCTTTGATTCCCAAGGAAATGTGGAATTGCTACAAGTTGCTTCTCCATCCTCTTCAATCTTTTTTTATTTTTATTTTTTATGTACTCTGGGGTTGGACATTATTAACTCAACACAAACAACCACAACCCACTCCAGCCTCCAAAACTAGTTATATTTTTTTATTGTTTGTATCCCCAATTAAATCGCTTCGAGTCAGAAAACTTACCATATAAGTTTTGTAATTAACATTAATATATGCCTTTTAGCTTCACAAGTCCTTTCCATAAATGTAACATTTATGTTTTTAAAACTCTTGCAACAGAACACTTACAAAACCAAGCCATGTTTAACCTTATTTCATTCACCAAATGCCATAATTCCATGGTAAACGAACAATTAGAAATTTGTTATGTTTATATTTTTAATTTCTTTCGGTAGCTTTAGCTCTCATAGGAGCAACTTACATTTACTAACGCCCCATTGGTTTTGGGTATTTGTGTTGTATATATATAGATATTTTGGTTCCATTGGACAACTACATATCTAGGGGCACTCAACATTTTATTACCTGCAAAGAACCAGACTACCAGCAAAGTCTTTGGACAATGATTTCCTCTGTGAGTTACATTCATCTTTAGCTTCATTGAGATATGTCCACGACTAGTATCTGCTACTATAAGATAGGAGAAAAAAGTATTAAGCATGGATCAAGCTGCTTTTCTGTAGTTGTCATATTTAATTGTTGTCTTGCAGGTAATGGGTGATACAAAATTGGAGGACAATGATATTGAGCCTGCACCTAAGCTCATTGAAGTATTGTTTCAGAACTGCAGAGGGCAAGTGGATCACTGGGTTGAGCCATATCTTAGAATCACTGTTGAGCGGTTGCGTCGAACTGAGAGACCTCATTTGAAATGCCTTCTGATGCAAGTCGTAAGTAACTTGGAGTAGAATTTTCTAATATTGCATTCAATTCCCTTATCTTGTTTTTGTTTCTTACTAATCCCATATGACGGGTTTTTCATGCGCGTACACACCCACCGGCCCACCAATACCCACATATATAAATTGCAAAAATATATGCTGATGTAGCGAAATGTGACTATGGCTCTCATTGCAGTCTTTTAGTTTTTATACTGTGGTATTGCTCTTAATAGGGAGAAACGACAGGGGGCTTTCCATTTACTTATTGTAACAGTGACTTGCTATCTACGTTTATCGATGTGATTATTTTATTATGTATTTCAATTTCCAAATCTATTCAGAGCAAGTACTGTTTTGGTTTTCACGGAATTATATAATTTTCAGTGCCGCCTGCCGCCTGTCCAGTGGGCATTGCGTCATTTCTTCTAAAACGCTAGAGACTTTAGCTTATTGACTAATGATCTTTGATAAATAAATAATGGGTCATGTTAATATATGCCCCAAGGGAATGTATTAAGCATCTATATGTGGAAAGAATAAAGTCCCACCGTCATTTAATATTGACAAATTATCATAAAGGAGTTTATTCCTTCTACTTATAGCCGCTTTAACATGCGCCCAAGGGCACATTTTACCATTTTCCATAAGTTATACTTGAGTATACTGACCTGCACGTTAAAGTGTCTGTTTTACGGAAAAGTAAAATTCTTGGAGAATCCCTCATCGTCACTTTAAGTATAGCAAATTTATCTTCTCTAAATATATGCACGGGACACTCCCTATTATAAACCAAGTACTTTATTTAGTGGAAACATCATAACCGTGAGCCTGCGTGTTGTTTTGCAGATTGCTGATGCCCTTTATTACAATGCATCTTTGACACTCAACGTATTGCAAAAGCTTGGTGTTGCTTCAGAAATCTTTAACCTTTGGTTCCAGATGTTGCAACAAACTAAAAAGAGTGGGGCCCGTACTAATTTTAAGAGGTGACTAACTTCTTCTTTTCTCCCCATAGTTGTTCTTTGTGATTTTCTTCCCAGTTTCATCCCATTCTTATTATATTTTGCTATTGCCAGGGAACATGATAAGAAAGTCTGTTGCTTGGGTTTGACATCACTGCTTCCACTTCCTATGGATCAGTTGCCAGGAGAGGCCTTGGAGCGTGTTTTCAAGGCCACTCTCGATCTTCTTGTTGCCTACAAGGATCAAGTAGCAGGTACACTATATTTCTAATTTATTCCTTCATTAACAAAGTGTAGATTGACCCCAAATTTTTTGTTACAAATGTCCTATCAAAATGGGACCCACACCTATAGCTTTCTCCATATTATATTGATTGGGCAGAAGTAGTTGTATAACTTGCCGGTGTTTTCAAGAAGTTATAGTTCTTAGATTTGTCTTGGGCAAAAGTCACATTTTCTGGGGTACATGTGATGCTTTGTTAGAAAGTTTCCTTGGATGATGTTTGTTATAGATGTTCATGCTTTTCTAATGCGCACAGAGGCTGCGGAAGAAGAAGGTGCTGAAGATGATGATATGGATGGTTTGCAAACTGATGGCGAGGATGAAGATGGTGATGAATCTGAAAAAGAAATGGGAGAGGATGGAGATGGAGATGGCGCTAGCAACTCGAGTTTTAAAAAAATGGGTGCACAGGTTGGTCTACACTTAATCCAATGTTTTTATTCATAGAGTTGAGTGAAATTGAAAATACTCCCTGTTTTTCATATATAGTGTTATTTTTTGTTAGTATTGAAATGAACTTGCCATAGATGAAAAAAGTGTTCCTCTCGTATTGAGTTTAGAGAAAAAAAAAAGCATAATAAACAGAATGCGTAAGTTGAATCAGATAAAACACTTTTAGTAGATACTCAAAATTTAAATATTAAATGTGGTTGAGATAAGCATGGGGCTTTGGAGGATTTAGTTTACAAGCCACTTCCTAAGATTAAAAGTTGAAAAACAATTCAAACCCCTTGTTGAGTCGTCTAGTTATTTATGGCTTTATGCACTTGACATGTAGTTTTAACTTGGATACGATAAGATCCACTATTAAAATATGCTATTTTAAGTTTGCACATAATCAATGTATTACAGGAAAAAGTTTTCCACCCTGAGGAAGAGGTGTACGATGACTCAGATGATGACTTCAGCGATGATGATGAAGAAATGCAGTCTCCTATTGACGAGATCGACCCTTTTGTGCTCTTTGTGGATACAGTGAAAGGTAAATTACAGAACACCTTGTGTAGATGTATTTTTTTGACTTGCTAGTCTTACATATGACTATTAATATTTTCAAAATGTGTAGGTTTGCAAGCATCAGATCCATTGAGGTTCCAGAATCTAACACAGACGCTTGACTTCCATTTCCAAGCACTTGCCAATGGTGTTGCTCAGCATGCTGAGAAGAGACGATTGGATATTGAGAAGGAGAAACTGAACAAGGCTGCAGCTGCCTCTTGAACATTCATTCCCATTCTTTCATTATTTCATTTTTTTTAAGGATTGATTTGCTGGTCATGGTGATCGGTGAGTGGCTAAGGATCTTTAGGTTCAAGTTATGAAAAGACGAACAGAATGTGAATTAGGGGAAACTGATTGGCTTTTGATTGGATTAGTCTGATCCATCGGGGTTGAGCTATTCTGTGGTAGAAGATGCCTGGTCCCAATTTTTCAGTTTTTTTTGTTTTTTTCTTTGGGTGTCATCAAGTTTTGGTTACAAATTTTTCTTATGCGGTTCAAAGTCCCAATTTTGGTGAGGGGGTTTACTCTCAATATTCATTTTTTTTCTTTTCTTTTCCTATATCGGGGTGCGTTATACAGTTTGTGTTGGATGTATTGGTTGGTGAAAGTGGGGCTGGGTATAGCTCATGGTAGTGCTTACATGCCAGTTGAATGTAAGCTAGTTTTGTATTCTTTGTGGATGATGGTGAAATTTGGACTATATATATACATTTATTACGTATATGTGCAGTATATTTGCAAAGACATGTGATTGCCACAAATTATATATATATATATATATATATGTGTGTGTGTATGTATGTATATATTGCAAAGCCTCTAGGGTTTCCAAGACGGTGAATAATATATGAAGTTAAAACATATTTGATTTCCTGAAATTACAGCTTTTACTTCACAGGATGCATCGGTGGTAGAAGCCAGAGTTGAGAGTCCTAAAAGGTTGGTAGTTGGATAGAATCAACCAGAAATTATCTGCGAAGAATGCTATGTTACAAAATTAGGTAGATATAGAAGGAACTAACTAGGTTTCTCGAAAATTGAAGGAAAATTTTTTAACTTGAAAGGAATGCTAAACTGTTGATGATAGAGTTAGGTCGGTAAAATCTTTCATCTTTTGGTAGGGGGCATTTTTAAATGCGTTTCTTACTCTAAATCTCAAGAAGTTTTCAACTACTCCGTTAGTATATTATCAAAATCAAATGATAAACATTATATCTACATTATTATTATTATTATTTGATTTGGGTTAAAAATTTTAATTTTTTTTGATAGTAGTCTTTTACTAAAACATAATTAGCTTTAACAATTTTTTTATAATTAATTTTTAGTTTAAAGAGAAAACACAATAATGCTTATAGAGTGGGTTGATTTTTTTTTTCTAGAACACTTTCTATATTCATTTGCCAAATATAAGGAATTAAATTAGTTAATTAAAATGTTGGTTAGGTACAAATGGAAATTAGTATGCGTGTTGATCGTGCTTTCAAGGAGTCGTAAACTACATCACGAATTTATATAATATTATGAGTAAATACCATTAATGATCACTGAATTATTGTCAAATTCTATCAATGGCTACTGAACTTCATTTAGTTGCAATTGGACCGTTAAATTTTTAAAAAGTATTGCCAGTGACCACTATGTCAAATCCCACCGTTAGTTTTTGACAAGATTCATGTTGCGTGATTGTCATGTACTATGGAAGGAGCATTTAAGTCATTTGAAGAGATGTTTTCCCATCTTTTCCCTACGGCTACTACGATTCGTAACTTCTTTCTTCTCTTATTCGTCTTCATGAGACACGGAGCATAGACGGAGAAAATAACTGAGGATAGATTTTAGGGCTTTGTTTTCATTGATCAATACACAGAGATAATACACGATGGATTGGTCACTCAGTACGTATAAAAGGAATCGCATGTCAGTTGAAGAGATGTATGGTCAGTACATGTTTGTTTGGGTTTTTTTTATTTTTTATTCTAGGGTTTGTTCAAGATTTACTCTTCTTAATTCTAGGGTTTTGAGTGAATTTTTTTTACCCATTTCGATATGTATTTATCTCTTGCTTTGTTTGATCATAAGGTTTATTTGATTGATTTTAGGGTGTTTTTTTTTTCATATTTTGTAGGGCCTATTTGTATACATGTTTAATTATTTGTTTGATGCTAGGGATTTTGTACATAATTTGTTTCATTGTGCTATGTTTTTGTTTATTTCAGCAAAATGTTATAATAAATTCATAATGTCAATACATTATAGTGGAAAATTTAATTATATGGATGATCTGTTGGCTTATGTTGGTAGTACTGTGAGTTTTTGTGACCATATGAATCCTGATTTCCTTTATATACATGGAATTTATTTGATTGCTGAGGAATTAGGGATTGAGAATGTGAGTAGTTGTTGGTTTAGACACCTTGAACTTCCTTTACATTTAGGTATCGTTTGGTTCACGGATTTGAGCACTCATGAAAGGAAAGTCTTTCCCTTCTTTTGCTTGGTAAGTACAAATTCCGGAAACACTTTTCTAATAGAGGGAAAAGTAGGGGGTAAAGTCATTCATTTCATAACTCATGGAATTGATTTTTCTTTGTGATTTCCTAACATTTATTACAAAATTTTTGGACAACAATACCCCTACCTAAATATTTTCCTTACTTTACCAAACACAAGAAAGAAAACTTAAACAGGAAGTTTAGTTTTCCACCTCCATGGGAAAGATAAGGGAATTGATTTCCCTTCCATGAACCAAACGAGGCCTTAAGATTAACAAAACTTGCAACTGATAAGGATATCATCCTAATGACTACATAGGTTACAACCTATAGGGTTATAGATATATATCTTAGTCATGCTCAATTCCCAGAACAATTAGAACCACTATCCACAGAATACCCTGTTTTTGTAAGTAGTGAAGAGGAAGTGGAGAATGAGGATGAAGGTGAGGGTGAGGAAGTAGAGGCAGAGAATGCTGAGGTGTAACAAGATAGTGAGTATGAGAATGTTGAACCATCAATTAAAGACAAAGGTAGATGATGTGCAGCTCCTAGGGCAAATGAGCCATTAGTTGAACTAGAAAAGGCTAAATTGGATGACTCTGATGAGTTAATAAGCCTAGAATCATATGATGGAAATGAGAGTGAAGAGTGTAAGAGGGTGAAGAAGAATCACTTTCCAGAATTTGTAGAATATAGAGATATGAAGAATCCAAAGTTTGAGGTTGGGTAGTTGTTTAGTTCTTCTACAGAGTTTAAAAAAGTAGTGAATTAGTACTCTAATTTGCATAGAAAGAACTTTGACTTCATTATAAATGAAAAGTGAAGGGTGAGAGCCAAGTGTAAACCTCCATGCAAGTGGATGATATATGTTTCAAGAGAAAATAAGTTTTTTGAGAATTTGTAAGTGAAGAGTTTTATAAATACACCAATTGTAAACATGCTACCAAGAATAGGAATGTAATTGCCAATTGGATAGCACACACATATCAGGCTCAGTTTGCATCAAATCTAAGTATACTATGCCAGTCATTGAGAGAGATGATTAAGAAAGAACATAAGGTGTTCATATACAAAGGGCAGTTTTTCGGAGCAAAAAGCAAGGCATTGGAACTGCTAGAGGGAAGCCACAGAGAACAATATAATTGGATATGAAGCTACTGTGCACAAGTGAAAATGTATAATTTTAAGTCATTTCTACATATTTAGCTTTATACCTTATTTGCATATTTTGTATTAATTATATACACTTACTAATTATGTAGGGTAATGCCTAATTCTACACTTATGGTGGACAAGGAGGAATTGGATGGTGTTCAAAAATTCAAGAGTTTGTATTGCTGTTTAGGGCCACTATTTAAAAAAGGCTGCAAACCATTTATTGGAGTAAATGGCTGCTTCTTGAAAATACCTTTCCCATGTCAATTATTGAGTGCAATGGGCATTAATGCCAATAATGGCATGTACCCATTTGCATATGTTGTGCTTGAAAATGAAACAAAGGTATTTTTGTTCTATTTTTTTGTGTACTGTCTGTGCAGTGGCCACTACATGGTTATAATATTGTTGGTCTATTTTAGGTATCATGGATGTGGTTTCTAAAATTAGCATGTCAAGACTTTGGCATCAATGAGACAAACAAAAAAATGTACACATTTATGAGTGATCAACAAAAGGTATGCATACTTTTTGTTTATCTTTTGATTTCTTTTTCTATAGTGGCCACTAAGTTTATTAATGAATACTTATTATATTTTAGGGTTTAAAAGAGGCTTTAAAAAAAGTGGTACCAAATTCTTAACAGAAATTCTGTGTTAGGCATCATTATAGTAATTTTAGAAAGATATATAGTGGAAAACTATGAAAAGAAATGTTTTAGAAGTGTGCACGAGCAAGCATAGTTGAATATTTTGATTATTGCATGGAGGGTATAAGGAAAAAGAACAAAGCAACTGCTGAGTGGTTAGAAAAACGGGTTCCTCCACAACATTGGACTAGGTCACACTTTCAATCACATTCAAAGTGTGATATTTTAATTAACAACCATTGTGAAATTTTTAATGGTTTCATAGTTGATGTGACGATAAACCAATTGTTTATATGTTTGAGGGTATTAAAAATTTATTAATGAATATGATAAGGAAGAATGAGGACAAAATGATAAGGCATCTTAATTTGATTTGCCTAAGAATTAAAGACAAATTGGCTGAGCTTCAAACACTGTCTAATAATTACATATGTAAGTATTCGAGGGATGATGAATTTCAAGTTAGTACTAGTCCACAAATACAATTTGTTGTTAATCTTAAGGAAAAAATGTGTGCATGTATAGTGTGGGATTTGAGTGAACTGCCATGTGTGCATCCTATTTGTGCAATTTTGACCCAAAAAGAGGAAGTCATAAATTATGTCCATCCTTATCTCACAAAGGCAAGTACTTAGAGGCTTATGAACATATCATCCCCTCAATGAATGGGCAGTCTATGTGGCCAAAGACATTTCTGTCTAATTTGGTACCACCTGAAGTGCTATCACAGCCTAAAAGAAAGAAGAAAGTAAGAAATACAAAGCATGATGAACATAAAAGACAAGCTAGGGATAAGTTAAGCAAAAATAGAATTATCCTCTCTTGTAGCAAATGTGGTAATAGTGGACACAATGCAAGAGCATGTAAGGGGCAGAGTGCAGCAAGTGGCAGTGGGACATCAAGGCAAAAATGCAAGGTAAAAGTGTAGTTCATTATGTTTTTTATGCTAATTGTAAACATGATTGTATGCTTATTAAATGAAAATTGTTTAAATGTAGGTGATAAGAACATCACAAGCACAAGCCACACCAATATAAGCTAGTCAATTACAAGCTTAATCTACACCAGCACAATCTAATCAATCTCAAGCACAATTTGCACCAGCAGTTTGGTGATGAACACTATTTTTTTTTCTTTCTTTTTTGTTAGGGAATAATGTTGGTTTGTTTTGGGGTTGTGGTCAGCTTGGTTGATATTTTGGGAGATATAAGTAAGGGGTATATACATAGTTTAATTTCATGGACGTGGTTTGAATATCCCATATGTAATAACATTGTTTAGTAATGAAACTTATAAAATTTCATTGCATTTCATAAACATTAGATATTTCATTGCATTACATAAGTAGTTTATTACATTTGACAAGAACATGTGCTTTATTTGTCAATTGACGAAAACCATATAATTACAACACACACCATAACCACTACCCACCATTTCACACAATTTCCTCTCTTGGGTTTTCTTTGTCCTTAAATAATCCATAAATACAAGTCTTCCTAGATCCAGAAGCCATAACCAATCTACTTTGGACACTTGAGGAACCTCCTCCTTGGATTTTGAAGAGTTCTCAAGAGGTAAACATCTGCTAACTTACTACAGAAGCAATAAATAAGTGGCCTTTCCATGCTTCTTTGTTTTTTCCAAGCTCCAACATGTCGGTATCACTTCGAAATCTCTTATTCTGTTTGAAATATTTCGGGAAATGTTGGAATGGTTGTAGAAAAATTTTTAGGAAGAAATATATGATAAATTTTGGAGGGAAATATTAGGGGTAATTAGTTGGGGGAAATAAAAGTGGAGGGAATGATTAATTATTTGGTATTTGACGAAAATACCCTTAATTGGGTCATGTGATTGGCACATGATCTAATTACCGTTAGGCTTTAACAGTGGAATTTGACGGAGTGGCTACTTACAGTATTTTTTAAAAGTTTAATGGTCCAATTGTAACTAAATGAAGTTCAGTGGCCATTGGTAGAATTTTTCAATAGTTCAGTGACCATTAATAATATTTACTTTAATATTATTGGGATGTGGTGTGGGGTACGTTGGGTCAATGGAAATGTGGGACCTGAACATTTGAGGGGCAAAGGAACATAATTAGATGGAGATTTCCAAAAATAGGTACAATTATTTTAAATTTGGTACATCTCACATTCACCATCTTTTTTTTTCTTTTTTTTTTTTTTTTTTAAATATGGCATTTACCATTTTTTTTTAATATGAAGCAAGGATGAGATTTAGTAGTTCTTGATGGGATGAAGGAAAGGAGGGGGCTCGAACCTTGACAACCCATATGATAACTCTCTCTTAACCATTGGACCAAATTCGAATCTTTTGTTTACCAACTCTGTGTCCTCAAACTTCCAAAAAAAAAAAAAAACTAGCAAATGTAGCTGCCAAATAGAAATTATTCAATTTTGATTTTGTCCAACAGAATAACTAACTTTGACAAAGTCAGCCTCCCAAAATTATCCAACTAATTTCCAAAATTAAAAAACAAGCCAACAAAGTACACACCCAATACACAATTATCCCTAACTTTCAACTACATTAACAAAGATTCACCCCCCAATGTTGTTTTGAGATTCAAATTAACCGTTTGATCTCCATAGAAAGAACAAACACACCCAAAACCCAAATCTTTCCTTCCCTTAAGAAAACCCCCAAAAAAAAAAGATTAGATAAAGAAAGGTATAGGAGGAAATGAAGCTCTGGAAAAGAGCTTCAGGATTACTCAAGGACCAAAACAGCATTTGGATAGCGAGCCTAACGAGAAAAACTACCCTCCGAAACCCAGATATCGAGACAGCAGTAATCCGAGCCACAAGCCACGATGAGGATCGAATCGACTACAAAAATGCCCAGAAGGTCTTCGCTTGGATCCGGCTCTCAACAGCTTACATCAAGCCCCTCGTGTGGGCCATATCAGTCCGAATGGAGAAAACTCGGAGCTGGGTCGTTGCACTCAAAGGCCTAATGCTGATGCACGGAGTCTTTTGCTGCCAAGTCCCGGCAGTTTCAAAAATTGGCCGATTGCCATTTGATTTATCCTGTTTTAGAGATGCACACTCCAAGCCTCGTAAAACTTGGGGTTACAACATTTTCATAAGGGCTTACTATGCATTTCTTGATCAGAAATCAACTTTTATTTTCCTGCATTCGAATGATCGGAGGGGAGGGGGTGAATCAACGGGCGACAAAGAACAATATAATATGAAGCAAGATATAGTTTGCCTCCAAAAACTTCAAGGTTTACTCGATTTGTTATTGCAGATCAAGCCTCAGGCCGATGACATGGTTAATGTACTGGTGCTCGAAGCGATGGATTGTGTGATCATGGAAATCTTTGATGTTTATAGCCGTATTTGTAACGGGATTGCTCGGGTTTTGATGAGAATTTACTCGGCCGGAAAAGTGGAGGCGGCAATGGCTCTCAAGGTTCTGCGTAAAGCAACTGTACAGAGCGAAGAGTTGTCGTTGTATTTCGAATTCTGCAGAGACATGGGTGTGATCCATGCTTCGGATTGTCCTAGAGTTGAACAGATACCCGAGGAAGATATCAGAGAGATCGAGTTGATAATCAATGGAGTGGCAGAGAGATGGGATATGGATGAGAAAAAGCAGTCGAAGGTGACTTATCCGAAAAAGGAGAAGAAGTCGATAGCGGTGAAGGAGGCTAATAATAATGGGAAGCAGCAGAATGGGCATGATAGGAAGGAATCGAAGAGCAGCTTGCAAACTATTATTACGGATAAATGGGAGGTGTTTGAGGAAGAGGAGCCGAAGAAGGTGATCGATGGAAGAAATGGTGATGGATATTTTGGAAATGGGATAATGATGGTTAATGAGGGGGGTAATGATCCATTTGCGGCTTCGATGACTTTACCAGCTCTCCATGTACATTCCAAGAGTGAAGATTTTCCAGACTTGATTAGTTTCTTGTAGTTATTATATATGTAAATTGGGAATTGGAGAACTTCATCAACTGGTGGTTGCATAGTGCTCTGGATTTGGAAAACAGGTGGAATTAGTAGTGATTATCTTATATGTAAAAATGTACACACACATATGAATACGTATGTATGTATTTCGCGCGCATTTTCTACTTTTAAGATTTTTAATTCCTGTCATTTGTTGTGCTTAATGTGTGTTGTTATAATCTGGACATTAATTACCTATATAGTCCAAGGGCATATTAAGAACAAAGGTCCCAATGCCTAAATATTATTTTTGACATATGAGCGATGATCATACTATACTTGTACAGATCGAGAGGGAGAAAGGGACGTTTTAACACACTTGAAGCTAGCTGTTTTGATCCAACAAGATAGTGAGTACGCCAACATGTTGGCCAAAGGTCCCAATCGTACTCTCAATTTTACTTTTTTTTTTTTTTTTTGAAAGAAAAAAGAAAAATGAAACTTGCAAAAGTTATTTGTCTTCCTTAAGAATCCTGTAATAAATACACATTGAGTCGGATTAATGCCACCACGTACAACACTCTTCTTTTGCCCATTTTCCCTTCCAATTAAATATAAGGAATTTAAAGTAAAAAGTTATAAAAAAGATAAGTAACGCAGTGGTTAAGGAAACTAAGGATTCTAATTCTATTGTTCATGTTATATTGTAAACTTTTTTTCTAAGATAGAAGTCACAAAAATGGAAAACAAAAAGTCTAACACGGTTTCAATTGCCTTTCGACTTTATATAATATTATATGAACTTTTAATTTACATAGTAGAATTACTATTTTCTTTCACATCTTTAAATACTAGCATTCAATTTAAGTACAAGTAAGACTTGACGCTAATGTGCGATTCAAGTACGATGCTTTTCTTTCATTTTGTTCTTGAATAGATAGTACAACTAATTTAGAGACACATTCTATGCATTTAAGAATACATAATGACATTTGGTTTAGTGATAATTAAATGTATTCTACGTATTTAAGGTCATAAGTTCATCTCCTCTTTAAAATTATTTTATGGTAATTTTTAGCATAACGAGAGAAAGAATTTAGTAATTTTGTGTCATATCAAAATTTTTTCGCTATTTTTAACATATAGTAAATGAAGATAAAATTTTATATAATAAATAAACATCTAAGCAAAAATAATCCCTTTCTAAGCACTGGCTTCGATTATCCTTGTTTCCCTATAATCTTAAATCTTCTCCTTCTCCATGAGCTTTTGCATTTTGGTCTGCTTCCTGTTCAAACATTATAGTACATTGCCAATTGCCTTGTAATAAGTAGTTAGTTTTGGCTGGCATTTGAGAAGGGTGAAGAAGGGTCATGAATTCGATCCACATTGTTATAATTTTTAAAAAATAATATTACAATCTATTATTAAAGTTTACGACGGAAAGACACGATATTTATACCTGGAATATTCTATTGCCAATTTGTATATTGAGAGATTCTCTAATTTTTTTTTATTGGCAAACAAATCTAAAAGGTTCACAAATTATGAATTTTGGAAAAATGTGGTTAGTTTGAACGGTTGAATAAACGAATTTGACTATTGATTAAAGAATTAATTCTAAATTTTGAGTAGGCCGAGGATAGGTTTTTAAAATAATTACACCATTGAAAATGCTCGTAAACTTGATTAATGATTTCTGTTTTAATAATTGTTTTCTTTCTGGCCGGTATACCTCCTTTCTCTTTCTTAAAGCAGAGAACAAAAACTTTTCGATGGAACCCAAGTTTAAATGATACTACATTTGTTGGCTCTGCAATGTTGAGAAATAATTTATTTTGCAAAAAAATAAATATCATTTTCCTTTTGTAGACAAATTTTTTTTTTCTCAAACATAACCAATATAGCAGATCTAACAATAAGTGAAGCATTTGCTTAGTCTCATTGAACACAAAATGTTCAATGACAAAACCTCTTAAATTGTGTTTGTCTATCTTAACAAACCTTTTAATAAGTATTGTTTGATTGAACTTATTTAACTATGAATGTTAAATATGTGTTTCAATACAAGGACACAAACCATAATAACAATACATACTAGACATGTATGTAAACAGATTCTATCAAATCTGTTTGGTAATCCATATAATGTAACTACTCTCTTTTCAACTCATCCAATAACACCCTTTTCCCAAGCTCAAAACCACTCCCCATCCATTTCACCTCTTATCACATTTGCTTCAGCTTTCATAAAATTGCCCAAATATAGATTCTCCAAACATAAATCCAAGAAAGCATCCTTCGACAATTCTGTGTTTTCACACCCCAGGAGTACACCTACAGCTAACTTTAAGTTGCCTTCCACCTCAAACATAGACTCGAGCGATTTATCAGATGGTTGAATAACACTTGCCTTAAATCTTGCAAGTAAATTAAGCTATGAATTTTTAGTCACCTGAGGACTGAAACTATCGATAGGAAGTACAGTCTCGCGACCTCTATATATGCTTATTTCACATGGAAACTTTTAAAGTTCACACACAAACATTTGCTAATAAAATTGTGGAATATCAGGCTAGCTATATTCTCTCAAGTATCAAGCATAAGCATGCTATCTAAGCGAACATATCGGTCTCCACTCAACTGTGAGGTACTAAACTGAAACAAATTGTTACATTTAATTTAACCCACCATACTTATATCATAGATGGATACATCTAAAAACATGAAAGCAAGAGCTAGAGGTGAAAAACTCAATACAAACTACAACAGGGGAAGAATTCCCAACAACAGTACCTGGAAAAGCAACAGTGCAAATTTTTGATAATTACTAATGAAGTCCTCTTGAAGATGACCGAGGCATGAAGTCGCAAATAAGATAACAGCACTTGCAACATCTGAGGAACTGCTTACAGGTGCTACAAGCAAATTGCTACGGAACACCTCAAGTGTTGAGTTGAAAAGCAAATGCTTGAAAAGTTAAGCTTAAAAAGGAATCGACTAAACCCCCTGAGCCACGGTTATGGGTAAAACCTTAATAAATAACTTCTCTCCACTGAAAAAGCATGGCACTTTCAGTAACAGTAAGGTTTCTAAAAAATACCTCCGGCTCAAATTAAGTGTCACTGTTTCACTTACATATTTCAAAGAAAACACTCGGCTAGACTCTAGAAAGGGCTTTCTTCTTTTAACCAAACAAGGGGCTTCCCCTATTGAGGGGGAAAATAATTGAATTTTTTGATGAAATTTAGTGGAGATGATCTCCATGATGAGTAACAGATTCAGAAAGTGTGTGATCTAAAAATCTAAAATTTTAACGGTCGAAATGCATGCATATATATATCAATCTTTAGTTCACTACTTCTTGGTTGAATTTTTTGATGAAATTTGACAGAGTTGATCTACTCATTACGGAGATCATCCCCACCAAATTTCATCAAAAAATTCAATCAGTTATACCCTTAGAGGAAGTCTGTGCTTTAGTTAAAAGAAGGAAGCCCTTTCTAGAGCCTAACTCGGATAACACTAATTTCAAAAGTAATCAATGTTGAGTTTATCATTAATTATATCCTAAACATGAAACGAAACACTTAATTAATCACATCCTGAAAAGAAAAACTTGCTCTTTATTTGGGAAAGGAGTAATATTAACACCCTTACAGAAAGGTTTGTACTTATTGAACGTACATGTAAAATTGTACAATATTTGGTTCAAAGCCGCATAATTACATATGGAAAACAGTAACAAGAAAACATAAGTGCAATACAATCAAGAGGTGTCATTCAATACACATTTGGTATATGTTCAAACATTAAGTTGAGAAAAGAACAAAAACCAAGATCAATTACTCGCATGATATAATCAACAATTAACTTGGTTACAATTGTATGCAATTTCACAGCTACCAATCTGAAAAATTCAGCTTATCCGTTTTAATGAGACAAAAAAGGAAACAACAGAAATAAAGAAAAACAAAGTTAAAGGATGGTATTAAAAGGCTAATGGCTAAGCAGGAAAGTATTCAATTCGTCATCTACAATAAGAATAACGCTCAAAATTATCCCATAAACATTAAATGAACTAAAGAAAAGTACCCCACCCATAGTCCATCCATAGTCCTACTCTCTAGCAGCCAAAAAACAAAGGCAGCCAAAAAACAAAGGCAGCCGAAAAACAAAAAAAGACCAGAAATTAAACATTTTGGATTGCAGTTATCTAAAATTCGAAAAACATGTATAGCGACTGAAAAATTCATGGACTACAAAGTACCAAGTAAACCTCTGAAAAGGGCCACAGACTATATACAGGTAAACAGAATCCGTCAATGGTACTGACGATGCAAATCTACCTGATTGTGACAAATTTGTTGGTACCATGTTTAGCCCAGTAAGTCCTCAGGTCAATTGGGTTAGTAAAGTTATAACCTTCCGAAGCAAGTTTCTCCAGTACCTTCTTAAAAGCGCCTTGACTCATCTTCCTTCCCGCTATCCTTGCTCCACGTCTTTTGGTGCTCATTGGCAAAGGATACATAGATATAGTTGTGGTACAACAAGCCGATTGCCAACCACCACAGCCCCATCGATAGCACTGCTGAGGAGTGCCAGTACATGAGCAAACGGGTATAGGAATACCAGAAATGTCCATATCAATCCCATTTATTACGACATCCATACTTTTCTTTGATGTTTTCATACGCTGAACTGCTGAATTTCCATTTTCCTTTGGGACCAAAGGGCCTTTCTTTGCCTTCTTCGCTTTTGGGGCTTTAGGAGTGGCACCACCGGTCCTTTTCTTCATAGGACCACCACCTTCCTTCTTAACACCTTGATCTTCCACAGCCCCCATTCTTGGATCCTTTGGAGTATCAGGTGGCTGTAAAATCTGCATCGAGTGATTTCCCGGGTGTTCGGGAAGAACTGCATAATTAGGGTTTCCTGGTAACATGTGAAGAAATTTCTCCCTATGGTTTACCCAACTACTCATATAGTCCATCGGTACAGGCAGTTCAGAAACCATGTAATCCCTATGGTGGAAAGCCCCATTGGCATTTATCATAACAGGAGGATTATGATTATCACGCAAGAACGGTTTTGTATCTCTGTTGGCTATAGTTGGCATTAGCTGCAGGCCAAGATTACCTTTGAAGGAAGGTTCATAATAACCCCAATTACGGAAGCCATCGTCATCCATCTGAATTACAAATAGAATTTACCACCAACACAAACATTAATTCACCATTGTTCTAGTTTACCCCTCATTAAAGACGAACACATACGAAAATGAATCCCAAAGAGCAACTTAATAAGAATATTAGAAATCAAACTTCCAAACAACCAGAATATCCAAGAAGGAACCAAGGCAACAACTAAAAGGCTTGGGATGAAATGAACTTTACACATTATTGGAATTGCAATCCAGAGCATGAAGCTATAATCGTAAAACAGATTAACCAAAGTAATTAAAAACAATGAAAGCACGGATAAAACAATCAACATGATCCAAATTGATAAATGAAGCAATTTCAAGGTAAAAGTTGAGATCTTTAGGTTTCTGTGAAGCAGAAATAGCAATTCCAAAGACAAATTGAAAATTTGGGGGTTCAAAAAATAGATCTCGTTAACAACAATTAGATCCATAAAACAAATTAAAAATCAGCCTTAACGTATTTTGTCAAATCCCAAGGAAAAGAAATCAAAATTTAGGGTTTCAAATACAAATCTCATGTTAACGAGGATATAATCAGATCTGGTGATAAACAGTATAAAAATCAACAATACTATGGAATATATATAGTTTATACGCGTGTGTATATGAATTTTAAAGAAATGCTAGATATTATAAGTGAGCATATATAATCAGACGTTAGAGAGAGAAATAAAAAAGTGCGTATTTTTTTTTTTTTTAGAGATAGAGATATAGAGAGAGAAAGAGAAAGAACTTACTTTGTGTGGGTAAACAGCCTTTTAGGGTTTTTTTCCCTTCTGGAGAGAGAGAGAGAGAGGGAGGATGAGAGAGGAGAGAGAAACCAGAGAGAGAGAGGTGAGAGGAGAGAGGAGAGAGAAGGGAGAGCGACCGTAAGGGAGAGAGACTTAAAATTGTGTTTCCTATTATAAACACATTCGAATTTAATTTAATTTAATTTAATTTAATTTAATAAAATCTAACCGTTAATCTATGTTTATTACATTTACATGTGCATTTGACAAGTCTTATCTCTTACAAATATTTGCATTTTGGGAACCAACTTTTATCTCTCTTATTTCACTTCTTGTTATGTTATGTTATGTGTTGCTTTCAAATTTTATGCTAAATTTGTCTATGCCTCACGATGAAATATGGATTACGAGAGTTTAAAATATGTGTTATAATGTTAATTATTTCGCTAGATTAAAAAACCTGTTCTTTAAAATATATAAACATTTGGGTGCACGGTAAAATATTGTGCATTTTAGTATGAATATTCAATAAGTATAAACATTTAATTACATCATCTCATCTTTTATGTTTTACACATTTTCGATATGCCATATATTATTCTTTTATAATTATTAAAATTGTCATTTTTTTAGATTCACCGGCTACAAAATTAGTATTAATCCTCTTCCTTTTTAAGGGTATGTTTGACAACCCCAATTTCATACTATAAAATTAGAATTAAAGTTTCGTTTTAAAATTTTATTGTTTGGGTACATTAAAATGTCATAGTTTTAGAATTTTACTAGAATTCTAAAATCATCAATTTTAAAAGATTGAATTATATATGGTGAGTAAAGTTTTTTAATTTCAATTCTCATTAAATTATTTTAAAAAAAAAACTGAATTCACCCTCAATCACTACTATCCACCCCACCACCTCCACCACACTTTTGATCCCACCCCAACTCTTACCTTGCACACACAATGACTCTCCCTACACTTACACCCCAACCTAGTGAACACAACAGGGACCTAACACAACACAACACAACACCACCCCACCCATTATATATATATATATAATACATCCACACACACATACATACATACATACATATATATATATATATATATTAGTAATGCATGTGTATGTATATATGTAATACATTTTCTCTCAATAACTTTCCCCTTCCCTCTCTCTCAATTTACTGCTTAAATCAAAAGCCATTGCCACCGTCACCACCTGTTTTTCAGACACAAATCCACACCCCACCATACCCCCACGTCGGTGAAGCTACTGTGTATGTACAGAGTAAATATAAATGTATGTCTATATATATAATATATATGTACGTAGTATGTTTATATATTAAAGAGCCACCATCATGATCACCATTGTTTTTGCCATGGCCACTACTGAAGCTCCGATAATAGTCACTAGACTTCCAATAGTGGGCAGTGGTAGTGGAGGTTTTTTAAACACACTGTCTCTTTTTAGTTCAAAACAAATTCTATAAATTAGCTAAACAAATTTAATAGTGTAAATTAATGAATTATTTTTCTCAGCCATTCACAGAAAGACACATGGCCGTCCATGTCAACAACTAATTCCACTGTGGCAAATGAGAGCGCAAGAGCTCTAATCGTTTACCACTTAAGGACCAGAGCTCTAGAGAGTATGGGTATTCAACTTAAGTGTTGTTTTCATGCACCATGTTTCGGAGCTCGAATGCCAGAGTTCTTCCGACGAGCTCTGTAACTCTCTGGCCAACCACTGTGTTAGAGAAGGCGCGGAAAGTATGGTCGATTGTTACCAATTATGCAGGAGCGCATGACCTTAATAAACTGCATTTAATACACCACAATTCATGGAAAACAATGTCAGAGTTGGTGGGGATGATGGATGGCCTTGGACTTACTTTAATGAGCTCTTCTACACGTTTCTTCTCTATCGTCTATATACACGAAGCATTTACTTCCCTCAAGGAACCAAGTAAAAAAGTAATCAAGCTTTTGTTACAAGTCTTACTACAAAATTATTGTATCCAAGAGAGATAGACAAAGAGATAGAGCTCTAAAGTACACAATATAACTCATAGCTTAGGGAAATCAGGCTTTTAGTGACTTAGAATCCTTCAAATTATATCATCGTCAGGATAAAATAGTTAGAGAGATATTGTCTGCTTGTAATTTGAGTTCGTTCGTTATAATATAAAACACCTAACCTCCTAACTCTATTCACAAGAGGAGAAATAACCCATATTTTCATATAGCGCAAACCTTCTCTATACGTTCTTATCTTGCTATGTTTAATTCGTTATCATTATATGTACTATTGCTCAATCATTTAACTGTGTGGCCGGAAATTTATCATTTATATATTCTCACACCAATAAAACTAATTTTAAATGAAACTACTTGCAATCCAAACAATGGTATTGTAATTCTATGACATTGTAATTCTAAGAGTTCCAATTTAATAACTTTCTAATTATAATAGAATTTTAAAACCATGTATCCAAACACAACCTAAAAATAAATTACGATTCAGTCTTCTAAACTTTATAGTCTTTATTATTAGAATTACGTGTTATTAATGAGTTTTTTTAGAAACATATGACAAAAAACAAACACTACACCATCTCCTAAAATGGATCAAAGCCTAGGGGTAGAATTAACCTATTCCAACTTTACTAAATCATGTAGCAAAAAATTAACAAGTTCATGAGATGCAAAATAGGTCGATTAATCAGAAGCGAGCATAAATTTTCTCGTAAGTAATCCAATGAGTGGCTTTATTGGCAAATTTAGAAATCCATGATATATCAACAAATTAAAATATTTTAATTAATGAACTTTGAAAGGCGTTAAGAGGCTACAATGTAACGATTTAGCCCCAATCCTAGCATAATATTTTTTGCTTTGGCAGGTTATGGAGGCCATAATGTAACAACCGGCCCCAACCTTAATAAGATATTGTTCGTCTTGGCACATTGGGTAAGATTTTGTTTTTGGCAGGGACTACCATAACAACCCCCAAAAGGCCTTTTATTAGTGGGAACTAATGGTGTACATATAAAGTACTTCAAGTTTTTCCCACTTTTAAATGTGAGATTTTACATTCTCCCCTCAATGGGGACCGACGGTCTTGTCAGCACAACGTACTCTATATGATCCGATCTGATACCATTTGTAATGACCCAACCTAATTCTAGTAAGATATTGTCTGCTTTGGTACCATGCTACATGGTTTTGTTTTTAACATGTGCTTTTTTAGCAACCCACAAAAAGCCTTTTATCGGTGGGAACCAAGGGTATACATATAAAACATTTTAAAATTTTCCACTTTTTGATGTGAGATTTTACAATTCAATTCAATTTGAATTGGACATGGATAAATAGAAACAAAATAATCCAAAGTCAATTTAATAGCCAAATAACCTCCGTCATACATGAAGTAAAACAAGGAAATGAGACATGACTTCCTCCATAAAAGCACCCATGCAAATCCCTAGCAATAAAAGAAACATATGCAAAATAAGTATTAGCTAGATATAATAGCATGGGCACAATTAATTTTAAAGAAGCGTGGACAAAAAGCCACCCATCTAAATGAACTTGGCAGTTCAAATAGTTTAGAAATATTTTTAAGAAAAAACAAGTTAAACGTGAACTTTTAGGCTCCGTTTGATTGTAAGGTGGAAAAGAAAAATAAATTGAGTTATTTTTAGTGAAAAGATGGAAAATAAGTTGAGTGATACATGTGATATCCTCTTGATTTTTAAGTTTTTCCATGAAGAAATTTTCTTTGTTTGACGGTGAGTCAAAATTTTCCACTAAAAACATTTAAGGATGGGGGATATATACTTATAAAATGAGTAACATCTCTCATCTTATTTTCTATTTTTTCACACAAACTAGCTAAATTTATTTTCCTTTTCCATCTTTGCAATCAAACGGAGCCTTAATTTACAAGAAAAGTAAGGTATACTACAAAAAATTAAAGAAAGAAAACAAATTAAGACTTTATTTTCTGTTGTTAAAAATTAAGAGTTCAATCTTTCTTTTCTTTTTTTCATTTTTTTATTACAATCTATAATTAATGAATCAAATTTTTTTATTTATATAAACTAATGTATTTTTAAAAAGTGTTAAAAATCAAATGTGAAGTTTAAATTTGGGACAGGAGTTGCCTTTTTGTGATTAAGCTTTCTTCTATTGGGCCCAAGTGAAAGGGCCTGCGATCAAGCTTCTAAATAAGGCCATCTCAAATGAAATGCTTAAACTATGGAAGTAATGGGCTATAATATGGATCCCACATGCGTGTAAAACCGAAAACGGCAAAGGATCTTGGCCCATTGCACTCCTGGGAATTATTCCTCCTTCGGTTCAATGTGGAATGTTATGAAAATAAAAATATTTGAAAGGATTGTTAGTAAAAAAATACTCATTTCTTTCGAAATTGAAAAGACCATTTTTTTTGGCTAGCTGCTGTACAAAAATCTGGCGATACTAAATAAATTTCATTGTCACCGTTGATTATGGTTAAATGAGTGGATTGTTAAAAGAGTTTACAATTTCTACTTCTGATTTATACGTAACTAAATATATATTGTTTAAACAACAAACTTCATTTGTTCTACGGAAATTAAAACAAAAATTGAACATATAGAAGTATTACTATATATAATCATTTACTTATGGGTTACAATTATTATTAAGATAATTATAATAGTTATTTATAATTATAGAACATGTTTTGATGAGTATAAAATACTCTCGATCACAATAGCATCGCTCTTAATAATTGAAGGAACTCAAAGCTTTCTTAGTCTGAGCTAGGAGCTTGGAAGCTCGGGTGCTCAAGAGCTCGTAAAGTGACCCGAGAGAAGAACTCATAAAATGGTTCCGCTTATTTAGCAAGAACCCATTTGTTACGTACGTGTCAACACAGAGTAATATATACAAACAGCATTGTAATCAAGAAACCACTCTAACCTTTTCTACAAATTATGAGAGATAAATCCCTATCACAAAAAAAAACAAGTAAAGGCTAGTTTTATAAATCTATAAATAAAAGTAGCCATCACCCAATCAAAGGAGGAAAAATCCACCAAACCGTAGCTACCTTAATTATACTCTCTCTCTCATTTTGTATTCATCATCATACATTGTAATACCATCTCCATCACTACCACCACCATCAATTATAAATGATATAAACTGGACTTGCCATCTATTAGCTACGAGGACCACCCTAACAGAAAAATCTTTTCTTTTCTTTCTTTGCGTGTCTACTTATTTCTCACCATGCAATTATATTTCCATACTGTTTGTCATTTATCTCATTATTATTGTGGGTAACAGTTAATCAAAATTGTTGACGTACCTTATTATACTGTAGCTCAAATTCGGATTACTCAATTAAAGTATCGATATATATATGTGTTGCGTAAATTATTTTTCCACATTAAAGCAAAACTTAATTGAAGAAGTCCCCATATTGAAACAATACAAAAATCGGGTAAGAGGCTACCCAGCTTCCTAAAAGAATCTAACATGTGGGGTCTTCTAATTTCAATCACATGTTGACAATAATGTGAAGGCCATGAAAAAACCATATGTCTCATTGTATCATCAAAATCTTTTTTCCCCCATTAGTTATCAACATGTCGTCTAAAATTGTTCAAATTAGAGAAGAGGCCAAGAACAAGGCTTCAATTCAGAAAAACTTTTTTAACTTATCAAGTTAATTTATTAGGAATCACTATTCAACATCAAAGGGGTTAAAACGATATTATGATCGAGTTTTTATTATTCCTTTGTTTTAAATTAAGTGTTTTCACTGTTTTTTAACATTTTTTAAGAACTGTAATTGCAGCGTAGTAGTTAGTAATTAAAAATAAAATTAATTTATCTTTACGAGATTTGATAAGTTTGATAACCTCCCAAAAAATTATAGAAGTCTGAATTTGAAACCCGCGGAATAACAAAGAAAAAGCCTAACAAATTAGAGCGGTTAAAATGCCGAACCTTTCTAGCCTACTAAGAAAATTAAATACTTGAGTGCATAAATAATAAGTTTAGGAGAACCCTTTATGCCTTCTATCTCCTACTTCAACATTATGGACCACCCTTTTAATTCTTCTTGGTATTCTCCTTCTCCTTCTCCTTCTTCTTCTAATCCTTTTTTTTGCGTTTCATGTTTATGATTAAAATCTTCATATAATAGTCAAGAAACAATGGCCAAAGCCACAAAAGTTCGAGTACCTTAGATGACATACGTTTTAAAAATTATGTGAAATCACCACAAAGATTGTATCTCTTGACCTTCCCACTATGATTGTTATCCGAGATTGAGATTTGCTAATATATAAATACATTACTTTGACAAAATTATTTTGTCCTAATATGAACTAGGGATATTACTATTGAAACCAATAAAAGGATGGAATTGGAGATTACCTTAGTTCTTGTTTGGTTCAAGTTTTGGTTTATTCCTGGAATTAATCCGCAACAATGATTTCACATGGAAAGAATATTGAGTCTTATCAATTTAAGATTTGATCAACCTCTTGATATTGAACTATAAGAAACTCTTACTGTGAATTTACCAGTTTAAGATTCTAAAAATAGAACAAAACTAGATCGAACCAAATGATTAGTTGAAAGTAATAGGTGAATGAAATACCAAGTAGTACAATCTATTTTATCAATCCAAATAAAATAATGTATTTGGCTTGAATGTATATGAGTGTATTTGATATGCCAACTATAGATCACTCACTTGGGTATAGAAACAAAAATAAACAAGACAAATGCATTAGATACCAATGCAATAAAAAGGGGCCATTGCTTATCTCCACCAAGGCCATCCTCAAATTATTGAGATGCACATGCTTTAATGGCACCTAAATAACTTTTTCATATATCTCTTTTCTCTCTGTCTCTTCATTTGCATTATTTGGTATTTAAATTTCCCAATTTGTAAACAAAATGTACCGTAAAAAAGAATAGAGAAATGAACATGTTTTGGAAATTAAAATATAATTAACTAATTATGAAGATCCAAAGAGGTTTCTTGGCTCATGTTTGGAGAGAAGGAGCTGCCATTGTTCTTTGATCAAATTGATAACAATTCTCGTGCATTTGATTGGTGTCACACACCAAGAAATAAAAGAAAAATGTTTATTAATTTCAAAGAAATATGCAATTATTGATGACAAGACGTTGTGCATGAAAAATGTTTAATTTGTAGATCGTTTTGAGGGTGAATCTTAAGAGAGCGCAATGTGGAAAATCGTGTAATAATTAGATTATTACACGATTTTTATAATATATATAATGCTAAATATAATATTTTATAATTCATATAAAGTCATTCGTTCTATATTATGATTGTATATATATATACTCTTAACAGTTGCACAAGAGTGCGCATTTAATTTTGAAGCTAATTTAATGACGTAAAATTCGATCGGTACACCTAAATTATATATGTTAAATCTTGATACCAGAATATATTTGAATTAGTATTAGAGAAATACAATGAAAATTAAAGAGCAATTATATATATATATATATATATGTTTATATATATGCAGTAGAATTAGTGATGCTATCCACGTGTAGTACTCCGGCTATACACTCGTGTGTTACGTTGTATATATGTTGGTATTTTATGTACAAATTAGTTCATTCCGTTAGGTTAAATGAGGCAATTTTTATCTTTTGGAAAAGAGAAATATTTGGACATGCACAGCCGAAAGCCAAATAAATGTTTAAAGGTAATAAGTTTAATTTAACTACTAAGATCAGATTTATGATAAATATTTTAATTATAATGATAACGACTAATTAGATTCGAAGAGCGATCGAGAAGAACGTAACACTTGGGAGAAATGATTGCTTGCCAAACAATAATCCTCTTTTCCTTTTATGATGCAGTTGCATGTGTTTAGAATCTAACACCCATCATCCCCCATACCTTCTCCTATATTATAAAGTAAACAACTTAAAAACGTACACCTCTCTCTCTCTCTCTCTCTCTCTCTCTCTCATATATATATATATACACACACATTATTATATACATATAATAGTAGTACGATGGCTAGTTACTACTAGATTCAAAACTTTGCATTCAACTAAGAGCTCCTCATGTCAAGTTTCGGTAGCTTGTAAATGACATCCTCCGCGATCGAGTAGAGATTAATTAAAGTGCGCAAAAGTCAATTTAAATAAGTCATGAAAATAAACTCTCGAACCAAAAAAATATATCACATGATTGTTGTACCTTCGGGTTTAGGTTCCACATGTGGCAGGCCCAAACCTCAAAAGATTTTAAGTTTTTAGAAATTATTAGCTATTAGTATATACAATTTCGTGAAAATAAAATAAAAATTGAAGTAGGCTTTTTGTTCCCCAAGGAAAAAGTGTGTCTGTGTGATGACACTTACTATTTTTTTTTTCCTTTTTGGAAAGAAAATGAATAATTTTTTTTTAAATCTAAAATTTTAAAATGAACTTTTCAATATCATTAAAATATCTTGCAATATGAACTTTGCACTCCATATGCAATATGAACTTTGCACTCCATATTTCACTGCAATATGAACTTTGCAGTCCATATTTTACTTTGCTACTAGCTGCAAGTTTTGCAATATTTTTAGTGCAATATATTGCAGTCATATTTACTGCAATATGACTTTGCATTATATTTTACTGCAATATGAACTTTGTAGTCCATATTTTTTGTGTAAAATTCATAAAAAGGTAATTTAGTTCAAAATTAAATGATATTTAAATTTATTCAAATACATTCATTTAAAATATAAAATAAAATAGAAATAAAAATACATTCAAAAAAATATTATTCATTGGATTTTTGGTAAAAATCAATGTATAATAAGCCCTTCTACCTAATTTCTAGTAAAATATATTTCTTTTAATTTGTATGTTCACCAAATTAGCTAGCTAGGAATCAAACAAATTAATCTTAGATGCATGTCTTTACTTTTATAATAATAGTCGAGGGAAAAAGATGAGGGAATTAAAACCCATAAGCTTTTAATAATTTGATTTATAATGTCCCAGCAATGAGTTGGTCTTTTATCTCTTAATTAAGCTTTTAACCACGTTACTTTTTACTTTAACGACCTAGCTTGTAGAAGTAGAAATTAACAAAGTCACAAAGGCGCACTGGAAAGGTAAAGTCACGTGAGGATACGCAAGGTCACGTGCATTTAGGGGTGTCGCCACTCGCCTATTAATTATTCATGTAAATTTATTTATATTTGGGTGAGTTAATAATAATAATAATAATGAGTGTTTTGTTTTGTTTGTTTGTTTTCTTATGGGAGGATGTTTTTTTGTTTCTCTGTCCAAAATACTGCGTCGTCAGGCTCAATTTTCGAGCAATGTGATTGGATATGGCTTAGTCCAGAAAATATATCTTATACAAATGAAATATACATAAAAACCGTCTTTTTTTCCCCTTAACAAAAAACATTAAATTAGAAAAACGCGAATAAAATTTCGCATGAAAGAAGTGGAATTAGCCAAATACTACGTACCTCTTAGAATTGTAAGGATCTCTTCATTATTATTATTATTATTATTTTTTAATTTATTTCGGTGAGAATTAGTTTTAAGACTAAATAGTTAATTTGTTTTTTATTTAACTTAGTAGAGATGATATATCTCTATAAAAGAAGTAAATCATTTATACAAAATTTTATCAAGAAATTCAAACTAGTAGTAAGTGTAATAAAAATTTAATACATATGTTCAATATTTTTGTTTATTAGACTATCATTTCACTCAGTTTTAAATTGATTTTTCAAATAAAATTTTGTGTAGGCGATCTATTTATTATATAGATCATTTACACTAAGTTTCGATCATAAAAAAATTTATTCAATTAACTCTCGAATTGAACGCCATTGCAAGAAATTAAACGGATAGGATATGAAGAGGATCGGAGGAGTCAAGTCAAAATTTTACCACACAACTATGTACAATGATCTTGTATGCAATAATTTTTTACACAATTATTAGAGCCAATGTTTCAAATACTATGATTTCAGACATACATAGAATTCACAAAAATAGCATTTTAAATTAACATGACATCATTTAATAATTGATAGGAAAATGTTTCACTTGCTATTGATTATAATATAATGACACACTAAATACGAGTAATTCTTTTGAAGAGACAATTAATCGGAGAGAGTGACCTCCATTCATATAATCTATTATTATTTTTTACTAATAATTGAAATTTTTTGTTTTAATAATAATAATAATAAAAAGTTACTGTTACATCAATATTTTTTTTTTCCTAACGCTACCCAAAACCAGCTTCACTCTTTCACCTTTCTCTTTCTCTTGACACTGTTGGCTTTATATAGAAGACTTCCCTCAACATTACCTGCTCAAGGTGAGGGGTCAAATGCAAGAAAGCAAGAAAGTTCATAGAAAAAGTTAAAAGCTTAAAAGAAAGCTGACTCCACAAAGCAAGTTCCTTTTCCTCATCTTCATCTCCCCCTCTCTCTCTCTCTCTCTCTCTCTACCCATATCAACCTTCTATGAGTAAAGCTGAAACAAGCACCACCCATTGTACAAGCCAGTAGTAATCTTCTTCTTCTTCTTTTTCTATAAGACATCTTAAAAAAAAAAAACCAATAGAGTCATCCATGTTAAACACCACCACCTCCTCAACTGCTCCATCTTCTTCCCCTGATACCTTTACAAATAATGGGGTTATTGCCAACAAACGAAAAAGAAGACCAGCCGGTACTCCAGGTACGTACGTTCACAAACTGCAGTCTGATCTCTGATATTTTATTAAATCCAGAAAGACTAAATTAACCTATCCACATAATCCTTATATGTACTGCTTTGCTAAGAGTTTCACTTTCACGATACGTAATTTTTTGACAGATCCAGATGCCGAGGTGGTATCACTCTCCCCAAAGACGCTACTGGAATCGGACAGATACGTATGCGAGATCTGCAACCAAGGGTTTCAGAGGGACCAGAATTTGCAGATGCACCGGAGGCGGCACAAGGTGCCTTGGAAGCTGTTGAAGAGGGAATCACCGGAGGTGAGAAAGAGAGTGTTTGTTTGCCCGGAGCCGACGTGCTTGCATCATAACCCTTGCCATGCTCTAGGGGACCTTGTTGGGATAAAGAAGCATTTTAGGAGGAAACATAGCAACAACAAGCAGTGGGTTTGTGAGAAATGCTCAAAAGGGTATGCTGTTCAGTCTGATTATAAGGCCCATCTCAAGACTTGTGGTACCCGTGGTCATTCTTGTGACTGTGGTCGTGTTTTTTCCAGGTTAGTTAATTAATTTCATATTCAATCCCTGTTGCTATATATTAATATTCTCGGTGTGAGTTCCATTAGTTAGTTATTCATAAATTTTAGCTACACTCGATCGCTGAAACCAAGAGATCTTAATTAAATATATCTTGAGCGAAACCTTGAATTTTAAACCATTTATTTGTATTTCTTTCTAGCTTCCTCGAGTTTCTAAAGATTCGTTTATATGTAGGTATGTATATATACACGCTCCTTTAATTAACTTACATTTTGAGTCCCTTCGGTTTGAGTTTTTGTACTTTTTTGATATCTGAAAGTGATAAATTCAGATAACAAAATTTGAGCATCTTGTGATTCGAACTCTTCATACGAACATGCGTAGTAAGAGTAATTCTAGACTGATACTTGAACAAATGTCGTTCATCCAATGTGTTGATGAGTATTTTATGAGGAATATATATATCTCTCTCTAACAACAATTAAGTAATACATGTTATTATATCATTTACACTACAAAATTTGATCGAATAAGTTGTTGATAATAACATTTTAAAAACAAGATCAGATTCCATCTAGTTTAGTCATACCAGTAGTACTTGACACTCCCACAATGCATTTGTTTAATGCAATTTAATATTACTTAAACAAGTCATAATCAAAGCTTTTATCCTCCTTAATTAATCTAATTTTAAATTGTTTTGTTAGTTGGCAGCCCTACATAAGAAGAAGCTTTGATTGCTTCCTTATATGCATGTTACCTGTACTATATACTACAGCTTTATCATTAAAGATACCAATGTCAATCCGTAATTCTTTTGAATTATTCACTCAATTCTAATCAATTTTTTTTTTTAATCTTAACATTTGTCCTTCCAGAGTTGAGAGTTTCATTGAGCACCAAGACACCTGCACTCTGCCGCCACACGGCCTCCCCAAGCTGCCAGCCCTACAACCAACCACCGTCTGCTCTTCCAGCAGCCCTTCAAGCGAAACAAATAATATTAATCCACTTATCGCCAATCGAATGCCAAGTTTTGCTACTGATTATGAGCAACATAATCTGGAACTTCAGTTACAACCAACATCAAACACCTACTGTGCATTATCTCTATCAGATTTGAAGCTCTCGATAGGAAGGGAAGTGGAAAATGAGGAGCTGAAGTTGGCGATGGCCGAGAGGGCTAATGCCGAGGAGGTGAGGGAACAAGCGAAGAGGCAGATTGCGATGGCAGAATTGGAATACGCGAATGCAAAGAGGATCAGGGAACAGGCGAGGGCCGAGCTGGAGAAGGCTCAAATGATGAGGGAGGAAGCTAAGAGGAAGATGGATTCAGCTATTTTGGACATCACTTGCCGGGCTTGTAAGCAGCATTTGAGAGCCGGTTTGGATCGGGGGTTGTTTGCGATGAGTTACTTCTCATCGGGAATAACAGAAGGGGAGGGACAGTGATGCGCAGCAGAAAGATTATATATGTAACTGTTTTTCTGTGGCATTTTAGTTTGGAAGAATGCTGGTTTAGCGGAGTCTTGTAATGTGTTATTCTTTGTGTATGTTGTTTGAATATTTGTTCGTCTTTTGTAATGAGAAACACGAGCATGAAGGTGTAGTTTGCACTAGTTAGATCATCTCCCGGCCTCAATAGTTTTTGGTTTTGGGCTGCACATTTTGTGTCAAGGTATAGTGATCGACTATTCGTTGGAACTATGTTAAATGTTAGAAGAAGGAAAGGAGATGAGAATCACATTAATATATAGTAATATACATGGGTTCAAATCCTATCAATATAACTCAAAATAATAAAAAATTATATCTGATACATTTTTTCAAAAGACTTCATTAGATGGTGAGAATCCCCATCAACCATTCTAAGTAATCTCTAACTTAAATCAAATCTATATAAATCACCATTCAACATTTTCCGTATGATCGTCCATTTTTTTGTCCATGCAACATCTCGAGGTACACCTATTTAATTTCACCAGACTCGAGTGCCTTGCACCACTACTTGATAGTATCCCGGTGTACAAAAGTTGTAGTGATTCCACCGAGTTTAACTCCACCATAGGATTCACCGAGTCCAGCTACTAGGATTTTTGTAGCAACTGGCAACTCGATCAACACCTAAGTCTTCACCAAGTAGTCCTGACTCCACCGAGTCTACTGCGAGTACTACTCCAAGTCGAAGCTGTAGATTTACCATCGGCTCTAATACCAATTGTTAAGATATTCCCATAAAATTTCAACAACACATACAATTACCCAATATGCATAAAGTATGAAACACGCACATGAATAAAATAACATTTTTAAAGAGAGACCAAAAATTATGCTACATTAGCAAATCGCTTATAACCACAGAGAACCCGATTTTACTATTAAGACAATAACGGTACAATGTAATAAATAAAATATATAAACTATTTTACCCTTAACCCAAGTATACTTGATCTCACTATAGGAAATTAAAGTTTATATAGTAAATTCTATCACTAAATAACTAGAATTCTTCTCTCTTTTCTTGGCGCTCCTGGCACGAGGTACGCAAAACCCTTCACATGCTCTTCTCTAATTTTACACCAAAATTCAGAGTCTTCTAATTTAGTATAAATGTAATGTGCATAGCTAACACTTTTTTATTTGCAAAGAATTACTAATTGGCAAAGAAAAATTTTGGTGGCAAAAAAATTCTAAAACTAAGAAATTTCCCATTTTTCTTTTTTTTTTCTTCCACCAATATTTTATCATGATACAAAGTGAAAATTCTCTTTCTTTATAATTTGTAAAGTGGGGTGCCATTTTGAAAAATCTATTAAAACTTGAAAATCTGATTTAACTCTTCAAATATTTTTTATGTAAAATTTGAAGAGTGTGATGGAGATTCTCATAATTCCTACCCTTGGTTGCGTTGAAAATTTCCAAAAACAAGTTAAAGAAAGATATAGGTGATGAAGTGCACTTTCACCCAAAGACTCATTTGTTGACTCTTCAATTGGGTCTTAACTCTCTTCTCTTATGTAACTTTCAGGTAGTTTTTGCTGTAGGTAGTAGCCCTTTTTTTTTCCAGACTAAATATGAGAAAACATAAAGATAGCCTTGTAATAGATAGACGTTTTTAGTATCTCTAAGACAATTCAGGTCTGATCAATTTAATGGAAAAGGTAATAAGTGTTTACACGAGTACGTATTAGTCCTATAATTAATTTTTCTTAATGTATAATTAATTAACTTACACCCTTGCCGTATACAATAATAAGATTGTTTTACATAAATTAAACCACTTGCAAACGCGATACATGTAATACTTGTATTTATAAAATTTAAACATAAATTTTTAACATAAGTAAAAGATAGTTTAGTAGTTAACTATGAGTATTATTGCTTTATTTAAGGTTGATATATGGTTCGATTTTCTTTATTAGCAATTTAAGTTTTTATGAAATAAAAGAAAACATCAAAATGGTATAAGAATTTCAAAAGTTTGACACAACTTTAATCTACAAGTGGTTGAAATAAGTCTTGCCTTTATAATATAAAATACAAAGACTCTTAACGTACATGTACTTTTAAAACACATATTGGTATAGATAAATATTAATACACTTCCTCAATCGAGTCATGAATATATAATTAATAACATTAAGCGCATAACATTGAGAAACACGCATTTGTATTAACGCTTACATAAATTTTGAAAACACACATTCACACGAGCGAATTAACAAACACAAACATTTAGGATCCATTTGATAGTAACATAAAAAATGATAGGAAAAAAAAATGAATTACGTGAAAAATTGAAAAAAAGAGTAAAGAGTTAATCTCATTTTATCCTTCAACTTATTTTTCAATTTATGAAATAAATCAATTATTTTTTATTTTTTTAAATATTTTTTATATTATTATTGAACGGAGTCTTAAAATCTCTAGAGAATTATAAATTATAACAACTATTGATGTTAAGTCAAAAATACCTCTTTTTTTAAGGTCTGGCAAATCTCATCGTCAGATGAATAGAATAGTGAAATACTTGGTACGTACATGCAGATTATGCGAAGATTTTTCTTATATCCACTGAAATTACTGTGTGAAATGTCACCCACAAGTGAAAATAAAATAAAATATATAAGAAATCAAGAAAATGTATATGTATATATATATATATGGTCGATATGGGATATTGAAGGAGGTAAATAAATGCTAATAGTGGACTCTGGGTGTGTCTTTTTCTTGCTCTCTCGGTCAGATATATATAAATATATGTTTGTTTGTTTGTTTTCCATGGCAGAGAAAGATAGTTTCGTGAGAGGGAATTAATAGAAAGAAATAAATGCAGAATAATAATTGGGCATGGTTTTCAGTGCCCAAAGTCGAATGGTTATAATACAGTCAGCCGTCCCCCTCAAGGATAATTACGACACAAATACCTTTTTCTCTCTCTTCGACTCACTTTTTTATCGTAATCAGGGCTCCCTCAGTCTGTCTCTCTGCAGGTTCACCTTTTTATTTATATCTGAGAGTTACCACTCACTACCACGCACTCCAGCTTTTAAGGCCACCCGTATTCAATTCAATTCAATTCAATTCAAATCAAATCTTCATAATATTTTTTTTTTACTTTAAACATTTTCTTTCGATCAAGTGGAGTAATTTAATTGCGCAAGTTTTTATTTAAATATGAAATAAATCCTAAGTTCAAATTTCATCAAGAGATATTTGAGATGAGTTTTAATTGTTTATAGTTAAAAAAAATAATTTAATTTTATTAAAAATAAAATTGCTTTGTAAAAAACTATACAATTTGATTTTGTTTTGCATCACAGTACCAAACAAAGCAAAACTTCAACAAGGACCATGGATTTCATCAGCTGTGCTTTCTATTTTCACTCTCATTCTATGTGGCCAAGTGGGCCATTTTTATCTTTTTAAGCTCAACCACCCTACTTTTAGAGTATATTGATACTTGTTTATTTGGTTCGATTTTTATTTGTTTTTATAATTTAAAATATTAATTTTACACGAAAAGTTTGACTCTTATTTAGTTATAATTTAATTTATTGACATAAATTATAAGAAACTCATTTGACGAATTTACTAATTTAAGATTTTAAAAATGAAAGGGGAAAAAAACCCCAAAACAAACAAACACTACTATCAATTTTGATACCTGGCCGGGCAACCATTTTTGTCACAACGGTTACTAATTAGCAACAGCTCAGATCTAATCACCTTCGACCCCTTTCATATCATTTTTGGATAATTTACGTAGTCATAGCAACACGAATGAACTTGAGGCTTGACAAGGAAGTATTAAGCCAGAAGTCTAATTTTATCACTTGGTACTATACATGCTCATGTACAAATGGGAATTAAGGTGGACGTTTAACATTTTAAATGTTATTACTTGTACTAGTTTTCCCACTATATTTATATATATATATGTTTATGAAAAAATTTACACTTCGCCTAGCTCTCCAATCATATATCATGCATATTGTATTTTAAAATTTTGCCTCTCCTATTTCGTAAACTTGTCATTAAGTTTTTTTGTACCCCTCAATGTCAAATGCTAACGACCCAAGTAGGCATTATCATATTGTCTAGTATTCCTCTGTTTTAAACAAATTATTTCACTTCAACTTTGATACTTTTTTAAGAAAACACTAATTTTAGTATAATCTAGAGTTAAAATTATAACTTATATATTTTCTATGGTAATATTTACATTGATTATTTATGTCCAAAACGAAAATGAGACCATCAATTCGAACTACCTCGACAAAAAAAGTTGGAGTGCTTCATTTCTAAGAGGGGTTGTTTTTTCTTTAGATCTACATGGCTATATATGCAGTTAAGCTTCCAGCTATTACTAACGTTGAAGTTTATGAAAGTATAATTTATAATTTCATTTTACCATGGCCGGGTTGTAAAACAGATTTTACTAACTATTGTAGCAAAATTTAAACCACAAATAATTTGTTTTTGTTTATTTTAAATTCATACTGCCTGTTTGCAATTTTTTAGTGTGTAGAAGCGCCTGAGAAAGATTATTATGCTCCTTTATTCGAGACCCGGAAAAAAAAATTCCCTTTGTTTGGTAGAAAGACGGTTATACCCTTGGAAAGGTAATAAAGAAGTATAGGTATGTCACGTGCATATTAATGGAAAAAAAAGCTTTTTCCCTCCGGCCTACAGACCTGCTTACTTGCAGTGCCAATAAAGTAAAGTGAATTAAAACCATATATATCTTGTGCGCTTGCAGTAAGAGGTCAACGAATACAATCCCCACCCTAAATTTGACTATCACATAAATTTTTTTTGGCAAAATTTATTGAAAATTTTGAAGGAAAAACCAGTTGCTGAATACTAGTTCCAAATTTTGTAAATTATTTAAAAATTTCACGTGTATACTAATTTGTTCTTGTTAAGTTGGCTGCTGTCACACTTAATTAGTATAGCTCCATTCTTGCAGTAAGTGAGTTTGAAATTATTTGGTAGTAAGAAGTCTAATATGACTATTAACAGCTTTTTCTACCACCACCACCACCATAAAAATAAACTACTATATATCATCGCGTGTACTACATAGATCTCATAAGAAGTCTTATTCTATTTTGTTGGTAAATTATCATCGACCTCGGTCTTTAAAGTTAAACTTTATCTTCTATTATATATATATATATATTTGATATAAAGCGATGGTAAGAATCAGTAAAAAAAAATTTAAAAGAAGAGAAAGTGCTCGAACTTTGGCCGCCCTTTCTTCTGAATTTATAAAAATAGGTGTGAGGGCGGCGGGCCTACATTTTCAGAACACAATAAAAGCAAAGCCCATGAGGCTCCCTTAAATAACGGTTAGATCCAAAGCACACAACAAGCCCAACAACCAACCAACAAACGTTTCATTAAAATTGTTCATTTTCACAGCCAACAATGTTTAATGTTTGCCAATGCCCTTCTTCTCTTTTCACTTATTCTTTATCCTCTTAATGAGGAGTCCGGTTCAATCTTTTGTCGAAAACATTCTTAATTTATTATTTTCAAAAAGTTAATTTTACAATGTAATACGGAACAGAGATCATAGCCCAAACTATTTTAAGCATTTAATCGAAATAAACTGCACTACGGATTCTGCTTCTTTAATCTTCCATTATTCCTTTTTCCAATTAAAAATTATGACTGCATTAAAATTACATGGACAAAAATGCTTCTTTTGTGCCAAGGACCTTATTTTTTGATTGGCGTCTTCTTTATACTCGTTGCAAGGAGATCACATGTTTGATCAACATAGATATAGTATTGAGCCCGTTGTTATGTCTATCCGTTGTGGTGGTTGTAGTTTACACATTTGTTGTGGTATTGAACTTGTTGTATCTACTCGTTGTGGTGGTGTGTCCTTTTTAGTGGTGATAATTATAAAATTGTACACAGATGAAAAAAGTCGTTTCATTAATCTATTATCAAGCATCGCTTGTGGTAAATATAAAATTGTATACATACAAAAAAAAAAGAAGTCGTATCATTAATCTACTATTGAGACGTCGCTTGTATAAAAAAATGATTCTTTTGTTCCGAAACAAGCATGAAAAATAAAACCAAAACCAAAATCATAAACATTTTTCCATTCCAAATCGACACAATCCATGACAAAACACACACACACACAAAAAAAAAAAAATCTCAAAGAGATGATATATGAAAATTGTTAATTTGGTTTTGATTGTATATGATATAATTCAGGAGAGGGCGAGTGAGGATTTGATAGCGGTAACTGCAGAGCCAACGAAGGCAATAAGAAGGAAACCACCAGAGATATAACCGAGGTTTAAGAAATTGTCATATTTTGATTGATCATCCCCTTGAAGTCTGTCCGCCCCTCTCTTTAATTCCGAAGTAACCCCAAATACTGCACCCACTGCCGTGGCCAATAAAAATGCACTTAACTGCATCATATATATATATATATATATCCAAGACCAGTGACCAAAATTAGCTAGCTAGAGAAACCCATATCTAAATAAATTATTTCTACAAAAAGGTTAGACATATTTATGTGGAGGAAGGTTCAAGTTACACTATGTAAAATTAAGAAGTTCTATGTTTATTTGTCTATAATTTTTTTTATGATTCATAATTTATTAATTTAACTGCTAGATAAGTTATTTTTATTATTTTTATCAAATATGCAAAGTTTTAAATCAATATGATATTTATAATCATCTCACTATACTTTTTTTTACTTAATTTTTGTAAAGTTGAAAACTTTGTTAGTAAAAGAGTTACAGATAGTTCCACTGCACCATGGGTTTGCCAGGGTGAAGTCAAGAATTGGCTACGGCAAGTAATAATATTACTATAAAACAATTTAATTGGAGGAGATAAAATTAGTATTCTATATACTATATTTTTTCAAAGTTAAAAGGGAACAAAATAACTAGCTAGTACCCCTATTTTTTATTTTTAAAAGGAAAATTTAGCAGCAAAATATTAAATTTTAAAAGTAAAGGAGGGAAACCACTCTCCTAAATACACATCCCTCCTCCCCTGTGTATCATATACAACTTAGGTATTTTATATATATGAACAAAGTTTGAGAGAGTGCTTTCTTGACCGTTAGTGACGAGAATCAGACTAATCTAGAGTGATGATGAGAATACTCTAGAATAAAGTAGAAAATTTGAATCGAGACATTGAACTAAATTTGATAGTTCAGATTTGAGTCTTTAATATATTGCTATATATTTTTAAATGAGTCCTTATCGTGCTGGAAAATAAAAAACAGTTTTGCCTTGCGAAAACAATAAATTTTAATTTGAGAATTGAGAATTGAATGGTGAAAAGAATTAAAGTCGATTACTAAACAAAAAGTGGAAGGGCCAGGTAACTAACCATGTCGCCATAGAATTCCAAGTAAGAAAAAAGACGGTGATTAATAAGGCGTTTCCCTGTTTTGAGGTAGTAGATTGCGAAGGGGATTTGCACCAAGGTATAGGCAAATCCTGCCACCATACTAAAAACCACATACCTGCATCATCAATTAAAATTTAATTTGGCCATAAAAATGTCGTAAATTGAAAACATAACAAACACAAAATATACACGCACGCATGTTGAATATCAAATAATCAACTTTCCAAACTTGCGTACGTGGCAGACCTATATTTATTGATTTGAAGAGTGAATTCCTTACAAAATGTTAATTAATGCGTGCGTATCTGCAACATTAGTCAGTCTAGCTACAAAAATTACACTGGTCCATCTCTAGTTCGACTTTAAACTGACAAGTTGCATGCGTACTAGAAAATGTTCCAAACGTGTATATATATATAGCAACAGGAAAATATGTAGGTAGCTAGGTTTTCACTAAAAGCAAGTACGCAAATTAAAAGACCAGTCTGGTGGCTGGGGGGGTACCTGTATGTGTGAACATAATTGTAATCAACGGTTAATTCCAAACCTCCGTCTTTGAAGGAGATATTATTAGTCTTCATGATGACTATGGACACAATAAGGGAAACCAAGGTGAGGATTCTCGCTCCTAGTGGTGTAATTGACCACTTTTTTGACGATGATGATGAAGAGGGCGCTGTTGGATTCTCATTGCCAAAGTCGAGCTTTGGGTAATGAGACATTTTTTCTGTTTCTCGATCTTTTTCTTTTCTATCCAACTTTTATCAAGTAGCTAGCTAGTACGTGCTCGCTAAATTCTCTAGTTACAAAAGTACTAATGTATATATTAAGTTCACCATTCACAGGGTTTTAACCATCCTACCTTTATAGTGATTTTGTTTTTGTCTTTTACTCATCTTTTTTATTTTATTTTGTACATATATATCGTTAAGCATGCATGATATTCTTTGCGATTCATTCTCCTAACAGCTCAAGTTTTTAGAAGAAATGGTTCTTAACATATATAGTATCAGTGCTTGGTTTTCTGAGATGTTCAAGATTCAAATCTTGACACTTCCATCCTCCAACCTTCGGAAAAAATGGTTCTTAACATAAGGTGATTGTGTATTAATTTATTGACAGAGGTAGTGATTTTATTTTCAATTATTTGGATTTATATATTTCTTAAAATTTAATTTCTTTGTTACGAACCAAAAATTGTAGTGACCATTTATGCATTTCAATACTCTCAATTATAAATGTCTAAAGGTATTGGAGCTATTGCCATTTTTCTTATTCTCGTAACAAGGAGATTATATTATAGGTTTAATGGGTATGAACGTGATATGATTGTGTGACAACTCTTTATTGTGGATAAAAAATATTGTGTTAAAGAATTATCGCGTTGTATAAAAACAAAAATTTACACTCAACTATAAATATCTATATATATACTGGTTTTGATATAATTTTTTTATTAATTATATTTGACCGTAATTTTGCGGTACTTAATTGGAGTAAAGCTAGCTAGACAGTAGACAAGGAGTCAAGGACTAACAAAAGATTGTCTATACAAAATATTTAAGAATTAGGGTCTCTACTAACTATTAATATATTTAATTGTTGATCGATTCCGTAAATAAAACGTTATTTTATGTAGAAATGGATTGTGACTCTAGCTTGTATGTCTATTATTTAGTGTAGTCTTTATATGTAAAAACTCCTGATTTTATATAATTGCAATTTATTAATATTGTGAAACATAATTTATTTATAAACATTTTATACGAACGAACGTGCCTGTAATTAAATTAATAAAAATAAATGTCCCAAAATATTAAATACACATTTCCACGAAGTTATGTTTCTTTGGTCTTTCTAGAGAAAGTCATTTGAGTGCTATATCAAATCACTTTATGAAAAGAGATTGTACGGATAAAAGTAGTTTTTTTTATCAGGGGTCAATAAAAATAAATGTAAACAAATGGTTGTATTAATAGCTAGTTTTTTTTTCCGACCAATATACAGGGCCGGTCCTGAGTTTCAAGGGGCCCTAGGCAAATTTTTATTTTGGAGCCCTTTTGTATTTTTATATACGTATGTAATATAATTAAACTAATAAATTCCAACAAAAAAATTATATAGCAATGAGATTTGAAAAGTTACAAAAAGAGTAATTAAATTTCTTACTCGAACAAATACTAAAAGATAATGCTTTATTCAAAGAAAGAAAGATAGTGCCTTATTCAAAAAAAAAAAGAAAAAAGATTATATAGCAATGAGATTTGAAAAGTTACAAAAAGAGTAATTAAATTTCTTACTCATGTAAAATTTAGTTAAAACAAATACTAAAAGATAGTGCTTTATTCAAAGAAAGAAAGATAGTGCTTTATTCAAAGAAAGTTACAAAATGAGTAATTAAATTTCTTACTCGTATAAAATTTAGTTAAAACAAATAGTAAAAGATAGTGCTTTATTCAAAGAAAGAAAGATAGAGAATTTAGTTAAAACAAATACTAAAAGATAGTATTTTATTCAAAGAAAGAAAGATAGTGCTTCATTAAAAAAATGTTACAAAAAGAGTAATTAAATTTCTTACTCATGTAAAATTTAGTTAAAACAAATAGTAAAAGATAGTGCTTTATTTAAAGAAAGAAAGATAAAAAATTTAGTTAAAACAAATACTAAAAGATACTGCTTTATTCAAGGAAAGTTACAAAAAGAGTAATTAAATTTCTTACTTGTGTAAAATTTAAAATTTAGCTACAAAAAGAGTAATTAAATTTCTTACACTTGTAAAATTTAGTTAAAACAAATACTAAAAGATAGTGCTTTATTCAAGGAAAGTTATAAAAAGAGTAATTAAATTTTTTACACTTGTAAAATTTAGTTAAAACAAATAGTAAATCAAAGAAAGAAAATTGAAAAATTGACAACGGTTGTAAGCAGGTCTCGAACACAGATGCTTGTCCCTCCGTGCAATACCAAAGAGCCTCATCAACTGCTAGGCCAAGAATCAACTTGTTTAATGTTATTCACTCACAAAATTTTATTCATTATAATACGTGTGTGTATATACATATGAGTCTCCAAAAAATTGAGGCCTTGCTACGTCGGGGGCTCTAGTCGACGGTCTGGACCGCCGGCCCTGGGCAATATACGTACCCCACCTTTTCCTCTTCTTAATTTCCAATTTATCCGTAGAATCCCCCTGCCTTTTTCATTCTTGTTCTTAATCCATGTATTCCTTGGGACGATACATGATGCGTAGCCGTATACATTATTTTTGCTTAAGACCTTCATCATATGTGTCACCCACAGGGTGTCACACATGTGTGATCGCATAGGGTAAAATCTTTGATTGCTATTTTTGGCATAGCTTTAGCATTTAATTTACACTTTTTCACTTCTCAAGCATGCAGTGGGACAAGAAAAAAGCAAACTTACACTACTACCATCTGCACTGCAGATTAATTTGTGTAGAAAATATATTAGATGATATTTTTTATTTTGTAATTACTTTGAATATAATTTTATACTACGTACTTTCTGTCTAGTTTCTTTCATTTTTGATAGATAATTATTATATGAACTCTAAAATTTCATAGTAAAATTGTATTTTTGACTGTTAATTAAATTAAAAATAATATTTTTAAATAAATTACATAAATTGAAATGAGACCTAATTTGAAATATAAAAAGAAATTGGAAATACTAGCTACAACCAAAATTAATAGTAGTGGTTTCGAGATACAATCTGCCAAAGATATATGATGGTCCATTTCTTAACCTAGTCCCATAGCCGGCCCTAATGTATAGGTCATCTAGGCACAAGCCTAGGCCCCACCAATCAAAAGGGCCCCTCTTTTTAATGTCCACATGTAACTACTTTAAGGTGATTGTTAAACAAGAGTAGAAAGAAGGTAAATAGAGATAAATTGGGGCCTCTAATTTTAAGCAATCAACTAAAGGTTCGATTGATGAACATATAACTCTCTTTTATTTATCAAGTTTTTATAGGTCCATTACATCTTTCTCTCTAATTTAATACATAGTATATAAACCTACTTACGTAAAAAAATAAAAATACCCACTGCATTTAATTGCTGTCATATGATATAGCTAGATAATCAATAGGTAAATTGTTAAATTTTTATTATTTATTATTTATTTTCTATCTACTTGCATCATAATTCTGTATTTTTCTTTTAATTTTTATATTTTTGCTAATGATAGCATACTCTTTCCTTCTAAATGTTATTGACTATTTTTAGGCTACCAAAGTACAAAGTATCTTTACCGTGCGTTTTATCTTTTGGCCAGCAGTATTGAATTTCTTAGATTTTTTTTATAATTATTAATTTTCTAAAGTTTTTTTTATAAGATTTTACATATTAAAAAAATTTATAGTATGTTTAACAATATGATAGGGACATTCACGTGTTAGCAATGTTGGCATATCATCTATTCACAATGGTTCAAATATTAAGTGCCCAGTTCTCTGGAATGACCTACCTTATTTTTTTCGCCTAAAATCCCAAATAGTTTTGAACCGCCTTTGCCTATTCTAAACTATTCAAATCATAAATGCATGAAACGCATAATTCCACTAAATTGGAAGGGTCCTCTACTCCTCTTGTATAGATATTCTTTAATTGTCTCACATCATAGACGCCATTGTCCCGTTGACATTTAAATAATTATAGGGTTTTTTTTTTTGGACAGAAATAAAAGCATATATCATTTCATATAGATAGTTTCATTACATAATTCCCCTAATAGTCTAGCCTCCTTCCTACCACACATATCATCGTGGAGGTTTTTTAATACAAAAGAAGGGGGAATAACCAAAAATTTGATACAAAAACATATTTTCTTTTTCATAATTTGCTAGTTTATAATAATCATAGAATTATTAACATATAATGCATTTTTCAAAAATATAAATAGAGACAATCATCTTAAATATAACATATTAATCCCCCTCGTTATTTTAAGGAAATTATATAGTACAGTTACATCACCAATATGAATTGCACTTATGAAAATCTCCTCCCGTTAAATTTCTTGAATTCTGCTAAAACAAAGGTCATTGATAAATGTTCTATGAGCTTACACACAAAATGATTATAGACCAACAAGATATATAGTAGGTATAAGGTACTGTTGGAAATCCTGCTATCTATTGTTGGCCAGTTGCTAGCTAACAGCTTATATTTCAAATGAGATGGGCAGTTTAACATAGTATTAGAAACTCTTATTTTTGCGAGGTTTTGATTCAAGTCTAGCTCCTTGGAAGAATTTGTTTGTGTAATTTCAATGTATAATATATTAATATATATCAACTGATGAGATCAATTAATACGTTTTGCACTTAATATATTTATGGCCTGTGCTGAGGTAACGTGACTTAAATATAAATACTCTAAATTTATAAACACTTTAAACTATTAGAATCAACTTGCTCGCTCTATTGAATATAACAAATAATATTCACGTACTTATTAATTGGAGTGAGTGGATTAGCATATTTTTAAAGCGTCCATCCAAATTAAAAAAATTCCAGATGTGAGTATAGGCAAAGTGGTCTTTTGTGTGTGTATGTGTTATTATAAAAGAAAGAAATTTAGATTTTTATTTTATTTTATTTTATTTTATTTTTTGTTAAATATTCGATTGTTACCAAATGTATATATATATATATACTCTTTTTGGTCATTTCGCTTTAGGATCTATTTATTAATTTAACATAAGTACTTTGCCCTAAGCTAAGCTAAGCTTGCGCAGGATCAGCGAAACATAGTACATAGTTATTACGAGAATTACAATGCAAATGGTGAAGTCATAGTCTTGGACCCAACATGTATATATATATATTTTATAAAATTGTGCCGGCTAATTAACAAACCTGCAAACAAGTTACAAGTCCATCCAAATTCAACTTCTTTTGTTTTCACTACGCTTATATTTGGATTTCTCCTTAGGACAGGAAGAAGAAACCAAGTGCCCTATTTACAGCTTGCATAATTAAGAATTTAAATAATATTATTAAGAGATTGCACCAAAAGTTAAGTTGACATTTACTCAAACCGCCATCACACACAGAGACAGAGGTCAGCTTCATTCCAAATTATTTCTTGTTCGTTCTTAATTAATTCCTCGACAATTAGCATTCCAAATACTTGCCAGCCGGCCATGATGCTTCTAGGAAGTTGCTTAGAAATTACTTTAATATCGAAAGTTAACAATAATGCTCCGTCTAATAGTAACATAGAAAATGGTTAGAGAAACAGTTATTTTGTGTAAAAAGTTGAAAATAAGTTGATACATGTCGAGATTAACTCTTACTTTTTAATTTTTTTCATATAATTTTTTTTTTGGGTGAGAAAGGAAAGTTTTACACAATATAAAGAAGGATGGGTAACATATATATATATATACTCATAAAAATGAGCATTAAATGAAGAGTATCTCACTATATAACTAAACTTATTTTCCAATTTCACACACAAATTAGTTATTTTTCTATCATTTTTTATGTTACTATCAAAAGGTTCACGTACCTCCTTGATCCATCTTAAATTGATATTTCTGTTTTTCTTTTCAAAATATTTTAAATTGATAGTCCAGCATTATTTTAGGACATAATATCAGATTTCATGTTAAAAAAAACTTTTATTACAAATTGATATATAACACAGTGATGGTGCTGCCTGGAATCAGGGTTTGAAAAGAAGGGGGTTGTGGAATCAATCCTTACCATTGTAATTCAAAACAAAAAAAGTTTTATTATTAATCATTAATCGTATTATGATTAATATCTTTTTAAAATTTATTAATGCAAAAGTAAAACTATTAATTTAGCGCTTTAAAAAAAATAAAAAAAAATTAACAGCGACAGAATATTATATAACAGCTGGTACAACTTAAACCCAACCCAAATAGAAGTAGGGCTTGGCAACCCAAACTTTTCTCCTTTAATAACAGCAGTGTGGCCAGACATGGAATAGAGGTTAGGGTTCGGCTCAATTTGGGCTGACCTTCACAAGCCCAGCTTACTCCCTCAGCTTCAAAAGAATCTCACTCATTTTTTTATTTTATTTTTATCCATCTAAAATATCACAGTAAATGTAAAGAGAGTAAACCGGCCTATGATACTAATTGTAGAAATTGCGAAAAAGGATCATACTCAATTTAAGTAGAAAAAGTGTTTACAACGAGTTTTTGCTTATAAGGAAAAAGAGAGAAAAATATTACTAAGAAATGAGGTAAAATGACCTTTTTAAGATAATGTTTTTTATAAAAAACCCAACAAATAATATTTTTTACCAATAAGGACCTAGATATTATTATCATTTTGAAATAAAGGTTTGTTTGTCAATTGCATTTTAAAATAAAGGGTTTTAACTGAGTGCAAACTTAGCTTTTCACAAAATTGTGTTTTGTCCGAACTTAACTCTGCAATAAAAAAAAATTAATGCAAATTTGTTTTGTATGATATGTTTATATTTTTTAATAAATATATTCTTATATTTCATTCATAAAACTTTAAAACAACGTTAAATAAATACAAATATATAATAATGTTTTAGTAAATAAAGAGTGTAAACTTAACTTTATGTAACTCCGAAAAAATTATAATGTGCATTTTATTAACAAATATGTTTTGAATATCTAATTTGTTAAAATTATTTTAAAACACTGTCAAATAAACACTTATGTACAATAATATGCTAAAAAATAATTTTAAAATCTACTGCAAAGTTAACTTTATACTCTTTTTAAAATTTAGTTAAACATAAACCATTAATTTACAAAAATATTATTCTCAAATAATTTTACAATTTTTTTTTAAACGAGACCTATTTTCTAATATTTCAAAAATATTACAACTTGATACACAATTCGATACTCTTAACTGGCTATATCTTCACCTTTTATAAAGGAGATTATGCTAATATATTACATCAACTTTTTAAAAAGAAGGAATCTACTTTTGCAAGAGAAAAAAGGCACGACATACACCATTGAAAAAATATATTTTTTTTAATCTTAACCACAAAATCTTTGTCCCTTGTGCGCTTTAACAATTCAAAAACTTTTGTCTTTTATTATTGTCAATAAACTATTTGCTGAAAATTAAATTAAAAAACATAAAATGTAACTTCCCGTACTTGTTTGCATGTATGCACTTTATATTAAAGATCTCCTACCACAGTATTGTAATATCTAAGGTAAGGAATTATATCTGTTGACCTTACATGGTCTAAATCTAATTTTGATAATGACAAAAGATTAATCATGTGTATTTAACTTGTGTCTTGTTTGTATTTAGCATAAAACTGTTTTTTAACGAACTCCAATGGTTTCTAAAAGCATCTCAAAAGACCAAAACCATATCCAATATCAAGACTCTCAACTCTTCTAGAGATCCAATCCACTCTCACAAGAATTCAAGCTATTATGCATCAAGATGAAAATATATGGTGCATTCAAGAAGAAGTTCAAAGAAATTCTAACAAGCTCCTTGAAGGCTAGAGACTTCATTTAGTATGTGAGTGATTAGTCTTTTGTAAAGATATTGATATTGATCTCAAATTAAGCTCAACCATGATTTTATATCATTCTATAGCATTCATCTCTTTCATAGCAAAAGTTTGAATTGAACATCATTTACAAAACTTTTTCTCTTAAACCGGTTTTCTTGTAAAAATCATATTTAATTTATCCGATTGTTTTTATGATCAAAACCAACTCCAACATGCTTAGAATAACCTCTAGAACATTCCCCAAGAGTTTGGTTGATTTGAGGTTTGGCTTTTGCAAAAATTCCAGAAGCATGTAGTCGACTACACATTTAATGGGTGAGTCTACTACACCATGTAGTCGACTACATGGTCCTTAGGGGAGTCGACTACCTAGCCAAAATATAGCCGTTGGAGAGTTGGTAAATGTCTTGTTTTGCCCCACAACTTCTTGTAACCACTTCAAACGGTCATGTCCTTTTCCAAGCTATATATATGAGGTCTTAGACTTGTTTTTACATACTTGAATGATCACACAAACTCATTTTACACATATCTTCATTATTCAAGTATACAAGCTATTGCATTGATCACACTCTTCATATTTGAGCTTATTTCTTGATCAATCTTGATATTTCTTAGTGTGAGCTTCATTTGTAATTTCTCAAACACTTAAGAGCTATTGTACATTGGTGTTAGCCACCTAAACTTATTCTATTCATATTTGTGAGAGGTGTTTCTCATAGAATAGCAAGAGTGAATTCTTGTGTGAGTATTGAGTGCAATTCAATACTTGTAAGAGTGTGTGAGAAGAATACACTTGTAGAGGTTTGATCTTCACCCGGAAGAAGATTGATATTATTGGATATTCTCGGGAAACTAACCGAGCGCGGAGTAGGGGCTAACAAGCCGAACCGTGTGGACAAAAAGTCTTTGACTTTGATCGGTTCAATCTTTCTATCTCTTTATCTCTTATATTGTGTTATTTGTTTCTTGTGATTGGATTTATCTTTGTTTATTGGTTGGTTGATTGATATAGACATCAAACATTTTTAAATTGATTTTAAAAATCCCATTAAGATTTAAAAACCCTATTCACCCCCCCTCTAGGGTATTTTCCGACCTACAATTGGTATCAGAGGTTGTACTCTTGTTTTGATTTTACAATCTTAGAGTTTACGATCATGTCTATCTATCAAGGAACCGGACTTAACAAAGGTTCTTCAACCACTAGGCCACCTCTATTTGATGGCAAAAATTATAGCTATTGGAAAAATCGCATGTGTATTTTTCTTCAAGCTAGTGATTTTGAACAATGGAGGGTTACACTCATTGGACCCTATGAGATTACCAAAACCGATGAAAGGGGTAATGTCACTCCTAAATCAATTTCCGATTATGATGAGAATGACATTAAGAAAATCCAATTTAATGCTAAAGCCTTAAATTCTCTATATTGTGCTTTAACTATGGATGAATACAACAAAATTTCTAGTTGTAAAATCGCTAAAGAAATATGGGACAAATTAGAGGTTGCTCATGAAGGAACCTCACAAGTCAAGGATGACAACATTGATATGCTTGTTCATGATTATGAGCTCTTCAAAATGGAACCTAATGAATCACTTGCTTCTATGTATAGTAGGTTCTCCATTATTACTAATGCTCTAGATCTCCTTGGAAAGGTTTATTCTAATGAAGACAAGATTCGAAAGATTCTTAGGACTCTTCCCAAGAAGTGGAGACCCAAAGTAACGGCTATTCAAGAAGCCAAGAATCTCAAAAAGTTAAGCATGGATGAACTATTGGGATCACTTAAAACATATGAGAAGGAATTGGAGAGAGAAGAAGAAGTTGATTCAAAAGCCAAGAAGACTCTTGCTCTCAAGGAAAGTCAAGGAGAGGATGATGAAGAATCAATGGGCGGTGACGATAACATGGCTCTTCTCTCTAGAAACTTCATGAAATTTCTAGCAAAGAATAAGAAGTTTCAAGGAAAAGGAAACAACTTTGGTTCTTCATCAAGGAGGAACAATGATCGATCAATTCAACCAAGAGTTGAAAACGAAGAAGTCAAGAAATGTTTCCATTGCCATGAACCGGGTCACTTCAAAACCAATTGCCCGATTAGAAGAAAGGAAAGAAGAGATAAAAGAGATAAAGCATTCAAACAAGTAAGGCATGCCCTCAAGGGAACTTGGAGTGATTCCGAAGAAGGTGAATCCGATGCCGACTCTAGCGACGAGGAGACGGCAAATCTTTGCCTTATGGCAAGAGAAGATGAGGTAGACTCTATTTATGATTCATTTAGTGATGATAATGTTTCTATTAATGATGATGCACATGATGAAAATGACTATGATGAGTTATATGAAATGTTTGAGGAATTGCATAGCAAATTTGAAAATCTTTCTAAGAAGTTTGCAAGCCTCAAGAAGGAGAATTTGACAATCTTTAACAAGTGTGAAATTTTTGAAAAAGAAAACATGGTTTTGAAAAATGAAATCAATACTTTAAAGAAAGGAAAGGAAAAGGAAATTCCAAACACACTTGTAGTAGAAAATGTCAAATTAAAGGATAAAGTGGATGATCTAACCAATAGCTTAGCCAAATTCACCAATGGTAGGGATAATTTGGATAAACTATTAGGAATGCAAAGGTGTGTATTTGACAAAGCCGGTTTGGGTTACAACTAAATTGACAACCAAAAAGATTACAAAAACGTTTTTAAAACATATACACCTCATGATCCCACTCATCTTTGCTCATTTTGTGGTAGAAATACTCATTATGTGGATCATTGTTTCTATCGAAATGAAGGTTTCCCTAAGAGGAAGCTTGCTTGGGTTCCAAAAGGAACCATTATGTTTGCTAACCCAAAGGGACCCAACACATTTTGGGTACCAAAGGAGAAGTTACTTAAAGTCATGGTGTAGGTATGCTTGAAAGCCAAGGGTAGCAAAACCAAGTGGTTCTTGGATAGTGGTTGCTCAAAACACATGACGGGAGACAAGAACAACTTCTTAAGTCTAATTCCCAAGCGAGGAGGGAATGTGACTTTCGGGGACAACGCCAAGGGCAAAATCATCGGTATAGGTAAGGTTGGTAAGCATTCTACTTGCATTGATAATGTTCTATTAGTTGATGGTTTGAAGCATAATTTACTTAGCATTAGTCAATTATGTGATAAGGGCCATGAAGTTATTTTTAAATCCGATCGTTGCATTGTTAAGAATGTTAGTGATGATTCCATTCTACTTGTTGCATATAGAACTAATAATGTGTATACTCTTGAGCTTGATGATTTATCTCAACAAGATGTTAAATGCTTATCCGCTATAAATGATGTATCTTGGTTATGGCATAGGAGACTAGGACATGCTAATATGGATTTAATTCATGCTTTGTCTAAGAAAGAGCTCGTTAAAGGATTGCCTAAAACCAAATTTGTTAAAGATAAAATTTGTGATGCATGTCAACTTGGTAAACAACACAAATCCTCTTTCAAGTCAAAAAGGGATATTACTACATCTAGACCACTTGATATGTTGCATCTTGATTTATTTGGTCCTATTTCGGTTGCTAGTCTAGGTGGCAAATTGTACACTCTTGTTATTGTTGATGATTACACTAGACTCACTTGGGTGTTCTTTCTCACCCACAAAAGTGAAACTCCACATGTCTTTGCTAAATTTTGTAGAAAAGTTCAAAATGAAAAAGGCGTCTCTATTGTGCATGTTCGTAGTGATAGAGGTAGAGAATTTGACAATGTTGATATTGAGAACTTTTGTGATGAGCATGGTATTGATCATAATTTCTCGGCACCTAGAACTCCTCAACAAAATGGTGTTGTTGAGAGGAAAAATAGATCTCTTCAAGAGATGTCTAGGACTATGCTAAATGAACATTCTTTACCGGAATATTTGTGGGCGGAAGCCGTTAACACCGCATGCTATGTGATTAATCGTACTATCATTCGTAAAAAGTTAGATAAAACACCTTATGAGTTATGGAATGACAAGAAACCAAATATTGCATATTTTAAAGTTTTTGGTTGCAAATGTTTTATTTTGAATGATCGTGATCACTTGGGTAAATTTGATGCTAAATCCGATGAAGGAATTTTTCTTGGGTATGCCACTAATAGTAAAGCATATAGAGTTTATAACAAGAAAAGTTTGGTAGTCCAAGAATCTATGCATGTTGTATTTGATGAGTCAACTCCTTTCTCACCCAAAGTACATTCTGATGACGATGTTGAAATTATCCAAAAAATTTCGGATATTCAAATTAATGATACATCTAAGGAAGAACCATCGAGTGCTCAAGCTCCTCCAAAGGAGTTAGAAAACAAAACCGAGCATGACTCGAATGATTTGCCTAGGAGTTGGAAATTTGTGTCCAACCATCCTATTAATCAAATTCTTGGAGAGCCATCTAGTAAAGTTATGACTAGATCTTCCTTAAGAAATGTATGCAATAACGTGGCATTTGTTTCTCAATATGAGCCTAAAAATATTATTGAAGCCGAACAAGATGAATCTTGGATGATGGCTATGCAAGAAGAGCTCAATCAATTTGAGAGAAACAAAGTGTGGACACTTGTTCCCAAACCTAGTGATCAAACCATTATAGGTACTAAATGGGTATTTCGTAACAAAAAGGATGAAAGTGGTGTGATTGTTAGAAATAAAGCTAGACTTGTTGCCCAAGGATACAATCAAGAGGAGGGCATTGATTATGAAGAAACATATGCACCCGTTGCACGTTTAGAAGCCATTCGCATGCTACTTGCTTACTCATGTTTTAAGAATTTTAAATTATATCAAATGGATGTGAAAAGTGCTTTCTTGAATGGTTTTATTGAAGAGGAAGTTTATGTAAAACAACCTCCCAGTTTTGAAAATCATGTTTATCCGGATTATGTGTTTAAGCTATCCAAAGCTTTGTATGGCTTAAAACAAGCACCTAGAGCATGGTATGATAGACTTAGTTCATTTTTGATTAACAATGGTTTTGTTAGAGGAAAAATTGATACTACATTATTTATCAAAAATCATGATAATGACATGCTACTTGTACAAATCTATGTTGATGACATTATTTTCGGTTCTACTAACGAGAGTCTTTGCAAGGATTTTTCCACATGTATGCAAAATGAATTCGAAATGAGCATGATGGGCAAGATGAATTACTTCCTTGGATTACAAGTGAAACAATGCCAAGAAGGAATTTTCATCAATCAAGAGAAGTACGTGAAAGAACTCTTGAAGAAGTTCGACATGGAATGCGCAAAATCCATGAGCACGCCTATGAGTTCAACATTGAAGCTCGACAAAGACAAGATTGGTAAAAGTGTAGACATCAAGAAATATCGAGGTATGATCGGTAGCTTATTATATTTGACGGCCTCTAGGCCGGATATTATGTTTAGTGTATGTCTTTGTGCACGATTCCAAGCGGATCCTAAAGAGTCACATTTACTTGCCGTAAAACGGATTTTCCGTTATCTCTCCGGTACTAGTTCTTTGGGTTTGTGGTACCCAAGAGAGAATTCATTTGACTTGATTAGTTATTCCGATGCGGATTTTGCCGGTTGCAAAATCGATAGGAAAAGCACTAGTGGCACTTGTCATTTCCTAGGACACGCACTAGTATCTTGGTCAAGTAAGAAACAAAACTCGGTGGCCCTTTCAACGGCCGAAGCCGAATATGTGGCGGCCGGAAGTTGTTGTGCTCAAACTTTGTACATTAAACAACAACTAGAGGACTTTGGAATTAGTCTTAGCCACGTTCCCATAAAATGTGACAACACAAGTGCTATTAGCTTGACCAAGAACCCCATACAACACTCACGTACTAAGCACATTGAGATAAGATATCATTTTATTCGTGATCATGTGCAAAAAGGTGATGTTGATATTGAATTCGTTGGCACCGAATCGCAATATGCGGATATTTTCACTAAACAACTTCCCGATGATCGTTTTTGCACTATTCGACGTGAACTTGGTATGACTAGAGCTTGTGACATCTAGCTTATTCCAAAAAGTTCACAAAAGAGATTAACATTGCTTAATATTTAGCATACATTATTTAATTATGCTTAATTTAATTTTAATCTTTATTTTATATAAATTTTGTTCATTTTAATTTATATATTACTATGAGTATTAACAAATGTTTTGCAGCCTTGGAAAGTTATATAGTGAAGAAATAACATTGGACAAGCATTGAGAGCAAAATACACAAAAATGCAGAAATTTGGGCAGTGTAGTCGACTACACCAAGTCCCATGTAGTCGACTACATGGGTGAGTCAACTCACTGATATGCTGCATAATAAACCCACGGGATTTATACCAATTTTCACTTATTTTCTTAATCTTCCTCACACCCAAACCCACGAAAATACTCCATTCTCACACCTTCAAGCTTCGAAAATTCAAAGATTACCCCAAGTCATTGATACATAGCCAATCTACATCATTTATCCATCCTCTATACACATCAAATCTCTACAAATCTACCCAAAATCAACCCATTTCAACACTTTCTCTCTCTTCTCAAACCCTAACCCCAATTTCAAACTTCCATCTTTTTAACTCAAAATCTCTCTATTTTATCTCAAAATCACTCTACTACATCACTATAAAACACTTTACACTACTTATTTCTCTCACAAAACTTACCAATTTCAAGTTTTACACCAAAAATCCATAAACCCACCATAAACCTAAGTTTTCTCTCTTATCAAATCCATGGCTTCACACTCTAGAAGATCAACAAGACGACGCGTTCGAGAATCAAACTCTCCACCACAACAAGGACCACCCCTCTTTATCAATGCCTCGCTAGAAGCTCGTTTCAACTCGGATTTCATCAACCGAGATATTGTAGAAGGTAAACAATTCAATCGAACTCTATTTTCGGAGAATGGCTTGCGTATCACAAATGTTTTTCACCAACAAAGAATTGTGGATTTCTTGGATATCAAAGAAAACATTTATCCACGTTTGGTTCATCTTTTCTATGCTAACTTGCATCATCCTCTAAATGACGACGGGGTAGCCGATACCTCTCTTTTAAGAACGTATCTAAAAGGTAGATTCATCACCTTTTCCAAGGACATTCTTGCACAAATTTTTGGGATTAATCGTCATGACACTACTATTGTTTCTATCAATTATGACACCTTGTTTGGCTACACCCGTTACGACGCACTAAAACCACTTTTGAAGGGGCGCCATCAAAATAGGAGAAATAATTCTTATGATAGAATTTCTTGCTCCATGCTCACTTTGCATGCTAGACTAATCCATCATATCATCACTCATTGCATTACCCCTCGTAGTGGTAGCTACTCAAATGTCACAAACTACGACATTTTCCTCACTTGGGCCATTGTTAGCAACTACAAGCTTGATTATGCTAGCTTAATCTTTGACAAATTCATAGATATTATGTCTCATTCGGCTCGAGGCCTCGGTTATGGTATGGCTCTTACACACCTATTTAAATTCTATGATATTCCAATTGATGACGAGACCGATTCAAGAGAACCAACCGAACATGAGCTATACACCGAGAGGACATTTCATCAAATGCACTACCACTTAGACAATGGGCGATGGATTTCCAATGATCCAAATGACGTCGAGGCTAGTGATGAAGAAGAAGGGGATGAACAAGAACAAGCATACGAACAAGCCCCTCCTTCTCCACGACATCAAAGGGGTCGTCCTCGACAAGATCAACTAATGGATGCCATTAACAATTTATCCATTCAAATGGCCAACACACGTCAAGAGATGCATCAACGCTTCAATCGAATTGAGACGACCTTTCAACATTATCATCCGGACTATATCTTTCCGGGATGGCAACCATGGGATCCGCCTCCACCACCACCTCAAGAGTGATTACTTCTTTTTGATGATTTCAAAGGGGGAGAAGTAATGTGTGTGTGAGTCCTAGGCCAAGTTTAAGAGTGATAATAGTACACACTCTTAGGACTTTGACTACTTATCTATGCTAGTATTTCTATTTTTTCAAACTATCTTTATCTCGTTGTAACGTTTTGTTTGAATTAGATGCTTTAATTTAAGTTTTAACGCTAATGTTTTGATATTATATTAAGTTATTATCGTTGGTACTTGATTATGCTTATAATTCCTATTATTCTCAATTTTCTACATATATGCATACTTTGAGGGGGAGCATATTTATCTTTTAAAAATTGCTTTTTCAAATCATTATCCTTTGTCGTTAACACACATTAATTTATTGTCACCATCAAAAAGGGGGAGATTGTTGACCTTACATGGTCTAAATCTAATTTTGATAATGACAAAAGATTAATCATGTGTATTTAACTTGTGTCTTGTTTGTATTTAGCATAAAACTGTTTTTTAACGAACTCCAATGGTTTCTAAAAGCATCTCAAAAGACCAAAACCATATCCAATATCAAGACTCTCAACTCTTCTAGAGATCCAATCCACTCTCACAAGAATTCAAGCTATTATGCATCAAGATGAAAATATATGGTGCATTCAAGAAGAAGTTCAAAGAAATTCTAACAAGCTCCTTGAAGGCTAGAGACTTCATTTAGTATGTGAGTGATTAGTCTTTTGTAAAGATATTGATATTGATCTCAAATTAAGCTCAACCATGATTTTATATCATTCTATAGCATTCATCTCTTTCATAGCAAAAGTTTGAATTGAACATCATTTACAAAACTTTTTCTCTTAAACCGGTTTTCTTGTAAAAATCATATTTAATTTATCCGGTTGTTTTTATGATCAAAACCAACTCCAACATGCTTAGAATAACCTCTAGAACATTCCCCAAGAGTTTGGTTGATTTGAGGTTTGGCTTTTGCAAAAATTCCAGAAGCATGTAGTCGACTACACATTTAATGGGTGAGTCGACTACACCATGTAGTCGACTACATGGTCCTTAGGGGAGTCGACTACCTAGCCAAAATATAGCCGTTGGAGAGTTGGTAAATGTCTTGTTTTGCCCCACAACTTCTTGTAACCACTTCAAACGGCCATATCCTTTTCCAAGCTATATATATGAGGTCTTAGACTTGTTTTTACATACTTGAATGATCACACAAACTCATTTTACACATATCTTCATTATTCAAGTATACAAGCTATTGCATTGATCACACTCTTCATATTTGAGCTTATTTCTTGATCAATCTTGATATCTCTTAGTGTGAGCTTCATTTGTAATTTCTCAAACACTTAAGAGCTATTGTACATTGGTGTTAGCCACCTAAACTTATTCTATTCATATTTGTGAGAGGTGTTTCTCATAGAATAGCAAGAGTGAATTCTTGTGTGAGTATTGAGTGCAATTCAATACTTGTAAGAGTGTGTGAGAAGAATACACTTGTAGAGGTTTGATCTTCACCCGGAAGAAGATTGATATTATTGGATATTCTCGGGGAACTAACCGAGCGCGGAGTAGGGGCTAACAAGCCGAACCGTGTGGACAAAAAGTCTTTGACTTTGATCGGTTCAATCTTTCTATCTCTTTATCTCTTATATTGCGTTATTTGTTTCTTGTGATTGGATTTATCTTTGTTTATTGGTTGGTTGATTGATATAGACATCAAACATTTTTAAATTGATTTTAAAAATCCCATTAAGATTTAAAAACCCTATTCACCCCCCCCCCTCTGGGGTATTTTCCGACCTACAATATCCTTTCCATTACCTATGTTCTCCAATTTTCTAAAATGTTCCCTATTTCAAGAATTAAATGGGTAAAATTTGGTGGAGATAATCTAATTAATCGTATCCACAAAATTTTGACAAGAAACTCAGACAAGAAGTGGGTATAATAAAAATTGATGTATATATTGATTATTATTCATTGAAATTTTGAATGATTATCTTACCAACTTCTAAATTAAATCTTTTGATGAACTACAAGCTATTCCTTTTTGCAGTGATTACTTAAGACATGTGGCAGAGATGGAACTACTTGATTGTACTCTATATTTTTCTTTGAACTACAAGCCATTCCTTTTTAAATTGTTGCTTGTGATGAAATAATTAAAAATGGATGGCACTATTGCCAAATCAATGTATAACATTAAAAGTATATATTACAACTTTTCAAAATAGTATTATGCTCTAACAAAAGCATAATTACTTTGGTAATAAAAGAATCCTTAAAATAATGTAAAAGTCAAGCACAAACGTTTAATTAGGTACATGAGTAATTATAGGGGACTCAATTTTGACACAATTTTATGATATAATGATGTGTAATAAGAGGATTTGTACGTAAAAACACACGTTTATCTTTCTGATTATTGATCAATACACTACCTTTTTCCCTTCAAATCTTAAGTCAGTCAAGAATTATTAAAGGAATGAATAAGGGAAGGTGATGGGGGTCGTTGATGTTTAGTTTGAAAATGTTTCGTATTTGTAATGCGGACAAACTTTTTGTTTTTGTTCGTCGTTCACTTTCGATAGTCTTTGTTGATGCTGGTTTTGGAACTTTCATTACCTTTCAAAAGCTTATAATAATAAATGCAAAAACAATCCTCCAAAAGCCGCATAAAATATTTGATACTTGTTGAATAATATGATAAAAAATATTCAATACTTGTAAAGTAATATGGCCATACTTTAAAATCAATAATTATTCTTTGAAAGCCTACCTAAAATATTTAGTATTCATAGAATAATATATTCAAAAATATTCATTACTCGTAAAATAACATGGTGATATGTGAAAATTAATAATTGAGTGTCAAATAAAGCACAAATGTTGCATTTAAAAAAATATGGGCCGTTTTATCCACTCGGCACTGAGTCACTCGTTGACTCACCCGATGGCCCATAAGTAACTAACGGGCTTAACGTCTATGTATTGCTTACTTGGTTGAAGCTAAACTGACACCCTGACTTGTAGACCTTAAACCCTGGCTCATAAATATGGCTGGAGCCGGGCCACTTCAAGCTGGGTTCAACTCGACAGCAAGCCTTGCTAATCCAGGCCAAGCTAAATCTGTGCCCCCGAGGAGGACAAAGCGAACATGTTGTCTCAAGCATTTATTAAGGCCATTTCTAATGGTGTTTTCTATTTTTGCATTTCTATTCTATGTGTTAATATTATTTTATAATATTTCTATATCTATTGACATTATTTTTGCACTGGTGTAAAGGGATAGAAAAGATGCTCTCCAACAGTGATTTCTATTGTTCCATTTCTTCCTTACTTTGTCCCTTATTTAATAAAGAGAGAGAGAATTAATGGGTCTACAACAACCAATGAAAATTTGCCATGTCATATAAAAAATTTCTATCACCATGTAGAAATGGTGATAGAAATTTTCAATCCTACTAAACTTCCACCTACGATAGAAATGGAGATAGAAATGCTCATTGGAGAAGAGTTTTTCTATTATTCATTTCTATCATAGAAATTTGCTTGTGTAGAAATGTCCATTGGAGATGGCCTAAGGTTCATAAAGCTATAGTATCCGTACACGATATTGGACTTTGGAATGAAAAATTGTAAAATTCATCATTTTTTGAAACCAAAAAATTGTAAAAGTTATTATCCCTTTTTTTAAAAGAAATAAATAAATTGAAAGTTCTTCCTACTTCTTCAAAATTAAGTGTCCAAAGTTGTTATTTAAGTATGGAAAATGTTATTTTGTTCCATATATAAAGATACATGTTAAATATACTGTGAATAGAAAGAATAATTATTTATATGAGAATCCATGTCTTATTTATTGTGTATTTAAGCTACGCTTTGTTCTTTTTGTAAATGAGGTTTTTAAAATGTTCCCTTACCACGACCTAAAGTAGAGCAAAAAGGGTAAATGGACTAGTGGATAGGTATAAGTTTAATTTGTTAAACATTATAAATCCAAACCCTATTGTAGGCATACTTTTTATCGAAAAAGAAGATTTTTGGGAAAAAATGACAATTCAAAAGTTCAACACAACTTCACGCATTGGTTGAATCCATCGCGATTTTATAAAATAGTATTATTAATTAATTTTAACATGATAATAAGTTTTATTCTAACAATCAAATATATTTTATTTCGTACAAAATAAGTATACACTAATAGAAAACTCGAAATGAAATTAGATTTGGTAATTGAGATATGATATGTTAAACGATTTACATTAAGCCCCTTATCCATATTTCTCAAACAAAAATTGTACTAACTGCGTATATATTAATATATATATATATATATATAAACTCATTTACTTGAGAAATCCAAGATTGTAAGGTGGTGCATCACTTTGGAATTTATTACAATCTATTAACCATTCGAAATTAATGTGATTTGTTTAAGGATTATTGAAGTTTTAATAATAGTCAAAAACAAATTTAACTAACAATACAAATACCAAAAAGTAACTTAAAAGGAAAAGTTAGAATTTTTCATATGTAGCAATACTAAGGGTGTATGAAGGTCTATGTTAATTACTTGGTGTATAATGATAACTAATAATATGACTGATATGCCATTTTTAAGTGACATTGAATTGGATCAATTTGCTATTGGTTTTGTTAAAGTAAAAACCAAATCCATCCAATATTTGGTTGGTTTGTAAAAGAAAAACAATCCAATTTGTTAACTTCACTAAGCCCAATCAAAATTAGATTGGATTGGATTGGATTCAGTCTACTTAAGTACTTTTGATTGGATTTTCCTCATCCTAATAAGATTGAGACTAAAAAATGCAATTTGAATGATATGTCATTAGCGCATTAATCAATGGGTGGATGATAAAGTGTGAACCTCATCTACCAACTAATATATTAATGCCATATATGTTTTTGAATCCTATTATATACATATACAATGCATTTCAAATAAAGACCTTAACTTAAGGTCTTTATTTACAGACCGAGCCATTTGACACCCTCCCAGATGGAATTTTTTGATGAAATTTGGTGGGGATATTTTTCATCATGTGTAGAACATCTCCACCAAATTTCATCAAAAAATTCAACTGGTAAGTGGGTTAACTATAGGATTGAAAAATATTGGTCCAGAAATAGATATATATATATATATATGTCCAATATTTTTCAATCCTGTAGTTAACCCACTTCCTAGTTTAAATTTTTAATGAAATTTGGTGGAGATGTTCTACACATGATAAAAAACATTCCTACCAAATTTCATCAAAAAAATTCTATCAGGAAGTGTGTCAAATGGCCCGGTCCGTAAATAAGGACCTTAAGTTAAGGTCCTTACTTGAAATTTTCCCTACATATATATATATAAGGCAAATTTCCCCTAAGGACCACTATTCACGGACCTTATTTACGGACTTGGCCTTTTGGCACGCTTCCCGATGTAATTTTTTGATGAAATTTGGTGGGGATGTTCTTCATCATGTGTAGAACATCTCCACCAAATTTCATCAAAAAATTCAACCAGGAAGTGGGTTAATTACATGATTGAAAAATATTGGTCCAGAAATAGATATATAAAATCCATTATTTTTCAATCATGTAGTTAACCCACTTCCCGATTGAATTTTTTGATGAAATTTGGTGGAAATGTTCTACACACGATGAAGAACATCCCCACCAAATTTCATCAAAAAAATCAATCGGGAAACATGCCAAAAGGGGCAGTCCATAAATAAGGTCCGTAAATAGTGGTCCTTATGGAAAATGCTCCATATATATATATATATATATGTTCAATTCAATCGAGCATATAATTTGATAAGGGGAATGAGGCTAAAACTCTTGTACTTTGTGTAAACTCACACTCTATCAACCAATTGGGCTAAATATCGGATCTTGAATCCCAAGAATAATTACCACCAAAGTTTTTCAAAAAGGTTATATGTGCAATTTCACACATAATCCTAGATCCTGTGTTAATTTTTAATACATTTTATAGTCATGTGATCATGTTTGGTTGTGTCTTTACAGGAAACAAAATGGGTATGAAACATTTTTTGTTTTTATTGAGGTAGAGTTTGAAATAGTTTTTTTTTCCCCTTAAATCAACGAAACAACTTAAAAGTGAATAATTAGATGTAGTGGTTAAGTTCGCGCCTAATTAGACATGGTATGTATGGAAACTTCATTTATGTGAAAAGGCTCAATCTATTTACCAAACATAAATACCATATTTTTTTAAAATTCAAAGAAAGTGAATACTTGAAAATCAAACCTCTCTCTCAACAAAAAAAAAGTAAAAGATAAAAAGAAATGGAAATAGAAATACAAGGTTTCCCAATCACTCTTATAGTCTTATGTGATGACCCCAAGTAAAAAGATGAATAAGCATAAACCCTAGCATAAAAAGATGACATATATAAACCCTAAAAATATAAGCTTATGTTTTCCTATTTGACATATAGCCATGTTTGAGTAAATACAGGGAAGTAAAACAAGAAGAATTTGATAATGATGAAAAGGAAGAAGCGAGATTATCATTACATATACATTTGTATTATATATGAATATATTTTAGAATATCATATTCTTTTTCACTACTTTTAAACACCACAATTTTATAAATGGTGCTTCTAAAAAAGATATAAATAAATAAATTTCAAATGCGTGGATGCCATGAATTAATTTTATGGCCCTTAGTAACACCCTTTTTAATGTACCAAGCTCCCTCCCTGGTGCATGTTTGCGGGCTTCAGCCACGTGTGGAAACAATTAGTTGGAAAATAAGCAAAACTAATTTTGCACTGCCTCTCTGTTCGTCACATCTTCTTCGACACAAGGGTTTCCACTTCCCATTCTCTCTCACATAACACACAGAGAAAATGGAGAGATCGATGGCGTTGTTTCTTATTATCGGAATAATGTGGTGCAGTCTAATAAGCCAACAAGTGAAATCAGATGGCACAGATCATCGCTACAGAACTTCCGAGCCAGTCCCTCTCTACGCCAACAAGGTCGGTCCCTTCCACAATCCCAGGTACATTCACCCCCTCTCTCAGCTTTTACATTTCTCTAATCCAGTACTCTTTTATCTTTTATCACTAACGTTAATCTTCTAAATTAATTATTCGCTCGATCTTTGATTGCTTTCATAATTTGAGACGTTCGTGATCAGTTAGTTTGGGACGTTGAATTGTTTATAAATTCCGAAACACAGATTTATGTATGTATGTATGTATGTATATGTTCGTATGCATGTTTTAATGTATTTACATTTATTAGTCAAATGCATGTATGCTATATATGATTATATAGACCATGTCCTGTCTACGATGCATCAATACATATCTGGAGCTACCTATACATCATATCGCATGTGTTTGTTAACACAGTTTATTTTAGGAATTTGCTAGTGATAAGAGGGGGACTACTTGTTAAATCTCAATCATCCATTTTTCTAACGGATGCTCCAGATTACTGCTCTCCGCTAGAAATCATTGCCGTCACTCTAGAGGAGCCGGATCCATGATAAGAGACCTCCCTGCTTTGCACTTTTTAAGGCAAACGCTAGTCTTAACTTAATAAATGAATAAAACACATTCATCATGACATTTGGTACATCAATTATTCTCTAGAAAGGAAAACTTAGCTCTGATTTTGTAATGTCCTCAAACGGATATGTGGACTCCTAATTTGGGACGGAGGGAGTAGCAAACAATACTCCCGCTTGCACTTGTCATTCTTGGATGTCTCAAAGTAATTAGTAATGTACAAAATCATTTGGTATTCCTAACATAAGTCATGATGTATTCTTTCTTTCTTTTTTTCCATTTTTATCCTAAAGTTAGTGTTAAATTCAAATTTTAAATTTTCTTTAAAATGATATAGAGTTTCAAATGTTGAGTCTTAATAGTTAAAAATCAGTTCTAGAGATGGCAGCCTTTTTCGGTACCATCAGTCAAATAAAATGGATTGTTGTGTTACTGTTTGCTATTTGCTGATCCTGTTACATGTATTGTTTTGGTTCCAGTGAAACATACCGGTATTTCGACCTACCATTCTGCTTACCAGGTTTTCATCTTAACCTCTGTTTTATTTTCTTCATTGTTGGCCTTGATGGTTTTTGCTTTTGTTTGGGCTATGTTTATCGGTCACCATTACTGTAGTTTGAAAAAATTTATTGTTCCTGCAATCTGGTTTTATTTTGAGGATATAAATTCTAAGGATATTATTAATTTAAACTTTCAAAAGCTTAAATGCAAAGATTCCATTCATCCATTGTGACAAATGAATTAACTTGGTCCATCAATCACTACATACTTGGAATTATTTTATTCTCTGAAAAATTCTGTAAAGGATAAAATATTTTCTGTCGAAGGCAATGACATACTGACATGTATTCCAGCTTTAAACATGAGAACTCCCCAGAGATTTTTTTATAGAAATAAGTTATATCTTTTTCATATTTATTGTTTGATCAAAACAATAGCTGACGTGAAAGAGAAGGAGGAAGCTCTGGGTGAGGTGTTGAATGGGGACCGTCTTGTCAGTGCTCCGTATATACTTGACTTCTTGGTGGATAAAGAGTCTGAAGTTGTTTGTCGAAAGAAGCTAACAAAGGAAGAAGTTGCACAATTCCGCACTGCTGTTGGTAAAGACTATTACTTCCAGATGTATTATGATGACTTGCCCATTTGGGGTTTCATTGGAAAGGTCGACAGGGACGGGATAACTGACCCGGGCGAGTACAAATATTTCCTTTACAAGCATATTCTCTTTGATATCCTTTACAATGATGACCGAGTGATTGAGGTCAACGCCAAGATGGACCCTCTTTCACTTGCTGACTTGACCGAGGACAAGGAAATTGATGTCGAGTTCACATACTCTGTAAAATGGAAGGAGACAAACACTCTTTTCGAGAATAGGATGGATAAGTTCTCTCACGCTTCTTCTCTGCCTCATCACTTGGAAATTCATTGGTTCTCGATCATAAACTCTTGTGTTACAGTTCTCTTATTAACCGGATTTCTTGCCACAATTTTGATGAGAGTCCTTAAAAACGACTTTATCAAGTAAGCATTATTATTAAATAGCCATCTTGTTTGTTGGTTTTTTCTTGTACCTCAGGCTGCATTTGACGTGCAAGATAAAAGGGCGGGATAGGATAACTTTATCCTATCCCATGTTTGGTGTTTGTCGGGATTGGATATCCGGGCGGATTATTTATCCCACTTAACCTTCTTATCCCACCGAAAGAGGGATTAACAAATCCCACCAAAGAGGTGGGATTGTTTTATCCCGTCCGGATGGGATTAAATAATCCTATCCGACTCTCTAATCCGGCACATCAAACACATCCCTATATCTATTTATAAAATTATTGAATTTGGTTTCAAGGTATGCACATGATGAGGAATCGGCTGATGATCAAGAGGAGACGGGATGGAAGTACATCCATGGTGATGTATTTCGATTCCCAAAGCACAAGTCATTGTTTGCTGCAGCCCTTGGTTCGGGCACCCAGCTGTTCACTCTGTAAGTAGACAGTGAGCTTATATTTGTTACACGTCTGAAGTCTGAGCCATATTTTGATGAGTTTCTTATAATATTAACTTATCTCGCCGTGTTGTCCCATGTATTTCCAGTACGGTGTTCATTTTCCTACTTGCACTGGTGGGAGTATTTTATCCATATAACCGAGGAGCTCTATTCACTGCATTGGTGGTCATTTATGCACTTACTTCGGGGATTGCCGGATATGCAGCAACCTCCTTTTATTGCCAAGTTGAAGGGACCAACTGGGTAAGTCTTAATAGCTTCTACCTCCAGCAACTTTAGCTCTTGGTGTTTTGCTTTGTGAAGTGAAGGTGTTTGAAAGTTTGTGCAGTAAATTTTAGTGACGATGAAATAAAATATGCCATACTGTATGAATAATCAAAACAATGATTACAAAGTATGAAAGAGCTTATCATACAGAAGATTGAGGTTTGTGTATGACACTTAGCTCTAAGCAAAACTTGAACTTCCCCTAGACAGAAAATAAAAGAATTTAAATATAAATAGTTGTTTTCACTAGTATAGAATTTTAAAAGGCGGTGAACTGATAAGGGTTGAATATCTGCTTGACAGGTAAGGAATTTGTTGCTGACCGGATGCCTTTTCTGTGGGCCCCTATTCGTCACTTTCTGCTTCCTTAATACGGTTGCCATTGCTTACAGTGCAACTGCAGCACTACCATTTGGTACCATTGTAGTGATAGTCCTTATATGGATATTAGTGACATGGCCATTGCTTGTGTTGGGTGGTATTGCTGGTAAGAATAGCAAAACCGAGTTCCAGGCTCCATGTCGCACTACAAAGTACCCTAGAGAGATACCAGAATTACCTTGGTACCGTAGTACTATTCCTCAGATGGCAATGGCGGGGTTTTTGCCTTTTAGTGCAATCTACATCGAACTTTATTACATATTTGCAAGTGTGTGGGGACACAGAATCTATACCATATACAGCATCCTGTCTATCGTGTTTGTTATTCTTCTAATTGTGACTGCTTTCATTACGGTGGCATTGGCATACTTTCAACTTTCTGCTGAAGATCACAGGTGGTGGTGGAGGTAAACAAAATTTCTTGTTGTTTGTTCCCGGCCTCTTACTAGGTCTATGGACACTATACTTATGTTCTCTTGTTTTTCTGCAAGTAATAAGTAATGTCTTACAATTGGAAGTGCAATATTTCATTTGGGATATCAATGGAAAGGCTAAATTACTGTTTGATATGGCATCTTGGGTTACGTTCATTAAGCTATGTAGTGTATGCGTATGTGGGTAGTTGTTCTTTGCTGTTTTATCTCTTTATTTATTTTAGGAGGATTTATATTTTGCCTAGTGTCTGTAACAATAAAGCCAGTGCAAGCTGTAGTGGGCATCCAAACATAGTCCTTAGGGTGTTTGGTTCACTGAAAATTTAATGCAGTGTACATTGTTTGTAATGTAAAAAGTTTTCATGCAAATGAAATATTTGTGCTTGTTTTGTTGGTGTTACAAATGATGAGAATCACTGCACTACTTTCTGGTGTGCAGTTGGTTTGCATCAAAATGTGGGAGCCAATATAAAAAGTAAATCACAATCTTTTCATTTACAATGCCAACCAAACACATTATATTATGTGAATTTATGATGATTGATCCTCTAGAAACTTAGCACCCTTTTCTTTTCTTTTTTTTCTTTATGAAAAGAAAAACCATCAACAAGCATTAACTAGATCTAACCTTTTGTTTTTCACCTTTATAATTTGCCACAGGTCTTTTCTTTGCGGTGGATCAACTGGCATATTTATATACGGCTATTGCTTGTATTACTACTATGCGAGATCAGATATGTCTGGCTTCATGCAAATTTCATTTTTCTTCGGATACATGGCTTGCATCTGCTATGGCTTCTTTCTCATGCTAGGGACTGTTGGTTTCCGTGCGGCTCTGGTCTTCATCCGCCACATATATAGATCTATCAAATGTGAGTAGGGGTTGTTGGCCTTAAAAGGTACGTTCTTCCCATTCTGTTTTTTTTGTAATAGATGAAGGTCTACTTATTTTCCCCCATTTCTTTTAGAAGGTAGTTTGATTCATTGTCAAAAGAATCCAGTTGGTTTATGCTATTTTTTCACTCTGGCTTTGGGAAGCATTTGATCAGCGAAGGTCAAGTGTTTATTCTTTTTTTACTTCTAATATAAGATCATTTATTGACATCCAAGGCTTTTGTAGTCTAAAAATGCTCTAAGATCAATTTTCATTTCAATGCTTGTATTTTGTTCTCCAAAGGAAGGTTTAATGCAATTATGGATGATTGTTCGGCAACTTACTTTTAGGTAATAAATATTTACTAAATTGAAGAAACCAAGATAATTTGACAGTACAGTCACCCAAAGGATTTTTGCAGTTGGCTGATTTTCTTGTCAAGGCAATGGCTAAGAGATAGAGCACCACATAATTATTGAAGAAAAAAGCTTTGTATGGTAAATATCCTTTAGGGTGACTTTTTACTATTCCAACATGATCCTGTCATCACCACAAATTCGCTTTGGGTAGTGAATTATTCGAACTTCTATCTAGATATTGCCTGAAATAGTCTACATATTCATATGATTTTTGTATTACTTATTATAATAGGGTCACAAGTTAACACAACCTTTGCTTGAAAAATTGAGGAGTTAGAGAGAGTCCCATTTTCAGTGGGACTCACTGTCCACTAATGGAGTCGATACACCTAGTGACTTCCCACACTGACTTCATGTCTAAGGGATGTAGCCACATGCGCATTCGGATTCGAATATTTGTCTCACTTAGAGCTGGTTTTTGGGTTCTACGTATAATACAACATGGATGCTCAAATTATTAATGTCTTGCTCTTGCATCTGCTTGACCATCTACTAAAGCAAAGCCCCATGCTTGCATGTATCATCAAGTGAATTGCTTGAATTCTTTTGACAGACTTTATGGAACTCATAAAGGAGTCATATTTATTTAAACATGGTAGTAGAATTTTTTCAAATTGGTGTGAATTGATTCGGATTTGCTTCTCCCTTTATCCTTGGAACTCTCTTTTGGTCTAATTAATCAAGTTAGAAAAGTAAGAAGGAAAATAAAAGCACGATGCGAAAGAGAGGTGATTTTTACATATAACAAGCAAGAAAGTTGTGTGACATCTCTTTCGTGTTAGTTACATGTAACGATCACTCTTTAAAGCACAATATTAAAGAGATGTGACATGACTTTAAGATTTTATTTTGATATGCCCCATTTTCTAGATACATGAATTCTACTAGTGACAAAAGCCATACAGAAAATTCATATGACATAGAATACACCTTATAACGTGTGAAACAACATAGTAACAATGCTTCTTATTTAGAGGAAATTAAAAGAGGAAAACGGAGTATATGAAACATATAATTAGATCTCTGCGTCAATCTCCAGAACCAGAGGATGAGCTCCCAAAACTGGCTCAAAAGTGACCCCTTTGCGCTGAGGAAGCTGTGAGATCTTGTAGGACTCTTCCTCTGTGAGTGAAAAATCAAATATATCAAGGTTTTCCCTCATCCAATTCTTGTTGTAGCTCTTTGCTACCAAACTAGCCCCTTGCTCATACACCCACCTTAAAGAAATCTGCAATTATGTATATTTTTGTTTAGAAAGTGTCGCTATACAAAATATTGGTTTGTCTAAATAATGCTTCAGAATTATTAACACGCTTTTATATGTTGAATAAATCTTTAACAAGAGTTTTGATTTAAGGTCTAATTCGCCACCAAAATTTTGGGGAAAAAGGTTACTCAAAAACATAAAAATAAAGAAACAGAAAAGTAAAAGGTAGAACCTGAGCAGTGGATTTGCCTTTGGCCTTGGCAATCTCCTTTAGTACATCACACTCCATAATTCTATTGTCTCCCCATTTAGTACCATTGGCCCCCAAAGGTGAGTATGCAGTCACATGAATACCCTTTGCCTTGCAGAACTCCCTCAGTTGCTTTTGCTGCCAAACTGGGTTCATCTCCACCTACATTATGTTTTCATCACAACAACACTTTAATTAGCCGTTAGAAACAAAAACTACGAGTGCATGGATTGAGGCTATGTTTGGTTCCTTAATAACTTGATGCAGTGGAAACTTCAATGTAGAGAGTTTTTCATGCAAATGAAACGTTTCATTGGTCGTTTGGTTGGTTTCGGAAAAAAAAGAACAGAAAATAAGATGAAAATCAAGCGCATTTTGTTTACATCAAAATGTTAAAAAAAAAATAAAAAATATGTAAAAGTAAATAAGAGCCCTTTATACTTGCAATTGTAACAAAATACATTGTCTTATATTTTATTTGCAAACTAAATCTCGCTCAACGTTCACAAGTATTGAAACACGGCGTTCAGTACTTCCAAATTAAAAATCCAATTATTCATTTTCTGGACCCCAAATGAGAGTTCAATTTTTTTTGTAACATAATTAATGTACTAAATCTTGTAAGAGTACATCACTCATTGATTGGGAATAAAATTGGGACTGTCCGGATAGGGTATCAAAGTTGATATATAAAAAATGGGGAAATAAAACTCACTTGATTAATAGCAGGTGGGATGTTGGCAATAGAGAGGAGGTCCTCAATTCTCTTGGAAGAGAAATTGCTGACGCCAATGCCCTTGGTGAGTCCAAGATTCTGGCACTCTTCCATTCCAGCCCAGACAGACTTGAGATCCAAGGGTTGTATAATTTCAAAAGGAACAGGGGTTTGGCGTATCATTTGGCTCAACCTCAGGGGCCAGTGTATTAAATACATGTCTACATACTCCAGTTGAAGGTTCCTGCACACAAACCACCCATAATCAAAACTCCTCATCATTGAATAGCAAACAATGAGTTTCTAATTAACGAAATCATATTTGGTGTAATGAATCTACTGTTACATGTAACTAAACAGTCCAAGTGACCGAAGCACCCTTTGATTCATTATTTGGATTATTAATTTATTTATTTAAATTAGTACATCTATCGTTAAACGACAAATTTTATTTTAAACCTGAATTGATTTTGTTAAGACAATATGTTTATATACTGTTTACCTTCATCTTTAATCCCCAAGTTCAATTTTAAAATGTTGCTTTAATAACAACATAAGTTGTACTGCTTTAAGTTGTAGTAAAAGATTCCCGAAAATAATTACCCAAAAACGAAAAAGGAAAATAAAGCAAAAGACATTAGGTACAAAAAGAAAAGAGGAAGTAGGGAAAATATTTTCAAATTGAAATTTCAAAATAGAAATCTTTTAAAAAAATATTAAAAATAAAGAACATTTTTTTAAAAAAAATATTTAAAAAATAAAAAATTGTGTGGGTAAAATTAAAAATATTTTTTAATTAGTTTATACTGTCTTTAGCACGGATTACAGTTTAGTTGATATATATATATATATATATATTTGGTCAATCACGAAGAAATTCATGTGAATAAAACAATGGAATGAAGAGAGAGAGAGGGAAAGAAGAATTACTGAAGGCTCATTTTAATAGCAGGAACAACTTGATCCCTCTCCGCAAAGCAAGCAAACAGCTTGGTGGTGATGAAGAGTTCATGACGTGATTTAATTAGGCCTAGCTCTAGAGCTTTAGCTATGGCTATACCCAGTGGCTTCTCTGATCCGTAGGCGAAGGCCGTGTCGAAGTGGCGGTACCCTGTTTTTATGGCTTCCAGAAGCGCCTCTACTGTGGTTTCCAGATCCGCCGGAGGATCCGAGCACGTACCCATTCCGATCACCGGCATGGCCTTCTCGCATGTACCCACTGTTACCTCTGGTATCCTAGTCATTTTTCTCAATTCTCTCTTTCTTTGTTTTACTTTGGAAAATCTCAAGTCAATAATATATATATATATATATATAATATAGAGAGAGAGAGAGAGAGCTTTTAGTATTCCAAATTTGCAGTCTCCTCTTCTGACCATGTAGTCGTACGTTGGTAGGTGTATCATGTGTGGGGCAATATACTAATTTTGAGCAGCGAATTATTTTTGGTAAATTTATGGTTCGTTTGATGGTAAAGATATAAAACAAAAATAATTTTAATTAATTTTTGTGAAAAGATAGAAAATAATATGAGAGATATTGTTTATTTTATGATTAAATATCTTTTATCATTCTATATTTTTAGTAGAAATTTTTTTTTCACCTAAAGAAAATTTTTTCACGAAAAAACTTAAAAATCAAAAGAATACCACTCCTACCATTCAACTTATTTTTTTATTTTTTTATTAAAACTAAGGAGCTATTTGTTTGCACCACTTAAATAAAACTTTTAGGGGTTGTTTGGTGGGTGTTTTAAGTTGAGTTTTTAAAATATGGTGTTTGGTAGAGTTTAAAAGTATGTTGAAAAGTGAATTTGATTTTTGTTTGAGTTTTTTTCAACCAATTAAAATTCTCATAAAAAATTTTCAAAAAATAGTCACAATGAATCTTATTTTATAGATCTCGACTAGTATGTTTTAAGTATATATTTTTTATTTAATTTTGATTTTTGAATTTAAATTTATGGTGTTTTAAAAGTTTTTTTAGAGAGAGAATGTAAAATGAAATAAATTTTAGGAAGTGTGAAAGTAGAGTTTATTTTGATTTGAGTTTTTAAAATTTGAGAAAAAAAAATAGATAGATACCAAACAGGCCCTTAAAGTTTTCATATGTAAGTGACTAAGTGGTATTAAAGTTGTTTTATTAACTAAAAAAAATAAGTGATTTGCTACTTAAAACTGAAAATTTTCAACTTAAATTTTAAGTGGTACATTAGTCAATTAAAACTGAAAACTTAATTTTAAAGATTGTAAAATACTTATTTTACCCTCCTCAAAAACACGATAAACACTCTTTTTGCGTGGCTCCTCTTCTTTCTTCGCTGCTTCTCTCTTCTTCACAGCTCTACCTGAAGCTCTTCTTTTTCTCTTCTATCCATTTAATTGTTTATGATATGAATTTCATTGAAGAGAGACTTCGGTTTTTAAATTGGCCAATACAGATGTTAATACTTCAATGCAACTATTGATCTAAGATAGAGTAGGCTGAATTTACATGAAGAATTTAATAATTTAAATGTGTCTTTTTATTTATAAGTATTCAAGGGAAAAATCAGAAAGCAATGCCTTTGAGACAATAGACATTATAGGAGATGAAACAGGTTGAATAAAAAATTTACTTTGCGCGTTTGCTGTTTGGCCTCAATAATAGGCCATGTATTCTTGCTTTGAAGGAAAATGGCATACATTCTTGGGAGTAGAAACAGGTTGAGCATTATAATTATCAATATGATCTATTACGACTATTGTTAGAGTAATGGACCTTTGACCTTGTGTCTATGTTTGATGTAATGAGTTATATATTAGATAGTTGAACATTGCCTTGTTTGTGTAGGGATTCCCGTCATGCTAAGAGCTCAAAGTAGCCATCAAGTTTACAAATTTTATTTTATGAATTATTGCATTTAGCGAAATAATGGTGATTAATAAATTTTATAAATGAAATGGGTTAATTTGGTTGAGAAGTTTAAATTATATGATTTTTTTATTTTCATTTAGAATCATGTGATCTAAATAAACTAATAAGGGTAAAAATTTCATATTAAAAAAAATTCAATTTTCATGTATATTATATTCAAACAAATAACATTTTTTCAAATATAGTTTTTAGAACTAAATAAACAGTTTTTTCAGTTTGTGTTTTTAATTTTTAATCTTTTTATCAAACACTACCTAACTCAATTTATTTTATTTTTTTATATTGCAATCAAGCATAATTTTTTTTATCTAAACCCAAGTCTGAAAACATCCCTAATGCTTGTTGTTGTTAGTGGGGGTCATATGCGTTATTTTCTGGGCCTTTTTTTAGCCCCAGAAAATTCAAATTGTTTTGCTTTTAACCCACTACATTTGAGAAATTAGTAATTGGTCTAAATGAGTGGATAATTTCTAAATATGCATTTTATGAATTATTATTTTTCTTTTATATTTGTTCCATCTTATCCTTTTATATTTAGTTGTTGTCAGAATATATACCTTTTAGGGATTTATATGCTTTAAATTCAAATTTTAAAAGATTCGATTTTAAAATTTATAAATGTAACTACAAGTGATAACTTTTTGTAATTTTTAATTGCCATAGGATAAATATATATTTGAAAAATTAAGAAGTTGACTTGCAGTAAATACAAAATATCAAAAATTAAACTTGGAGCATCTACAAGACATATTAAACGTAAATATTCTATACAATGTACTAAAAAATACATTCATATTAAAAAAGAGATCACACAAGTAAAACTAAAAATATAGCCATGTTAAAAATATCAAATATTAAAACTTGGGGCACGTAGAAAACATCTTAATAGTAAATATTGCATATAAATAAAACTAAAAATACAATCATATTAAAAAAAATACACAATTAAAAATAAAAATACAATCATATTAAAAAAATACACAATTAAAAATAAAAATACAATCATATTAAAAAAAAATTACACAAGTCAAACTAAAAATACACTCATATTAAAAAGATATCACACAAGTAAAAATAAAAATACATTACACAAATTAAACTAAAAATACAGTCATATTAAAAATATATTATACAAGTAAAATTAAAAACATAGTCATATTAAATTTATCAAGATCAAGAATGTTAAATATGAAATAATGTAAAAAGTGAGTAGTTCAAAAGAATAGGAAGAAAGAGTTTACCGACCATATAATAAATGTTCTAACAATTATTATTTGACACCAAATAGAGCATTACTGGTAGTCACTTGGATCATATATTGCATGATTGTAACAACACACAAATTCATAATGAAATTTTTGTATATTTCATATTTAGCCACGAACACTAAACTTTGACGTTGCTGATTGATATTGTAAAGATATCTTTTTAATGCAATGATCATCTTCATAATAGAAGGTATGCACTACCAGAATTAGGGGGTCAATCTTTAAATCCTCCACAAATAAATGAATAACAGTCTATAAAGAGAAATGTAGACTTTAATTCATTTGTATTATGGATTATTTAATTAATTTAAAAATGAATCTTAGTAAAAACATATATGTATTTGTCATAAATATCTATTATTAATTGTATTAGAGATAATAATAAATACTATAGAGGTGACAAATATATATTATTAATTGTATTATATATTGTCTAAAAATAAAGGAGATAACAACCTTATCGTTTAATAAGGATAATTTAATCAGATTAATCATAAAAAACCTAGAATATTGGAAAATAAAATTATTTTTAAATGTTGGATAAAATAAAAATAATTGAGTTAAATCCTAAAAAACGGACTATTCACTAATTTTTTAAATATAATAGATTTGATTAAAAAACCCAAAATTTTTTAGATAAATCCTAATTTGCTATTTTATTTTTTTATTGTTTGTTTTGTGAGTGGTAGGCCAGCTGTAAGGATAAGCTTTCTTTCTATATTGCATCTTTTCCACCACTTCATTGGAGAGATAAGCATTCTCACTTCTTACTCAATTATTTACTTTCCATGTGAGCAAGGACTCTATTTGGCTATTACAGTGTTATTCCTATTGTAGACCTGATACCAAATTATAACAAGGATCGAGATGTTGGATAGAACTAGAATTTTATTTAAGTTAAACTTAATATTATAGAAAAAAAAAGCTTTGAAGAATTACAACAAAGAGAGATGCACGAGAGAGAGAGAGAGAGAACAAAAGATATCCCAAACAATTACAAGCCTCACAATTTAAAGGGAAAAAGCAAACTCAAATAGTACTTAAATAGTAAAAAGCTAAAATAATATAAACTTTAATTATTACAAACTTAAAGTAAAAGGTAAAATAATTGGCCATGGGCCCCTTGGGTTGCATGTACTAGATTAGCGCCTTGAAATGCGCCGGTGCAACCGAATATCCTCAAGAAGCCAAAACTTTAATAAAGTTGTCATTACAAGAATCTTCATAATTATTAATTATGTCTTACTCCACTTGTTTCTTTCCTTTGTCTTCTTGTTTAGCAGGTGGCGTGTTGGCGTCCTTATATAGACGGGTGAGCTATCTACTCATGTGGATAGTTATATCTTCATTTGACTCCGTAAAATCATCTTCTTTGTCAATATCAATAAACAGATTATTTGATTCATATTTAACTGTATAGACCTCAGATTTTGAATCTTAAGATATAGACATTATATCCTCATCCATATCTAGTTAAGATGATAAAGCTTGGAGGATTTTTGCTTTAAGCTCTTTGACTGGAGAATTAGAAAATTTCTCTTTTAGAGAAGCCAAGGATGGAGCTTTAAATTCGGATTTTTTAATATTTTGCTTCTTTAAGAATGCCTCATCATCTCCAACATTCTTATTGAATTCAATAAATTCAAAAAGAACTTTTTTAATTTGAACTATAAGTTCCGTGAAAGAATAAGCCGTTATTATGGGTAGTAGTATTAAAATTCCATTGAAAGATCAAAGGAATATGGTATTTAGTAAAAAAGTGTAATAACTTAAAATTTTTAATAGGGTATTGCTCCTTAATAAGAAGCCTATGATTATTTTTGCTATAAGCAATAAAGAGTTCATATAAATTATTGGGAAGAACATCTTCCTCTGGCCCATTAAACATGAACCATTGGAAAAACTAATGAGGGAGAGTTTTCAAATTATTGTCTAAACCTTCACCTTTAATAAGGTTATCAATACAAAAAAATCATGTATAAGTATTATACTGGTTTTGATAAAGAAATGCATTCTTCCAGACATCAATATAATCCCAATAATTATACGTATATGGTCCTGACTCGGAGTAATAATTCCGTAAACTTTGCTCTTTATTGGAATTTAATCCCCATTCCTTAATATTTATTATCCCTTTAATAAATGCCTTACTAAAGGCAATTTCTGGATTACGAGATCCCACATTTATGTTCATGTGAGTGAATTGTACACTTTCAGTGTCGATAAGAATAGCCTCATAATAATCTTTTTTTTTTCCACTAATAAGTGGAAATTTCATTTTATTTTTAAAATACCTTTGGGTAATTGTCCCAAGGTTAAGAGCAAATCTTTTATCACTTTCTTGAAAATATAAAACAAAATCTTGGTGTGGCTTCTTTAAAGCCACCTGAATTTCCTCTTTAAGAGCTTATTTGAACGTCATAGGAGACGGTGGTTTAACCTGAGAAGAGCTTGCTTGGGATTTAATCCCAGAGGTACCAATATTAATTTGAGGACTGCGACCCTGAGGTTGTCCTCTTCCTTTACCTCCACATCCTCTATAAGAGGAGGAGGAACCTGGTGGTCTACTCATGAGACCGAACGCTGCAAGAATTCTCTAGTTAAGAAATCAGGAAGATAATTTGATTATCCTTTTATAAATTTTATTTTAAAATCGAACACAGATAATATAGCCTGCCATCTTGCAAATATTTGTTTGGAAGTAATATTCTTAACATCTTTTTCAAGCACATTTTTAACAGCTTGGCAATCAATACGTAAAAGAAAATCTTGATTTAATAAATCTTCTTGGAAATCAGAAATACATTTTACAATATATAATATTTTCTTTTTAATAGTAAAGTAATTTTTCTGAGCATCATTCTATTTCCTAGAAGTAAATCTAGATAAGATTTATTTATTATAGTCTTTAAACTTTTGTTTAAGAATACCACCATAGCCAATATCCAAGGCATCAGTTTCAACAATTTTAAAAGAATGTGGAGATACAAGAGAGAGACAAGGTAATTGTTTAACTTTAGATTTAATAATCTTAACAGCCTTAGTATCCTTTTCAGTCCAAGGAGGAGGATTCTTCCTCAGCCTTTTATACAAGGGAATACAATCTGTAGCGAGATTTTGATAATAATCACGAATATAATTCAAAGAACCCAAAAACCTTTATAGTTGGGTTTTATCTCTAATTTCATCAGGGAATTTATCAGCAAATTCAATAGCTCTATTAATATGGATAATACTTCCTTTAGTAATTTCATGACCTAGAAACATGATTTTAGTCTGAAAAATGCTTATCTTTTTAATTGAGACTACTAATCCTGCAGTTTTCACAATCTTAATAAAGATTTGGATATGTTTAATATGTTGATAAACACTTTGTGAGAATATGAGAATATCATCAATATACACAATAGAAAAAGTACTATAAGGAGTAAAAATATTATTCATAATATTCTGAAATTCATAAGGCTTATTTTTAAACCCGAATGGTATAACATTCCACTCATAATGTCCAAACGGAACATTAAAGGCAGTTTCATATTTATGAACTTCAGCAATTTGAATCTGCCAATATTGTGATTTTAAATCGAATTTGGAAAATATAGTAGCAGCTTGTAGGCGAGCTAATAAATCCTTTTTATTAGGAAGAGGATATATAATCCATTTTAGAACTTTATTTAAAGGTTTATTTAAAGGTTTATAATTTATAACTAACCTGGGAACCCCTATTTCAATTTCAAAAGCTTTATTAACATAAAAAGCAGTATAACTTTAAAGAGAATAACTCTTTCTAATAAGGTTTTTCTCTATAAGAGAAGTAATCTCAGTTTTGCAATATTCTAATAAAACTGAATTCATTTGGGCAGGTCTAACTTTGGTAGAAATATTTTTCTCATCAAAATCTTCCTTGTAAGGAAGGGGAACTATATGTTTTTTCTTGTCCGAAAAGGATGTAGGTAAGTCACTACAAATTTCGCGAATAATTTGCTCCTGAAAATTTTTAATAGAAAGCTTAGTTTTAGGAGCATTAATTTGAAGATTTATATTCATAATTTTAAAATTCTCTTATAAATATTTAAGATGTTTTTCTTAAAAAACAAGTTTATCTTTAACTTCATTAATTTCTTTAACTTAAGGTTTTGTGATAAATCTAAAAATAATTTTTTTATCCTTAAGCTTAGTAATAATGCCTTCAGGAGTTTTAGAAAAAGGCTCTATAAGACTTAAGAATGGAGTACCAAGAATAATACGTTGGGACAAATCCTTAATCATAATAAAAGTTCCTTTAATACAAATACCATCATTGCAAATATAAGCATTAGATAATTTAAACTTGATTTTAAGTTTATTTCCTCCAGCACTAGTAATGGTTTGGGAGGTCTTATCAAAATATTTAGTATGGATTAAACATTCTCTAATGAATTCATATCTGCCCCAGTATCAATTAAAGCAATATTTTTAACAACAAAATCTTTGTCTATAACTATAGTTATATTAACATACCATTTTTGATAGGCAATCTTATTTATAAGGTTAAGAAAATTATCACTAGTGTTTATAGGAACAATTTCCTGTGAAATAGAAGAATTTTCAGGTTCAACAGAGATTTTTTCAATAGTAGAAAGGCGGAGTTTAATCTCTTTTGTCTCGATCTTTAAATTGTTAATTTCTATTTTTAAATTGAAAATAGTGGCTTTTTTCTCAGGTGTTTTATAAAAACTTCCAAGTATATTATGTAGTGAATAAGGTTCTGTACTAGGCAAAATAGTTTTCTTAGTTTTAAAAATGGTTAAATATTGTTCTATAAGTTTACATTTAACGTTATTATCAGTAGCCTGATCTATAAGATCTAAAATATACTGTTTTTCCTTAGTAAGGACATTAATACCAAGCCCATTAGTCTCACGGATAGCCTTATAATAATCAATCTGAATCTTGCACTTACAATTAGATTCTGACTCGGGATTATTAGTAGAGGAATTAGAGGAGGGTGACTGAATTTCATTAACAAATTCCTTTTCGTTATTATATTCCTCATCCTCACTAGGGTTTAATAAAACCGCAATAAACTGCCTTTTAAAGCCTTCGCCAGCTATCTTATTAAGCTTTTGTTTAGTCCAACACTTATTAGCATAGTGGCCAGCTTTGCCACACTTTATACAAATAACCTAGCTCATATTATTGGGCCTCTTAGCTGGCCCAAACTTCCTATTAGGAGTCCTAGAGGTAGAAGCAATAGGAGCTTTTTTATGGGCCTTCTTACGCCTCTTATTATGTTTTCTAGTCCTATTAGAACTCTCGATTTTCCTATTCCTAGAATCAGGAATATTAATATCATAGGCAAACTGATCACAGAACTCACCTATCTCTTTTCTACCGGTTAAGTTCTGGGCTTTTAATTGGACTTTAAGTTTAATATTATTACACAAGGATAATCCTTCAGCAATACATTCACTAATAAGGTATCCATAAGTATAATCCTTATAAGGAATAGAAGTACCTCCATGCTTCTTACTAATGCGGTCTTTGACCTTTTGGGCAAATAGGGTTGGCAATCCTGCTATAAACTTTTATTTCCAGAAGTCTTTATTCACATATTCTCTAGTCATAACTTTGGATAAAAATACATCCTTATACCACCTAAAATGGGACACTTAAGGTTAATAAGAAGATCATTACTCCTATCTAATATGGTAGAATTGAGACCTATAAAATGGTGAACTATAGCAGTTAACAAGGAATAAACTGAATTTTCCTCAGCTTTGGGCTGAACCTGAGTAACATTATGCCCTTGCTCATTTTTAGTGGTTACATTAATATTAACTATCTTAACTGAGTTTTTAATCTCACTCTTTTGACTATCAGTCAACACATTATCCTACTAGCCTCTAAGCTGGCCAGAAAATCCAGCAATCATAAATTCAGTAACGTTTTTGTCGACACTACCACTAGCTTTACAAGCTGTACTATACATGGTCATCCTATATAGAAGGGTTAACATTTGATATTCAGACATACCATCTATATTCCATTCCTAAATGGTCTTAGAACTAAAATTTGCTATAGGATTAAAAATAGCTTCTTCCTCGAATAACATATCTTGAGGAGTAGGACGTTGGTAATAAGTCCTAGTAGGGGCCATTTGAGTAGCCATATGGTTTTTACTAAAAGTTATCTTATTAAGATCTCCTTCCATGGCTAATAATTCGTTTCTAAACTGGGTGATATCGAAAAACTCAGTTTCACACTTAGAGACATCCTCAGTTTGAGTAATAGGGAGAATATGCTTACCATTAAATAAACGAAGTTTTTCTAACTTATTAGTGAGAGCCTCAACAATCTCTTTATTCTTATCACTAAATTTAAATTTCTCAGTAATTTCTATTGCAGGTTTAATATAAGAGGTCTCTACCTTAGGCTTCTCGATAATAGGAACATGCTATTTTTCTTCTAAAGCTTGGACCTTCTCTAAGGTTTCCTCTATACGAGTTAATTGACTCGCTAAGGTTTGCATATGGAGATTGGTATAATTATTATGTTTAATGACCTTATTAAGGTCATCAGGTCCTATATGGGATGAGGTTACTCTAATATTGAATGAAAACGCAATAGTTTTAAGGGATTGGCTGCCTTCTACTTCTAACTTAAGAGCTTCAGTAGGAGGGTGAAGGGATTTGATAGTATTCCCTGAAACAGTTTTCAAAGTTTTATAAAAATTATTAATAGTACAAATGTTGGGATAATCTCCCTCATAGTTACTATAAAACCATGTGACAAAATGGATAACTTCCTCATTTTCATCAATATGTTCATAAAACTTAATTTTAAACCATGCTTTTTGTTCATCAGAAAATTCAGCAAAAAATCATTTTCTAAAATCAGCATATTTTTCTTTTATAAATTCCTGATTACAATCAGTTCTCTTATAAGAGAAATTACTTTTAGTGAGAGTCAAAATTTGCTTCATGGCAAAACCTAATTCAGAAATAGTATCAGGTTCATTTTTTGACGGTTTTGAATAAACACCATGAGAAATATTTTTTTGGGAATTAATAATACCCTCAAATCGTAAATTATCATTTTTAGTACCAGAAACTCCTGCCGCTTGGGAGGTTCTAGGTGTAGGAATATCAGAACTAATAGTAGGAGCATGTGTGTAAAATCTTTGGCTTTTATATTGGGAAGCCGAAGAAGGTCTCTTAGAAGAGGTAGATAACCTAGCAGTCTTATTATTATTAAATCTGATGATGACATCTCCATCATCGAATTGAAGAATTTTTTCTACCCGTTTGTTTTCAACAGGTGATTAAGCCATTTTATTGCATTTTTATACGTATTTATATAGCTTAATATGCATGAATTTAATTATAATTATCCTAAATTGTTAAGAATTGAGTTTTAATCGTAAAATAGGATAATATGTTTGTTTCTAGTGCATCTTACCCTTTTTATAGGTTAAAAATAAACAAGAACGAATCTAGAAGCAAATTCCCCCAAAATTAGTCATTGCCGGTCAAATTCGGAGTTAAATTGAGTTCAATAAGAGAACCGAAAGCAATTCCCAAGCTCAAGCATGAAGGTAATGGTTAAAAGAGATTATGAGAAGCGAATAAATCATCTCAAGCGAAAAAAAAAGTCATTTAAATTAATTCGGGAAATTTTTGGATAACGAAGAAATCCACTGCGCGCAACGTCTCTGTTCCAGCAATTTTTGGTATTTATCCGTGCAGAATTTGAAGAAATCTGGACAAAAGTTTAGAGCTCTGAGTTAGCTACGTGTGGGCGAAAACCTTGCGTCAATCGGAGTTCGGAGCGCAAAGTTATGTCCGAAATATGAACAGTGCGCTGGAAGAGCAGATTCTAGCGCGAATGAATAAAATAATTAAAGGTGCAAGAAATTATCGAAAGTGGGCCTAACCTAGATGGTTTGTATGAGAAGTTCTATCATTATGGTCTCTGGTTCAAATCCCACGGGTTGCAATTTATGTTTCAAATTTGACCAAGCACATGACCCATTGACAAACCTAAATAAATTAGGTTTGTAAAATTATATATAATCATCAAATCATCATCATCAGACAGCCGTGCAAGCCACAAAAAAAAAATAGCAGCAGCCGTCCTTTGCTCTTTCTCTCTCTCTCTCCATTGAGTTTCTTTCTCATTATTTCTTCTTTCTTTAATTTATTTATTTTTCAATATTAAGGCTTTTTTCTTTAATTTATTTCTTTTTCAACATTAAGGTTTAAATTGTATCGCTTTCATTATTTTTCTTCGGTGTTATTTGGGAGTTTGGGACGAAGTATTCAATTATATTATTGACGATTAATTTTAGAATTTAATTATTGGTCTACGCGCGTACCTCAATTTCAGGTTCTTAATTTATTTACTACTTTGTTAATTCTTATTATAAATTTTGCATGCTTATGATTTTAATAGCTTTTCAATTTATAAATTTATATACGCTGTTTGCCGACGCGGCAATTTTTAGGACCCGAATTCAATTCTAATTAATTTTTTATTGGTTAATAGGTCATTATAAATCTGATTTTTATTAAATTATTATCCTAATATGCTAATCACATATTTTTATAATAAATTTAATAAAATCTTTCCAACAAAAGAACCAAACTAGTTTGAATCATTATTTTTGCGCTAAACCCTAACTAGTTGACTTAGAGAGCGGTCTATACTCTCTAAATTAATTGGTTATGTATCTTTTTAGATTTCAAACTTAAGTGCGCTCTTTTTGGTATTTATTTTAATCCTTACTTTTTAATACCGAAATTACCAATTTTGTGTTTTCACCGCCCGTTTTAGTTTAAATTTGATTTTAATCATGTTTTAACATATTTGAATTAAATTGTGATTTTTACTTAATATTTCTAAAGTCACTTTTAATAAAAAGTTTTGTAGTGTCAAGCACTACTTCACTTTAATAAACAAGTGTTTTCGGTAAAATTAAGTAATGCGAATTGATTCCATAATTAGTATTGGTACATATAGCTCATGTCACGCATGAATTATTATGAAAAATATGAGTTTATAAGATCAATTAACTTGTGAAAAGTATGCTAATTTTTTTTAAAAAAATTAATTAGAAAATGATTCTCAGTCTACCGAATTGCCCATTGTGTTGCCCGGAACTTATGGATACCCCTAACACTTTTTGTTCTTAATTTTAGTTAAAGTTTTTCACGCGTTTAATTAATTTAGTACGCTATTTTTATTATTTATCCCTTGTTGCATGTTTATTTTATGTTAGTTTAGTTTCTTTTAGCATAATAATGTTTCGCTACCTTTAAGATTAGTTTTAGTTGCATGGTTTATTTAGTTATATTGCCTTTAGTTAGTTTAGTTATTGATTCTCATTTCATATCTCTCCATTTTTCATCTTTTTTTTATTTTTCTTTTTTTTCCTTTTGAAAGAAATGTTTCTAAGTCAAAGAACTACCCTCCTTCTCGTGGATTGACCTCGGACTTACCGAGTATTTATTACTTAACCGACCACCTTCACTTGGGTGTAATAACTCGCATTGTTTTCACCAAGTCAACAGGGACATGTGGAGCTGCGGCTTCTAGAAGCCATTGTTCGGGTAACTCTATATCACTTCACCTAATAGTCTTAGGAACATCTATATTATATTTTAATAAGTTGGTTTTAATAAGCGTAATCCTACCCTTGGGATCATACCGTTTAACGTTGGGACTAAGCGTATGCATAACCTTATAATGAACTCTATAAGTAACATTTAAAAGTTCACAACCATCTTTGAGATTAGGCCTGGCAAAATTTGACACGACACGCTAACCCGACACGAACTCGACACGGAGTTAGCGGGTTTGGGTCAAGTATAAATGGGTTCGGGTCGATTTCGGGTCAGACACGCTTAACCCGTAAACTAAACGGGTCGTGTTCGGGTTAACCCGCTAACTTGAAATTGACCCGCACTTGACACGATTATTTTTTTTGCAGCTATATATATTTTATTTTGCCATCTTGCTTAGATAATTATATTCTTATTTTAAGTATTGGTAGTATATGATAGTTATTATGTTTTTGACGATAGATAAACTACTAATTTTTTATATTTTTGCTTTGGTGATGGAATTTATTTTGACTCTAGATTATTATTCTCATATTATTTTGATTAAATATTGAATTTTGGTATTGAGTGAAACTTATTAAAAATTTAAAACTATTATACACATGAGACTTAATTGTCATTATAATCTTAAAAGGTTAATGCACGTCATGTCGAGTTGCAGGTTTAACACAACCTATTTATTAAACAGGTTAGTCGGGTCATATCGTGTAACTTATAAAATAAACAGGTCGTGTTCGAGTTAATATAAATGACACGATTAATTAAACGGGTCGTGTTCGGGTTGACACTAATACTGTAATACTTGTGTGTTGACACGACTCGAATACGACACGCGAACCCGAATTGCCAGCCCTATTTGAGATCATAACCACTCATTTGAATATTTAGAGTTAAAACATATAATAAATGTTTATCAGTTAAGGAAACAGAATAATCAGGGAAGTAGTTGAAATAAACAGGGCCATCACATAAACTAGTTTGAATAATTCTTAATAAGGAATCCTTGAATTTATTATGCCTGCAATCACGTAAGGCAATTAATAATGAGGCATTTAAGCCTAAAGAAATGAGCGGCTTAATAGCAACGTGTACCAAACTAATATGTATATACTTGTATTTATCTTTATAACGCAAAATTTCATTCTCATGTAATAATTGTAAACAATCAAAATTATTACCAATATGAATAGTTTGTTCAATGGTTTTAATAGACATTGAAGGAATGAAATCAAACATTCCGGTATTATAAATTTTGTTTGATTTAACAATTGGTAAATGCCAGTTTAATAATTTATTCTCAATATTAGAATACTCAACATCATTAGAATTCTTTATAAAAGAAGATGGAACATATTTAGAACGAGAACTAGTTCTACTTAACATTTTAAATTAATATAATAAATTGATAAAATAAGCACTCGATAGCACGCATGTCAATGATTTACGCAAACATAAAACCCAAAATAGCAATACATATACCGACATGTATGAGCTGCTGTCTAGGGGTGCTAAATAAGCATTTAGCACCTTCTGGTTGCTGTCCAGCAGGTGCTAAATGCATTTAGCACCTTCTGGTTACTGTTAGTGTCATAATTAGACGATATTATAAGAAAGAGGTATTAGTGTCTTTTTTGTATAGTGTCCTTAATTTACATGGCTAATTTTTAAGTATCCTTTAAAATTATATTATTATTAGAATGAGCCATTATACCTAATTACCTCTAAATTAAAAAAGAATTAAAAATATTAAGTTGATAACTATCCACTCATTTGGGCTAATTCCTAATTATTAAAATAGAGTGGGTTAAATGCAAAATAATTCATTTTTTTTGAGTTAAAAACAAAAAGGCCCAAAAATTAATGCAAACTAACAAATATGTATTATATATGGCGAAGATGGTAATCAACTCTTCTCTCCCTCTTGATTGAGTGTCTAATTGGAGAGCTCCTTCGGCTGTTTTTTAGTTTTATTGTTTTTGTCTATCCTTTTATGTTTTTATTAAAAAAAAAGAAGAAGCACAGCACAATTTGGAAAAACTCCATCCTACTCATATTAAGAGTTAATGTTTTAATTTGCACTTTTAAATGATGTTAAATGTCAACCTAATTAACTGTCAAAAATTAAATATATTTAAGAATTCGTGAAGTATTAATAAATTAATTTTGAAATGTAATTTTTAATTTAGGATGTTCACGAAAGAAAAAAGCGACTCTAATTTAAAATGAGAAGAGTATATGGAATAATTGCATTGTACTGATAAAGAATTAAAGTTAAAGGCCACAGATTTAGAATAATTATAGAACTAAATTAAATACATGTAAGTTGAATAACATTCAGGAAATTAATGAATACGAAGGGTAAGGGTGTGCAAAAACCGAAAAATAAAAAAACTGGCCCGAACCGAACCAATTTAGTCAGTTATTTAAAGCTTTCGGTCTGGTCCGGTAGGGGTCGGTTCGGTTGGCGGTTAGCAGAGTTACAAAACCGGTAATAACCAAACCGAACCGTAATAATACGTGTCACGCTACTATTAGTTGGTTAAATTTATTTCTTTATATATATATATATTATATGTTAAATATTAAATACATATAAAATATATAAACTAAATATATTGATTTTAACGTCATGGCCCAACAATACAAAACATGCCCAAATTCAAGCCCAAAATCGATAATAACCGACTAACCGAACCGACAATAACCGAATCGACCCCGACCAGTTTTAGGTGTTTAGCGGTTCGGCTTGGTTGACCGTTATCGTAAAACCGACAGGTCAATTCAGTTGGCGGTTAATTTACACGATTCGGTTAACCGAACAGTGCACACCCCTAACGAAGGGTCTCGTTTGATAATAAAATATAAAATAATAGTAAAAACCATTGGTTTTGGTAAGAATAAGGAAAATAAGTTAAGGGATTTGAGGAGATATTTTCTTATATTTTGGTTTTTTCCTTTGTATTTTTTATTTTATTTTGTAGTGAGGAAGAATTTTTTTTCAAAAAAGAAAAAGAGGGAGAACATGTACTTATAAAATAGGCAAAAAATAGATAGATCATTCAAATTATTTTTTTACCTTCTCACGAAAATCAATTAATTTTACTATCATTTCTATTGTGTTATTAAACGGATTCATTCAATTTTTAATATTGTTTTATTTTGTGGTCCATTGAAGGAAGGACTAAGAGCATATTGTAAGTATTAAAGTGTAAATATGATGTGTCAATCCACTTTTACACAAAACTTGAAATATATATAAAAAAATTGTGCTCCAGTGGTAGTTTATCAAACTCTTGTGTAAAATTTGAAATAACTAATAAGATACCAACACATGTTAAATGTCTATTTACTACAATTTAATATTATTCTTTCTTGAATTTTTCTATACATAATTTTATCATAATAATTGATCTTATTTTGTAGGTATTGATAAGTAAATTTCAAATATATAATTTTTATCAAAATTTATATTTTATATAAAAAATTATTACATTTTAAAGTTTTATAAAAAAATATGAGGATATATAATGCTGATGTAGCAGTGCAAATTGAAAATGTATTTTACACAAAGTCCAAACTTAAAAGACTGCTATAAATGAAATATTTTATAAATTACGTAAATTTTAAACAAAACAAAATTATAAAAATTTGTTAGAGACGTTCTAAGCAGTTGATAACATTCAGGAAATCAGTATACACTTCAATTTCTGAGGTTGGTTTAGTTTGTGGCTCATCGGAGGCCGGAGAAAGGACCAAGTGGTTAAAGAGCATCTAAGCAATTAATTGATGCTCAGAATTTCAAAAGTTTGTGGGTCACCGGTGGAGGATAGAATAGGACCATTTCTAGTGCAAATGCTAAAAAGTTCAAGTTAAATGGTTAATTTTACTCTATCAACTTTACAAATTTTGCTCAGCGTAAAAGCTAAATATAACCCAGTTATAAACAAAAATATTAATTTTTATATTAAAAATATATATATTTTTATTTTAATGATAAAAGTTTACATGCCACAAAAAACACATTACACATACATTTAGAAAGGGAAAAAAACACTATGATTTAATATCTAATTCCCTTTTATTATTTTGAAATTAATATAAATGAAAGTCAAAAAATTGGTACCTCTCTAATTATTTCTTATAATATGAGAAGATTCGAGATTTAATATTAAAAAAAAGAATCGGAGATGAGTTGAAGATACTGTTTCTCTACACACTATTTGAGCTTTGAAAACTTATGTTATTAATTAGATATATATACACATAAAATATTAGTACCCGTTTTAATTTTTTGATCTTTCACAATTGTACTACCAGCCCTATTCTAAGACCGGCTCTGAGCTCCAATGTCGTCTCACTCAGTCAGATGATTGAATAAATGTCGTCCCGCAAATAAGAAACCATATAGAGGAGAATTTGGTAAAACAAAGGAAAGATTTATGCAAATTAAGCAGCCCTCAGCAATGAACCGCACCAGCCATAACCACTCTGTTTTGAAGGCCCACGGGCCTTCTCGGGCAGGCCCCAACTAGCGTTGTTTGCAAAATGGGCCTATCAGGACCTAAGAGTCAAAAGAGATACCCATAAGCTTACTCAGTTGGGTTGTTTGTGGGCTGGGCCGAACAAGATTATTTTACATTTTTTATTCAAATGCTTATAAAATTAAAATCTAATTTTTTTGGGTTATCTAGTTTTTTTGTACATCCTTCAAACCCAAGAATTTCCTGCATGCAGAGCGACTATAAATAGATAACGGTTCATGTTGATTTCAGATATAAATCTCCAAACCAAGCGAGACGTGTATAATTATTTTTTTAAAGTATGTTTGATCACAACATGTATGTTGACCTTAAAGTCAATTAATCTTATTTTGATAATTATAATAAGTTAATATAGTGTTATTTAACTCGGTTGTTCCAATGATGATAGCCATTAGCCGATATCTTTTCCAACCAAGTGTGACGTCAAACCGATATAGCCAAACTCTCACACAAAGCTCCACAAATGCTTTCACTCACAAGAAATGAACTCAAATGATCTCCATGTGCTTCACAAAGAATCAAAACCAAGAAAGGATCAAGAACATCAAACAAGTAAAGATACGCACAAGAAAATCAAGTATCACGAAGACTCGAATTATCATTAAATGGAGTGAGTGCTTAGATTTTATGTAAAGATACTTTATTGATCAAATTCCTATAGCTCAAACATATTCTTACATCTTTTAAAGATTGATTCAAACTAGCTTGAAATTGAATTTATTTGAAAAACATCATTTTACAAAAACGAGTTTCAAAATAAATTCATATTAATTTTAAATGATCATATTTTAAGTTATAATAAAAATGGGTATCTTAGAAACATATATTTGAGGTTCAAAAATCATTAGAATTTTATTTGGAACTAAATTATTAAATTGGAAAAATATTTTTATTTTTCGTTTAAAATTCGCTCAATTTTTGCCCAGTTTTAATCTAACGGTAAAATGGAGGCCTTCCCAAACTCCGATCATTTTGAAATTTTTACAGTAGTTAGACAACATCTCCTGGCAATTTTGACTAAAATTTGAGCATGATCCAACGGTCCAATTGGGAGAAATTAACAAAACAATTTTGATTTTTTTTGTCAAAACTAGTTGTTGGAAAGTTTGAAAATGTATACCTTGGAGCCAAAACCTCTCTTAATCATCCCCAACGGCCATATGATTTTGTAAGCTATAAATATGATGTCTTAGACATGTTTTAACACACTTGAATCATTCTACAAAGTTATTTTACATATATACAAAATTATTCAAGTTTGAAAGCTAGAGCATTGATCAATCTTTTCATTCTTTGAGCTTATATTCATTGATCAATTTTGATATCTCTTAGTGTGAGCTTCATTTGTAATTTGATATACACGAGAGTTATTGTACATTGGTGTTTGTCACCAAAAACTTGTTCAAATCATTTTTGTGAGAGGTGTATCTCATAAAATAGCAAGAGGGATTTCTTGTGAGAGTATTGAGGGTGTTTCAATACTTGTAAGAGTGTGTGAGAAGAATACACTTGTAGAGGTTTGATCTTTACCCGGAAGGAGATCGGTTATAGTGGAAATTCTCGGGGAACTAACCGAGCGCGGAGTAGGGGGAACAAGCCGAACCGTGTGGACAAAAAATCTTCGACTTCAAATTGGTTCAATCTTTCTTACTCAATCTTTTTATTATTGATTGTTTAAATTGTTTGAGATTACTTATTTATTTGCTCTTATACTTGATTGTTTATTTGCTTACATTCCTTGATAAATTTGTTTAGTAAATTATTTTACTTAAACATTTTCGAAAAAATTTTTAATTCCGCATTAAGTTTTTTAAAACCCTATTCACCCCCCCTCTAGGGTATTTTCCGACCTACAATGTAAAATAACTACAAAAGCAATTGATTTTGGTGAGAAAGCGAAAAATAAGTTGCGTGAATTTTTTATGAGAAAATGGGTTATAAGATATCGCTCCGTAATGTTTTATATCTTTAAGGACGGAGTCATGTTTAATAAAGATAAGTAGAACTAATTTCATAATTTGATTATAAATTAAGGACGCTTTTTGTAATTTTGATTTGTTTTAAGAATAATGACAAAATGTTTATGTACAAAACTACCCTCGTAAAATATCTCCTAAACCTTTGCACTATTTAAACCTTTGCTCTTCTGCAACTATCACAATCAAATTTTCATCTCTATCCATACATTCAAAATTTTATCTCTTTATATTTTCTCTCGACAATCTCAGTTTATTGTTCGCTTTTACTCTGTTTTTCGGTACTCTATATCTTAGTTTATTCTTCATTTCATTCAAGGTACACCTTTATTCTTTTATTTATTTTCGGTACTAAAACAGTTTATTCTTCTTTTGTTCATTAATTTTGTACTCTTGTATTCAAATGTGTTCATATATTCAAATTTTTACGTAGATTTTATTGAACGTTCTAGTAGTTTGGATATTGGATGGGTGTTAAATTGTTTTAACACCTTAAGTTTAGTTTCGTTGTGGTGCTAAAACTATTTAGCACAATTATTGTTTTGGACATTTTGGTGCTAAAACTGTTTTAGCATCAACTGATTGTTTACTCTTGCTAAAAAATGGTGCTAAATCTGTTTTAGCACCATTTAAATAGTTACTCTGTTGTATAAAAATGGTACTAAAACAGATTTAGAACCTTGATGTGTACCATTTGATAAATGTTAAACTGTTTTGGCACTTTAAGTTTAGTTTTCCTATGGTGCTAAAACGGTTTAGCACCATTATTGTTTTGGACATTTTGGTGCTAAAACTGTTTTAGCACCATTTGATTGTTTACTCTTGCTTAAAAATGGTGCTAAATTTGTTTTAGCACTATTTAAATAGTTACTCTATTGTATAAAAATGGTGCAAAAACAGATTTAGCACCTTGATGTGTACCACTAGATGGGTGCTAAACTGTTTTAATACCTTAAATTTAGTTTCGCTGTGGTGTTAAAACGGTTTAACACCATTATTGTTTCAGACATTTTTGTGTTAAAACTGTTTTAGCAACATCTGATTGTTTACTTTTGCTAAGAAATGGTGCTAAATCTTTTTTAACACCATTTAAATAGTTACTCTATTATATAAAAATGATGTTAAAACAGATTTAGCACCTTGATGTGTATCATTAGATAGATGCTAAACTGTTTTAGTACATTATATTTTAGTTCCCCTGTGATGCTAAATCTATTTAGCACCATTCTAGTTTTAGACATTTTGGCGCTAAAATTGTTTTAGCACCATCGATTGTTTACTCTTGCTCAAAAAGGGTGCTAAATCTGTTTTAGCACCATTTAAATAGTTACTTTGTTATTTAATCCGATTGTTTACTCTTGTTCAAAAAATGGTGCTAAATCTGTTTTAGCACCTCTGTTGTGTAATATTGTATGCGTGCTAACTAGATATATATTTATTTTTTTAAAATTTTTTTAGAATGATAATAGTGATAATGAATGTTTATATCAATTATGTAAAATGCACGATAACGATGAGTAGTTTAAGGAAAATTGATGATTGACTGTAGTGAACTTTGAAATTTTTTGATTTGAGACGGAGAAGTTATATTTTAAGATTAGTGTGTTATTAGTTAAATAAGGAAACGACATTAATGTCTTTTTTTTTATGATATCCTTAATTTATAATACTAATTTATAATGGACCTTTGTATTTATGTTGTTATTGGAGCATGCCCTTAAGCCCAATTGCCTCAATTTTTATTTCATATTTATTTTATGAGTAGATTTCATCCCTCCGTGAATTTTTTTCTTCCTTTCTTTATCATCCAAAGAAATTATTTCAAGGGATTAAAAATATTTTCAAATGACGTCCATTTTGATTTTTTTAAGAGAGAGAATCCCTTGATGTGTTATATTTTTGTTCCATGGCCAGTTTTAACAGGTGAAAACGTCAAACGAGATTTAAATTTCCCATTACGAATCACCCAAGGAGAAGGTTTTAGAATGATCGGATGAGAGGTTTGATTTGTTTGTAACTTTATACCTGTACGAGGCTTTTATTTAAAATTAAGAAGGATTTAAGTTAAATTTGAGCTTAATTAAAAAATTGGTTAGTGCAAAACCCATTTTAAAATATATAGTTTATATCACATAGGGATTTTTAAAATTACACCCATAAATTAAAGAAGTGTTTGAAAAGATATAGACCCGTTAGTTTTGCAAGAAAAGCGAGTTCAAGAATGAATCAAAATCTCAAAAAGAAGGATAGAGACTAGTTCAAAATATAGAAAAAGGGAAAGAAAGAAGGGTATTATTAATAACAAACCTTATTGCTCTGAACCCTTTGTATTGTATTACTACTACTTGCCCAATTTAATAATTGACTCAAACAACACGCTTCTCACTTCTCACTCGGTTTATTTCTCTCTCTATATATATAACTAACTTTCTAGTTATTCTAACCACCATCTCCAAAACCCGCCCAATATTAATTTCAAAAAGTAAAGGCAAATCTCGATCAACTACCACTTTGAACTCAATGGCTGCGAACACTAACTCAACCACACAAGCACCACCACCGTCATTTCAGTCTCCATCTCCGGCATCCGATAGAAGGGTAAAAACAGCCACCGCACCTCGTTTGGTACCTGTACGAGGCCAAGTTCTCACCAGAATTATCAAGAAGGGGTTATCGTACCTCTGCTTTTCAAATCACGAGTCTCACACGAAAAGGTTTTCAGTGGTGACCCATGATTGTGAGAAATGAAAATCCTTTGGTTTTACTCGCCAAGAAGTAATTCTTTGAAATTGGGTCATTCACTTCTTTGTATTGTATATTGATCTAGCTATTCTTCTTCTTCTTCTTCTTTTGGGGTCATGAACTAATTAATGTTGACACTTGTAGTAGCTCAAATTGAGCATCTTTAATTGTAACGATCCAATTATATATTGAATCCCAAATAGTTATTACGAGGTTGTTTATGTGAGTTCATTGTTTGATTACCACGAACAGCAGCAGATTATGCCAATTTTGAAGCCCGTTCACCCTAAACCAACAATAATTTAATATTAAAATGTTCTTACTTTTTTTTTTTTTTTTTTTATTATCTAATTTACAATTGGTACGGGTCAAATCTTACATCTTTTTAAGTTTAAATGGCGCACTCAGTGTCATGCTCAAATAGTACACGTAACGAATTAGAGAAATACAATGAAAATTTAAGTGATAAAAAAATTAAAGTATTCACACACAACATTTAAGTTGTATTTAAAATAAAGAGAAATTAAGGGATTTTGCAAAGTTGCTTAGGAGTGATGTACATTTTCATTTTTTCATGATAAATGTTTTGCTGATGACAGCAATTAATGATATGGTACGTGTGATCATACGGTCATTTAAGTTACTAAAATAGGAAAAGGTCTGCTCTTGCCAAGTCAGAGAGGTAGATAAAGCATCTCTATTTGTCTCTGATTTTTTATTTTTACATTTTTAAACTTTAGAATGATTAAACAAAAATGTACCCCCAACTCTTTTCAAAGTTCAGATTACTCTATGAAGTTTATTGTTCCTGTGATAGTCAAGTTCAAAGTTGGAAGTCTCCAAACATTTTTTCATTTATTTTTTATGACATTCATTTGTGCTCTAAAACCATGATAAAATATGAAATTAAAAAAAAAAATGAAGAAAGAAACGTAATTAGGGACATAACACTACAACAAATCAGTCTTTAAGCTGCGGAACATTTAATGGCTAAACATATATAATTAGCTTTTTCATCGCGCATTGTATTTTGAGACAATTTTCATATAATTTTCGCAAAAATATACATGTTTGATAAAAATGTTACTCCATTTGTTTTAAAAGGTCACTTTTTTCTTTTTCCTTAGATTTCTAGTCAAAAGACTAAAGATTAGAATAAATTTTTTACTAAAAACTGCAATTGAGCTACACAGTTGGAAAATTCAGATTTGTTGATATATATTCTTCTAGTCGCTAGAACTCATTAGTAAAATTATCTTTAAAATAAAAATTCACTCCTCTACATTGAACCAAATAACCAAATCTTCCTAATTAATGTAACTTTTTAATTAGCTAACATTAGTCATTAGGGTATAAATAAATGCACTAGATTCAAATTTTTATTTTTTTCCTTTTGGTGATAAAACATTTAGGCGAAAGGAGGTTATACGAATATTTATAACGAGTCTCACACACGTATCACCAATCAAGAATCGCATATAAACGAAATATTTGAATTTTTACCAACTCCACCGATCTCGTTGCCCACTTCAATTTGATAACATACAAGTGCAATAGATATAATTAAAGGTTCGGAAAGTCATCATAAGATATCTCTGCATATCATTTTAAACTTTTAAATCAAACTAAGATCACAATTAAATCTGAAGTTTTTGACAGGCAGAAAGGAACAATTAAATTGCCGCGTTTTTTTTATTTTTCTCGAAGGAAAAATGTAGCCCCCCTGGAATCCCTGTCTAACGTAGGAATCTGTAACTAATGATCGAAATAATATATGACTTAATTTTAGTTTCCGATTGCTAAAAAAAATAAAAAATAAAAAAGTATTTAGTTTCCGTACAACTAAATGCTTTGAAATGGTCGTGGTGATATTACAAAAAGACATTGGTAACTAAATAAGTTGTTTAATTAGTTAAGTCACCATCAAATATATCCATTGCCTTTTAAAAATACTTTGCTCCGAGACTTAATCAAATGGTGCTTCCCGCGTTGTTATATTATTGTTCTACAGTTGACTTATTTCAACCATTTTTTGTTTTTCTTTTAATACCAACAATGTTAATAACCTATCACTACCATCACAAACAACAAAAAATGTCATTCTGTGGAACAACGACCTTGAACCTTTTAATTACAAGAAAGGGAATTGTCAATGGACTACTCGACATTGATAACTTATTTTTACACCAAATTAACTTGATCTTTAATTATAAAATATCAAATAGATCATTTGTCGAAGTTAATCATTTTTTGTCAAAAAATAAATAATTAGTTTTGTAAACATGTATGATCTAGATCTGCATCAAAATTGTCTATTGTATTAATCTAAAAATAAATTTTGATTTTTAGATTTAAAGTTATGGTGTTTAAATTTTTTTTTTAAGAGAGAGAAAGTAAAGTGAAATAAATTTTAGGAAGTGTAAAAGTGAAGTTAATTTTGAGTTGATTTTTTAAATTTAAAAAAAAAAAAAAAAACCCACCAAACATGCCCTAAATTTTCGATAAGAGTCCAAAAGTCTACAAAAAGTGAAAGATACAAAATGATATGGTACATTGGGTGTACCGGTGTAATAGTTTTTCCGCATTTCAAATGCTAATATGCCATACAGAACTTTGCTGCTTAAAATGTATATTGCATATAGCTAAAATATATATCTTTCTTTTAAATAATTGTCTGTCCAAAAAAGAGTAAGACCCATTTTTGTTTTTGGTATGAGTGAATCTTCCAGCTCGTCAAAATGACTTTTAATGAAATTTTTTCTACCTATAGAAAAAATTTATTTATATTTGTGAGAGAATTTGAAGTGTTCAAAGATTTATATGAAGTGCCAATAGTCATATTTCTTTTTTAAACCTTCAAATTCGTTCACCTCTACGAGATTAACATCTTACAAGCAAAAAAAAAAAATTCATTCTTTAAAGTTTTCTTCTTAACAGAAGGTTTTTTTTTTTTTTCACTGAAGTATTTAGCATATTCCCATTTGCAAATATTGAACTAGAGACCTCTTTATTAATTACAAAGACACTGAATATGACATCAAGTTACAAGACAATAATCAACCTTGTGAAATTACTATAAAATGCAAACTAACACTTAATTTTAGTTAGACAAAGAATAAATAATTAGACCTAATGAGTTGTAACTTGTATGACACTTACCCAAATGTAGAGTTTTGAGATTTGAATCTTACATGTTAGGCTAAAACACTACTTCCCCATAAGAGTCATGCAAACTAACACTCAATTTTAGTTAGACGGAGAATAAATAACTAGAACTAATGAGTTGTAACTTGTATAACTCTTACATAAATGTAGAGTTTTAAGATTTGAATCTTACATGGTGTAGTACATGTTTGCTTCTATTTAAAAAAATCAAGAGAAGAATAATTAAGTAATTAACTAGTTTGTGCTGACTGATTCAAACCTAGAGAGAGAGAGAGAGGAGATAAATTGTTTTTGTACAAATGATAGACTTGAGTCGTCTCCAAAACCCCAGCCATTTTATTAAGCATAGTCCCTCCCTATAATCACACGCATCCCACTCGTTTTGTGAACCTTTTGAAACGCGGACTCTAAACTTCTATACATAAACCAAGTCGGCACTGTAAATCCCCAAACTCAAAATCAACTTAAAAACACTTCCAAAGAAAACCAAGCCAAAGCCCACCACAATTAACATGGCTGCACACCCCAAAATCACAACACTAGCACCACCACAACCGCCTCACCCCTTTAACCGAAACCGCCACCAACCCACCAGTCGCAATGCCCCTCGTTGGATACCGAAACGAGGCCAAGTTCTTAAGAACATTGTGAAAAACGTCTTCTCTTTTCTCTTCTTTTCGAACAAGAAGTCTCGTTTCAAGAATTCTTCGGGCGTTTCATCTCATGAATAATTCTATATATGCTCACCAAAATTGTGTCCAATATGTAGTAGATAAGACGAGGTGTCAACCCAGAATTGAATAGAGTGTTGAGGTGAACTTACTATTTCCCCAATATTAAGGTGACACCTCATGTTTTGTATTTTTTTTGTGAGTGTAAAATCAGCCAGCCACTTTATTTGTGTTGTCAGTTAAACCCATTGGGCTTCTCTCTATTTACAGTCACTTGGTTACAAAAAATAAAAATTAAGAACCCATTACTCATCACTATTGGAAATTGGCTGTTGTAAAACTGTAGATGATGCTTCACAACAGAGGTTAGGGAATTAAATTGGATGATGCATTAATTGGTTCTTTAATTGTAGCGTTAGCTTGTTATGCATCATCAATTTGACTAGCTCTTTAAAGTTCATTTTTATTGAATCAAATGTACTTAATTTGTACAAGTTAATATTGTTTTTCTGTATATCAGTGCAGGGTAAGGTTTATCGGATATACTGAAACAGGGGAGGTATCTCTAATGGGAATACAAAATTAAAGGTTTTTGAAAAATTGTTTCTCCATAGAGAACTATTATAATTTTTTTTAATAAAAATATATATGAAAAAACTGACCAACATGGAAAGTTGCGTCTGTAAAACTATTACAAAACTAACTTGTACGTTGGCAAACTTTCCACTCGTGAATCTAAATCTATCCCTAAAATATACTGTAGTTCTGATAAAATTTCATTTGTAAGAATAATTCACCAAATACTAATAAAGTTAAAAAGATAATTTGTCCTGTCAGAAAGTGGTTAGAGACCACCAACTGGGTGGATATCCAACTCCTGTAAGGTTGGGAAAAAATGACCGTGTAAAGCGAGTTTCTATTTAATAACTAAAATTATTTTAAAAGTAGGGATAAATATTCAGAAATTTTAAAATTGGTAGAAAGCCTAACAAGAATCAATAAACTTTAGTTATATTAAATGAAAAATTAGGCCCAACTACAATCCCATAATTTTTTTTAGTGTCCATTACTATGTAGATCATGAATTAGTTCGAACTCATTCTTTAATGTTTACTTGCTTGCTTGTATTTTTGTCCTCTTGTGCCGGCAAAGAAAGATTGCTCAAGGTGATATTGTCTTTTTTCCCCTTCCATGGTAATTATTGTTGTACGCATCTAATTTGCGTATATCTTGCGAGATAATGGTTGCAAGAAACAAGAGTTACTTCTCGTGCTTTTCAGTTCCTTTGTTAAGCCTAGAAATTTGTCTATGATTATAAAACACTCTACCCTTAATTATGCACACCAATCATATAAATTTGTAGGTTGAGAATTTATACAAGCATCAATTTAACAGGGAACAAACAACACTATTAAACAAACACTATTACATAAATAAACATTTATGAGCTCGTGGACTACAATCATCCCTTGTTTCTTAGTGTTTGGTAATTTCATATAACAACTAATATATATATATATATATATATATATATATAATACATTACAAAAACAATATAGTTGTGTGACATATCTATCATTTTTACATACCATTATTACAAAATAGAAAAGACAAATGAATATAAGCCACATTATTATAAGGTAGATATAGCCAAGCCCATTAGAAAAATAAGTGGCCATTAATGTAGAAGTTTAAGGAAGCAAACAAATAAAATGTGGTACAAGTTGGTATTCATTTCTTAAATTAAGTGATTGGCTATTACTTCAAGCCCCTTATTGAATCTTATATCATATTTTAATTTTTTTGTAACACACGAAAGGGGAAAATAAATTGGATTATTTTCCATTTTTTTACACAATTCATGCTATAGCAACAATTCCCATTTACTTGTAAGAAACAAAAATTAATTTAGAAAATGACTCTCCTTACTATTTTTTTATTATTAAAAAATGACAAGTGTTGTGACTTGCGACTCCATTACATTCGTGAACTTGGCATACCTTATAATGCTAACTCTATAGAAACATAAATGGACAACCATATCAAACATGTGACATCCATAATTTAAACATATATGAAAGCTTATACAAAATAATATAATATTACATGAACCACGTAAATTATTGTTTCAATTATTTTTTATTGAATAGCAAAATTAGGGTGTAATGTGGTGGAATGTAACCTACATCGAGTAATTTTAGTTGGTCAATAGTAAAGAAAAGTTAATTTGTATAAATGATTAACTTGTAGCTAAAGTGGTAATTATTTTTATTTTTGAGTGAAAGATTGTGAATTCGAAACCCTTAATCATATATATATATATATATATATATAAGTTAATTAATTCGGGCCATAAAATAACTTTTAATCTTTCACACGTGGTATTAATGTAATGGACTATTTAAAATTTAAAGGATTATCTTCATTTATATAAAATCTTTATTACTTGTATTTAATACAATAAAAAAATAATATATATTAACCCCATTAAATCGATAACATTCTTGTCAGGATGAAAAACTATAATAGGTAAGATTCTATATATTAAATTAGAATCTCATCTACCTATATTTTATGGGCAATTATTATCTATAAATCCATATATCTTGCACACATAACATAATATTGATTTTTAAAATATAAAGTAATGAGATTGCACTTGCCATTTTTATAGACAACCAAAAAACAATGATAGTAAGTACCTAATAAAGTCAGAGACATAGCAGATCCAAAAAACACCCACATAAAACAAAAAAAAAGGTTGTTTACACACATTCAAACATACCCCCATTTACACATAACCCAAAATGCTTACCCCACCCTAAACCACTGTACTCCTTAATCGGATTGCATCCGCCAATTGTTGCAGTCCTCATCATCATCTGCATTCGAGATCCGGCTTCCATATGTTGGTTTGTGGGAGAGAACAATCGAGGTGTTCAAATCTATTGTTAATGTCACCATCGAACCATTCCTTAATCTCGATGGCCTTGTATTTCTTCATATCACCCCCCCCCCCCCCGATGAAAAGAAATCATTGTCGTGTGTGTGGTCATTGATGCGAAACTTTTGCTTATTATCAGTTCAAATCTTTTACACGCCCTTACCTTTCCTATGCCTTGTTTTATTAGTCTTCCTCTTTGGTTCAATATTCGTTGCGAGCTTTATAGGAAGTTCATCATCTTCCATACGAAGAGCTATTGGGTTTTTGTCCTTGTTCTTGTCTGTAGTTTTTGCTATGGTGAAGAGCAGATTTGTGTTTTTGGGCTTTTACAAATATATGAGGCAAACGCCCCAAAATTATAGGGGCTTTGGAAATCATATCCATACAGCCATTCATCATTGCAAAAGGCGGCGTTTAGATTATCACTAATTGCACGCTAAGAACCAGTGAGTACAATCAATTCAAAATTCTTTGTTCGTTTTCATTCCACGTAGTCCAAAGTTTGTCACTGTTAAATTACAACTATTATGGTTATTTAACACTGTTAATCTAACAGTGTATATTGTAACATTGGTGTTGCTTAACTAGTTCTGGGATAATATATGAAAATAATCATTACACCAAGTTTTTTGTAATTATATAATTTACGACATTTAAGGCAGAGTTAAAATTTTGATAAAAAATGTCATTATTGAGGTATGAACCATGATGAAATGCCTATTTATTATTTGATTAATGTTATATTTAATCATCTTATTGTCTTTTTCAAATTACAAGTTGATTTTAAGGATTTTAAAACTGATAATTAATCTAATAAATAGGGGCAACAATGTCATCTTGATTTTTTGCATTTGACTTGGTAGGTTATTTAATTGGCCATGTATCTACACTAATTTCCAAAAATACTTGGAGTTTATACAACAAAATGGGAAGTTATAGGAGTGCAAACTGAATGTCCATTTACCATATTAAAAGCCAAAAAAATAAATTAAGGGGTCTAATGGGCCACCCGAATTGGTTTAAGGGTGAACCGGTAACTGTGTCTCTATGTGACCCGATCTGAGGAAGGTCCTTGGGTATATACATGGGTGCAATGACCTTAAATTTTTGAAATTGTTTGTGTGTAACCCTGGTGTAGGAAATGTCCTTTAGATTTTAGAATATACGTGAGTGCCATAATTCTAAATTTTAACTTGAACCGATCATTTTTAGAGTTAACCCGGATGTTTACGCTCTATAAGAGTATTCAATATTTTCTAATGGATATAGAAAACCTGTTAGTCATTTTTTCTCTAACATCGCTTTCAATTTTCTCAATCCAAATCTTCGGTACCACCGTCTCTTTCGTTTAAAACTTGAAGCAAGGATCTGTGTAAATACACTTTAGTAGCCTTTATGTGATAAAAAGGAACAGAAGCCAAAGAGATCACGCGTAAAATTTAAGCATTGAAGGTAACCTAAATTAATATTTTAATCTCCAATCATGTACAATAACCCTCAATTAAGTCAAATGTTGGCTTGTTTCTGTTTTCTGGGCCCTCTGCAATCTTTTATAGCGAAGTGTAAAAAGGTTCTGATCGACTGCTGGACCGGACGCCAAATCAAACTTTAATGCTTTGTTTGGTTGGGCCCAACAATTACAGGCCCAAACTATCTCCGTATCATCAGATGTGACATCACTATGCTGCAATAAAATATTTAGATTTTAAATTATTTTATTTTAAAGAAAAGAAAGTGCTCAAATATTTAAAAGTGATAGAAATCCCAAGGACAATATGGAAAATCGTAAAAGAATCACATTCTCGATTTGGGATTTGTGAAAGCAAAAAGTGACAGATATTCTCACGTACTCCTAGGAGTTTCCTCTTCACTTTTATCTTAGTAAACTGTTACTTTATTTTCCTTACGGTTTTCTTTTTATAAACTATTATGGCCGCCGTTTGAAATTTAATTAAAAATAATTTTTGATTTACACTTTTTAATATAATCAACTGTACATTAATTTCCGCAGTTTACAACACTTTTAGTTGAATTTATGCATTTTTTTAAGGGTAATGTTATATGTACTCCTATTTTGTAGCTAAGACACCACAAATGACACTCAAAATTTACACACCCAATCGGTGGCTCATTGTCGAAATTGAACATTTGATTCGGTAACGTTTTACCGACTTGAACTAAACGGCAACTTGCCACCGAAATTGAACATTTGATTTGGTAAACTGTCACCGAATATGAACCTTAAAGTCGGCAACTTGCCACCGAATCAAATATCCTCTAATTATGTAGCCACAACACCTTCAACACCCTAATTATGTGGTGTTTTGACTACAATATAGGGGTGCATATAACATCACCCTTTTTTTAATAACATCACACTTACCAATTTTATTAGTCGATTATTTATACAAATTCAATAATAAATAGTATATTTTTAAAGTGTACAATTCGTTAATGCATTTTGTATAATTATTTAATAAATAGAGAACAGATCAAAATATATTTTTTCAAATTTCTTATAAAATCTTATACTAAACTTCTAGCTTGAGATTTAATGCATACTTTTTGCAACTCATCCTTCCCTAAATTGGATGAGCACCTCATGATGCTGTTATGCCAAGTATGATATGCAATTCGATATGTTGGCTTTGACTCGTTTTTTACCTTGGGTCAATCTTTCCTTCGTCATCTTGATTTTGATGATGACTTTGGTTCATAGGATACAAATTTTGATACAAGAAAAATCAAATATATTTACAGTTTGCGGTCATTGGTTTTTTGATAGCGCATCGAAAAGAATTCGATAGACAGTTGAGATAAAATTATTAACAACTTTTAAAGAATTCTAAAAACTTATGTCTTTTACTATGGGCCAAATTGTCATTGAATTCTGTGAAGAATAACTTGATGGTTTTAAACTCTTGATATGGAAGAAAAACAAAAATGAGAAAAAATAAACTAAGGTTATGTTTAATAATACTATAGAAAATGATAGAAATATCAATGCATTTTTGCTACAAGATGAAAAATAAGTTGAGAGATGTGTTAACTCTTACCTTTTAACTTATTCCATGGAAAAAGTTTTTTTTGGTGGTGATGAAGAATTTTTTTTCACAAAACATATAAAGGAAGAATGAAGACATATATACTCACAAAAATGAGTATGAAATTGTGATTATCTTATAACATTCTTCAACTTATTTTTTATATTGTCACCCATATTAATTGTTTTATTATTATTATTTTTTATGATACTATCAAATAAAACCTAAAAATAGTTTAGTAATTCTAATTCTCTTTTACATTTTTTTAAAAGAATATTTAATTAAATTTCTTTTATAACTAAAAACAACGAAAACTAATCTCAAATGCCTTTTAATCTGATATTCTTTTACAAATTTGTTATTTTACCCTTTTAAATAAACTTGAGATTAGAAAAGACATCAGGTTCTTCACTTATTATATAAAAATATATATATAAAAAATGAGAGAAATAAGAAATTAACCCCACTAGCAAATAGCTATCAAAGAAATTTTAGATAATTTTGGTGGTGGTACGGGAGGTGAAAAGCTGCAATATATCACCTACAAAAAGCTAATGATTGTCTTAAAGAGACAAAACCGAATCTATACATTCCTCAACTCAACAGAACCCCACAACAATTTTAATATTAATATTTTTCAACCACTAAACAATTACCCCCCACTTGCTGTTGCCACATTTTCACCATACAGCTGTCACACATTTCCTCTTTAAGGACTTGGTCTCCATTAAATCACCACCATTGGATTTTCATCGGGTTGTACAACAAAATTAACTACAAAATTTTCCTTCTCCATTTGTAGGTAATGCACCATTTTGAAATTTGTGTTTCACAAATGGTGATAAAAAATTTCTTACAACAAATTTACCTTCTAAACGGGAGCTAAAGATAAATGCTGGTGAGATTGAAGTTACCACCTTCAAATTTAGATGAAAATTAATTAAGATGATATATTCTTTGTGATCGACATTTAGAAACAAATACTATATACATTAGTTCTTAAAACAAAAGAAATTAAGAATTTCTCACTTAAAGCATTTACAATGACTAATATAGATAAAGTAAGTAAAATCAGTATGTCCAATGAGCGCACATATGCTATTATTATGGTAAATAGGATAAAATATTATTTCGCAATATAAAAATCTGATAAACTCAAATTCTCTTAAAGACATACTAATTAGCAGGAAGGCAGGGGGCACATGTTTAATTGGTGGTAGGGGTGAAAATGCCTATGAGTTAGGCAGCTGAGTTTCCCTGCCAAACTGATGAGCGGCAGAGGGTTATTGTCCTTTTGGATTAAGGAGCTTTTCTGGTGTTAAAAATGATGAATGGGGAGTGATCGAGAAAGGATTTTATCATCTATCTACACAAAGATATTAAATGAAAATACTTGATGTGAAGATACGCGCATAAATTCCAACCATTATTTCTACACATAAATAAGATAGATATATCCAATTTATCATATAGTTAAATTTATTATTGTGAATGCTCTAACAAATATTATTACTTGTTGAGATTGATTTACATGAAAAAATATAAAGCTAACCAAAAAATAGTGAGGTATTACATGAATACTCATTTTGTCTAAAACTAAGAGTTTTATTTTTAGATAAAACAAGTATCAACATCATTTAAGTTATAAGATAAATTTTGTTATTGTATGATTTGATAAGTAAAAAAGAAAAATCATTGTCTTAAAAAAAATGTTTAAATTTCTTCCTTCTGAAATTCTAGAAATCCGTAAGAAAAGGAAATGAAACCCACAAACCTTAATAATTACATTGAGTCATTGACTATGTTTGAAAGAAAAAAAAATATCCAATTTTAAAATCAAAAATAGGAATTTTAATAAAAGAACGGAGGCTGTAGAAATAAAAAGGTGTAATAAGTACAAGCCACAACAAATGATTGACATTGCAATTATTAAAGAAAACATTATTAGAAGAATATTGCTACTGGCCCACACGTGAGATAATGTCTTGGAAAACAGGTGATGTTTGAATTTCGTTGAGTAACAACAGCACATGTTGACCTACGAGCTAAACGACATACTAGCCCTCGTGGAATTTAGGTGATAACAAAACAATTATAGGCTAATGTTTCCCGAATAATTTTATTTAATTTTTTTGTTAATGATTGGGCCACTCCATTAACTTATATATAATATACTTTGGCCCTTTTCCTTGGCATGGCAACGGCAACGGTCACGCGACGGCTTCTGGTGACACAGAAGATGTCACATACGTCAAGAGATTTGGTTTCAACTGAATTAAAACTGTAAGTTTAGAAAGAATGCATTGCGACCAAAATTAAGCAACGATTATAATCTCACAAGAATGTATTTGAAAAAAAATTAAAAAAAATTACTACATTAATTGCAATTATAATTGATAGTGTAAGAGTAAAAGAGTTGATACCAAACACACGCACTCAAAGGCAACTCAAGTACTAGGCTTCTGCCAATTAAAATCGAGGCTAATCTTATCATTTTTTGTCTTGATATATATAAACAAAGCCTACCTATATTATTAAAACAATTATCTATCTGTTAGAGCATAGTACTATTTTGAGAAGTTGCATTATATTTTTTTTTAAGTTGTATATTGCTCTGACAAAAAATATAATTACTTTGATAATAATATCACGCTAAATAAATTACTAAAATTTTAACGCAATAAGAGATGGTGAATGCATTTTTCATGATAATTTTTTATACACTTCAAGAAAAAAAGAGGTTCAAGAATAGGGTAGTTATCAGATTAATCAAAATGCAAGCATAACACTGGACCCGCCAGCCACTTATGAATTAGTGCAGTAAAATTAAAAATAAATGCAAGCATGTGAGCACATATCATCAACACCCAACTATGTACGTACACTAAAGAGAAATGGATTTTTTTTTTTTTTAATTTAAATGACCTCACGTTAAGCCATTGGTCCAATCGAGGATTCGTTTTCATTGTAATTAAAGGATATTTTGGGTTATTGGTATAATTAACAAGTTGGGCTGGTATATATTCATTACCTATATCAACTAAAAATTTAGACATTTCAAACTAACTAAAAATTTAGTTACAAAAAATAATTAATTAAAAAGAATAACTAAATTTTGGTGCCGGGATTTGCTAATTAATTAAACAAGTCTACGACTCTTCCTCTTAATTGGATGTGTGAAGCTTTAATTAGCTGTTTAGAGAAATTTGTTTACTTGCATGGTGGAAAGTGATTCTCATATATATATATATATATATATATTCTCTCATCACATCAATTAAGCTGTGTTGTTCTCTCCCCTTGTAAATCAAGTAGCAAGTATAGTTTTGAAATTTGGCTAATGAGGCATCTATCGATGATCTCCTTCATCTTCACGAGCAAAATTAATGCTAACAAGCTGCCCGTGGGAGCTAGCTAGCTAGCTAGCTTCAAAATTTTTAGTTAGATCTTACTGCATGTAATAGTACTGTGTGGTGGAAGTTTGAAGTTTCCTATCCCTCTTGCGTGAGCATAGTAGTTAGTTCGTGTGTTTGTTTTCTTTATTTCTGAGCAAAAAAAAATAATTAATGTATTAAATTTTATTAATCATTTATTATATTGAAATTTATATATTCTTACAATAAATTGTTGAAGTCAAATTTGATGTCTTAATTGGAGACAGAAAGACTATCAGCAAAATCCATTATTATTTTTCTTTTTTGGGTAAATGTGTTACTGCTCCCTATATTTTTTTCCAGTTTAGTTTTATTTCGAAGATGGTTAGGCATGACAAATTGTACTTGGCGGCTAGCGAGTCCTCTGACCCATAGTTACTTTAATTTTTTCTTCCAAAAAACTAAGTTGGTCTCATGTTTCACTATAAGACATTTTCCGCTTGTTTTGCTAAAAAAAGCTATCTATAAATACATAAGTACCCGTACAAGTTTCGTTTAATAAAATTGCCTGTAATTTTTTTTTATTCAGTTACTTCTTAGTTTGGTGGCAAATCGTGAAATTAAAGTTCTATTTGATAGCAATATAAAAAATAATTAAAAAGATAACTGATTTGCATGAGAAAATAAAAAATAAATTGAGACACGTTGTGAAATATTCTCCATCTCATGCATATATATCTTTACAAATATACGTTATCTATCATTTTTTGTTTTTTAAACTGAAAAAGTATGTGTGTTGAAATTGTGTAAAGCACAAGCCATCCTCTGATTTTGGCTCGATAGGGTTCCTTCTTATATGAATGATGCTTGGACGAATAATAAAATTGATGAGTAAATAAATCAATTTCTTTCCCAATTAATACATCGTGCGTGTGTAGTTCAAATATAAATCATTTTCAGTAAAATAATAATAAAAATAAGTATGTTCAAATCACAAGATAAATCAGAAATATAAAAATATGAACAAACTTTAAAGATGGGAATGTTGAAATACTTTCTCGCATTAAAATAATGATAATTCAAAACTAAATGACATTTTATACATACATCCATGGGTCTATATACAATTCAAACAAGCAAAAATTCAGCTAATTATCAAAGCACTCCCCCTAGCTATTTTGAGTAAATAGATCAAAATTTAATTTTCAACCCTTAGTCCTAATAATGGTGATTGTTCCTCTCCCTTGTGTTTGAATTTTTGTAAGAGCCACTACAGATTTCCCGGACAATCCTGGTCCGTCCGGGGATACAATTGGTCGGCACGCAAAATCTCCTACTGGGTGTCTCACCGGCCTAGTCGGAGGCATTAGAATTCTCTCGTTTATGTCATTTAGCGTCACATCGCCTTCGATCCCGCCGGGCTTCACCAATGCAAATGGATACACCACTCTTGTTATCACTTTCTTCTTTCTTTTATCCCCACTTCCTGAAAACATCCCTACCAAATTAAATATTTATTTCACATAAGTAATACTTGTCAATGTCAAAGATTAACATTAATATATAATTTGAATGCTAGCTTTTGAGGAGAAAATTGCTTAAAATTCTTTTTGTAATTGAAAAACATATAGTACTGTATGTACTACTGGTGTGCAAGTATTTTATCAACAGTAATTATTTAAAAGAAAATCTTAAAAGTAAGTTTAAATGCATCACTATCGTTCATCACTTTTACTTTCTTAAATTTAAGTGGAGACGTATTGTTCAAATGCATTTTAACAAAACTATTGAGACATTTTTCGGACCAAAAAACTTTTCTTAAATGAAAAACATTTGCTTCTACCAAAATAAATACCTTTGGACAATACTATATATATCTTTTAGAGTTTTACACTATTTTAGAGCATGCCAAACAATAGTTTGCATAAATTAATGTGAACATATACATATTGGTGGTATTCTTGTCAAATCAATTATATTTATTGTTAGAACAATTAATGTACAACATTAAAAATGTACGATATTTCTCAAAATAATACTGTACTTTGATAAAAAGATAATCGCAAGGGATATAGTTGCCATACATATAGCTAGAGAGAAAATTAAAGTACCTACCATAGGGAGAAATAGGGTCTATGGAATATAGGGCTTCTTTATGAGAAATGGACTGGTTGATAAGTGAAGATGATGAAGATGATGATATTGAATCAAAAGCTGATCCACGAACTCCCTCTTCTCCTTCTTTTCTTTCTTTGAATATCCCCAAATCTTCACTCACTCCACTTAACGAGGTATTCTCTTGTTTACCTACGAACATGGAAATTTATCACACCCCCATTAATATAATATTTACGACTTTTAACTTTCAAATCAATTTATTAGTCAATATCTGAAAAGTTGGTGAAAAAATCACGGATTCAAATTCTATTGATTTAATTGAAAAAAAAATCACTTTCAAATCCGTCTCCAAAATTAAATAGAATGTATTAAGTATCCTCTGTCCCAGAGACTAATTATCAAATATTCATGAGGAAAATTAGAACAAGGGAATTGTTCGTCACCTTCAATGCCGCAATTGTTATTTATGTAGCTCAGATAACCAAAATTCTCTTGAGAATTCTCATTTTGGTTCCAGTACTTCCAGCAGTTCTGCATCATAATTCCAATTCTATATCAAACCTCAGTACCAATAATCAAATCAATAAATGCACATATATATATATATATATTCTTGAGAATTTCGAATTGACCCGCTATTTCTTACGTGATGAAACATTAAGTACCTTAATTGGATCAGGGGACTCTGTTTCTCGATCATCAGAGAACAAAAGTAAACGCCGTCGTTTAGAGCTAAATTCAAACAGAGCATCTTGGAGATAGCCAGTGGAAGGATCAGAATCAAGAGGAGAGAAAAATGGAGGGGTACTATTAATATTGCTATCCATAACTGCACATGACCACGATTATTGTAATTAGTAGTAAAAATGGAGTAATTGTATTCAATATTCGCCAATATAACTCAGTGGTAATGCTGGTTGACATAAGAATTGAAAAAAGACGGGTCAGGTTCGATTCACTGAAGTAACTGAAGCAAAATTGTACAAAATGAGTGAATAAGCTAAAAGATAAAGCAAAGAAATTAAAGAGAGAAGAGAAAAAGTGAGGGAGAGAGGGGTTACAATGAGAGGTGTCTGAGTTGAAAACTCCAAGGTTGTGGAAATGATCCCAACCTAGGGAAGAGGTGCAGCCACCATAAGCAATGGAGTGAAGGTCATCCATTCTTTCTTTGAGTTTGTTTGTCATCAATGTTAGGAAAAATGTTTGTGTTTAAGTAGCGAGTCAAGTCTAAAAGAAAAAAGGGGAATATAATTACAGCCATTTCTCCTGAAGTTTCTGTTTATTACACATTCCCCTTTGGTCTTTATAAAGTTAGTAAACTAACATTGTCCTCTCTTAGGCCTTTTTTTTCTTTTTTTTTCTTTTCTTTTCACAAGATTAAGAAACAAACAAGAATAGCACCCCAACAAATTAAAAAATGGAACAAAAAAACCCTACAACATCAGCAAAACTAATAAATAGAAACATCAACTATGTCTTCCCGGTCAAAATCAGAAAACAGTAGATTCACTAAACCACAAGAAATATTAGACTTCCAATTTAAAGGGTAAGCAGCCACTCTAACCTTTGAAGCAGTCCAATGACCTAAAATTTTTGTGTGTAGTTTCAAATAGTGGTTGAAAATGTTTTTAAATTTTTTTTTTGTTATAGTATAGAATATTGAACCTTGGATCTGTTGCACTAACCCGCTCAATATCAAGCAATAACACAACTCGAAGGGATCTAGAAACAATCTATGTTACTATGATTAAAGTCATGCTCCACAAGCAATAAGCAATTGAAATAACTATAGAGAAATAAAGAAGAAACACTCACCAACAAATACAAGCAATTAAGGTGGTATCAGCTAAACTTCCCACTAATCTACCGAGTAATAAGTTCTATTGGTGGTTGAAGTAAGTACAGAAATATAAGCTCTAGTCTCTCCCTATGAGCTCTCTAGAAGAAAACTCTACTCTTAAACTCAAGAAACTAATATTTGCTCTTACACTTAATTACAAAACAAAATTAGACAAGTATTTATACATAATGATGCTTGACCATCCTGATGATCGATATCGAGCTCCCCTGGGATAGTTCTTGCACATGGGAGAACTTGCTAGCTCATGGAAGTGGCATATCGATCTCGAGCTTCCTAGAATCGATCAGCCCACCATCCGAATGGAGAAGCCAATTCCACATGATCCTCCTCTCCCAATCCTTAATGCTGGACATGCTTTAGCAGCAACATTCATGTTACGTTGTATGCTTAATTTTATTTATAATTTTTCAGTTATATCAATCATTTTTTTAATATTCATTTTAATGTGTTGAATTACATAAATGATTGAAATTGTATTTTTCATCACAGCGTTAAGAATCGGACTCTTGTGTCTTGACCAACTCTTTCCAAACGTTTTCAAATATAAAGGAAGTCATGTACTATTTTTGAGAACACAGGTAGGTGAGTATAATAAACTCAAGATTGAAGGGAGAATTTGTATATATCCGAAAAGGAAATAAAGTGAGAAAATGGATGATCTTCGAACAAACTGCAGCAGTCAACGCAGAGAGAGGGAGGGATGGAAAATTAAAGAAGGGAAAAGAAAAAAGTTGTTTCATTTTCTTGGAATTCGGAAAATGAGTGGGGTAACTTTTGTAATTTAAAAGAATTTAATATAATTGTGAGTGGGTAATGTGGGGGACTAAATAATTGCAGTGGTTATGATATGATGATGTTGCATGCACATATTGGCAATAGCAGCATGAAGAACAAAGAAAGAAAGAAGGAAAGAAAGAAAAGAGGACAACATGCTTAACAGACACAATTCAAATTCAGCTTTTACTTTTTTTTTCTCTATTTTCTTTTCCCTTCTGATATTGTACCCAACTGCTCCTTTTGTGTTGGTTGCTCACCCTTTTTTCTTCATAGTCTTACTATGGTGGGGTCATATAATTTATATACTCTTCCGGTCTAAAATTAAGAAAAATACAATTGCAAAAGTAATAATTTCATGTAATAGAACATTTTTAGCTCAATTTAAAACAAATAGAAATAATGTGGCATGTTATGACAATGATATCTCCCCTGAATTAAAACCCTCACTTCCACTTTGTTGTGTGATAAAAGTACACTACTAGTTTTAAAATAAAATATAGTACAAAATATAATTTAAATTTTAAATATAATACATTAACTATATTTTAAATAAAATAAAATTAAAACTACTAATTTTGAAATATTTTGAAGAAAACCAAAGTTAGACCGTAAACTTGACAAGAAGAGTATATATCACACCATGTATCAAAAATATTTTGAAAGTTTTAATGGGGTTGATTAGGGTGGGACCACAAATTGGCATGCTGGCTTGGGACATACAGGTGAGTGGGCCCATTGTAAGGATTTGGAAGTGGGACAATTGCATGATGGGATTTTTTCCTTGTTCAAAAACTGGAAAAAGACACTAGTCAAAATCTGGTGCAATTTTTTTTATGATATATTCATTTAAATGTGCCAGAAAATATTATATCGGTATTGGTTTCAAAATCGTAATGTAATGTGTCTAGCTATTATTTAGTTATAATAGGTTAGTCTGGTTCGAAAAAATGCTTACTTGAATTTAGGATTTCAAATCCGAATCTTACTAAAAAAAAGTTTGGAAAAGATTCATTTATTTATAATTAAAAGAAGAGCTTGTCTTTTTAAAACAAAATTAATATAATACTATTTATTAATCTAACATTGTTTAATGTGGGCTAACGTATAGAGTTTTGAGTGAGAATTAATCTTGCGTTTCTTTTCAACCTTTAAATAGTGAAATGAGAGAGTTCACACTTTTCAAATTTAGTTGTTCAATCTACTATTATAAAAAAGTTGCAAGGCCGTTATTGAAGCTGTATTAGACTTTTGATATAGAATTCGAATTCTTGCTAATAATAAGAGTAATATACATCTCAACTGTTACATTTTTTAATATTTTTAGAATATTTCTTACTTAAGTTATATATATATATATATAAAAGTGTGTAACCCATGCGATGCGTGTGTGTTTCAATTAACGGAATATATAAATGCTTTAAATTATATAAATATAAAAATATATATATATATATATATATATATAATGGTAAACAAAAATATTCATGTAAAAGTACCCATGTAATGTAACTACAAAATATAAAGGTAAATTAATTACAATTAAGCAAGTAATTCAACAACCCAATTATATAAAATAAAAATAAAAATTAATATGTATAAAAAGACATTTGAATTAGTGTAAAATAACTAATATACATAATTGAAAGAAAATGATAGACTTATAAATCGCCAGAAGTTAAGTACATATATATTATCATAAAGAAGACAAAACAGTTATAATTAAAAATTGCATTAATTGCTATATTTATTCAATTTTACTATATAGTAATAGATAGTTAAATTACACACGTATTATTTGTATACAAAAATTTATTATATAATAATGCAGCACTTACATTGTATGCGTATTAATTTTTGCCCATAGCATTTGCAATTATACAATCAAATTTGTGTATCTTGAAAATTTGTGTTATTGACCTAATCACACGCAACTTGTGTCATCACTCGTAAGTCATTATATGGTAGGTACTTTGTGAAGAGATAACCCGCCGTACGAGACTTTAGAAGCAGCAAATGGGCTGGGCTTTCAGCCAATCATATGTCCTTTGACTCATTTTTGTTAGACCTAAGCATTATTTATCTCTTGGCCTTTTACAATTTTCTTAATATATAATTTTTTATTTTTTTTTTAAAATAGAGGTCTTTTAGTCTCTTCTTTTATATACAAACAATGAATCTCAAATATATCCGTTTGTATTGATAAAAATAACTGCAAGCTATTAATGGAGTAAATTATAATTATTATGTTCCATCAAGGTAATGAGTAATGACTAGTGAGAGAACCATACCAAATTTGAAACCTACCATCAATATCAATTAACTTGTCCCTTTTTTTTTTTTGGGTTAAGAAAATAATATCACGAAGCATTTAGAATTTTTTTAGATAGATGTACTTTTTGCTTTAACATATTTAAAAGCATCTCTAACTGTTGTGTAAATTCTATGTGTCAAGAAACTTTTTTACAAAATTTAAAGTGTAAAAAAAATATGCTCCAATGGTACATTTTTATTTTTTTTTGTAAATTTTAAATGAACCAATAAGATAATTATGTATGCCAGATATCATATTATGCAAATTTTAATTATTTTTCCTTGAATTTTGGTATACATAATAGAACAACAAATATGCTGAGTATTTGGGTTTTTTTGCAGCAGTGTGGAAAGCCAAGGGTGCCAACGTAATTAGAGAACTTCAGTGGCGAGGGGCTTATGTGCAGTGCTGTTTAAGAGTTCGGGATGAACTCTAGTAACTACAATTTAGGTTAGATATTTGTATAAGTGGTCCACCTCAGTCAACTCCCTTTTTATTTGTTCCAGCGCAATTCTTTTTGTTCTTATTCTTCTTCTTCTTTGTTTCGTGCACTACTATTTCTTTCGACCCCTTTTTATTTCTTCCACAGCTTCACTTCTTTCTTCTTCTTCCGATCTGCTTCTAGGTAAGATTTATTTCTTATACTAAATTTTTTTTATTATTATTTTGAATATAAAGATTTAGGTGTTTTCTTGAATTTTGACTTGTTTGCTTTTTTGATAATATTGATTAATATAGTTGTTTGTTAGTTAATGAGGTTTATTTGTTTATTAATATATTTGTTTGTTGGTTATAGTAAGTAGGGGCAGAGCCACTTAGGGACTAGGGGGGCCATGGCCCCACTTGGATTTAAAAAAAAATTGTTTAGTATTTAGGTTAGTTTTGTAGCAGTGTGGAAAGGCAGGGGTGCCAGGGTAATTAGAGAACTTCAGTGGCGAGGGGCTTATGTGCAGCGAGCGCTGTTTAAGAGTTCGGGGGTGGACTTTAGTAACTATAATTTAGGTTAGATATTTGTATAAGTGGTCCACAACAGTCAGCTCCCTTTTTGTTTGTTCCACCCGTAGCTCTTTTTGTTGTTGTTGTTGTTGTTGTTCTTCTTCTTCTTCTTTGTTCCGTGCATTGCTATTTCTTCCGAGCCCTTTTTATTTCTTCCACAACTTTTCTTCTTTCTCTTTCTTCTGCTCTGCTTCTAGGTAAGATTTTTTTCTTATACTAATTTTTTTATTATTATTTTGAATATAAAGATTTAGGTGTTTTCTTGAATTTTGACTTGTTTGTTTTTTTGATAATATTGATTAATATAGTTGTTTGTTAGTTAATGAGGCTTATTGTTTATTATTTATTAATGTTGATTTGCTTATTTATTTGTTTGTTAGTTGTAGTAGGTTGAATATTGTATTGATAAAGATATTTCAAAATATATAATTAATTTTAGTATATCGTTTTTAACTTTTCCGAAACACCGAAACATAATGGAGAAGTATTTTAGTAAAAATTTGGCTTGGAAACATAATTATTGAGTTTGATTCAATATTGGCTTGGAAAAAATTTGGCCCCACCTGAAAATTATTCCTGACTCCATTACTGACAACAATGGATCTTGATTTGTTACTCTTGATGAGTAGATTTTAGATATATAATTTTTATATATGATTTATATTAAAAGTTATTACATTTTAAAGTTTTATAAAATAATTAAGGAAAGAAAAGTTGACATGACAATGTAAACTTGGGGTGTATTTTATACATTCATTTTATACAAAAGCTAAATTTAAAAGACTACTAGAGCTAAAAAAATGTATAAGTTTTGTATATTTTACACAAAACTTAAATATACACTACTGTTGGAGATGCTCTAAGCATATCCTTATAGACACCCCATTTTGCGACTCTTCCAGACAAGACGCAACTCACTTTCCAATAAAGCGAAATCAGACTTGGCAATACAAAACTTTAAGAGATACATGCTTGAACAAGATAAAATTGGTCTTAAACAATGCGAGGTTGAAGATCATCATGGGTTTATATAGATGAGTCTCACACCGAGTCAGTACACTCCGAACGCCGAAAAGCAAACTATTGATTCCCAATTATCACTGTTTTTCAAGATCATATTCTGGATCATGTGTAGTTAAACAGTGAGACGGAGGCCTTCCCGAATTTCGATCGCCCTCAAATTTGGAGGGAAGCTAAAAGACATCTTGGGAAACATTATATCCAAAATGAAGCTTGATCCAACGGTGGGATCCCCAATGACCGATTAGTCTATCTCTAACTTCGTGATTTCGACCAAGTATAATCAATTAACCAAATGTAGGCCTTCCCGACCTTCGATCGGGCTCAAATTTAGGAATAAGCTACATAATATATTGGATAATAATATATCCAAAAATCAGCTTCATCCAACGATTGGACATCCAATTTTCTGTATGGACAATACGGATTTTTCATACGGGTAATCTGCCCCAAACGGGAAATCTGGATTAACCGTACTGTTAATGTGACTTCCCTACCTCCGATTGCGCTCAAATTTTGACAGCAACTAGAGGACAACTTGGGGAACAACATATCCAAAAATTAGCTTAATTGAACAGTTGAATCCCTATTTACCTTACGAACAATCTGATTGTCCGTATGAAGAATATGATTTTCCACCCGAAATGGTTAATCGGATTTCCCATACGGACAATCAGATTAACCATACGGACAATCTGCCCAAGAGGGAAATTCTTCACCTATATATACCAGAGCAGAGCAGAGAGCTCGGAATGGCTCGAGGAGAGAGGCAGAGAGAATTCAATAAAGAGCTCGGGATAGCTCGAAAAGGGAAGAAGAAGATGAATTGGAGCTGGAGCCAGCACGGGAAATTAAACAAGTGCTTGGGAATAGACGGAATGCCAAATTTAAAGATAAGAGCACGTTGTAACATCATAGATATGAAAGCATAGTCTCCGTACTAAGTTTACACTGATGTATTCGAAACTCCTAGACTAGTTTGTATTATTATTTTAATGTCAATCAAAACACAAGTTTATCTTCGCTACAAAGGTAATTTCTTTAATCTCTTTAAATCTATTTTAAGTTGATTAACTGCCCACCATGTATGTATATGACTATTGTGAATGATTGCATATATTTGTAAATATTGTATACTGCTTGCGTGTTGTTTGATCCAAAATGGATCAAGTCAGATTGTGTATATAATTATTCATATCCTGTGTATAAATTATATGAACTGTCTAAGCATGTTTAAACTAAATGAATCGAACTTGTGAATATGCCTAAACTACCTAAATTGCCTACAATGATGGTACATGTTCTGTTTCGTACAAACGGTTAAAATTTGAGAGTTTGCCCGATTCCCCGTTTGGGTGCCCAATTCCTCGTTCGGGATGCCCGATTCACCGTACAGTGAATCTGTCTTTCAAGGCCATTTTTTATATGCTGAATACATTAGGGTTATTGTATGATTTTTAGCAACCCGTATACATAATTTTCAGGCCAAAACAGCAGGAAAAAAATAAAAAAACTAAAAATAAGCATGTTCATTTAAAAGCTGAAATGGCGACACATGTGCCTAACACCTTCCCGTGCCGTAACATAGTCGCCGAATCCATTCTGGTTGCACAGATTGCGTTGTACCTCCAAAGGGTACAAAACACATTTTTGTTCGTTTTCTCGTAAAACTAGCAACTCTGAATTATGTAAAATCATGTGCTAATCGCACTTCGCCCTCCATAGGGGCGACATGGGTTTCGTCAGAATTCTCACAATCCCCATCGAAACTTTAATTTTCATATTCCACGAAACGATACACTAACTCTTAAACTATTATGTAAGCATATCCCTATAGATCTTCTTTTATAAATACACATGAATACGTACTTCAAGGCAGACCTAAGGGAGAAAATGGTAGGTTTCAACTTAGGGAAATTTTTAAAAAATTCATTAACACATGTTAAAAAAAGATGTTAGTATAAGCCCACTTCTTTGTAAAGGTTTAGCCCACCTCTTAGAAGATTCCCGAGTCCGCCCCTGTGTACTATTTATAATAACAATTTACTAAATATAAACTTATAGGATAAAAAATAAAGCATTTTTAAGCTAAAAATAAAAGTTTGGGAGACCAACAAAAGGTCCGCGTGAAGATCACATACCGTTTAAGAGACCACATATATATACAAAAGCATTAACAATAAGTTTTTATTTATTTATTTATGATGTCATGTTCATATTCAGTCTTAATAATTACATTAAAAAGGTGTTTTTAGATTCGTTATTTTTGTTTTTTAAAATACAAATTAATATTATTTCTTAACTTAATTATACTAGCATTATGATGGTGATTTTGCAAATTTGCCAAGAAGTGCTGATCCTGGTAGGAACTTGAACACAGAAGAAAAACCTTCCATTATATATTATATCTCAACACACATTTTACAATAATATGCTACAACATATCTATTAACTCATAGGTCACTCCAACTGCCGGTGACTATTATTACATGCATGACAACTCTTATTCATCGGTTCTATGCTCTCAGTCTTCAAATCCTTAAATCTTGGGACATAGTTCTTACGGAACAGTGTAGCCTGCAAAAGAAAAAAGCAATAGATTAAACTATCACTAATTACAGGACGTTATATATAATTAAAGAAAGATCAATGTGTCCTAACCAAAGTCACATTAAAAATTTGCCAACGATCTTGTAGTCCATTGGCATTTTCTATATCCTTGTAATAAGTCTCATCTTCAACTCACTTGAACGTGGTTGTCGAGTCTTTTTTAATTCACTCTCATAGTGATAATTGTACGTCTACTATTATTGTTTGGTTGTAAATTCATAATTATAAAAAAGTTGTACACAAAATTATTACTTTGTATAAAAAAAAAGTCACATTAAAAAGTTATAAATATGAATAACAATATACTATTATCAAAGCTTAAATAATTTGTGTAAAGTTGTACCATTATGATTTAGCGTACAATTCAATCAATGCATAGATTGGTTTCCAAAATGAGAATGAAGCCAGCCACATTCATGAGTTTAGCCACTAACTAAAAAATAAAAATAAAAAATATCCTTCTTTTCCTCTGTCAAATACACCAATCAAAAGGAAAAGGAAAATGTTTTTCATATCCAATTAAAAGTTACTTTTAAACCAGGCCATGCCATTGGGCCCAAACTTAAGCTCATGTTGATGGTTTGCGGCCCATTTTTAGCCTCATAAAGTAATTAAGAAAATGAAAGATTGAAACCCAAAGAAAGATCCTGCATTTCGTGCAACAATGTTGAGTTTCATTTTCTTGCATGTATTGCTCAACTAAAAGAAAAATAAAAGGTCTTACTTGTCAATAAGTTTAATTGAAACGGATAAAATAAACCCCAATCAGGGACTCGAGTGTGTTTTTAACGTACTTCTCCATGTAAATATTATTTTACTTTTCAAGAACACACTTATTTTAACAAATTCAATCTTAAAAAATAAGTTGCAATTTAACTATTGTGAGATGTGTTACTCTGCTCGTTCAAAAGTAGCTTCCACCTTAGACGACACAGAGATAAAACCGTGGCTGTAATTCAAAAGGAAAGCATAATAATATTAGCATTTATACAAACGAAACATAGAGAGCATTAATTTACTTACGTCCGCACTTCTTTCCAACCGGCCTGTTCCTAATGTTGCAACGCTTTGGAATAGCAATTGCGATGCCGGGGTTAATACCAGCTTTCTTAGCCAATGGCGACAACAACACGGCACATAAGCATTTAGGTGCGGTCTTTATCAATGCACCAACTTTAGCACAACACATGGGTGGAACCTTAGCGCTTGCGTTCTTAGCCACGCTCAAGCACGGGCTTAAACTAGCAGCCGCGGTCGGAATTGGGGTTCGCCCGCATTCACCGGCCCCGTGGACTTTGTGAACAAAAGCTTGCGAAACTAACAAGTACATAACAATAGTCACAATGGAAAATGCTACCTTAGAGGCCATGGTGGTACTTGAGCGTAATAATATGGAATTAATTTTTCTCTTATACAACGATAGGACACATGCTAATGCTAAACACAAATTCATGCATATAAATAGGCGTAGAGAATGTAGTGTGAAAGGAAGAAAAGGGAGGGGGGGGGGGCTTTTAGTACTAGTGGGGTGGTTGGGAAATTATACGTGGAGGGCGTTTGTGGTTTTGTGCTCTAAATATTATTCAAAAGGTAATGATGTTTAAGTGATTCCATAGGGGATTTGGGTAGTGGGAACTAAATTCACAGGGTGACACATTCTATTGTTTCTCTGCCTTTTGGAGTACTTTTGTGAGCTAGATTCAATGAACTTTGATGTCGATCTTAGCTAGGAAAGTTGGTATTGTGCTCCATCCTATTCCACTTAAGTATTGAAACAGAGCATGTTTTCATTCATAGAGTGAATTCTTGTACTCTTTCATCGTTAAATTAAGAATTAGATTTTCACTTATCGCAATGTTAAAAGAAATATCAATCAATAGTAATGAGAGTGAAACTTATTTACTATTGCAAAATTTAGTTCATTGATTATGTTGCATAACGACAGTTCCAAATCTAAGATGTTGGGAGAGAAAAAAAAATAAGAGTGACTCTTAATTTCAAATGGAGGACAAGCAATGTGGAAACCAATGATTGACTGGATGATGACGTTGTTATACGAGCAAATTAACCAAGCTCTAAGCGATATTTAACCTTTTAAAAAATGCACCAAAATCTTATAACAGTATATAAGATTTTAAAGTAGCGTTAAATATACAAAAGTAAAAAAAAAATAAAATTAACAAGCTCTGTTATTTATCATTAATGAATTTAAAACTAATAATTTCGTAAAATGTGGTATAACGACTCTTGATTCAAAACCAAAGAGAGATTAACATAGAACCCCTAAATGATAAGGTGAAAAATGAATTCAAGTAGCAAAGTCATAATATCATAATACTGACAAAATCATAATACTAATAAAGCCAATCTACTTAATACTAATAAAGCCAATCTACTTGATATACAAGAGCAGAAGGATCAAAAGCAGGGACAACCACTGACAGATATGGATGGTTAAGAGCGGCTTCGGCCGTAATCCTTCTGGAAGGGTCCATGCAAAGCATTTTCTGGGAACCAAAGTTAAAGAAATATTATCTTACCGAGAACGAGAAAATAAAATCGCGGTTGGGGGATTTAAATGTTAAGAATTGTTGGTTCAAACCATTAATTCTATATAAAAAAATTATATAATTCAACATAAATACATAAGTAGAAGAGTGTCACCCCACATTAACGAGGCCTTTTAAGATTAAAATCTTACACCTATGGTTCAAAAGTGTTTTAAGTGGAGAACAATATCGTTACTATATGCGCAGACCAGCCCCTAAACGCCTGGAACAACAATGAACAATGAATCCCTAGACGCATAACGGCAGACCAAAGATTTCAACTTAGCCTTGGGGGTTTGATTAATACTAAGTAATTTTATTTTTTTTTAATTACAAGTAGTAATAACACAACGACAATTATAAATTAAATATCTATTTGTACCCAAAAAAAAAAAGTTACAAAATTCCTCTTCAAGCCTTCATATCTTGAAAACGTTGAAATGCATCTTCATTTTCAATATTTTTGAATGTAAACATGTTGTGGTGTAGTTTTTTTTTTCCGAGAAATTTACACATATACTCTTACGTATTTTTTCCCCCACAAAGTTCAAAATTTTTCTCAATTAACTTGTAAGTTATCCAAGAAAATTTATATATTTCTCTGCAATTGTCATAAGGTATGAAATCGAATTCTTGCTTGAATTAGACTTGATGAATCCTAATTCAATAATCAAGTCCATTTCTAGTCGCTAGTTCAAATTTATTCTTTTGATTAAAGCATAACAACAAAGCAAAATATTATCCATTCAAGTGTAAAAATAATGGAAAACAAAATAATACTTGCTCCCACATGAATGAAAGAAAGTAGGATGGGAGAAGATGAGATATATTTTGAAAATATGATAGGGGTACATGTGTCCTTTTAGTATAAAAGTTGAGAGTAGTTTAGACATTTAAGTGTTTGTTTAACCGTTAAATTAGTCATTGGATAAAACCATCTAATGAGGGTTAAACCTACAATATGTTAAAGGAAAATGATAGCATGTGCCCTTAGGGCACATGTTAACTATATTATGAATGAAAAGAATACTACTTTGTATGAGAATCTGTACCTATTTTAATGCATGTTATAATTTAATTCTTTCTATTTATAGGTGCGTAACATGTGCCCTTAAGGCACACGTTAACATGATCATATGTTAAATATTGGGTTCAAAGATTGGTTTTTGATTAATTAGTAGGGCAAAGGTCCAACTCTTTGTTCTGCTTCCTTCTTAAACGATTTTCTAAAAAAATTACAAATCAAACCCCAAAGTTTTGAAAACATTACAGGCCCCCCTATCAGAGTTTCAAATTTCATATAGAAAGGTTCATGTAGAAATCTCAAAATACTAACCTACTGCGAAAACTTACCAAATCTAAGTGGGGGCTCACGACCCAACATAACTAACATAACAATAAAAATATACCTCAAAAAATTATCATACTTACCGATAGGAGATCAACTCCTTCTGGTGTAAGACTTGGATGAACGAAGCTCGCTAGGTCCTATACAAAAAAAAAAAAGATAAATTGGAAGACATGAAAATAAATATTAAAATACATATTATTCGCATACAAATTTTATCTTTAAAAAAAAGGGGCATTTGGGTTTTGAGTTCATAGTTTTGGCAATCTCGAGTTAGGTCCGCAGCTTTTATTTCTTGAGCTTTGGACTCCAATTTTAACAGAACTGATAGACAAAGCAAAAATTCTATAAGTGTGATGAAAATTGGACCACAAAGCCCAAGAAATGAAAATTGTGGAACCCTAACTCAAGATTGCCAAAACTATGGACACCAAAACCCAAATATATATATATATATATTCCAAGTTTACATTTGATGAAAACACACAAAAAGATAATTTATAAATATATATATAACTGGAATTGTACGTTTAAAACTCAAACAATATATACAAGACATATTGACAATTTTCTATATAATTATACTATTATAGGCTACTTTAAATAAATTCAGTGATAGTTATGTCTACATTTCTCAACTGACCTGTATTTATTCATAAATTAAATCAGAAAATCTAATGTACAAAGAGTCTTCAGTTTTGTTCTTAGCTACTTAAATAAATGAATATATTGACCATTGGTTAAGTTATTAATTGGAATAAATAGGGAATTTATAAGTTTGAGAACCAACATGCGCAAGCATATATGGTGGTACCCCATACGAAAATGAAAAAAATTATACCTGGGATTGAATGGCTGGTAGGTGCGGAAGCACAGTAGACTGTGTCACTCCAGGCCAAGTATCCTCTGTAGGCGTACCCATAATACTTCACAAAACCAAAAAGCTGTAAACCTAATACTAAAATTAAATTAATCAAACAGCAAAAGCTACCTATATTTACTACCTGATGATACTCTGGAGCTGCTGAATCACACCTGCACCATCGAAAAGCTGCTGTCCATTGAGCATCTCTGCAAATATACAGCCCACAGACCATATATCGATTGCACTACCATAACGGTGTCAACCAAGTAACACCTCAGGTGCTCGATACTTCAAACTTTGCACCTAGAGAGCAATGTGTACTACATTAGTAAATTCGATGGAAGCTCAATTTTGTATGCAAATTACGTATAAACTTTGCATGACGACAGATGAAGAAAAAAAATTGTACAAACTGGTTGGTGCGCAATTCGCTAAATTGCCAAATCATTACAGTGCTTTAGAATAATGTCAAAGAATATAAAGAAAAATATTGTTTTTCAAATTTAGAATATTTCAGCTTTAAATAGAAAACAAAGTAGAATGTTTTAAATTTAAGGCTCATTTTGATGGCAACATGGAAAATAATAGAAAAAATAACTAATTTGCTTGATAAATTGGAAAATTAGTTGAGACATGTGGTGAGAGTAAATCTTCCGTTTGATAACAAGAAAAAAAGATGGTGGGCAGAACTACGTATTTTTGTGAGAAGTTGAAAAATAAGTTGAGGATGTAATGAGATGTTGTATTGCCTTCTTGTTTTCTTCCATGGAAAAAATTTCTTTAGGTGTTGGTGAAGAAAATTTTTCCTTAAAAAATAAGGAGGTTGGAAGACACTTACATCCCTCAACTTATTTTCAAACTTCTCACACAAATCAATTAATTTGCATTCATTTTCCATCTTGTTGTCAAAGGGACTTTTACCTTTTGACTTTTTCCATGGAAAATTTTTCTTTGGGAGTGAGAAAGAAAAATTTTCCAAATAAAAAAAGGATGGAGGACATATACTTATAAAAATGAGCATGCATCTCACAACATGTTTCAACTTATTTTCTAACTTCTCACGCATATCAAGTGATAATTATTAATCCTACAATTTTTCATGTTACTATCAAACATGCTTAAAAGTTACATATTTGAACTACCAGAACAGTTAAGAATTTGACGAATTAAGTATTTAGAGGAGGGGGTGTGTGTGCTGAGGGTGGTTGGGGGTTATGAAAGTCAATTAGATTGAACTTTTGATTCTATTAATGTGTGCATGAGAGAGAGTGGTGCTTGATCGTGTGCTTTATTATGCAGGTATTCGTATATATGGTAAAATTAGTGTGTAAATAAACATGTCTAAGGTGGATATCGCTTGGGTAAATATACATAAGGTATAAATGAACACATCTAAAGTGACTTTGTGGATTATGTAGACTTTTTGAGGGGCTCGTGTTGGCAAATCACGCCTTGTATCCCTCCATCTCAATCCCATCATCTTTTTCAGACATTTCAAATAAGAGCCCTGTTCCTTTTCTTTTTTTAAGACATAATCAATGTATTGAATGTCACTGTCATTAGTCTTGATAATTGGTTATGTTGGAATTACTGATTAAAAAGGGCGAAAGTCCAGAGCAACTCCTAATTTGAAAAGGATGGAGTAATATACAAATATCAAAATACAAATATATATATATATATATTACCCCCTGTGTGTAAGACTTTGGGGTTTCTGATATATGCTCTCTTGACATCCCAAAGTCAGCAACCTTTATAATCTTCCTCTTCCAATCGACCAAGATATTAGATGGGCACAGATCTCTGTGCAGTATGTGATTGAAATGGCAATGGTGGACGCCTCTCAAAATCTGGATCAAAAAGCTCTGCAAACATAAGATATTAATTTAATTAATAGTTGGAAAAGGATAAGCATACACATTCAAAATGTGGAAATCGAGATGTACTTTAATGTGATCACGCATAAAATACCGATGTGTCTCCAAGTGAGTCTTTAGATCACCATCCAATGCCTCAAAGATAAGCCGCACCTCCGTAGTCTGATAAACTACTTCCAACAAGCTGTTATACAATACAAAATATAGTAGAATTTTCCAAAAGAAAAAGTTACTATCAATAGAATTGATGTAAAATGATAACAATTTTTCACAGGAATAAGATATTGTGGGTTTTATAAACAAGACAGGTCTCTCACATTGGAGTCACCATATGTAGAAGGGTATTAGTGTATTGAGGGATCTACGTAAAGGGAGTGGTGTAATCTGTTCAATGGTCAAAAGCTCCAGCCAGGGTATTCGCCACACTGGAGGTTCTTCACTTCTTCTATTGTTACCAATGGAGTTGGACAGCATCGTTAGTTAAACGTATAAGCTCTATTCCAGGTTAAATGGTTGAGAAATGGTGTAGTAAGAATGGGGAATAAATGCCTTAATGGCACAAGAACATGGGAAAATTCTTGCTTTAATGGACTCGGAATAAAACCAGGAGCTAAGGCCTAAGATAGTCTCTGAGAAAGTTATACCTACTGAATGAGGGTTTTAATTAAGTCCATAATTATGCTGACTCCAAAAGTATTAAATGTGAATTCTATGTGCATTAATGGGAAGCGATAAGGGACTAATATTGTCTTGAAATGTGTTACTTCGATTATTGCATGCTTGAATTCAAGGGATGTAGTCCCTCCCTGCCTCATGAAAAATCAACCTTAAAAATCCCCCAGTCAGCTTGACTACGATATACAATCTTCCCGAACAATGCTTGACTTGAGCTAGTCAATACCAGCGTCTATCCCCATGCAAGTAACTTCCTATTAAGGCTTCTTTACTGTTGGCCCAATCCGAATGTGGTGCATTCAAGTACCCATGGTCTCACTCAAATTAGGTCTCTCAAAAGTCAAAACACACCAACTACAATAAGAAGATATTTTTTTTCAAGATATACATATATATGCATATACATATGTATATACGTGCAAAAGGAATGCTTATGAGAAAAAAAAAAGTTTCCAAGATTCTCAGCACTTGTGTCCAATAGACGTTCAGTTTCAGCAGACTCACTGATTAAAACTGAAGTTAACTCAGCTATTCACCACAATTGTAGTCATCTTAGCTAAAATTATGGCTAGGTGGATTTTTTGGTGTAAGCAAAAATAGACTCAAAGCTAACTACAAGATTGGCAAAAACCCAAATTCATGGAAAAGGAGGACCAGGTCCTCCCATGTGTGGAGAAATATTACTGATAATATTATAGAAAAGAGATAAATATTATTGAATTGATTGTCTTACAAAACTATTACAATAGAGATCCTTTCTATAGGGTTACGAGAATGATATAAATAAGGAAAATATAAAAACCTAATCAACACAGCGATTTAGAGATTGATAGTCAATTCTTATAAATGGTAACTATATAGATGACAACTAGCAAATATATATTATATATGTTAACAATTACCAACCAATGCCAAAACTTGATCAAAAATACTAAATGGGTGGTGGGTAATGATAACTCCATATCCATGTGCAAAGACAAGTGTGTTGAGATGTATAATTGTTTAGACAACTATTTCCCTCATAGTGGAAATAACTACAATAATTTTGTTAAGGAGTTGATTGATGGTATGGCAACAGGGCTATGGGGATTGGGGAATATCAAGGAAATGATACCCACCGACCACCTTCCACTGACCTTCACAATGCTATCACTAGCACCTCCTTTCCTGTGCTGTTAATGGAGACAATTCTATTTGTTGGGGCGGTTGGGCTGTAAACAATTTGTGCAACATTCTGAATCGAAATTAGCACAGATTACTACTATGAAGACCTATTCGACTCAGCCTTGCCAACTTGATCTCAACCTAGTCTCTCACCCATAATAGTTAACAATGTGATACTACGTGTCAAGTGAACATTAACTCCTATTTGCTAGGACCTTGAAGAACAAGCTAAATAATGGTCTCTGAAAGTGGTAATGAAATTACAAATCAAGCGACATCATACATGCAATAGAACTCAGTGCAGGTGACTTTATAATCTAGCCTCATATATATACAGGGCGGTTAATATTTACCTCACAATGTTTTCATGATGTACGCTCTGTAAAGAAGATATTTCTCTCTTTATCTCGACTGGAAGACCTTCTTTTTCATCAAAGGGAATGTCTTTGATAACTACCGCATGCTTAGTCTCCCGATATCAAAGGGAATGTCTTTGATAACTACCGCATGCTTAGTCTCCCGATTCGTAGCCTTATAAATCATATCCGTCACTCCATCAGTGCCAAATGCAGGTTTTAAACCCTCATACTGCAAACCCTCCAGCATTACTAACGAGTTCCATAAATCAGAAAAAAATGTAAAAGAAAAACCGGATTCTTCACCTTATCCATTTGAAAATATCAACCTGCCAAACCACTAATTAAATGTCTGCCAAAAAACTGTTTCATAAAACATGAGTGCAAATCACAACCAGAAAAAAGATAATAACAAAGTTTCTATAATTTTTTGTCATACGGATAAAAGGATATGATCAATGTCTTTTCTAGAGTACACATTCAAAGACGATAAATTGCAGAGTTAGCCCTATGTGAAAAACATCCTAGGGACATAGATATGTGTAACGGACCTTATGGTGTTGAATATAATATGTTTTAAGGAAATCCAGATTAACCTGAGTCTTTCTTTAATCAAGTTTCATTTCCAATCACAATAGCAAAGGATAAAGTCGTTCTATGTGCAAGAAATAATTTGTTACTGATCAAGTTCCAATTGGCCTGAGGTTGCATTGAACTCGGAATAATGATAACACTTTATTGCACTTCAAAACTGATAATAAATCATGGTCACTGCTAATTCCATCTTTGGAACACTCGCCTATTTGGGGAAGATAACACTCAGAGCTGTAATGTTAACCTTTGATATAAATCGATAAGTAGGTTCAAAAGTTTTTATAGCCTATAGCAGAGGAGCTAAAACTGTTTAAAACATACTGCAAGCACCGAAACTAGTTTGTTCACGGCATTCTCAGCCAAAAACAGTTTTTCACATTTTAGAACATACGTAGTTATCTCTCAAATTTTAACTTGACGAAATGAGTTAAATCCCTCTCCATTCCTTCAATATTAGTCCCAAGTCCTAAAGCACAATTCTTACAATTTTATTATGTTTATTTCATGTCCTCAACCCAGTGTTTTCCATTGCAATAGCATGTTGCATCGTGTTTAGGTTCCCTGATTCCATTGTGTATGCTACGCTGCGTCTTGCATAAGCTATTCGAACATTTAATTTTTAAATTAAAAGGCATATAAATAAATATAATGTAAAGAAAAATAAAATCCGTACAATCAAGTTTTCTAGGGAACCAAACAAATGTGTGATGGTCATTATTTTGCTTTTTGTTTCTAGGGAACCAAACAAAGGTCTCGGAGGAATGAAATATGAGTGAGAGAAACAGAGAATTAGCTAAACGGTGGACTTGTTCACATGTATTCCATAGAAATCTCAAATTGCAAAGCAAACCCAGATATCACAAGGAAAAACAGAGTTTTTACGTGAGCTTATAATTGAAGCCAAAAAAAAAGATCTGAGAAAATTAAGAGTCCGTTTGATAACAATATAGAAAAGAAAAATAAATATAGTTGATTTTTATAAGAAGTTGGAAAATAAGTTGATCTTTTGTCATCTTACTTTGTAGCTTTTTTCATGAAAATTCCACAAAAAATAATGAAGGATGTAGGACATCTACTCATAAAAATGATATGAGATGGAGAGTATCTCTTAACTTATTTTCCAACTTCTTACACAAATTTAAGGCTCCATTTGATTGCAAAGATGGAAAAGGAAAATAAATTTAGTTAGTTTGTGTGAAAAGATAGAAAATAAGGTGAGAAATGTTACTCATGTTACAAGTACATATCCTCAATCCTTAAATATTTTTGGTGAAAAATTTGTACTCACCACCAAGCAAATAAAATTTCTTCATGGAAAAACTTAAAAATCAAGAGGATATCGCTTCTATCACTCAACTTATTTTCCATCTTTTCACCAAAACTAACTCAATTTATTTTGCTCTTCCACCTTGCAATCAAACGGAGCCTTAATTGTTTATCATTTTCCATGTTGATTATCAAACAGAGCCTAAATATACAAAGTCTAACCATCAACAAATAGCATAAATAAACAGAAAAAAATAATTATTCAGTTAGCGTAACTGCATAAGATTCTCAGCTTATACATATCAGTGCTGGAAGAGACGAGATATAGAAGAAATTAAACAAGTCAACAATATACTAACCAGAAAGCTTAAAAACCACGAAAAGAGGTACGGATTGGAAAGGAGATCATCGAGATGTGAAAACGAAAAAGCAAGAACAGATAAAAGTTCACATAAACACTAAGCATCAAAATTAGGCATATATACTCAACAACTGCTAAATTAATTAACATTGTCTATACTCTATAAGCAAACATAAACAAAATCCTGATAGAGAGCATAAAGACGAAATACCTGTTGACGAAACCCTAGAGGAGATTCCAGAGAGTGAAAGATGAAAATGGCAAATGTGAAGTGGTAGAAGAATATATATACGCGCGAGCAGTGGCGGAGCCTGGAATAATTTTTGGGGGTGGTGGTGGTCAAAACAAAATTTAAGTTAAATCAAACTCAATAATTATATTTACAGACAAATTTTTATTAAAATACTTTTTCATTATGTTTCAATATTTCGGAAAAGTTAGAAATGATATATTAAAATTAATTATATATTTTGAAATATCTTTTAATATATAATCTAAAAAAAATAGAAATTGTATTTAAAAAAAAAAAAAGAAAAAAAAAGAAGGTAGTAAAAAACATCTGCTTAAGTGAGAAATGAGAGAAAATGAAACTTAATATATTACAAACTTAAACCTTGAACTTATAATGCTAATTGCATAGAGCCCCCCCGCGCAACTCAATGCCTGTTTGGCGAATATTACATTCTCTGTCCTTAAACTTCTCGAATAATCACACAATAGACCCTCAACTTTCTCTTCCCACACGTAGACCCCTGTACTCTCTGAAAATTTCTAAAAAGTCCAGGTGCCATGGCCATGGACCCCATGTGGCTCCGCCCCTGCGCGCGAGTGGAGTGGGAGAAAGCTTACTGGCATGTGCCGCGCGCAAATACATTGCAGCTTTTTCGCAAATCTAAATCTCGTTACAAAAATTATCGAAAATAAATCTCATTAAAAACTATAGCTTCTGCCAGTTGTACGTCACGTGATGATGTAACAACACAAGGATTTGTTGCTTTGATAGTTGTACCTCATACCCAACGATTTGTTTCATACAAGCAATTCGCATTAAATGGCGTAATATTTTTTTCCCTCCGGTCATGACATAAAAGTGATTAAAGAAAAAGGCTGGTGTTGACGCCCCACAAAATTCATGCTAATATTTTTATTTTTATTTTAATAATATTTTTATTTTATTTCTATCACTTTTATCACTTTCACTTATTTTTGAGAATAAATCTCTTACTTAATTAATTAACAATATCATTAAGTATATAATAACATAAAATATAAAATAAATGACCCTAAACTAACGCCAAACAAATGCCTCTTTCTCTCACACACCTCTATCTTGCAATTGTTAATGAAACAGAGTAGCCGGAGGTTTAATCAGTTCCTATTTCATTATTTATATTACTTTTATAACATACACATCAAATGTATAAATAAAAAAACACAATTTTCTGTTTAAAGTACGAAGAGGGTATACTCGGTTTTCCGTAACCGAGTTGTAGGCTTGTACACTCGGCTACTATCAACCGAGTATAAAATTCTATAAATGTCAAATTGATATGCTCTCGGGACTTTCATTTGGCTGAGAGTAGTCGAATATTGCTTTATCATACTCAGCTGTGAACAACCGAGTGATACTAATCACACTTGATTTCTCTCAACCGAATGAAGGTACCGAGAGCATATCAATTTGACATTTTATTGGATTGCATACTCGGTTGAGAGAAGTCGAGTATGCAAGCCTGCAACTTAGTTACGGGATATCGAGTAAATCTTCTTCGTGCTTTAAACAGAAAATTGTGTTTTTTGTTTCTATATTTAATGTGTATGTTATAAAAATAATATAAATAATGAAACATTATAAAAACATGTATGCCTCTCTTTGATTAACTTTTTCTTCTTTATTTTCATTCTTTTGTTCCAAAGTTTCTTTTTTTTCAACTATTCTTCTCAAGCTTACCCTTTTGCATAAATGGTGGAGGTTTCTCTTGCATTAATAATGAAGGGTTTGTTGGCTATTTTGGTGCAACCAAAATTTTTTGCTAAACTCATTTAAAGATGGTAGAGATGGTTAGAAAAATGAATTTTGGAGGGAAATTTAATTTGGAGATAAATGTTTGAAATGCATTAAATGTTGAATACTCTAACTAGTTAAAGGTTAATTAACTTTTGTATTAACTTAAAACAAGTGGGGTGAAAAACTAGTTAAGGGCTAATTAACTTTTGTATTAAATTAAATCAAGTGGGGTGGAAATAACAATTTAGCTTTCTTTTTTGGTGGGATTGTTAGCATTTGGGGGGTGCCAACATCACCAACCAAAGAAAATGTCCAACTAATTTTATTAAATTACTCATTAAGATAAAGGGGTGCCATAATTAAGGACGTACACAGGAATTTGATTGAGGGGGTACAAACGTAAGAGTTTTAAAAATGCATAAATAATTTTTTTTAAGTACTAGAAACAACGACAAGTCAAAATATTATATAAATATAAATATAAACATTTTACATACAAAAAAACAAAAACAAAAACAAAAATATGAACGTTCTACATACAAAAAAAGCAAAATGATATTTTTTTATAATAATCCTCTATAAGACTCCATGTTTTAAAAATGCTGAACGATAGCTTCATTGTCAAGTGTCTCGAATATGTCATTTTTAATATATGTGATCAAGCAATCATTCAACAAGTCATCTCCCAATCGATTGTGTAGCTAAGTCTTTATTAGTTTCATTGCAGAAAAGACTTTTTCTATGGTTGCAATTGCAACAAGTAAGAGTAGAGCTAATTGCAGAAGCATATATACTAATGGATATGCACGATGTTTTTTCAATTGAACCATTTTCTTAGCAAGCCCACCAACTCCTATAACTTCAGAAAATTGGTCATTAGAGCGTACATCCAAAATGTAATTATTAAGTTGATGTTCAAGTGCAATTAGCTTTAACGTTGAAAAGTCAAATGGATAAAACTCAGCAAACTAAAGCAATTTTACCATATCATATTCAGAAAATGAATTGCTTGGACCAAGACAAGCCATATAAAGCAACAACTTCATATTCACCTCATTAAATCGGTTATTCAACTCTTGAAGCTTTAAATCAATCACTGTATAGAATAATTCTACACGATAATAGTGAAGATTTGTGTCATCTTGACGATTCCGACGCAATCTTCCTCGAACCACAAACACGTTGTGAGAATCCTGATTAAAACCCCCTGACGCCGTTTAGCGCGTGGCTTCGGTTTTTGGAGCAGGTTTTAGAGTTGCCAGTACATTTTTCGAAAAAACGAACAAAAGTGTAGTTTTGTACCCTTTTAGGGTACAACGCGGTCTGCGCAACCAGATTGGGTTTGGGAACTATATTACGACGCATGAAGGTGTTAGGTAACCACGTCGCCCTTTTCGGCTTCTAAATGGATATACTTGTTTTTATCTTTTATCTGTTTCCTATTGTTTCAAGGCCTAAAGTGTGTGTACAATTGTTTTATTAGCATGCAATAATGGTGGCACAAATTACGGAGCAAAAAATGGTGAAAAATATACAAAGACCGATCGGGCTTCACTAAAGTCCAGTCAGTCATCCCCAAAGACTGATCGGGCTTCATATAAACTGATCAGTCATCTCGTTCAGTGGACTGGTTTTCCAAGTTTTGGAGCAGAGGAGCATGCAGGGTTTAATTACAAATAGATTCAAAGTATATGAAAGTATTTACAGTGCATTCGAGTCCGGAATTATTTTTAAGTGTCATACAAGTCATTATTGTCCAATTTCGGCTTAAATAACATATACGCAGTTTTATATTATTTACAACATACAAAACAATTTATATTTAAAGACGAATTTAAAACATTAATATAATACCGTATTTTCGAAGACAAAGCTGTTTCGTTTCGATTGAGATTGTAAAGTGTTACAAACTAGTCTAAGAATTTCGGATACAATTTTGTTCCTATCTTTAGATCTAGTCCTATCTATTTTTACGAGAATTTGCTCTTCTTTCCTTTAAGCTTTTCCCAGCTTTGAAGCTCTGTCCGAGCCATCCTCTATCCGGAGGTCCCTCATTTTTTTTGTTTTATTTTGTCTTCTGTTGATATATAGATTGAGAATACGGTTCAAATATCAAAGACTGATCCATGCGGCTCTAAGACCGACACGTTGGACAAAAAGACAAATTCGTGCAGCTCTAAGACTGATCAGTCACAACAAAAGACCGATCGGTCTTTGATCAATCTAGTACGAATATCGCTTTATATTACGAAGACCAATTAGTAAGGGGTTAAGACCGATCGGTTACGGTGTGTATCGAGAAACCTGATTGAGGAGTTCTGAAGACTGATTGGTAGGGTGTTAAGACCAATCGATATTGGGTGATAACCGATCGGTCTTTTCTCTCCTTATCATGTTTTTTTGGACATTTGATCTCCTAGCTTGAATGTGATTTCTTTGGCCAAGTATGCCCCCCTTTTGGAACTGTTTGAGGCCCGTATGTGACTTTTGATGCTATTTGAGTTCGCTTGTACTTTGTCGGGTTGCGATCAACCTTTTATTTTAAGGGTCGTAAAATGGGGTATCCACAGAAGCCCCTCGGCATTTTTACATTTTGCAAAAGTGTGCAAACGTCGAGAAAAGTGAAAAAAAAGGTAAGATACGCATTTTGCGACCCCCGCTCGTCGTTCCAGTGTTCATTTCTCTAAAAATCTGAAGGCTGGTGCGTGAAACACTGATGACCGATCCGTGTTCGCAATGACAGATACGTTTGATGTTATGATCAATCCGATTAAAATCAAAACCGATCGGTTACTATAGTGAAGACCGATTGAACATAAATAAAGACCGATCGCATGGCCTTGAAGACCGATTCAGAGCTCACCAAGACCAATCGGTGTTTCTCTTTTTTATCTCACCTCCGACGATTCTCAACTTGTTTCACTTTCGTTTTCTAAAAAAATACACTGTTCCTCTCTATTCTCTTGCATCGCACTCAACTTTTTCGGCGTATAAACTCTCATCTCTTTTTTTTTACCTTAGCAATAGAAGACTACATGGTTGCAATTCACCAGGTGTACGTCAATGCAACGAACGAAAATCTGAGTTGGAACGAGAACTTCTCTTTTGAGGCTAGACGATTCGTTCCTCGATTTCATGAGGATGACTGGGTCGATGTGCAGTTCGAGGGTGCTGTGGTTGTGATTAAAGGCCGCAACCAAATGTATTTCGCAGTGGGACGATAGCCACTGGCGAACTCAGAATTTTGCTATATCACCCGGACATCCATCTTTGCACTAATGCGATGCCTTCAACGCGGGTGTGTTATCTTTTTCAGCTCTTTTTTATGATATCTACATTTTTATTAGTAGTAGATATATATATATATATATATATATATAAATGGGTGTGTGAAATTGAAAGAGGCAAAGTTATTACCTGTCTTGAAAGCGACACAAATTTTGGTGTCTTGTTGCAATATATTATATTAGTTGCGAAATTACATAACTACCTTTGAAAGACATGTTAGTAAATAAAACAGACTAGATATAATGATAATAACAATAATGATAGTGACTTACCACTTAGGTAGTTAAGAAAAATTACTGCTTAAGTAGATAACGAATTTTACCATTTTGGTAGATAGGAGTCTTGCCATTTCGGGAGACTGAGGTTATTTCTTTTAGTATTTAGGGGGACTTTATTATTTGTCTTACCTTTTCGTGAGACTGATTATTCATCTTGCCTTCTCGTGAGACTTGATTTGTTCGTCTTGCCATTTCGTTAGACTGAATTGTTTGTTTTGCCTTTTTGGGAGATTAAAGTACCATTTGGTAGGAATTTACTAAGATGCCCATGTAAGACAATGTTAGTACAAAATGATGCCGTTTAGGTAGAAAATTACTAAAATGTCCCAAAAAAACAAAGTTAGTACAAATGACTACCGTTTAAGTAAAAAATTACTAAAATGGCCCTGAAAGACAAAGTTAGTACAAATGTTGCCGTTTAGGCAGAAAAATTACTAAAATACACCTGAAAGACAATGTTAGAATAAAATAATTTCGTTTAAGTTGAAAAATTACTAAAATGCCCCTGAAAGACAATATTAGTTCAAAACGATGTCGTTTAGGCAGAAAATTACTAAAATGTCCCTAAAAGAAAATGTTAGTCTATGATAATGCCGTTTAGGCAGAATATTACTAAAATGCCCCTGCAAGACAAAGTTAGTACATGCATGTATGATTCTTCCCCATTTTTTTTGAAAGCAGTGTTAGTTATTCACTTAACATATGCATATTACCTGGAGCATTACTAACCCACCTTAGACAAGCTAAAGTAAGTCTAAAATAAATAATGAAATAATAAATTCAAAAAAATTACATAGCCTGGAATAAACAACGCTAATAATCATGTTATGGGCGATAATATAAAACATGAATGAGATATACATATATACACATACATAGAATCCGAGAGGCATACACTAAGTTAACATGTATTACAAAGTAAACAACAACTCAGGCTAGCAATGGCTTGCCACGTACACACCTACACAACAAAAATGAGTCGGTATCAGAGGTCCTCTACTTCGTTCCCAACCCAGTCGCTTCTTCTGTTTTATCAGTTTTTTGGATACCTAAATTTGTTTACATAAAACGGGGTGAGCTCACAACTCAGTAGAGGGGATATAACAGGCAATATTACGTACAAAACGTAATTAACTATTTAATAATAAATCATGGCTCAATCGATAAAATAATGCATGCATGTGCATATGCAGGTTACCTCCCTTGTGTCAACCATTTTACTAAGAGAATACCAAGGCCGAACAGAATAATAATAATAATAACAATGGGCCTAACCGCCCCCAAGAGATACCGAAGTTGGGCCGAACCATAATCATAAGAAGAAGAACGGGCCTGACCGCCCCAGAGAATAAGTCGAACATAATCACAATATAACATCATCCGGATCATAAAAGATCATCATCATATCATAATAGAATTAGACCACATGTCCATCCATATCATATCATAGAATCACAAGTGCTTTGCCGAGGTCTAGATTTTTGGGTTACTCACCGCTGGTTATAGATAGCCGACCTTATTGCTGTCACCTGGGGGTTTAGAAATTTTCAACCCAAGGGTACCGAGCCCTACTTATTTTCACATCGATAAGCACTAGTCAATACATATTCCCTTCATCATCAAAAGGCCACAATACAAATCATAATCAAATCCATCACGGTACTATATCACGTCCCAGAATGATACAACGGATATAAGAAGCTTTCAGCACCATAAATACAAGATATATGCCCACATGATAGGCCATAAGAATAGTCCGAGCTTGCCGAAAGGTTTCCAAGAATTTGATTGACACAATAGCGATGCACAGTATGCATAACATGCTAATAAATGAATATTTGAAACAACTTATACCATATAACTACAATAAATCTCTATACATGTCCCTTGATGTATATAATTCATCAATTAATTAATTTTATAAATATACAATATTTATACATCTAAGAAATATCTCATGTATATCAAATAACACAACTATATCGAGTATAATGGTATATCTTGCTTCAAATCACATGCTCATGGCTTAATAAATCATAAAACATTATCATCCTTATCATATAATAATTTTTAAAACAAAAAAAATAAAATATGATGATTCATATATAATAAAATCATATTATCGGATTTTAAAAATAATTAAACCCATACCTCAAAATATTTAGCCCCAAAGAACGAAATTTGAGTTGATACCCGAACGCCGACCAGCACAACTCTAAAATTCTTATACCCCTGCATAGCTTTCAACGCATAGAACAACTTTTCCTTAAGGCTCAACTAGATTCAGCGGAGTTTTGATGATCAATTTATAGAAAGAAAGCTTTATGCCTATTATTATTTTCTTTCCTCTGTCTTTCAGGCATAAGAATGGAAGAATAAAAATGAAAGAAGTTTTCATTTTAATTAAGGCTCAGTCGGTGGTGTTAGGACAAAAATATAACTTTTGCCTAATTACGACATTTCACCCTGAAGTTTCATAACTTTATTATTTTAACTCTGAACTTTGCAACTTTACAATTTGGTCCATACTCAACCAAGATTCCTAACTCTTCAAAAATTTTACTTAATCAAAATTAATATGTATCTAATTTACACTAATTATATTACAGGGTATTACAGTGGAGTTTGAGGACAAGGTGTGGCTACAAGCATCTTGGGAGATCTTTGGGCGAGTTGCCCTTTGGAGGTATTGATCTTTGTTCGCTCGGTGGAATTCGGGATGTTCTTGGACTCGGTCGTTGGAGATCCGAGGAATAGAAGGATTACTGTGAATTCAGCCTTGGCACAATACTAGTGGGATACCACCAACACTTTTCACTTTCGATTCAGAAAGATGACGATGACGCCTCTCAATTTTCATATAATGAGCAAGCTTATTTTTGCGGGAGAGCCCATTCACATCGATAAGAGGAGAGTGGTTACTGAGGCTAATATGGAGATGGCACTTAGGGTCGTGTTCCCACTTCATGGGGGAAACGCTATCAGGATTGATGACTTGAGGTGTTATCTACATAGCTGGGCCCAAAATGATGTTTTGACTGCTTTACAAGTTCGGCAGTGAGCTCAATACCTTTTTTTATTTGTGTTGGGACAGGCTCTCATGGCGAATGCAGGCAGCGTTGTATATCTGTGGTGGATGCATTATTTGCGACACTTCTCTCAGATAAAAAACTACAATTGGGCAAGTGTCGGCTTGGTGACCCCTTTACTACTCGATGCGCATTTTCTCCAGAAGGGTGTCGACAAGCCATATTGGCATGTCCCACTTGTGGGAGGTACGTGATCATCCTTTTGACTTGGTCATTTCAACACTTGAAAGTTTATTTATCTCTGATTCAAGTAATATGTGAATTGATAGACTGCTCTTTCTTTTTTCAGGTCTGGTACTACATGTACTTTGATGGCTAGCGAAGATTTCAGCCCATGCATAATGTGATGGCCGAGTACCCTATCCAGCTATGTACTGGAGAGACAATCGAAAGAAGAATACTCTCACCTCTGTCGAGAGGGTTTCGACAGATCAACGTGTCTTGACGGCCGCTCAGGTATGTCTTGAAAGTTCAAATACTACTAGTCTCTGACTCTTTATCCTTGTATAAAGTACCAATAACTAATGGTTTTTTTTGCTTTTCAAGTGACTTAGTTCCCGTACTTATTGCATTGTGGGGGAGGCCAGGCTATGATGATACTATCCCAGCACCGACTGTTGCTGTGCGATAAGTATGACTTCCAGTTTTACTTGGCCGAAAGAGTTATTAGACAGCATGTTCAGGGCTGTTCATTGAGGGTGTTGCTAGACCCACCTTTACTTATGAGGCGTTCAGATTTAATACCGATAGGATAGATGACTGACTTGGTGGGTGGTGTATTATTCGAGGGTTTTTACGAGGGCCCGAGATCTCATACGAGTATTACGCCACTAGACACCTGATGCCGGGGCACCCACTGATTTCGGTAGAGGTCATGCGGGCGATGGCCATTCTTGGTGGGTATGCTCCTCCACCAGCCCAACTCGAGATTCTGCCTCCATCGTCGCCAGAGGGGTCTCCTGATCATCCTGACGTTCTTGATGATGATGGTAATGAGCAGTAAGGTAAGAATATCCCAGTTGATGAGGGAGATTTGGGAGGTTTTGACTTTGGAGGTGCGAAGACGCCGCAAGCACCTTATCCTCGTGGGACTCTGTCTCCGGTCCCATACGTTTATGCTGCGGGTGCGAACCAACTCTTATTGACTACAGAGCCCTTTACTCATCAGGTCAATTATTCGCATCAGCCCAATTCTGGTATGCCTTCTGCGATGACGTACCATCTGCCTCCCATCCCGTTGACTTATCAGTACATGCAGAGGGGGATTGTGCACACGAGAGAGATTCCTTAAAAAACTACGCACGGCGAGCAGTTATTTCCCTTACCTCCTAACTTACTTGAGCAATCGGTAAAAAAATATTCTCTATATGTTCTAACATTTCATTAGCATACCACTGTTTATTGACACACTTTCTTGCCCATATCAGACTGCCACGGTACACCCTGCAGATATTTGGAATGCATACGACGTTACTAATTCATGGAGTGTTTATGCGTATGCTCAAACAGAGGAGCTGGAGGCGATGAGGAGAACTATCGGTAGCCTATCTTTGGGAGGCGCTCGCTCTAGGACTACCTAGTGCCAGTCCGCTCGTTCAAGCGAGAGCCAGTCTGTTCGGGGATGGGCGGTTCGAGAAGAGTCACAATGGAGCAAGAGAACTCGTTATGATAGGATCGGGCCTTCTAGGGATAGCCTGTAGTAGGATCAAACATTTACTTTATTTATGACATTGTTTTGTCTTTCTCTTTTCCTCAGACTTGTATTCAGCTTAGACCCTTTTTGTCTTGGATTTGACATCTTTATTTCTTTAGATTACCTGCACATTTGTTAGTTATGGCAAAGAATTTTCTTTCCTTGATGAACCTGCAAATTTTGTTAGTTAAACAACCTCAAAAGAAAAATACCGACATTTAATCAAATTTCTTTCATTCAAAGTGCAAGATGAAATCAGGTATTAACAAGTAAAGAATTAACGAATAAGATAGATGTAATTCACACTGTCTAATCCATAAGCAATATTGGCATAATTTGAGAAAAGATTAAGATGATACCACTCGGTATACCTTCATGTACAATGATTGGCGAGATGATTGGTAGTATTGCCAAGTACGGTGTTTGTCTGGCACGTTGGTTGGTAATTGAGCCTGGTGCAGTATCTGACTTGCACGATGATGTATCGAAGGCAAAGGCAATATTCGGGGCTTTGGTCACGCACCCTTTTGTGATGTTTTTTAAGAGTTTTAATTGAAAAGTTCTCTTATTTACCATCTGAATTAACTATTGCATGCGCGGTGTCTGACTGGCTCAGCAATTAACGAATTAGCGCGGTGCATCATTTGAATTTGATTGAGGTTCCAACACCTAAAAAAGGCATTAGAAACGAGAACGATAGAGCCCGGTGCGGTGTTTGATCTGTAATTAAATAATGAAATGGGGCAAAGGGCCCAGTTTGGTGTTTTGGCACGCAAACGAATGAATGGGGCAACAGACCCCGGGGTAGTGCTTTTAGCATACAATTATGAATGAATGGAGCGTTCGAGCCTGGGGTAGTGCTTTAGTATGCGATAAATGAATGAATGGGGCATTGGAGCCCGTGGCAATGCTTTAGCATGCAATTGATGAATGAGTGGGGCGATAGAGTCCTTGCAGTACTTTAGCATGCAATTGATGTACTTTAGTATGCAATTGATGAATGAATAGGGCGATAGAGCCTGTGCAGTGCTTTAGTATACAATTTATTACTAAGGCGGGCGACATGGCCCAATGGAATGCTTTTGCATGCAATTGATAAATGAATGGGGCGTTACAGCCCGTGTAGTGCACTGGCATGCGATTGATGAATGAATAAGGACGAAGGAGCTCGGTGTTGTGTATGAACATGCATGCGATTGATGAATGAATAGGGCGATACAGCCCGTCCAGTGCTTTAGCATGTAATTGATGACTGAGTGGGGCGATATGGCCAGATGCAATGCTTTTGCATGTAATGATTGAATGAATGGGGCGACGAAGACCGGTGCAATTCTTTGGCATGCAATTAATGAATGAGTGGGGCGTCAAAGCCCGATGCAATGCTTTGGCATGCGATGATTGAATGAATGGGGCAACGGGGCCTAGCGCAATGCTTTAGCATGCATATGATTTAAAAAAATGGGCGACGGAGCCCGGCGCAATGCTTTGGCATGCAATTGATGAATGATTGGGGCGTTAGATTCAGATGCAGTGCTTTAGCCTGCAATGATTGAATGAATAGGGCGATGGCGCCCAACACAATGCTTTGGCATGTATATGATTTTAAAAAATGGGCGACGGTGCCCGGTGCAATGCTTTAGCATGTAATTGATGAATGAGTGGGGTATTAAAGCCTGATGTAGTGCTTTGGCATGTAATGATTGGATGAATGGGGCAATGGGGCCTAGCATGATGCTTTGGCATGCAATGATTGAATGAATGGGGCGACGGGGCCCAGCGCGATGCTTTGGTATGCATATAATTTAGAGAAAGAGACGACGGAGCCCAGTGCGGTATTTTGACATGCATATGTTTGATGAAAAGGGCAACGGAGCCCAATGCAGTGTTTGACTTGTACGAATGAATTTAAAATGTTGAACAAGCGATGCAGTGCATGACTTGCATGAATGAATAGTGTGGCGATTAGCTCGATGTCATAAATGTATGAATTATTTGGCCATTAGCCAGCATACTAAATTGATGGATGATGTGGTGATTAAGCCCATTGAATGAATAAATGAATAAAGATTTGGCAATTAGCCAGTGTGTTAGATGAATTGGCGATTAGCTGAGAATAATGAATGAATAAACGATTTGGCGATTAGCCCAATGCATTTTGCAAATGACGATTTGGCGATTAACCATGTGTAATGAATGAATGAAGATTTGGCGATTAGCCCATATATTAATGCATCAAAGAATGATGTGTCAATTAGCCCATGTAATGTGTAAATGAATAATTTGGTGATTAGTCCAGTCTATGAATGTATACATGATTTAGCAATTAGCCAGTGTATGACGTGGTGATTAGCCCGTTGTATTGAATAATTGAATAAATTGGCGATTAGCCAGTGTATTGAATGAATGGATAATTTTGCGATTAGTTGAGTGTAAAGACTCAAAGAATGATGTGGCGATTAGCCCAGTGTGTTGAATAAATGAATGGCATGGCGATGAGTCCGATGTATTGAATAAATGAGTGAATGGTTTGGCGATTAGCCTAATGAATGATGTGGCGATTAGACCAGCTTATTAAATAAATGATAATGTGGCGATTAGCTAGTGCATTTGAATAAATGGATGATTAGGCAATTAGCCTAATGTATGTAATGAACGGATGGTGTGGCGATTAGCCAATGTACTGAATGTATGAAAAACGCGGCAATTGGCTTGTGTATTAATGAATAGATGATGCCATGTGGTGGCGAATGGGATAAATGAAATGTGTGTACTTACTTGTGAAATATAAGAAACTCAATGAGCTCGCGGAGTAGTTATGCGGTTAATAGTGAAACACCATGACGAAAGTAAAAGAACACGTTCGCATGCAATAGCAGTAATATCAAAACAAGAAAAATCACATTTCCAAATGATTGTTGGAATTATATGCCGGTTACTTCTGTTGAAGTTCGATGAAAATATCACGTCTCTCGAAAAAATGAAATTTTAAAGTAATTGATTCAATGTTTATTATTTGAAAGAAATTATTTATTGAACGCGAATTGGTGTGATGAATGTTTGAAAGAATTTGATTATTTACCGCACGTGAATTGGCGTGAAATTTTCCTTTTAAAAGAATTTGATTATTTAATAAACGGAGTCGTGATTCAATTATAATTATGATTTTTAAAAAATTGTCGATTAAAGACAACGAGGAAGCAAACTCTTTCTCGTATATGGCAATGTCATGATTTTTTCAGATTTTCTTCAGTGAGGAAGGGAAGAAGTTATGTCATGCATCATTCAATTTTGACGGTATTTGAACTACCTCTTATTAAAGCATGTCGTACGTCAGTGTTATATTACACTTATTATTTTAATAAATTCGATAAATTTATTGTTTCCTATGCATTTTGATCAAATGACACGATATAATATTGAAACTCAAGTATAGACTATCCCATATCATATTCGTTTGTTCATGTTTTTCTCTCTCTATTTTTAGAAACAAGAAATGACTTTTTTTTATTCGCCCATCATCATTTTTTTTCGTTCTATCCCCTCAGACTACACTAGCCAGAATTGCGGCTAAGAGTTTTTTCCTCACTTTTGGTTTCATTACCTAGCTTATTTTCGATTGTTTCATTTTTTTCTTTGTACTTTGCCGGGTTCGATTGTTTTATTACTCACTTTCTAAATGGGAATTTAGTTTCCTTCCAGTTTTTTAATGACTATTCATGTACAGGTGATCGCATTATATTAACTTATTACACATGAGAATTGCTGAAAAAAATAAGTGTGATAGTGCTGTGTTGCTTTTTTTTTTCAAATGCTTAAATAAGCGGTTTACTTTTCGTTATAATTGATTAACATGCATGTTAACTTTCAATGGAACGAGATTGGAGAAAAATCTTTAACGTCGCGATTTTGCTTTATCGGAAGAAGCGATGCGATTTTAACCGTGCTGTTGTTAAACGATATTTTCGTTTATCAGAAATGAGAGTTGAATCACAACCTTGATTTCAAAGCATAATTGATTTTATCAAAGAATAAAGATTTTTTTTTGTTTTTGAAAGAATGACTTTAATCTAGAATTGTGGAATCCATTTATTAAAATAATTGATTTAAGGGATGGTGGAGCATTATTTTATTTTTTGAAAAAATGGCTTGATTCCAGAATTGTGAAATATATTTATCCGAATTAATTGAATTAAAGAATGGTGGAGTTATTTGTCCACACAAATTGATTGATTGATTAATTTTTTTTTGAAAGAATATGACTTTGTACAAGTAAATGTCATTTATTTTTCGAAAAGAATTGAATGGTATAATACATGCGGAGCGTGCAAAAGAAATATACAGTTTGCACATAAATATTTTATTTATGAATGAATTTTTTCTCTACCCTGATGTCAAAATTATGAAACACCGGATGGACCTGTAGGGTTTGTAAAAATAGGGAATCTATAGGCTTCTTTTGTCCTATGTATGCTGTGGTGATGCAATCTCGATTAAAAAAACGACTTCTCATTGGCATGATTTCACAATATACACTGAATGTACATGTGAACGACCATTTGATATACCCTAATTGTACGTGGATTGGCCTTTATGCCATCGGCTCACTAAATACTTCACATTTCGAAAAATGATCCGTACAAGTGGCGCTTAATCCGATATACACAGAGTACTGTAACAGGTCCCACGATATAACTCCTACCCGTCAGGGTGATCGTTAGTACTGTGTTGGACGGTTATGATATAATTAGAGGATACGAAACCAAGAAAAAGTGAGGGCTTGTGTTTCAGCGTTTGCCGGCCCGTCAAGTTGGCATGCTTCTATATTCGGCCCTCGGGTATGAGAAGGTATAATATATGTATGATGTGCAGATGTGTAAAGTGTTGGCAATTTTGCTGAATTTTATTTAAAAAAAAAGAAAGAAAAAATATTTTTTGTTTGTTTCTTTAAGCAAAAATATCTACATAGAGCCAACCTAGCATGCTATTATGTTCTCAAGGAATCTTAGCATATGTCTAAGTTGTCACATAAAGGCAAAATCGGTACATAGCATGTAAAAAGAGATTAAAGCATACGTGTACAATAAATGAAAAGCAGATAAAGCATAATAGCAAGCATGTACATATCATAGAATCTAGTTCGCTTAGATAGTCCCCAGCAGAGTCGCCACTGTGAGAATCCCGATTGGAACCCCTTGAAGCCGTTCGGTGCATGGCTTTGGCTTTTGGAGTAGGTTTTAGAATCGCCAGTACGTTTTTCGAAAAAACGGACAAAAGTGTATTTTTGTACCCTTTTAGGGTACAACGCGGTCTGCGCAACCAGATTGGATTCGAAAACTATATTACGACGCGGGAAGGTGTTAGGCATCCGCGTCGCCCTTTTCAGCTTCTAAATAGACATGCTTGTTTTTATTTTTTATTTGTTTTCTATTGTTTCAAGGCCTAAAGTGTGTGTACAATTGTTTTATTAGCATGCAAGAATGGCGACACGAATTACGGAGCAAAAAATGGTAAAAAATATGCAAAGACCGACCGAGCTTCACTAAAGTCCAGTCAGTCATCCCCAAGGACCCGATCAAGCTTCATATAGACCGATTGGTCATCTCGTTAAGTGGACTGGTTTTCTAAGTTTTGGAGCAGAGGAGCATGCAGGGTTTAATTACAAATAGATTCAAAGTATATAAAAGTATTTATAGTGTATTCGAGTCGGGAATTTTTTTAAGTGATGATTATTGTCCAATTTCGGCTTAAATAACATATATGCAATTTTATATTATTTACAACATACAAAACAATTTATATTTAAAGACGAATTTAAAACATTAATAGAATACCGTATTTTCGAAGACAAAGCTGTTTCGTTTCGATTGAGATTGTAAAGTGTTACAAACTAGTCCAAGAATTTCGGATACAATTTTGTTCATATCTTTAGATCTAGTCCTATCTATTTTTACGAGCATTTGCTCTTTTTTCCTTTGAGCTTTTCCCAGCTTTGAAGCTCTGTCCGAGCCATCCTCTATCTGGTGATCCCTCATTTTTTTTGTTTTGTTCTGTCTTCTGTTGATATATAGATTGAGAATACGATTCAAATATCAAAGATCGACCCGTGCTGCTCTAAAGACCAACTCGTTGGACAAAAAGACCGATCCGTGCGGTTCTAAGACTGATCAGTCACAGCAAAAGACCGATCGATCTTTGATCAATCTCGTACGAATATCACTTTATATTACGAAGACCGATTGGTAAGGGGTTAAGATTGACCCGTACGGGGTTAATATTGACCGGTAAGGGGTTAAGACCGATCGGTTACGGTGTGTATCGAAAAGCCCGATTGAGGAATACTGAAGACCGATTGGTAGGGTGTTAAGACCAAACAATATTAGGTGATAAACGATCGGTCTTCTCTCTCCTCATCATGTTTTCTTGGACATTTGATATCCTAGCTTGAATATGATTTCTTTGGCCAAGTATGTCCCCCTTTTAGAACTGTTTGAGGCCCGTATGCGACTTTCGATGTTATTTGAGTTCGCTTGTACTTTGTTGGGTTGCGATCAACCTCTTATTTCAAGGGTCGTAAAAGAGGGTACACGTTTTCCATATTTGGGATGATGATCATATCTTATAATTGATACAAAAGAAAGATTCTAAAGTAAGCAAAGATTCCCAACAATTATCTCTCATTTCTTGGAGTTGTTGCTTAGTTATTTTCACAAGAACCATAACATTAACATTGTCCTGATCTTTTCTTTGTAGAGCTTGTGGCAAATCATTTGTAATTCCTTAGAATAATTTTCATCAAGTGTAGGATAAATGCAAATTCAAAACATTGTATGACGTCTAATAACCTATCTGCTTGACCTCTTTGTAGTGGAAGTTTCTTATATTCTTCGATAATCAAAAGTGCATCAACTACTGAGGAGAATAAGCTCAACAAACTTATAAGTGTACCATAATGAGAACCCCAACGTGTGTCTTCAGCCCTTTGCAACACTCTTTCTTGATTCAAACCACTGCTAGTCAAAATCTCACAATCATAAATTCCTTGAATAACTTTTCAAATTGTTTCTCTCGAATGATGTCTCTACGTTTGCACAAGGCTCTGACAACATTTATTAAAAGTAAAACCATCTCAAAAATGTAGAAATCTTTGAGTGATTTTGTGCAATTGCTACAAATGTCACTTGAAGCGTGCTGATGAGCAAAACAATGGACATAAAAAGCTGATTGATTCTCTAACATAATCAAACTTTTAAGACCATTGAATTCTCCTTTCATGTTACTAGCTCCGTCGTAACCTTGGCCGCGCAAACTTGATATACTTAATCTATGTTTGGAAAAAAAAGCCTCAAGTGCTCCTTCAAGTGATAAGACAGTAGTATCACTAACATGTACAATTTCGATAACGTGCTAAACTACAAACCCTCTTTTGTCAACGAAACGTAAAACAACTGCCATTTACTTTTTAACTAATATATCACAAGCCTCATCAATTAAGACCGAAAATAAGCTATCACCAACTTCTCTAATGATTGCATTTGCAATCTCCACAGCAATGGTATTAACGATATTACTTTGAATTCTAGGGGATGCTAATTTGAGATTTTCTGGAGCATTATTCAATACGATTTTATTGACCTCTTCATTATGCTCAGCAAGAAACCGCAATAGCACAAGAAACTTGCCTCGATTTACTAACTCGTTGGATTCATCATTACCACAAAAAGGTAAGCCTTATCGTAAAATATATTTAATGCAATCAATTGATTCAGTCAAACGAGTACGATAATCAACCCGAGCTTAGTTTGAATACTTAGACAAACAAATTTCAATATGTTGTTGTTGCTTCATTAGGTCTTCAAAAGATCTCATACATTTATTATGAAGACTATTATGGTCTCCAACATGTTTGTCAAGATTGCTTATCTTCCTCCAATTTCTGAACCCCTCATCGACAAATGAATCACCACCCCCTTGGCTCACAGATAAAACTGGTTTAAAAAGATAGCAATATAAGAAAAATGCAGCATCTTTTGATATGATGTACACTAACCAACCGCCATAATAATTAAACCACGAAGAAATAAATCTACGCTTCTCGGTTCCATAATCTCTCCATTGAAAATCGTGACTCTTAGGCTGACAAGGCCCTTTTTGCAAATATGCTCGTCGAATAATTTCTCTGACTTTAACATCATAACAAAATATATTTTCTCCCAACCTAAGATCTGCAGGCAAGCTTTAGATTGGAAGGAACAATAGGAGGAGTGGAACATACATTTAAAGGAGAAACCAACATTTGCAGGAGAAAAACGTACCGTTGGAGGAGTATGACTTGCATTTCTAGAAGTAAAACCTACATTCTGAAAAGATCCACCTCTCACTTTACTAAAATACTTTTTCATTACTGAGTTTGACTAAGATAAAATATAATAAACAACAATAAGATAATCTTGATTACGTATTTTACCTTAAAATGGTAAATATTTAATCAAAGTGAAATGACTAGCGTGCAATTTGTATTATTAAAGTTCAAAAGTTGTAATTATAAATCATAATCACAAACATAACAATATAATAGAACTAATTTCATCAAAAAACAAAACTATTTAAAGAATTAAAGACAAAATTTTACTTAAGAGTTAAATTTTCCCAAAAACTTCACAATAATTAATATTGTTACTTCTTCTAAATAATGTGAAAAATAGATAGTGATTCTTGATCTAGAAGATAGAGACAAATACACAAGCCCAATCCACATAGTTGATAAATGATAACCAACTCTATATTCATGTATATATATATATATATTCATGATACATAAAACTATTTAAAGAATTAAAGGCAAAAATTTACTTAACACACAAGGCCCATCTACATAGTTGATAAATGATAACGATGCCTATATTCATGATACATAAAACTATTTATAGAATTAAAGGCAAAATTTTACTTACTTTCATAAAGAAGGTACATTGGAAGAAAACGGAGCAAAACTGGGTAATGAACAAGCAAAAGAAAGATATTTTGAGGAGCTGTTGTTGCTTTTAGCTTTTTACTTTTTCAAATCTTTTAAATACCAAAACACACCTTATACTATTAAAGTCTATTGCATGTAGGCTTTAAATACCAAAACACACTTTGTACCAAAAATGTTTATTGCATGTAGGCCTTCCGGCAACTTTCCAAAATTCATAAATAATCCTTAACATACCAAAACACACCTTGTACTATTAATGTTTATTGCATGTAGGCCCTCCGGCAACTTTCCAAAATTCATAAATACAATAACAAACCTTGTATTATTAACTTTAATTACAAACATGTCCATATATCTTTTCAGTAAATATTTTTTTCTGGTAACTTTTTGCGGAAATCCGAGGAGGTATGGTCGTACCCCTCGGGTCATGTGCACATCCCTAGCCATAATCTAAACTGTTTTTTTCCTTTGATTTTTACGTTCACTTATATTTCTCTATTATTACTTTATGCCTTTTATAAAGAGTAATTTTGTTTCCGCCCTTAATATTTAATAATGCTTGATTTTACTCTTACCTCTCATTGAGTCATTGACTAACGAGTAAGGGCATGTTATTCGATTTTTAAGAATCGAGTATAAGCATATTACTCGGTATTTAGGAGCCATATTTTCAGACTAAAACTTTACCTTCAAGGACCAAATGAAAAGGGTGAAAATGAATTCACCCTTTATAAAAGGTACTTATTAATATCAATCTTATTATACTCTCCATTTCTAATTTTTTAAACAGTTTTTCTACACAGTTTCATAAGCTTATATCATTGTACATAATTTCAAAAACTTCTCTCATTGTACTTACTTGTTCCTCCCTAAAAGAAATTTTTGACTCCGCTCAAGGTGAAAATCCTATTTTTTAAAGGATAGTTATAACACTAAATTAATGAACGTTTAATTTTGTTTATTTTGTAATTATTTTTATTAAAAATATAAATAGTAAAGTTTGAACTCATGACCTTAAAGCATGCAGGATGAATACATGTCGTTAAACCCTAATATTTGAACAATGAACTTTGGGTTAATAAATAGACTTTCATCTACATGTAGTGAAAATTGAAAATAGGCATGCACATATATTATGCGCATTTCCAATTAAGTATGGTTCTTTAAGAAATTAAATTATAATAACAAAACTCCACATCTGGGTTTTTTTTTTCATGTCTATTTATTTTTTATTATAGTTATCAAGAGATTAATTATAATAACAGAAGGGGGAAAGGTATTCAGCGTGTGGGTTTGTTTAAAGGACCCTACTCATATAGAACTTCAAAAGTGAGGTGGTATTGAATGGGTACAATTACGTCATATATTTTGAGTAGGAGTGTTGAAACTTTTTGAACTTTCAAAATTTTTGAAATTGGATTCAATTTTTATTTGTTTTTTTAATTTGGAATGGGATATATCATTTATGATTTTCGAATTTTTTGGCTTCTGAATTTTTCCTAACAAAATTGGAATGAAACTGAAAATTAGATTCAAATTTTTGAAATTCGGAATTTTTGAAAGAGATAATAGGTTAAAAGCGTTTCCTCCATAATTATATTTAAATGTATGACACCTTACCTTTTCATTACAAAATAAGAATATTCATTTTTTTTTACCTAAAATACCTTTCATCCATTTCTTTTATTTTTGCTTAAAAACAAATTAGTCACCACCGGCTACCACCACCACCACTATCTCCCTCCAGAGCTCTAGCAATTATTACTGGAGTATTTTGACCTTATTGGAGTTTGGATCTTCGGCATAGGTACTGCAAATCTGTTTTTACACTAAATCGGTTGTAATTAATGATACATATTTTAGTGCAAATATGTTTTTGCACTAAATCTGCGAGCAACAAATGATACATATCTTAGTGTAAATATGCTTTTACAGTAAATCCTCAAGTAACTCATGATATATTTTAAGTGCAAATATGTTTTTGTACTAAATCCAGAATCAACTAATGATACATATTTTAGAGCAAATCCATTTTTGCACTATATTCGCAAGTAACAAATTATACATATTTAAGTGTAAATTTGTTTTTGCGCTAAATTCTCAAGCAACTCATGATATATTTTTTGTGCAAAACTGTTTTTTGCATTAAATCCGTAAACAACTAATTTTATAAATTTTAGTTTAAATATGTTTTGCACCAAATCCGTAGACAAATTAAGATATCAATTTTGTACAAATTCATTTTTGCACTATATCTGCAAGCAATTAAAGACATAAATTTGAGTGCAAATTTGTTTTTGCACTATGTAAAACTTCTTGCCGAAACTTTCGTTTTCTTGTTAGAGGTATGACAATGGTCATTGCCCGCCGGAACTTTGGAGTGGCTGCTAGAGTTCCAGTGGGCGGTGGTGGCAGAGGTAGTTTGTGAGGTATAATAACCATTAATGGTAATAAAGAAATAAAAAGATTGTAATAATGGTATAATTGACCATTCAAAAAAAAGAGTGTATCCTTTTAGTGAACAAATATTTAAAAATTATCCTTGTGGTTAAAATAAATTGTGAAGAAAATTCTCTATCTAGTTTAGAATAATAATGTATCATTAACTTGAATATAATTATGGAGGAGGTACTTAAAACCCATATATTTCCCCTTTCCAAAAATACATTATTTTGTGGATAATATTTATATTATTTCTAAATTTAGTGATAATATATACTAATATGATATTTGTAATTTTGTTTTTATATCTTGTAAGTATTATTTCCATCCATTTCATTTTAAGGTAACACTTGAAATTTTGGTATTTTTTAATAAAAAACATTAATTTTCACTTAAGACAATAATACAAATTTTTTGTTATGGTTTTAGTAGTTTCATTACACTAATATCTCCAATAATAGTGCATGAAAGAATACTAACTAGTACCTAGTTTTTTGTTGTATTAAACCTCTACGAAAAATTGTTGCATGTTGTTTTGTGGTGTTGGATGATTGCAGTATAGTCCATTAGGAAAAAAAATTGCAATCCATCATCTATTTCTTGAATAATGTCAAAGTTATGTCAAAATTTTAAGAAATTGAAAAATTCCAAAAATTTTGAAACTTCCGATTTGGAACGTTTTTTGAATTTCCAATTTTTTTTTTTGGAATTGGAATTGAAAATGTATTTGGAATTCCAAAATTTTGGGAATTTTTTGCCAAATTAGGAGTATTCCGATCTGTTCCATTCGATGAACATCTCTAATTTCAAGCAATGCTATATTTAATGGGTATTTTTAGCGAAAATTATAAGTATCTTGTAAGAAAAGCATTGTCCATATATTTTGCTTGAAAATTTTTGGATCTGATCCTTGAGTTCGAGCATTTTTTTGATGTGGTCCTTCAACATTTTTATAAAAGATGTAGGTTTTTTGTTTTTTTCGTATCTTTAGTATCTTTTGCCTCAAATATTAGTATCTCTCGTCATGAAAATTAATATATGTGCCAAGCTCAAGACACTAGTCTTTACGCTGAAAAAATTAATATCTATCGTATAGTATGTAAGTCATCGTCACAAGTAGATACTATAAGGCCTCGTTTGATTCGGGTATTAAAAAGTGGGATTGGATTATTAATACTACTTTTTTTATAATACCTTGTTTGATTCGCACAAATGTGCTGGGATTACTAATACCGGTACTAACTTAATACCACTCTTTGTGGTATAATTTAATACCAAGGAGATGTGGCATTGTTTATCCAGGATTAAGAAAAATGAACCATATATTTTCAAAAATGCCATTACTACTATAATATTCTCAAAAATTCCACTACTACTACTACTACTACTACTACTACTACTACTACTACTACTACTACTACTACTACTACTATATTATTATTATTATTATTATTATTATTATTATTATTATTATTATTATTATTATTATAATTTATTTTAAAATTTTAAATTATTTTTTAAAGAGTTTTTTTTAAATATTGTTTTTATATTTTTAAATTTTTTTTTATTTTGTTAGTCCAAAATATAATCTCGTATACGAGTTACAGAACCAAACATTGTATTAACATCAGTATGAGATATATTAAATTAATACCAGTATTAATAGTCCAGTACTAGCAATACTAGTATTATTAATCTCACTGACCCTAATACCTGAATGAAATGAGGCCTAAAAGTATATATACTGGGACCGCATCCTTAAAGTAAAAAAAGTTGAGAAACCGTATTCTAAAATTTTCAAACTAAGTTATTGGAATTAAACACCACATTTTTATTTCTCCATCCTAGTAAAAAGGTATTCATTCATATAATTTGCCTTTGACAAATTTCGTTTTCCGATTAGATGTAGTATTGCTCTTTTATAAGAATTCTATGGCGCTTAGAAAACCTTACAAAATCTGTATATGGTCAAAACCCATATATTATACTTTTTTCCGAATATTTTATTACGAATTCATTTAAAATTTGAATGGTACATTGAGATACAAATACATGTAAGGCTTACGTGATAGCGGTATATATTCTACATTTACATGCAATGGGTATGTAGTAGTTACTTTTTGATTCTTTTTAAGTACAAGTGACGGATAAAAATGAATTGTTCCAAATTCTAATAGTTTCTTTTAATTGTTTTCAAATAATTTTCTTCTTTAACACATGCGATGGAAACGTCTAACTAGCTTGAGAAGGGAGAAGGAGGTGGGAACGAGAGTTCAGTACGTAGTAGTTACTTTTTGATTCTTTTTAAGTACAAGTGACGGATAAAAATGAAGTGTTCCATATCCTAATAATTTCTTTTAATTGTTTTCAAATAATTTTCTTCTCTAATGCATGCGATGGAAACGTTTAACTAGTTTGAGAAGGGAGAAGGATGAGGAAACGAGAGTCGAACCTAGACGCTATGTGTGAATGCTCCCACTCTTTTTTTTTGGCACTTGAGCTTAAACACTTGTTTTCACATAATTTTATTTAGAATATTTTAAATATATAGAACTTCATGTTAACGATTGATATTTACTTGTGACTTGCTAAAATAAAAAGGTAGTATGTAATTAGACTTGTTGATGAATATAATTATTAGTATTCAATAAGACTTTTAACTGCTTTAGAAACCTTAATATCTAATCTAATAGTATATATATAAAATGGGATGAGTGAGAAAAATTTGTTGTGAGAATGCCACATGGCACTCATTAATGCAAGAATTAATGAGTTGCATTATTAATCTCCTTTTTTTTTTTCCTTTTCCTTTTCCTTTTTCTCTTTATTTTTTTTTCTAAGCAAACTTTGTTAATCTCCTCGATTATTAATAAAGAAAAATATGTATTCTCTTTATTAATTTTAACTTACATACCTCAAGAATTTACAAATTGGTCTTTGTCTTTTATAATTTGATTATAATTTATTTTTACTATTATATTATAGATCAATTTGAATTTCATTTTGTATTTAAAAATAAGACAATGTAAAATTTCTAATTCATTTGTAGAATTATAGTTGACAATTCTTTTTTGTGAGAATGATTTGTTATGAGATTACCACATGGCAATCATTAATGCAAGAATTAATTAGCTACATTGTTAATCTTCTTTTTCTTTTCTTTTTTCCTTTTTCTCTTTGTTTTTTCCTTTCTAAAAAAACTATGTTAATCTCCTCTGTAGGTCGGAAAATACCCTAGAGGGGGGGTGAATAGGGTTTTTAAAACTTAATCGGATTTTTAAAATCAATTTAAAAATGTTTGATGTCTATATCAATCAACCAAACAATAAACAAAGATAAATCCAATCACAAGATGCAAATACCACAAAGTAAAAGTTCAAGAGATATAAGGATTAAACCAATCAAAGTCAAAGACTTTTTGTCCACACGGTTCGGCTTGAAAGCCCCTACTCCGCGCTCGGTTAGTTCCCCGAGAAGTTCCACTAAAACCGATCTCCTTCCGGGTGAAGATCAAACCTCTACAAGTGTATCTTTCTCACACACTCTTACAAGTATTGAAATTCTCACAATACTCTCACAAGAATACTCTCTTGCTATCTTAAGAGATAAACCTCTCTTAATGTTTGAAAGAAAAGATTTGGTGACTAACACCAATGTACAATAGCTCTATAGTGTATGAAGATTACAACTTAAGCTCACACTAAGAGATATCAAATTTGATCAATAGAATATAGCTTGATATGAAGATGATTGATCAAAAGCAATGTTCTTGAATCTTGGAAAATGAATATAGATGAAGAGAATAGTGTAAGAATGATTCAAGTGAGTTTAAATGAGTCTTAGAAGGTGTATATATAGTCTAAGACATCATATGGCCGTTTGGAGGGAGTTGGTAAAAGTTTGGTACCAAAAATGGTAAAAAATCAGAATTCCAACGGCTAGTTTCTGGGCCATCAGTCGACTGAGTGGCCATCAGTCGACTGATGGAGTCCACTGGTCTGAGGCCAGTTTTGCCAAAAATCCAATTTTTCACACTTTTGTATTTTAGCTCTAAAATCAATTTTGAGGCTTGGGGAAGTTAAAATATAGGTATCCAAGACTTCTAGTATAGTTTTTGCATAAAAAAAGATTCATACAAATTTATAGAGAATTTTAAAAGAATACTAATTTTCGGTAAATTTTGTTTTTAAAGACAAAACTAGTTTTGATCAATCTTCTCATGGTTAAAGCATTCTATGAGCTATATAATTTTGAACAAAGATATTCTTTACATAAAATCTAAGCACTCACAAAAATGAACATAAATGAATCTTCGAGAGCTTAGATTGTATCTTCGATTCTTTTCTTCCTTGGCTTTTGCACTTCATAGAAATGGCATTGAGGACGTGTTGACAAGAGTAGAGTGAGATGTAAAGCTTTGATTGCCATACTTTGTAGACAAATGATCTTGATTCCGGCTTTTCGGTTAAGTCCACGTGTAATCAATTTTATTGTGGCTATAACTTAAAACATCAATTAAGTTAAATTACACAAGATTAAGTTTATTGTTATTATCAAAACAAGATTAATGACTTTTAAGTCAACAATCTCCCCCTTTTTGATGATGACAATAAATTAATGTGTGTTTGCGATTATGAACATTTGTTGAGTTTTCTCAAAGGGAAAACTCCCCCTCAAACTATGCATTAAAAGGAATATAATAGGCATGCATAATAGGTTGTAAACATCATAATTAAAACATCAAACCTTAACTAAGTTTAAACCAAAAACAAAGAGTTAGGCATATGAAAACTAAACATAAAACATCTTAAAGCTTAAAAGAAGTTCATAATTAAAGCTAATAAAACTCAAAGAGTGTGTACCAAGCACTCTAACACACTTATTTCTCCCCCTTTGTTATCACAAAAAAGGAGAGAGAGTCCAAACTTCTATTCTTGCGGATCTTGTGGGTCTTGCGGCCATTCTCCCCAACCTTGGTCCACATGATACGGGTTCCAAACCGAAAAAACATGCTCCAGATGGTAGAGAAGAAAAGTTTCCTCATGAGCTCTTTGACGATCTTCAATGCGATTAAAGCGGTTCGTCATGTTAGTTGAGAGAGCTTGAACTTGACCCGATAATCCTTGAATAGCTTGAAGCAAGGCGGCATTGGAGGATTGTCTACGGCCTTGAGAAGTAGTGGTTTGAGGGATTTCAGAACTTTCACCTCCTACGTCTTCTTCTTCTTCTTCATCATCACCCACTTCTTCGGATGAGCCATCACTTTCATCACCACTTGCATCTCGATCACGAGGATCATTAGGGGTCCATTGTCCATAAACCAAGTTGTATTTCATCAACCGAATCACCTTGGCGCTATATGTCTCCTCACTAGTGGGAATGATAACATCGACCTCATCTTCGAGTCGGATATTGTAGAATTTGAATAGATGAGTGAAGGCCATTCCGTAGACCAACCCTTGCCTTTTTCGATTGGTGATCTCAAGGAGATGATGAAACATTAGACTAGCATAGTCCAACCTATGTCCCATGACAATTGCCCATACCAAAAATACCTCCAAGGCATTGAGTGACGCACGGCTACCACGCCTTGGGATAATCGAATACCCTAGGATTGAGTGTATGAGACGAGCATCGAGTTTGAGCATTGCGGCTTTGATTTCTCCTTGCATATTACGAAATCTGCGCTTGAGTATAACACCTTTTGCAGCATTCTTGTTAAAACCGAGAAGATCCCCAAAGTTGGAGGGAACTTCCGTTACGTTATCAACCGGGAAACCAAAAATTTCAGCCAATTCAGCTTTGTTGAAACTAATTCGTTGCCCATTCAGAAGGGTAACAAGATGGACCTTGTTAGGATTCCCATTGTCAAGAACCGGATGATGTAGATTAGCATAGAATAGCCGTATGAGCCGAGGGTACACATTTTCACGAATATTTAAAAAGTTTATAATCCCTTGATTTTGAAATAGTCCAGCAACATTCAAACCATTAGAAGCGAATAGTTGAAAGTTGAATTGTTTACCTTCGACGATGGCCCGTGTCGAATAGTCGTTGTTGAACTTTGCTTCCGCCTCATCAGAGATGAACAAGGGTGGTAGTGGAGCTTGAGATGGTTGAGCCGATGATGTACTAACTTGTGGTACGCTCTTTCGTGGGCGACGTGAGCGAGATAGTTGAGACATTTTGATGAAGATTGGCGAAAGAAGTAAATTTAAAAAATTAGGGTTCTTAGGGAATTTGAAGATTTTGAGGTGAAAATATGTGTGATTTAAGGGAATATTTAGGAAATTGGTTAACTGGAATAATGGGATGAGTTTTGTAAAGAAATTTGGTGTTTGGTAGAGATTTTTTGGTTGAGGAATGTATAATAGTGGCTAGGGTTAGGGTTTGAGAGAGATTGGGATGGGTTTGAGAGATTTGAGATGAAATAGATGAGATTTGGGGTTGATTTGATGTTGGAAGTGAAGGATTTTTTGTTTAGAATGGGTTTTGAAGAATAAAATGGAGTATGGATGATTGTTCTTGAGGTTAGGAGGGGTGGAGGAGTGAGTTTTCTCGAAATGGAGAAGTGAGAAATGAAGGGAAAACAGGGGAAAATAAAAGAAATAGAGTAACTGCTGTTCTGTACTGCTCAGTCGACTGATGGACATCCTTCAGTCGACTGATGGAGACTCAGTCGACTGATGGTCCTTGATCAGTCGACTGATCACCCAATCTGTCTTGACTTTCTTGTTTTGAGCATTGAAAGCCCTAAACACCTAGAAATAGTAACTTTACAGCATTTGAGCTACAAAAATGATATTAGTACATCAAATAACATGTAATGGAAGTACTAAGTACAAGAATTCTTAATTTATATTAGCCAAATAATTGCACAATTTTGTATGCTTTAGAGACAAGCATTAAGGATCAATGTACATGAAAATTTTGGTCAACTAGATATCACATGCTCTAGTCATACCAATTTCACGTCGAATAGTGCTAAAACGATCATCGGGAAGTGGTTTAGTGAAAATATCCGCAAATTGCGATTCGGTGCCAACGAATTCAATATCAACGTCACCTTTTTGCACATGATCACGAATAAAATGATATCTTATCTCAATGTGCTTAGTACGTGAGTGTTGTATGGGGTTCTTGGTCAAGCTAATAGCACTTGTGTTGTCACATTTAATGGGAATGTGGCTAAGACTTAACCCGAAGTCTTCTAGTTGTTGTTTAATGTATAAAGTTTGAGCACAACAACTTCCGGCCGCCACATATTCGGCTTCGGCCGTTGAAAGGGCCACCGAGTTTTGTTTCTTGCTTGACCAAGATACTAGTGCGTGTCCTAAGAAATGACAAGTGCCACTAGTGCTTTTCCTATCGATTTTGCAACCGGCAAAATCCGCATCGGAATAACTAATCAAGTCAAATGAGTTTTCTCTTGGGTACCACAAACCCAAAGAACTAGTACCGAAAAAATAACAGAAAATTCGTTTTACGGCAAGTAGATGTGACTCTTTAGGATCCGCTTGGAATCGTGCACAAAGACATACACTAAACATAATATCCGGCCTAGAGGCCGTCAAGTATAATAGACTACCGATCATACCTCGATATTTCTTGATGTCTACGCTCTTACCGATTTCGTGTTTGTCAAGCTTCAAGTTATAACTCATAGGAGTGCTCATTGATTTTGCACCTTCCATGTCGAATTTCTTCAAGAGCTCCTTCACGTACTTCTCTTGATTGATGAAGATGCCTTCTTTGCATTGCTTTACTTGTAGTCCAAGGAAGTAGTTCATTTCTCCTATCATACTCATTTCAAATTCCTTTTGCATACATGAGGAAAAGTCCTTGCAAAGATTTTCGTTAGTAGAACCAAATATAATATCATCAACATAGATTTGTACAAGTAGCATGTCATTGTCATGATTTTTAATAAATAAAGTAGTATCAATTTTGCCTCTAACAAAATCATTGTTAATAAAAAATGAGCTAAGTCTATCATACCATGCTCTAGGTGCTTGTTTTAAACCATATAATGCTTTCGATAACTTAAACACATAATCCGGATAAACATGATTTTCAAAACCGGGAGGTTGTTTCACATAAACTTCCTCTTCAATAGAACCATTCAAGAAAGCACTTTTCACATCCATTTGATATAGTTTAAAATTCTTAAAACATGAATAAGCAAGTAGCATGCGAATAGCTTCTAGACGTGCAACGGGTGCATATGTTTCTTCATAATCAATGCCATCCTCTTGATTGTATCCTTGGGCAACAAGTCTAGCTTTATTTCTAACAATTATACCACTTTCATCCTTTTTGTTACGAAATACCCATTTAGTACCTATGATAGTATGATTACTAGGTTTGGGAACAAGTGTCTACACTTTGTTTCTCTCAAATTGATTGAGCTCCTCTTGCATAGCCATCATCCAAGATTCATCTTGTTCGGCTTCAATGATGTTTTTAGGCTCATATTGAGAAACAAATGCCACATTATTGCATACATTTCTTAAGAAAGATCTAGTCATAACTTTACTAGATGGCTCTCCAAGAATTTGATCAATAGGGTGGTTGGACACAAATTTCCAACTCCTAGGCAAATCATTCGATTCTTGCTCGGTTTTGTATTCTAACTCCTTAGGAGGAGCTTGAGCATTTGATGGTTCTTCCTTAGATGTATCATTAATTTGAATATTCGAAATCTTTTGGATAATTTCAACATCATCATCGGAATGTACTTTGGGTGAGAAAGGATTTGACTCATCAAATACAACATGCATAGACTCTTGGACTACTAAACTTTTCTTGTTATAGACTCTATATGCTTTACTATTAGTGGCATACCCAAGAAAAATTCCTTCATCGGATTTAACATCAAATTTACCCAAGTGATCACGATCATTTAAAATAAAGCATTTGCAACCAAAAACCTTAAAATATGCAATATTTGGTTTCTTGTCATTCCATAATTCATAAGGTGTCTTATCTAGCTTTTTACGAATGATAGTACGATTAATCACATAGCATGCGGTGTTAACGGCTTCCGCCCATAAATATTCCGGTAAAGAATGTTCATTTAGCATAGTCCTAGACATCTCTTGAAGAGATCTATTTTTCCTCTCAACAACACCATTTTGTTGAGGAGTTCTAGGTGCCGAAAAATTATGATCAATACCATGCTCATCACAAAAGTTCTCAATATCAACATTGTCAAATTCTCTACCTCTATCACTTCTAACATGCACAATAGAAACACCCTTTTCATTTTGAACTTTTCTACAAAACTTAGCGAAAACATGAGGAGTTTCACTTTTGTGGGTGAGAAAAAACACCCAAGTGAGTCTAGTGTAATCATCAACAATAACAAGAGTGTACAATTTGCCACCTAGACTAGCAACCGAAATAGGACCAAACAAATCAAGATGCAACATATCAAGTGGTCTAGATGTAGTAATGCCCCTTTTAGACTTGAAAGAAGATTTGTGTTGTTTACCAAGTTGACATGCATCACAAACTTTATCTTTAACAAATTTGGTTTTAGGCAATCCTTTAACAAGCTATTTCTTAGACAAAACATGAATTAAATCCATATTAGCATGTCCTAGTCTCCTATGCCACAACCAAGATACATCATTTATAGCAGATAGACATTTAACATCTTGTTGTGATAAATCATCAAGCTCAAGAGTATACACATTGTTAGTTCTATATGCAATAAGTAGAATAGAATCATCACTAACATTTTTAACAATGCAACGATCGGATTTAAAAATAACTTCATAGCCCTTATCACATAATTGACTAATGCTAAGTAAATTATGCTTCAACCCATCAACCAATAGAACATTATCAATACATGTAGAATGCTTACCAACCTTACCTATACCGATGATTTTGCCCTTGGCATTATCCCCGAAAGTCACATTCCCTCCTCGCTTGGGAATTAGGCTTAGGAAGTTGTTCTTGTCTCCCGTCATGTGCTTTGAGCAACCACTATCCAAAAACCATTTGGATTTGCTACCCTTGGCTTTCAAGCACACCTACACCATGACTTTGAGTAACTTCTCCTTTGGTACCCAAAATGTGTTGGGTCCCTTTGGGTTAGCAAACATAATAGTTCCTTTTGGAACCCAAGCAAGCTTCCTCTTAGGGAAACCTTCATTTCGATAGAAACAATGATCCACATGATGAGTGTTTCTACCACAATATGAGCAAAGATGAGTGGGATCATGAGGTGTGTATGTTTTGAAAAAGTTCTTGTAATCCTTTTGGTTGTCAATTTGGTTATAACCCAAACCGGCTTTGTCAAATACACATCTTTGCATTCCTAATAGTTTATCCAAATTGTCCCTTCCATTGGTGAATTTGGCTAAGCTATTAGTTAGATCATCCACTTGATCTTTTAATTTGATGTTTTCCACTACAAGTGTGTTTGGAATTTCTTTTTCCTTTCCTTTCTTCAAAGTTTTGATTTCATTTTTCAAAACTATGTTTTCTTTTTCAAACGTTTCACACTTGTTAGAAACTATCAAATTTTCCTTTTTGAGGCTTGCATATCCTTTAGATAAATTTTCAAATTTGCTATGCAATTCCTCAAACATTTCATATAACTCATCATAATCATTTTCATCATGAGCATCATCATTCATAGAAATATTATCATCACTAAATGAGTCATAAATAGAGTCTACCTCATCGTCTCTTGCCATGAGGCAAAGATTTTCCGTCTCCTCGTCGCTAGAGTCGGCATCGGACTCACCCTCTTCGGAGTCACTCCAAGTTCCCTTGAGGGCATGCCTTACTTGCTTGAAGGCTTTATCTCTTTTATCTCTTCTCTCCTTTCTTCTAACCGGACAATTGGTTTTAAAATGTCCCGGTTCATGACAATGGAAACATTTATTGACTTCTTCGTTTTCAACTCTTAGTTGAATTGATCGATCATTGTTCCTCTTTGATGAAGAACCAAAGTTGTTCCCTTTTTCTTGAAACTTCTTCTTCTTGGCTAGAAATTTCATGAAGTTTCTAGAGAGGAGAGCCATGTCATCGTCAAATCCCATTGTCCCTTCATCATCCTCTCATTGATTTGCCTTGAGAGCAAGAGTCTTCTTGGCTTTTGAATCAACTTCTTCTTCTCTCTCCAATTCCTTCTCGTGGGTTTTAAGTGAACCCAATAGTTCATCCATGCTTAGCTTTTTGAGATTTTTGGCTTCTTGGATAGCCGTTACTTTGGGTCTCCACTTCTTGGGAAGAGTTCTAAGAATCTTTCGGATTTTGTCTTCATTGGAGTAAACCTTTCCAAGAAGATCTAAAGCATTAGTAATAATGGAGAACCTACTATACATAGAAGCAAGTGATTCATTAGGCTCCATTTTGAAAAGCTCATAATCATGAACAAGCATATCTATATTGTCATCCTTGACTTGTGAGGTTCCTTCATGAGCAACCTCTAATTTGTCCCATATTTCTTTTGCGGTTTTACAACTAGAAATTTTGTTGTATTCATCCATAGTTAATGCACAATGTAGAGAATTTAAGGCTTTGGCATTAAATTGAATTTTCTTAATGTCATTCTCATCATAATCGGAAATTGATTTAGGAGTGACATTACCCCTTTCATCGGTTTTGGTAATCTCATAGGGTCCAATGAGTGTAACCCTCCATTGTTCAAAATCACTAGCTTGAAGAAAAGTACACATGCAATTTTTCCAATAGCTATAATTTTTGCCATCAAATAAAGGTGGCCTAGTGGTTGAAGAACCTTCGTTAAGTCCGGTTCCTTGATAGATAGACATGATCGTAAACTCTAAGATTGTAAAATTAAAACAAGAGTATAACCTCTGATACCAATTGTAGGTCAGAAAATACCCTAGAGGGGGGGTGAATAGGGTTTTTAAAACTTAATCAGATTTTCAAAATCAATTTAAAAATGTTTGATGTCTATATCAATCAACCAAACAATAAACAAAGATAAATCCAATCACAAGATGCAAATACCACAAAGTAAAAGTTCAAGAGATAGAAGGATTAAACCAATCAAAGTCAAAGACTTTTTGTCCACACGGTTCGGCTTGAAAGCCCCTACTCCGCGCTCGGTTAGTTCCCCGAGAAGTTCCACTAAAACCGATCTCCTTCCGGGTGAAGATCAAACCTCTACAAGTGTATCTTTCTCACACACTCTTACAAGTATTGAAATTCTCACAATACTCTCACAAGAATACTCTCTTGCTATCTTAAGAGATAAACCTCTCTTAATGTTTGAAAGAAAAGATTTGGTGACTAACACCAATGTACAAGAGCTCTATAGTGTATGAAGATTACAACTTAAGCTCACACTAAGAGATATCAAATTTGATCAATAGAATATAGCTTGATACGAAGATGATTGATCAAAAGCAATGTTCTTGAATCTTGGAAAATGAGTGTAGATGAAGAGAATAGTGTAAGAATGATTCAAGTGAGTTTAAATGAGTCTTAGAAGGTGTATATATAGTCTAAGACATCATATGGCCGTTTGGAGGGAGTTGGTAAAAGTTTGGTACCAAAAATGGTAAAAAATCAGAATTCCAACGGCTAGTTTCTGGGCCATCAGTCGACTGAGCAAAGCTCATCAGTCGACTGATTGGCCATCAGTCGACTGAGCATAGCCCATCAGTCGACTGATAGAGTCCACTGGTCTGAGGCCAGTTTTGCCAAAAATCCAATTTTTCACACTTTTGTATTTTAGCTCTAAAATCAATTTTGAGGCTTGGGGAAGTTAAAATTTAGGTATCCAAGACTTCTAGTATAGTTTTTGCATAAAAAAAGATTCATACAAATTTATAGAGAATTTTAAAAGAATACTAGTTTTCGGTAAATTTTGTTTTTAAAGACAAAACTAGTTTTGATCAATCTTCTCATGGTTAAAGCATTCTATGAGCTATATAATTTTGAACAAATATATTCTTTACATAAAATCTAAGCACTCACAAAAATGAACATAAATGAATCTTCGAGAGCTTAGATTGTATCTTCGATTCTTTTCTTCCTTGGCTTTTGCACTTCATAGAGATGCCATTGAAGATGTGTTGACAAGAGTAGAGTGAGATGTAAAGCTTTGATTGCCATACTTTGTAGACGAATGATCTTGATTCCGGCTTTTCGGTTAAGTTCACGTGTAATCAATTTTATTGTGGCTATAACTTAAAACATCAACTAAGTTAAATTACACAAGATTAAGTTTATTGTTATTATCAAAACAAGATTAATGACTTTTAAGTCAACATCCTCAATTATTAATAAAAAGAAATATTTGTTATCTTTATTAATCTAAACTTACGTACCACAAGAATTTACAAATTGGTCTGTCTTTTATAATTTGATTATAATTTATTTTTACTATTATATTATAGATCAATTTGAATTTCATTTGGTATTTAAAAATGAGACAATGTAAAATTTCTAATTCATTTGTAGAATTATAGTTGACAATTCTTTTTTGTGAGAAGGATTTGTTATGAGATTGCCACATGGCAGTCATTAATGCAGGAATTAGTTAGCTACATTGTTAATCTCCTTTTTCTTTTCTTTTTTCCTTTTTCTCTTTGTTTTTTCCTTTCTAAAAAATCTATGTTAATCTCCTCAATTATTAATAAAGAGAAATATTTGTTATCTTTATTAATCTAAACTTACGTATCACAAGAATTTACAAATTGGTCTTTGTCTTTTATACTTTGATTAGAATTTATTTTTACTATTATATTATAGATTAATTTGAATTTCATTTCGTATTTAAAAATAAGACAATGTAAAATTTCTAATTCATTTGTAAAATTATAGTTGACAATTCTTTTTTGTAATAATTTTTGACACAGACACAACTTTTATAAAAGTACCCGTGCATAGCACGGGTTATAATCTAGTATATATATATATAGGTACTTATTTGGTTGCATGTTATTTCCCCTTCTTAACATAATTCTTGCTCCTCATTGATTTAGGATAATATTTATTTAGATGTTACCAAGTAGATGTTGGATAGGCAACCGACTCTATGTTATCGTCTAAACCAAATACATGCATCTTAGAAACCAAGTTAATTACGCAAGTACATGTTGTGTATCTCTATATACTTTAAGCATCCCTCCTTGCTCAATCTACAATACTGCCATTCATAGTTTTACACAGAGGGAGAGAGGAGAGAAAATTTTGAGTGGCTGCCAGGTGTACGTAGAGAACTATGAAGAAAAACAAGAGGGATCATCACTTCCCTGAAGAATTGACAATGGAAATCTTGTTAATGTTACGAGATGATTCCCTTCTATGTTGGATGATTCCCTTCTATGTTGCCTTATTCCTCTCTATACAATTTGTCCCCCTGGATGCTATCTCTATGTTTCTTTATTTCCTTTATTTATGTAGTAGTAGTTATGGTGTTCCCTTCTTTAATTCTTGTAATCATTCTTGCTTTGTTTCATTCTTGTATATATATGGGCATAGATCCCTGGTAAATGGATAAGACATAGAGTAACAATGTAACCCCTGTGGATTTCTTGTTCATTAATACAATTTCTCCATTTCAATGTTGTATATTTTATCATGGTATCAGAGCAGGTTCTTAATTTTTTTTTTCACAGACACCTCCTGCATCACTCTCATCACTCTGAGCAATTTCCTCTGCTCAAACTTCAAATCCCTCATTACAAACTCAAACCCTCATTACCAGCTCAAACTCCAGACCCCTCATTATCACAAACCCATTACCCACAATTTTTTTTTACTCAATACTCTCGAAATCTATCTAAATCACTGCCAAAACTCCGTAGCTCAGCACCATTCCGATCGTCTCAGCAAGAGGAAATTAACCCCGAAAGAATTTTCCGAAAATACCCTCTCACGCGCCCTCACGCGATGGAGAGTGAGATTCATCAGCGTCTCGCAAATTCACGCGCAGCACCCACGCGCATACATCCACTCGCCACACGCGCTCACGCGCGACTACCGTTCACGCGCCAGCGCACGTCCTTTACATTTCACGCGCTTACGCGTCCAGACGCGCGTCTCTTGCACGCTCCCCACGCGCTTCACTCGCTGTCACTGCCGTTAGTTTTTTAACGGCAGTCCATTAACGCCGTTAACTCACTGTTCAAAAAAAAAAAAAAAAAAAACCTCGGTTAGTACCTACGGGCACATATTGACCGACATCTTTTCAAAATGCTCCGACCTCGAAATTCGTAATTCAAATTTCGAGATTGGCGCCTTTAATCCTTTCACCAGCTTCCTGCCATCATCAACTGCCTCCTGCCCACTTCCTAAGGCACCACTACCAACAAGCAGATCTACTCTCCCACCATTAAAATCAAAAAGCACCATCCTCACTGCAAATCACCCATTCAAATCCAATACAAACAGCCATGTCGATCAGCATCCGCCAGCGAGGTACTCCATGTCCTGCCTGCTCTTTTCGCCGCAGAGCTTGTCCTCCTTCTTGTGAATCAGTTAAAATCTTTCGAAATGCGTATAATCGTCGAGATTATCACACAATCTTTTCAGTTTTCGGGGTAAAAAGTGTTGAATTCTTTTTACAACACGTACCGGATCACAAACATCGTGAAACTCTCGATTCGTTTCTCTTTGAAGCTACGGCAAGAATCCTAAATCCTGCTGGTGGATGCGCTGCCCTCCTTACCTCTCTTGATCAAAAGCTTGAGGCTCTGCAGTCACGAATGACGGCGTTAGAGGCTCGACTGGGCAGCAAGTCTCCCAGGGTTAATCAGTCATTTTCCTTTGCTCCTCATACAAGTTCCTTACACTATACCCCGTCACACTCAATACCTCCTCACTCACCCTCTAGTACGCCTCTCTCACCAGACAAGTGTACTATGTACCGGACTACACCATTGTCTGGTCGACGCCGCCACCGTTCGACCGGAAAACTGCCGGAGAAATCTCCAGCCTCCAGGTCATTTGCCTCCCCATCAGGCTCCTTTAATCCTCCTGCAAGTTCCTCAAGGGCCAATCCATCCGACTCCCTTGCTCACCCACCAGGCTCCTTCGCTTCTCCATCTGGCCCCTCAGAGAATCCTCTAGAACCTGGGGTTCTTCCGACCCAGGAGGATTTGTTGGAGCATCCTCACTACAAAAGTTTTTTAAAGCTCCTCTCGTCAACCCCTGATATCCGTCTACCGACCGTGAATCTTTCAGAACACGGGGATCCTCTGACAGCAGTGGATATGCCGGCATATCCGACTCTGTCAGATTATCAAGTTGCTTTGGATGGTTTCTCAAAGGGGTCTCCTCAAATTAGTTCTGTTGCGGAGGTTGCCGGATCAATGACTCCGGATTGGACTGTCTTAGGAGATATAAGATACGATTCGCTCTCTGCTTTTAACTTCCCTGCTATCTTGAATTTTGGTGCTGATGATTCTCTGAATCCATCGCCTTTCTCTTTTTTATCTCAATAATGTGTATTCCCTTCCTCCTCTCCCTGTCCAGTCTACCCTTTCACCTCCGTATCTCATAGACCATAAATTCAAACCGACCTTTTGGGTCGCCTTCGGGCAAGTCCAAATCCAGCGCTTTCGCGCGCATTCCAGATCCACCTGACCCCACCTGTTATACGTACTGCTCGCGTATTCAGATCAAGTTTTTATTTCCTCCGAAAATTCTACACCGGACCATCGCCGTTTCGTCGGCTCCTGTTATTTTCGTTACCGCCGTTCCTTTTGCCGGTCAATCATCAAACACGTCGAACAACCAAAACCAAATTCCAATTTCTCGCATCCAAGCTTCGGATCCCTAAGAGCCTCCTTCAGCTTGAGGGGGGGTGTTACGAGATGATTCCCTTCTATGTTGGATGATTCCCTTCTATGCTGCCTTATTCCTCTCTATACAATTTGTCCCCCTGGATGCTATCTCTATGTTTCTTTATTTCCTTTATTTATGTAGTAGTAGTTATGGTGTTCCCTTCTTTAATTCTTGTAATCATTCTTGCTTTGTTTCATTCTTGTATATATATGGGCATAGATCCCTGGTAAATGGATAAGTCATAGAGTAACAATGTAACCCCTGTGGATTTCTTGTTCATTAATACAATTTCTCCATTTCAATGTTGTATATTTTATCAGTCAAGACTCCCAATAAAGTCACTGATGCGGTTCAAGTGCGTAAGCAAAAGCTGGAGAAGTTTAATCCTCTCTTCTGAATTTGCCACCGATCACTTCAATCACAGCAAAAACAAACGCCACTTTCACATCTATCAATATTCCAAATATAAGATCCCCTCCTTCTTCGATGATGCAGTAACTGATCTGCACATACCTTCTCCTTTTAATTCAGATGGTTACCCATCTATTGTTGGCTCTTCTAATGGTTTAGTATTTATTAGAATAAATCACAAATCAGAATCATCATCTTTTGTGGTATGGAACCCTGCCGCAAGGGAATATAGGTATCTCCCAAAACCTGGGACCATAACAGGTTGGGTTATTAATAGTTGTGCTGGATTTGATTTTGTTCCAGGTGGTGGTATTTGTGATTACAAGTTGGTGCTAGTTAACTTTTTTCGGGGCATTCATCTGACTGAATTTGTCCTCCGAGTAGAGGTGTTCACCAGGAGTAGCAATTCATGGAAACAAATTAGTGAGAACTTAGTGCCGCGTTTGGGGATCTGCTCCTTTGAAGGAGTGGTGGTGAACGGATCAATTTACTGGCCTGCAACTGAAATCAAGATCGCTGGCAATGGGATTGGCAGCAGACAGATTCGGCCGCAGTTTGTGGCTTGTTTTGATATGTCGAAGGAAAGGCTTACCCGAATAAATGGACCATCTTGTGCTGATTGTTATCATTATACGAAGAGACTCGGACTTTTGAAAGGATCCAAGCTGGCCATGTTTTTCACTGCAGATTTGGGATCCCTTTGCTTTGATGGTTGGATTATGAATGGCCACGATCAGTCTTGGACTAAACTCTTCACCATTGCGCTTTCACCTTCACCTGATTTACCACTAGTGACTGTGAGTCTGACAGGGTTCTGGTTAGACGGTGAGATTATCATTGAAATGAGAGATAGGGTGTTCTTATATGACCGATGTACCAATGAACTCAAGGATTTTATTGCTGAACAGGCCGGCTATTTGTATCCGTACCAGGAGACACTTTTCTCAGTTTGATTCCTAAGGAAATTTAATAATTAATCTCACCATGTTGGTACTAATTAAATTTGAGGGCTACTATTGACACACACCATTTAACTCTCTAAACACTCCATAGGTACACTTTCACTCTTCATAACACTCCAACACTCCACATTTAATTTTAGGATTAATTAACATTCATCTAAAAAACACTCCACTCTCACCACTCCACTCTCTTTCATATTCAATCTTCTTCTTCCATAAATCAACACATTGCCATTAAGCATTTTTTAGAAGTTCCAGTTGGAATTAAGCATTCATCTCTCTCTCTCTCTACAATTCAAAAAAACAAATCACGCCACTAATCCCATAAATCTCATCTTCAATCTTCTTATAACTTTTTCTTTGACAATTTAGTCGTTCCACTCTTTTTCTCTTAAACTTTTTTGTTATTGGTTAAAAAAAGTTCCACTGGTGCACACACCACGTCAAAAGAAAGTTCTGCCATGAATGAAGTTTTACTCGGTTCCTAGGAACCGAGTGTTGTTCATCATACTCGGCCGAAAGGAACCGAGTAAAGCATAAGTCACTTGGTCCTAAGGCACCGAGTGGAATTGAAAAAATGACCCAAAGCCTAACTCGGTTCCTTTCGGCCGAGTATAATGAACATCACTCGGTTCCTAGGGATCGAGTAAACATTTTTCGTGTTTTGTTTCTGCTTTTTAATCTTTTTTGCATTTGTTTGTATTCAATGATTTATAAATGAAAGGAAACGTAAATGAACAACAAAAATATAAGTATCCTATTTCTTTTGGAGATGGATGATGATTTGGATGGTGGTGGTAGCAACAATGGTGGAGGTGGCGGCGGCAATGGTGGTGGTGATGATGATGATGAAGAAGAAGAAGAAGAAGAAGAAGAAGAGGCGGCAATGGTGGTGTTGGTGATGATGATGATGATGACGACGACGATGAAGAAGTTTAAGGGAGTGTTTAATGTTTTAATCATTAATTAAAAATAAAAAAAAGTGGTGTTTGTCAATAGAATAATCAACATTTTTTTAAGGAGTGTTACATAGTAAATTAGTGTGTTTCAATAACAACACCCTTAAATTTAATGGATCGTTGTTCCAGAATCTCTGAATGACATATCTCTAGTATATACTACTCGATCGTACATGAACCTTAAATTTTGTCTTCTGTAATTTTATCTTTGGCTTTGGGTTATATTCTTAGCTGTATATATTTCCTCTCAAATCAAATTACATTCAATTATTTTCATTCTGTTAATTGTTAGGTGTACATGTTAATCTGAAAAGGATTTCTTAATTATAAATTGCTAGAGTACGTTGCATGTATATATCATGAATTGAGTTATGTTTAATCTCAAACATAGCACATAACAATATATAATGTAAAAGTATTTAATAAGATGCGGTTTTCAACCTACTTAGCAATGTTCTTATTACATGCAGCTATTCTTGATCAAGATCGAATGGTTTCCATTCTTTCACTGAACAACAAGATTTGTCACTTTAGAGATAGAAGTTTGAATTGGTTAATTATTAATCTCCAATACTCCCCCTCTGATTTTGAATCTAGTAATTCTTAAGAAAATACTAATTATTAATTTCATTAAGTAATTGTGAAAAAAAATATTGGAGAGATTATTAGTTTGAGGGCGGGAGAAGTATATAAATGAGCGAGGTTTCCTCCCCTCCCTTCCCTTCATTTAACCAACTTCTTCTTTAAACCATGTATTGGTGATATCTTATCTATTTACTGGTAGGAATTATACATATATCCTTTCATCAAAGCAACTTTATAAACTTGCTTGATGCATATCCTTCCAAAAAAAAATTAAAATCGGAGGGGGCCAACTGTTAAATTCTAGGAGGCTCAAATATAGTGCACTTGTACGTTGTTAAAGCTTGATTCACCCTGTCAATGAAATTGTACCCTCCTTGTCATAATAAATGTTCTCGTAGTAAACAAGTTCTGATTTCGTTTTTTTTTAATAAAGAGGTTTTGAATTTCATTTTTTCTCATAATAAAGAGGTTCCGCCGTGTTCATTTATTGGGCGATCTACTTAATCGGACTTGAATCACAGGCTTGTAATCAAATGCCAAATGTGGGCTTGTGACAGTACCTGCAAAGCTTATATAATAAGCCTACAACGTTTTACTAATCCATTTTATTTTAGTACCTGGCATGGCTGGCTGGGATTAATTGACAAAAATATAAGGCCATAGGTATGTTGAAGTCGTGCAAGGGCCGCTCCATGGAACTGATCGATCAAGTGTCTCAACGAATCCGATCCCCGTGTTATGGTTGAGAAGCGGTCGTATAGGGAATGTGCTAAAGAGGAGCCCTCAATATCATGTGAATATATGTCTGGGACTAAAACATATTCCAATTATATTGCAAGAGAGGCCTGCTTGACACAATGATACGAGACCTCGCATTCGCAGAAATAAAGGCTACTAGTTGATGGAGATATGTGCCCTTTTTTTTTTGTTGTTGAGATAATCTAACATCACTATTTATAAGGATAGGAGCTCTTATCTCAACATGGCATTTGGTGCTCCACGTGGCATGTTGGGCCGTTGCTGAAGCGTGTGGATTGATCAATTTTGCCAAAGGGACTATCTGCTCTTGTTTTGGCCGAAGTGACAATTTGTAAAAGGACTGAAACAATGTTATTTCTGAAGGACACGGTTTCGTTAGAATGATATTTTAAGGGATCATCTTCTACTCAATCGGAGGTGATTGATTTTTTTTTCTTCAAGAGAAAAATTAAAGATAGGTGTTTTATATAAAAATAAATAAAAATAGTTCCCTTACTTTAAAATGAAATATGTGCGTAAGATGTATATCCTTTATTTTAGTTGAAAATATTGTGGAGGGAAGTTTTAAACGCGTTGGTTCGTCATGTTATAAAAATCCGAGTAGCATCACCGAGCTCTGACGTCTTGAAGATTCAACTCCAAAAAAGATCTCTTGTCATCATCGTGTCGAGTGTACGTGAGCAACTCTCTTCCTCTCTACCATCACCTTTTACTCCAGCTATTAATTTTATACGAAATTGGCAATCGAGTGTTGTAAAAAACCTCAAGAACGCCAAGCTTTTTCTTTAATTTCTTTCTTTTCTTTTAATTTTTGGATTTAATTAACGGAGAGAAAGTTTTATGGATCTATCGTAATATGATATCCAATTAATTTCAAATTCAAGAAACATAAAAAATAAAGGTATCATCTGTGATTCCCAAAGTAAGAGCACTCATCAGGTTTGATATCATAAACTAACCCAGGATCATTTGCCTTTGATGGGTTAACGTGACCAGCGCCAGTAGCAAAGATATCAGCAGGAAGAATCGTTTGATCAACAATTTTCACTTTTGGAATATCCCAACTAAGGATTTACATTTTCTTTTAGAAACATAATAATTAATATATTAATTAATTTTGGTGAGAATAAACTCTTGATTATTTAGTTAAATTAGTTTTTCTTACGGTGTTTGAAAAATCAAATATTAACTCTTATTTAAGAGAATTTAACATATTTCATCATCGAATGAATATGCAAGGGTTTTTCACACTTTGTTTTGTTTCAAGAAAATTGTCAAGATTCGACCTTTAAATTTCAAGAAATCGATTTTTCATGTTTCCTATATCCCATTTCAGTGAATTTCTAATCTATCCTGGCCCTCTAGCTTGTTTTCAGGTTTTCGTGTTCTCATCACTTACGACCATTCTTTTTTAAGTTGGGCTGCGGTTTTGAGCATATGGAGAAAGTAAAGTTGTAAACTTGGGTTAATTATGTGATTCCCTTCTTTAATTAATCCCATTTACACATTAACGCTACTTAATTTGCATGCAGTACGAAAAAATAGAGAAAATTGGGCAGGGCGGCTTTGGAAGTGTTTACAAGTATCGAGATTGTTCAAACAATCATTTCGTAGCCATCAAGAGAATTCGCTTCAAATTAGAAACAATCCCAATATCCCATGCAAAAATATTACAAAAGAAATCTCCCTGCTCAAGGAGATGGATCACAATCACATTCTGAGGTAAGTCCTTGTGTGCTTTGTACGTACAGTTCTTGATCGAAACATCTTTTTAGATATATCAATTATATATTTATAATTCTTGAGCCTTAGCTTCTTTACATGCGACAGAATAAATGCACTTGTATAATATTAGTGCTACTAATTCTCTTGATTGAAACCGTATTTTACAAGTTATTGTTAGATCTTGTTGGTTCTAAATAACCATAAATCCTAGGATCATTCTTGTCGTATCACAAGAATCAATAAATTAATATGCGAAAGCGTACCTGAATCCATAGCGTGTGTTTGTAGCTGAGTGGTCAACTTTCCAGATCAACACGTATTTCTTTAAAGAATCCTTTATACCTTCTCTATGCTCTCTGTGATGATGGGAGCTCAACAGGGACATAATACATACGTGCGATCTGGGGATCATAACCACAATATATATAGATAGTAAATTTCTTTATAGTTGATGATGCATTCCTTTTGTGTAAAGCCCTTTACGACAATACAGGCTTTGTACTTCTCTACATCACCTTTCAAATCCTTCTTGGTCTTAAATATTCATTTACAACTAATAGGTTTCGCACCTTCTGGCAATGAGATAAGATCACATACGTTATTATCTCTTCATGGGCTTAATCTCCTCATTTATGGCATCAATCAACTTCTAAGAATCAGAACATTCCATGGTTGATGGAAATTGATCAGATCATCTTCCATCATTCCAAAATCAACCTTATGTTCTTGGAGAAATACTATGTAGTCATCTGGCACCGCACTTCTCTTTTCTTTAGTGGATTTCCTTAATGGCATAGGTTCTTGAGGTGGTAGAGTTTGTTCTTCTGGAACAATTTCTTGAATAGGAGGTTCTCTGACATTGTCTTGATTTGTGTCTTGAACAAAGTTAGGAATGGAAACATGATCAATGCCAATGGCACCTGTGGGAATATCAACATATTCTTCTTCAATGATAAAATCTCTGGCTATATTTCTCCCCACAAACTCTACATCATCAAAGAACCGGGCATTTTTAGATTCGAAAATCGACTTATTTGTGGAATCATAAAACTTGTACCCTCTGGATCTTTTAGAGTATCCTACAAAATAGCACCATCCTCTGCCATAATGCAATCGAATTCTCAGTGTTTAATTTTTTTAGTTTTTTTACACTGTATGCACTTAATTGTAGGGATTCATTAAATAGAACAATTGTATCGACTGGAATAAAGATTATCGTAACCTACCAAAAAACTGAAACCATCCACTTTTTTCAATTATGAAACAAATTAAAAAATTTATTCCCGAAGGAACAAGAATATCCAGATTTGTCCAAAACAAAAATTGAAATCAAATTACGCATAAAAGACGGTATAATAAATGTCTCATTAAGATTCAAATAAAATACAGTCTTTAATAATAATCTAAACTTTTCAATTGCTTCAACTTAAACCGTTTTACCATCGCCTAAATAGATGTGTCTTTCACCATCATTTGACTTTTGGCAATTAAGGCAACCATATCTTATGACGCCATACGTGAAAATTGGTATAGTACTTCTTTATTGTTCTTCAGCTCCACAAAAGTAACACTAATATCTTCCGGTTCGCCCAGTTTCTTTTCTTATTTCTTTTGTGGTGTTGTATCTGTAACTTCCTTTTTCTACTTCCTTTTCTTTCCCTTGTTCTTACTTTTAGAGTTTGAAACAATTAAGAAGTTTCTAACTTATCTTGCTTCAACCTTCCCTCTTCCTGAACACAGTATGAGATGAGCTCATTCAGAGACCAAGTCTATTTCTGACAATTATAGCTCACCTTAAACCGGCTAAACTGTGTTGAAAGAGATATCAAAACTAGATGCACCAGCAAGTCATCATAGAGTTCTAGCTTAAGTGCTCTTAACAGCAAGATAAGACATTTCCAAGATGTACTCCCTGACATTGCTTTTGCTTCTATTCCTCATTAAAATTAAGCGTGTCAAGAGCGTACCTATTTCAGCCTTCTCATTCTTGACAAACCTTTTTTCTATGTCTGCAAGGAATTTTTTAACCGTAGTTATCTTTTCATATATTGTAACCCTAATGTTTTCAAAATGGCATTCTTCATAGTCATGACATACATGTGATTTGATTCAATTCCACTTCTCTTTATCTTGTCTCTCATTAAGAGTATTTTTTTATTCATTAACGCAAAGTCAAGATTTATGACTTCAAGAACTATCAAGAAGCTCTCTTGCCATGATATGAAGTTTGTATCATTAAGCATATGAATAGAGTTGATGCTAGTAGTAATATTACCAGAAGTACTTATAACAAAATCTACAGAAAACAACAATAAACAAATAAAACAAGCTCACATAAATAAATATAATAAATTCAAATAAAGGTAATTCCCATCTCAAGATACCGAGTGCTCCATTAATATTTCATCTTTAGATAAAAATACTAACTTGCAAGTGATATCTTGTTATAGTAATCAAACACTGATAATAAGAACATGTCGAATAATAAATCTTCTTTTGGGCCGATTTATTGTTCACATGAAAAAACTGAATAATTATCACGTGTTTATTACCTTAAATGTACATGCAATTATGTTAAAAGTCAACATTCCCTTGGATCAGTCAAAATTTATATAAGTTACCAGCACACAACCATTTATAAATTAAAATAAATTAATTTCCACGAGAGATGTCACTTTGGCGACATGTCACTTCAATTAATTCATCTCAAAATATATATACTTAATTATACCAATATTTGAATTTAAACTGATTGAGTCAAGGCTTATTGAGTTATAAATCCGTACCCATATCTTGACCCATATAATCCAAAATTTAGGCCCTAAAAAAATTATGTATCCACGCGTACTGGTATAACGTGCAAAAACCCACTCCAGTATGCAAAGCATCTTAAAACTTATAGCCTTGCACATACAGGTAAAACCCAATATTAGTAAATATTGGTACACACTCCTATCTTAATGGACGAGGGTTCTTATATATATATATATATATATAGAAGTATATGCAAAAGTAGCCACTTTTATATAAAGATCTCAACCTTTAACTCTTAATTAAGTCACACTTTATGTATATATACAAATAAATAATCTGCCAAAATTTATATACATATAATCCTTAAACTAATTAAATTTTTTTTATACATAAAAACAACAACTTATGTTATGGATACAAATATATATATTTGTTTATTTAAGTTAAGGTTTTATGTGTTATACCAATATGGGTTTGTACATAAAATTTTCAGTTATATGGGTTAATATCGTTTTGATCTAGAAGGTTGACCACTCGGCTACAAACACACGCTATGGATTCAGGTACGCTTCCGCATATTAACATTTTGTTTCTTGGTGATATAACATGAATGATCCTAGAGTTTATGGTTATTTAGAACGAACAAGATCTAACAGTTATTTGCTATGGTTAGTTACTACTTCTACTACTACTACTTTAATTCTAGTTTGCTCCATAAATAGGATTTCTGGCTTCCCATGCCGTATATTTGGAGTTGGCCGGGGTACTTCAAATTAATTTGTGCAGGTATATATTTGAACCTAATATTGAAAGAAGCTTGGTAATTATACAGGCTGTTGGAAGTTTTCCATGATGATAACTGGATAAATCTTGTGTTCGAGTATCTACATTGCGATCTAAAGAAGTTCATGCATACTCACTTAACAATCTTGGACAACCAATCTACTGTAAAGGTCGGTATTAATTCTTTGCCTTCGATCTTTTTACAAATATTTCTAACTTATACATTTGAAGTGGCCTTTAATTTAATTTCCAAAGAATCAATTTCGCTTGCATATTGACCACATTATACATTTTGTATACGAATAGTTCGAGAATCTAGACGGCTTTATGTTCCATATTTGGACACATAAATTAGAATCATACTGAATACAATTTTTTTAATAAATTCATTTTCACTTTGTCAAACGTACTCTTTTATGGCCTTATAAATCCGAATGCACTAACTGCCAAAGAGGCAAAGATTCAAACATGATATGAAGCTAGTACACATATTACACGACTGTCTTCAAGAATTTAATGTCTGTATTAATTCTTCACTTTTGCAGAAGTTTGAATCCTACGTGGCGTAGAATATTGTCACTCACGTCAGATTCTGCACAGAGACCTAAAGCCTCAAAATATATTGATCGATGTTCATAACCTAAATTTGAAGCTGGCTGATTTTGGACTTGCCCGGACATTAAGTTCTCTCCAAAAATATACCCCGGAGGTAATGAAAGTTCCTCAATATATGCATTGCATGCTTTTAGGGTCCGATTATTTTTTCACATCTCAAAGCATGGAATTATAAATGCATGTTGAATGGAACAAATATATGTTTATGATTTTGTTTGGATCTGAGTACTAAATGTCATTTTTATAATTTGACTCATACATGATATACTTCAATAGCAAATAAAATAATATGTATAGGGGCAACATTAAAATATTTTTTTGGGGGGGGGGGGGGTGTTCTATATTAGGCGGGGGTTGCGGGGCAATTTTTGTGCACCTCAACTAATTTTCATTTGTAGCTTGTACCAATTTGCTGCTGGCCATAAAATATTATTTTGTAGTCGCTGGAGCTAAACATGGAGAGCCCCCAATTGACTCCAAACCTTAACCCAGGGCAGTTGTTTCGCTCGGCCAAGTCGATCTAATGGTTAGAATAAAGTTTCATTAAAATTAATGTAACCATTTAGCACAGTTCTTAACGTTTAATTTTAATTAAGAGATTTTGCTACCTCTTACAAAATTTAAGTTTTTCGTAAAAGATAAAGAAGTAAAAACAAAAACCACTTAACCGTTACTCTTAAATTAATGCGCTTTGATCACAATTTTTGTTTTCAAGAAAATAATATATAGTTAATTGAGCCTTTACATATCATTAGAACCTTTAAACAATTGTTATAAAATAATTCTAATTAGTAAATAAAAAAAGAGTCGGAAATACAGAACTGCTACAGGTAAAAGGTAATTATATAATTAGAATTGGTCTTAGAAATAAATTTCAAGCCGTCACGTAACAAGAATTAGTAAAAGTATATAGAAAAATTGAGTATATGGTTGAGAACATTATTAGATCTTTCTACGATTCCCTTTATAAGTATTTATGTACAAAAACATGCTTTACCTTTGTTATGTTAATTTGAACGGGTTTCTATTGCAAATGATTAAATTTAGACATATTTTAATTTTTAATGTGTTATGCAAATGTACAAAATAATTAAATTAATCACCAATTTAATCAGTTCTCTTTTTGAAATATTTTATTTAATTATTTGCTTTTGATGTATGATACGTACAGGTTGTGACACTTTGGTATAGGGCTGTAAGGAATTAGGGCAGTAATCATCATCGCATACACTAATTTATGCACTAATCATTAAACCCTAGGATCTATACTGTTCAATAAAAATCGATATTAAGACATATCTTGTATGAGATTCGAATTAAAAGTGATGAACACGGTGGACAGAACCTTCTGTTGTTGTCATTCTAGCGTTGAAAATACAATGCCTCTACGGTATGCACACACGAGCGAGATGGGATCCTTGTTTGGTGTACTAGCGCCTTTAGGGTTCTCACACCTATTTCGTACTCTGCCTCTTTTTCTCTCTTAGACGGCCAAGAAGAACAACGGTCCCTTTTAAAGGGAACCCTAGTAAGAAACCCTAAGCAACAAAATGAATTAGGCCCAAGTCCAACTTGGCCCGTTTTTTTTTTAATTCGTTTTGATCCAACTCGTTTTGGTGTGCGACCCTGTAGGTTTATACTCTTTGGCAGTATAATTAAAAGTCCGTTTTATTATACGAATAGTAAGCGGTCTCTTGTAAAACATTACTATTACCCAAAGGGTATAATGGTCAAAACAACACAACCTTAAATTGATATTCCACATATTAACTCCTTTTGTCAATCGATATCTAGATTGAACACGAGACTAGGCAAGTGTCATTCTTGTATAGTTCAATCTTTATTTCTTGATCTCTAAGTATAATTAATCTAAAACAAATGACATCTCATTTGTGCATGGCCATGCAAATATTAATTATACTTATCAAGGGGCCCAAAGATATCTCTCTCATTATATGAGAGTGACAAATTCCATCTTGATCAACCACATACCTCTACATAGTTCATAGTATGCTCGATCATCATCTTTATAATTACTCGGTCAAGAGCAACGTTTGATAATGTCTGACATGCTAATCCCTATGTTGGTAACCAGGGCGATCTCAGGTCTGAGGATAATACGATATCACAAATGGGGAACATCACTGATGACATTATATAACACTCCTCGCAGTGTCCCCAAAGCGGGTCGGTCCAATACTTTGTTCTCCAACAAGCATTAGTGTGTTCAGCTTGATATCTTCATATCCATGACTTGTGGAACATAGTCATCAGCTGACCCATACTCTAATCATTACATCAATGTGATCCTAGGTTATTGACACATGATTAGGGACATCTAAATAACATTACTAGCATCCCACAAGTCACGTACTTGATGAACTAGTATTAATATATATTATTTACAAGAGAATATAAAGTAAAATGAAATAAACTTTATTAATAACAATAAGCATAAGATATCCATGGACAAATCATAATCTATGAATAGTCCTAGGACATATGTCTTTCAAGGGCTCCCGAAATTCTTCTCGTTTCACCCATTTATTCTACTCCGATTGATATTTGGTCAGTGGGTTGTATCTTTGCCGAGTTGGTAAACCGGAAGATGCTCTTCAAGGGGAATTCTGAGATTGATCAAATATTCGCCATTTTTAGGTACTCTATATGTATATGTATGTATATGTGCCTTAAAAACAAGCATACACATATATAATTAACCTTGATTATATATATATTTTCGCTATTAGTTGTTAATCTAAATTCAATTTTGTTTGTGCCATATATATATTATGAAGATTCTTAGGTAAGCCAAGTGAAGAAACATGGCCTGGAATCGGTACCTTTTGCAGCTTGGTTCTTGATTTAAAAGACATGCATACTCCTAAGGTAATAATATTAATTTGATCGAGTGTTGGTTTAATTTTATGACAAATTAACTTTAATTTAAAATTGTCAATTTTCATATATGTTTCTTCTCCTCCTTCGCAGGACCTTGCAAATTTGTTTCCTGATCTTGAACTAGCTGGAGTTCAACTTCTTTCTGTAAGTGTGTATATATATATATATGAAATACATCGTATTTTGATTATTGGGGTAAACTTTTTAAAATATTTGAGATTCAATAAATAAATTTAATTTATTCTTAAACATTGATTGTATTAAGCTAGAACAATGGATCCGTTTCCAATTTCCTTTTGGGGTACGTGTTAATATTACTATTTCTTTTTGGATACATAATCAAAATATTGAATCTCACAATAAATAAAAGTTTGCGATTGATGATTAAGGGGTTTTTTTGTTTTTATTATTATGAGCAACTTCACGTAGTAGAGAGATTCGAACACGTGATCTTTCACAAAATATATCGTTCCTCATAAGGATCTAGCGAACCATTAGGTCAACTTCGTAGGGTCATTGATGATTAAGTTCAAATTAATAAACTTTTCCAAATATGCACCAAAGTCAAAATAGCTCTGCTGCCAGCCCCCTTAATTAACTAGAAACATAGGTTTATTAATTCAAATAATAAAATTAATAACAATAATAATAACTAGTTAAGTAATCAACCATCGATGGATTCTATGGAAAATTAGAAGGCGGTGGGAGCATTGCTCGTCTTTGACGGATTCTATGGAGATTCGCTCTTCTCATATATATCTTTAGGGAAGGGAATAGGGTTGCTGATATTTTATCTGATGTAGCTTTGAAGTTTGATGGTTTTAGGTGCTGGGATGAGCTCGGATCTATAGTGCTGTTGGTGTTGACAGGATGGGGCAGTCCCGATTTAGATTTTGTTATTGGATTCTGTTCGCTTGTTCTTTCTTTTTTCTTTTAATAATAGGTTTCGCGCTAGCTTTTATTTAAAATAAGTAATCAATCATCGATCTTTATTTTTAATTAAACATACATGATATTTAGCTCTCTTTTTTTGCAGGAAATGCTACGGTTGGATCCGACAAGAAGGATTACAGACAAGGAGGCGCTTCAACACGAATATTTTAGAGACCTAGATGATTTTGTATTATTGTATTTTCAAGTAGCTATCTCATTTTATTTCATTGTTGCTTTGTATATAGCAGCGCCTTAGTCTATAGCGGCCATATTTTTTTTGTGCGTTGGTGTATAGAGGTCAATGTGAAGGTGAAAAAATATTGTACATGATCATAGAGTTTGGAGACCATTTAGATCGATCGTAGATACATAATTTTGAAAAGGATATATAATATTGTAAATGTTGTCATCGTTGTATTTGTTATTGAGTATTTTATAATGACATTCCAAGAGAGATAATACGTACTTCATTCGATGATTAATTAGTGGACAAACTCTAAGTTTCCATTTAATAATAATACGTATGAAAAATAATAGTCAAAACAATCGATTTTTATGAGAATATTAAAAATAAGTTGAGCAATGTAGAGAGATTTTCTCTTACTTTTTTATTTAGTCTAGCGAGAAAGAAAAAATTTATTAGAAGAAATAAGAAAGATGGTGGATATTTATTCATAAAAAATAATCATAAGATAGATGATGGTTTAGATTAATTTTTCTTTTTCTTTTTTTTTACTTTTGCTAGGTTGATTATCTATTTATCTCTATCTTGCCCCTAAAGAAGTGTGGGTTAAAATAAAAGAAATCTTACCATTTAGCTACTTTTTATTATTTAAATAATTTTTATTTTAACTTGTATATCTGTGCATGTAGGATGAGAATGTGCACAAATATCATGTGTGTTGAGCTTCTAAACAGAAAAGTTGACGCGCACATATTAAGACATCCACAAATGATAATGAACTATTAATATGAGATGAGAGTATTAAAAGAAAAAAAAATAGCGTGTTTCAAAACAAAAAAAAAGTGTGGGTCGCGATTCTACAATCACTATAACAATAGGTGTGGGGACACACAACCACCACCACAATGAGAAAAAACTTTTTTTGGACTTAATTAATCGTGAAAAAAATTCTTGCAACCATAACTGTACAAGTGCATGATCAATCATTAAAGAAAAAGAAAAGAGATATAAATTTTGGCAAAATTATGTTGCACAAAAATCTTAAAAATACATAAAAATAAAGTTTCTCGCTCCATGCAAAAATTTTAAGGGCTAGTCCTTGCTATCAGCAACAACTCTCCAAAGATTTTCTTGGACATTCTATGGATTTATGTTCCTTCCGAAGAGAGTCTGATCGAGTGTAGAAAGGGTCACTAGTCTAACATGTACGTACACGTAATACATGCATATGCGTTAAACAATAATAAGAAGAAGAAATGTCTTAGTAGGTGGGCATAAAGTTTTAACTTTCTTCCCTCTAATAAGCTTCAAATATAATATCATCACATTTGAATGAAAAGAATGGAAGGGTTAAATTGGTAATTTAAAAATATAACTTAACTTTATGGTGGTCGAAATTAGTTATCACTTTATCAGAGCCGGTCCTGACTATTTTGAGGCCCTGGGCAAAATTTTAAAAGGTGCACTCTTATATATAAATATATTAATTTTTTAAATTAATTAGTTTTCTTTTTGTCTTGTAAATAAATATATTAATTTTTTAAATTAAAAAATAAATTAATTTTGTTTCAATGATAAGAATTCACATATTACTAAAAACACACTACAATTGCAAAGAATCTTGCAAAAATATTATAATTAAATATTTAATTCTCTTATTATTTTGAAAATCAATATGAGTGAAAGAACAAATATTGGTGCCCCCTAATTCTCTTATATTATGAGTATATTGAGATTGAATATGAGAAAAAAAAAAAGAATTAAAGAAGAGTTAAAGATGTCATTTCCTACATGTCGTTAGAGCTTTTGAAACTTTTTTTTCTTGAAAATTTGCGTTATTTTCTTTTTCTTTTTCAATATATATGTATATATATATAAAAAAATAAAATAAAATATTAGTACCCCTCTTAATTTTTGGACCCTGTGCGACCGCCTTGCTAGCCTTGCCCAAGGGCCGGCTCTGCACTTTATATAATAATATCTATAATATTTGTTGGTCTCGGTGAATTTAGAATGCCAATTCCAGTTTGGATCGGCATACCATAGGCCTACTAAAGTTGGGGGCGAAGCCTCAGCCTCAGCCTCGTCGGAAGATGGATTTATGACTTCGACTAGGCCCATTAATAGATTCGGCTTCTAACCATGTAACAAGTGTGAGAGGAGAAATAATTCAAATTTGACCTGTACATATTTCGTGATTAATTAATATTATTACGCCATTAAAATTTTTTAAATTTAGACTCAAGGGAAGAAAGGATGGAATGCCGTGGGGGGAGTTTGAGACTTTGTCCTTATAAATATACATATATGACCTTATTAGTTCACCATATCTTGATTACTTAATTAGCTCACTAAATATGACATTAAAATCATAAAAAAAAACTTCGTATAAAAGTTATCTTATAAGAAAGAATTATATATAAACCTTATTTATATATATAAACCTTATATGTGACGAAAAGAAACAAGTGGATTAAAAAATGGCAAGTGAGGTTTAAGTTTATCCCTTTTAACTATAAATAATGAAAACTCTTTCCATCTCCACCCCATGTAAGATTCAAACCCAGGATTTTTTAACGTTCGGATGAGAGTCTTACCACTAGGCTACCCAATCTCACATAGGTTAAGGCCATCTTCAATAGTTTTTTCTATGAAGTGCATTTAGTAGACAAGCTAAAATAGAAAGGTAGTCTTATTTTCAAAGTAATATTCTCCTTATCAGAGTATATAATGTTATTTTGAGAAGTTATATTGTATGTTTCTAAAATAATATATTACACTGTCAATATAGATAATTACTTAAACAATAATACCATCCTAAAAGAAAGGATCTCCAACTTTTGTGTCGGAATTATTAATCGATATTAATAACTTAATTTTGCGAGTGAAAAAATATTTAAATATAAAATTACTACGAAGGAAAATTTAGATCGAGTGGTTCTTTATTTTTGGTCACTAGTTTGAACCCCAACCTTTTAAATAAAGGACGAATTTTAGTGGAAAGGACACATATTTAATGTTTTTTTACTAATTATTTTAATAATAGGTACAATGTCGGTTCTAACCTTGATCAATTTGAATGAAAATGCCATGATTATAGCAATTAGTTTTTGATGACTTTTAACGGTTTGCTAAATATATTTTGTGATGTTATTAGCTCATTTAAGAGTTTGTGTCATTATATTAATGGGGTGTATTTAGATATATATTCTTCAAATATTTTGTTATAGACGTATTAACAAAACATACATTTTACATATATATATCCATGTGGGCTTATATATGAACTTTTTAAAAAACCATTTCACCGTACACAACAAATTTTATCCCGTAATTATTTTTAAAAATACTATTGTCTGTTTAGACTTGTGCGTCATCCAAACATTTTAATATTATATATTCATTGCATGTTTAGAAATATTAACTTATTTAAATTGATTATAATCTCAAGCAATATGTCCAACATTTATGTTATACTTCAGGCATATTAGTTGTGCTTTGAGTAATTACTTTCATATTATATGTACCACACACAATATGTGCTTTTTATTTTTTTGGCCCATACAATTAATATATAGATATGGGTTGTACTGTAGTATGTACAATAACTATCTGTTTTATATTAATTGTTTTTTCAGTTCTCTATTATAATTTTTATTTTCCAAATCTCTAGTTTGGTTTCTTGTTTTTTAATTTATTTTTTGCATTGCAATGTTATTTGCTTTTTTTTTAAATGCCAAAAAATAAAATAAAAATTGCTTGTGTATAAGTCGTAGGGGTGTGTAGGGGTGTGCATGGTCCGGTTAACCGGACCGGACTGTTAACTTCGGTCCTACAATTTCACGGACCGGATCGAACCGAATTAACACCTTAGACCAGACCAGACCGGACCAATTTAAACGGTCCGGTTTCGGTCGGTCCAACCGGTTTGGACTTTTTTAATGGCTCCAATTTATTTGCGCTTATTGGCTATTTTTTTTACACATATTCAGCCCATTTTCAGTGCAATATTTATATATATTAAACCCATTTATTAATTGCTTATTTATCACAACAATTGAACCCATTCAAATCAAAATCAAAATATAAATAAAATATAAAATAAGTAAATATTTAAAAAAGAAATTATATATATATAAATATAACCGGTCCGGTTCAGGTTTTTTGTAGGCTGGACCAAAGACCGGACCGAATAGTATCGGTCTATTAAATTTCGGACCGGACCGGACTGTTGTATTTATAAAACCCGAAAAAAATTCTATATTTCGGTTTGGTCCGGTCGGTCCATTCGGTCCGGTTCGGTTTGTGCACACCCCTAGGGGTGTGTAGTAAAACAGAAAAACCGGCCCGAACCGAACCGATTTAGTCGGTTTTTAAGGCTTTCAGTCCAATTCGGTTGAAAAAAAATAAAAACCAATAGGGGTCGGTTCGGTTGGCGGTTAGCGGAGTTACGAAACCGGTAATAACCGAACCGAACCGATATAACACGTGTCACGCTCCTATTGGTTTGTTAAGTTTATTTCTTTTAATATATATATATATATATATATTATGATAAATAAATAAATATATTAATTATATGATAAATATTAAATATATAAAAAATATATAAGTCCAAAACCGACAATAACCGACTAACCGAACCGACAATAACCGAACCAACCCCAACCGGTTTTAGGTAGTTAGCGGTTAGACTCGGTTGACCGTTATCGTAAAACTGACAGGTCGGTTCGGTTGGCGGTTAATTTGCACGGTTCGGTTAACCGAACCATGCACACCCCAATACGTCGTCGGAATTATACTAAATGGGCCAACTTCATTCCAAGCCCAGTGTCTTTTATCTTTTCAATGCAGCTAATTTTAATTTAGTTAATACACTATAAAGCATCTAATTCGTGCATTATTGAGATTTGTACGACGTACACTATGTTATCTTTATTTACATGGGGTACACAGAAATCTCAATTGGACACAAAATTTTCTGCGGATCACATGTAATCTAATTGTGCATTTATTTGTATCAGGTATTCGGTCAAACTATTGTATCAATTTTGTCCAATCTCATATTATAATAATGAATTCATCTTCTCGCTAATATAGAATGAAATTTTGAATATTCGATATTTTACTTGCTTTAGCATGCCATCTCTGTAAGATCTTTTTATTTATAGCCAATTTCATATTTTTTATGTTTGGTATTTCACATTAATTATATCAGTTTACCTCAATAATATGATGTAATATTTATGCAAAATATCAATGAAATTGTTCCCCATTATTGGATGCATGCATATATGTTTCCAATAATATATGGTCCCTTGGGGTGTGCAATTATAAACAAGTTGTATCCATACGAACATGTTAGGCGCTAACTTACTGTAAACTAAGCTATTTAACTTTAAGTGCAGTGGGTTTATTTGAATAAATTTATTCTTAAATTATGATAATCACCAAAATGCCTACCTCATCATTTTTAACTAATTAGGCTTCTTTATGGCAATTTTTATGATCCCAATCATATATTTTCATCATGATTATGCATTCATAACATTTTCTACCAAACTTAGTGCTTGTTTGGTTCAAGTTTTGGTTTGTTCCTGGAATTTTAAAATGGTAAATTTACACTCAAAATCTCTTATGATTCATGTCAAGAGTTTGAATTATAAATTGATGAAATTCAAACTTTTCATGTAAAATTACCATTTTGTGTTCCAAGAACGAACAAAAACTCAAACCAAATAAGCACTTAAAGTCAATGTTTTGGGTGTAATTATATTTGTAGTTAGGTCTCATTTTGTACAATTGTTTTTTTGCGTTAATATATATGCCTCATGCCAAAATAGTGTGCGTTATATTGTAAATGTTAAAGTTTCTATGCAAGGATGTTATGCCTTCTCTTTTTTTTTTTTCATATTGTTTAAATTTGAATGCTTTTAGAGCATCTCCAACCGTAGTGTATAATTTTTGTGTAAATCCTACGTGTCAAAGTGGGATTTACATAAAAATAATAAAGAACTCGTTTTGTACTCCAACAATATATTTTAGATTTTTGTGTAAATATAAAACTACCAATTAGATACACACAAGTGAGATTTATCCAATATTTATTCCCTCGCTTTTCAAATCCATTTATTTCTAGATACGTACTTTAACCTTCGCTCTTCTCAATCCTGCGACATTCTCTTCCTGCAACGATTAGACACTTTTTAGGTCTCTACGTAATTCAAAATTCATAAATCTTTGTCCAAGGTATCACGACAAGCAATCTCTTTGATCAATTGAAGTATTTCTTTGATTTTACTTTTTTAATATTTCAAAGCTATTTTGGAAGTTTTGATTTTCAATTTACAATTTTAATGGTGCGTTTTGGAATTCAATTCTGAGCTTTGAAGTTGGAATGTAAAAAGACTAATTATTTCTCTAATTTCAATTCCAAAACTCAAGAATGGGTTCCCAACCATACGTTCAGAGAAATCTCATTATTTTGGTAGTTGCAAGGAACCTTATTCCTAGATTATTTTTCTACGCAGTCACTTTAGAAAAGTAATTCGCAGAATCGATGATCATCAAAGAAAGGAAAAATTGATGGCTTCTGATCAAATTAAGTGGCATTAAGTCTCTTCGTTTAATTGATGGAGGGAAAAGAAGCGGAATTGATGGAGGGAAAAGAAGCGGGACAACGAAAAGGATGCGGGGTGGGGGAAAATAGACGCAAGATTATCTGACGTGGTTGTGTAATTGGGGTTGTATTTTACACAGCATTTTTACACAAATCCTAGGTGTCAAGGTTTCTTAAAAGACTGCTGGAGACCTTTTTTTTAAACAAAACGTGTAAATTTTACACAAACTAAAAGTATACACTACTGTTGGAAATGCTCTTAATTAGCTTTTAAATTCGAATACTTTTAATTAGTTGTTGACCTTTTGTTTTGAATACAATTGATATGTATAAATATGAATTTGAATTAAGGTTAATCTGAAATCATATCTCTAGCAAAATTTTAGGTAATGAATTCAATGTAGGTTAATATCTTTCTTGAAAGGCATTTTAGGAACAATCTAATTTCATTTAAACTAGATATAACATTATCCACAGTAAATAAAATTAAATACTTTTGAATTTGTCCTTAATAGTAATGTGCCAAAATCTTTGTCCTTGAGTAGAAAGACAGTATAACTTTTGTCCTTTATGCCAAAAACACCAAATTAAAATTTTTTTACTCTTTAGGGTCACTTGTAATAAGACATGTCATTTGGCAATTAGTTAACAATAATATTAAGGGTGCATTTCTTTACCAAAAATGCCTTACCATATTTTACCATTACTGATTTGCACCAAATTTCGATAATGGTACAGTACAAATCGGTAACTATACCGTGCTAATGACACATGGTATATTATCGATAATGATTTTCATTGCTAGTGTCGTATGGTATATTACCGGTAATGATTTTCAATACCGGTGATATACCGTATTGTACCAAAATAATTATATATATATATATATAGTTGTTGTAGGGACAACTCTACTAAACCCTTCATTAGATAAGTCCTTTAAATATGGCACAAATACAATAGTAAATAGGATTTACAAAGAAGCCCATTATGGCCCATAATACATAATTTACACAGTAAATCCCTAATACATATTCTATCTAGGCGATAGCACACTACGTGTAATTTCCTTAAACACTCCCCCTTGTGCTAAGTCGAAGATAGAATGGTACATGTCTTGTTGCCTCATTAAAACCTTGTCAAGTAACAAAAACCCTGTGGGAAAAATAACCTTGATTGAAGGGAAAAGAGTACAACATTATGACAATCATGTTAGACTTCCTCCATTGAGTCTATATTTCTATTTGATCCTTACTTCAATCAATAGAGTTTACACGTATCGTTACCTCGTTAAAAACCTTACCAAGTAACAAAATCCAGTGAAAAAAATAAACCTTGGTTTAAGGAAAAGAGTATAACGTAACGTCGTGTGGATATTAGACTCCCCCTTAAGTCTACACCTCCCCCTGATATTTACATTAATCAAGGAATTTGAAAATCTTATGCATGTATCGTTGCCTCGTTAAAAACCTTACCAAGTAACAAAACCCAGTGAAAAAAATAAACCTTGGTCTAAGGAAAATAGTACAACGTAGGTGCGAAAATTCCATCATATTTCACACCTTCCCTTGATCATTACTTTGATCACAAAAGTTGAAAAAACCGAAGCACCATTATGTTTTCACATACTTTTCAAATATGGCCTTAAGAAAAGACTAGTTTGCCATATTCTCCTTAGAGCTTTTTTTGGGCCAGAGAGATACCCAACACCAACAAAATCAATCAAGATTTTATTTTGGGATTTCAATATAGGGGTGGCCATTTTAGCATCATCATTTACTTTAGATGTTACTGTGTACACACTTTTTCCTCTCTGTAGGGAAAGAACAATCCCAAGCCAATGATTCCTTTTAGATGTTCAATTATGCTGCGTTGGCGCTGAGCTAAAACTAGCTAACAAGTTCAATGCGAATGTTATGTCTGGTCGAGTATGTTGAGTTAAGTGCAATAATGCGCATATTGCATTTAGATAAGAAGTTTCATCTCCTATCTCCCAACATATTTTCGTAATATTACTTTGTACGAAATTGATCTTTCATTTGATTTAAACTCCGACCGACCATGGGAGTGCTAGTAGAATGCATTTTGTCCAGGTTAAATTGCCTGATTATCTTTTGAACGTACGCAGACTAGTGGATTAGTATTCCACAAGCTCGATATTCTAGATTAAGATCTAAACAAAATTCGAGCTTTTCCAAGATTTTTTATCTCAAATTTGAATTTCAAGTAGCTTGCGGTTTCTCTTAATTCATCAAGAGTATCTATTATGTTCATAGCATCAACATATACAGCTACAATTGCGAATCCAGAACTTGTTTTCTTTATGAATACACATGGGCATAATTCATCGTTTTTATATCTCTTCACAATTAAGTAGTCACTTAGACGGGTATACCACATCCGCCTGGGTTATTTTAATCCGTAAAGTGAGCGTTTTAACATAATTACAAACGCACTTCGTGGTTTAGAGTCACTTGACTTAGGTAATGTAAGGCCATCAGGCACTTCCCTATATATCTCTGAATCAAGATCCCCATAGAGATATGCAGTAACCACATTTATGAGCTACATTTTCAGTCTTTCGAAAAGTACCAAACTAACTAAGTAGTGGAATGTTATAACGTTTAAGCAATTCCAGAGCGTCTATGGGAAACCTTGCGCCACAAGGTGAGCCTTTTACTTTAGAACTTCTTTCTTCTCATTTACGCGTTATGGCAAATAATTGTTTATGTCCTACAAGCTTTACACTTGGCGCAGTTAGCACTACCAGACCAAATACCTGTCTCTTTGTCAGAGAATTTAATTCTATCTGGATTGCTTATTTTCATTTAGGCCAATTTTACCCTTTGTTGACATTTTGCAACAGAGCGAGGTTCGACATCATTGTGCTCTTTGATTCCTTGAGCAACAGTGTATCATTAATGCATCTATTAACTCATATGCCATCCCTTAACCCATTGAGATTTATTTATTCTCTGGAATCATTATAACTTCGGGGCGTCCCCCAGTATTGATTCATGGACATAAATATAATCAGAGATAATCTCATGAAAGGGATTTTTATAGTAATGATTAATTGATCAATTTGTGCCTTACTCTACCTCTTCTTTGGTGTGAGTGTTTGTCGAACCAAATGGCCTCCCTTTATTCCTTTAAAGAGCCATGGCCTCAACCACACCTCCACTAAGTGTGGTTGCAGCGTCTCTTTCTGCGACACTGTGCCCCTTGTTGGGGACTTCTAACCTTGCAAGCATATTGTAGCTGGTATGTTTGATCTCGTCACTTTTCAATATCAATAAATGCATCAGGCATCGAATCTGTTACATTTTAAAAATTGATTATTCTTTTTCACTTCACTATACATTGTGTTGTGCGTGGGAATCAAGATGAGACAGAGTGGGGGCCACAATAATTCTTGTCGTTCCTTTGAAATTTTTTTTTCTATCTCCCCCTAACGACGGGAAGACTGTCTCATCAAGGTGACAATCCGCAATTCTTAGTGGTAAAAAGATCTCCTGACAAGGATTCTAAATAGCGGATTATCGTTAAGAATTCATATCCAACGTTAATACTTAATTGTTTCAGCAAGCCCAGTTTGGTGCGCTGTGGGGGCGCAATCGGCACATATGCGTAAAATATCAGGCTAATATCCAGTTACCAACTGGTACACATATAATAGTTGTCTAATATTGGACTGTGAAACAAATAAGTAAAGCTGTATACAATATTGCATAAATCCCGGGCATACATAGGCAATACAATGCGCATAACCAATGCCCTATCTGCCATCTATATCATTTTGATGGTTGCTTTTTGTGAGACCTTTTTGCGTATGCACATGAAAAACGGGGTTCTTTACTTCGATTTTATGCAATGATCATCAAGTACTTTTGATGTAAACCCTCCAGCTTTATCGAGTCTTATAGACATGGTATAGTAATCAGGGTGGTGAGCCCTTAAGCGTATAATATGTGCTAAGAGGTTTGTAAATGCAGCATTTCTTGTAGACAATTATTCGACATGTGACTAGAATGTCGAATTATCCACCAGATCCATAAAGTACTTTGAATGGTTCCGCACTCTGGATGGATTTATCTACAAATATATATTCTAAGAATGGTATATTTTATTTTGTATCTTTAGTATAAGAATGTCTCGATCTTATTTTTGCTAAAAAACAGGCTTTGAAGAATGGGATGTCGTTCCTTTGACATGGTCAATTAGACATAATGGGAAGGGGGATATGGCTTTCAATACTTCGAAAATCAAGAATTACTTTTGAGCATTACTAGTATCAACACGTTGCAATGTGTTGAAGTTTTGTCCCATTTATTTGTCACTCAAAAGAAGGGATATCCGTGTAAATACTTTAACGCATGGATCATTATGACCAAGGTGCACTAGGCAAGCATGCCAAAGCCTGTATGAGTCTATGTCCCACGATACATTGTTAGTGACATCATAAGATTTGACAATCCTTATCTTAGTGCGGTACATTCCATTAGAATGACTTATAAGTTTCTTTCAAATGCGTTTCTTTGCACATTTGTTTAGAGGTAAAATAAATATATTTTTGTTCTATTCTTACATTTTGTTTATGATTACTATTGGTATGAATATCATAAACAAAGTTCGGATCGCTCTGAGTGCATATAGAGCGTATGTGGCTTTCAACACCATTTTAGTAACAAAATGGTTGAGCAGTTCTTCGCTCTTATGATGATTTAATCATCACAGTCACATAGGTATTATAGGTTATTAATTGCCTATTTCATTGGATGGCTATAGTGTTCTCACTATCAACCAATCATTAAAGTTATCATCGATTTATTTTTATAGTAATGAAATTGAGTATAAATTCTGAACTATGTAGTAATAAAACAAACAAATTTAATTACTTTAGAATAAAATTCGAATAAAACTAACAGTAATCAATCCAGTATCTTGTTTAGAAATCTAATCCATCAAATCAACATAAACTTTAAGACAAAACCATAGTCTAATTAAAAATTAGGCAATATGCCTGATAAGTGCCCAAAATTGTTAATTAAACCCGCAAATAATATTTTGTTAGTATATAATTAATGCTTAAATTATGGAGGATTAATATTTATTTTGTCTTTTTGTAGGAAAGAAGAAAATTATAATAAAAAGCCTAAAAAGGTGGAAGAAGTCTACTGAAGATCAAAAAGAAGATGAAGAAGAAAGAATATTCCAATTCAATATTCTCTCCTAATTTGAATATAACTCCTTATTCTCTCTCTTAATTAGAATCCTAATTGATCTCAAAGTTTTTATTTTCTCTACAATTCTAGTTTCCTAAACCTTGTAAACTTCTATTTCTTATTCCTATATATAGATCCATTCTCTACACCTAAAGGGATAGAAAAAAATATAGAGAAAATAGATAGGAAAAATAGATAGAATATAGATATTATTAGAGAGTTCTAGAGAGAGAAAATCCTCTATACTAGTTGCCGTGCGGTCGAAGTATTGAAGGAGAAGAAGTGGACAGCGTAAAGCCGTGCGGTACACGCTAGTTCGAGCATCATAAACAGGGACGCTTTCTAGCTTTCTAATTTTTTATAGTTTGTGTTTAAGTACTTTAATTTTAATTTTAATAATGAATTATTATTTTGTTTTAATGTGTTATTTATTTAATATGCTTGGCTAAATTATCTCCCAAAAGAGAGGGATGAAACCGCCATGGATGTAATGGGTTTAATTCTAATTGATTTTTAATTATTCGTCCCGAATTAAAATAGATTTTGAAATTACCATTACTATAACGTGTGTTTTCTTTCTAGTACTTTAATTGTTTTTAAAATAAAGGAAGGATCTCTTGTGATCACCAATTTGGGGATACAGGCGATGCCTATTTTTATTTACATTAGTTTTAAAGAAAGAATGATGGTGAATTCAAATTTGTTTATATAGTAGGGATGAATGTTAAAAATATAATTAGATATTTTTTTGTTTATATCCATGGTGGCGGATTCTCTTTCCTTGGGATTTTCTATTATTGATTACTTGCTTCTTGATTTAATTTAATTAGTTTAGTTTCTTAGTTTAGATAATTTCAAAATCAAAATTTAAAAACTGTTTCAATTTGGTTCCTAAAATATTGGATTTAGACAAACTCTCCTACTTTTAAGGAATTAGCTTGGATTTGGATTGACTCCTACTTATTCGCTATACTAATTTAATTAATTTTATATAAAGTGGAATTTTTATTGCATTTAAGTGTGGAATTAAGCAACGATAAATTAATTATAAAAATTCCCCTTAAATCAATGCTTGTTCAACTACTTCTGAAGAATAAAGTGAATAAAGTAGATCAGTCAAAATCGGGTGCATCCATTGACTGAACAAAGTCCTTCTTGCCACTAATGTCTGCGATTGTGAAGTTGACATAAGCGTCATTGTCTTCTTCGTTCATAAAGTGAGATTCTTGTTCTTTAGATTCTCGATATCTCTTGTAACTGGCTGCTACTTTAGCGCTTGCATGGCAGTTCTTGTACCAATGCCCATTAACTCCACACTTATAACATAGCTCGTTGCCAACTCTTTCCTTTTTGACCGGAGGATTATTAGGTGCATTTTTCACTTTGTTTTCCTGACCACTAGGTCCAATAGTATCATTTCTTCTCCATACTTTGGAAGAGCCTCCACAACCCGCACCACGACTCCCACGTCCCTTTCCACGTTGTGCCTTATTGCCACGTAGGTAGAGATCAGCACGTCCAACTCCCTTTGCATTGGGGTTCTTTCCATTGTTCATCTTACCGTAGTTAGCCTTAAGAATTTTCTTTGTCCCGACGGGCCTGGCATTGTTATTCAAAAGAACCTCATTATGCCTTTCAGCCACTTGCAGTAGATTGATCAGCTTATTGAATGTTGTGATTCTTTTGTTATCATATTCGAGCCTATACTGGTTTGCTAGTATAAGTGCTGAAGTAAGAAATGTGAAAAGTGTCTTCTGAATCATATCATCTTCTGTGAGGTCCTTTCCACAGAAGTTAAGACGTGCCTTTAGGCGCATCATGTCCTTGTTGAAGTCGTTAACCCTTTCATAGTCAAGCAAGCGGATTTCATTCCACTGAACGGTCAATTTTGGGAGCAAAGTGTCATGAATGTTCCCAAAACGTCCCTTAAGGGCATCCCATAATTCTTTAGGTGTCTTCAACTGAAGGTACTCTCAACGTAGGCTGGGGTCAATATGTTTCCTTAGAAACATTAATGCATTTGCTTTCACCTTATCAGACGGTCCCTTGTCTGTGGGGTCTTTGGGGTCAGTAAGTGTAGCTGAGTATTCTTTAGCCACAAAGCGGTTTCTACATCAGAAACCCACTGATGGTACTCAAGTCCTTCTGAGTCCAAAATGTCAAATTCGGGTCGAGTTGGGTCGGCCATCTTAAAGAAGATAAAATATTACACAGTTATGAGTACATCCATATTAATTATGTTTTAGGAATATGAATTAGATTTCAAAAATCAAGATCGATAATGGTCACATTTTCGATGCTATATGAAAATACTTTATCATAGTAATTATAATGCGCATGAACTTTCATCATCATGGCAATTGTTGAATTTATGTCATACTAAATAAAACAATTAAGAATATATGTAACATTCTAATTTTCTTAGCGGGCTGACTTACCACAACTATAGTAATTATAAATTTAAATAGGCCATCGCAATACAAAAAAAATAGTATAAGCTCTCTATATATAAACAATACATAAAATAAACACACCAATATTATAGTGCAATAGAAATAATTTAACAGAGAAATAAATATTCATACTTCCAAAATTTATGTACAATACTTAATTAGGCAAGTAATGAAAATAATATAGAAGAAAACGTAATATATCTCTCGGTTGCCATATAACTAATTAATTAATTAAGGTTTGTATATTAAGGAAATCGAAGTAACAGATTATGCCAAGGTTAATAAATTAATTAAGAAATATTAATTAAGGTATATATATTGCTAGAAATTACCAAGAAAACATAAAAGATAATCCGTCGGAACTTGCCCATAATATATTATTATATTAATGCTTTATATTATAAATTGGAACAAGTAAATAATGAATATCCAGGAATTAAATAATGCTTTATATAATAACAACACATCCCCAGAATAATATTCCCAAATTAGTTAATTGAATATGTTACTATTTGGTGGGGATTTTCGGGAGAAGAATCGAGGAAAAAAAATATGCTGAAACATATATATAAAAATATAGGAAAACAAATTTGGACTTTCAATTCCCCAAGGTTTAGTATAATATCAGTGGTGCACAAATAGATATATATAAAAAATTAAACTAAACAACATAGAATAATATTAAATTCACCAAACATTCATCATCGGATAGTAATAGTAATATACAAATAGATAAATTTAGATAGCAATAGTATATATACTGATATACTCACAGATTTGGAATGAAAATAATTTAGATATAGATGATATGGGTATACGGGAGATTAATAATATAGACACGGGATTCGAAATTTGCTGTGAATAGAGGTCTAATTTATAATGTCACAGAGATCAACTTCTGTGTATGAGAAATCTAATTATGTATATATATAATTCTAGTTATCCCGAGCAGTTAAATCACGTGGATATATGAAGATATACATATATATTCTACTCATATATATATTGAAGACACGACATGGGAAGCATAATTTGACGGGTATATATAAATATTAATCTGCTAATATTTTTTTTTCAATAATTAATACATACCTTGAAGGTTGAGCGACGAGAAAGGAGATCAGTGGTGATGGTGGCCAGCGGCTAGGGGTTTTTTTTTTTCTTTCTTTCTAGGCTTAGGGTTATTAGCTCTGAGCGTGCTGATAACGTGTTGTAGGGACAACTCTACTAAACCCTTCATTAGATAAGCTATTTAAATAGGGCGCAAATACAATAGTAAATAAGATTTACCAGGAAGCCCATTATGGCCCATAATACATAATTTACACAGTAAATTCCTCATACATATTCTATCTTGGCGATAGCACACTACGTGTAATTTTCTTAAACAATAATTTCTTTTTTTAATTATTAGAATACTGTAGTACTAGTTTCGAATGTGTACCAAAATATACCCAAACTACCAAAGTAGTACTAAATATCAATTACTAATATGTATCAAACTATAACTCAATTTTAACTTGGCCCATAATAGTTGGCCTTTCTTTTAAAGTCATAGTAGTTTCGAAGCATTAATTTCTAGCCCCATTGAATTACCTATAAAATTTGCTTGGGCCATAATAGTTAGATAAATATCAAAGTGTCTTCATCTTATTAATTTTTTTTTTTATGAAGATAGGATATTTTTTTTTTCAGTAATGTATCATTACCAATCGTACCGAACCAATTTTCAATATACAAAACTTCGAAATCTTGAAAAAAATGGTACAGTAATATTATTAGATTTTGCCGTGCCGAAATGTCAATATGGTATTCAATAGATGGGTTTTGGTATGGTAATCGTACTGAATCTACCCCGAACATAACTTTATACGGGAAAAAAAATTAAAAAACTCTGAAGTTTGTTTTCACTTGCAATGTTGCCCCTAATGTTCAATAACTTGCAATCATTCCCTTAAAGTTGCTATTTGGTTACAATCTCACCCTTGTAACTAACAAACGTTACAAAATGCTGAGTTGGAGGTTACTTGGTGGATGTGGCAGCTGACATGGCGTGCCATGTCAGCATTCTCTCTCTTCAACTTTTTTTTTGAAACTTTAAAATATAATAACTTTTAATATAAAATATAGATTAAAATAAAAATTATATATTTGAAATCTAATCATCAAGACAAATAAAACGAGATCCGTTACGAAAATAAAATAATCGATATATTATTAATATATATTTATTTTTGTTAATACAAAGAGAAATATAATTAAAAATATATATATTAATGTTAACATTTATTCAAAGATTTAGTTATTACAAACATTTTTTAAAATAATAGAATACTTAAAATACTAATAAGCATTTATACTATAATGTTAAAAATTTATACTACTATAAATTGACATTTGGATGTATTTATTTGGAAATTTATGCATATTTGTAATAATTTTGGGGGTATAGACCAAAAATTATAAAATTATATATATATATATAAGAAGAAGAAGAAGAAGAAGAAGAAGAAGAAGAAGAAGAAGCAATCTATACTGTTGCAATACTATAATTATTATATGTGCCTAACAGAAATCATTTCTATAATTTTTATTTGAATTCGTATTTTGGCTAAAAATATGTTAAAAGCCCCATTTTTTTCTTGCATTTCCAAACACACTAATACATTTTTTTATATTTCATTTGAAATTAGATAATGTGCGAAATAGGTTATACCGTTAGGTTGGTTGGTATGTCGTCTATATCGATGCTACATACCTAGATATATGCTTACTGTATTTTTTCAGTATTATTGTCATATAACAGTTTTTGTGAATATAAAATCTTTTAAGTAGGTAGTTTCTTATTATAATTATTTTTTTCATCCAATACTTTTGTTATCTTTAATTTGTTTTATCAAAGTTAAAGCAATTGTTAAAAGATATATGTGCATTTGCCTGTGTGATTTTATGATTATGACGAGATGAAGGTTGTTTCTTAGGATAAAGTGTGCTATATTTTTTGGAGTTTGCTAACACGAAAGACGCTGTAAGTTACAGACAACTTTTAACCACAAATCTGAGAAGGATATCCATTCTTACTCAAACTCTCTGTTTAGTTTTGGGGAAAAAAAATCTACTATCACTAAATTCATAATTACAAAATTAAGGCTATTTTTTGTCCTTTAAATACGGGCTCCTCATTGATTTAGGAGGGTAGATCTTACCGATTAAATAGGGAACCGACTCATAAATAGATAGATATAATATAACCAAGCCACTTTGGTTATTTGGATTATTAATGTAATCTAGTTTTATTTTATTAAATTCTTAAATATCTATAATGTTTATTGCATATATATAATTAAGAACGTGTCCTTCCACGTGTCTTACATTTTAGAAAAAATTGCGTGTCGTGTTGAAATGCATGTCGATGCTTCATAGAGTTTGATTGCTGTATAACTAGTTAAATTACTCTGTGGTGGATATAGCCTCACGTTCTTTTGTTTTTTCTTAATATGAGTAGTCAGCTACACTAAATGCAATAAGGTAAATTTGTCTGGTCCAAGTGTATATATGTATCTTTAGTACATAAACCATCTGATCGAATTCATATATAGGAGGTCTGATCCGTCTACTCAGATTAGTTAGCTTCATTTTAATATGAGGGGTTTTATTACCAAATTCCTGAAGCCATATATTGACCTGCTGCATTATCTTAAGATGGATAGGTTGGCTGGCCATCAAAGCTAGCTCTCACATTATCATCAATACATTTAATAATAAAGGCAGCACAAGCAAATTTACCTTCACATCTTCCTCTATATCTGTTGCATGGAATTTATATTAGAGAGGATGGCTTTATGGCAATGAGAGTTTGTCTTGGCTAGCCACCATTCATTCATTCTGAGGTGAAGATATGGAGCATTACTCTGAATACCCTTCTAATTCCCATAATTTTCCACACTTCTTGAGCAATATTACTCTGAACAAACACATGATTAAGGGTTTCAATTTGAGGAGAGTTCCTCAGGGGTGGCCCTTGGTTCTTGAGGTATTGATAAGATCATTTGTCATCATTTCTAGTTTTATGTGAAGTTTAAACGGCTTTCAATACTCACAATTTTTCTTCTTGCTGCTTTAGATTTTTTTTTTTTTGAGATTTGTAACCGTGATCTGGTTCTGCATATAGTATGAATTTGAGAATACGTACATATGAGGAGGCTTTTAAATTGCTCCACATAAATTGATATCCTATGATTTTGTCTCTCTTTTTACCTTATACATAGATGGATTTATGTGAAAATTCTTGTTTTGCCCAATGTAGGTAGTGATGGCACTTAAATGCCGTGGAGAGCAAGTGTTAGGTGGTCTTTACACCGGGATCAAGACACAGCACATTGTCTTGGTTAGCAAGATGGTAATATGACTAGAGCTATTTTTTTTTGTATTTTTCTGACATTTTTTGTTTTATTGTGATTCAAATTGCTTATGTTGTCTATATAGGTGGAAGAATACTCTGGGCTACACGTGCAGCCCCATAAAGCTATTGTTGGAGCTAACGCTTTCGCTCATGAAAGTGGTATTCATCAGGTTGGTATTATTAATTGACTAATTGTCTATTGATACAAGGTTATTTTTCAACCTACTTTTTAGTGTGGGTAAATCTTCCTTTACGGCTATGTTGCTGCAGTCTTTTCATACGTTATTCTTTAGTTGGATTTTTGTACTTCCGATCTATTTTGATGATCGTGTGTGTGTTTGGGTACCCTTAATTGATTTGTTATACCACGTTTTGTACCATTACTTACTTTAGGTAAATTTTGTGTCCATATTTTAGATGATATACACTGTATCTGTCATACATGTCACACAGACATGTGTATATTTTGCAGTCCTCCTATATGGGCCGGACTGTTGGAGACAAAATTTCGTTGCCAAAGCATTGGTAGATGTTTATAGCTAGGAGATTTTGTAGCCAAAAATCTGGTCCTAGCTTATATTAACTCCACATATATAGGAGACTCCTGTATATGTGTATGTAGGTATAATATAACATAACTTTTGTTGAATTTGAAGAACAAGAAACCAAATAACACTGCTGACGGGACAAAAGTCACATAAAAAGGGTACCCACCCTCTACAAACACTCTTGACTACTTTCTTCTCTCTCAGCTTGTTTTCATCTTTCTCAAAAAAATGTTTCAATCTACACATGATAAATAATATTTTGTATGTGTTAAAAAAAATTCAATTATACGCATTAAAAAAATTGATAGCAGTGCGTGGCGTAATCATGATATAAAAGAATCAAGTGCCTTTTGATATTAATTGAACCTATTGTGCCTTCCTGTGAATGCTTCTTTGATTCTATTTTTACCAGAAAATGTATACCTGCAAATTTTGAAATCTCTCATCAGTAATAGCTCTATTCAGCTATACTGTTGTCTCCTATAGTAGTTAACTCAAACTCACAGAAAATATCTTCTACTTTCAATCTTGTAGGATGGAATGCTCAAACATAAAAATATGTACGAGATTATTTCTCCTGAAGATGTTGGGCTTCATCTCGTAAATGAATCTGGCATTGTCCTTGGAAAACTTAGGTAAACATTTATGTCCTTATCAAATTTCTATGTTCTTCGCCTACATATTGGCTCATACTCTCAGATTTCAACTGGTAATTCTCTGTTTGTCCACTATAACACAACATCATACCTTGGGCGAGATATTTTTGCCACTGAATTGCTATACTCAAATTAATGAAGTCATTGGCTGGAGCGCACTGAGGTTTTCTGGCCTTCCAATTATAGTGTCATTTTACTCAGCACCATCCACCCTTTCTCTCTCTCTCGATATTCTGCAGGACACGGTTGGGTTCTCATAATAATAGCCAACCAATCTACTGCCCAACCCAAAAGGTAAAATTTCAAAATTTAGAGGAACGGCGTTCTCAATATGCACTTTCTTAGGATGGGCTGAAAGTAGAAATGTTTAGGGGCAGTGATTGTGTTGCATGTGGTGTTTTATGGATAAATCTCCAAGAAGCACTATTATTGGTACTTGACATTTACAACTTTGTTGTTGAGATTTTCTCATGTTTTCCAACACGAGGTACAAAGATGTGGTTGTTCTCTCTCTTTTTTTTTTTGGGAGTGTTCTTAATATGGTTTTTTTTCTTAACAATCCTTCAAGCAACGTCTTAACGTTCTCTGTAAAAAATTGTTTATGTACAGTGGACGTCACGCTTTGACAGCTAAACTTCAGGAGGTATGCTTCAATGTTCTTGCCATTTGTAGAATAATTTTACTTTCCTTTCCTATTATGCGTTCACTCTTCTACTTTGCTGCATTTTCAGCTTGGTTATGACATTAACGGGATGGAACTTGACGATATTTTTCGGCGCTTTAAAGCTGTAGCCGAAAAGAAAAAGGTGAATGGAAATTCTTGATATTACAAGTGCGATATTACAAGTGCTATAAAACCATAAATATAGATATTGTATAAAGGATGTTATTTGTCACAAATTAAAGAGTGTAATATGGTACTATGGGCCCACGCCACCTGGACACAACGTGTCATGCCACCTCAACACTTACGTGGCATTTTCCATATTCGATCGGCTCCCCTTAGACAGTTAGACTACCTACACCCAATGGCGGAGCTAAAAACCTGTTTAAAGAGGGCAAAATTTAAAACATACAAAAATATATTTAAAGTTATAAAATTTTAACACAAATATAATAGTATTAATATAAATATTTTATACAACTCAAATACCGAATGTGAACATTACTACAAATTACTTTTTCCTATTTACGGCTAATTAAAATTATGAATTTAGGCTTAAATCAACTAATATTATATAATTAATCAAGAAATAGACCTAACATTATGCAATTAATCAAGAACTATACATAATATTAAAAAAATATATCTAATATTAATCAAGATGAAGATTTACCATGGTACGTGAGTTGTGGCACTGGCGGGACTGCAGGAAGTGAAGAAGAAGAAGAGAAGTGGCTACGGGTGGAGTTTTGTGCTATGTTGACTTAAGTTATTTTGTACGTTTCAAATGGTACTAAAATTTAAACTCTTCAAGTATAAATTTCTGCACATATATATGTTCTTATATTTATATATATATATATATATATATATTTTCGAAAAAAATATCCCATACCTAACAAAAAAAAAAAATGAAATCAAGGGGGGACAATTGCCCTACCCTTGCCCCTAAATGCCACTGCCCGCGCCCGAGGATGCCATCCCCTATTCTCAGTTGAGAGCCAAGATTGTACATCTTATTGAAAAGATATTACAATTTTTAATAAGAGATCAACGATAATCTATCTATATGTATATATATATATATATAAGTACGAATAATATATATATTTTTTACAAATACACCCCTTGGCACAAATGGTTTTAAATTTTACATTAAAGAGAACACCTCGTATATTTTTTAATTAGTATTCTAAACTCATTTAAACTCTTTTGCATTAGTATTAGTATAGCTCTTGAACATTAGATTTCAACAGGCACATGACTCTTGCAAGAAAATAATTGTGTTACAATTGTAATGGGCTCTACAAACTTCCATTATATAATAATACTCTTACGAGAAACAGATTTCCATCTTAATTAGGTGAAGACTCGCTGGAGAAACTTTATCGTTAAGGAAAAACTAAACAACATAAAAGAGAAAATCATAAAAACTTACTAAATAGATAGATAGATAGATAGTTATTTATTATGTTGGTTATTCTTTTATTTTAAGCCTAAATACTTCAGAGAACATATTTATGTTTTTTGTGGTTCTTTGTGCTAAAATTTAAATAGGTAATATCTTTAGATATATAATGATTTATTTTTTGTTTTATTATTTTTTGTGCAGAAATTTGTATATGTATTGTATATTAATATAGTTGTTACAGAATTTTAGAGTTGTAAGATGGCAAGTATATATAACACACTAGTTTTCTACCCGCCTGATGGGCAAGCGTTTTTTACAAATTTTGTACATTTTATACTTTATTGACTTTGAAATTGTGTAGGTTAATATTTCCTATATTTCTAATTTCAAAATCTAGAATCAGAGTCTTAAATACTCCTTTATATCATTAGATTAACATATAACCGACATGTTAACGTTTCTAAAACTATGATACATCAAAAATTTAAAACACATACATCAAATTGGATTATTGAAGGAAAAAAAAACTAGATAAATATACATTATCAACAAGAAAATTATGAAAACCGTAGAGATAAAATTATTATTTTCTATTGAAGTTGATTCTATATAAAACAATGAACATCTACAACAAAAGAAAAAAGTTATTCGTTAACTGGTTCCTGCTTTTCTTCAAAAAATTATCCCAATTTCTCTTTCTCTAATATCAAGTTACTCACCTCTATTTCATTAGTTTCGTTTTGCTCTTTTTATCTCCGGTCAAATGCCATATATATACAAATAGGAAGTCGATATGCTACATGTATATAAATATGTATTATGATTTATGAATGAAAATACGAAAAGAAATAATTATAATACTTGAAAAAACCACAATTTTATGAAAGGAAAATAATGAGACATTAATGTAAGAAATAAAGAAGTTAAAACACTTAATACAATTAATGACATTAATTAAGGAAGAACTTCCTCCATTTTACTATTTGTATTTTTTTTTATTAACCTTAAATACTCAAGTCCTACGTATTGTTTAACTTTTTTATAATATAATTTTGTGTTTAGTATAATAGTTATTGTTAACAAAATACATATCCAGAAGTCCTCGAATTTACGAAATTAAACAATTTAAAATTGCTTGATTCATAAATTACCTAATTTGAGCGTTTGGTTACAAAAATGAATTAGTATATAAAGTTATAAACTTAAGTTAATACCTAATACATTAAATAAGAAAACATAGAGATATAATTGAAATTACATAAATTATAACTATTATACAAGTTCAAGTGGAAAAAATCACATCACAATTTTTTTTGTTGAAATGAAACAATTTTAAGTGATAATTTACGCAACCAAACGAACCCTAAAAAATTTTATCTCGATATTTCTTTATTCAAATCTCGATAAACCTTAGTACGTACTCCAAATGATTTAGCGATAGTGTTTTCATTTTTTTTCATGCTAAATTAGATATAATGCATATTCTATATTATGTATACTGATTACTTTGTTAGCATTATGACTTTGCTTATTGATTTTTGTTATCCTTGCTATAGTTATCAAGTCTAATAATTCCGAAAGGCCTACTACTGGTTTTTTATTACTTTTATGCTGAAATTAAAATAAATGTTCAAAAGATGGTTTACCATATCGTTTGAGCAAACATGGTATAAATCTCACTATGGAATTTTTACAATTCTTTTCTTCGTTTTAATGTATTCTGTGTGCGTGGGTTCTCATATGTACATATATATAAACAAGCTATTGTCATAGCAATATATATGAGACAGGAAACATGCACTAGGTTAGTAGAGTATAATTGTTATTATCACTAATTAGTACAGTTAGTTAAAATAATATTGTTTCTCACCGATAACCACGTGCAACACACGCACTGAAAGCTGGTAAATGCTAAATCTATGAATAAGGAAAGGACATCAACCATATGGGATCCCTTAGTTGTGGGATTTGCATTAGACTACTAATGACACCTAAAAATAATAATAGATTATGATATTTCAACATAGATAATATATAAGCGATCCCTGCTATCACTGATCGATATGGGCTGAGGTGTTTCCTAAACTGAGCTGTGTTGTGAACGTGGGAACAATAACCAATTCCCAAATCCACCAATAAACCCGAGAAATCCCTTTCGGAAATTTCCACAAATACTTGGCGGGCGGAAATCGTCAAGCAATAGGATCTTAGTTCAAACCAAGTATGGCCAACACAAACTCAAGCAAATATAGATGAAAGATAAATAGCAATGACAACCAAAAGCAAAGCAAAAGAAAGAAAGAACGAACACACCGTATTTTGTGGAACCCTTTGGGTCTTCCATCAAGAGGGAGCAACTTTATTGATAACCAAGAACTTACACAAATTCTCTCACAATAAACTTCACTCTAGATCAATGGAACAAACCTCCAAAGATCACCTCTCACCTTAGCTAAACCCTAGCTAAGCACAAGTCTTTCTCTCTTTCAGTCTTACAAAGCAACACTCTTACAAGTTTTACAAAAATAGAAATGAGTCTTTCTATTTATACCAAGTGAAAAAGCAAGGCAAATAGCTTTTACCCGCCTAGGTGCAAAAACGATTTTGCACCTCATTATGGGTGTTCTGCCTAGTGCAAAATCGATTTTGCACCCAGCTGCAATATGCACTGCCTGGTGCAAAAACGGTTTTGCACTGGTGCAAAAACCGTTTTGCACTTTCACTGCTTACATGAATTACAAGCCAAACACAACAAGCTGTATATCCAAGTCTGGATTGGCTTTTTGAGTCTTGACTTTTTATTGCAGAGATTTGAGTGAAATGTTGAGCCTAGGAAGCATGAATATCGATACATGAAGTATATAGTCCGGACTTGAGGATATATATTGCAAATCTTAAGGAAACCAAAAATTAAAGCACACAAAGACAACTAGGATACAATAATACACAGCATACAACAACAGATAATTATTGTATTAAATTGAAGTTTGATGAATTTATATAGTTAAAATGTTGACTTGCTATCCGAAATTCGTTTCTCTTTAGCTAAGAAATTATAGTGTCAGGTTCTCCTTCTTTTAAAACTCTCAAACTCACCACAATATTCGTGCTTCTTATAGGCTCAATAATCCAACAAGAGATTGCAACTAAATTTAGGTAAAAAATTGGATGCGCAATAGGTGTGAATTACAGAAGCATCGAGTAGAATCTGAACCCAAATTGGTTGCATGACACTGCCATAGCAATTTTACCTCATAGTCTGGTGGAGTCTCGTCATACACCTCCCTTGTCCTTGTCATGTCCCTCTTGTGTCCATGTCATGTTCCTCTCATATCCAAAATAAAAATATATCAAACGAAACTCAAGGCACAGTGTCACGGGGCGTCCTTTGATGGCACAAAGGAGGCCGCGTGAACGACCGTGCTAACCGATAGCACGGTTGAATGTGATCGAATTTTATTAACAATCAACGAACAACATGCAACAACAGTAATTTGAAAGAGAGCGTGAGCACAAATTGAGATTACTTCATTGCAAGAAAATGAGATTACATGGAAAGCTATTACAATTCGAAAGAAAGTAAGAGCTTGAAAGCAAGTGCTAAACAACGTGCACTGGTAGGCAACTCGGGTGTGAGGCAGATAGTCTTATCCCCACATATAACCACTTAATGAAAATACCAGAGTGGTAGCAGTGCACGTTGGGTCTTACAAGTTACAAGAAAACTATTACAAAGGAAATGAAATGTAATTACAAGGAAAATTCCTAAATCTAGTTACATGGAAACAACAATATTTACATAAGGGAAACCTAAACAGAATAATAAAACTAGATGCTGTGCTGCGCTCGGGCGCGTGCACGGTGCTGATGAAGCGCAATCGATCATTGCCTGTTGGGCCGTGCTGCGCTCGGCGCAAGCACGGTGCTGATGAAGTATTGTCGGTGTCGGTCACGAGTGCTGTTGGAAGGCACCCCGTGACATCCTCCCCCACCAAAGCTGTTGACGCCCTCGTCAACTGGTCGAGGTATGCTGTGATCTGGTCCTGGAAGGCTGATAGGTCGGATGCTCTTTCCCAAGTGTTCTCTTCGGGATCTCTTCCTGCCCATTTGACGAGAAATTCTTGGTGTTGTTTACGAGAAGCTGTCACAACTCGATCAGCCAGGACGGCTTCTACTGACCTCTTCCCCTCTGCTTTCTGTTTTAACCCTGGACGATTAGACTCACTTCGGGATGGATCAGTGGTATCAGCAAAGTACGGTTTCAGCATGCTGACATGAAACACTGGGTGGACCTTCAACCAACCAGGGGGTTCAATCCGATAAGCCAGTTTTCCAATCCTCTTGTCAATTCTGAGCGGTCCCTCGTATTTCTGCAGAAGTCGTGGGTCGCGACCCCTCAAGAACTTCCTATCTTGCGGGAGGAGCTTAATCATTACGAGGTCCCCTACTTGGAACTCTAGCGATCGTCTTTTCTGGTCTGCATATTTCTTCATTCGATGGGTGGCCTTTTCTAGGTGTGAACGAGCCAATTCAATATTCTGCTTCCATTCTTCAGAGAAATTGCGGGCTCTAGGGGATTTCGATGTTGGCATTGAGTTGGCGGTGTGAGGAAGGATTGGTTGTTGTCCCGTCACTATTTTGAAAGCACTCTTGCCTGTCCCGGAGTTCTTCTGGGCATTGAAGCACAATTGAGCCACATCCAATAATTTAACCCAATTCCGCTGAGTTGCACTAGCAAAGTGGCGCAGATATTCTTCGAGCATTGCATTGTATCTTTCAGTTTGCCCATCAGACTGAGGGTGGTAGCTGGAACTCATACACAACTTGAAGCCGAGAACCTTGAAGAGTTCCTTCCAAAAATTTCCCGTGAATCGTGAGTCCCTATCACTGACAATGCTTCGAGGGATCCCCCAATATTTAACCACATACTTGAAGAATAAGTGTGCAGTCTCCTCACCGAACGTGTTCTTTGGAACCGCAATGAAAGTGGCATATTTCGAGAACCGATCAATGACCACGAGAATGGTTGTCAAGTCCCCCACTTTAGGCAGGCCTGATATAAAATCGAGCGAAATGCTCTCCCATGGTCGTTCCGGGATGGGTAGGGGTTCCAATAACCCTGCCGGTTGTCTTCGTTCGATCTTGTCTTGTTGACAGATGAGGCAAGTTCTAACATAGCTTTCGACCTCATCTTCCATTCGAGGCCAGTAGTAACCTTGCTTAAGGAGGGCCAGCGTCCTTTCTTGACCTGGATGTCCTGCCCATAAAGTATCATGACACTCTCGGATTAGAGTACGCCTCAACTCCCCTACTCGAGGAACAAAGACTCGATTTCCCTTTGTCAACACGAACCCATCGTCCAACCAAAATTGCCGCGTCTTCCCCTTCTCGATCATCTTCAATAGTTAAGCAGAAACTGGATCTTGCGGTAGTGCATTTTTGATTTTTCCTCGAATTTCAGTTGATACTTGACTATCGATTCGAAGGATGGCATTGAGGAACGCATTAGCCTATTGGTTGAACTCAACTATACGGCTCAACGCATCCACCACTTGATTGGTCGAACCTGCTTTATACTCCAGCCAGAAGTTGAATTCGGCTAGTAACTCCTGCCATCTCGCTTGTTTAGAACTCAATTTCGGTTGACTAAGGAAGTGACTAACCGCGGTGTTATCCTTCTTCACTAGAAATCGAGAACCGAGAAGGTAGTGCCTCCATAACCTTAGACAATGGACCACAGCGAGCAACTCTTTCTCGTGGGCAGAGTATCTCTTCTCCGTGTCATTGAGCTTTTGACTCTCATATGCTACCGGGTGATCTTCCTGTATTAAGACTCCTCCCAGTGCTGCATCTGATACATCGGTATGAACTTCGAACGGCTTGGTCACATCTGGCAGTGCGAGAACGGGATCTTCGGACATGGCCTTCTTCAGAGCATTGAAGGCAGTCTGGCAACTCGTCGACCAATCCCAAACTTTCAACTTCTTCAAGAGTTCCGTTAGGGGCATTGCGATACTAGAGTAGTTCTTCACGAACTTCCTATAGTAATTGGCTAGTCCCAGAAAAGAACGAAGTTCTGACACATTTGTGGGTGCTCTCCACTCCTGTATGACCTTGACCTTAACTAGATCCATCTGCACTTTCCCCTGTTCAATGATGTGGCCCAAAAACTTGATACGTTTCTGCGCAAAAGAACATTTTGATAACTTGAGATACAACTCATGTTTTCGAAGTCTTTCCAATACCCTTCTCAGGTGTTGTTCATGTTCTTCCATGCTTTCGCTAAAAACCACAATGTCATCGAGATAGACCACGACAAAATCATCCAAGTAATCCCTGAGAACCTGATTCATCAGAGTACTGAAGGTGGCTGGAGCATTAGTGAGCCCGAATGTCATAACAAGAAATTCGTATGCTCCATATCTTGTGACGCACGTGGTTTTTCCCTCGTCCCCTGCTGCAATACGAACCTGCCAATATCCGGATCTGAGATCAAGCTTTGTGAATATTTTTGCCCGGCTGAGTTGATCGAAGCAATCGACCACTAGAGGGATAGGATAGTTGTTTCTTATGGTCACCTTGTTGAGAGCTCGATAATCGACGCACATTCTTAAAGAACCATCTTGCTTCTTCTGAAAGAGGACAGGAGCTCCGTATGGCGATTTGGCTGGTTGCACTAAACCCGCATCCAGTAGTTCCTTCAGCTGTTTTCGAAGTTCTGCTAGTTCGGGCTGGGACATTCGATACGCCGCACGAACTGGAGGTTTGGTACCTGGCAGAAGTTCAATTTGATGATCTATTTCTCTACGAGGAGGTAACTTCTTTGGAAGATTCTCGGGCATCATATCTTCAAATTCGGTTAACACTTGTCTAATGGATTTCGGCAATGGTCCCGATGTCTCCTGAATTTCATCCCATTTGAGTGCAGCCACAAAAGTGGGATTGTCGTGCTTGATGCCCTTCTTTAATTGGATTGCCGATAAAAACTTTTCACTGCTTGACGGGGTCATCACCAGGATAACACATGGATTCTTGCCGAGCATCATGAGGCTATTTGTGCTGGGCATGACGCTAGCATTAGTTTCTCTCAAAAACTCTAACCCCAAGATAACCTTGAAATCGTCCATTACCACAACAGAGAAATTAGTTCTCCCTTCGTAAGGACCGATTTTTACTAGCACAGATTTCGCCATTTCGGCAACAGGTTGAGCGGCTGAGTTGATGGCCTTCACGCGACCCACTCCTTTTTCTAAGATAAGGCCTAACCGTTCAACTTCAGTGCTTGCCAGGTAGTTATGTGTCGCGCCTGTGTCCACCATGGCCTGAATCGGCTTTCCATTGATCTTGATATCCACATACATCAGACCATTTCTTTGAGGACTCTTCCCCACAACTGCTTTCCTTTTTGAGGATGGTTCCACCTTCCCTTCTTGTCGAGGATCTTTTTCAACCGTTACTGCGTTGCAAGAGTGAATGAACTGCCCCTGATATGCACCCAATGATGCTCCCTCATATTCCTCAGTTTCTTCTTCAAACTCGGCGTGGTCATTTTGCTGAGTGCGATAAGATTGCCCCGAGGCAGCTGGGGCTTTCGGAAGCATGCCGCTACCCCTGGTGACGAGAGCACTTAGGAGTTATTTATCGGGGCAATTGGCCATGAAATGAGCACCGTGACACAAGTAGCACGTTCCGGGGCTGACGGACTTTTTCTCATTATTGCCGGTTTGGGAGTTCCCTGTGAACTTGTTCCCATTCTTGTGATTATTTTGCTGGGTAAATGGCCTGGTGGGTGTGTTGCCTCTCCAATCAGGTCTGGCAGGAGAATTCGGTTTTCTCTCCCCCGCATTCTTCGTCTGCCCACTTCTTGGGACATTTGTTTTAGGACCGGTGGTGTAATCTTGCAGGCTTTCAGCAGCTGATATGGCTTGAGTTAATGTCTTCACTTGCCTACGATTTAACTCCGTTTTGGCCCACGGTTGTAACCCGATCATGAAGAAGAATAGTCTATCAGTATCATTCATATCATGGATATCTAACATGATGGTGGTGAACGCATTGACGTACTCCTTGATGCTCCCTGCGTGCTTCGTTTGAAGGAGTTCTTGTCGTGCGTTGTGGGAGGTGTTTTCGGGAAGGAATCGATCACGCAACTCCTTTTTCAGATCCTCCCAAGTGCTAATTTCGCACTCCCTAGCTTGAACCTCGTTGTACTTGTTCCGCCACCATAATTTGGCATCCCCGGACAAGTACATGGACGCAGAGGATATCTTCGTTTCCTCCTCGTCGACCTTTGTTGCACGAAAATATTGTTCCATGTCAAAAACAAAATTTTCTAATTCCCTAGTATCACGAACACCGGTGAATGCTTTGGGTTCCGGCACTTTTATCTTCGTACGCTCCCCACCCCCAACTGGTGAGTTAGCGACCGCCATCGACAATATAGTCAATTTCTGGGCGAGTTGATCGATTTTGGTTCTCATCTCATCCATCACCTCCCCAAAGTGACCCCCTGGTGGGATTCCCTGAAGATTTTGGAGGCCTTCCTCCAAATCTTGTATGCGATCGATTAGTGCGGGTGAGCTACCCGATGCATTCCCTGCTGGGATAGTTTGAGTGCGTAACTCCAAACTTTGCACACGATCGACGAGAGAGGGCGTTCCGCCCATTTTCTCCATTAGCAAGCCAACATTTCTCTCGAGGGCTTCGATTCTCTGGCTATTGGTTCCCATCGTAACGTAGTAAGATGCACCAACTGGGTTTTACAAGGCAGCAATCGAAAACAATCCCTCTGATACCAACTGTCACGGGGCGTCCTTTGATGGCACAAGGGAGGCCGCGTGAACGACCGTGCTAACCGATAGCACGGTTGAATGTGATCGAATTTTATTAACAATCAACGAACAACATGCAACAACAGTAATTTGAAAGAGAGCGTGAGCACAAATTGAGATTACTTCATTGCAAGAAAATGAGATTACATGGAAAGCTATTACAATTCGAAAGAAAGTAAGAGCTTGAAAGCAAGTGCTAAACAACGTGCACTGGTAGGCAACTCGGGTGTGAGGCAGATAGTCTTATCCCCACATATAACCACTTAATAAAAATACCAGAGTGGTAGCAGTGCACGTTGGGTCTTACAAGTTACAAGAAAACTATTACAAAGGAAATGAAATGCAATTACAAGGAAAATTCCTAAATCTAGTTGCATGGAAACAACAATATTTACATAAGGGAAACCTAAACAGAATAATAAAACTAGATGTTGTGCTGCGCTCGGGCGCGTGCACGGTGCTGATGAAGCGCAATCAATCATTGCCTGTTGGGCCGTGCTGCGCTCGGGCGCAAGCACGGTGCTGATGAAGTATTGTCGGTGTCGGTCACGAGTGCTGTTGGAAGGCACCCCGTGACACACAGCTACGTCTAACACGTGTGGTTGTGTCATGTGGCCCACACGTATCTGTGTTGTACACGAGTACAATGCCCCAGCATGCACCGAGAATGTATTCGTGCTTTCTAGAATTATTACGTATGATGATTTTGAGGTAGTCCGGGAAAATTGTAACAATCCTAACATTGTGATATAGTAGGTGGTGCGTGAAGAAAATAATTTAGGTTGCCGTTCGATCATCCTCCTTGGATGTTTGATGAAGTGGCGATTTTGCAGTCCCACTAATTAACAAAGCGGGCTTTCATTCGTTCTTCATTGTGTTATAATTTTGATGCTATTCGCTTTTTGTAATCCATTTTTTGAAAGCAGTAGTGACATACTTATTATTATGTGTTACATATCAATGAATATCACTGTAATTTTTTATCTTCCCCCTTACTTTCCGGTGTCGAACATTTTAAAATGTCACTAATTTGTTTATTAATGTAAATAAATCTGTTGTTCGCTTCAGAAGTTTTTGGTCGATTTAGTTCATTTTCTTTTTTGGTGTTCCAGGTTATGACAGATGATGATCCGATAGCCTTGGTGTTAGATGGAGTTTTACAGCCTCAAGTTGTTTGGAAGGTTGGAGATGTGCAGGTATATATGGATAGACTCTACTTTCATGTTTCTTAGATTGGGTTTGATTGCACTTCTTTTTCATGGAAAATGCTCAAAATTTCATGTTTTCTATGTTTATTGGTGTTTGATTGCAAAAGTTTCAATGGAGTTTAACGTCCATGGTACGTCCAACTTGATTTAGCCCGCTTTTCTTGTTTTTCATGTAATTGAGAAACCACCTCCATCCTAAATGTGCATTTTGATAATATACATGGAAAATAATTGATTTTTGTGAAGTTGTTTTGCATTGAGAGATTTTCACGAGGTGGTTTTTTGAATCATGTGGGAAATGAGAAAATTAGGCTAATCCAAGTTGGGCCATGGAAAACTATGCAATCAAACATGATTAAAGATGAAAAACATGAAATTTTGACTATTTTCCATGGAAAATTAGTGTTGTTAAAACACCCCGGAGTTATGTTTCCGTGGAAAAAAATTCCATGTAAAAGAGTTGCATGGAACCCAATTCTTTTTCACCTAAGCCTACTTTTAGTTGTCCACTATCCAAAGTTTGATTTCTATAGAACTATTATCAGCTACTTGAAAGGGAGACCTTATCACTTATCATCACTTAGGTTGCATGTGGACATCTTGGTCTCTCAACAGCAACAATTAGGCTCATTGATGATTGTGGGGAAGAACATATTGCTTGTGCTGTTGGAACAGGACCAGTTGATGCTGCTTATACAGCAGTTGATTTTATTGTGAAGGTTTGAATTGGAACTTGTCCATTTTATTTCGATTTCATTTTTTCTAGGAAATGTATGGTTAAAAAATTTCTGCTTATCTAACTTGTGTGAACACATTCACCTTTCAGTGAATTTTCTTTTATGGCTATGGGGTAGGGTTGAAGTAGGATAATTTAGCAAAATAAGGAATGGTTCAAAAGAGATATGGACCATATTAAATGTATTAAAGATATACGTTAGAAGAATATGAATTATGAACAAAGACATTTGAGAAAGATGGATAATACTTCTAGTGATTATCAATGTTAAGGCAGCTGCCTAGCTATTGGCTAAGTGACAAACCACGCCTGCGCCTAGGTGGGGATTTTTAGAAGATGATTAGTAACTGTTACACATAAAGACATTTGAGATTATGAAACTAATATAGTGAAGGTAAGTTTGAACTCAAATGAAGACATAAATGAGGTAATTGAAAAGATTATTTATAATATATCAGTCGAACCATAATATACTTATAGAAGTGTGCAAAACCCATGGAACTGTTAGGAGTTGAGTGACCGACAAACTTTATTGACATAATTTTAAACGAATGTAACAAATGAGTGGATTAAAACTAGCAATGCAGTGATATTTAGTAAGGTAGATACGCAAAACTGTGGCTGTTAGGGAGGAATTCAACAGATTACTAAAACTCTTAACATTATGAGAAAAATGTAAGATAACAATGATTTAAGAAAGAATAAACGAAATTGGACAACCAAATTAATAAGACAATTAATGTAAAATTTATAATTAAAATAAAAAGAAAGAAGGAAGCAAGAAGACTCGTGATCTTCATGGGTATAGAAAAAAAAATTGATAAAGAGTACCAAGAGATTATTTAGTGGGACCTATTGAGGAAGGAATTTTGTTGATTGTATTTGTGATGTGAAGATCATGTGTGTAATGAATAAAGACTAGAGTCCCTAATATATGAGGAGAGACTAAACAGGTTTACCTGAAAATTTTATATAACTGCTATTTAGTTATGTACCTTGGATGGAGCAGGGCACTAAAGAGAATTAAGACAGCCCATCTTTGGGCTAAATGGAATGTTGCAATAGGAGTGACAAATTTATGGACTTGTTTGACCTTGAACTTTAACGTATATCTTTCTCAATAGAGTTCAATAGTTGAGTCAATATCCTAATCTATTAGAGTTTTTAGTGGTGGTTTATCTTCGTTATGCATATTAAAAATATGAGCGGAACCCATTCGACCGCTGCAGATTTGGCCCTTTGCTTATGTTTTGATTCCTTTGTTTTTCTGTTGCACGAGTCCCTTAGTTACATTCTTATTTAAGAGCTGATTGGTCCCATGATAGACAAACGTGAAAAGCTGTTGTATCACAAACTCGACACCATTTCATTTCAGAGTCAGAGTTGTTAATCCTTTCTTTAAAGTATATCAGATGACTAAACAAGTTGTAATTTTGATGATATGAAGTAGGTGCCCGTAACTCAGTGAAAGAAGGAACTGATGCTATGGCCAAGGCCCAAATTATCATTCGTGGGTTGGACTTGGAAGTAACCCATACTTTCAGGTATCGTATTATATATGTTACTATGTAGTTATGTACATACATAATCTCGAGATTAATATACAATCGTATAATACCTTCTTTTTTGGTCTTGATCTCTTTGATTGCTAGTGGAACTGCAGCATCTATGGATATTGTTATCTCGAGTGTACAAGCCTACATTGAAGCATTAAACAAGATGTTAGGTTTCAAACCGAGCCAAAGTCATATATAGTAGTGCAGAAAGAGAATCGATACATGTTTAGTGGGTGCTTGCAGTCTAAAGCAAATTCAAGTGGTGGATTATATTAGTGTTGACTGTATAAAAAAGGGTGACTTGCTCATTTCTCGGCACTTCTTTATTTTCCTTGTCTGACTTTGTGTTCTGTACTTTTATTTCCTTGAGGCATATCAAGTTATCAACTGTCAGAATTCTCTTTAAAACCACAATGAAACAGCAATTTCGGGATTAGGTGAAACGAACAGTGGTTTCTAGTTAAAGTAATACAAACGTTTTAAAATTCTTGTATTTATAGAAAAATGTTAAGACTTAGACTTGTAGCCTTGTATATATATGTATGTATATATATTTTACTTTATGATGTAGCATCTAAAGATTTACATTTTTAATGCTTTATATTTCTGGCTATTCTTTTTCATTTTCATATAAATTTGACAATTTGTTAAAAAATATAAAAAATATTTAAGTTTATTCCTTTAACTTATAATAACAAATAAACCAAATCCATTTTATCCCACGTGAGACTCCAACTTCCTGATCTTCCAAACTTGATTGGATGCGTTTACCAATTAGGTTACTCCATTCACTCTTGTATTATAGATGTTTTTAAAGTGTCTTAGACTACGTCTTGAATAACATAATCATTTTTATCTCCCAAATTCTATCTCATAACTTGAATATTGAATCTACCTGACTATGTGTTAATATATTATCATATATCAATTTTTTCTTCTTTTATAAAATTTGTATTACCACTCTCTATTCACTAATACTGGTTAAATAAGATTAATATTCTATATAAGTTATTTCTTTTAAAAAATTGATAAATAAATCTTAGATAGTCTTGATAACATCCTTAAAGACGGTTGATTTTACATTTTAAATAATGAGAAAAAAAAATTGTCACATAAAAAATAGGTATGTAAACATACAAATTTATATGTTTTTGTTGATTAAAGTACACATATTTACATTTTTTGTCTAAACTATAAAGTATTTGCCAGCTTTTGCGTATTTTGACTAATTCCTACTTATAAAAAAATATGCCATTAACTATCAAAGACTTGCAACTACGCTGAATTCAACTTAGAGAGTTTTACGTTAGTTTCTTTTTTTTCTCTCACATGGTGTCTTTAACGTCACCTTAATATTGAGACACATATTTTTTTTATTCTTTATTTTAGATTTTTATAAAATATATTTAAGTTATATTAAATATGCGAGACTAATCTCTGCCAGCATAACTGAACATGACTATAAGAACATGTCACGACATGGACCCAAGATGGAATAATAGACGTGCATTGTTGAACCTAACTTTAAGCTACAAACTGCCTCAAAAAAGAAAAAAGAAAAAAATAAAAATAAATAACCTTTAAGCTATAAACAAACTCCAACTCCCATTTTTTGTTGCTATCTAGGAGTAATTGAACATGCCCCCAACCCCTCAAATATCACAAACAAAACCAAAATTAATTACCTTTTTCGCCAACGAGATTCCTCAGAACCCCAAAATGAGTATCTGAATCTCATCGACTCAACCACCTCCTCCTCCTTCTAATCGGTTTCTATTAAGGAGAGACAAATTAATAATTAGGGGCTGATGGGTAGTCAAGAACAGGAGAGATTGCTTTTGGAAGATGGAATTCCTCAGGTTTTAAACCCCTTCTTTCTTTCTCTTTCTCTCTATCTCTATCTGTTTATTTATTATAATCATGTTAACTTTGATGTATTGTGTTAATCTGTATGAGATATTAATTTTACTTGTTAATAGGGTGTTAATTGGCATTGAAACTCTGAATTTTGTTTCTTAATGGGAAGATTTAGGATTCGGGGATTTGTTTGTTCAGAATTCTTAGTGTTGACTATTAGGGCCTTGATTTGGATTTATTGGGAAGCTGAAATCTATTTGTTCTTGATATTCTGTTTTTGTATCATTTGCACATCAATAAGCTGCATTGACTCCATTTTCTTTTTGTGCTTCCAAAAGTAATAGAAGATGATTAATTAGAGTATATGGTAGTAAGAGTTCATTAATCTACTATAAGGTAAAGTTTGTTCTGAATTTGGAGGAGCACATTAATATGATCATATATTTAGGAGTTTTTCCCATCTTGGTATTTTTCTCTTTGTTTTTCCCTTTATGGAGAATGCTCCGGAATGGAAGAGGGGGATTCTCAAACGAAGGATTGTAAATGAGCCAACTCAAATGGAGCATGGACTTGTTCAAGTTTACTTTATTATTTTCCTCCGAAATAAGTTTTCGAACAATTAGTTCCGTACTTGATCTAATGTATTTTATGTCTTTAGGATGAAAGCAGCGAACTCTACACAGGAGATGGTTCAGTTGATATCAAGGGAAACCCGGTTTTGAAAAGCAACACCGGAAATTGGAGAGCATGCCCCTTCATTCTTGGTGCATTAATGCATTTCTTTTGTTCAACAATAATATATGAATATTAGCTAGGCTATAAAGAGGGATTCCCTCTCTTTAACTAAAAGAAGGGATGATCATTTTGAGGGATAATTGGATGAATTTTTTCGGAAGATTTTGTAGAGATGATCTATATTATGAGTAGATCACTTCCACCAAATTTCATAAAAAAAATCAACCTAAAAGTGGGTGAGATGATCATAAAAAAAAACGGCTGGAAATGTACGTATATATCAATTCAAAACACTCACTTTTAGGTTGAATTTTTCTACCAATTTTTGTGGAGGTGATCTACTTACTATATAGGTCATCTTTACAAATTTTCATAAAAAAATTCATCGATTTACCCCTCTAAATGGTCATCCCTTGTGAGGGAATCCCTCTTTATAGCCTAACTCTATATATATATAATTTATTTTTGTTAAAGTGAGGGAATCCCTCTTTATAGCGTAACTCTATATATATAATTTATTTTTGTTAAAGTGAGGGAATCCCTCTTTATAGCCTAACTCTATATATATAATTTTTTTTTCTAACAATTTTGAATTCACTAACAGGTACTGAATGCTGTGAACGTCTAGCATACTATGGAATCGCTACTAATCTTGTTAGTTATCTAACCGCAAAATTACACGAAGGAAACGTTTCTGCTGCCAGAAATGTGACCACCTGGCAAGGCACTTGCTACCTTACCCCCCTTATTGGAGCTGTTTTGGCGGATGCGTATTGGGGAAGATATTGGACAATTGCTGCCTTCTCCACTATATACTTCATAGTAATGATTAAATGAACTTCTCCATTTCTTATAGTTGCTTCATTAAGAGTTGGATGGTCTTCATCTTTACCAAACTCTGTTGAAATCGCCTGTGAGATTTATAGTGTTGGCATCGAGATTATCTAATCTACATGTAAACTAAGTTATTATGCTCCCAAAAGTTTTAGTGATGATTTTTCGTGGAATAATATTTGAGCTTGATAAACCTTTAATGCCTTCCTCATTCAACATAAATTCCTTTGTAATGGTTTAGCAATTTTCAGAGTCACAAATTGGGACCTTTTTTTTTTATAGTTGGAAGCTATAATGTTTTGTTGGAACTTGGAAACTTGAAGAGACCTATGATTTTCTTTATGTACATTTCACTTCGACGGGAAGCAACATTACCTATTGCTTTTGTCTTTATCTCTCTTGTCTGTTCTGTAATTCTACTAAAACCGTGCATAATTTTATTACTTTTTGTAGGGGATGTGCACATTAACTCTTTCAGCAACAGTTCCTGCTTTTAAGCCCGCTGAATGCATGGATGCTATATGCCCTTCAGCCACTCCTGCTCAGTATGGGGTATTCTTCCTCGGGCTATACTTAATTGCACTAGGAACTGGTGGTATTAAACCATGTGTTTCATCTTTTGGAGCAGATCAATTTGATGATACCGATACTAAAGAGAGAGTAAAGAAGGGGTCATTCTTCAATTGGTTTTATTTCTCTATAAACATTGGTGCTCTTGTATCAAGTAGTTTAATCGTGTGGATTCAAGATAATGCTGGGTGGGGCCTAGGTTTTGGCATTCCAGCATTGTTCATGGGCGTTGCTATTGCAAGCTTCTTCTCAGGAACGCCGATATATAGATTTCAGAAACCAGGGGGTAGTCCTATTACAAGAATGTGTCAAGTTTTGGTTGCGTCATGCCGAAAGTGGAATTTGCCTGTTCCTTTAGATAGTAGTCTCCTTTATGAAACGCCAGACAAAATCTCGGCCATTGAAGGAAGCCGGAAAATCGGGCATACTGATGAGCTAAAGTAATCTCTTGATTTTAAATATTTACTTTTTATGGGTCTCTCATGCTCAAGCTCTCAAGTCTCAAAACACAGTGTCTTTTTATTACAAGCTAAACTTTCTATGCTTATCTTCTTCTTCTTCTTCTTTCTTTCCATTGAAAGATATGCTTTCATTTTTAGTAAGGAACAAACTACTTTGTGGATAGAATTTGATATGATGTATCCTCTTTCAAGTTATAATCTTGAAGTGGAAACTTTTATGGGTTATGGTTCTTTTGGACAAGAAATGATTGCAGGAGCATATACTTTCACCAATTTGCCAAAATTTTACAAACTTTGTAGTTTGCTGATTTCAACAATTGCATTTGTCAAAAGAGATAATAGGGAAACTGTTTCTGTGATCTATTTTATCTCTAGAAAAGTATGGTTTCGTTGAGATTTGAAGTTTAACAACTGTATTTTCTCTAGACAACAACCTTTCTTTCAATGTACTTGTATCGTTTTCCCGAGTTCCCTTCTTGCATTTTTGATTCCTCAACATAATATCGAATCTACGGCAAGAAAATCTTCAATAAACTCTTTTCCTTACAGGTGCCTTGATAAAGCTGCCATAGTCTCTGAAGTTGAAAGCAAGAATGGTGACTACAATCCTTGGAAGCTTTGCACGGTAACCCAGGTGGAAGAACTAAAGATCTTGATCCGTATGTTTCCAATTTGGGCAACAGGAATTGTCTTTTCGGCTGTGTATGCCCAAATGTCCACAATGTTTGTAGAACAAGGAATGATGATGGACACCTCCATTGGTTCCTTCACCATTCCTGCCGCTTCTCTCTCTAGTTTCGATGTCATCAGTGTTATTTTCTGGGTCCCGGTCTACGATCGGTTCCTCGTCCCAATCGCAAGAAAATTTACTGGCAAGGGTAGAGGATTCTCCGAGTTGCAGCGTATGGGAATCGGCCTTTTCATCTCAGTCCTTTGCATGTCTGCTGCTGCTTTAGTGGAAATAAAACGGCTACAAATTGCTAATGAACTTGGGTTGACTAATGAATCTGTTGCATTCCCACTTAGTATCTTTTGGCAAATACCCCAATATTTCCTTTTAGGAGCTGCTGAGGTGTTTACGTTCATTGGGCAGCTTGAGTTTTTCTATGACCAATCACCAGATGCCATGAGGAGCTTGTGCAGCGCCTTGTCGCTTCTGACGACCTCGTTGGGGAATTATTTGAGTTCTTTTATTTTGACTGTGGTGACGTCTATAACAACTGGGGGTGGGAAGGCTGGGTGGATACCGGATAATTTGAACGAGGGTCATCTTGATTATTTCTTCTGGCTTTTGGCTGGATTGAGCTTGTTGAACATGGTTGTGTATATATTCTGTGCGAAGATATATAAATCGAAGGTGGCTACTTCTTGAGGGTCTTTGCAGGTGATGCTCGAAGAAAAATACTATACGCAGTGAAAGAATAATTTGACTGTAATGTACATTCGAACACGCTTGAATTCTACGCTTTCCGATGTATATATTTCAACGTTACTTTGTTCTGGTTATTTCTTATGATGCGCTAAAAGTTATTTAGATGAATATATTTCTAATGTTATTGGGGATAACTCGTTTATGTGGATGAATGACGGTGAACGGTAGTTTAAGTGACACTCTGTTGAGATGGTTTTCACTGAGATCTTTCACTGAATCACTGGCCAATGTGATGTTACAGTAGTGAAAATGTTTAAAAGTTATTATGCATGAATTTTATCCAAAATGTTTGAACATCTTCCTCGCATAGAATTAGTAACATAAGTTGTAAACAACAATGCTATATGATCCAAAAGAATCCAAAATTATAATCCCGAAACAACTATTAATGCATCTCAATCACACGATACTTACTCTCCCAATTGTGCCGGTGCATATACGTGATTCAAATGCATTTGAAGTGCAACTTTTGAGCTACATTGCATTTCTTGAATATTAGACGTGATTAAACCTTTAAACAAAAAATAATAGTGAAAGACAGGAAAAGTTTAATGGCCGAAGAGGCAGAAAACAATTTCATACACCGTCATTATAGTGAAAAGAGCACTAGTAACAGGTTTACCCCAAACTATGCCGCAAAGACGTAGATAAGTCAATGAGCAAATTGACTTGTACTACAAAGTACATACAGCAGAAGCGCATACCTACAATGACTACAAACAAGATGCCTCAACAATCAAGGTGATTCGATGAACAAATTGACTTGTACTACAACGTACATACAGTAGAAGCACGGGCCTACAATGAATTAAAACAAGAAGTTTCAGAGAATCAAAACTCAGGTCATAGACCATGATGATCTTCAACGTCCACCGTTGATCCCGGTCCAGAATTGGGGTCCACCATCTCATCGACCTTACAGCTTCCTTCCCATTCCAATCCTGACCTCCCGACCTGGCACAAACCGCCGTCAGGCGCTGGAGCATTATTAGTTATACGGCGGAAAGGCATCGAGAGTCCATGAACCGCAATCCTGCTGTTGAACACCAGATCACCGCACTTGATCTTCACGTAATTGATCCTCATTGGCGCCAAAGGTCCTCCACCGCCGGCATTCGTCACAACAAGATTCTGTCCCGGGTCCATCGTCGGTAATGCCGTGTTCACTGGCAAATTCTCCAAATCCGCGGCAAGCAATCGCCTGTTCGGAACAATGTGGAACTTCAGGTCTGAGACGTAATTAGGTCCTTCGGTGAATATCGAAGCATCATCGAGAGCAAACAACGTCAATGACCGCAGATTCAATAGTTCCGTGTACTTATCTCTCATCGCTAGGGCTAGTACGCTATATCCAGTAGTGCGTAGTTTAAGCATGGCGTCTTTTAGCATGAGCGGCATCAGAGAGAACGCCGGCAGCGACAACGGAGCCGACGCAGTCACCACCGGAGTCGGATTAGCCGGAGCCGGAGGAGGAAGCGAGAGAGTAGTCATGTGCTCGAGGTTGCAAGAGAGAGGAGAGAGGTGAGAGAGGAAACCTTGGAGTCCGTGAACGATGAAATTGCCTGTGATGAAGAGATCAGGACGAGTGATCTCGTCTCCGTTGATGAAGATCGTGGCGGTGGAAGATGACGTGGAGGTGACGGAGAGGCAGCGGTTGGGGGCAAGGGTGTGGATTTTGGTGGAGAAGGCGAAGTTGCGGAGGCGGTGGAGGGGGTAGAGATAAGGGACGGAATGTTCTAGAAGGAGGAGAGGGAGGGAGCAGGAAGGGCAGGTGAGGAGAGAGGAATCGGTGGGGGCGAAGATTGTGATAGGAGTAGTGGTGTTGGAGAGAGAGGATGATGCGGCGGCGATAGAGAGCTGGTGGAAGCCGAGGGCGGAGAGGATGGTGGCGAGGTCGCATTGTGCCGGCGGCGGTGGTGGTGATGGGAATGGTAAGGAGTGAACAGATGAATATGAGTCGTCTGCGGCGGCGGTGGTGGTGGTGGTAGAGGAGGAGAAGAGTGTGAGGAGGGTGAGGAGGGTGAGGAGTTGGAGAGTAGTAGGCATAGTTGTGTTTAGGGTGTTTTTTGAGGGAGGGAGGGAATGAGGGGGCGGGGGTTGTTATGTGTAGTGGAAATAAAGATTTCAAAACAGAATGAAAAACCAAAGGGAGGGAAATGGTTTTTTTGTTTGAGAATTCAGTTACGGTGGTGGCGTGATGATGATGATGATGATGGGGGGTAAATATTTTATATGTATAATCTAATGACTGGCATCATCACCTTTGATGCGCGCCAAACCGCTTCTTACCCCTCGCCACTTCCACGTCATAATTTTTAACTACCAATGAATAGATAAATAAATTTTACCAATCTAGGATACTTATCTTTTTTGAGCTACTCCTAAAAATTTAACTTCCCTTTCTTTTTAAATCTAAATTCAACTGGAAAATCTCTTATATATATAGTAAATTTTTGTACACGAGCAGAAAATTTACATTTAACCAATAGAATTATCAAAAATTACAAATTCTAACCTCTTCTCAAGCCAAACCATGTAATTGATTTTTCTATGCACTTAAATAGCATGTTGGGCCAACTAATTGGCCATCAAATTACAATGTTTTTTTTTAACCAAAAACAACTCAATACATCATAAAACAATTGCGATTCCTCAATGATACCACCACCTATTGTAAAAAAATTATCGTCGTGGATGCACTCGTAAGGCTTCTAATTAACCCCATTTGAGCTCAAATTAAATGACATGATATGAATCCAAACAACCACTTTTTTCTGATAATACAACTTTTAGAAACTTCCATCAACTTTTACCAAGTTTGGTTCCAATGATCACCTTATAACACACTAAACCGGCCATTGGTTTCCTTTTAACCAGCTTTCTTTTCATTTAAATTCAATTGGTTTATCTTGCTCCTTCTCTTCATTGACACGCATATTCCTTTCCATGCGGTAATTTTAATTTGGGCAATAACATATTTATTTTTTAAAACTATTTATCATTCTGTGTTACTCATCAACATTAATAGTGAGTTAGAATGCACGCAAGAAATGTTCTTTCACAGAAAACAAGTAGAGATTGTAATAAAACAAGTAGAGAAAAAAACATTCTAGTTTTTATGGGAAAATCCATTCAAGAAATATTCTCTATCATTTAGTTGAAGATAACAAAATTTATTTCTTCTCTTTTAGAATCAAAAGTGGGATATTAATGGCTCAAAATAAAAATCATCATTAATTTCTATTTTTTGCCAGTTTTCGCGCACCTCGACTAAAATCCCCTTCACGAAGGGTGCTAACAGCTGGCCAAAGAGATTTTGCATCTGCCAGAACTCGACCTAAGGAGCTCCTAGTCAAGTCCGGATTTCTAAACCAAGGGTGACTAGCTACTGGATTACTCTGTTGTGATTATCATTAATCTATATAAAATACCAAAATAAATTAGTCATTAGGGTATTGGTTACAAAACATTAACAATGTTTTAATTGGAGATAATAAGAAATGATTGAATATTTTAAAACTATCACATAATGAGAGCATAAATAAGATAATAAATATTTTATTTTCTCAAATCTTTCGATAAAATATATTTGTGGTTTTTTTTTAAAATACACACAAATTCTAACAAGTGCGTAGTAGGCAAATCAAATAACCATCCGTGAACAAATAGCCGAAACCAATTTTAGTCTAATATTGAACTACTTTGTTGCCGAGCGTGAAATATTAATCCAACAACTTGCACTGGAAATACTAGGGGAGTCCAGAATCCAATCCAAACTGAGGAACCGATCCAATCCAATCCATTTTTCCTGGATTTTATGAATGATTGGATTGGATCGGATGCAAAATTTGAAAATCGAAAAAAATTGGATCGATTCCGATTTGATGTGCTCTAGGAACCGATCCGATCCAATCCAATTCATTATTAGAGTTGCTACATGTCTATCCCTCATTGGTAACATAATTTAATATATACAAGGGGTCACTTTGAAATCATTTAATCTTAGTTTGTTATTTAATATTTAACTTAATCATGTATGATTCATCATTTAGTTTAATTATGTATCTTTGGTTAGACAATAGACATTTTAACTTGAAGCTATTTGGTTGAACACTTAAACTTTATTTGTAATGAATTTTATTTAATTTACAAGTAGTTTTCGTCTTGTTTTACATTAAAATTAAACATTTCAAGAATTTAATATATCTTGTTTTAAACTTCTAATCGGATCGGATCGGATTGAATCGAAATCGATCCAATCCAACATTTAATTGGATTGGATTGGATGGGATTGATAAAATGTATTGGATTAGATTGGATGCCAAAACCTAAAACCGATATCGGATCGGATCAGATGTGGATGGTTTAAAATGACCGGATCAGATGGACACCCCTAGGAGATACATAGTCTGGTTTTGTCGATTATCATGCAGATGAGAAAATACACTCAGCCACATGATCGAGTTTTAATTGTACGCTCTGCGATGAGCGACAATATGCAAGAAAGAAAATGATAGTTAAAAACTTAATTTAAATAAAAGTTATTTTATTGCTATCAAACGAGTTATTTTTTTTTTCATTTTTTTACTGCGATGAGCCACATGATTGAGTTATTTTTTTTTTTATTTTTTATGTTGCTATCAAACGGAGCCTAAAAGTTAAAATATTAATTTGAGGCTAAAATTATTACTCAACATCCTAAATTTATACTTTCATTTTGACTTTAGTTTGTCTTAATAAAATAATAATATTAATATAATTAACGTTCAAGAATACAATTTATTTTATATCGTAGAAACTAAAGCATTAATTATATTCTTGTACAAAAATGAAACTACCATTTTAGATAGAATAATAACCAATACACTTCTTTACACATTATTAAATTTATTAGTTTTGTTATTTAAGTTGGTAATGCATCTTCGATCCTTTCCTCGGGCTTTTCTTAAATAGGAGGATAATTTTGAGCAAAAAATTATATTTGAGGAGGTAGTCTCCAATGGTGAACTCCATTTTCCCCATCCCTGGGGAAAATTATATGGAGTAATACTTTCTAATCATAACTTTTATCAAATATTGGAATAAGTTTTGAAGGTATAAAAGTCATTGCCGAATAAAATCAAAAGAAACAAGCTGTACAACAAAATTTAAGGATCTTGTCCATTATTTCAAATATGGGAAGATTTACCGAGACTCCCTGAATATGGGAAAAAAGTATGAGAAAAATTTTTGTAAAATTTTTCCCCAAATTTAACTTTAGGGGGAAACATATGATATGATTGGACTTGCTCCTAGAGCATTTATAACGGAGAACTTAGTGGTATGACTGAATGATATATTTATCTTTTTATTTGAGTGTTAAAATAGTCAAAATAATGGTATAATAATAGTATGGTAAAAAGAGATAAAATAATTAATACATGGTATTTTAAGAAAAATATAGTAAAAATAATGATATAAAAAGATAAAAAGTAGGATATAAAGTACAAAAGTAGGAGAGAGAAATATTCAAAATGCTACAAAGTGTATGGAAACTTTCAAATGTTACAATGTGTTTCATATGATATTAAATTTAACTCAACTCAACTTTATCATTTTCTAATATTACGGAATAATGTTTTACCCTAGTACCTTTCTCAATTATTATTTACCCTACCTACCTTCCATAGCTATTACATGCTCTTTGCGATGAATTTACCTTTAGTTATATTTAGATATAGCAAAAATATCCGCGAGTTCGAATCCATGTGGATCCTCGACCTGAAGGACCGGGTATGTGGATACGTAATCGGGGTCAAGGGAAGGGACAAGGGCGAGTTTTGAGTTTGGGTCAAGAATTTTTAAATTTAATCAAATTTGTTAGAGATATTAAACTTTAACGCTAATTTTGGTAGAGATATTTATGCATTTGTTATAAATATATATATGATTAATTATATTAAAGCTAATTATAAATACTTTTAAAAGTGATAAATATCTAATATTAATTGTATTATATATTGCTTGAAAATGACGAAAAAACAACATTATTATTCAATAAAAACAAATTAGTTAGATTAGTCTTTAAAGTTAGAACATTAGAAAATAAAATTATTTTTGACTTTAGGCTAAAACCAAAATAATAATTAGATTAAATCCTAAAAATATTTATTAATTTATTAAATGCTATAAACTTAAATAAAGACGTCCTTAATCTTGGGGGAAATCTTAGGGGGGTGTATTCAATTGAGATTTTAAAAGATTATTTATGGATAATTTAGTCCAATGGATTTTAAAAGACTATTAAGAATGTAATGACTTATAAGATTTTTTTAAAAGATTTTTTATACTCGAGATTTTTTATGTTTGGATTTTAAAGATTATATCATTAGAATTTATAAGATTTGAAAGGACTACGTGGATTTTTTATACTCAGGACTTTTTATGTTTGGATTTTATGATGAATAATGTTTAGTTTAATGATGCACGAATTCTCTAGCATCAGTCTCTACAATCCAAGCTTTCCAAATTATGGTGAAAATTTTCCTTACCAAAGGTTTTATAAAACCCAATACCATTTCTTAATAAAAGAAACGAAAAAAAAGTTAATAAACATTATGATTCTTGTGAAAGGCAGAGAGTGCCGATTTTGGTGTTTATGCCCATCACTGAAATTTATTTAAAATATCAATAAAATTATGCAATCAATCTTTAAAATGGGGTTCAATTAAATGACTCAACTCTTCAATGGCAAGAAGGCATTAAAGGGAAAAAATAAATTGAAATACATAAAAATAGTTTAAATCTTAAAGAATATGAAAATGTACACATACATACATATATGTATATATATAGAGAGAGATGGATGATATATACATACACATTTCATAAACAGAAGCATCGGCGAAGTTGAGAAGAAAAATGGGTGAAAGGAAGAGATAAATGTAGAGAAAAGAGATGAGAGAATTGGTAAATCTCTAGCAGAAAACAAAAGTTTTACGTGAAAAGTCTCATGAGTTAAGATGAAATTCTTTATAGGGTTTGGTATTTATACTTTCCACTAAAAAATCACACAAATTCCTAATTTTAAAAAAAAATCCATTAAAATTAGTAAATTTTTAAATACCAAAAAATTTTTTGTTACTTATTTAAAGTAGTGATTGGATACCACTAGATTTGAACACCCTCTTTAAAATATCCAAATAATCATAATTAAATACCGCAAAACTTATTTAAATTATTTAAAAATCTTAATTAAATAACACAAAACTTATTAATTCTAAAATAATTTTCTAAAATCCTAATTGAATACACCCTTAATTTGCTATTGAACAAAAGAGGAGAAGTGATAATAGGCCCCAGAGCTCCGCGTAATCTTTCCAAAGCTGAAAGAAGAGAGAGAGGAAATGGAAGTCTCAGGATCATCGAAGAAGATGATAGCGACACAAGCAGAAATGGTGGAGTCGAAGGTGCCATTGGCATACAGAGACCAATGTGCCCACTTACTCATACCCCTCAACAAATGCAGGCAAGCCGAGCTCTACCTCCCCTGGAAGTGCGAGAACGAGCGCCACACCTACGAGAAGTGCGAGTACGAGCTCGTCATGGAGCGGATGCTTCAGATGCAAAAGATTCGCGAAAAAGAAGAGGCCAATTTCAAACAATCTCAGAAACAGGGCATTCCCCTCATCCCTAAAACCGCCAATGCTTGAAATACCTCCGTTCGGAATAATTCATTCAAGGTCAGTTCTTCGTGCTGCTTATTTGAGATTTGATTAATTAATTAATTGGATTTGTTGATTTATGTGGATATAATGCATGGATTAGGTTTTAATGGCTTTTTTTTTCCTGATATAGATGGATGGATTAGTAAATCTTGTATTTGATATTTGAGGAATTCATCTATGCTCAGTTCTTTGTACTCCTTGTTTGAGATTTAATTAATTGGATTTGGTGTTTTTATATGGATTTGTAATACATGAAGTTGGGTTTGATGTTTAGATTTTAGGGTTTTCTGTTTGTGGACATAGATGGGTTAGTAATCTTGTATTTATCTAATTATATTCGAGGAATTTGGGTTGTTGGGTTTGTTGATTAGTTCCTGGGTATTATGCTAATCATGGTGTCATTTTTTATTTATTTATCTATATATATGGATATGTTGTGCATGAATTAGGTATTGATGCTTGAATTTTAGGGTTTTGATGTTTTTGGGGTTTGTTTATGTTTGATATGGATGGATTATGATTTTGTTGATTGGTTTGTAGGTATTATGCCAATTGACGGTGTCGCAATTGAAATTTTGCATTTGCCATTGTTTTCTTCAGAGCATTGCTTAGTGTATTAGGTTATGCATATCTCTGGTTTTGAATAGGAAAATGTTGGATTTTGTCTTAAATTACTGTTTAGAGGCTCCTTTATTTTAGGAGTATTTTAGGCAACCTAGAGATTGGCTATGAACAGCTTAGGGGTTTTTGGTTGATGGTTGGTTTTGATCTTGCCTGATCCCATGTTAAATTGCAATGAATTTTGGTACTATTGTTATCTCTTTACCTTATAGATTTTTGCTATATTCTCTTAAATTTTTTGGAAATGAGGTTAGTGGGATTGAATTTTGTTTGTTTGTATTATAATGATTCTGGAAATTCTCCTGTTTTCCTGTGGGTTGGGGTCTTTCTTGAGCTGGGATGCCACTTCCTTACCATTAGATTTTATATGGTGACCAATAGTTGTTACTTGGCTGGATCAAAATGCAAACTTAACCTTTGAGGTTTCTTGGCCGCACTTTATTTGTATTTCTTAATTTTTTAAGGGGTGTAATTCATGACTGTACGTAATGTTTCCGTCATACTGATATGGTATGGTAGTTATTTTACCTCCAGCTTATTGTCTTGCAACGAAACCATGGTATTTAAGTCTTGAACTTGACCTAGAGAGACCAATTTGCACTGTTGAAAGCTACGCTTGAACCTAATATTCACCAGAAAACCTTGTTGATTGTGAGTAGTTTACAAATGGATTCATATATCTTTGTTTAAAAGCTCATTTAGGATGTGCATGTTCTCTCGAAGCTCCCTAATCTTTATTCAGTGATGTTGTTAAATATGTTTTTGGATAAGTATTTGCGGAATACTTTTATCAAATTATATTCAAAGAATCTGAAAAAAATTAGCCAATTATATTTATATATGATGGACTTCCGTGAGTTTGAGTTTGGAGCGGAATACTAAAACTACAAATTGGTCCTGTATGTACCTTTTGTGTTTGTAGAAATTATTTTAACAGTCTCTCCTCAGTAGCGTGCAATGTGGAAGGTTTTGGACAGTGCTCCTTGTCAACCTCAAACTTAAATAGAAAATCTCTTTCCATGCCCATTTTTGTGATGCCAGAAAATCATTAGAATGAGTGGACTAGATGCTTTACCATCGTCTGCATATGGATCTCACTTTCTAATGTATGAACTTAGAATGTGACACTTGATGAAGCGAGAATACTTTTATGGATTGATTGATCGTTATTGGTGATGAGATTCTATAGGTAACGATGAATCAGGGGTTTTGTCATTTTCAGATTTTTCTACTAGCTATTGGGATTCTTTTTCAAATAATCCATGTTTGGGGTGACGGGAATATGGTGTGACAATTTTATTAATGATTTTAACCTTGTTGACTTTTTAGTTATCACTTAAAAGTTGGAGCATCTTTATATGTAATTAGTAGATGCCCTGTTTTGACTTTTTGGAAAGATAATTTTCAGGCATTACAATCTTGTATACCTCAGATATTTCTGCCAATTTGCTTCTCTTATTGGACATTAGGGTTGAGAAAAAGGAAGACTTTGAGATGAGAGAAATGATATTATTGTCAACCTGTGGAGGATCCGCTTATAGGTATTTCAAATTTTGTAGGAAGTTTTGAAAATTGGAATGGGTGGACTTTTGGGAAGTCTTGAAAAGTTTGTCATGGTTTTTTTTAACTCTGCCAAGTGGGTCTTTGTTAAATGTTTCGTTTTAACTCAGAAAATCTGCACACAAAAGTATATTTTCTTTTTTCATTTTCAAATTTGTAGTTAATTAGTCTCAAGAAAACCTAGGTGTTTGTAATGTAGAAGATGGATTAGTCATTCATTTGACGACTAGTTCCCCAAAGTCTACAACTGTCTTAATCCATCCATGGTGAACCTCTGAGCATCAACAATGACCACACCGTCAAATGCTCATTCAATAAATCCTTTTATCAGCTTCTTTAGTATTATCTGCTTTTGGGTCAAATGAATTGTTTGGTTTGGCTGGAAAGTTCCATCTATGAGTTTTGTTTTCAAGCATTGTTTTAGATTTAGAAACATTTAATATGTGATTTTAGATTTGGAAACATTATAATTCCTTTAATCACCTGGGACCGTCTTTATTCACTACTTCTCTCTTACCAGGCAGAAGAGACTATAGGGAAAATTAAATCTGAAGTCATGTTGAGTAAAATTGAGATCTATCATCTATCATCTATCATCTGGTCATCAAACTTAAAAAAAAAGGAAAGAAACATTCAGATCAAGGCTTACTTAAAGTTCGGTAGATTGTCTTTTCCACAACTAAGACTCGTACTTTAAGATGTCTGGGGAAGAAAATACCTTGAAAATAAAGACGGGGCTATTTCTTATTGGCATGGATATGGGCTATATAATCAATTAATTATACTGTGAATTGCTTATGTTATGATGGTGTCCAAGTTGACTCATTAAATTTAATTTTACTTTTCACCATCAATAGTATACATGTACATATATAGCCTTACTTTTTGTAATTGAGGATACTAACGCAAAGGTTATAACAGGAACTGTGAAATTAGTGGATCCCCCCAGATGATTGTTGACGGCTGTCAGCGGGCACACTTTCTTTTTGGTACGACGATAAGAAACTCTGTCCTTTTACCCTTTTACTTAATAAAATGCTCATTGACGCGGATCTTGTTTATTTGTGTGGTTTTGTTTCGAACTCTATTTCTTCATTTTGATTTGGAAAGCAAGTACTTGATTTGGTCAGTTAGCCTACCTTTTAGTCATATGGGATGAATGAAAACTTAAAAATTATGCAATCAGTATCAGTTCAGTTGCCAAAGCTTTATTTGGTTGTCACTATTTATTGTCATTCTTCTAAATTCTATTTTGCTGTTTTCCATGGCTTTCTTACCCTCTGGGTGCTTGTTTGGTTTGAGTTTTTGTTCGTCCCTAAAATCTGAAATGGTAATTTCACATGAAAAGTTTGAGCCTCATCAACTTACGATTCAGCCTCTTAACATGAATTATAAGAGGCTCCTAGTGTGAATTTATTAATTTAGGATTCCAAGAACGAACAAAATCTCGAACCAAATGGTTACTAAAGTGAAAGCAATTTTGATAACTGATGAGTGATCCAAGAAACTGGAGACTACATAACCTTACCAAACCAAACCAAGCCAAATCAGAACTAGATAAGGCTTTGGTAAAATTTTAGTTTCCATAATCTTTTTTTTTTTTTTTTGGGTTCAAAGTTTCCATAATTCCTAAATGAGTTAGAAACACAACTAAATCTGATAGAAAGCTAACAAAACAAACGCATAAAAGAAAGATATGAATTGTCTTTAAGAAATAAAAATCAAACAAGTAAATTAGTTCACAGTAAGTTTATTTCCTCACTAATTTCTAAACTGAGAAAAGTGCCTCCTTGTACTGGTACAAATGGTAGCCCTGTTGATTACATTTGAGTTCTTTTGTACAGCGGTCATATAAAAATACTTCAGGTCTGCTAATTATATCAACGACAATCTCGCCGTTTAACCAGAACCCTAGAATCCTCACATTAGGCATTGGCAATGTAGGTGGCAATGGACCGATAGTGAAGAGTTTAGTCCAAGACTGGTTGTGCCCATTCATGACCCAACCATCAAAGCAACCACCCAAATCCCCGCCAAAAAACATGGCCAGTGACCCCTTAACAATTCCTAGTCTCTTTGAATAACGGCATTCATCAGCACAACACGGTGCCGTTATTCTCGTAAACTTCTCCTCCCACAGATCAAAACAAGCCACAAACTGAATAGGGACGTGATTCCCAATTTCAAGTGCGGGCCAATACATTGAACCGTTAATGGCCACTGCATCGAAGTGGCATACCCCCATACGCGGCACTACCCCATCCTCAATTGTTTTCCAAGAATTAGTGCTCCGGGTGAACACCTTGACTTGTACTGGTACAAATGGTAGCCCTGTTGATTACATTTGAGTTCTTTTGTACAGCGGTCATATAAAAATACTTCAGGTCTGCTAATTATATCAATGACAATCTCGCCGTTTAACCAGAACCCTAGAATCCTCACATTAGGCATTGGCAATGTAGGTGGCAATGGACCGATAGTGAAGAGTTTAGTCCAAGACTGGTTGTGCCCATTCATGACCCAACCATCAAAGCAACCACCCAAATCCCCGCCAAAAAACATGGCCAGTGACCCCTTAACAATTCCTAGTCTCTTTGAATAACGGCATTCATCAGCACAACACGGTGCCGTTATTCTCGTAAACTTCTCCTCCCACAGATCAAAACAAGCCACAAACTGAATAGGGACGTGATTCCCAATTTCAAGTGCGGGCCAATACATTGAACCGTTAATGGCCACTGCATCGAAGTGGCATACCCCCATACGCGGCACTACCCCATCCTCAATTGTTTTCCAAGAATTAGTGCTCCGGGTGAACACCTTGACTTGGATGATAAGTTTGAGCTTAATGTCACCAATGTAAAACTTAACTAACACCAACTTGTAATCAAAAGCCCCAGGGCGGAAATCGAATCCGGCACAAGTAGCCATAATATTATTGCGGTCCTCTAAGTAAGGTGGTTGTGGCAGATACCTAAATTTCCTAGTGGCAGGGTTCCATACCACGAAAGTCCGAGCTGATTCATACCATAATCGAATACACACTAAACCGTTTGAAGAAGAACCAACGATAGATCCAATAAGACATCCAAAACTGTTGTACTTATTAAGGAAAGGCATGTGGAGATCGGTGGCTTTATTGTTGAAGAACAAACGGATTTGACTCATCGACTCACCGAGATGACAGACGGCTTTGTTAATGTTGCAATCGAAGTGAAGGGTGGCGAAGTCAGATGTGCTAATTAAATTTCTCCAGGTTTTGTTTAGGCTCTTGAAACGCATCAATGACTTTACTGAAAGCCTTGAGAAGATTTCTATTGTGAGTTCTTGGGGTAGAGTGCTCCAGCAGTTATCCATGTTTTCTTTCTTCATAGATCTACACAAGCAGCCGAGCCAAGGGTGCTTTATAATAATAATTCCCAAAAGGAAAGGTTTCCTAATTTATGATTATCGAAAATATTTACTTGCGGTTTTAGTGTATAAGGTCGTTTATCGTTAGATTATCCCGAATCAATGAGGAAGCAACTACGTATTTGAAAATTACTAGGAGAATCCAACCTTTAAACAAGAATCCTCTTTAACTCATTGAAAAATTATTAGGCTTGGTTGATTTTGGGTCTATTTACACTATTGTAGTTTGAATTGTGGGGAGAGGGATGGTAGCGTCGACTTATCTCTAGTTGGGGGAGTCTTTAGCACTTGAAATAAAAAAACTAATTTTGACATGGTCTTTTTTATCCATGAATATATGTAAGAATGTTTTTGCCATTTTTTTTAATAATTACTTACCTATTTATTAATAAATCAAAAAGACTTGTGTTTATATTCTAAACTGGTGGTTTGGATTTACCCACACATGTTTTTATCTTTTGATTTAACAGATTATAAGTATCATAGTATGTTGGTAATTTAAAACATAATTATCGCTATGTATATGTCATTAAATTTGAAAATATTTCAATGATATATAAATTCTAGTTGTTTCGATATTGATATGGAAATTCAAACTTGTTTCCATATTAATTAACTATCCATTAATAATAAATCGCAAAGAATTTTAATATATTGCAAATTTTATTAATTAACTATCCATTAGTAATATATAATTTCTTAGTCTCCAAAAATGAATTAAATATTTATTGGTAGAAAAATGGTTTCATGAATTAATTTTTGTCACCAAAAATCAATTTAAGCTAGCTATCTTTCCAATGGACAAAATATTAAATATGAACGATTATAGAATTATGATTATTTAATTTCTTATTTACAAAAAAAAAATATTATTAGTATAAAAAATATTATTCATAATATGTTTTTATAACTCAAAGAATTATTATAATATAAACTGTACCACTTAATTTATTCTATCATTTGGATGAAGTTTTTGTTATATTGAATTTTGTTATAAATATTCAATGGCTTAAAATATCCCCCTTATGACTTGAGTTTAGGATGAGTTTTTGGGTATGAGTTTTGCAACAAAAAACCGTACGAATTTAGGTTGGTAGTGCCATAGGTATAGGTATATCTAGTATATACATATAAATGTTACAGCTACATTTAATAACAACATGAAAAATGGTAAGAAAAACGATTAATTTGTGAGAAGTTAAAAATAAATAAATTGAGGCACGTTGTAAGATTAACTTACTTTTTAATTGTTTCCGTAATATTTTTTTTTGTTCTTGAAGTTTATATTCGAGGGAATGAAAAAAGAATAAGAATCTACCAATTTAAAATATTTTATTTTCACAAGAACTAACATATAAGAATAATAAAATTGAACATTAATAAATATTTGACATTTAGGCCTGATTTCGTTGGCGGTGATCGATGATCATTCTCAGTTCAACTCATTCTTACATTTGGTGGGATTTGAAATTGGATATCACATTGGATATGAATTCCCAATTTTGTTGGGTAAACCACCTACGTGGTATTTGCATTCCCATTAACATAGTATTTGAATAATCTCCCACAATTATTTTTTTATTTGATATCTGGTGCTACTACAATATTTATATATATTTTATTATTTAAAATAGTAGATTAAAATAATAGCGTTTGACATATATAATTCAAGAGGTCGCTTTTTTATTTTATATAATGTGATATAAATAAATGGAGAATTGTAAACAATTTACTACGTACATGAAGAATAATTAATAATTTTTAATTGAATAAAAAAACACAGTAGTTTTTTAAAAATATATATTAACTTTCTAATAACAAAATTAAAAGTAACGGAAAAATGAAAACTTTATTGAAGAGTATGATCGACAGCCACGGATCCCCTGAAATTTTGCAAAACTATAGGGCTTGTATCGTATTTTTTGAAATTTTGAGTGTATATGCGCTAAATTGTAATATGCTTATCTCCTAAAGTTTGTAAATTACAAGGGCATATGATATAATATAGGGTACTAGACCTTTTACGCCCTAAGGGTTAGTTTGGTTCGAGTTTTGGGAATAAAATAGGCATACTTGATTCCTGTAAAGGTTTTTTTTTTAGCATTTAGGATGCCATGCCGATGTTTGGTTCAACCGGGAATACGAATGGAATAAAGTATCAATTACAAAAAATACCATTCTTTTTATAAGATGAGAAAACATCTTTTACTAATTTTTCAAAAAAGACAATTATTATAATAAATTACAAAAATTACACATGCCTAGCTAATAACTATCCTACAAAAATTACAATTTTTGTAATTAAAAAAAAATTACAACAGGAAAAAAGAAAAGAAAAAAGTTTCATTTTTTTTTTTTCATTTTTGTGCAACAACGTAACTAAAAAAAAGTTCCAAACAATATTTTCATACACGGATGAAAAAAGAATTATTTATTTATAAGGAAAAGAGTTATTTTAGTCCTAATATAAAAAATTAAAAAAAACATGCCCATTGGTAATGGTTTATTCCTTATGATTTAAATGAGAGAACTTGAGGGGAAAGGTTTGTTCCTGGAATCATTGATTCCGGACTTAAAACTTGAACCAAACGCGGGAATTGTTTCGGAATAGAATTTAGCATTCCCGGAATGGTTTAAATCTTGAACCAAACGAGCCATAAAAGTTTACCCGCTATCTCCTTTTAGCCCTTAATGTTTCAATTTTTATGTTTTGTTTTTTAAAGTTTGAATCGAGTTACACTTTTTTTCTCATTCTAATTGAATTTTCAGAAATTGATTAAAAAGCAATTTGTACTTAAATTTTAGGTTCTCTAATTTATAACAAATAATTATATATGTATATATATATATATGTCAAGGTTGGAAGGATTGTTTCTCTCTAAGAAACGAAGATTGATTGTTTCTCTTTGATTTGGGTTCTTTCTCTAAGAACGGAGAGAGATCTATTGTTTCTCTCCCCTCACTTGTGTTTGTAAATTTTCTCTCTCCTTGATTGTGTCTCTGATATAGATGATTTGTTTCTCTTTTGTTGGTTGTGCAACAAGTTCTAAACTATATAATGATTTAGGCTATAAAGATAGATTCATTTATTTTAATAACAAGAATTGATACTTATTTGGAGGTGCAAATAAACAAATTTTTGTATGAAAATTTGTAGTGATGATTTATGTAGTGAGTTAATCACCTCCACCAAGTTTCATAAAAAAACTCAATCTAAAAGTTGGTGTATTGAAAAATTGATTTATAAATATATATGTGCATTTTCGATTGTCGAAATTTTTGATAATCATATAACCTATTTTTGGGTTGAATTATTTTATGAAACTTGATGGGGGTGATCTGCTCATCATGTAGATTACCTTTATAAATTTTTATAAAAAAAATTCATCCATTTACCCTTCTAAATGGATACTCATTCTTTTTGTTGAAGTGAGAGCATCTCTCATTATAACATTCATTACACTAGAATCTGTGATTTGTGACTGCAAAAATCAGTCATAAAGGCCATTTGCAATTATTTTTGGAATCAAATATTTTGCTATGACAAGTTTTTTTGTTACTGTTAAAAACTGTCACAATTGTCCTTTGTCATTGTCTCCAAAAGTGGTCTAAAAAAGGACATCAAAGATATAATTGTGACTACTTTGTCACTATCATAAGCAGTGATAAGTATGACTATTGTCATTACCAATGGCTGTCACAATTTAAAAAATTATTATTATTATTAACACTCGTAAATATGTAAAGCTGTCACTACTAATAACTGTCATAAATTTTGGTTATGGAATGGTAAATAACTAAAATTGTGATTAATGTTGCTCCGTGAGGAGACAATGACAAGTACTTGTGACAATTGTTTGTCATTGTTTTTGACGGTAACAATCAGAGGAATTATTTAAGAAAATATATTTTAAAAATATTATGCCTGTTTTTGGTGTAGTGCTTGCTCATATATATGTGTGTGTACATAAATCTTTGTATGTAGATTTGTGTCTTTCCATTTTTGCAATTTTATTTTTCAAGTCAAATCTTAATATTTTCACTTGTAATTAGCAAACAAAACAGATTTATGGTTCAGATGAGTTGAAGAAAATATAATGAACAATGAATTTAGGAAGGGTCTTTAGTTCGAGTCTTATTCAGAGTAGGGCTGGGAATTTAGAACTAGGAACCGGAGAATCGGTTCGGACCGAACCAATAAAACCCGGTTCAGTTTGGTTCTTGAAAAATAGGAAAATTTTGTTACCGGTTTGGTTCTTCGAGGTTGTTAATGGTTCTTGACATAATTTCTTTTTAATAACCGTTAAGGAACCGTTATTAGATTTTCTTTCTAAATTGCTTAGGAACCGAACCGTTAGAACCGTTAAGGAACCGTTAGAACTATTAAGGAACCGTTAGAACCATTATTTCTTTCCAATAACCATTAATATTTCGGTTTTTTTCTTTAACGGTTAACCAATAAACCGGTTCTTTCCAATAACCGTTAAGGAACCGGTTTTTATCTTGTTAACGGTTAACCGATAAACCGTTAGAACCGAACCGTTAGAACCGGTTCGATTCTTAAACCGGTTCTTCACTTTTTTATAGGTAGAACCGAACCGTTAACATAGAACCGGTTCGGTTAATGGTTCCACAAATTTTTTTATATAACCGGACCGGTCCTAGGCCTAATTTAGAGTGGGGAAGGATTTTTACTATTATTGTAGTAAATGGAAAAGAGTTAGATCTTCCTTTAAAAAAAAAAGAAGGAATTTCTTCTTCTCATCATTGTTGTGGGTGTGTGAACATATAAATTTAAAAGGGTTTTAAGGCTTTGTTTGGTTTTCAAAAACCACCGGGATAAGTTGAAAGGAATTAAAAAATTCTTGCAAGATGAGGTGAATAGTTTTGTGAGTGTGTATAATAACACCTTTAAAAAATTATCTTGGACTCCTTTTTTGTATTTTTTTTCTTATCAAAGAAAGTACCCATTTTCACTCAAAAATCAAAATTATTGAATCAACTCAATTTGTATATAATTTGTTCATTTCTTCTCCACCTCTTTCTCAGTAAATTGACTCTGACACTCCTAGTTTTTGCAATTTATATATTTATAAATAGTGTGTTTTATTGTCATGCCTAAACTAATTTTTCAAAAAAGTAAAAATTATTTATTGTTAATTTGACCCCTCACTCCAATTTTTGCCTCCGCCCGTCGTTGTCAAGTAATACACACTTTAAATGAGTCATCTAACCTCTAAAATCTATTTTTTTAACGTAAATGAAATGTTCTCAAAAATACGAAAAAAAAAATTATAACTAAAGATTATTAAAGTCTTAGATAATTCATTTGAATTGTTAATAACCATTCCTTAAATCTATCCTATAATTTTATGTAGTATAGTTTCACGAGCGGAATTGTGTGGTGGTTTTTTTTTTTTTTCGGGGGAAAAAGAAAATTGAATGCTAATAATTGTAATATTTCAAAGGTTGTCCAGCTCACTTTATATATTTATCAGGTCCATTTATTAAGTTGGACCAACTTTATAAAACAGGCCCATTACCCAATTTTTTTTTTTTTATGATGCTGCTAAATTACTATTCAAACAATAGGCTCGCCCACTAAATCCATATGACCGAGCCGTCACAACCCAGCCCAATCTTTTTACAATGCAGCACAAACTAATTAAAATAACGGGCAATTAAAATATAGGGCTTATTGAAAAATGAATTTCACAATAAAGTCAATGAATAAAATTTTTCTAAATGAAAGGCCTATTTTGCATTCTATTAATAAAATGACATGTGTCATTTTTTTTCATACCAAAAAGACCACTCAACCCTTAAAATAAACTAACAATTACAGAATTACCAATGTACATTTTATCACGAAAGGACAATATTACCCTCCCATTTTCCCTCTCATTCTGCATTCCACCATCTTCGAAACCACGTAACACCAACCGACACCAGCGAAGAAGAAGAACAGAGAACATCGAAGAAACCCTAGTCGACGTAATTTTTATACCGCCGGACTCCTTTTAAACCATCAAAGACGATCATACTATCGCAGGTGAGCTTTATGTTTCTCCCTATCGCTCTTCCTCGTTTTTTAGGGCTTATAATTTGCGTGTTCATCTGCTTTTGATGAGAATCAGGCTTTCTAGTAACCGATTCTGCAATATTTGCACATTTTTCGACTATTTATGATAGCTAGGGTTTCTAGTCACCACTTAAAACACTCATTTCCTACTGCAAAGTTCACATCGCACCTCGTATCGTTCTTTATGCTTAAGGATGTATCAATGATTTTCATAGATTTCTCTGATGTTTTTTAACAAATTTCACTGCAATTTGAAGTTTACAGTTCAAATTTCACTACAATGTGAGTTTGCAGTCCAAATTTCACTGCAAAGTTCATATTGCAGTACGTATTTCACTGCAATATGAACTTTGCAATCCATAATTTTGTTGCATATTGTATTACATATTTCACTGCAATGTAAAATTTGCAGAACATCTTTTACTCCAAAAGAAAGTTTGCAGTGCAAATTTCATTCCAAAATTCACTGCAATGTGAAGTTTGCAGTGAAAATTTCACTGCAATGTGAAGTTTGCACTGAAAAATTCACTGCAATGTGAAGTTTGCAGTGCAAATTTCACTTCAATGTGAAGTTGGCACACCAAAATTCACTGCAATGTGAACTTTGCACTGAAAAATTCACTGCAATGTGAAGTTTGCAGTGTAAATTTCACTTCAATGTGAAGTTGGCACACCAAAATTCACTGCAATGTGAACTTTGCACTGCAATTTTCACTGCAATGTGAACTTTGCAATTCACCTTTTACTCCAACAGGAAGTTTCAAGTGCAAATTTCACTGCAATGTTAAGTTTGCAGTGAAAAATTCAACACAATTTGAAGTTTTCCGTGCAAATTTCACTGCAATGTGAACTTTGCAGTAAAAATTTCAATGCAATGTGAAGTTCGCAGTGAAAATTTCACTGCAATGTGAACTTTGCAGTACAAATTTCACTCCAAAAGTTCATATTCTATGAACTTTGGTGCAAGGTTTATGTTGCAGTCCATATTTCACTGCAAAATTCATATTGCATTGCAAATTTCTGTGCATAGTTTCTCTGTTTCACTGCAATATGAACTTTGCAGTTCATATTTTTTTACATATGCATTCAATGTTTTGTGACAGCCTTGCTTTCACATCTTTTAGCAGAGGATAAAGCTGCAATTAAAATCAAATGGCAAAGAAAAGAGCATCAGAAACAGTACAAAGATCTCCAACAAAGGTTAGAAAGATGAAAACATCTTCTAATCCATCGAAAATGAAGGCAAAATCAAAGGCACAAAGGAGAAGCCTTAAGAAAAAGGCTAAGACATCTTCTGATAACCAGCCAACGGTATTTCGCTGCAATTTGCAGCCGATAGTAAGACTACTTGAGGAACAAAGAGATCATATACCCCAAACACACATTGAAGCAATCATGAGAACACCGTTTGGGGTTTTCTTCAAGGCTATCTACGAAAACAAAGTAGATATCAAAAGTATAGATAGAATCTCAAAGCCCATCATGCGAATTATGGGGTTATACTCCTTGGAGAAAGATGGATTTGTTATGGGGGATAAGCTAATACAATTAACTGCCGATGACTTTGCACTCACTTTTGGGCTGCCCAAAGTAGGAAACGAAGTGGTGCTCTTTCCAAAGACAATGGTCAAAGCAACAGAATCGAAATTTATCAAGAGACACTTCAAAGATATGAATATTATAAAGAAAGATGCAATTGTCTCGGCATTAATTAAGACCTTGAAGGAAGAAGGCAAGGAACCTGTAGAAGACTTTGCTAGGTTGATGATACTGCACATGGTTGTCACTATTTTCCTGGCCAGTTCACAAGGTAAAGTTGGCTGGTCCTTCATTTCCCATATATAGGATTTTGACAACATAAGAAATATAGCATGGGCCAAAGTATTCTACAACCACTTGATGCAAAACGTCAAAAAATATTACAACAAGCCTTTCAAAACTCCTGGCTGTGTCCTTCAAATTCTTGTAAGTATTTCAATACTTTAATGTAAAAATTAGCTACGATAATGTAGTACATTCATTTGACATTTATTTTTCATAAAATTGCAGTATTGGTTCTGTGAGCATTATAAAATAATTGAACCAATTGAAAGATACAAGGAAGAAACACCAAGATTTGTTCGGTGGAATCTTTTTCAAGCTAGAGAAGCTATCTCTAAGCTTTCCTTTGACAAATTGGACAGTGAAAAGGTACTTACACAAAATATCTTGCTAATTACGAATATATTTTTTAGACTGCAAAGTCCAAATTGCAGAGAAATATGTTGGTGCGTAGTTTATCTGGTTCACTGCAATATGAACTTTGCAGTCAATATTTTCACTGCAATATGAACTTTCCAGTCCATATTTCATTCGAAAATTCATATTTGCAGTCAATATTTTCACTGCAATATGGACTTTGCAGTCCACATGACACTGCAAATTCCATATTGCATTCCACATTTCACTACAATTTGAACTTCGCAGTACATAGTTTACTCCAATATGAATTTCTCAGTGCAAAATTAACTGCAATGTGAAGTTTGCAGTGCAAATTTTGTTGCAATTTGAACTTCGCAGTCCAAATTTTACTCCAATATGAACTTCTCAGTGCAAAATTAACTGCAATGTGAAGTTTGCAGTGCAAATTTTGCTGCAAAGTGAAGTTTGCAGTCTAAATTTAACTGCAATGTGAAGTTTGCAGTGCAAATTTTGCTGCAAAGTGAAGTTTGCAGTCCAAAATTTACTGAAATCTGAAGTTTGCAGTGCAAATTTAACTGCAATGTTAAGTTTGCAGTGCAAATTTTGCTGCAAAGCTCATATTGCAGTCCATATTTTATGTACATAGTTTTTCTGTTTCACTGAATTATCAACTTTGCAGTATATATTTTTTGTAAACACTTGTTTTAGCACAAAAATAATTCAGATTATTAATAACTGAAACTTCTTTTTTAATACATCTTCACCCTCTTTCCCTTTTTTAACACTTCTAGGTGGTGGAGGTACTTGCTGATGTATCCGAAACAGAGCAAATGCTTCTTACTGAAGAATTCAAGGAAGTTAAGGAACAGAAGCTTCCAACTGAAGAAGCATATCTTCCAACTGAACAGAAGCTTCCAGAGAATAATGAAAGCAAAATGGTTGAATGTTTGAAACAAGAGAATGAAAGATTAACACAGGAAAATAAGGAGCTTCTAGAAAGAGTAATTCAGTTGGAGACTCTCATGCAAGTAAAGAGTGACGGGTTCTTAAAGCACAAAACAAATAAGGAACTGCAGTTAATCGATAGCAATGTAGTTGAAAGCCCTCCGATATTCGATGACAAAATCGACTACATTGACTTTGAGTGTCTAACAGTTGCTGAAGAACCTTTCACCAAACAAACTCCACCACGTAATCTTCAAGAAAAGCAGGAAGAGCCAACAGTGAAATCATTCATCCTAAGGCTATAGAAGAGGGCAAGAATCTCAAAAGACGACAATGTTTTTATTTACTATGACAGGAAAGAGATCCCCAAGAAGGATGAAAAGGAAGACACTTCTGATAAGGATGAAAAGAAGAAAGCAGGAAAATCAAAGCTTAAACTTGATAGGAAGGGAAAAAAAATTGATGAAACAAAATCTGATATTCCTCCTGCTGGTAGTAAAGACTCAATTGATGTCGAAGATTATGAAGCTCATCCTGGATCGCCAACAAAAACCGACTTGTCCAATATCAGCAAAAAGAGCAAATTATATAAGTATTTCAACAAAGATTAACAAGATTTGATCAATACCTTTTTCAACCATGCAGATACAACGTAAATTCTTTAATCATTTATTCTGTCAATATTTATGATCACTGCAAAAAAACTTGTCTTTTGCAACAAATCATTAATGAATATATACACTGCAAAGAGAAGAAAGTTCATATTCCATCCCATTTTTTTAGTGCAAACTTCATATTGCAGTCCATATTTTCACTACAAATTTTTACTTTTTCACTGCAATGTGAACTTTGCAGTACATATTTTACTGCAATGTGAACTTTGCAGTACAAATTTATTGTTCATGGTTCATATTGCAATCCAAATCCTAACTGCAATCTGAACTTTGCAGTCCATATTTTTTGGTGCAACTTCATATTGCAGTCAATATTTCACTGCAATATGAACTTTGCAGTCCACATTTATTTGCACAGTTTCCTTTTTTCACTGCAAAGTTCATATTGCAGTCTATATTTTTATTCGAAAGTCCAAATTGCCGTCCACATTTCACTGCAATATGAACTTTGTAGTCCATATTTGACTGCAAAGTTCATATTGCAGTCCATATATTCACTGCAATATTAACTTTGCAGTCCATATTTTGCACAATAATTGCTCACCACAAAGTTAGCTATATTTCTCATGTTATAATATCATACAGGACTGTTGCTTGGGAAAACCATGAAACCCATATCCACATAACAGCGAGTCTGTTAGAAGACCTGCTGTGCAATGGTTTTGTGGATACACAGGTAATACATAAAAAGAAAATTAAAGGTTTTCTTATATAATTATGTTCACATTTTGAATAATAACACATGCTACATGAACACAGATAATAGATTGGTACTCAATGCATTTGAAGAAGATATTCTTTCCAAATCAATCGACAAGCATTATATTCTCCTCTATGACATGGGTAATCAACTACTTCAAAATAATCAACTTTTTCAATCTTTCAATAATGATATTACTTTGCTCAGTAATTTTTTTTTGTTAATACAGACTTTTGTTAGAGATGCTAATGAAAAAAATGCAAGGAAGTTCTTGAACGACACAATAAATGAAGTCGATGCTAGAACAAATCTGTTACTATTTCCGATGAACACCGCAAGAGACAAAAAGGACAAGCACGGATTCCACTGGACTTTACTTGTCCTGGATCTTCGAACAAGAACATGGTTACACTACAACACAATGCCTCCAAGGGGCAAGAAGAAAAACATATTCCTGGAAGATGCCAAACAGATGGTAAGGGTACAAGATTTAACAATTTTTAAATCTTTTCAAAGGATTATTAAATCATGTTCCTGAATTATTATTGTTCTTTAAAATTTTATTTAGAAACAAGCCGTGACAGACATCCTCAATATGAAACTGCTTTACCTTGGGATGACGGTACTGAAGGATAACACTAAAATCATTTCAAAGGAATGCCCGCGACAAGGATTTTCGTAAGTTAAATACACAGAATTTTGTAATATATATATATATATATATATAAAAGTTATTTGTTTCAAAATTTGTCAAATTTATAAATACTAACACTAAACTCTTTTCATATTGTAGTGTTGATTGTGCACTCTATGTGTGTGAGTTTATAGAAAGGCTTGTCCAAGGACAAGAGATCCCAAAAGAATTCGAGGACGAAGATTTGATGTCCAAAAAACGTGCACACATAGTTTGGTTAATATTGACGGATATACCCTATTGCTGGAGGCTCGAAGACCATATCGAAAGAATGAAAACATTAGAGTTTTTGAAGAACGACAAGGATGATGACCAACAATAGAAATATCATATTTTTTGTTTATAGAACTTTAGATATTTGTTACATATTAGTCTACTAAATCTCAAAGTTTACTTTTGCACAAATGAAATTGTAAGTAATATGCAGCCATGCTGAAATTGTAAGTAATATCCAATCATGGTTTTGTGCAAATTCTTTTTTTATGTTTGTGTGTGGTGCCATTTACATTTTGTTTTTGGAATTGTTTTGTGCTAATTCAAATATGCACTGCTATGGAAAACACAAATTATGAAAAAAGAAGGTTCAACTATGCTTTTTTTTTCTGCAAAGTTCATATTGCAGTCCATATTTTCACTGCAATATGAACTTTGCAGTCCATATTTTTGGTGCAAAGTTCAAGTTTCACTGCAATATGAACTTTGCAGTCCATATTTCACTGCAAAGTCCATATTGCAATCCATATTTTCACTGCAATAAGAACTTTGCAGTTCATATTTCACTGAAAAGTTTATCTGTTTGACTACAATATCAACTTTGCAGTCCAGAATTTTTTGCAAAGTTCATGTTGCAGTACATATTTCAGTGCAATGTGAACTTTGGAATCCACCTTTTTACTCCAACAGGAATTTTCAAGTGAAAATTTTACTGCAATGTGAACTTTGCAGCTCATATTTCAGTGCAAAGTTCATATTGCAGTCCATATTTGACTGCAAAGTTCATATTGCACTTCATATTTCACTGCAAAGTCCATATTGCAGTCAACATTTTCACTGCAGAGTTTTTCTGTTTTACTGCAATATGAACTTTGCAGTTCATATTTCACTGCAAACTTCATATTGCAGTCCATATTTCACTGCAAAGTTCATATTGCAATACATATTTTTGGTGCAAAATAAACATTGCAGTCCATTTTATCTGCAATTAACATTAACATATCCAGATAAGAACAATAAAATCATACCATTCATTTCATATATGTCTAACAAACAAATATCTCCCATCATCAAAACTTCAAAGAAATCCAAATAAAAACAAAACAATTTTTTCAAGCTCTTTAAATTAACAAAAAGAAATATCAAAAGTAAACTGCACTTAACAACTAGTACACAGCATATACTAAAACTAATGAATACTTTCCGAACAAGTCTTTTTGTTGTGAAACCCAAGATGTTGACACCTTCCGCACTTACGCAACTTCCTCGCTTTTGACCTAGTATTTGGAATTCGGTTCCTTTTTGGACGATCCACGGTTCTCTTCACTCCTGGAGGCAAAATATGCAATCCATTTGTCACGTCTCTCGGCCTATCAGCATTAGGGATAGGAAATATCGCATGCGAGTACGATCTCTGATAATTCACGCTAAAAAAACAAGGATCACAAAAATCATAAACACATTTTCCATCGGCCAGAATTGACAACACCGCATGATTGCAAGGAAAGCCTTCAATCTTCCAAGCATTGCAACTACAATGCCGGTAGTAAAGATCCACCTTATGACTTTTTTCCTCTTAAACCTCGAAAACAAAATCAGTTGACTTCGTAACTTTCCACGTCTTGCTCGTATTAATCTTCTCAGACAAAATATTTTCCATGTCGGGGCATAACACTGTGTTCCAACTTCTTGAACTCTCACGTCGGTTGGACATCATGGTCATCAACTTCAAACGAATTTTATCCAGCATCGAGGTGATGGGTAGACTACGTTCTTTCACAATCCAGCCATTAAAGCTTTCCGCAATATTTGAACACATCATTCCATACCTTTGTCCGGGGAAATAGGCATTTGCCCAATGATCTATCGGCGCATTTTGTAGAAAATCTTTTATTTCATTTCCAGCAGCACCTTTCAAATCATTAAACGCACTTTGAAACTCAAGATGTGTAGAGGCATATGCACAATCCAAAAACAACTGCAAGATGAACGATTTTTTCTTACTTTTCGCCGAGAAACAAGTACTCAGGTTGTTCTTCAAATGCCACATACAATAGCTATGATAAGAGTTTGAAAAAACTTCAGCTATCGACTTCACCAAACCCCAACGCCTGTCTGATATAAATGTGAAAACTCTGTCACTGGCCAAAATAACCTTCAAATGGTTCAAAAACCAACACCAATTTTGCACCGTCTCCGAATCAACAACACTCATGGCAAAAGGGAATATTTCTACAACAATATCAAACAAACAAGAAGATAATTATCAATTCACAATTAATGCTTTTTTTACATACTAATAATAACACGGAATAATGAAACCATGCTTGCACCGAATGATAAAAAAAGATAAGCATACCTCCATTGCCATTCATTCCTGTAGCTGCTAGCATGCATCCCTTGAACTTTCCTTTTAAGAATGTCCCATCTAAGCATAATAGAGGACGACAAAACTTAAAACCAAAAATTTGAGCCTCAAATGAGACAAATAATCTCTGAAACTTATTGGTCTCCTCATTGACTTCAAGTATGGTGTAGCTACCGGGGTTTGTCTTCTTTAAGGCGTCCAAATACCAAACAAGGTTGTTGTATGATAATGACTCATCCCCGTGTATTTCCTTCATAGCTAACTCTCTTCCCGCGTAAGCGTAATAATAACTCAACCGAACTCCGTAGTCCCTTCGAAAATCATCAATAATCTCCGAAGGCTTCACAAGGGGCCTATCTCTAACCAAGTCCATAATAGCATTTTTCACAAGCTTGCTACTCATAGGCGGCTTTCTCAAATCCTTATAACCGATACCGTAAGTATGCTCACTAACCATCCTTTTAATAACAAAGAAGTTCGGTAGATTAAATTTCTGTGAAGCATGAATCCTCCATTGACATCCCCTTTCCTCATCCTTACTACAAACAACCGTTATTCTCCTAGCATCATTCTTTTTAAACTTGTAATCAAAACCTCTCTCAATTGAAAACTGCCTTAGCTTTAAACGGAACTCTTCTGCACCACCTTCAAATCTCTGTCCGACACCAGTTATTGCATTTGCCCAGACACTTGATTTTAGAGGTTGACGGACCTCCGAGGTGTCTGAACGAGTTACCGAACCACTTGATGCACTACAAGTATCATTAGCCACGGCATTGGAATTTGAACACTCTGCCAATCTCACAAAGACATTGACGGTATTTTCCCCCTTAATAACAGTAGCACATATCATACATCTAATTTCTTCGTCGGTGCTTACAACGATCTCTTTCTCATCATGGATAACATACATTTCAAACAAGCAATGATTAATCTCAGACCATCTTTCACAAACACATTCTTTGAGCTCGAAAAGTGAAGAATCGAGCCCTATACGAACACCAAAAGAACTACCACTAAAAGAAATCATTGCAATGACCCCACTTGAAATATCCCTATAAAAATTCAAAGAAAATAAGAACGGATAAACATCGCATCAAACTCTATTTTGCTAAATACCTACTACTCATCTAACTGCAATATGAACTTTGCAGTCCATAATTTTGGTGCAAAGTTCATATTTCACTGCAAAGTGAACTTTGCAGTCCATAATTCACTGCAATATGAACTTTGCAGTCCATATTTTTGGTGCAAACTCCATATTTCACTGCAAAGTGAACTTTGCAGTCCGTAATTCACTGCAATATGAACTTTGCAGTCCATATTTTTGGTGCAAAAGTTCATACATTGCAGTCCACAATACACTGCAATATGAACTTTGCAGTCCATATTTTTGCTGCAAAGTTCATACATTGCAGTACATTTTTCTCTGCAAAGTTTCTCTGTTTCAATGCAATAACAACTTTGCAGTCCATACTTTCACAACAATAATCATAGATATCATTGAACGAACTCAACCTAATAATGAAGATAACTAATCCTAAACTGAACTATGCAGCTCTTACAAAAATCGTAGAAAAACTTATTAACTTTCACAGCAACAATCAAATATAACATTGGACGAAAATCAATCCAACGAACGTCACTAACAGTAAAACGAAAATCAAACCTATCAAAAATAACCTAAACAAAGAAAAACATCAAAAAGCTACAAATTATTACCTTGAAAAACCTTCGAAATCCATTGAATCACTCAAGAACGGGCTACAGAGAACGACTACAGCTTTATACAATAGCAATTGAAAACCTAGATCCACGCTCAGAATCACGATTGAAGGCTTCGCGGCTCACAGTTTTCGCGCGAGTGAATATGAATACGTTTCAAACCTAGAAGGGTATAACTGGGACTTCATAAAAATAACAAGGGGGTAATTTAGGTAATACATAATATATTTTTTATTAATTAAATAGTATTTAAATTTGTTTAAATACATTTATTTAAAATATAAAATAAAATAAGCCTCTTATACTAATCACTAAAGTAAAATAGGCCCTTCATTCAAAAAGATATTATTCACTGGAGTTTTGGTGAAATTCAATGTATAAGAGCCCCTTCTACCTAATTTCTAGTTAAAATAATTATACTTATTTTTTTATGAACTCTTTAGCATAGGGTGTAATTTTTCTTCTAGCCTTGAAGGGGAGGGGGGAGAATTTGAATTCAAGATCTCGAGGTAGAAAACAACTGTTTACCACTCGAGAAGCACCCCCGGGTCTTTTGATAATTGTAAACTTAATAAACCTATAAATATGATGGTTTTTTGATTGAAATACTAAAAATAATAATTTATTATCAGTTTGCTCTTAAAAAAAATTATCTTGTAAATTTTATCTTGATAATTAGCTCACTCCATTCTCAAATCCAAAATTTACCCTTATATATTTTATAGAATAAATGTGCAACTAGCTGTATAGCTTTAACTTATATATATATATATAAAAATTTCTTAGACAATGGGCAATGTATTAACATATAAAAAGAAGTGCAACTATACTAGCAGTTAGTGTATCTAAAACTAATTACAGATAATGAAACATGTATTTTACCTGTTTTGATAAATATATATCAATCCGACCAATGAATACTAACTACATCTGATTTAATACTTAAAGGTTACTTCTATTGTCAATGCAATTATTTTTTTGTTATAGTATATTATTATTTTGAGAAATTATATTATATTCTTTTACAATATTATCGATGATTGTCTCAAAGGGTGGCAAAATCAGATGAGCTGCTAATTAAATTTCTCCCCACCCCACGTAGGATTCAAACTCACAACTTCATGATGTTCAGGTGAGAGTCTTGCCACTAGGCAACACACTCCCGCTATATCAATGTAGACTTTGATTTTTCAAAGTTTAACTATCTTAGGTTAATACATAGTCATAAAATCATTTAAACTTTAATGGGAAGAGCTTTTGTGACATATTACTAATGACATTTTAGCGTAAAAAATTTATGGTATATAAAGTGTGAATGATCATAAAATTTTATATGATGAAGTTGTTCTGAAAAATTTATCGATTAATTTTGGGTGGTGATATTGGCACCTCACAAAACTCCACAAAACTCTTGCTAGTACTCCCACTCTTAATAACACTCCCACTTTTACATTTTTATCTTAATAACACTCCCACCACTCCCACTTATTTTTGGAAATAAATCACCTACTTAATTAATTAACAACATCATTAAGTACATAATAACATAAAACAAATGACCCCAAGCTAACCCCAAACAAAGGCCCCCATCTCTCACACGCCTCCATCTCGCAAGCATTAATGAAAAAGAGCAGCCAGAAGTTTACTCGGTTCTCATTTCATTGTTTATATTATTTTTATAACATACACATCAAATATATAAATAAAAAATACAATTTTCTGTTTAAAGTACGAAGAAGGTTTACTCTGTTTCCCGTAACTAGGGGTGTTCAAAAACCGAACCGGACCGTCAAACCGAAAGAACCGGACCGCAAAATGGACCGATTGGGACCGGACCATTTGAATTCGGTCCGTTCCGGTCCAATTTTTGAAGGACCGAAACTGATCGGTCCGGTCTTCGGTCTTACATTTTAATATTTTGGTCGGACCGGACCGGACCGGTTTTATTATATATATATATATATTTTAAATATATATTATTAATATTAAAATTTAACCCTAAAGCAGTAAAACCTAAACTCACACGCCGCTCTCTTCTCCCTCACCCGTTTGGCCGTCTCCCTCAGACCCTCACTGAAACCCCCCTCTCTTTCTCTCCTCCATACCCATGGCTTCCCGTTCTACACCAATCGATCCCGCTCCTCCAGTCGATTCGGTGGATCATGCCGATTCCGTGCCTGAAGTTGCGTCCCAAAGCTCTCTCTCCCTCTCCCTCATTGGTATTTTCCCTTTCTTTTCTCTCTCGTTTCTTCTTAATTTTTCGATTTGGATAAATGTTTTGAGCGATAATGTTGTCTATCAATCTATATATAGATGTAGATATGGGGGAGGATGATGATGGTGATAAGAACGGGGAGTTGAAGAGGTGCTTGGTAGATACTTTTTATGGGACTGATTTAGGGTTTCGGGCATCGGCTGAGGTGAGGGCCAAAAAAGCAAAGCAATGGCTGAAGTCAAGAAGAAGGAAGAGAAGAAAATACCAGTGTTCACTATTCTGAAGAACAACTTCAATGAAGAATTCAACAAATTTGCATCAAGAAGAATTCAATAAATTCAGCAAACCGTAAAGAAACCTAAAAACACGTAAGAAATTATACAATTCTGTTGATTTTTTTACTTTGTGCTAATTGTGGTTAAAACTATAAATCAAGTAGTATGAGGTTTCCTGTTCAATCAAGTAGTATGTGGATTAAAGTAAAAATCAAGTACTATGTGCTTTTTTGTATGTGATTTGAATTTTACTGTGTTCTTGATCTATTTATGATCGGGTAATTGTTGAAACTTCTAGGGTAAATTTGCTATGTTCTTGATCTATTTACTTTGTTTTAGAAAGTATTAAGTTAATACTTTTTCCATGCCTGTGTCTGTCCTTAGATCTTTTTGCCTTAGCTTTTTGTTAACTTGCCATACCAAGGGCTCTCTCCTGTTTGTTGTTTTAACTGTTCGTTCGGTAATTGTGTGGAATTATTGATTGGTACTCGTTTGATCATGATGGTTTTTTGTTATTTTTCTTGTCACTAATGTTATGGTGATTGCCATTTACCCATCACCTATTATCACGTATCAATTATCCCAAATTTTGACTACGCTGATCCTTTGATTTGCTTTACATTATAGGAAATGTCTGCTGCTGTTGTTATTGAGGGAAATGACCAAGTGACCGGTCACAGAATGTCAACTACAATTAGAGGGAAAATGGGGAACCAAAAAGGGTTTGTACTAGATTTTTAATTGCTGCCATCTCTGCCCCTTTTATGGAAATTGTTATTCCATTATGATATATTTTTCTCTTAGTATTAAGAGATGAAGCCTATCTAATTTTTTTAATACAGCTAAAGTGATCATCTTACAAAAAAAGTTGTTGAATAGATTCATGATCAAGTGTTTATTTTCTTCTTTTCTTTCTTTCTTTCAACTTTCAAAATGAGGAAGCTAAATGGATTTTGTAATACATTATACAGACTAGTAGTTACATGGCAGAGCGTGTTGTTGGTACTGGGTCATTCGGAATTGTATTTTAGGTACTGTAAAGTCAATTTGTTCTTGTTTTCATGGGGATTTATGTGCTTAGAAAATATTCAAATTACTCCAATAAAGGCATTTTAGTTATAAAAAAGCCCAAAAAAAAGGTCCAGACCGAATGGACCGACCGAAACCGGACCGGTTTGGTCTGGTCTGGTCTTCACACCCTTTTCGGTCCGGTCCGGTCTATGAAATTATGAGACCAAAATATCCGGTCCGGTCCGGTCTACAGCTGTTCGGTCCGGTTGACCGGACCGTGCACACCCCTACCCGTAACTGAGTTGTGGGTTTGTATACTTAGCTGCTCTCAACCGAGTATAAAATTACATAAAATGTTAAATTGATATGCTCTCAGGACCTTCATTCAGTTTAGAGCAGCCGATTGTTGCTATACCATGCTCGGCTATGAGCAACTGAGTGACACTAATCACATTCGGTTTCTCTTAATCGAATGAAGGTCCCGAGAGAATATCAATTTGACATTTTATGAGATTTTATACTCTGTTAAGAGAAGCCAAGTGTACAAACCTGCAACGTGGTTACCGAAAATCGAGTAAACCTTTCTCATGCTTTAAACAAAAAATTGTATTTTTTGTTTATATATTTGATGTGTATGTTATGAAAATAATATAAATAATAAAACAAAATAAAAACATGTATGCCTTTTTTTCCATTAAATCTTTCTTACGTGTTTTCCTTCTCTTGTTCCTAAATTTCTCTTTTTTCTACCATTCTTTTCAAACTTAGACTCTTGCATCAATGGTGAAAGTTTTCTTGCATCAATAATGAAAGTTTTCTTGATTGTTTTGTTGCAACCGAAAATTTTCTTCTCGATTGTTTAATGTCAAAGAAGAAGAAAATATTAGTTTGACATTAAATTTTGAAAAAGGAGTTGAAGTAATGTCAAACTAACACTTGTATAAAATATTAGTAATCTATTAGATATATGTATAATATGAAATACTCCTCCTCTCTCCTCTTAATTAAAGTAATAAATAGATTAATTCATTCATTCATTGCACTCTTCCTTTATCAGTAGTTTTGTTTCTCTCTCACTTTAATTATATATGGTCCTCCTCTTTATAATAGTTATCTTTAGGTGTTTTGATCTCTTCTTCTCATTTACTTTTACATCAATTTTTTTGTCCTTAAATCACTTCATTTATTATTTTTCGTAAGTTGTTTCTCTATTACCATATGATAATATGTAGGAACATGTTTTATTTAAAATTTTAATATGTCCTCATTGACAGACATAAGTATGTTTATAACTTTTTTACTAAATTATTACAACAAAATATAATATATATATATATATATATATGTGTGTGTGTGGGTGAGGTTTCAATGGTTACCGCTCTTTTTACCCATGGATGGTTATTGTAATATTAACCACTGGATGAAAAATCAATGGTTGAGATCAAATGTGTAGTTGGCTAACATAATTAATGCACATTGGAGAAATACAAAGTATTAAATGCAAAGTTAAGTGGGTAACTTGTTGATACTTGATGACATGGCATTTTTTTTCTATTTAATTTTAAGGAAACATAAATTAGATATTCATTACATGATTTTGTAATTCCAATACAGGATATCCCTATTCTTTACCCCTATAAAATAGGTGATTTTATTTATATTGATATCTTGTAGTTAATCTACATTGTTAAGTTAATTGGTATTGTTTCCTAAATTAATCCTTAAGTGTGGACAAACTAACAAAAAAATATTATTGATTTAATTTTATAAATATTATTTTATTAATGATTTAATATTAAAAAAGAAATTAGATTAATAGCTACATCTATGTTAATTAAATAAATAAAAATATGGGGCTTCTTTTTAAAGTACAAATCAATTACTCTCATTCTAATAAAGGACATTCTATTTTTAGGATTAGTTTCAAAGATAACTTTTTAATCGATGGCAAAATAAATTTTAATTTATTAAAAATAAAATATAGTTATTTTCAAAACTACCCCTTAATAAAGATAACAACTATTAAAAAATAAAAATAATAAAAAAATATAAATAACAAAAGCTCAAATTCAAACTAAACATCTCAAACAAAGATTTCAAATTTGAACATGTAATCGAAATCTTATAACAAAGGTCAACCAAGAACATAAGTATTAAATATATAGATTTTTTATTAATTCTAAAAACTCTAAATTTTAAATTAATTATCAAATGATAAGATGATACAATTTTAAAAAGAAAAAAAATTTATGTACAGCAAAAAAGAAAAATAAAAATACTTGAGAATGGTGATCCTTTCAAAAAAAATTAAAATTTTGATGATTTTTTTTAGAATTGTTTGTAGGCTCATTTATTTCACATAAATTCATAAAAAAATATTTTTTTTTGAAGTACAAAATAAATCTCAAAAGTTTATGGTATGTTGTTTACATAATTATCATCTCACAAAACCATTATAGTAAAAGAAAATACTATTCGTATTATAAATTACAGTACCAAATGTCATACTAACTAATTAATTACATGATCATGAATACTTTATATGATTATATATTGAAAATTTGATAAACATGAAATAGGTCTATTGTGATTATCAGCATAGAAGAATATGTATACTTGATTCTTAAATTATTATTATTATTATTATTATTATTATTATTATTATTGGGGGGGGGGGGTGGAAGTATTAATAACATAGTTAATTGAAAATATCTTTTAATAAAACCTTTTAAAATTCTTTAAGGGGGTGTTTGGAATGTGAATTTGAGAGAAAATTTTAACATGAGATTTGGAATCTCAAATCTAAATATTTTTGTTTGATGTGAAATTATGATTTAAGATTTATAAATATATTCAAATAATGAGATTTGATACTTATCTTAAAGTTAACTTTCAAATTTTAGAGATAAAGTTGTTCCTTAAAGATCCCAAACTTGCGAATTTGAAAAAAAATATTAATTAATTTTTAAACAAAATATTATTTTTTGTTATTATAAATATACTTGTAATATTAATTATAATAATAATACGAATGATGACAAATGATCGTGTGCTGTCCAAGCCCAAGCCCAAGCCCAAACCCAAACCCAACAAGCTTATAAACACATTCCAGCCCGGTTCAGGTTTTATTTTTTAAAATCTAAATCCGTCTCAAATAGTATATGCATAAACCCATTCCCGTCCCATGGTAATTATGCTAAATTATAAGAAATAAAATACTATAATAGGGGCATGTCAAGTCAAACGGGTAAATTCTGTGTAAGCATGAGTTCTGCCACAGTGTTAAAAAATAAAAATAGCTTACTAATCAACTAAATATAAATTTTAGAGGAATAATATTTGGATTTAGAAATCAATTTCCTTGTATTTGTTAAGCAAACACAAAATTTTAAGCTCTTGTATTTCAAATACGTAATTTTTGAATCTTAGATTTATGAATTTTAAAGCTAAATTCAATTATATAATTCAAATGCACCTTAAAAGAAAATAGAAAATAAATTAAAATGAAAGTAGATTTCGATTAAGAATTTAAATGAAAATGTAATCTAAATTAGTACAATTATAAATTAATTTTAATTAGTGGATATACTTCTCAATTTTGAAAATGGTTCAAAATTTGTTTGTCAAACACAATACATTGATCATTGAACCAAATAATTAATTATTTAATACTAAATAAGATATATTTTAAGTATTATTTAGGAAGTCGTGCGTTGATAAGTGTCTCAAATTGCTATTTAAACCTACAAATAATATTTTTTTTAGAATATAATTAATGCCTAAATTATGGAGAAATAATATTTATTTTGTCTTTTTGTAGGAAATAAGTAAATTGTGATAAAAAGTTGGAAGAAGTCTATTAAATATCAAAAAGGAAGATAAAGAAGAAAGAATATTCCAATTCAATATTCTCTCATAATTAAAATACAACTCCTTATTTTTTCTTAATTAATTGAACTCGTATTTGTTATTTCTTCTATAATTATAGTTTTCTAAACCTTTTAAACTTGTATCTCTTATTACTAAATATAGACCTATTCTCTACACCTAAAATCATAGAAAAAAATAGATAGAATATAGATATTGTTAGAGAGTTATAAAGAGATAAAATTCTCCATATACTAGTTGTCGTGTGGACGAAGTATTGAAGGTGAATAAGTAGACAGCGTAAAGCCATGCAGTACACGCTAATTCGAGCATCATAAATAGGGACGCTTTCTAACTTTTTAATTATCTATAGTTTGTATTCAAATACTTTAATTTTAAATTTTAATGATGAATTATTATTTTGTTTTAATGTATTATTTATTTAATATGCTTGGCTAAATTATCTCCCAAAAGGGAAGGATGAACCGCCATGGATGTAATGGGCTTATTTTAATTCTAATTGATTTTTAATTATTCGTCCCGAATTAAAATAGATTTTGAAATTTCCATTATTATAACGTGTTTTCTTTCTAGTACTTTAATTGTTTTTAAAATAAATGATGGATCTCTTATGATAACCATAAATGAGGATACAAGAGATGCTTATTTTTATTTACATTAGTTTTAAAGAAAGAATGATGGTGATTTTGAATTTGTTTATATAGTAGGGATGAATATTAAAAATATCATTAAATACTTTTTTGTTTATATCCATGGTGGTGGATTCTCTTTCCTTGAGATTTTTTATTATTGATTACGTACTTGCTAGATTTAATTTAATTGGTTTTGTTTCTTAGTTAAAATAATTTTAAAAATCAAAATTTAAAAACTGTTTTAATCTAAATTTCTAAAATATTGGATTTCGACAAACTTTCCTACTTTTAAAGTATTAACTTAAATTTGTATCGACTCCTACTTATTCGCTATACTAATTTAATTATTTTACATAAAAGTAGGATTTTATTGTATTTAAGTGCGGAATTAAGTAACGACAAATTATTTTTAAATTTTTTTCTTAAATCATGCGCATACTTCTGTATCTTATCAAATTATTAAAAGTTGAGTTTGTTTGAAATACTTTAAATTAAGAAAATACGTTTCTTTTAATATTATTTTATGTTATTGTGTTAAAATTATTATTTAGTTGAACAATGACTAATAAAACCACTAGCACATGCTATATGAGACGCTTCAAATTAATTTTTGAGTTTTTATTGTGATATGATTTGTCACGAATGATAATAAAATGATTAAATTGAAAGTGTTATTGAAATAGTACTTTAGTTGTATTTAATTTGTACACCTATTGTATAGAGATGAAAATTCAAAGTCAAATATATTTTAAAAGTGTTATTTTCAATAATCTTATGTTATTAATTAACTATAAAACTGAAAAGACGAAAACACCCATAAACACTTATCCTAATTTGGAATTGGGTTATCCTAGGTTTAGTTGTCAAATAAAACATTTAAAGAATCTTGTTTGGTTGAGATTTTAAAACATGTTTTGAAAAATGAATTTAATTTTTGTTAAAGTTTTTTTCAACCAATTCAAAAAAAATTGTAAAAAAAAATAGTCACAATGGATCTTGTTTTATAAATCTCGATAATTAGGTTTTAAATATTTTTTTTTATCTAATTCCAATTTTTGAATTTAAAGTTATGGTGTTTTAAAAAAATTATGAGAGAGAAAGTAAAGTAATTTGGGAAGTGTGAAGTAAAGTTGACTTTTTAGTAAAAGTTTTAAAAACTTGATTTTAAAATCTCAACCAAACACCACCTAAAGTTTAATTAAAAAAATAAAAATAGAATAGGTCACATTAACCTGTTATAACATGTTAAAGGATTTGACACCTCACCAATGTACATTAATTATTTTCAGTACCTATCAATGGGTAGAAAGAGAAAGTAACAATTGAAAACTCATCCATATATATATATACAAATAATCGTGCTCCTCAGTTTGTTGCTTCAAGAGCGCGTCTAGGTGTTTTGGCTAGTGATTGGATTGGAAACCCTCCTCCTCGTCTAGTTTCTCTTTTAGCTGAGTAGTTTGTTTTCCGCTTGTTTGATGTTAAAAAAAAAAAGAAAAAAAAAGTGAGTTTTAATTTAGAAAAAGGAAAATGATATTGAGTTTCCTTTCTTTCAAATACGTATTAATTCTCCCAAATCAATTACGCGGATCTCTATTTCTCTAGATAATCTCCACCACTGGTCCACGTACCGTCGTGCTCCCTACACCGCCATTATCAATCCTCTGCTCGACCAGCTCTTTTCCTCACTCTTTACTTGATCAGCTCCTGTTTCAGGTCGTTCCCGAGATCCCCAATTATGTATCCCCAGTTATTCGCCGGTATTTATTTTGGTTGTGTAATTGTGTTCAACATTTGGTGTGGGTTGGATTTGCTTAATTTTGGGGCAACTAGAGAAAGGGAAAAAGATTTGTGGAATAAAAGATGAGCTTTTTATGAGCACTATGTTCTTCTTCTTTAATAATTTTTAGGTGTCTTCTTGAGCATGAATCCCTCTGGCTTTCACATTTCAATACTGGGTGTTACTTCGCTTTTAGGTTTGACAGGGAGTCTTGAGAAGATTTCTATTGTCATTTCTTCCTGTAGATTAATACTGCCTAAGCAGTTCTCGATCTCCATCTTTTCTTTCTTCATATATATATATATATATATATCATTAGACGATCGAGAACGCGCATATATATATATATATATATATAAAGTCTGTTGCCAATCCAATATCTAATTGGTAATAGCTATATGATCCTAGATCAATAAGGAGCAACGTCAGTCTTTGAATATATATCATTATATAGGATTTAGGAAACTACCTAAACCAAATATCTGCTTACGAAAATATAATTACTGTTAAGAATCTTTGATGAATTAATTAATTGGACTAAAGCTATCATTACTAAGAACCGGTACACAAAACATAAGCAAGAATCACAACTACCTCCGTCCTTGGATAAATGCAGTGCACAACAACTCTCTGTTCATTGTTTGCTTCAGTACTTTAATCCCTTAAAGTTTAACATCTTTCAATCATCTTTTGCAACTCTATATCTTCTGTTGGGAAATACTAGACGCTGCTAGTATTTAAATACAGATCTTGGAATGAAATGACAGAAAAAATATATTTGACTTGCACAATTGAAAAATATTATTTGGCACAATAAAACACACCAATAGCACAACACAAAGAATTACGTGGTTTCGGCAAATTTGCCACTAGTCCACAGAGCACCCCAAATATTCACTATATCAAAAAAGGTTTACAAGACTGGTCAGCAGACCTATATACGCACACTGTGTATCTCTCAACACTCAGAAAAATAGACACTGCAAAAGCTCTCACTTAGACACTTTTACTTCTATTTTCTTTGACCCTTTTTCTCTCTAATTTTGCTCTCTCTGCAAAATTATATTTGCTCTTAATTAATTTGCTCTCTGCAAATTAATTCTCTCTCTCTCTAACTACTGCTGAGAGATGTTTGTGTTGTTGATGTTGATAATTTCCTCTTCCCTCCGTTCTCTATTTATAGTAGAGAAATCATTCGGATGATGTCATCCATGACATCATCCTGGTGGGCGTGAATTTTGATTTCTTCATTGGTGGGCTGAAAAATTGGCTGCTGTCAAAAAGAAAAAAGCAAGAGGCTGCTATTGGTCTTCTTTGGCTGCTTGCTTTGTTGAATGGCTCCATATTCAACAATCTCCCACTTGGAGACAATGCAACAAATCTTCCACCCCGAACCGTTTCTTTTATAGTGAATATTTGGTGTGACTTATCCCGTCTATCTTTATCTTTCAAGACTGACAGAAACTGAACACAACTTCAGTTTTTCTGTCGTAACTGTCTTGGTTAACATGTCAGCTGGATTTTTACTTCCTTGAATCTTTTCAAGTTTCAATACCCCATCTTCTAGGAGTGATCTGACGAAGTGATATCGAAGACCTATGTGCTTAGTCCTCGAATGAAATGCCGAATTCTTTGCCAAATGTATTGCACTTTGGCTATCGCAGTGTAAAACATTCTTCGTCTGCTTGAAACCCAATTCTGCCAACAAACCCTGTAACCAGATCATCTCTTTACTCGCCTCAGTTATGGCTACGTACTCTGCCTCTGTAGTGGATAAGGCAACTATCTTCTGTAGTTGTGAGAGCCAACTGACTGCAGTAGCACCTACTGTAAAGACATAACCAGTAGTGCTTCTTCTGTGATCTATCTCGGCAGCAAAATCTGAATCTACAAATCCTTGGAGTCTCAGCTCGCCTCTGCTGAAACATAAGCATTTGTTGGTGGTACCTCGTAGATATCGAAATATCCACTTAACAGCATCCCAGTGCATCTTGCCAGGATTTGTCATGAACCTGCTCACAGCTCCCACTGCATGAGCAATATCTGGTCTTGTGCAAACCATAGCATACATCAGACTTCCAATGGCTGAGGCATATGGTACCTTAGCCATGAAGTTTTCTTCTTCATTATTCTTGGGAGACTGGTCCTTGGATAGTCGAAAGTGACTAGCCAAGGGTGTGCTAACTGGCTTAGCATTACTCATGCTGAACCTCTTTAGAACACGGCTAATATACTCAGCCTGAGACAACTGCAAGATGCCCCTTTGCTTGTCTATATTTATCCTCATCCCAAGAATCTGCTTTGCTGCACCCAAGTCTTTCATGTCGAACTCACTCGACAACTGTTTCTTCAATCTTCTGATTTCATCCATATCTGAACCTGCTACTAACATGTCATCAACATAAAGTAACAAAATTATGTAGCTGGATTGAAACCTTTTGAAGTAACAGCAATGGTCAGCGTTGCACTTGTAATAGCCATTCGTTTGCATAAACCCATCAAACTTCTTGTACCACTGTCTCGGAGCTTGTTTCAAGCCATACAAGCTCTTTTGCAATTTGCAAACTAGTTCCTCATTTCCCTTAACTGAGAAACCTTCAGGCTGCTGCATGTATATTTCCTCTTCTAGATCACCATGGAGAAATGCAGTTTTCACATCTAACTGCTCAAGGTATAAATCTTCTGCTGCAACAATGCTCAAAACTGACCGAATAGTAGTCAGCTTTACAACTGGCGAGAAGATATCGGTGTAGTCAATTCCCTCTTTCTGCTGAAAGCCTTTGACCACTAATCTTGCCTTGTACCTTTTGGAACCATCGTGTTCCTCCTTCACTCGATACACCCATTTGTTGTGTAGAACCTTCTTCCCTTCTGGTAGCTCGGCTAGCTCCCATGTCTTATTCGAGATAAGGGACTTCATCTCGTCCTTCATTGCAAGCTCCCACTTGCTCGCATCCTGTACCTGACATGCTTCATCATAGCATTCAGGTTCACCTCCATCAGTCAGCAGCAAGTAATTTAAGTATCTCATATTTGGTACATGAGGCCGGGAAGACCGCCTAAGTACAGGAGTTTGAGCTGAAGGTTCTTCTGCCTCCGTCTGTTGCGTATTCTCCTGTTGTATTGCTTCCTCAGTCTGAGAACTTTCTTCTGTCTGTTCTGTCTGACTGCTTTCTGGAATATCACCAATATCGGCATACACAGGATTATGCTGCACTGAATTACTTGAATCTGCTTCGTCTCTGTCCTTGTACATCACCTTCTCATTGAATATGATATCTCTGCTTCTGATAATTTTTCGGTTCTTGTCATCCCACAATCTATAACCGAAATCATCTCCGCCGTATCCAACAAAAGTACACTTTTGTGATTTAGGATCCAGCTTGCTTCTAGCTTGGTCACTAATATGTACATATGCCACACAGCCGAAAACTTTCAAATGAGAAAGTTTTACTTCTTTGCCACTCCATACCTCTTCTGGTATTCTGTGCTCCAACGGCACTGACGGCCCCCTGTTGATTAGGTAGGCTGCAGTACTGACTGCCTCTGCCCAGAATTGTTTAGGCAAACCTGCATGTAGACGCATGCTTCTGGCTCTCTCAGTCAGTGTTCGGTTCATTCGTTCCGCCACGCCATTCTGTTGCGGGGTCCCTGGAACTGTCCTCTCCAACTTGATTCCATTCATGTAACAGAATCTTTTGAACTCACCATCTTCATATTCTCCACCATTGTCGGATCTTAGCTTCTTGATCCTCAAACTTGTTTCATTTTCCACCATGGCTTTCCATTTCTTGAACACTTCGAACACCTCGGATTTGTGCCTCAAGAAGTAAACCCACACCTTCCTGGAATGGTCGTCAATGAAAGTCACAAAGTATGACTTCCCGCCAATGGATGAAATTGGGGCTGGTCCCCATACATCTGTGTGCACTAACTCCAGCTTCTCTTGCTTTGGAGTTTTGCCACCTGTATTAAAACTGACTCGCTTCTGCTTCCCGTAGATGCAATTCTCACATAAGTCAATATCCGTTGACTGAAGCCCTGCTAGCTTCCCCTTTGAGTGCATGACCTTGAGTCCCTTTTCACTCATGTGACCAAGTCTCTGGTGCCATATATTGGGATCGTCTTTGCTTGCAGCAACTGCAATTGACCCACGCGCACCTGCCGTCATATAGAGAGTGCCTAACATACTGCCCCGAGCAATTACCATTGCACCTTTGGAAACCTTCCATGTATCCCGGCTGAAGGTTGTGACATAGCCTTCATTTGCTAACTGGCTCACCGAGATTAAATTCTTCCTCAAGTCAGGGATGTGTCGGACATCGTTCAGCTTCCACACGAACCCATTTAACTTGATATTTACTTCGCCTTTGCCGACCACGTCGCATGGCTGATCATTACCAAGATACACCTTTCCATAGTTTCCTGGTTCGTAACTTGAGAAGAATTCTCTGTTTGAGGTGGCGTGAAAGGATGCTCCAGAATCTAACACCCATGACTCCGTCTTGCTTTCCATGGAGCATATCAATGCATCTTCTGACTGTTCTGCAATAACGTTTGCTTCAGTCCGCCTTTCTGGAGCCTTTTCTGCTGCTCGACATTGATTTTTGTAGTGTCCAGTTTTACCACAATTCCAACACTCAATAACCTTTTGATTATTTTGGTTTTGAGATATGTTGAAATTCTTTGGAGCCTTTGACTTTGACCGGCCGTTCCTCGATCTGTTTCTGTTGCCTCCATTTCCTCTTGTTGAATTTCTGCCTCTTGATTCAACATTTAAGGCTGAGCCGGAAGTGGACGGTTCACCGGAATCTCTTCGGCGAATCTCCTCGTTCAGAATCAAATCTCTGGTGTCGGTATATTTGAGCTTTTCTTTCCCGGTAGAATTGCTCACTGACGTTCTCATAGCCTCCCAGCTATTCGGTAGCGAGGCCAAAATTATCAAGGCTTGAACTTCATCGTCGAACTTGATTTCGACGGCAGACAACTGGCTGATGATGGTGTTGAAATTATTCAAGTGTTCTGCCGCTGAAGAATTTTCTGCCATCTTCAGATTAAATAATTTCTTCATCAAATGCACTTTGTTGTTTGCTGAAGGCTTTTGGTACATGCCAGATAACACTGACATCATTTCTGCGGTAGTTTTCGCATTTGCGACGTTAAACGCCACTGTTCTTGATAATGACAGACGAATGACTCCTAACACTTGCCTGTCAAGTAGTGCCCATTCGTCATCTTTCATATCTTCTGGTTTAGTGCCAAGTAGGGGAAGATGCAGCTTCTTCCCGTACAAATAATCTTCAATTTGCATTCGCCAGAAACCAAAATCTTGGCCGTCGAATTTTTCAATTCCTTTTCCTTCTTCCGCCATAACTCCCACTAGAACCTGACTTCTTCCGGATCGTTTCTGACTATTCCTGCGAACCACCGTGTATTAGAACACCTCCGTCGACAAACCGATATCGCCGGAAAAATTTTACTATTCACGGAATTCACTATTCACGTGAACAGTAACCTTGCAGAAAATTGACAGAAATCACCACCAATCGCTCTGATACCAGTTGTTGGGAAATACTAGATGCTGCTAGTATTTAAATACAGATCTTGGAATGAAATGACAGAAAAAATATATTTGACTTGCACAATTGAAAAATATTATTTGGCACAATAAAACACACCAATAGCACAACACAAAGAATTACGTGGTTTCGGCAAATTTGCCACTAGTCCACAGAGCACCCCAAATATTCACTATATCAAAAAAGGTTTACAAGACTGGTCAGCAGACCTATATACGCACACTGTGTATCTCTCAACACTCAGAAAAATAGACACTGCAAAAGCTCTCACTTAGACACTTTTACTTCTATTTTCTTTGACCATTTTTCTCTCTAATTTTGCTCTCTCTGCAAAATTATATTTGCTCTTAATTAATTTGCTCTCTGCAAATTAATTCTCTCTCTCTCTCTAACTACTGCTGAGAGATGTTTGTGTTGTTGATGTTGATAATTTCCTCTTCCCTCCGTTCTCTATTTATAGTAGAGAAATCATTCGGATGATGTCATCCATGACATCATCCTGGTGGGCGTGAATTTTGATTTCTTCATTGGTGGGCTGAAAAATTGGCTGCTGTCAAAAAGAAAAAAGCAAGAGGCTGCTATTGGTCTTCTTTGGCTGCTTGCTTTGTTGAATGGCTCCATATTCAACATCTTCCTCTACGGATTATTGATTTGAGCCAACTATTCTCTACGATCTTTAATGTTACGATTACGGGATTTTGTCACAAATCACCCATCTATTTTACTGCTAAAAAAGATTCCTCTTGATAACACTTGGTGTGTTATAAAATAAATTTACATGTGATGAAGTTGTTTTGGAAAATAATTTCGTGGTTTAATTTGTCATTATATTTAGAATTAATCAGTAACGTACAACGTGAGAATTGCATGCGTTATTGCCACCATGCATTTACTAAGTATTTTATATTTATTTATTTAAAAGGGATAGTTGTCAAATGTTAGCGAATACGTTGAATATGAACATATTTGTTTTAAGAGAGTTTTCACAACAGTGGATTGATTAGGTTAATGACGAGAGCATGCATAAATAAAGAAATCTACTACTCCCTCGGTCTCAATACGTTTATTTGGCACCAACTTATTATTAGTATTACAGTCATGTGTTTTTCCAAAAATATTGAATATTTTCCACAAATTAAAATCTTTCTTTCTTTCTTATTTTATGAATGTTTTTTACTTGTAACAATCTTATTTTTTGTTTTATAATATAATTAATATACAAAATTGTATTGTAAATTAACTTTTAATTTTACCATTCATCAGATTTAAATTAGGGAAAATTAAATGGGTGAAAAATCCCTATTCTTTTAATTTATTTACGATGGATTCAAAGCCATATATTTTAATAAGACACAATTTTGTTGCAAAATCAGCAAGAAGGACAATTCGTTACTTCTTTTGACATATTTACCCGGTCACAAAAAATGTATTTACCATATTTAATTATACATGTTTACTGATATAAAATATACAAAACTTGTTAAAATTTTGAGTTCTAGCAGTTTTTTAAATTTAGCTTCTGTGTAAAATAAATTTGTAAAATACATCATAAGTTTACACTGCCGCATCAACTTTTTCTTTCCTCAATTATTTTATAAAACTTTAAAATGTTATAACTTAATAGAAATTATATATTTTAAGAAAAATTATATATCTAAAATCTACTCATGAAGACCAACAAATCAATATCCATTGTTTTTGTAATATTATGAATACCAAAATTCAAGAAAAAATAATTAAAAATTGCATAAAATGATATCTAATATGCATAATTATCTTATTGGTTCATTCAAAAGTTTAAAAATGTACAATTGGATCATATTTTTTTTATTCTTCATGTTTTGTGTAAAAGTGCCTTGACACATAGAATTTACACACAAAAAAAAATTACACAATGGTTGGAGATGCTTTTACATAGAGAAATTTAAAATTTCTCTCTAATATTTTGAATATGTGTAGTGCAGAAACATGCAGTAAAATTACTCCTATAACTCAAAATTAACAAATTTTATTTATCGTAAAAAAATTGTTTAAATGAAATTTCACTGTAAAAATTAACATATAATAATATTTTGAGTATATATAGTGCAAAAAGTGTAGTAAAATTTTATAGAATATAAATTTTATTACAAAACTTAAAACTTAAT